>OY101441.1:33838385-35174635 GCA_956483585.1 Gymnocheta viridis
TAAAAGTGAAAGTTTTTAATAAATCCCAAAAAAATTTTTTTTGTTACGGACATCTCCACTTAACGGACAAAAACTTTCCCGACAGTGAGTGTCCGCTTATGGGAGCTTTTACTGTATATTTTTTTAAATCAAATATTCCGTGCAGCAAAATAGTTAATAATGCAATGGACACATAAAATCAATTTTGAAAATGGAGTGCCTTCTCTGGTTACCGGTGCGCTAAGCCCTTCAATTACAAAATCTTAAAACTATTAATGTGCTTATGTCATTTTGATTACAATCGTTGAATACCAAAACAAACCCAACAATAAACGCAACAAAATAATTTTTTTGAGCGGCCTTTGATTTGTTAGTTAGACCGACATTCATTCATTTATTCATATTGCATCCGTATGTAGTTGTTTAATGCATTAACACTTCCAAACTTCTGTTTCTGTTTTTATATTTCTATTTCGGTTTTTTTTCTTTATTCGTTTCGGGCAGTAAGCCAAGTTAAAAAAGTATTTTTACAAAGCGTACATTTCTCGTTTCCATAATAAAAGAGACTCAAGGGCATACAGTAAAGAGGAAGCTTTGTACGAGCCAGTTTTTCTATGGATCCAAATTAACTTTGTGTAAATATGAAGTATGCAACATACTTATACATATGTATGTACATATGTATGTATGTACTAATGAAAAAATAGGAAAGTGAAGGAATGTGCTCCAATGTGCATGAGATTATGAATTATGAAAACAAATTGTGGGAAAAATTTAAGTCATAAGTATAAAGGAAAAAATATTGAGTTTTAATTTGCAACTTCAAGTGTTTACAACACAACAATTCGGATTCAGGTCTGGTCATAACACCTCCCATTCTTTAATCAGAATTAAATCTAAAATTAAACAAAAATTTAATATTATGAAGTCCACTGGAATGGTTTTATTGGATATCAAGTTCGCTTTCGACTCTGTATGGCACGAGGGTCTACAAAATGATTAATTTAAATTTTCCGCCGGAAATCATAATAAACCAAACATTCAAAGTTTATATCGTCATATGAATTCATAAAAGCTTTAAGTTACATTGAAAAAATTTTAGAGGACAAGCAAAAACCTCTCTAATATGAAAATTTAAGCAACATTTTTTTAGTTTAAGATTATTTCTTATTGACGAATTAGTACAGTTTCAATAAATAATTTTTTCCAGGGACATGCATTTTGATATGGTGGATCGAAATCTACCAAGAAGTCGTTTTTGAATTTTTTGTAACTTAGGGCTTTATTGACGATATATATTTAAGTAAAAACTACTCTACAAAAATTAATATTCCAGTGGGTTGCCCTCAAGGGTCTTGCTTATCTCCAATGTTTTATAATATATTTACCTCTGATTTTTCTACATTGTTTCACTGCACTTCATCTATATTTGCTGATGACACGGCGATGCTTTGTCATGGAGTTTATGCAGAAGATATCATCTCAAGACCACAAAACGCTTTAATAAACTTAGACGATTATTTCAAGAAATGGAAAATTTTTATAAATCTACAAAAAACTCAAGCGATATATTTCACGCGCAGAAGAAACGCTTGAAAGAGATTTAAGCATTAATAACAACACAACTATAAAATGGGAGTATGAAATTACATACACTTGAAGTAATATTGGATTCGAAAATCAAATTTAGCGAACATGTTTCTTACGTCATAAACAAAATAAATAATACTACAAGACTTACATATTGTTACGTTTCGATCTTTTCGATAACGTTTACTTGTCTGAGTTCTTCTAATTAGTCAAAATAAAACAAAAACACAACGAAAATTGATTTTGAACTTAATGACGTTTTATTTAATTTAATACCAATGTTTTATAAAATACACAAAGTTCGCTTATCGACTTTGACACTTTAAAAGCTTTTTAACAACTGATCTATGTACGATGTTCACCATGCTGTAGCTTAGGCAAGATTGACTTCTCTGTGCCTGGCAGCATCGGCTTATATACCTATTGACTGCTACGATTCTCGAACGTAGTAGAAAAATCCTCACCATGACAATAAGTTTGCTTGTGTAAGCCTGTGTTTTTATTCAGCTATGATATGGTTGCGGCGTTTAGATAGCAGCAGCAAATTTATAATGTGGATGGCGAATCAACTAACCAATTTTATGTCAATTTTAGCCGTAATCCAAACGAGGGCGTTCGTTAGTCTTTGTTTACAATTGCTATGAAAATTTTTCATATAGATTTCTTGAACAATCTAGTAGATTCTCATTGCTGTTTCTAGAACTTTCTGGAATGTTATATTTCCGTTAGTTTGAATTTGAGTGCTCAAATTTGCATACACACGTTTGATTAAACTGTGCTTGATCATCGCTGTATTTTTATGTTCGTTAAATTTGAATCTACATTTGAGTTCTGTAACAATATGTACTCGTTCATAAGCAGAAAGTCAACACTAAGTCCTGACAATAACATTTAAAGCTATTTTTGTGTCCTTACTCTATTATGCTGCCCCGATGTGGAACGCTGTCGAAACCTGTCATTCAAAAAACTTCATATAAGAAAAATAAACTACTCAAGATGATACGAGTATACAATCTTCCTTTGCACTATTCGACTCAATGATTGGCGGTATCGAAATGGAATTTTGAAACTTACTCATAATTATGATATCAGAGGGTCGATTCTGGTTCTGTGAATCGTCCGATTTTTTTATTAAAAATATTTGTTATTACCAGGGACAGGGGTTTCATGCAATAAAAAAAGGGGTTTTAGGCGCCTAAAATATGCCATAAAAAACGCAAAATATGCATTAAAAAGAAAAAAATATGCACTTATTTTAAAATTTTTATTTATATAAAAAAATAAAAAACTTAATATTTTAGTTCAGTCTCATTGGATATGTATGTAAAGTACTCAAAAATACAAAAAAATTTATATATATATATTACAAAATTTTTTTTATTTTTTTATATGAAAAAATAAAATTTGCTTTATGTTTTCAAAAGTAAAGTTCAATCTATTTGGTCTCAGAAAATTTTTGTACATTGAAAAAGACCTTTCAACATCTGCCGATGTGATTGGAGCATATTTAAATGATTCCAGTTCTTTTATAGAATATTTTTCTTTAATCGCATCATCACAAGGTGATTTTTTTTTAGAAAGTTTGACTTGTCAAATTTCATTGCAATACCATTTTTAGGAAGTTTGACTTGCCAAATTCCATTGCAATAAGGTATGTACTAACTAGGCAGATTTTGTTGTTGCAGACTTGACACCACCTGGTACATGAATTCGCTTTGTACTCTGTCTTCAGTTGAAATCTAAAGCCCTTAAAAACACATACACAAGCAAACGTGACGATGAAATATTAAAAACTAATTTTATTTATAAATTTGTAAGTATGATAAATTCAAAGTCGTATTTTTACGCAAAAATCGTCAACTGTAAAAATTTTCGTCTTAAAATCGTAGAAATCACAATTTATTTCAAGTCGGGTAGCTGCGCACTTGTATAGTGTTTATCTTAGGCTTCGTCTAGACAAGACAAAATATTATAATATAAAGACAAACTTCATAAAAATAAGATAATATTAATAATTAATAATTTTTTCTTTTTAATTCGAATTTTTATCAAAATATGACATAAAAATATGCATTTATAGCAAAAATATGCATTTATAGCAAAAATATGAAAAATATGCATTTTCATCAAAATACGCAAAAATATGCTCTAACAAATCGATGCCATTTTTAAGCAAATGCACTGTTTCGAAAAGCTATTTTTTTGTTTTACAATTATCAGGCCAATGAAAAAAAACTTGCATTTGCATGAAACCCCTGTCCCTGGTTATTACTAACAATGAGAATGCATATACTATATTTAGGCATAGTATGGGCCACAACATGGAATTTCTTCCGTTTTCATTAAAATCATGTAAAAACCACCTAACCAACTAGAAATTAAAATTAAAAATGTATAAAAAATTTTGAAGTTAAATAGTTTTGTTGAAAAAAGGATAATGTACTAAACGCTAACAAATAATTAAATCAATCTAAAACCCATGCGGAGATCGTATGTAACCTCAGTTGACTGTTGATACAAATTTCACGCGCCCCACGATTTTATTATTATTTTTTGTCTGTTCAATGCCCTAGATCGATTTAATTATTTGTTAGCGTTTAATACATTATCCTATTTTCAATAAACCTCTTTAACTTCAACATTTTGTATACTTATTTTATTTTGAAGATTTTATGTGATGAATAAAAAATTTTTCGTACATTATTTTTCGAGTCAAGCCCTTTCATATGATAAGGTTATGAAAAAAATGTAAGCCGCCATTTTGTTGGGGGCCATATTGGATTTGCAATTTCTTTCAATGTGTACTCTATTCCACTAGTCAACATCAGTAGACCTTAAATGAAATGCATGTACGAGTATATAGACTAGTTAAAAAAACCCTCAACAAACAAAAGTTTTTGAAAATCTTTGATTAATAAATTAAAAAAAAAAATACTTAATAGTTATTATTTTTTAAAAACTATTACTTATCGTTGGCAATGTCCAGATTTTCCTCCAAATAATTGATTAAAAATTATATTCTGTTCCCGCTTTCGCGTTTGCCTCTCGTTTTTTTCTCCATTTTTTCATCGTTAAAATGAAAGTGTAAAAATATGTGAGAAAGGAAAAGTTTTTGACACTTCTTTGCACTGTTACACAGAACCACTGATGTTAACTTTTTTATTTCGATTTCCGTGCGGCCCTTAAAAAATTACTGTTTTCAGGTGAAATTACCGTACTCCCAAAAAAAAAACAATATATTGTTATTAAAACAGGTTTATATTTGTAATTTATTATATTTATTTAAGAAACAACAGAAATTTCAAGAAACAAGTAGTAATAAAAAAATAAAGTAATTCAAGTTTTTACTTTCAGTAAAATCAATGTATGTATACATTTTTGTACTGTTTAAAGCTTCGTTTTTCAGAAATTTGGATTGGTTTTATGATTTTGATATAGCAAAACAAAATGCTTGTGACTGTCTATACAAGTTTTAAAACTTAATATGATTGCATTAATTTTTTATGATCATATGCATTTTGATTAAAATATAGAAAATGATTAATGTCCTTTTCAATATAGTAGATGAATATAGAAAATATTTGTCATTGAATTTAATATTTAAAACGTCATTAGCATTGTTAAACGATTTTGCGTGTATAATCCTTCAAGATTATTATTTAACTTGTTTCTTATTTTGGTTTTGCTTAAATTTATTATTGATAAAATTCGTTACACAGTAGCCGAACTATGTGGCAAAGAAAATATAAAAACCAAACATTTAGAAAAAACTGGAAATATTATGGAGTCGTCCGCTTTCTTTATATTGAAGACGTTTTTATAAAACTGCAGAATGCCATTTTTATCAACATCTTTTATTTGCCTTATAAGCCTAAATTCCTCGTCTATCTTGTGAAATTCATCAATTTGAACAGCTTCTGGAAAACGCAAAACTAAAGGAATCATAAAGTTATTGGTATCAAACAACTCGGGATTTTTTATATCAATTTTTTTTAAAAGATTGCATTTGATTTGATCCAAAAGGAAATCTTTTTTTAGTTTCTTAAGCGGTTCGTATATAAAATATCTTGCAATCAGTTTCAAATTCAGCTAATTTGTGTGTCGAAATATCCTTACTTGAAAGACTTGCGATTACTTTACCACCTAGATATACATATTTTGTCTAGTGGTAGGTGATTATCATCATCTTCGAAATTAAAATCTTGCCACTAAGTGCCGTTTAAGTTCCTAGAGTCAATTAAATTGCTTAGCATTGTTTTTAATGTCAAATATATTCAATTATATAAATTATGGAGTTTAGTCTTTTCACTTTGCATTTCTAAATTTAAAAATGCCAAATACATACAATTTTCTTAAGGGATCACCAAACCATTCAACTATCTTAACATAAATATATTAAAAATTTTACAAAAGGTGGGCAATAGAAAGAACTGTTGACTTTAACTTTTTAATTGCTTCAATAAATGTATGAGGCGGCATAAGTAAGTGATGCCAATATTTTTTCGTACATTTCTGGCAGAAACTTATAAAATTTAAACACAAAAGGCGTCATTTCGCATAGTTGTAATTACACCGTACTTTTCATGACTTGTTTCTTCAGAAATATGTATATAATGTTTAGACATACGAGGGCGGATTGATATTGAAGCTACCTAAGTAGGAAAAACATGTTTTTTTTTCAAAAACCATTTATTTCTCAACATAGTCTCCTTTTAGCTCAATACACTTGGTAAGACGATATTCCAACTTTTTTATACCATCTGAATAATACGATTTGGGGAACCCCTCAAAATACGCGTTAGTTTCGTTAATCACTTCTTCGTTTGAGATGAATCTTTTTCCTGCGAGCAATTTTTTCAAGTTTGGAAACAGGAAAAGGTCACTAGGAGCTAAATCTGGACTATAAGGTGGATGATCAACCAATTCGAAGTTTATTTCACTTAATTTTAGCATCGTATCTAATGATGTGTGAACCCGTGCGTTGTCTTGAAGAAAGAGCACTTTTTTCTTCTTTAAATGTGGTCGTTTTTTCTTGATTGCATCAATCAATTGATCCAATAATGCACGACAATACTTTCCTGCGATTGTGGATCCTTTTTCAAGATAATCGATGAGCAATATTCCGTGTGCATCGCAAAATACAGTGGCCATAATCTTGCCAGCCGATTTCACTGTCTTCGTCTTCTTCGCAGCACTTCCACCAGCTTCCAACCATTGTTTCGATTGATTTTTGGTTTCAGGTGTGTAGTGGTGGACCCACATTGCATCAACAGTTATTAATCGACGTCAAAAATAAACAGGATTACGCTTTATCATTTCCAAACACCGCTGTAAAGTGGTCTGTCGAACTCGTTTTTGTTCGACACTGAGCAAACGCGGCACCCATCTTGCCGATAGCTTTTTCATATGCAAATATTCATGCAAAATGTTGAACTCACGATCATATGATATGTTTACCATTTCAACAATCTCACGTAACTTGACTCGGCGATCAGCTGACATTTGACAGATCGCAATTAAAAAAAGTTTTTGCCTGCCTACCGCAAGGAGGTCTAAATAACCGTACAATACGGTAATTACCGTACGGTTAATATCACTGCATAAAACAAGAATCACATTACTGTGAGTGAAATTGTGAAAACAATTTGTTTCATTCCACTTGTTCTTTTCATATGAAAACATTTGAATTTATTTATGATTTTTTCACTAAACAAGAATCAGAAACTCTATGAAAATATGAAAAAAACTTTTCATTTCACAGTTTCACAGAACCAGAATCAGGTGTAAATTTTCTGAATATTTACACATTAACGAATTGTCAGTTTAAGTTTTATCTTAAAATAAAACTTTTTTTATTTATTTATTTTAGGTAGGTGTTTGGTACTTTTTGCCTCAACACATAAAATAATTGTAATATATAAATTATTATATCGTTTGTAATTATTTTTCTAAGTGGAAAAGGGCTGAACTCTTTAAACTTTTATTATTACTTAGTAAATATACATTCATGTTATGTAAATAAATTGAAATTGAAAATTAATTTGCAACATGTTTTTGTTAAATTAATATTTTATTTATTCAGTAAAATATTAATATTTTCTTAAAAATACATTAAGATTGTTTACTGTTGCCTGTTCACAATCTTAAGACGACCATAAAAAGCCAAAAATATTGATTAAATGATGCTATGAATGTAATAATAATTAATAATAAAATTAACTCCAATTTTTCACAAGCTTGTGAATGAAGCAATTTTTAAGCAGCTCTTTTTTTGAATAGTAGTCAACTTTAAAAAAAAAATTTTAACATTAGAAAAATCTATCGGTTTTTGATTTGCCAAATTTTGTGTTAAGAATTATACTTTTATAATATTCAATCACTAAAATTGAGTTTTCTTGAGCTCTATTAATTCGATTCTTCTTCAAAACTCAATATTGTGCTTTTTAAAACTTTCACATGCTTTTTCCTTCCACAAAGTAGGCGTCAGTGTGGAGCTTAAAAGTTTGTTTCGATGACTAATAAATAACACGCATAGAAAATCTTTTATTTTTTAAATGGACAGTTTTTATAATTCAATCCAACAGTTTTCATATGATAAATATAGTTTTTAATTTAGTTTCAAATATGACATGTACCATTTACCACTTGATCACGTTTTAATTTCACTCAGATCTGAAATTTACTTTCTATTTGAAAGTTTGCACCCTCACACATTCATATAAATTTAATCACATCACAGAAAGCAAATACATATATTTTGAATGACAAGAAATCTTATTTATTTTATTAACGAAAAGTTTGGTAATGGAATGCATCCATACAATTTGTGTGGCTTGTTAATAAACACAAAAAATTTCAATTTCATTTAAACACATCTCAGAAAACAAATTAAACTTGGCAGAATCGGATTGAAGTTGGGCTATAGAATGACTGTATGAACACAGTTTGCAAGGCAACACTGCAAACAAATGTGCTTACGGTTTTTTCCAATAATGCAATGACCTGACCTTGTCAGATGTTTGTGAACGCATAATTGTTTTGTCGTGTGTTTCGCTTGTTGTGTTCAAAACACACAAAGGATCGCAATAAAAAAACCATGCACAAATTTGACAACTTTCACACATTAAAAATAATAATGAACTCTATGCATTTCAGTGTTGTTTTGCAAACTGGATTTATGAAGTTTGCCATATTCCTGAAAATTTTATCTTCAAAATTGTATTATTTTTTTTAGCCATGAACTGGAAGTAATTGATCATGTAAAAAAATGTACAAAAGATGCAAATGTTAAATAAATTTAATTTTTCTTTTAATTTTTATTTTAATTAATAAAATTTTATAAACGTTTTTTATAAAAAAATTGACCTATAGCTCGAGAAAAATTAAATTCATTTAAAAATAAAAAAGGTCGAAAAAATATATAAGAATAATATACAAATATTTATAAACATAAGACTTTTCAACTGAATTATATAGAATTATAGTTATCATTTACAGTGCAGACTCGGTTAACGCAACCAATAGAAATTTTGGGCTGTTGCGGAAACTGAGTTTGTTGCGAAAACCGAGTAAAAAATGTCTATGTCTATTTTTCACTAAAAAGCTTATTTTAAAACCAAATAAAAGGTTTATTAAATAAACAATGATTAATTTTTAAAACAAATGCAATAATTTAATTGAAATAAAGAATAAAAACAAATATATATTTAAATTAAATAAATGTAATGTGATTGTTGTAATCAAGTTGAAGATTGATGTTTTTAAAGGAAAAAGTGTGAAACTTTGCACTAAGGCTTATAGTTTTGAATTTATTAATAAAAAACTAAAGTAAAGAACTAAACTAAGTAAAGAATCCTAATTTTTTTTGCAAAGTTGCGTTAATTGAGCTCTTGTTTTTTTTAGAAGTTGCGTTAACACAGTCACCAATGGTGATATTTTGGGTGTTGCGAATATCGAGGTGTTGCGTTTATCGAGAGTTGCATTAACCGAGTCTGCACTGTATTTTCGAAAGTATAAAGGTACGGTCACACTTGACAAACAAACATTTGCCAAAAAAAAAAAAACGTAACCACTACTTTTGCTTAAGGTTAGTGTGATTTAACTTGGTTTTTATAACACAAAATGAAATCAATTATGCCGCAAAATGCTATTTTTATATTATTTTTAATAAATGCGAAACCATATTTAAAAAAATATTAGAACTAAAGAAAAGGCAAATTAAGCTTGTCTGTTGGTCACGTTTTTTTCGGCAAATATTTGGAAAGTGTGTGGCCGTACCTTAAAAATCACATGATCTAAGTGTACAGTGTAAATTCAATAATCCGGACTCCACTAATCCGGAATATTCGGTAATCCGGATAGAATTTTGCAGCTCATTGCGTATTCTATAGTCCGGATTAATTGCAACTCTACAGTCCGGATTAATTAACAACCGTTTTTATTTATTTTTTTATTCAAATCACAGCATGCTTTGAACAATACAATTAGAATAGTGTGGATATGAGTATGTTTTGGAGCGTTGCACATCTGTTTTTAGTTTAGTATTGATGCAAGATGCCTTCAGTGAAGAGAGCACACAAGACTTTATCTATTTTAACTGAACTGTACAAATTAATATTTATGTTTTTATGTTTAATTTGGCTATAATTATTATAATTTTTAATAAATACATACATGTGTAGTAATCCGGATAATTCGCTACTCCGGATTGGGGTCTGCAATCAATTATCCGGATTATCGAATTTTTACTGTAATTTATTTTTATATTTTTTAATTTGAAGTTTTCCTACTTTAAACACAAAAGGGTCTTTGAAGTTTGTAATATGCACGCACAAATATTATTTTAACACTTTAAGTGCGTTGTGAATAACACTGAGCATTTTTAGTTTTTATATATTTTTTAAAATATATTTTTCACTACAAAAATGAACTCTAATGTTCTATATCCGCTATAACAAACGGATATGAACAAATGTCAGTCCGTTTGTGCACGTGTGTTAAATTCACACGCACACATTCATTCATCCAAATGCAAAACATGCACTTAAAATTTTACAAACACACAACAAAACGTGAGAATGTGTAAAAAATGGCCGTACCAGAAGTATAGTTTTTTGTGTTTTTATTGCTATAAAGCTTAATTCACAAAAGTTGCTGTTGATGATGATGATGATGATAATGTGTTAAATGCACACACACAGCTAACAGCATACAGTTGTGTTAAGTGGAGTCTGTAGTGTGGCATGTTGTTGTTGTCGTTGTTGTTGTTGTAGTTGTAATGTTTGATGTTGATGACTTTGAAGCGTGCCCTGCATTTATTTTGCTTTGTACAATTCATGCAAACAATGATGTGTGCTTGTGAATAATATTAAAACTTAGCAATATATGCGAGAGCAGTCTGAAAATTTCTTTCAAATAATGGAAAGTAGCTTTAAGTTTAATTGCATTGATAACTCAATATTCGGTGCGGTTTTCGTAAACCGAGTGAGAAACATCTCCAGAAGCGTTGTATGGAAAACATTAAGTTTTTGAAGATTTTCAAGAAGATGTTATATCCCTAGAGGGAAAAGAACCTGTCACAGGATACGTTACGTGACTGGTTCCTAGGAACTAGCAACCGGTTCGAGTTCCGGAATTTTATATGAGAGCTACCGGTAACTTTTGCATGACAGGTTCTAGGCCTAACCTTTACGTACTTGTCCTTAGTACCTGTTTTGGTATCTTAAAAATCAGTAATAGAAATATCCTAGGGCAGAATGTACCCTATATGTATCCTATTAGCTTTTCAATGGGTATAACTTCGGTTTAGATTAATATAATTTTCTAAAAGTTTCGCCCAAACGAACACTGGGACATTCGATTTTTATATTTGAATATCTCAAAATATGGCTTTTAAGAAAAAAAACTTTTTTGAAAAATCCATTTTCGAATACGGTTTTGTTTGTTTGTTTAATTGATTCCTTACTTTGTAATTTTTAAGGTATTTCGTTGTTGTATTTAGAATTTTTTCATACAAAATATAATAGTGTTAAGCGTTGCTTTTTGCTAAAATAAAATCCTTGATTTTAAATGGATATATGTATGTATTTTTGGTTTGCTTGAGGCTCAAATGCATACAATCCGACTGCAAGGGATAATATATTTTTTTAAATATTTTTTATGATTAAAAATTGCAGGGAAAAACATGTGCACTTTATGTCGATTTTATCAAAAGTCAATGTTCTTTCAACGCGCATTAACTTACAAAAATCAAATACAGCTCTTCTTTCTTCAAGGATTTTGTAATTATGAACTTGCTTGTTCTACTTATTTGTTCTTTCTTGCTTTTCATAATCAGCCTGCTCATAAAATTTTTAACGGCAGTCGATTGGAAAATGAATACAAATTCGATTACAAGGGGTCTATGAAAACGTATCCAAATCGTATTATCCGAAATTGTTTACATTCGTTGGCAGTTATAAGTATGTATATGACTTCCCAAAGCCGCATTTTAATCAATTGCCGGAATAACGTATTCTACCTATCAAAATAATAAAAATAGATTTAATTACTTCCAATTGATGAACTCTCTTAATTTCGTTTTTAACTCCACCAGCCGGTGGAAAATACTGTCAAACCCATTCGTATTGGATTCTATCAAAAGGCTGATCATCTAAGTCAAAGACAAATTTTTGGATCCCTGTTTCTCTTTTGTTTGCCAACCCATTTTCCTCGTTCTTTTACCAAATGGTAGACATTGTTAAGGTTTAGTGATCCGATTATATATTATTTAAATCGATTCAGTATTAAAGGAATAAAAGGCTCCTAAAATTGACACCACTACAAATGCTAAAAATGCACACGTACATTCACTTATAAGTAAGTATGTATTGGTTTAAGTAAAAACATAAGCAAAGCAAAGAGAGTGTTTAAGAGTACCTACCAGTGATGTCATTTTGGTGCTTTTCGGCTATTTTTTGATGCTTTTTGCCTCTTCATACGCGCGGAATTTTGTTAAATACCCGTTTTAAAAAAGCGGGCATTTACAGTGCTTTTCACAATTTCTCACAGTGAATTTTGTGCTGTTTTGTAAAACTGGGAAATGTTTTTAGTTAAAAAATTGGCTTTTTTTCTAAGCGCAAATATTTATTTTTTAGCAACCATGACTTTTTTCCGCTGAGGCTGAAAGAACATTCAGTTTGATGAATTTGTTTAAAACAAAAATTGGACACCGGTTACCCTTAAACTGCGTTAGTTACTGCATATTAAATTAAATACGGTTTAAAATTTTAAAATGCACTTTAAGCAATTTTCAACTGCCTTTAAATGTTTGTAGCGAAATAAATTCGAACGTATCAAACCAAAAATCTCAATATTTTATTACGACTGTTTTGTGACCTGACTGCGAAGACGAAATATATATTTTTGATAGCAAAATAAACGAAAATGAAACGAAAAAACGATTGAAATACTATCATGAATTTCATTAGACTTTGAATTCCCCTTTTTTAATCGATTCCTTATTATTTAGAATTTACAGAGATTTGTATACTACACATCGTTCCTTTAATGCAACATGGTCATATTTTAAAAAAACCAAAACTTTTATGTTACTTAGGAAAAAATTTTGAAGATGTTGAAGGTATTTCTTTATATGTAAAAACTTTTTCAGTAGCATATGTATGCTACATAAATGTATTCTCACTAAAAAGCCAATATAGGCCATTTATATACCTGCTAACATTTTTAATATCTCAATTTTGATAAAGGACTATGGTGCAATAATGGAGCGATATGTACATAAATGCATACATAGACTTTTAAGTTTTGTCTAAACAAACTAAGTATTTTATTTATTTTATTTTTATATATGTGTGTACCTAATGTACATATATGCACTATGTATGTATATTCTTTTACGCCTGTTTTTGATTTGTTACTTTTTTTACTTCTATTAAATGGATTGTGATTTAATTTTAATCAATATATTAATAAATTCTGCTATTTGTCAAGTCTGTGTATTTTGAAGTAAAAACTTTAAATTGTATTTTGGGTTCTTACTTTAACTTTTTTTTTATAAATTGCTTAATATTTCTTGGCATAACCAAAATTTTTTATGGTGCTTTTTACCCTTTTTGCCATTTTTTGCGCTTTCTACCCTTTTTGGAACAGCTTACGGTGCTTTTGTTCTTCCTAGAGATACCAACACTGGTACCTACAGAATGAATGAAGTTGAAAAAGAAAAAGAGATCAGAGTTGAAAGAGATGAGAATTAAATGTTCGTCTTTGTATGCAATTTTTTACATTTGGAAGCGGATGGGAAATTATGTGGTTTTTTCTCTTTAAATGAATGCAACTACATTTAAACTGGCGGTCGAATTTCGACCACTAGGCCAACTCTAGTCACATTAAATAATTTAAAGTATCCTGTTTGGACATAGAAAGTTGTAAAAACTTAAAAATTATTTTTGTTGAAAACAACTTGTTAACCGGGACAAAACCCGGCCTGTCAAATAATTCGAAGCTATTACTTATTCCAATTCGGTAAATTTTTGTATGATCCATAAACGTGCTTCGATTCCGCTTTTTAAATACTTTATTTTAGGATTCGCGATTACGTTAAAAAAAAACTTTTATTAATCGTGATCTTCTCTCAGTATTTAAGTTTTTTTTAATCAAAAATAATTCACAACATGTCAAAAACAATACTAAGAAAAATCTCTCTTGATGGGAAAATTTCTGCATGAAAATATACTAGAGTCTTTTTTGTATCCAAAAAGAACTCATGATGTGCTAAGAATATGTTTCTGATTTATTGATAATAAATGCAGGCAGACATTTCGGTCTAAATGACACATTCTTAAAAAAATAATTTATTACAAAAATATCAATTCTTTGAAATGTAACTTACAATTTATTTTATATATATATAAATAAATTATGTATATAAATTTATATAAATTCCAAATCTAAATAAAGTTTTAATAAAAATCGCTTGATTATATATTTACTTTAATTATTATATGTACTTAGGTTGTGTTGTTAGAGGTCCACAGGAGTTATTTATTATCTAGTTTAGTTTGAAAATTATACATACGAAAATCACTTGAATCCCTAAAATGTATTAAATGATAAATAAAATGGCCACTGCACATGCTTTAATTAGATCTTCGCACAATTTCCAACAACGCATACGGCAATTTTTCAGTTGTATGATATTTTTAGTAGCGGCTAGTGTAAGTCGACAAATTTACTAATTTATTTTTAATCACAAGCTTTCCTTAACACTATCAGCACTTAATTTACCATTCATTTTAATTAAGAGAATTTCCAAACCTTCCTCATGCATTCATTCGTACAATAAAAAGCAAGCTCAAAGTTAATAATTCACCTTTCCTATCCTTTTATCAACTTTGAGAGATTTTTACTTCTTCCAATAGTCATGATGATAAAAAAGCTGCCAAACGCTGCATGCGGCTCCTTATAATGACAGAGTCCCCCTTGACGGTTGTTCAATGTTTGCATGTTTGTTTGTTTGCTGATGTAAATGTTGAGTTTGTAGTTGATTTTAACACGTAAATCAAATTTACTTTTAATGCGCGACTATGCCACCGTTGAGTTTTGCGTTGGTGTTAAAAGTTAAATACCTTAAACCAAAGTAAAACAAACAAGTGTAATAATATTAAAGAAAATACAAAAAAAATAGTTTGAAATTGAATCAAAACGGTATTTAAATACGATAAAATAAAATTATGTAGGGTGTATGGACCGATCGAGTTATTGAATATAATAAGGCATAGATAAGTGGAACATTTGTATAAAGAAAATCATAGATTTCCAAAAAAGAAAACAAAAAAATCATGTAAAAACATGAACTAATTAAAAATAATAGATTTTGTAACGTGGGTCTGTTCTTAGTTTCAGCTTTGAGATCTTAGATCAAATGGATTGAAATAAAAATATTTCCAAAAGAAGTTCGAGTTCGGAAAGGAAATTAAACTTGATAAATTACACAGAACAAAAATATTAAATTTTCTTTGATAACGATTTTTTATACATATTTGATAAACAAATATTTTTATTTTCAGTTATTAATTTTTTAACAAGTTAAATTAAAAATTGTAATATAATTTCAAGTTTTTTTTATATTTTTAATGAGACAACAATTGTCCCTCCATTTTAAAATCACTTGCTTTTAAATTTAAAAGAAAAATAGTCTAAAAACCCTTCTATAATTTCAATCAATGTTGTTTTGAAAATAATGAATTTTTTAAAGAAAGTAGCATGATCCAAAAATACAATAATCCAGCTGATTTTTTGAAGCGTTTTGTTTTTTAATGGTCGAAAATTGTTAAGCTGTCAAAAGTTTTGTGTTGAAACCAGTGATGGAAAATTAAATTTTTCTTCGGTACAAAAAAATATTTTAAATAGAACGTTTTTGACCCGTTTTACTCCTCCGGTTCATTTAGTACGTTTAAAACTAATTTGACTTCTACGCGCCCAACAATCGCTTTGCATTATATCTCAACATATATAAAATAGTGAAAGTATTTTAAAAGAGTCCTACGTCTTAATCTTGTCTTTAAAAATGCTTTTACAGGTCTTGCTACATATTCAAGTATATAAAGAATTTCGATCTCAAATTAAGAACGATTTCCAATAACAGCTCGCAAATGAAACAAATTTCCAACCAAAATGAAAAAAAGGGCCAACGGGAAAAATTAAATATCAAATAAAGTGCAAAATTAAATCATTTGTAAATTGAATGAGTTCTAATGCAATAATTCCAAAAGAAATTGAATATCTCCCAATGAAAGAATTCCTAATAAAAGTGAAGGAATTACAGAAAGTCTCAACAGAAATGAAATAAGAACAAGAGAATCGTATGAACCGCAATTGTAGAACAAATAAAATAACTCCCAAAGAAATTAAATAAATCTCAATATTGGGTATCGGTCAGTATCACAAAAACGAGGACCAAAATTAGTCGCTTTACGCATGAACAACGTTTTGAAATATTGTAAACTTGTCAGCGCACAAACAACGAAGTTTTACACTGAAATGTTTTTTAGTTTGAGAATACACTTTTTTAAATTTTCGCAGTCTTGAAGAAGATCAATCTAGTTTAACATTAAGGTCGACATTTTACTCTTAAATGTCCGACTCGGCATTAAACTCAACGTCAATTTGATTTCAAACTTTAATCTCGAACGTTTATATTGGTGTGAAAAGGAATTAAGAATAACGTTTACTATTAGATAGATAAACCATTGTGTTTGCTGCGATAATTCATTATTAAGAATAATTCATTATTAAGAAAAAATTACAAAGATTTCAATTTAGTACTGTTAGCGTTGGCGCATACAGGCCCCACTTTAAATCGAAACGATTCAACATATGACATAGGTGTCTCTCTCCCAATGAGTAAGCAGCTTATTGCACACAAGTTTCAACTTATTACCAATCAATAATGGTTAGATGAGACTACCTGTAGGGAAAGTAGAAAAATCTGGCCCATAATAGATGAAAAAAGAAGATGATGACATCATTTCAGAAACCCAATCGCGGTAATAACTGGCCACTGGCCTATTGAGAGGCACGTCCAAAGGTTAGGGCTCAATTACAATGACATATGTAGAAGCTGCGGCGATGAAGAAGAGGAAGAGTCGACGGAACATCTTCTCTGTCATTGTCCGGCATTCGAAGATCTAAGACTTAAACTATTCGGTCAAAGAACCCTTAGGAACAAAACTTGTCTCTCTAATATTGATTTAAACAAGATCCACTCCTCTATTGAATCAACCGGGTGGCTGCGTGAGAATATCAGCAGCCAGATAACGTAGGACCCTTGGGAGACGGGGCAACATGGTAGCACAATGGGAACTAATTGATGGACCCACGTGAGCTGTGCTTGGTCACGGCTGCCAATGGAACCTAACCTACTGTGGGAGTAAAAAAAGAACTATTTAAAATATTTTTTAAGAAAAATTTAAAAAAATTTAAAGATGAAAAATTTAATTTTCCATCACTAACATATAAAATACAATTGTCTTCAACTGTTTTTGACATTTTTGCGTTTTTATACACAAACAAAATGCCTGTTGTTCTTTTTTATTGTTTTATTGTTGTAATTGCAAACAGACCTGTATTATTAGATCATGGAAAGTAGCTGAAAAGTTGGTTCCTGTAATTCTTAAAAACTGTACCAATTACAATCAATTATTGATAAAATATTTAAAAATAATTCAAAACAATTATTTTTCTAGTAATTAATTGAATAAAGCCTTCAGTCAATTCATATTTAATGTTTTCAAAGTGTCTACCGATCGAATTATTTATTTCTTTTATCACAATGTAGCGTAATTTCACGAATATGCAAAACACTACAACGCAAGTAGTCATGCTTTTATCACCGTGTTTACCTCTGAAATTTAATTAATTCTATTTTTATGAGTATACAAATTAAATGTGGGTTTTAAATAAGTTTCATGTGATGGGTGTTAAGGGCGTTTAAAAAAAGACGATGGAGAGAGAAGCAACTTTAAAAAATCGAAAATATTTTGATGGCCACATAAATTACCAAACTCGTAAAAGTGTTTGCATAATACTTTTAATTTCTTTCAAAGTGCGAGTTTTTATTTTTCCAATTTAATATCATAACCAGGGGAACCGCAAATATGCAATTGTAAGTTTTTTCTTGTGCAACCCATGGAGGGAGAAATAAAATATTTATCCGTTTCAGTAATTTTAATGAATTTTGGCATCGATTTGTTAGCACATATTTTTGCATATTTTGCCCGTTAAAGCAAATAATAAACTCGTGTCTACGTTGTAAGTATTTCAAGTTCAAAGGTCACAAAAAACTTTTTTTTTGCGAATAGCTCGTCTTCCGTCTTGAAAGCGTCGTTTGATGTTATTATAAATGCTGTAAAGAATATAATTTCATAGAAATTCTGCTCACACCGATATTTTGTACGATCAACCAATTTCGAGGTGGAGCGCGAAGCGCGGAAAGCACTACCTCATATTTGCACTAACTTAGGCCACTCATCCTGTTGAAAATTATAAAAACTTTTCGATGACATTATAGCCCTTTCTAAAATAAACAAATTGCGTTGCTTTTTTTCTATTCTTTCCTTCTGTAGTTACTGGATGTCAAATTTCCATACACTTTTCGTAATAATTGCAGCCATATTTCGCCAATAACTCGCCGAATGTTGTGTTGCAAGTGTTCCATCGTCTTTGATTTATCAGCGTAAACAAGTGAGAATATAATGGAGTTATATCGCACGATCTTGTTGGTCAATTAGAAAAACATCACATGAAATTTTTAATTTTTTCATATATTTTTGCAGTGTTTTTTTTAAGTATTTTTGAGATTAAAACAATTTGTAAACGTTGATCTAGCGTGAATATGTTTATTATAAAATGACAAATCAAATTAATCACAAAGCAACTGTCAGCTGTCAATTTGGTTGTCAAACAATGCAGTGTTGCTGATTCAAAGTTCTATCGGACTTGAGAACACCATTTACAATTTTTGTTTTTTATTCAGTTGTTTTGGTTCATGGTCTGTTTATTTTATTATCAACTTATTTTAAATGCAAATGTCAACAATAATTATTGAATTGTCGAGTAAAACCATATTTTAAGATCATATTTATCAAGTTTTTTAAAACCATTTTTTCACTCTTTTGCTGCGTATTTAATGCGCATGCAATACTTCTTTGGATCATATTTTTGGTTTTCCTTATTACGGTTGTCGAATTTTTGCGTCAGACTCTGAAAAATTGTACTAGAATAAGGAACCACATAGCATTTTTCTTTAATCTAGTACACACTTGCGAAGTCGAAGACGAAAATTCGATAACTACTCGTATAATAAGGAGCAATGTGTTCATTTAAAATCAAAACTATATATCTTTGGCTTAATATAGAAAGGACGTATCTCGATTTTTTTTAAATTACGATAATAAGCTTTTCTTGTGTGTATTTGGAACTGTAATGCCAGCAACGATTAAAAACGGGATTTCAGAAAAAATCAAGATGCGTCCGTTCTATATTAAGCCAACAATATGTACATTTTATTTACAAAAAGCAGTTAACCCTTTTTTTAACAAAACTAGTTGAAAGCAGGCCTTCAATTTTTTTCGTATAATTCGAAATCGGTTTTATTAAAAAAAATTCGGCTTTTGGATACTCTGCAATTAACAAATTAATCAACTAATGATTCAGTTGAATTTATGACATATTAATTAGTTATTTTAACTGAAAATTTTACTGACAAATTTTATATCAACTACAATGAAAGAAATTCTTTTGAATTTATACTCTTTTAGTATTTATGATAAAATAATGAGTATGTTTCGTATTGTAAACTTTTAATAGTTCTAACGAACTGTTTTATTTCTATTAATATTTTTCTATGTACAGTAAAGTTTTACAATATTTGAACAAAAGTATTCCTTTGAATTTAAAATTTTTAATATTTTTCTGCATTGAATTAAACCAAGGTCAGACGTCACAAATATTTGACGAACAAATCTTAATCACTTATTATGTTAGACTATTTTTCGCTTCAAACAAATATTTAAATTGATAAGAAATATAAAACTGTATAAAAGTAAAGTTACATATGAAACACACATAAAGCTAAGATATCGATGAAACTTTTATATCATTATAATGCTTGGACCTTGTCAGCATGTACGAAATAAATGTCATTTAAATGATTGCCTCTAGATGGGTTGCAGCAGTCGAAATTCTTGAGATAGTATTCGACCACTTTTTCACCCATTTTGGGTGGTATCTCGACGATAATCTGACGAATTTCGGTTTTAAAACACTCCAACATCATTGACGTAACCCCAGAAATAGGCCTAACGGTGTCAAATCGCATAATCTTAGTGGCCAATTACGTAGCGAAAACGTGAAATTATATGTTACGCAACTTTTAATGCAATAAAGCTAGAATTCGTCATGTTGTGTGGCTCGTGGCACCGCCTCGTTGAAACCACATAATGTCCAGTTCATAACCTTCAACTGAAGGCCAAAAAAAGTCGGTTATCATACGGCCATAGTGCTCTGAATTGAAGATAAAGGCTCTTCCACCGTTAATTAAAAAAAAATTAGGCACAATGACAACTCCAGACCATAATGCGCAAGTTAACGCACGATATACTTTACACTGATAAAACGTACAAACTAAAGATAAGAAGACACATTTTCATAGACAAAGAAAATTAAAGACAAGACACATTTTCGTAGACAAAGGAAATTAACTATTAAACACATTTTAGGGAAGAAAGAAAATTATTATCAACTGATAAAAGTATTTCTGACCTAAATAAATATTAAGATTGAAATATATGTAAGTAAACAAAGCAACTAGTATAAATAGATATTAAGTAACACTTTGTAAATTAGTCTTAAGAATATATTCAAATAAACAACAAGCACATTGAGTGCTACTAAAATATATTTTTTTACTCCTTCTCTCACAAAGAAGTTTAACTCGCACCTCTCTTTTCTCCGAGTCCTATATGCGACAATTTTTCTTGTTCACGTAACGATCCAGTGAGAAAAGAGCTTCAATGCTGAAGAAAATTGCGAAATACACCATAATAAGCCGTAAGATAAGCCCGATTGCTGAGAACGCGTTGGAGTTAAGAATTTTTTTTTTTAACTCAGGGGATTACCCTTACACGTGCAATGCATTGGTCCGCATCTAGGAAAATTGGTTATGGGAAGGAGGATAGAGGGAATAGTGTTTGTGGACGTTCGACTTGAACCTTCCCAAATTCAAAGTAACAGTAAAGACCTTTGTAGGGAGTTTATTCCACATACGAACTGTTCGGCTAAAGACCGAATTTGCTCTGTAATGCGTAGAGCGATCCACTGGGATATCAACCACATATGGATGCGCTCTTAACGAAGAACGTGTTGTTCGCGAAAATGAGCGGGCTTCAGGAACAAGTTTCCTGATTTCATTAGAGCATATTACATTGTAGTAACCATAAAACCGCAAAACACATCCCAGATTACGTCGATGCTCCAGTGAGTCAATAGAGTTGGCTACCCTACTGTCACTGAAGAGCTCCTTCACCCTCTGCTGTTCGCGGTCGAGTAACTTCAAAAAAGACTTTAAAGCACCGCGCCATACATGAGAGTTGTATTCCATTTTCGGTCGGATATAGGTGGTATAATTATTGAGGAGATCAGATGGAGTGAAGTATCTCTTACACCGTCTTAGAAAACCGAAGCATTTGAATGCTTCTTTTGAGACTTGAGAAGTATGATCAGTCCATCGAACATCAATCATATTTGATTTTCATGCCAAGAACATCAAAAGTCTCTGGTTCCTCAATACCTACACCATCCATTATTATAGATGGAGTATCATGATTGGTCGTACATCTGTGTTTAAGCATACAACACTGAGTCTTACGAGCATTTAATTTGACCCTATACGCACGCCTCCATTCAGACTATCCGCCACACTTTCACTAGCAGAAGCGATATTTTTGGGAGTGCACACATTGCGATGATGCAGAGGCCTGACCACATCTGTATTGCATCCGGTCTCCTAAAATTTCTTTGTAATCTTGCAAGTTTCTTGCACAATAAGTCGATTATGAGCGCCATAATTACCGCGTAATGCTCGAAAAGTGGCCTCGTTTGCAGGACTACATTTTTAGTCATTTGTAACTATTTTTACGCGTTCTTCGCAGGGTTGCCAGTATAATTATTAGAAAAACCGTAAATTTTTGTAAATAAAATAGTCAAAATCGTCAGCATTTAAAAAAAATTGTCAAAAAAGCTCCACTCAAAATTCTTCTGTTTTATACAACAATCTTTCATTTAAAAATGAACAATTCAACAGATTTATTAAAAACAAGAAAAACTTTAAACATTTTATTCAATTCAAAGCAAGATTTGAAGAGATAATATTTGTCGATTTTATATACTTTCCAAGATAAGTTTTTATATGATATATTTTATATTTTAATTTAAATAGAAATTCATAGAATATACTATTATACAGTTTTTCATAAACTTGCAATTTAATGGGTACGAAAGTACGAATATTTAAATATTGATTTAAATTGGGTAATCACAAAATAAAAAATCTACATAGATATCATAGTTATGTTTTTTTTATATTTTTGGTAATGCTAACATTGTAAAATGCAGAGGAATTATTTTTTAAATATTCTTTAAAAAAAAAGAATCTCTTCAGGAGTTCCTGTTCCAATGAATTTCTTATCTGGGGTTTATTAAGATTAATATATAAATAAATATATATTAATATTCTTTCAACATTATCAGAACAGTTTGCCAAAGTCATGAAGTTATTTATAAATTCACATAAATTTGGAAAAACTGGTTTATTGTTTGGTCGATTCATTGACTTTCCTCTTTTCCTAAAAATATCTACATTTAATGCGCTGTCACCAAGATCCAAAAATCTGAGTTCTTTTATTTCATGCTCAATATCTTGATATTTTTCTTTAGAGACTAGATTAGGAAAACCTTTTAATAAAGGAAGAATTTCGGAGTTCTTTTTTCAAAATCAAAGATGGTGTAATTAAATTAAATTAAATTGAATTAAATTAAATAAATTTTTTTTTATTATTTTGTCATCGAAATCAATTCAACGTAAAATGATACACGATTATCAATAAATTGATTGAAAGTTTCAACATCAATTGTATATTGTCTTAAATTTCTTTTACATACAAACCAATATGAACTTCTTCTTTTAAAAAAAATTTTACGGTCATGGAAATCAATTTGATTTAGAGGCGTATTTTTTATACAATCATCTACAAAGAAATTTATTAAAAAATTTTGAAAAAGTTTCGTAATTTCATATTGCATGTTGTGAATTTGAAATCCTTAAATTTTGTTTAGATTATTCATCAAATTAAGCAAATATTTTAAAAAACAAAAGTAAAGCTCGTTAATGTCATTCAAAGTTTTAAATATTTCTTTAGCAGCATCAATATCATCGATATTGGCCGCAAAACAAAAATATGTTTTTAGAAAAAAATTTAGAGAGAGTAGAGGTTATATTGAGCAAAAAGTAGCGAAGTCAAAAATCGTCAAAGTATAAGGGATACTAAACAAAAATCGTCAAACGTCATTTTGTGAAATTTGCTATAAAAAATCGTCAAAATGACGTAAAATCGTCACGTTTGGCACCCCTGGTTCTTTGATTGTTAAATGATCCATATTCGTAAATGGCACTTTAGATAACCGATATTTAACATCTGACAGTCTTGCCAGAGTGGCGGTTTTGAAACCACTAAATGGATAACCCTTTATCAACATGTTTATACAGGGTGGCCCAAGATGAACGAAGGGGTTTGAATTGCTTATAACTTTTTATTTAAGACATAATTTAAAATACAGAATATAAATTGGAATATTTTAAGTTTAGTTATGAAAAATAATATCTCGCAAGTGGTGGCCATTTGCTGCTTCGCATATTCGTGCTCTTTCCAACACATTTTCCATCACCTTTCGCAAAACTTCAGGTTTTATGTTGTTTATTTCGTCGCTTATATTGCTTTTTAATTGCTGGATGGTTCTGGGCTTATTAATGTAGACTTTTTCTTTCAAATAACCCCAAAGAAAACAGTCTGGAGCGGTTAAATCCAGTGAACGCGGAGGCCAATTAAAAACATTTGTACGCGAAATAATTCGTTCACCAAAGATGTCTCGTAAAAGAGCCAATGTGTCCCTTGCAGTGTGCGCTGTGGCTCCATCTTGTTGGAACCATACTTGCAGATGGGTTTCCACGGCTGGCCTTAAAAGATTTTCCAACATTGTCCGATATCTGACCCCATTAACGGAAACGGCGACCCCGTGTTCATTTCCAAAAAAAATAAGGACCAATTATCCTTTCCGATGAAACACCGCACCAAACCGTACACTTAGGTGGGTGTAATTCTCGCTGTTAAACTACTCTAGGATTTTCCGTTGCCCATATTCTGCAGTTTTGCTTATTAACGAACCCACATTAAAATAACGACGATATGCACGCTGAGTCAAAACAATGGATCGTTGATTTGAAAAATAAAGCTCAACAATTTGGGCACGTTGTTCAATTGAGTACTGCTCCATTTTAAATTCCCCAAGTCTTCTTTACAAAATACTGAAAAGAAAAGAAAAAAAAAATTATAATAAAAAAGTTATAAGCAATTCAAACCCCTTCGTTAATTTTGAGCCACCCTGTATTATTAAACTCCATTTAATTAAATTATAAATATTTTCATAAAAATATTGACTGGTCTTATTCCATAAAATATTTGCCGCATCTGACTCCACCTTTAGAAGTATACACAAATGCCTATATGTTGTTTTATACCATGTTTACTTCGTTTTCTTTTATAATATTAATGGTTGCTAAAATAACACAACATCGTAAAATTATTTTAACTTGTTGTCTGCGCATACTTTGTCAAGTATTTATTACGCAATTCATAACATTGTTCATTTACTTTATAGTTTAAAAACTTTTACGATGGAATGTTACTTAATTCTATTAACATTTGTCTGATAATCTTTTCTAGTTATTAGTTAAAAATAACAAATATTTCTAAACCGCAGATAACTATGCACAGAAAGGTATTTCGTTATTAAAATGTCTGCCATAAGTATAGTTTTAAGATTGGCAGTGAAAACTAAAATGTAATTTTCATTTTTCTCATAACATTTTTTAATTTATTATCTCAGAACTAAGAAACAAAAATTTTGGGATGTTTTCTTCCCAGCAAAAACTTTGATGACAAATTAATGATTATATACTTTTCACTACTTCTATTTTAGTGTTTTAACTTATTACTGTAACATGTTATTGAACACCTTAAAATGTTAATACTTAGAAATCATTGAATACACAAAATAAAATAAAGATTAAATGTCTGCGGTGAGTATTGAACCCGCGGTTTTTAAGGAACTGTTGTGTGTGATGTCAAGAGTTTTGTTGTTTTCACGAACACACACACACACTAAACAGAAAACATTCCTTCGCCAGGGGTTGGTCAGCCGACCATATGCATCTGAAGCACACGCTTTACTACTGTTTCGCTCAGAGAGGAGTAGAATAGAAGAGAGTAAGTACTTATGTAACTACTGTAAAGTAGTGCGAACAAATATTTATGTGGTTCTTAATTGAAGCTACTCGTATTAGCAGTTATTTTTGGCAGTAGAAACTAAGTCCCTATTGAACTAATTCCGCAAAACAGACCATGAACTAAGCCCTCAATGTTTTATATGAAGGGAGTCGGTCACATCAATATCTTTCAATTCCGGCCATATAAAATAATTAAATTTCGTTTCTCGAATGCCCAATTCCAGAGATCGACGAGAAATTGCTGGGTTTTCCTCAATACTAGGGCTATAACAGCAATATTCTCAGTTGTTCTTGAGCGACGTAGACGAGACAATGCTTCACATCACTATTTCTTCTGAACAGCTGAAGTTTCTCCACAAGTTTCAACATTGCTGGCCGAGATGGTGTCTCACGAGGACTCAACAATTTTTAGTTTTGCGAACTGTGACGTCGAAATTTTCATTATTTTTGTAAAGAATTTTAATAGTTTCAACGTTCCATTTTTATTAATGGCGTATTTTTTACTTGTCAACTGTCAATTATTGACAGAATGAGTCGTGAAAACTGTTCAAATGGAAACTTTTATTGAAAAACCCAGTAGTTGATATTCCTATTTACTAGTATTTACCATGAATCAAGAAAACAAAATTGCGCACTCAGCCGTACAAAATAAATTTCTACTGCGCATTTACGTAATCATAGAATACAATTACGAGTGTTTGTTGTAAAAATTGTAAACGATTTTTGACGAAAAACTGGAAATAACTAAATAACTTCTAAACGGGTGCATCGATTTGAACAAAATTTTAAATGGACAACAAATAGAAGCAGTCGAATAAGACTTGAGTTTGGGCTTGAGGAGTATTTAAAGATGAGCATCCTCGGGCACACAACAACAAAATAACGGACCTGCGCCATGCGCAATCTTGTTTTCTTGATTCATGACTATCTATACTGGCATGTGATAAGATTGAGCAAAAAACCCTGAGGAATTGATGCAGCGACTTTGAAGTTAGTACTGATCAGTGAACGACAAAGGTATACAATTTTTAATACATAACTCAAATCGATATTCATAAGAATCATTAAAATGTAGGGGTACAAACAAATACGTTCACAGAATGCTGTGACTACCACCGGGTTCCAACGGCTTCATATCGAATATAATAATTTGTTTGTTGGGATTTGTGAACAAGTTTCAAAGCCTACTGTGCTTATACTATTGTAATTTTTATAATTCTCATTGAGTTTTTAAAAGTTTTTGTATAAGTAGAGAGGTTTGAAACATTTAAATCTTTGAAAAAAGATATCGAGACAATTTCGATTAATATAAATTTAATAAAAAATATACAATTTAAAAACCCTCAACAAACAAAGTTTTTGAATTAAGGTCAACAATTTTATTTCGCAATATGGATGAAAGTTTTGTATACTCGTATTAAACGAAAAAAAAAATAACTTCGATAATTTGTTGTCGTGAAATATTAACGAGTTAAGAAATATTAAGTTGAAAGAAATTGTTTAGTTCAATTTCAAATCTGACGTCACCCATTTCTTTTTTAATTTAAAACATTTTTTTTTTGATTACCTCAAATTATTTTGATTGAAAATATAATATTGAAATCTTTATTCATCAGAGCAGATCAGTTTCGAGTTCGCTAAACCATCTCATCAGCGTTCTTTGAATGCATTTGCCACTTTTGACGGTGGATATTAGTGACTAGGAATATCAACTATTTAGCCGAATTATTTAACAAATTTGAAAACGAGAATTTTTTCTATTTATTTTTACTAGTTAAATATATTTCGGTTAGAAACATGTTATTATCAGTGTACGATAAGAAACTTTATGAAAATATTTATTTATTAAATGTTACTCGTGCAAAAAGAGTTAGATATTATATGCAACTACATAAATTTATCGAGCGCGGAAAAAAATATATGCAAGGGTTGCAGTGCAACCGATTAGAGTCGTTGTAGGGAACCACACCCACAACTACCAGAGCGGTGGACCAGCATACGGTGTCCAATCGTAGTAGTAATTTTATTACAAAAAATATATATTACTTTTGTTTTTTTTTTGTTTTCCTTTAGCTTATTTAACAAAATTAGCGATGACATTTTATTTTGCAAAAATTTCACTATTCCGCAATAAACAAATAATTTAAATGACAAATTTTATTGAGCACTTTGCAGGCGTGAATCACATCAATAAAATTCCACATTTCAATATTCACTCATACGGTAAAAATTTTAAGCTGCTATAAAAATTTAATAGAAATATCAAAACAAAAAGGAAAAAAGGAAAGTAATAATTCAATTCAGATTTAAAATGAAAGTAAAGCAAATACTTGATTTTCATGAATGTTTTAATCAAATTAGCATTACAATTTGGTGTATGTATCTCTTACCTGCTTACAAATTAGCTAAAATAAAATCATAAAATCACTTTTTACAAATTTTTATTAATTTCTTTACGATTTTGTTTTATTTAATTTGTTCACTGTCTGTCTATCTGTCTGTTTGTCTGTCTGTCTCACAAAAACGAAATTTTCTTGCGATATTGTAGGACAGGCAGTTAGTTAATGATAGTTATTGGAAATGATGTAAATAATATATAAATCAAATGAAGAATAGTAAACAATAGTAATTAGGGAGTGAGAAAATACAAATGATTGAGATAAATGGATGGCTGGGCTAGCTTAGCGAGAGCCTGTGTGAGTTTGAGCGAAAACTTAAACGCATAATGCCAAAGGTCACTCATATATGCATACGATGCTTGACTTACAAATGCACACAACTGCATTTTATATAAAAACGAGTTTTATTATTTATAGTTTTTACAATTCTTGTAAATTCCAATAGATTGTTGTAATAGCTTTAAAATTTATCAGTCGCATAAATCATTGTGTTTTGTTTTTATTAAGTTTTTGTTATTGTCTTTTGATTAATCAATTGATATAATAAACTTTCTTTAAATTTTATTTTATGCTGTTTAGTTTTAACTTTCTTGTTTTAACCAAACGACCTTGTATACATTTCCGTTGTCAGGCGTAAGTTTGTTTTTTCATTTTCTGTTTAGAAGGACAGTGTTTAATTAATTAATTTTCAAAGATGAACACTACATGTGAGAATATATAGAATATATAAAGAAAAAAATGGGAACTTAGGGTACAGTAAGTAGGACTTCATTCTAAAACAAAAAAGTAAAAAATAATTATAAAAAATTAGAAATGAATATAAGAATATAAAGAAAAAAAATTATCTCCCGCATTCCATTTCTACAAAGTTTTTCAACAAAAACTTTGTTTTCTAAAACAAAATAGAACAAAAATTTTAAATGACGATGATTTTTACTGTATTATAAAGAGAAAAGTTCGGCAATTATGAATGAAAAATGATATCATGGCAAATATACACCACGACCACGCTGACAGATGTCGATTCTTTCATCAAAGTTTTTAAACACTTTTTAGCGAAATGGCGGCTCTACTTCATTAATCACATCACGGATTTTGAGTTTTAAGGCTGCAATCGATTCGATTGTCTCCGTAAAGACTCTGTACTTAACATAGCCCCACAAAAAAATAATCCAGTGGTGGTCAATCACACGATCTGGCTGACCACTTAACAGCTGATTTTTGTGAAATTATGCGATCGGGAAATTTGATTTGCAAGAAATTTATCGTTTCATTGGCTGTGTGATATCCAATGATATCCACGTCATCAATAATTAGCCAAAACTGAGTTGTTAACATCTCGAGATAGCGTGATCCATTGAGCGTTACCGCATTTCCAGCCGCATGTTCAAAAAAACCGCCCAATCATGCCTACAGACCACATAGCGCACCATACAGTGACACGTTGATCATGCAGAGGCTTCTCATTAATCGCTCTAGGATTTTCAGAAGCCCAAATGCGGCAATTATGATTGATGACGTACCCTGACAAGTGAAAATGGGGTTCGTCTGAAAAAAACCATCGGGTTTTTCCTGAGCTGAACTGAGCGAATCTACAGCGATGTGTATAGTCGGTCGGCATCAATTCCTGCAATTCGCCATGTGGTGGTTTTTGATAACCGCCCCAATTGTTGAGAACGTCGAGGAATTGACAAATTTGGATCTTCTTCAACACTGTGGCTCACGGCTACGTTGTTTTCAGTTGAACGATCCGGGTGAATACGCGTTGGTGTTGGCACATTTTGTATCGAGCCTGTCGACTCGAAATTTAACGACCAAATTCTTAATAGCGATCTCAGTAGGACGATTATGTTGTCCGAAAATATCAAGAATATTATGAAATGTAAATTCAACAAAACCACAATTTTCATTGAGGATTTTAATTATTTTAATGCGATTTTCAACGAAATTGAATTCATTATAACAATTGTCAATGCATCAACTACGAATGCGTCAAAAAACTAAACGTCGAAACTATTATGTTGTTGGTTTTGCCACAATTGAAAAACAAAATTCTTGTTGTTCCGTAAAATAAATAAATAAAGTCTTCTCGGAAATATATCACAAAGGTGCAGTTAATTCTTTTGCGATGATGCTTTAAAAAGAGAAAAATATTTAGAATTAAACAGCAAAAATCAGGGCTCAAGCTGGTATCCTGGGAAGTATATTTAAAAACAAATGAAGAAAAAACAGCCGCAAAATAATTCTTTGAAATCAAATAAATAACTAATAAATAAAAAGATAATTATTATTTTTTTTGTTAAAATTAACACACTCCCGTACTTTGAATTCACTGTTTCTTTTACAATTCGACAATATATAAAGTGCCAATATTAAAGATAAACTTGGAATCTAAAATTATATTTTTTGTATATGATCATGCAATATTTTATTATTATAGTATTTTTTTATAGTTTTTAAACTTTATTTTTAAATGCAACCATATTGAATTCTTTATGAATGGCAATGATGTAATGAGGAAATGTAAACATGACTTTGTTCATCGTGGCCTAAGTGTTCTAATCATCATTTTTTCTACCACAACTTGTTTTCCACAACAATATTTTACTACAGGAATCAAAAGACCAACCATATTTTTTCTTTGCGTGTACACATAGACTGAAGTGTTACACGGAGTCTACATTTGTTAAAATTCTAATTAACAGTTTGAAGAAATTTATTTTTCTAAGCAATCGTGTTATTTTCTTAATGGCAGTTTTGTTTGGTAGTTTCATTTTGTAATTACAGTACAACCTCCCCAATACGGACACTCGCTAATTGGGACTATACAATAATCCGCACATTTAAATTTTTCAGACAGATTAGAAATCTTTCCTCTACACAGAAAGAAAAATGCCGTACAAAATTCAAGTATTTTCTACTTTTTTTGAGTACGAGTCGTATTCAAAATTTTGAGTACAAATAACAATAAAATGTAGTTTAATCGCCCCGAAAACGGGATTTCTTTAGATAACAAATCCCAACATTTCTTAGAATGAGTACAAAATTATTTAACCACGTGAAAAATCTTGAATCAACTAAAAAAATTCTTAAATTAAATTTAGCATTTGAATTCGTCCGTACTTAAATCAATCTTTCTGTACTTGATTTTAGTAAATCTAGGATCACCGTACTTTTAACACCGCTTGGGATTGATTTAACTACGGATGGATTGAATTTTTTTTGGACTGTACAGTCTAGACAAGTGTTCTTTTTTCTCAGTAAAATTTGCGTGGCGAACTGTTTCCAAAAGCTATTTTATGGGCTGAACAAACCAAAGCGACAGATTAGGATATTTTATTTTTAAAAGAATTTAAAAATAGAGCTGACAAATTACATAAAAATTCTTATTTTTCAAAATGATTATTTTTGGTCACTTGAATTCTTATTTTTCTTTTCGGTAATAAAAATAAATTATATATGTACATTTATGTACGGACGATCCACTAATTCGGACAGTAGCTGAAACTATATCTATCCGAATTATGGAGGTTGTACTGTACTTTAATTTCTGATTACAACTGATGAGTTTACTTTTAAGGCTTGATTGAAAGGCATTTATTGAATACACATACAACTAGAGGCAGCCTGCAAATGAAATATAAATTTCATTTGCAATACGGAGCTCATTTTAATAATTTTTTTTGCAGCTACACCTCACCACTGAAAATACATAAATTATGATTTTCTCATAATAAAATAAAAAAATCGAAATAAAATTTTGTTCAAAGAAAAATTTTTAACTTATTAGAATGTCCATTTCTAACGATTTATTTTTGTTGATTGAAACAAAAATTCCAAATGTAGAATTTATGCAAATTGTTTTAAAGTTTTTGAAAATTTGCTTCAACGAGTAAAACTCTCATACTTGTTCATACATGTTATGCATGTATGTATGTATGTATGTATGTATGTATGTATGTATGTATGTACTCGTATGTATTTGTAATTGCAACTGCTACTCGCCATAATGTTATTACTGCACACCTTGACGTATGAATGACATTGAATTATGCTTTTATAATAGACGAGAAGAAAATTAGAACAGTAAACTTGGACACACACACACAGCCGTAAATGTATCTTACAAAGTGAACTATGAACATAAAAAATACATAAATTAAATAATAACATTTGTATTCAAGTTAAGTTAACAGCATCATGTTAACATTATGCTAATGCAACAGTCATGCCAAATAGTTTTTAATAGAAATTCCAAGTTGAGAGTAAACAGCAGCATCAACATCATCAACAACTACAATCAACTGTCATTATTAGGCAATCTTTACTTGTTTATTTATGAGTGTGGCCAACTCACCATAAAACAGCAGTAATTGCAATAAATACACACACACAAATGAACAACAAAAGAGTTGATGTTACCTTTTTTTCTACTTTAAAATTGGCCAACACTTAAGATACCACACAAACAAACCGCCAAACACGGGCTATTACAAACATACAGACAGACGGACAACCGGCTTTTGTCTTCTTCTTCATTACCACATACAAACTTCTTCTGTTATGGCAGCAGCAGAAACTTTGTCAGCACCAAAGATGCCAGATTTGATTGATTAGAAAAATTTAGTGACTGGGGGGTTTCGATAAAGTGCGTTGCGGCACCAGAAACATGGGCATGTTATTAAAAAAAGTCTACTAGTAAAACACTGCTTGATTTGATAGCTGAAGAAAACATTTTCAGAATATTTTTACACTTGGACATTGTCGGTGTTTCTGGCGTTATTTTTAATTTAAATTTAATTTGTGTCTCAACGGTTGCTCAGTAGTCAATATTGAATCCTTCACAACATCGACATTCATAAGTATTGCCTAATAGTATGTCATTCTCATAAAGTTTTGAACAAAATGTTTGTCGTTTTATTTTCACGTAGGGATTCTATTTTCTTGTGCTCTAAATATAAGATTTATTCTTGTTGTTCCTGTCAGGGTCAAGAAATCCGTCTGGTACCCTGATATAAGTCTTATAATAGACCAGCAGATCATTCGTGGCCATTTACAATCGATCTTCAATAACTGGAACTTCTCTAACTCGAACTTCCATAACTGGAATTTCTCTAACGCGAACTTCCATAACTGGAACTTCGCTAACTTGAACTTCTCTAACTCGAATTTTCTATAACTCGAACTAATTTGGTTGGCAGTAGCGTTAAAAGAACAAATCACATACAATTTTCCTTCCGTAACTCGAACTTCCGTAACCCGAAGTTCTCCATAACTCGAACAAAAAACATACACATAAACTCTATAACTCGAAGAATTTAGCTTGTGCAAATGACTTGTTAATTTTGTATCTTAGTTATGGTTTGTTTGTTTTACTCCCTTTTGTTGCTTCAGCTGGTTTGTATATTTTACTTGCTATTTTTGTTTATTTTTTCGGGGAATTACAAATTTTTTTTGTTTGCGTAAAGGCCCCGTTAGCCGAGCGTTGCTCTACCCGTACCGTACCGTACTGTTAGCACGTTGGTCCACTTATAGAACATTTAAAAACGTACGTTTGTTTTATATTGTTTGTTTTATTGCCAGGAAAAAGGAACAGCTGTTTACAACACAGTGAAAAAGTACCTAAGATATTTAAATGATATCAGAACTTTATTTTGCGTATGTATGTATATAAAAATTATTTATTTAAAAATTGTTCGTCTGTGTTATAGGAAAAGCAATACAAAGGTTACCGAATTTAAATGTACCGTAGTTGCAACGTACCCATCAGTATAAAATAGAAATTTCTAACGTTGTTATGTGACATTTGTAAGACAGTGATGGGCTGTTTTTTTGGTACATGTTAAGGGCGTATTTCCGCTCTTATTTTTTGGTACTTTTTGATAATAATATTTGTGTACTTTTCACGAAACAACCTAAAATAGTGTATATTTTCAAATATATGTACATACATATCGTCATATGAAATGCAAAACGGCCTATCTATTGAAGAAAAATATAAACCTATAAAAGAAGTCGAAGATGGATTAAAGAAAAAGGAAGCAGCTGATAAATATGGTATCCCGGCAAGCACGGTCTCAACAGTTTTCAAAAATAAAGAATCAATTATAAACTCCTTTGAATCTCAACTATTAATCTTAACTCTTTTGAATCTAAATTTCGTTTATATAGTAAAATAGTTAAGACCCCAATGGAGGTAGATAATGAGCCCTGTACAACTGGCTTTCCTACAGATGATGATATTGTTGAGCATAATTGCCTGGAATCAGAGGATCCAATCTTAAGCGGAACGGAGAGCGATGTCGAAACTTCTCGAAAGCCCACAAGAAATGTTGTAGAGAGTTCTTTCCGAACACTAAATTATTATTTACAGACAAATGATAAAACAACTAATGAGCACTACAAAGCTTTAAGCACATTGGAGTTATTTTTTTTTTACTGAAAATAACAAGAAAAAGTAAATTTTCGGTCACTTATTTCAGAATATTTTAATTAACTGTAATTCTTTAATTATATATTTATATACATATCCTTGTACATTTATATACATAAGTGTGTAGTTTTCCATTAGGGGTTATTTTTAATAAAAATTTATAATACAAAAACAATTTATTTATTCTATTTTATCAAAAAGTTCTGTAACTCTAAGTCTCCGTAAGTCGAAGTTTCTTTTGGGATAATGGAGATTCGAGTTCTAGAAATTCGACTGTAGTTAGATGTCAAAGTTTTCTCATTCAATTACTAGATGGTTTCCTAATATATCTATCCAAGAGTTGCTCAATCGCCTTCAAGAAAATCGAACTGAGGCTGGATTAGCGTCTACGAGGGCTGATTTATATTGAAGCTACCTAGCGCTAGATGGCAGCACAAACACAAAAACTTTTTTTTTGAAATTGCAATCTGTCAAACGTCAGCTGTTCAAATTGCACCCAAATTCATCGATTAGTTTATTTGTTGTAGTCGTTTGAAATAAGCAACTTTTGTGTTTCTTGGAAAATGGAAAAAGTGAATTTCGTGCAGTGATTAAACACTATTATTTGAAAGGGAAAGCGGCGAAATAGACAAAAGAAAAGCTTGATAAACATTACGTTGAGTCTGCTCCGTCAGATTACATGGTAAAATATTGGATTGCTAAATTTAAACGCGGCCAAGCAAGCCGAAACTAGAAAATATCAAGAAAATCCTCGATATCGTTATGAATGATCGCCGAGTCAAGTTACGTGAGATTGTTGAAATGGTAAACATATCATATGAACGTGTGTTCAACATTTTGCATGAACATTTGCATATGAAAAAGCTATCGGCAAGATGGGTGCCGCGTTTGCTCAGTGTCGAACAAAAACGAGTTCGACAGACCACTTCACAGCGGCGTTTGGACATGATAAAGCGTAATCCTGTTGATTTTTGGCGTCGTTTAATAACTGCTGATGAAACGTGGGTCCACCACTACACACCTGAAACCAAAAATCAATCGAAACAATTGGTGGAAGCTGCTGGAAGTGCTCCGAAGAAGGCGAAAACAATGAAATCGGCTGGCAAGGAAATCACAGGAAAGTATTATCGTGCAGTATTGGATCAATTGATTGATACAATCAAGAAAAAACGACCACATTTAAAGAAGAAAAAAGTGCTCTTTCTTCAAGACAACGCAACGGTTCACACATCATTAGATGCGATGCTAAAATTACGTAAAATACACTTCGAGTGGTTTGATCATCCACCTTATAGTCCAAATCTAGCTCCTAGTGGCTTTTTCCTGTTTCCAAACTTGAAAAAATGGCTCGCAGGAAAAAGATTCATCTCAAACGAAGAAGTGATTAACGAAACTAACGCGTATTTTGAGGGGTTCCCCAAATCGTATTATTCAGATGGTATACAAAAGTTGGAATATCGTCTTACTAAGTGTATTGTGGCTAATAGGAGTCTATGTTGAGCAATAAATGGATTTTGAGAAAAAAATGTTTTCTTCCTACTTAGGTAACTTCAATATCAATCCGCCGTATATGACCAAGAGGGAAGGTAGTTGTTCAGGTTTACCACCAGCCTTTGGTATGAAGGCCACTTTACAGATACATGGCATACAAGATATGTACCTTGACAATTTGGGGGACAATGCTGGCGCAATGCAAACCATAAAAATTACTATAAATTAATTAATCTGGCATCTTGGAATCGCTTATAACAGAAGAGTTGAAGTTGGCTGGTTTTACTCTCATTATTTGATTGCTTTCTTTTGCCGAGTTACGAGTATGTACATATGTGTGTGCGCGTTTGAGTGCCTTTGTTGTTAACAGTAGAAAAACTTGTGGAACTGGTAACACACACTCACACACACACTAGCAACATTAATACAACAAACACATTTGTCTATAAAAACCACCTGTGGAGGGTTATTGCGGCTGCGCAAAGACAAATACCGTGTTTGCATCACCAACGGTACCACCACCACACACTGCAGTTAAACAACTCATTTGAATTCAACTTTGATTTTAGCCAAGTGGCTTCAAGTCTTTTAGTTGGTAACATATGGAATCAGTGCAACGGCGGCTCTTGAACGATATTGTTGATTAAACGGTTAAAAACCCAAGAACAACATAAAGAAACCGAAAAACGTTTGAGTCCAAACGCGTAAAAAATTTAACTGATTAAGAAAACAAATCAAATTAATTGGTAATTAAAAATTAATTATAAAAACAGTGGGCAGCAAAAATCAAAGTGGAATTAAGAAGACAAAATATATTTTAATATAACTCTGCGTGTTAAAAAGTAAAGAAAAAAGTTAAAGAAACATTCAATTCGTTTTGCACTATTAAACTGTTATAAACGGCTGGTTGCGCATGCGTTTTAAAAATATCTCGTACATGTGATGATGTTTCTTCTTTTCAACTCAAACAACAAATCACTAAATCACTAAATTATTTTCACAAAAATGCTGTTTGCAAAGAAAATTAAAAGTGGTTTTGAGGCAGTTTTTCTTAATAAAGAAAAAAGAAAATAATATAATTACATTTTCTGGATGAAACCAGTCGGCAGACTTGTAGAAAAAGAAAAAAGTGCAAAGTGTTTGAAAAATATTGCGTAAAAGCATTTTTTAAATAAAAATCTTTCGCTTATTTTTGTACCGAATGAGAAAAAATAAAAATAAAATAAATTTTTTAAAATATCCCAAAAGCTATTTTTGTGTGCCAAAATATTATGAATACGTGTAAATTTTTGCAAATATTTTTGTAAATAAAAAACAATTTGAAAAATTAGTGATTTATTTAGTAATTTTTAGTTTGAAAACCAGTTACTGAAATGCAATTTTTATGTTATACAACCGAATTGAAAGTAAAATTATGAAAGAAATAAAATATTGGCAATAAAATTGTATTAAAATGGAAAGAAAATAAATTTGGTTTTAAAAAACTCATGGAGCTCTATTGCAAATGAAAAACAGAAAGGATCAGTTGTAGATAATAATGATTTTATCATCTCGAGATCAATACTTACAATTAAGTGCACATAATTGCTTAATTTAAAATGAAAAATTTAACAACTTTTCGATTTTAATGTAACAAAAAAAAGCAAACTAAAGCCTTTAAAAATATAAATATAAAAGAATATAAAAAATATATGTGCCATAAGTGAGGTTCTTAGAAATTAGAATTAACGCAATTTTACGGAAAAATTAGTTCGAAGTATGTCATAGTTAAGAAAATAAAAGGAATTCATTATTGTGTTTTTTCTCCAGGCTTTCTTTAGTATCGAAATCTTATAAATTTGAGTTATTTCAGGTATGAAATAACTCCAATGAATTGCTGGACAGGAGGGGGTCGATCACAAAAATAATATTAATTAAACTGTATCTTCTAAACATTATAAAACAATGTACGCAAAACTTTCAGTATATCAAACTCTGCACAACCCTAATGGAATACACGATGAACTTCCATTTAGAGCTTTTAACATATACTCGTATGTACATATGTATATAAATACAGACTGTTATTTATGACTCTATCAGTAAGATAAATAACTAGGACCTCATTAATAAAGTTATGGTAGGTTTATTGTAGGATTTTTTATGGGAAACCCGGTTTTAATGCTCACATTAACTTTATGAATCGTTTATGAATAAGGCCGTTAAAGTCTGCTCCTAAAAGATATCTTTTACAGATCAAAAGATATTTGCTTTTGAATTTAAAAATTTCTATTTTGGGCTTGATTTTATTTTTATCAGAAAATATATTTTCTTATTTGCAACAAATTCCAAAAAATACATATTTTTAATTCTCTCAATTCTAAGAAAAAAAATTATCAAAGTAAAAATTTTCAAATAAGTTTGAACAGTAGTAGAGATCAATTGTTTTACGTTTTTTTTTCAAAATATTTTCTAAGAACAAATACTTTTTATACTTTCCTGTATACTTCTGAAAGTATTTGGAAAGAACCAAAAAAATTACTAAAAATTCGAAGCCGATAGTGAATTATCCACCGATTTCAGGTTATAAGTAAAAAGCCTCGCCGAGTTTTTAAAATTTTTCTACATATTATTTAATTGTATAAAAATTTGTATAAAACGATTATTTTTTAAATTTTATTTTTTGTTATTATTTATTAAGAGCGCAACACTCTCTTCAGGCTTCAAACTATTTTTTGGAAATTTTCAAATAAATAATTAACTACTCGTATATTAAAAAAATGCGAGCAGCAAAGTTTTTAAACTTTCTTATTCCACCACTTATTTTGCGGTCGATTTTAAATATAAACAAATTCTAGAAGTTTATTTTTTTCTAACAACAAATAATATTATTCTATATTATCTGTTTGTAAATAAAATGTGCTTAAATTATATATCTGGGGTCAAATTAGTTATATTTTAGTTCTTTAAAGCAAAGAAAAAAATATGGTTGAAGCAATCAATAAAAAATATGGAAGACCAAAATCAAGGTAGAATTATATACATTATAATATGAATTACAGTGCAAGGTCGGTATTCGCGACCACCCAAATATTATCGCCGACGATCCGGTTATCGCGACGGCTTAATTTTTATAATTACAGGTTCTATAATCGCGACAGTTTGAGAAAAACGAGTTCTATTTTCGCGACTTTTATCTGTTTTTTTTAAATGTTTATAACCAAAAAAAGGGAAATTTTGTCTTTTTGTATATTAACCTTTTTGCGTGATTTTGATCTTCAATTTTGTCAGTTTATTTGTGTCATTTGCTGTTTAAATATGTAAATACATCACTTAATATGGAAAAAGCTCCACATATTTTAAAGCCGACGATTTCTTAAAAATTCGAGATTTAAAAAAAATTTAAAAGTGGACATTCAATAAATTCAATTTGTGTGAATTAAGTCTTCGGTTTACCGCATTATAAAGCAAGAAAATTTATTAAAAAAGTTCGTACGTGCAACAGAAAGATGGCGCTGACAAACGGTGCATCTTAAAGAAAGCTGAGTACCCAAGAATGGAGAAGATGCCTTATAAGTGGTTTGTAACACAAAGGGGAAAAAATGTTCCAATATCAACAGCAATTTTACGAGCAAAAGCCAATGCAATTAAACAAAATTAAAGTGGACGATACTATAACATCGATTGGAAAATGATAAGCCGACAACAGCACTATATGAACTATGTGATTCAGCTGCTATTTTCAAAAATAATTTGCCAAAAAAGCAACTCAAAATCTCGAATTTCTTCAAAAATGTTTAAAATGTAAATATATCAATAACACCAGTTATAATTTTAAAAATTGCATACAATTTTTCAATAAAATTTTGTGTTCTGTTATCGCGAAAATTCAGTTTTCGCGACAGGTCTGGTTTTTAATCAGCCGCAAAAATCGAGCTTGCACTGTATATGGTTTTAGTCAAAACTTATTAATGTCAAACCTATGCCGCTGTATATTTGTTTTAATTCAATAATAACATTTTGCCATATGTATAACAATAACATTATAACTAAATATAAACATAATATGGTAATGGTTCAAAATTTTCTTAGAGTAGCGATAATCGACGGTGGGTTAACCTGAAATACTTACATATAATATTTTTAATATTAACTTAATTAGAATCATGAACTACTATTCAAAAGGTATGTACTACATGGTATTCATATGGTGTAGATATTTAATTTTTAGTCACAATATGGTTACAAACTAATTTTTTTTTTAATATTTATAATAATTTGGTTGTAGTTCAAAGATGACGCAAATGTAATAAACACGCGTATAATAATGTTTTAAGTGTAAAAGGCAATCAAAAGCTGTTTGTTACAGCCATATCATGTTTGTCACAACCACACATTGCTTACCACAACCATATAATTGTGGTCGCAACCATTTGGCAAAAATATATTTTCATTTACTATTGTGTAAAATTCAATAAAAAATATGCGTATTGATAAATGCCTTAGAAAATAAGTAATTTGACTCAAGATATGTGTTTGGGTCATGTGAAATTTTCCTAGACCAATTAAACTTAATTAATGCCGCTCAAAGGTGAACGTAAAACTTCGACCATTGTAATTGTTGAAGACGTAGTGACTATCAATTTCTCCAACGGCCCATAAGGAGCACCAAGTGATAAATTTTTTTGTTGGTGGTACTTCGCTAGTGGCTTGTGGAACAACATCCTTTGAATGACGTAGCCGTTTAACTAACACTGTGCTTCATCAATGAACAAACTTTTCAAAAGAAATTTGTGATTGAGTTTTCCGAATTAAAGTATGTTTTTCGAAATACATGTGAACAGATTGCAAACGTTGTTGCCGATTGAATTTAATTATGAATAATTAACACATGTATCCAGGAAAACAAGCGAGTAACTGTTACATATAACAGTTTATTTTTCGTAGTAATTGTTTACTGTATAACAGTTTTTTTGGATAACTTTGTCGCAGGATAATTTTGCATACTGAAATAGTTTTCTCTAAAATGATTTGTGTATTAAAGTTTCCACTGCTAGTTTTTTTTTTATAACAGTTTCTTAGGATAGTTTTGTATGTAAAAATATGTTTTATGGAAAACTTTGTTCAAAAGAAAACTTTATGTGAACAAAAATTTTGTAATGTGGTTATTTTTCGAGTTAAATTGGTTTTCAGGCCTAAGTCATTATTATTAAGTAAAGATTCGTAATATCTTTAGTTCAAAAGAATTGGAACTGAGACAACATTTCAAAGAAACAAAAAACAATTTAACGTTAGTTCATATCAACCTGCAGGGCAGAACCGAAACACCTTTTTTTAAGGCCTCCGGAAAAGAATATGGTTTCTGTGGTTTCAATCACTCTCTTTTAAATTTTCTTTTTCCAAAGGAAAAAAAACCGCGGATGTCAATTAAACATATTGCTTAAAATTATAACAATATAAGAATGTCATACTATCAAACTTTTTTCTCTTCAGTACAAAAATAATCAATTATGTTGCAACATTTTACAGTTTTAATCAAGCGAAATTAATAATAAATAAAAAATAGATTGATATTAAAAACAACAATCAATATCAATGCAACTAGACCAAAGTTAAAATAAGAAAAAACACATTTTTTCTCACAAAAAAAAAACAGAAATTCAAATTAAATTGCCATCAAACAGCAGCAGCAATAAAAACACTTACGCGGTTTCTGTAGCCGTCAGCACAACATTACGACTGTGGTGGTCGTCATCGTCGCCGAAGTTTTACCCATAAATTATCTACTGCAGTTGAAAAAGCACCAAAATGCTTCCGGTAAGTGAAAAATAAAGAAAAACGAAATACAAAAAAATCAAACATTTTAATTTTTTTTATTTCGTTTTTTTTATTATTATATTTGTAATCTTTTGTTGAATTTTAGTTTTAGTTTCTGTTGCCGATGCCGTTTCATTTAAAAATAGTTATTTTTTTAGTTTTCAAAACAAAAGTTTGCAAGCCAACAATAAAATGCGTTTTAATTAAAAACTTCATAAAAAAGCTGCACAAAATATAGTTTTATGAACTAGAAATTGTACAAAAATAAAGTTGCAAGGAATGTTGCTTTTATGACGACAAAAAAATCATTTTTTTTCGGTTTTGTTTGGAAGTATTTTGCGTAAAATAAGAAATAATTAAGGTGGCAAAAATGTTGCAATTTATATTTGCAAAAAAAAAAAATATATGTATATAAAAAATAAAAAAACGCGCAACATATTATAGATAAAACTGACATAATTGCTGCTTTTTATTTTTTTATTTAAACGGGATTTCAATGATAAAAAGAAGCTTAAATAAAAACTAGTAGTTTGACACAGATTTGGTTGCAAAATATATAAAAAGAGCGGCACGCGTTCTTTGCCACCAACATCAGCGGTTCCTTGAAATGCAATAAAAAACCGTTTACATATAACAGTTTCGTAGTTTGTAAAAGACTTTTGTACATTTAGAAATATTTTTAATATATTTTAAGTTTTTTTAAAGAAAATAAATTCACGCGCAAAACTTTTCTTTATACAAAATCTTATACACAAAATATTCTACAGAAAAGATTTATAGATACAGATTCATATCATAAGTTAAATTTATTTCTATTAGGAAAAAAATGCTGGAAAAATAAATTAAACCTGATAACACTCTATATGTTTTCGGTGGCCACAACACTTGTTTTACCTTATTCTACTTTTCAGTTAGCTATCAGTTGTTAGGGATAATAACTATTTTACTAAATTATATAAAAATAAATTATACCGGAATTATTACTTCTTCATATTAATTTTGTATAACCTTTTAATCTCACTTGGCATGAAATTTCCATCCGTGATAACTAGTTTGCCCAAATTTCCTTACAACAAAAAAAAATATAAATAAAAATAAAATTACTGAAAATATTTTAATGATTTCATAAAAATTGTATCTACAACATATTATGTGAATTTTTGCTTGTATAACAGTTTTTTAGTTGAAAATTTTCTCTATAATGGGATGTTATATAAACATTTTGTGAAGGATTGTTTTTATTTTAAATTTTTTTCTTTAGAAGCGGTTGTAGGCAAATTTTTGTGTGTTCTTAAATTTAAAGTATTATTTATTAAAAAATTTATGTATACTCGTAACAGCATTTGTCCAAAAGAATTTACGCAATATAGCACTTTAAATAAGACATCTGTGGCAAGAATTTTAATGATCAATTTTATGTATAACAGAAATTTTAATTGAACATTTTTCATACAAACCAGGCATTGCAAAATTGGTATAATTGTACTTTTTCTTGGTACTATTCAAACTATTAGTACAATAATAAAATATAAAAATATAAAAGAAATATCCTCAGTTTTAGTAATTTTATATGGCAACTCATCGTTGCAGTAGTTTTACTGTGAATTAACTAAGTTTTATACATTAGCACTTCAAGACCATATCTTGCTCCGTTTAGAGAAAGAAGAGGGCACGAGCGAGCATATTCCCTTGGCTAGTGCAAGATGTCAATTATAAAAGATGCAAAGCATGTAATGTCAATATAATGGGTAGCATAATAGTACACATTAAGTGCTATGCATCGTGTGGCAGCCACAATAAAAAAGTTTAGCCATGAAAACAACACCGAGAATTGGCGTTTTTATGAAAAACACAGATTGTCGCATAGAACAGTCAGCAAAAATGTTGGATATGAAGTTGAGTATGTTTGTTGCGTAATATAATTTGGCATTCCAAATATTGGACCACTTTAAAATAACCTACTTAAAAATTGTATTTCAGATTCGCAAATTGTTAAGAAAACGAATATAAAAAAAATTGTAACGGAAGTTACCGGGCCAGAAAATGATGCCGAGTTTAAAAACTTTTGTAAAGATAATTATTATTCAATAATATTAGATGAAAACACCGATTGCAGTGTATCCAAAAATGTGAGAATAATAATAAGAACTTTCTTTCAACAACGAATGCCGGGACCGGTTTTTCGGTTTGATTAAATTAGAAGCAAATTATCTATCAGTGAATGATGTTTACTGTGGAACTGATAAAGAACTGTTTATAGAAACCAATGAAATTGAAAATAATGTGATAATTCAGTTTAAAAAATTTTATTTAAAATTTTTTAAGAACAAAATTCGACTAAAAATAATAAAACATTAAAAAGGATCGGTAAATTTAACCCAGAAAATCTATGGAAAACTAATTAGTAAAACTGTTCCCAAACGAATGTTAAAATTTATATAATATATTTATATTTATATTCTAAAATAAAAAAATGAGACAAATGAATTCATGTTTCCCGAAATTTCAAAAAGAGGAATATTATCACATTCATTTACAAATGTGAAAAAAATACTTTCTTACCAAAATATCATTACAACCCAAGAGAAAAACAGACTATAAACTGCAACTCTTTGCGGATTAATCCAAACAAATGATTTACAATTGTTTTATAATATAATTATATCAAGCAAGTTATTATAAAAATTGTAATTGCGATCTCGAAATCGATTTAAAATAACCTTAATTTTATTTGTACTTATGGTACAAATGAAATTCAATTCTATATTCTTAATAAATCTATATTCTTAATAAATCTTAATAAATATAAATAAAAATAATATAAATTAAAAAAATGTGTTTATTCATTAGAAAGTTCAGTGTGTAACAGCTTCTTATTATTTTATACTTTTATGTCTTATTTTTAGCAGTATTTTTGATAAAAAAATTTGCGTATGAAAGTACATTCTAAACTTTCTTAAGCATTTCTGCATTAAATCATGATACTCTCTCTGTGCGTCATTTTGTGCGAACTGCTGTCAATAGTCCATATAAAAAGAAATCATGCGAAATAATTCCAAAATAATACTGCTGAAGTTTTAGACTGTTCATTTTGTGTAAACTTACGAAATGTCTCGGGCAGCATGTTTCTAGCAACATATTTTCCAACTGCATCACTCATTTCGTACGGAGTTGTAAACAACAGCTGATCAGATTTGACTTGGAATTGTGGTGTTAATTTTAAGTTTGTCACGCACAAATAATTTAAATAATGGAAAATAGTTTAAATATAATAAAAAATCAAAAAGATAAAATTAAATTTAGCGACACAGAGAAGCGTCTTCTCATATCGTCTAAATTTTTTTTTTATTTTAGCACTTCATATATAAACATATGTTTTTTGTTTATATCAGAAAAACAATGTTGCTTACTTCAAGGCAATAAAGCCGATATAGTTTTTCTAAATCATAGTATTGTCAGCAATGCCTAATTGTCAAAATTTTCAAATGAAATAATTAATGTTGCTCAACATTTTTTGCAAATTTGAACAGAGTACTAGGCTTAATTGGAGAATGGTGCGAAAAATTTTTATGTATAACACTTTTTTTTCAATCTGTTTGTTTATAAAAATAAATTTTTAATTTTGTGTCTAACATTATTTTCTATAAAAAAGATGTATTTTTAGCAATATTTTCTGCATTAAATTTTTTATTTATCTTCTATTTAAATGTCGCGTACAAGAATATTTACATAAATATGTGTATTTTTATTAATTTTATGTTTAAATAATATTTTAAATCGAAATGTTTTCTGTAGAAAATATCTGTGGAAACTTTTCTGTATAAAAATATTTATAAATTTTTTTAAGCAAGAAAAAAAAATACATAAAAAACAAAATAAAGCGAATTAACAAAAAAAAAATTATATAAAAAATACTCTTGTTGTCATTATCGATTACAACATTCATTGCTGGACCTTTTGTGTAGGTTATTTGGCGATCCCGCACCTAAAAGTTTTACTTTTGTTTCAACATTGAATTTGGAAAGTAACAATTGAAATTTGAAAGTTTGGTTGAATTTTGTGTCTTATTATGAAAGAACTCCAATGACGAAAGAAGTATTAATACATATGATATTTTTTTTATCAAATTCATAATATGCTAAAATGTTGTTGTGACCTTAATTTAAAAGTATTTTATATAAAAAATAAAAAAATATAGTTATGGAAATCATTTTTTTATGTTTTCACGAACTGAGGCGTATAAATATAATTTGTAAAAAATAATCGCATCATGATGAGAAAACGTGAAAATACGGAGGCAGTTAATTGATATTTAAACCAATATAAGGTCTTTTTTTATTAATTTATTATAAAGTATTGCAAAACAAATAGAAGTTATTAGCTCTGTTGAAAATTTACAGATGATGAAAAAAAAACTGATGAAACAGATGGATCTTTTTACAAAGAAAGTTGAAATTTAATAATAATTTAGATTTTAGAATTATCAGCTAAAAAATATTTGATTTGAATTTATTTATTTACAATTGGCTTAATAGGCCAGTCAAGAAAACGGTATTAATGAAGACCAGCAAAATTGGAAATATGATCTTATAAAAGTGTTTTATGCTCTTAAAATATTCAGTAGAAAAGTAAAAAAATGCTCTAAAAGTTTAGAAAAATATGCTCATATAAAAAACCAAAAAAAAAGGATTGTTAAAAAAAATAAATACTGATATTCTACAATTCAATAAAACGTTTATTTCAAACGACATAAAAATAAAGCGAATCAGAAATAAAAACAAAAACTGTACTTTAATTTCTAATGAGATTTTATTATCAGAATAAAAAGTTTTGAATAAAACAAAACAAGCTTTCTATTATTATTTGTAATTCCTATTAAAATAATCAACAAAGTATTGACTTAGATTTCAAATAATATGTGCATCTTCACAAATACTTCTTCATAAATATACTTTTATACATTGAAAATGTTGTTTGAACGTCTATTGATGCAATAAGGACATATTTGAAAGATAACACTTCTTTAACATCGTATTTTTAAAGAGTTTTGGTTTCATGAAATGTCAGATGCAAATGAGATGTACATATATTGCAAAATTGTAGAAATCCTTTAATTAACTGATAGATACACAAAATAGAAAATGCTGCTGTTGATCATTGAATTGAATTGAAAACAGATTTTTTGCTTAAATTATGAAAACATTTTTCATTATATTAAACAATGAATGTCAACGATGCGTTGAATTTGTATCGAATATGCTCTATAAATTCGAAAAATGGTGCAGATATAATATTAAAACTGTAATATGCAATAAAATGCTGAAGGGGATAAAATATGCAAAAATATGCACTAACAAATTGATGCCAAAATTCATTAAAATTTCAGAAACGGATAAATATATTCTGTCCGCCTACACAGCTTTCACAAGAAAAAACATGCATATTTACTGTTTCCCTAATGATGTCAATTGACGACTAACTGGCTATTGTCAATTTCAGTTGCTAACTAGTTATTTTTTTGGCAACCTTGAAACCAAACTGAAGCTTGACCAGTTACATTCTCCGAAAAATCTCTAATTTTCAAATACAATTGCACGAAAGGAAATTTTCTTTCGATATTGTAGGGCAGATAGGCTGGTCATTTCTTGAAATTTAAACTTTCTCAGGGTTCTACAATTTCAAATATTAATACTTTATCAAAAAAATTAGGGTTGGCCGATTTGTAAGCACACAAATTTTTCGATATTGTGCCATCGATTTGTCGATAGTTTTTGGCATGAGGAAAAAATGTTTTAGTACGACATATAAAAAAAATCATTTTTGAGGCTCTCAAATTTACTTTTTTACTTTTTCTCAACTTTTATTTTTAAGATTTTTTTCACACATTTTTTTTCTATCGGCAAATAATAGCAAACTTTCATTTTCATCAATGAATAATTCAAATTTTCATTAATGAATAATTCAATTTCATCAAAAAATTAATTCAATAATTAAAAGTAATAATTCAAAAATAAATTTTACCTTGGAAATTCAATATTTAAAAGAAATTAAGTTAGGCGATTTTTTATTACCTACTAAAAAAACCTTAAAATTAAAAATTTAAAAATGTGCTCAAAAGGGCTCGCACTTGTAAGGCAAAAATATTAAGAAAAAATATTAAGAAAATTTAAATGATCCAAATTTTGTAAAATTCAAGTTTAGAAAATTTCACTACATTTTTTGTTTTATTTTTTAACGCTAAAATGAGATATAAATTCGACTGCTTTATTTATTTTATTGTAAGATTATTCGAAGCCGCTCTGCTCTTTAAAAATGTTTTATGCGCTAAAAATATTTTGTATTTGTATCGGGGACTTAATCAGTTATAATGCAGTGAAATGGCTGCTTCACGTGGAGTGGCCGATATGACTTCAAGCATTTCTATGTGACAGCATTGGCGATTTAAAAGTTGAAAGTAATTGTCTCATGCTGCCTTTGCTACATTATTTCTATACAAAATTAATTTGTTAATTCTTTTATAAAAAATCAAAATTATAAAAATATTGTGAATAAAATGTGAATAAGAGTTAATTAAGAAATAAAAAGAAAATCTAGAGAAATTTAGCTGTTACTTGAAAAATAAAAACAAGTTTTTCTCACATAAATTAAAAAGAGCAATCAAATTAAAATTAAGTAAAACCTTGAATATGTATTTTAAATGGTTGCATTTTATTTTACACTCGGTGTTATATAATTCAATATACACAGAAAAAACTTAAAACGCTTACAACTGCTGCTCATCTCTGGCATTTGTGTTTTGCATTTTTGTTTTTGTTGCGATTCATATGGCGTCTTCACGCATTTCTTAAAGACCAGTTTTAGTATTAATAGGATTTTTAAATTAAAATTATCAAAGAGAAGAAAAAAAGCAACACATTGAATACAAAAATCTTGTTATAATTCAACAAAATTAAACTCGTTTAGCAGAAAATCCACCTTGTGAAGGTCGTTCAGTATGTTAATGCATCGATTGGTCGAATTGTTTTTAAAAACAAACGTTTTCTTAATCAAATGTGAAACGCTTAAATTCGTTATAAACAGCGAGAAATGGAATTTAAATTTAAGAAATATGAAGATACAAATTGTTAAATCAAAACCTTTTTTTTTTTTTTTGAAATTAAATAATTAATATAAGCTACACTTTTTTGATAGAAGCAGATTAGCATTTACGCAGAGACTTTAAGACGTGTTAATTTTTTGCGGTTAAAGATTAGTTTTGTTTTATAAATGTCATGGAATGTCAATAACATGGAGTTTTATTAATTTTTGTTTTTTTTTCACAAATTTCTCAAGTTTAAGGAATTTTAAATTTTCGTTAAAGAGTTATTTTAAATAACACTGCAAGGCATTCGAAAAAAATACTTTTAAAACTATCTAGCACAGGTTTTAATTTGAAAATTCCACTATACTCTCTAAATCTAAAGTTACCGATAAAAGAGTTTCGTGGCTTTAACAAGTTTTAGCTGAGTAAACTTTCCGTAATTTTTGAAACAATTTTTAATAGGCGTTAAGCTTTATGGAACAATAAAACCTTGACTGACTTCATAAATGCAATTTGCAAAGCAATAATAGCATTCATACGCGACATACCCTTACATTTGATAATGCGGTGAGTTCATAAATGCAGTGCAAACCTTTCCCATGCGTTACAGGAGCAAAAATTCTTCATGGTTTTCATTTGCTGTTTTGTCTTTCCTGAGCACAAAAAACGAAATATGTACACAGCAATGCGTTCATAAACGTCTTATAGTGAAGTATTGTTTTGCCTTGTAAACGCATGCTTGCAGTTTTGCTTTGCAAGCTGCGTTTATGAAGTCAGCCCTTACCTTGAAAATTCTAATTTCAATAATAAGACTCTTACAAGATAAATACAAAAACTTCTGCGAGAAACATAAAGTAAATAAGTTTCCTTTTGCGAGACAGTATCTTTGACCATTTTTAAGCATAAAGCAGGGTACTCTGTTCATCATTTCGTGCGAACTGCTGTCAAAAGTCCATATAAAAAATATTTATGCGAAATAACTGCAAAATAAGATGGCCGAAGTTGTACTCTGTTCATCTTGTGGAAACATACGAAATGTTTCTGGCAGCATGATTTTTTCAAACACAACATGTTTCTGGCAACATATTTTTCAACTGCGAAATAATATAAGCTCCACTTATTTCGTGCGGAATTGCAAACAACAGATGATCAGATATTTCTGGGCGTTGTGGTTTTAATTTTAAATTTGCTGCCCAGAAATAATTAAAATAATGGAAAATAATGTAAATATAATATAAAATGAAGGTGAGTGCTTTTTGCAGAACGTGTGTATTCAATGAGCTCCTCCGCAGCAGCTGCGAGATGTATTAATTGATACATTGCAGTACAAACTCCTAAAATTACTTTGTTGTCCATTTGTTTTAATTTTTTTTAATAAACACATTTCTTTTGTTTTTATAAAAAAACAATGTTGTTCATTTCAAGGCAAGAAAACCGATAAATTTGTTATAAATCGTGGTATTGTCACCACTGATCAGTTGTCAAAATTTTCAAACGAAATTATCAATGTTGCTCAACATTTTTCGCAAATTCAAACAGAGTACTAAGCTTAAGAGTGGTAATATATTTATAATTCTCCACGATGGAAGATTTAAACAAAAAGAATAGACAAAAAAAACGATGCAAATGTGAATATTTTTTGCTTTGAAAGTTTCTTGTCGGCAACTGCTTTCGCATAATTAATTTTTTTAAACAGCGTGGAAAAATGTCCGGAATAACGATTTGCGAAGATTTAAAAATCGAAAAAATAAATTATTTTAATGCTGGATTGACGCAAAAGTTATTTGTAATAAATATTCAATTAGCAAAATCAGCAGTTTCGAAAATTATAAAAAAATGCCTGTAACTGTAAACTGTAAAAATATCAATATTTAGGAGGAAGACCGCGTAAAACTATTTCAAGACAAAATAAATTAATGCAGAAGGGTTAATTAATTGCCCGAAAATTACAATGCGAGAAATTATTATTAGTTATCATAATTCTCAAATGGTCATTCATACACACAGAAAAAATCATTGTAAAATTAACTAAAACAAGGTTGATTCAATTAGTTTTGCTAACAATTTTGCTTCATAAGCGTTTCATGTTAATTTAACATGATATTAAAGGTAAAATTTAAAATGTACATGTGATTCATTTTAAATCAACCTATTTTGATACTAAATTAACAATTTCAAACATTGAATTAACTTAAAACAATGTTAAAAGTAAATTCAATTGGATTTTTTCCACATGGCTTGATATCAACATTTCTTCATGTTGATTTTACATTGGGTTTTTTTTCTGTGTGTAAGGTCAATGAGGCTGGTTTTGCTTGCTACATCGTTGCAAAAAAACTTTTATATCTGAAAAAACGTCTTTTCTGAATTGTGATTGAATCGTTTTTTGTTTCGATCACACGCATGCATGCATGAACAGGAGTATATAGAAATTAAGCGTGAGTAAGCGTGAATGAGTAGATTTTTGGAGTGAATATTTCGTGATTAGTTTTTTGTTATATTCAGTGTTGCCACCATGATATGTAAATACACATATCATGTGTACTTTTTATTTTCATGTGTAGTAGCCCATGTGTAATTGGCTGCATGTGTATCTCATGTGTAGTTTAAAATTTTATCGGTTTTAAGCACAACTTTTTTTATTGTGATGACGACAAATAAGGATTGGCTGTGATATTTGAATTTATTTATGAACCTCTTGCATTCTTTTTGCTTTAAATTTATTAAGTTTTTGTTTGTGATTCATGAAGCACATGCGAATTTTCACCAGATCAATAACGTATATTTTGCTTATTGAGCCAAAAATGAGCTTCGTCACTGAAGATAATTTTCCTATGAAATTTATCATCTTGGCGCATCTTCGCCAGAGCCCAATCGGACGTACGTACGTCGCGTCAAATGGTCCATCGGTCTTAATTCTTGAAACAGCTTGATCTTGTATGGGTGTAAACCAAGATCTTTACGCAAAATTCGCCATAAAGTGGTCTTGGCGATGTCCAGTACTTGAGAACGCCGCGAAATCGACTGATTTGGATCATTTGCTACGGATGCCTGAACGGCAGCGATATTCTCCTCATTTCGGCCAACCCGTTGTCTCACTGCCACGGCAGTATCACACAATGAACATGTAGACTTAAGTTTTTGAACTCAACTTGTTATTGCTCGTCTACTAGGGCGAGAATAACGACCGAAAGTTTGAGCTAACGCTCTTAAAGTTGCTGTCACCGAATTCGAATTTTGGTAGTTCGTGAACTTTATCATGATGAAACTGTTGAGTTTACTGAAAAAAGGAAAGTAACAGTTAGATGATCAGTGAAATAGTGCGTTCACAAATTAATTTCAAAGTTGTCAAGTACGTATTCGAAAACCCCTTAAATAGAAGTACGAATAATTTGGTTTTGAAATGTATTTTAAAGAAAATTCGTATGAACAATTTTACTTAAAATACGTTTCAAATACAAACTATTTTTTTATGAATACGGGGATAAACATCTTGAAAATTGCTTAAGAATTGTCTTGGACTTTTGACTTTAGCGGCATTTGTTTGCGAAACTTTGTTTGAAGCCCTATTTCATTTTTAAAATTATAATTGATAGTGACTACATAAAATAAGCTCTTGTTTATAAAAACCGATTACGAATTGGTAAAGTCACTCCAATGTGGTGCTGATTATGGCATCTTGTTTAGGTTTTTTGTAGTTAACTTTAAAAAGTTGTACTGATGTTTAATTGCATATTATACTTCTGTAAATTTATAGGCGTATTATAACAATTGTGTTTTTTTTGTAATAATTACTCACTCATATTTTCTTTTAATAGTGTTATTAAATATCATTGTTATATGTGCATTTCATTTGTTGTTCGCTTGTCTTTCATTTGTTTTCTAACTTCTCTCATGTTGAATATTTTTTTCTACTTTTCATGAGTGTTACGTATACGGAACAAAGAAATCTATTTTTGCAGCTTTGAAATCTGAAACTGAAGTTGAACCATAACAATATACGAAGGCGGATCAATAAGTCTGTGTAAAACTGTGTGAAACACAGTTGTTTTTGCAAAACAAAAATTTATTTTTCACCATCATCTCCTCAACTCAATACTCAACTCAATACTCAACTCAATACACTTAAGGTACGGTCACATCTGACAAATATTTGCCGAAAAATAACGTAACCAACAGACAAGCTTAATTTACATTTTGAACATGGGTTCACATTTATTTTAAATTATATAAAAATAGCATTTTGCGGCATATTTGACTTCATTTTGTGATATAAAAACTCAATTAAATCACACAAACCCTAATCAAAAGTAGTGGTTATGTTTTTTTGGGCTAACGTTTGTCAGATGTGACCGTACCTTTAGTCCAACGTTTCTCCAGTTTTTGTATCCCTACCAAAAAATAGGATTTTCAAGGTCCTTACCATAGACATTTGTTTGGCCAATAATTTCATCGTTGGAGCTAAATATCTTCTCAGCGAGCCATTTATTTAGGTTTGGAATTAGAAAGTAGTCACTAAGGGCTAAATCCGGAGAATATGGCGGATGAGGTACCAATTCGAATAGCGGTTAAACAACTGCAAACAATTCTTTGAAGTTGTCACACGTTTACGTTTATGGTCAATTAAGAGCAAACGCAGTACCCATCTTGCAAACAACTTTCTGAAACCCAGCTGATCACTTAAAATCGAAACCACGCTGCCATATGAATTGCCTATGGCATAAACAATCTCACCCACTTTTACTCTTCGATGGGCCAACACCATATCGTGCATTTTTTAACATTTTCGGGTGTACTGAGCTCAATTGGTCGTCCAGAACATTCAGAGTCATTTGTACTTGTGCGACCACAACGAAAGTCAGTAAACCACTTTTTTATCATTGAAATCGATGGTGCATAGTCCCAATAGCGTTTATAGAGCTTTTCCTTGGTTTTATTAATGGTTTTTTTTGCAAAAAATTATGTTTAATGAGCACTCGAAATTCACTTTCTTCCATTTTTAGAAAAATACACGAGATTGTATGTTTTGAACAGCTGTTAAACGCAAAGTAAATGATGACACTGGCTCAAAATTTGACAGTAGTCTATTAATAGGTGGTACTTGATGGGAACAGTGTTGCATTTCATATAACTACTAGGCGAGTTGAAAAAGTCAGGGATCACGCATGCGTTACATAGAATTCTGCATCAATTTGCACATAAAGGTTAGTTGCGACTAACCGAAAAAAAAGAGTAACCAATAATTACTTATGTGGTATATTAGACAATATACCATTTTTGCCAAGTTAGAGATTTCCCCCCTAAATTTATGGTTTTTGTTGGCATTAAATTAAAAGTAGTTAAGGGGAAATTTAGAGGCCAAAAATATTATTTGGGAAGATTTTAGATATTTCTTAAGAGTTGTGTTTTTTTTGCTTGTTTGTTTATTTATTTACAACTTTGAACAACTTTAAACTATAATAAACAATAGTTACAATAATAGTTCTATCTACATATATACAATGTCCCAGAAACGAGCTCTCGAGTATTTTCAATATAATAAATTTTGTTTTACAAATAATTATTTTATATATTTAGCGTAGTATATACGAAAATCAATATATTTATTTTGTAATGAAAATTTTATAAAAACATTACTTATACAGTGTGCGACAAAACATGTGCACGAACTTGTCTTTAATATCAGATAGCTTACTAACACAGAATATCTAACATGTATATAAATTTTTTTTATTTATTTAGTACAATGGTGGACTCCTTTTACTAACAGAAGACATCAGGAAAATAAAACATTCAAAACAGAATATTTTTTAATAAAATTTTGCAACATCGATTTTTTTCCGCGACAAAACATAAGCACAGAGTAATAATTTTAAAATTTTTCATTGATTATAAAAAGACTACCAACAACAAGTACCGTTATGTAATAAAAAACTCTTTTTTGAACATTATAAGAATAAATGTTGAAAATTTGCACGAGTTTCTAGACGTTATAAATCTTTCAGAGTCATCGGTCATAATTTGCAATTTTTTTAGCGAAAAAATGGGTAATAATAAATATTCTGCGCATATAAAAGAAAAAATAATAAATGACAGTAATAGTGGTGAATCAGTGACATCTATTGCAAACAAATTTGGAATAAATCACAGTGTCATTTCGCGTATTATTAGACGTTTTCGTTCTACAGGCTCGTTGACTACAATACACAAAGGCGGTCGGCCACGGAAAACGAGTAAGTGCGACGACCAGGCAATACTTCGATTAATAAAAAAGGATCCTTTTATATCAGCAAGGTCTATTTCAAACCAATTGCAAGTAAATGTATCAATAAGATAAATAAGATCAATACAAAGGCGAGCTGTAGAAGGTGGATTAAAGTCATATCAAAGTGAAAAAAAACCTTTTATTTCTGTAAAAAATAGATTAGCTAGAATTGAATTTTCAAAGGAGCACTTAAACTGGAGTACAACCCAATGGAATACTGTGCTCTTCTCTGATGAATCGATGTTTAACCTGAAAAATTCAGATGGATTTAGGCTGGTACGTAGACCTAAAGGAGATCGCCTTAATCCTCGTTATACTAAAGGCACGGTAAAACACGGAGGAATGAATGTTTTGGTCTGGCGATGCTTTTCTGGCCACGGGATTGGACCAATTCACAAAATAAATGTTATATCGTAAAATAAATCGCGATAATTGCGAAAATTCGAATGACCTTTTCCGACAAGTGGAATTTCCGGTAAAATTTTATCGAAGCTAATCGAGTCCATGCCACGTAGATGTGAAGAAGTTTTAAACAATTAAGGCTACGCCACAAAATATTAGTGATATTATAACTTTTTTTGAAAAAACTGAAAATGTTTTTATGTTTTGTCGCTTGTAAAAAACTATGTTATTAATTAAATATGATTTTTTTTGTTTTTGATAGAAATTCTTTTTGTTTTCTCTTAGCAAATGAAGTCGTTATATAATACTTATTATGTGTGAATAAAATAATTTCAAATTAAAATGCGTTTGGCTTTGTTATTAAGACATAGTATGCGTAACAAGTTCGTGCATATGTTTTGTCGCACACTGTATATAGGCGAAGGATAAAAAACTTAAGTCTAAACGTAAAAAGAAAAAGGAATTTTATAATTTCTTATTCATTTAACCACCAAAAATTTGTCTTTTGTACTTTGCAAAATACGAAGCTCCATATTAGCTAAACTTTTGTCGTATCGTCTATTATTATTTGTGTAAATTGCAATTAACTGCTTTGATATTCGCACATCTAAAGTTGTGATAAAATACTGGAATGCCATTCACATCTTGAGTTATATTTAACTTGTCTAAGTATAAGAAGGCCTCAGGGGGGCCAAAGCCTTGCTGTAAGGCAATAGATATATAATTATCGTTTGTATAATATGGTGCCATTGTTTAATTGTTTTCAATGCATGATATGCATCTCAGAATATTGTTCCTAATTGAATTTGATGATAAACAGCCCAATTATGAATAAAAAATTCCCCGGGAGATTTCTCCCTTTTCCCAAAATGGGGCTGTTCACATATAATATGCAAACAATTCATATGAGAACATATATGTGAACAGCCCCTTTTTGGAAAAAGGGAGAAATCTCCCAGGGAATTTTTATTCATAATTGGGCTGAAAGTTATTAATTCTAATAATTTTTGCTGTATTATACAATTTTTTATTTGAAACGTATTTCACATAGTTACTTTGTGACGATCTATACAAGGACGTACAAGCCCTTAAACATTTTCGTTCGAATACTCCTATTTTTTCCCTGTAAGATGGTGAGATATTACTTAAGAGTTGTGTTTTTAATTGTCACTTTGAGCCCAAATATTACTACCATGCATTTATAATTTTTTTTATATATAGAGGAAAATACGAATAGAAAATTGTTATTTGTGCAGGTTCATATATTTTTCCATTGGACCTTAAATATAAATTTAATATAAAAATAAACAATTAATATTTATACGTAATTGTTGAACTGCTTAAGGTATATATTGAAATGAAAATTTATGGCTTGAGTTCAAATCTGAGTTTACCCATTTCTTTTTAATTTAAGAAATTATTTTTGAATAAATTCATTATTTTATTAAGAGAGTACTTTTTATTTGAAACAATTTATTCATCAGACTAGCAAAACGTATCTGTAATGATTTTGAGGTCGTTACACCATTTCATTTCAATATATATAAAAATAAACTTGTTTACATATCCACTGATATACAACATGTCCACGAAATCAATTTCTATTTAAAATACAATAGATTCTTGATAGTTTGAAATTCGTTAATTTGTATTCAGTTCAACTGTTTTACAAGTCCCTTGAAAAACATTTAATATGTTAAACAAAAACTAATATAATTTGGTCCCCTCGGTAATTCGAAAATACTTGAGTGGCATATTGATCGCCGACACGCTATAACTTGAATTATTTGGCTCTACGCTCTATAAATTGAATTATTTTAATGTGCTGTGTTTTATGCAAAATATAAAATAAATAAAACAATTATTTCTATAATTTGAAGCTTGGTTTTTCTAAACTCTATAATTTGAATTACCAATGTTTCCTTTCAGCTCTAATCACAATCTAAATTTCATTCGGCAAAGACAGATTAAAGTCGTTCACTCAAAAGAAAAATACGGACTTTTCTCATTATAATTATGTACTTATAATGGGTCCGCCATCTAACGTTTTTTTTTTTCAACACTTAGCTCATGTCTGATTTGACAGATAATATGGTTGTATATACGCTTGAACAACGCTGGGAAATATTGCCTGCGATCGACTTACAGAAGATGCCGATTTTGCCAAAAAAAATTATCTTTTCAGATGAAGCTCATATTGATCTTGGCGGATATGTAAACAAGCAAAATTGTCGCATTTGGGGCACAGACAGCCGACGCACCCAAAACGAGTCACTGTTTGGTGCGGATTTTGGTCCAGAGGCATAATTGGGCCATTTTTCTTCGAAAATGAGCAAGGAGTGGCCGTTACAGTCAATGGCGATCGTTATCGGGCCATGTTGAACGAATTTTTGTTCACAAAAATTGAAGAGGATGATATTGGCAACATTTGGTTTCAACAGGACGGCGCTATGTGCCACACAGCCGAAGAAGCTACACTCGATGTTCTGCGCCCTGTTTTTGAAAATCGCATTATCAGCCGCAGAGCTGATGTCGTTTGGCCACCTCGGAGCTGCGATTTGACACCGTTGGACTATTATTTGTGGGGTGCCGTCAAAGATAAGTGTTACGCCGACAAGCCAGAGACAATTGACGCTTTAAAGGACAATATTCGTGAAGCCATTGGTGAAATACATCTGCACACAATCGATAATGTGCTTAAAAATTGGACCGATCGTGTAGGCTACTGCATGGCCAGCCGATGCGGCCATATGAATGAAATTATTTTTCATTATTAACCGGAAGGATTGTACTTTCAAATAAAAAAAGAAATTTGAGAAAATATTCAGTAGTTTTTTTTTATAGCATTTTAAAAAAAAAAAAGTTATCTGGCGGACCCTTTACATATCACTCATTTACTCATACAATGTCATAACTCAAAAAAACGTAATTTTTAAGGTAAGAATGCTGAATTATTCTGCGAATCGTTTTTCCTCTTGTGTAAAAAATTCATACAAATATCTTGTTTACTCAGCTCTTGAGAGGTGAATATTGTACTTTTCCACTGAGTTGTGTGTAATTTTAAAACTTTAAACGCATTTTCTGAAATACGAGTTTTTTTTAGTTATGACGTTGTATAATCGTATAACTGTAAGAAAGTTCACAGTAAAAAATCTTAAATTTTTATTAAACTCTGGTTAACTTGAATTTTTTCTATCTTCCTGTTGATAATTTGAACTCTCGTTAATATGAAATCTCGATTATTTGAACTTTTTCTTTGGTTCCTTTATTTTCAAATTATCGAGATTCGACTGCAGTAAATACAATGCCCACAAATTTGTCAAAACTTTGTTATTTTCTATACAGAAAAAATTCTTGTTGATGTTTTTCAATTGATTGTTCAAATAGGAATAAAAAAGTTCAGGTGGCAAATCACTGCATTCGATATCGAATAAAAGCGCATAAAAAATTTTTTGAATTTGTATGGAAATTTCGCTCGATATCGAATGCTGTGATTTGCCCCCAATTTTTCAAACTCAAGTAAAAATATCGATATTTTTCTCGTTTTATAAGTTGAATCAAATATTAAATAAATAGATTTGTATGTCTTTGCTTTTTATTTTTTTACAGAAAAACAAAAAAGAACACATTTCTAAAAGCTGCAAGTTCTGATAGGTTTTTCGGCCCCGATTAATTTTACAAACATATTTAATAATTTTGACGGTTTAAATAAATTACTTTTATTTTTATATTGAAGTGTCCACTTCAAAACACTTTCTCATATTTTACGAGTTTAATAATTATACGATAAATCAACACACCTCCATCATGTTTTGATTAAAACGATTGTAAATAAAAAATAACAAAATCTCAGCAAACATGAACACTTTCTAATTCCTTATTAAAAATTATTGATAAAAAAAAAATAAATAAAAAATAAAAAAATGGAAAACATTCAATTGAAAATTAAATAAATTTTTTTGTTAGTTATTTCTTTTCTTCGTTTTTACTAAAAATCTAATATTGCGCAATATTGAAGGGAACACTTAAGCTGGCATAAAAAAATGCAAATATTAGCATTTTGTAAAAGAGAACAATGAAAAATGTGCAAATAAAAATGAACATTCTAGTATTCAAATCATAACTAGAAGTTGGTAGAATTGTGAAAAATTCAAATGATGACAACGATAGTGGAGGCCACTTGAAAGGATCTCATTTTAAGAAGAATGTAAAATTCGAATATTATTTATCTGTATATTTGCGAGAATGTTTCGCTTTGAATTTGATTGGACAAATACGATACTTGTCATGCAAATTCATGAGTTCATTTTATTACCATTTAAAATATTCTAAAGTATGTTGTAACAATTTTGTAAACCCTTAAAAGGAAAAATATGCTTAACTTTATCATTTTTATTGCTCGAAATTTCCAATTAATCTTGAATTTTTATGTCTGCTTAGAATCTCATGATAATAATGATGCTTCACACCATCACAATTTTAAGTATCTTTTTGTAAATTATAACATTCTTTTATGATTGTTTTAAACCAACCACTTTTTGTAGAGATTTCAGATTAATTTATTTGAATACAAGATGTAAAAAAATAAACATTTCTTAGATTTGTATTTTTTTGTTATCTTCATCATGCTGTTGTATCTTTTTATTGTGTCAAAAAGTTGGTCTACTAAAAAAAGAAACATACAAAAGCAGACAGCTCAAAAATGTTGATGTCATTTTCAGATGCTGTGCAAAGATTGTTTCCTTTAACAAAAATATTTGTGGTTTTTTAAGTTTAATGTTTAAATGTTTTTTTTTTAATTCACATATTAAATTGTGATTGTGTTCGAATCAAATAGAGAAACAATTTTCAACATTTTGTAATGTTGACTTTTTGGAATGCTGAAAAGAAATATGTAGTCGAAAATATAGTCCATCAAGGAAAATAATTTTAAGCATTAGGAAGATACAAGGAGGCGCAAAAGACATCGCCCTATCGTAGGATACTTTAATTTTTGCAAGTGGCGGCAAATGTGAATTGTGGAGGAATTTCAGAGTATGGCTCTGCTTTGGTATTAAGAATACACTTATAAAATACAAGTCAATAGGAATGAGAATACTCGTATACTCCTTTCGATTTTTACGAAATAATTTGTCGTTGGAGTTGGCGCAACGTGAATTTCGACGCAGATTTCCGGGCAGTCCATCACCAACTGGGCGTACATTACGGTGTTTTGCCGCTGGCTTTAAGAGTATGCGACAGCACGATAATCTGACATGTCAGATCGCATATGTGACTTAAGAGGCCGCAGTGGAATTCGGAGTATCGACCACGCAACGCCCCAAGCACTTGGCATTCAATCAGCGGAATTTACATAAATTTTTTGGGAAACGATTCGAAAGTGTTCCCTCAAAAAGTACGGAGAGTGCTTCAGTTATTAGCTGTTGACCGTCAAACCGAAATTCTAGAGGCTGCATTTTGGTTCCGCCTTATCTTTCGTTTTGCGAATGGCACTGGACGGCAAAATCGCCTGATTTAATCGTTCCAGACTTCTTTTTGTGAGGTTTTTGAAGTCACGTGTCAATGTCAATAAACCTCAGACTCTCAAACCCCTCAAATACAATATCTGTCAAGAATGCGGAAACCTTTCGCCGGAAGTTCTGTCAAGAGTGATAGAAAGTGACATAAAACGAGTTCATTTGGCCGATGTAATATTCACGACTTTAACTTGAGATCGTGAATTACTTTTCATTCGCGCCCATGCAAATTCATACTCGACCTTATATTTTTAGCTCACCTTTATGCACGCTCACGTGAGGGAAAAAAGTTAGTCAGAATCACAAAAATTCATGCTCACGAAATGCTAACGAAAAAAAATTTTTTTAAATAATAATAATAATTTAAAAAGATAAATGAAAAAATTATAAAAAAGCAAAAAAACGCAACAATCACGGTTAAAATCTACTCATGAACGCTCGTTTATGGCCAATTTTTTATGGCCACGTTCATGAACGCTCACGTGAATGAAACAAAAAACTAATCGCGATTATGTATAATCACACAAGATTCATGCTAATCACGTGAGCGTTGCCCATCTCTATCATAGTTTAAAACCAGAACAAAACATGGTCATCGAGCATGCCATATCGAACCTCTATGCCTACAATTGAATTCTTAAAAACCATGATTTTTTTTTTAAAGAAATACTTTTAAAAATGTATGTTTTACAAAGTACATTTCAAGGAGTAGCTTTTAAAAAGTGTCTTCAAAAAAGTACTTTTTAAAAAATGTACTTGTTAAAAAAGTACATATTAGAAAAATTTCATATCGAAAAAAGTACCAATTAAAAAAGTATTTTCCCAAAATACCTGTAAAAAAGTATTTTTTAAAAAGTACACATAGAAAATCATCGTTTAAAAAAATATCAACTCAAAGATGTGCTTTAAAAAAGTACTATTTAAATAAAGCACCTTTAAAAAAATTACATTTTAAAAAAGGTATATTTAAAAAAAGTACATTTTTAAAAAAAGTATTGAGAAAGTATTTTTTTAACTAATGTGCTGTCTATGGAATCCAAGTAATCGAATTGAGTGAACGATTTATATGAAAACTACTCAGCTATTCGAGTTGGGTTCTATGAACAGCACATAATTTTTTATTTTTGTATCTGTACATCTGCTTCTGGCATCTTAGCTTCCAAATTGATTTACTCATTTGAATTTAGTTTTTTTTTTTGTTTTTGAAAGGTGACTTGACCGGAAGTATTCCTCGATGAGATAAAAAAAAGTCGATCCATCCGTTAACTATAAGTGTGCAAAAACAGATTTCAGATCTTCTTTAAATTGTAATTTTTTAAATAAAATATCACATTCCAAAAAGGACCTTCAAAATGTATCCTTTAGAAAAAGTATTTAAAAGAAATATGTAACTTCAGCGAGGGGATGACCAAAATCATTAACCGCTCAAGAGTAACTTTAACAATTGCTCAACTCATAATTCAACATTTAGAGCTTTTGAAAATTTTCATTGTAAATTTAAATTCCTTTTAAATACGTAAATACATTTACACATTTAATGCATTTAATTATATAAATGCACGTAGATATGTAAATATTTTTAAACTCATTTAAACTATTATAAATATTCATATTTATATTTTACGCTTATTGGTGTTAATGTTTCCATTTGATTAATTTTAAACGTTTTTATATATATATTTTTTCCTTTTTTTTTCAATAAACTTTTTCAAAAGTAAGGTCAACTAGTTTTTGTTAAAAAATGTTAGTTTATGCAATTAATACAACGTGTTTGATACAATAAATTCTTCAAATATGTACTTTGCAAGTGCATATTTTACTTAAAACTAGTTCTCTCTCTCTCTCTCTCTCTCTCTGTCTTTCTCTATTTATTTAACTCTCTGTAAGCGTTCAGTTTTATTTTTTATTATTTTATGCTGTTGCAATTGTTAATTAATTATTGGTCAAGCGGGGAAAAAAATTATAAATTGTTTACAAGAAGTGAAAAAGTCGAAGTTTCTATGTAAAATATTTTGCAAGAGCAAGTTGCTTTTTTATGTACACAAAACAATAAATAGATAAGTGTTCAATCACGTCACAGTTTTATGATCGTATTAACTCACGAGAATTTAAATGTCATTTATTTAATTCTTGGAAAATACCCAACTTTTTGCTTAAAACTATTTTAACGTTCATTTATTATATATTTGGAAAAAATTAATAAATCATCAATAACAGATGATAATGTTTTAGCTTAATTTGTCTGTATGTTTGTTGAAATTTATGCTGACGTATTTTTATTTAGGTAATTTTATTCAAAACGATGTTTTGTAGACATTTTTGAAGCCCACTGATTTCTATTGCTCTTAATACAATAGTTATTTTTTGAGCAATTATTCAATAGATGGGATTTTAAATAAATATTAAAGAAATTAAATCTCAAGCAAGTATGTCAAAAGGCAAAGACAATGGTGAATATTCAGAAATCACCACTAAGTGTTAACTTTTTTAAGTGCCTATTTAAGTTATTCACAGTTGGTCACTTTCAGAACGAAAAGTTTGCACTTAAGGGAGAAGCTGCAACTAAATGATAACTAACTAATACATTCAAACAGTTGGTAGATTTCTATTGCGTCCAAAAAACATCTCTACAAAAAAAAATACAGTAGAGTTGTGTCACCAAGCATAATTTTTTGTCAAATTGGACATGTTTTTTTCTTAATTGGTCCAAAAATGGTTACGTTGCGCAACCGTTGAGTATTTGTCTTAGATACGCATAGTTCGGCAGTTCCGCTTCACACAAGAGTTGGGTATTTTTGTAGTTTTTTTCGTCATAACCTTTTTCGTAACCTACAAAATGTTGTGCTTTTATAATCTAATGCAACGCCGCTTTGTTGGGTGGCGGCTGCAAATTGTTTTATTAAATTTTGCATTACAAATGCGACAAAGTAACGAAATAAAGAAATAAAATTAAAATACCAATTTCACTAAATATACGTATGCTTATTAGGGTCTCGATTTATATTAACTAGAATACGCATACTTGTCGAAATTTGACCGCCAATTCAAACGTATACCGATTTTAGTTCCATTCATTTAAAGAGAAAAACCTACGCAATTGCTCATTCCTTTCGCCGTGAAAAAAAAACAATAACCAAAATAAAACACGCACATTTATTTTGTTAAGTTTTTGCTTGAAGCTAACACATCCATACGTTATGAACATGTACATCCATATATAATTCTCATCTCTTTCAATTCTAATATCTTTTTCCTTTTCAACTTCACTCATTTGAAGAGAAAAAATCTTTGCTCATATAAATATATATAGGTACTCTTAAACACTCATTGCTTTACTTAAACCAATACTTACATAAGTGAATGTACGTCTGTACTTTTAGCATTTGTAGTGGTGTAAATTTTAGGAGCCTTATATTACTTTAATACTGAACCAATTTAAATATTATATAATCGAGTCATTAAAGCTCAACAATGTCTACCATTTGTTAAAAGAATGACGAAAATCGGTTGACAAACAAAGAAGAAAAAGGAATTTAAAGATTTTTTGAACACAATGGCGGCTTAGCGTTGAAATATAAGTACTATCGGTAGAGGTTTATAATTTTATTGCAGTATTTTTCGATTTTGATGTGCAAACACAGAATATTTATTTTGTGGTGCAAATTTTGGAATAAAAATAGCAAATTCCTGGGCTGCTAACTATGGAATTGGGGAAACTCTATTACAAATTCTATTGTCCCCACTTTTTAGTATTAGCCAAACTAACTAATTTAGCAAATTTAAGTTATTTCCTTTGATCTCTTTTATTCGTTTTCAATTGTTTTCATCCACCAGCTTTTCAGTTTGCGGTGTATTCATCAGGCCGTTTCTAAGACGTAACTGTTGGGCTCAGCAGTTGGCAACAGTTTCATAACTGAACGCGACCAATGGTAAAAAGTAATTTTCATTTATTAGTTTTCCTTTTTCCCAATCGTCAATGTAAGTAGATATTTCCATATAGAAGCTAAAAAAACCCGAACATAAAAATAAAAATTAAAAAAAAAATTAAATTAAAATATCGTTTAAAAGTATTTTCCCAAAGTATGTATCAACTAAATTTTAATCAAAACTCTCACGCGTTAACGTTAATAAACAAAAGCATTTGAATTACACACTTAAGCCGAATTATTGATGAATTATCAACAACAACAACTACAACAAAAAATCATTCTGAATTCCCAACACATTGTGTGCATGTGCGTGTGACCGCAAATTATCGCTAATTTAGCACCGTTATGTAATTTGAAAATTTTTAATATTCCAAACGTTGCATTTTAAATTAACGGAAGTTCAAAATACATTTTTCGTTAATTTGCCAGCCACCAATAACTGTTTGGATGCAGTATGAAAATAATCTTTTGTATGCAAATTTAATTTAAACTTTACATGTATGTACATACATGCTTGAGCATGTCTAGCAAAAAAAATAAAAACATAAAAAAACATTAAATAACAAAAACAATTAATTTAAATTTGAAGCACTAAAACCAAAATCGTTTGAAATTGAAGACAAAAATACTAAAAACAAAACAAATTCGTTACTCGCAGGCATACGATTAATAATGGCTTTGCCGCTTAATTGTTAATAAAAAAAACATTAGTGCAATTTTAATGCCAGACGCAATTTTTTCCTGATAATGTGCGCTACAGTAAAAATTATTGCTTTAAAAGAGATCACTGGTATCCACCATCATAAGTGATAAAATAGTATAAAGAACGCGTTCTAGCAATCCGTTTTGCTAGTCTGATGAATAAATTGTTTCAATATTAATTTCTTCATAAAAATAATTTGAAGTCATCAAAAATATCTTAAATTAAGTAGAACTTAAGCCCAAAACAGTTTAGCTAATTACGTACAAAAATTAATTATTAAAAGTGCCTTTTTAAAAAATGCCTTTTTAAAAAAGTTATTTTTTAAGTACATATTTAAAAAAGTACATAATTTAAATAGTACCTTTTCGAAAAGTAGAACTTTTTCTAAAGTGTCCTAAAAAAGTACCTTCTGGAAAAGTGGAAGTTTTTTAAGTGTCTTCGTAAAAATTCTAGTTTTTGATAAAATAACTTTGTAAAAAGCCCTGGTTTCGAAAAAGAAAAAGTTATGTTTGGAAAATGTTATGTTGAAAAAGTACTTGTAAAAAAAGTCTTTCTAAAATGTCTTTATACAAATGTTTACAAACGCAAAGTAGAAGCGAAAAAGTACATTTTTAAAAACATCTTTTTTAAAATGTATTGTTTGAAAAAAGTATCCTTTCGAAAAAATACTGTTTCAAAAAAAGCATATTTAAAGAAAATACCCCTTCAAAAATTCTTAAAAAAAAATATTTAAAAAACATCTACAATTTAAACAAAACATATACACTTTCTAAAAAAGTACCTTTTTACAAAAGTAATTTTTTAAATAATAATCACCGAGAAATAATCTAATAATCTTAGAGAAGTACGTTGTTGAAAAGAACTCGTTTAAAAATAAACACATTTTTAAAATGTAGCTTTTTACAAAAGTTTGTTTTTTACAAATACCCATTTAAAAATTTAAGTTTAAAAAACCCCCTTAAAAAAATTAAAAAAAGTAGTTTCTTAAGGAAGTACTTTTTAATTAAAGATATCTTTTCGGAAAGAAACACTTGGTTAAAAAGTGTTTATTTTTAAATGAGTTATTTAAACAATTGGCTCTTTTGAAAAAGTGCACTTTTAAAAAGGAAACTTTTTCACAAAATAGTTATTGAAAATAGTATATATGCAAAATAATCTTTTTAAAAATTACCCGTTTTCAGAAAACTTTTTTAAAGATAGTTTTTTAAAAAATAACCTTGAACAAAATTATCGTCTTAAAACAGCATTTTAAAAAATACCTTTTAAAAAGTAACTTTTTAAAAAAGTACCGGCAGAATTAGTTTGTACGTTCTGTTCTGTTACGAATCAGCTGTTTTGTTTCTGTTCAATTGAAAAACTGTATGTGTGGTTTGTTATTACTTTTTCGTTCTGTTCTGTTGCGGACTATTCTGTGGAAAATAGAATTCAACGTTAAGTGACAACCAAGAGTTTGTATGTATTAGTTATTTGTGAAATTAAATATTACAAATTTTGTTTTAAAAGTCAGAATATTTTATTTTAATTCAAGTAAAAAACATTGTGCAAACATTTACACAATTCAATCCTATAATTAAGGCCTTAAGGCCTCATTAGTTTTTACTTTTCGTTGCCAATCTGTGCCGTTCTTTTCTGTAGAAAATATTTTTGAATTACTTGTTCTGTAAAAGGAATCAGCTGTTTTGAAAAACAAAAGAAAAACATTGGAATTGTTAACAACAATTTTTCGTAAAGTTTTTTTTAATAAACCAAAAGAAACAAATTAATAAGTAAAAAAATGAGTATTTTGTTTGATTCTGACTCTGAACTTTCGGATGTGAGCGATGTAGTTGCTTTAAAGAATTCTTTAAAAGTTTGGACTGCTCCCACAAACAATTTGTCAGTCAATCTTCAATTGTTTTTTGTTTTTCCGCTCTTCTGTTTTTTCAGAAACCGGGTATAATTTGCTTAGATGTGTTGATGTGGTCAGCAATAACGACCCTTGACTTTCTAATTGTTCTACTTCTGTATCCAAAAAACTTGTATTGGCGACTCAGGTGTCAAGGTTTGAACTAATTTGAAACTGTTGTCATTTTCTTCAACAATATTTGCCGTAGAACGCACGCTAAAAGATAAAAAGATTTGAATGCATTTCATGCTTGTACATATAAATGGAATCAAATTAATTAAATAAAAACTTACGGACACTTACGGAGATATATGAGGTAACAAAAACTTTAACTGGATCATCAAATGCCAACGATGTCTAAACGTTGACCACTACCGACTCGTCCATTGTTTTTTATTTTAAAAAATATATAAATCGTTACAAAATCTTGAATTGAAATACAATTTACTTTAAAAAAAATTTTTAATATTTTACACCACAACAAACTTAACACTTAACGTTCTATTCTATTTTCTACAGAAAAGTCCGCAACAGAACAGAATGAAAAAGTAACAACAAACCACTCATACCAATTTTCAATTGAACAGAAACAAAACAGCTGATTCGTAACAGAACAGAACGTACAAACTAATTCTGCCTTTACATCTTCAGAAATTGCCGTTTAAAATAATATCTTTTTAAAAAGTAGATTTTTATGTGCTCTTTTAAATTTTTCTTTTTAAATATGGCTTTTTTTGAAAAATGTTTTAAAAATATATATTTTAAATTCATTTTTAAAAGAGTGCTTTAAAAAATATTTTTTTATTTTTTAAATTTATTAATCGAGATTGCCTCGTTATCTTTTTTCAAAGATTTTCAAAAACTTTTGTTTGTTGAGGGTTTTTTAGCTAGTCTATATACATGCATTTCATTGGTGCTAATGCCAAATCATCAGTAGACCTTAAACCATATTTTTGAAAAGTTTCAAACCTCTTATTTTATACAAAAACTTTTTAAAAAACCAATAAGAATTTCAAAAATTACCAAAATTATTTATGCCTAAAAAAACTTCAACAAACAAAAGTATTTGAATATTTTTTATATTTTACTTTTTGTAAGGAAAATTTTCAGTTGCCTCATTTTGTCAAATAAGACGTTTCTAAACGTATCGCTTTACAAAAGGAGACCCTGAATGAGTAGCTATGTTCTTAAAACCTTTTGAAAGAAAGCCCTTTTTTTAATACAAAAGTGTGCTTTTTTTGTTTAAAAGTAACTTTTTAAAAAGCAGTTCGGCTTGCGATTAGTACCACTGTGTACCTTGAAGGGGCTTAACTGTGCATTGCCGTCATGACATATTCCTGCTGTTGTCACTTGCTTACTTATGTTAAAGAAATTAAACTTAACTTGCAGCCATAATTACACATTCGTAACTTAAAGACCGACAAAATCAACATAAGCTTCAACTTTTTGTTGCAGACAAAATGAAAAAAAATAAAACACAGCAACAATTAAGATACAAAACAGACTGCAACAGCAACATCTTCTCAATGCAACAAAATTACATTAAACAACAAGAAAGAAAAACACATTTTGTGTAAAAAAAATTTGCATGTCTAAACAACACAATGTAAAATGTATTCATAAAATCCGGCAAGAGGCATCTTTAGAGCATGTTTTTAACATTCGTCTCTACACAATCAGGCCTTTAGGATTTTATTTTAATTATTAAACGCCCAAAGACAAAAGGATTTATTTCAATAAATTTTAAATTGCATTTAAAAATTACATAAACACACCCACTGCAGTGCAAACTCATACGATTGTATGTGTACACCTTTAACGCATATAAATTGAATTTCCTTTGACAAAGTGCCAATGAACTCAGACTTCAAAGTTTATTAAAAAAATTAAAAAAAAGCAAATAAAGAAAAAAAAATATGATAAACCAATCTCTCAACAAGCATGATGTTGTCGATGACATGAATGAAGAAAATCTCATATGTTGTCAAAAGATCTGAAAATATTAAAAATGACTGATTTTAAGTTTTACTGCGTGTGAAAAAAGCAACACCCAATAGGAAATTTTGGTGATAATCTAATTTCAGTTCCGTGCCATCTATTTACTAAGGTGCTACGAAAGGGGACCTAAATATGCCAAAAATGGCTTAAGTAATGTGCGAACAGACAATTGCCCACCATATTCCGTAAGTATTTGTCGACGTCAATTCAACAAAACACAAAAAAATAGACGCTACCGTCAACAATGAATTACTATTAACAGTCTGTTCCAGGGCCTTGGCGAATAATAAGAGACTGTCAATGGTAATAAGTTCTTAGCGGCAGCGATAAGACAAGTGCCTTTTTTTTGGTGTTGGCTTGTATTCACATCGAAAAATAGTGGCAGAATAAGGCGAAATGTCTTTATTGAAATTAAATGTGCTCTTTTCGCTTTCTAGTGACTTTTCCTATTGGGTTTCAAGCAAAAATCATTGCATTTTGTACTTGTGGGTAGAGGTCTCTTGAAGAAATTATTTCTTTTTTTAATAAAATTAAAAATTCAGGAAACCTACAAGCTGGAAACAAAATTCATATAAAACAATTTAATTGATGTCACATTCATGTACCATGCTTAAATTGATTTCTCTCGTTTTTAAATTTAATATTTATCCTTTATTTAATTTTTTTAATAAACCTTGCCGTTTGACAAAATGTTGGCTTCTCCGGTCTCCGGTCTCATGTTTAATGAACATTTTGATAAGACCGTAGAATATATTTATTTTGATATGAACTGATGGGAACAAAGTTTCAAGTCATTAAGGAAGTAAACATTTAATAAAATCCATAAGAAATCATTACATACTGGTTTTTACTTTAGTCGTCAAAGCAAAATTAAAACATAAAGAAGTAAAATTTAAGGACAAGTCAATTACTTGGATAATTAATCTTTTTTTTTTTTTTTGATACAAGTTTTCAAGTATAACTGCAATCTCTTTATGCCAGCATCCATGCAGGATATATGGGTTTGTGAAGGTTCGATTTGATGTGACAATAATTACAATGGATACTCCATCCCAATGGCCTTCATATTATTAATATTGTATATAAATTTTTTTTCTTATAAAGTAGACATGATCACGATCATTTCCTGGCCCTCCGTTTTACACAAACAGTCTGTCAATTAACTCTTTGCAGAAAGAAAAAACTGTGCAAGTTGTTTTGTTAATGATAAAATAAAATACAGCAACAAATTTATTTTTGTATGGGTTTTTACACAAGAATTTAATTTGCCAAAATAATTAACAACATTTTGAATGTAAAAAGTACGAATGAAGGGGTTTTAAAAATATTTCCTTAATTAAAAAATATTAGTTATTGTATGCAAACTATTGTTTGATCTTTTGGCTAATGAAATGAATAGCGTCAGACCGAACGTACCTTTTTTGGGCGAAAAATTCGCCGAATACCGAACGACAAATAAACTTAACGTTTTGTCGAAGTCCGACACTCAAGCTCAACATTCGGTCGGACTCTACGAAGAAGTTAAACAAATGTATAATCTACGAAAACCTGGGCAATACAAATTTATTTTATGAACTTTCTATTAGAGATGGGTGCCGCTCACGTGATTAGCGTGGATCATGCGTCATCACACACTATCGTAATTAGTTTTTTGTTTGAGTCACCTGAACATGCTTGAACGTGAGTATGAAAAAATGGAGCGTGAGTGGGTGTGATTGTGACTAACTTATTTTTCCACTAACATGAGCGTGCATAAAACATGTACGTGAGCCAAAAATATAGGGTCGTGTGAGAGCGTGCATGAGTGAAATTTTTTTATCTTATGGGTGCATGAGCGTGACAACTAAAAAAAATATTATAGAAAATATACAAAAATCTTAGGAACACCAATGATCTTTTCAGACTCCAAAGCAACCGGCCAAGAATAATCTGCTCAAAACTATTTAAATTATGACATTGCCCACTCATAGAAAGTATATCTTCAGATTGATGACGCCTTGTTATTAGAGTTGTGTCATCAATATTGTGACGAATGCAATGAAAAATGTCATGAAAAAATTTCATCATATCTTAAGCTAAATTTAGACGATATGTTGAATCAGCATATGTATGCTAACACTCATTTGCTGGAAAATAATAACAAATGCCTCTATCAGCATATTCAATATGTTTGGCGTCAACATGATATGTTGAAAGTAGCAAATTTTTTGATGTCAGCATATGTAAGCAAATGGAATGTCAACATAAGAGTTGGCATACGATTTTTGTGTTTACACGATATGATGAACTTTATGTGGTGCTACATATGCTGAGTCGTATAAACATTTGCTTCCGAAATTAGTGAGTTTGGCTGCACTTTTTAATTATTATTCAACATATGTACTTATACGTATAATTTTTGCAATAAAATTTATTAATATAAATAAAAAATAAACATAAATGGTGTCGTTGGAGGAAATATCACTAGCTACTGCAAAACTTACCAAGTACAAAACCGAGATAAATTAAGATATAAACACATTCACGACAGCAGGCTACACGGGTACATGGCTACAAATGTTGCTGGCTTTTTAAAAAATTTGCAACGCTTTGCGAGATTTCGCGTTTTTTGCAATGTGGGTTACTTTTTCTATTTTTTATTGTTTCATCGAAATGATATTAAACATTTTAATTTTCCCAATGCTTGGAAGTTATTGCGAATTTTCGCCATTTTTGTAGTTTTTTGCGAGCATTTCACATTTCTTGCATTTGTAGCTCGTTTTAGAAGATTTTAGAACTTTTTCAAAATTTAACAACTTTTGGCGGAATTTTGCGTTTTTTCAATTTTTTATTGTTTTGTCGACTTTTAAATAATATTAAACATATCAATTTTCCCAATGATTGGGCTTAGGCATGAGGCGCATATGCACACGAATTTGGCATATGCTGAAAAGCTCGCATATGCCTTTCAACAAATAACATATATGTCAGCATACGCATACGATATGCTGAAATACCAACATACGTTTGCTCTCATTGTTAACAAAGTTTTAGCAAATGCTGTTAAACATACGTATACTGAAAAAATTTTGCGTTTACACGATATGCAAGCACTTGTAACAAATTTTTCGGCATAAATATGCTGATTCAACATATCGCCTAAACTTAGCTTTAGCCATCTTCGATGCTATGACTGCAATGTCATCGATTCGATGACACATTTTGTATATTATTAACTGGTAAAATGTGTATAAAAGAGAAAAACTAAATAGTTTTCTAATGTTTGCAATTTGTATTTTATTACAAGTTTATTTGTTTGCTTATGATATTTGTTTTTAAACGAATTTAAAAAATGACATCTTATTGAATACTAATAAAATCATAAAGCCTTTTTTTATAAAAACCAAGACAGAACACCGTACATGCACAAACAAAATACTCTAACAAACGAGAATATGACACCTCGTCTTCATATTGATGACACTTGCTGGCTGTTTTAAGAAAATACAAAGAAAATTTTGTATGAGAACTAATTTTGAAAATGAAAAAATTTTTTTGTTATACTTTAGTGCTGTTTTCAATATTAACTGACTGTTTTTATTAGACCAGAAAATAAAATTGTGAGTGATAATTAATATTCAAAATAACAATAAATAACGAATATTTTTGTTATTTTCTAAAGTCTTCATAAATTGCAAAATAATTTAGACGAACAAGTCATGCTGCATGCAAGAGGATGCTTTGGCTGAAGTAAACTCGTTGACAGATTTTCTAAGAAGCCAAGGTTCGAGTCCCATTCGCTTAAGTAAGAAATAATATTAAATTAGAAAGTTGTAAGTAGCTAAATTAAATCGAACGTATTTAATCAGGCATAAAATAAATACGTATAAGTCAACGCTTTAATATCTATCTATATAATTAATAGGCAAATACCTTTTTTATATCCCTTTTATGCTCATATTATACAGCAGATTTTGACAAAACTTATATAATTTTGAAGATATTTATTCACAAGTGTGCACAATCTGTATTTGTTAAAAACGGTTCAGTATTTTTGGAGCTATAAGCGTTCAAAGTTGCTCCTAATCCATGCACACTCATTGTACATGCATGTATCAGCTTCAAGTTGATATGCAAGCAAAGCATGCATGTGTGTGTCAAATTTGCCTTTGCAAAGATCGCTGAAGGAAACCTGGGGGCATGTGTCCCCAAGTCACCACTTCTGTCTACTATTTTGGTAACTATTTGGCGTCGTTGCCACTATAAGAAAACTTTAAAATACTGAAATGTACCTTATTTTTAGTACCTAAGTATATATATCAAGCGACTGTTTAGCGCCTTTTAGTATTTTATTTTAGTATTATAATTTACGAGTACTGCTGACTGTATCAATAGTAAGTCAGTAAAGTTTCAGTATTGACATTTCCTGCAGATCATTTTCTATACATACTTTATACATACAGTCGTAAAAAATAGACAGCTAATAAGTTTTAAGTTTTTTATTTGGAAGTTTTTTTGGTTTTTGTATTTTATCGAATATATTTGTTATTTGTCGATTTCGTTGCCATAGGATGTGGTTTTACCACATCCATTGCTCATCCTCTCCACATTCGTCCATTATTTTTTTCAATGAACTAAATTGATTTCCATATTTAATTTCTCTGATGTCGGTGTGTCATTTCATTGATGACACATTTGTCATCATTGCCATTGGTGACAGCATGAACAATTGATATAAAGGCTGACATCGCATTAATGACAAGTGTCATCGGGTTAAAAACGCAGACAATTGTTATAATACTGATGCCAAATTATATCAGGATTGTGTTCATTTTTCTACTATTGTCTAAATTTGGCCGATTCGACTGGTCTTAAAAAAGAGTCACTTCTCTGAGATTTTCAAATAAGGAGCACCTTGTGCCAAAGGACAGGTAGACAAAAAAGTACTGTAAAGATTCGACATACTCAGAATATAAATATCTTAACCTTTTTTTATAAGACCGCTTAATCATAGAACCTTTGTCAAGGGAAGTCCCTATTCGGCGGACGCATAGGAGAAAACCTGGGGGCAAATTACGGCATTCGATATCGTTCGAAATTCCCATACAAATTCAAAAAATTTTGTATGGGATTTCGTTCGATATTGAATGGCGTAATTTGCCCCCTGTACTCAGTGTCCAAGGCTATGCAAAACATCTTAAATAAGCAAAGTGGAATACAGAGATGAATATTCACAGCTGAACTGTGGGAGTAATTAGACATAATTAGGATAATGACCTAACTAAATGATGGGCAATTTTTCTTTTTGATATCTCGTTGTTTCTTCATAAAAATTTTATAGACTTGAAAATGGGTTGAGTCTTCTTGTTCAGCATGAATAAAATCCCAAAAACTATTGACGCCTTGGACAATTTTTCCTGGCGCAACTGTTTTTAAAGCTCCAAAATAATATTTTAACTCCGAAAAATCCATTTAAGTTTTAATATTTTAAACACTTACATTTTATTACGAGTGCAAGCAATGCAAGAAAGTATGCATGTTGAATTTTTTTAATTACTTGACTGCCGGAATACTGGCACAAAGAAAAATAAATATATAATGTAAAAATAATTTGGCTACAAATTTATTGCCAGAATAATTCGGTAAAAGTGTGATATTTTTCGGTTGTGAACTTATTAAATAAAACATTAATAATATCCTAAATTTAACATTTCATGCCGTGCAATCTTTTTTTTTTAATATATTTTCCTCAAACGAATTCCAATTAAACCTTTTTGCCCCTCTTTTTTTCCTGGTAGCTAGCAAATTTCTCAAACTCCTTACAAACGAAAGTTTTAACATTTCAATCCATTTCTTTTTCTTCAAATTTAACGGAAGTTGTATTTATTATGTTGCAACATGCCATGAAATTGAAAAGAAAAAATATGAAAAAAAGAAAATGACTAAGAAATCAATTTGCTTTCAAAAGAGCACAATAAAAAGTAATAAAAATTCCTCGATTATTAATTTCTAGTTTAGCTGTTGCAGCTTCAATTGCTTGTTTGTTGTTATTTGTTCAATCATTTAATATCTTTTAAGTTTTTGTTTCAATGTCTATTGCCAAGTTTGTTGTTTCTAAAGTCGCCCAACTCACGATTTCTCCAATTTTATTATTTTTGTTTGTTTGTTTTTTTTTTGTCACTATTATTTGTTTGCTGAACGTCATCATTATTGTTTGCTGGCCTTTAAACAGCAGAAGCAGAAAATAAAACTCATCTTTAATTTGAAGATAAAAACTTGTGCTCGAAATCACATTGTTTGCGTTTTTATAGTTTGGAGAAGAAAAAAATTAAACTTTTGTTAGACTATTGTTTCATAATACTTAATGTAATAGCGTTTTTATTATAATTTTTTTTCTTCGTTAGTTTTACATTCTTCTATTGTTGTTGGATACTTGATGATGGGTTAAGTGCTTGTAGTTTGGTACAGAGTATTCAAGTTTATTAAGTTTCTTAAGGCTTTTGTGACATGATGGATGGATGAAATGTTTGGAAAAGGGCTTAGGTTCAATTAGTTATAGGAAAAGTAAATACTTAGTAAGCAGTTCAGTATAACTTTCTATTTAAGTACTCGTCGATTTTTTAATTTATACATAAATGTAGTTTTTTTTGTCAATGAAATTTAGAGGAAACATCTTCAATTTCCGTTGTTCACGAATTATTTGAATTTTTGAATTTAAACTTTTTTTATTCAGTTGTTTATATTATTAAAATAATTGCTAAATATATGCAGTAGTTTTTTTAAGTTTTTATCGTCGCACAGTGGCTGAAAATCGGTTTTCATTGGCCAAAATTCTGTAACTGTTGAACCGATCAAAATATTGAAGTAATGTTTATTTTATTGGATAGATATTTAGTTCAGCTTGACTCAGTTTAAATTACATTAAAATTGATTGAGGACTTTTTAAGGAATTCTAGGTCAAAGTTGAACTTTTGATTTTTTTTTACTTTTAGAGTGAAATATGGGTTTATTATTTTTTTATTTATTAAAAAATTGAATATTTGGAAATTAATAATAATTATAAATATTTTTTGTAATAATGGAATTTTTTTAATGTTACACTTAAAAAAAATTTTACACTGAAAAAAATAGTAAAATCAACTGGAGATTTTGCTATTACAGAAAAATTGAAAATTTTTTGCTGACAAATTTGCAAATTTGTTTAGTCAAAGAATAGTTACACTTAAAAAAACGTTAATAATATTATCTAAACATATTGCTATTACTACTGAAAAATTTATTATTTTTTGCTGTCAAATTTGATAATTTTAAAAACATTTTAAAAATAAAAACTGCAATAAATTTGAATAGCATTTGCAACAATGGTAGGTTCTGTTTATTATTATTTTTTACTAATACTATGTTTTTCGTACTTAAATAACAATGAAAGGCAATTATAATCAGTATTCATTTGACTCAAATATTGATTGCAAATATTCCATATTTTGTTCTGTGCTATCTCTGTTCTTTAGTAGTTTTTTGGCTTCTTCATCTAAATCCCGATGTTCCACTTTCCATTGATTTCGAATACTAGAGATAAACGGATCTGACGTTGCCAATAATATATTAAATAGATCTTAATTTGATGAATTTCGTGAAACTTTTCTAGTATTGTGGTCTCTATAAAATCTGTAATCCTTGTTCCTTTTTTCCTGAGCCTCCTCTGATAGATCTCCAAGTGGCACCAAATGATATTTAATGACATCTTCTCCATGATAAAGGATTTTGTGAACTGTTGCAGACATATTTCTCCATGGGTAGTTGGTTGTATATATTTTTGCAGTTTCGTTTGCATAATCTCCAAATTTTCTAGAGTCAATTTCTTCATTGCACGCAAGTACTTCTAGGATTATTTTAAATCTGAAAAAATGGTTTAAATCCACTCCTGTTATTTCAGATACTGTTTCTGGATCTGAAAAGAATCTTCTTGCGGTATTGCCATCATTTGTATTGCCTGACCCTTGTTTTGGCTGATCTATAATCAATCCAAATTTGCGATATTCATCTTGAACATGTTTCTTTTTTGAACTTCTTAATTCTTTGTTGGTTTCGTTGTTTCTTATTGATCCTTAAGACCCCAAATCCAAATTATAACTGATTTTTAGTATGTGTTCCATAAGTCTTATTCTTGCATGTAGTGGTGATGATCCAAATTCATATGCATCGGTATTATCTAATGATTTTATCGGTATTTGGTTTAATTGGGTTGATGTTACTTGGCATATAATGCAGCTGGACGCAGCCTTCGTGTTAGCCAAAGCCTGACCTACTTTCCCATCTATCATTGTCAGCACTAATTGGTAGCTTACTTCAATTTGCTGCCAATCTAACTGTAATTGTAATGGCTCTAGTGTTGCAATTTAGGCCTTGATATCACAAACTTCTTTGTTAATTGCATCATGAGTTTCTTTTTTGAATTCAAATTTGATTGGCCTGCAGTATTTCGTAGAAGATGGTGTCTCATTTTTCCAAATATCCATTGTTTGCGTAGTTCTAGTCGAAAGCTCTGAATCTTCTAATATCTTTTTCAATCGCAATGGTACAAATGATACCATGAACATATCTGAGTCCGAAATATTTGCACATACAACTTGTTTGTATTGCTTTTGTCCCGAAGAACCATCACATTCCCATTTACAAAAAAGAATTAACTTTCTGTTCCCATATTCCTTTAACACATTTCCTACATGTTATTTCCAACATCTAGGTACATGTTATTCACACATTGATCTTTAATTTCATAGCAGGTAGTGCTTAAATTGCACAAAACTGCACATGTTGTCCAGACCTTAATATCAGGTAAAACTGAATAGTATCTCGCCAATATTTGTTGTTGTTGTTGGGTTGTTTTTTTATCTTTAGTGGTTTAATGTCCCGATTATTGTTATAAAATTGCTTATGACTTTGGCTGACCCTAACATTTGATAACAGGTAAATTTAGAAAGAGATCATATGTTTACTGTAGAATTTTGTGATAATTTGTGATAATTTTATTACCAATTTTTGGCTGATCAAAACAAAGCCATTAAACCCTTTCGCAGGTATTATATTTAATTTTTTTAGTTTTACGTAGTCTAAAGTAAAAAACATAAACTTTTAGGCAAAAAAGTGAAAATTATATACAAAATTGTATACGAGTACTTTGGAGTAATTTCATTAAAATGAAAAAAGTGTTCTACACACGGCTCGTCACGGGTGCAAAAGTATATATAGCGGTAAAGAGGATACTTTCACCTTTCTCCGGGTGGTATACATTTCTTGTTCCCTTTTGTTCCCTAGAAGTTCTATTCTACTAAAGTTTAAATTTGAGAAAAATATAGTAGTTTCATAAATATTCCGTAACGCCCTTAATATTAAACGCTAGAGCTCTGACCACTTACAAAAACTAAAGACTATAATCCTACCAACATTATAAAAAAGACCGCAGGCCATTATCGATGATAGCTTGCGAGTAGTAATCATTTATTTTTGATAAAAAACAACAGAAAAACACCTTTTTCTGAAATTACAAAAAACCGTTGAGTTTGACAGCATGCCACGCTCACAATTATCAATAGTTTAACCTAATTTTTTGGCTACCTTAATCTGGATATATTAGCTGCAAAAGGGCGTAAAAATTTTAAAAATCGGTGACAAAAAAAAATTTGACTTTTGGCCAATGAAAAACGATTTTCAGCCACAGTGCGTCGGTATCCTGCAAATAAGTTCTAAGTCCACTTTTTTGCGAAATGGAGTTAATGGTGCAGAAGTGTCGCAAAAGTCATATCCTACGTGCTGTAAAAAACAATCCCATGCCTTTTTAGAATATTTTTGTAGCTATTGTATTAAAACAAATTATTCTATATCCAAAACACCTAAACATGTAGAACAAAAAAGTCCCAAGTTTACAATTTGTTTTCTATATTTTTTTTATATTATTGCTGCAAAAAAGCTCAAGTCTCAAATGAAAAAGGTAAAGAAACTCAAAATGAAGACTATGTGGCACATTTAAAGAGAAAAGACGAATGTTCAGCTGCGAAATTCTTAGACAAAGAAAGGGCCATTAATGAGGGTCATTCCATCTAGTGATGTAAGCTCAATGTACCATAATCGAAAATTGTGTGCATACAATTTAACCATCCACCAAACGATGCTTTTTGCTATTTTTAGACAAAGATTGATGGAAAAAGAGGATGTAATGAAATTGGTTCATGTTTGTACAAATACTTGCATCAACTTTCATCGGAAATTAAAGAAGTATCTTTTTTTCTGATACTTGTAGTGGTTAAAATAGAAACAAATATATTTCAGCATTGTTCCTCCATTTGATTCAAGTTCTGAATTTGGATATGAACACAAATTTTTAGAAAGTGGACACAGTTACATGGAAGTTGATAGCAATCACAGTGCTATCGAAAAGCAGAAGAAAAATGTTCCAGTATTATACACCATTCAAGACTGGATAACTATATTCAGACTCGCACGTTCCAAACGACTTAGAAGTAAAGGAAATCCTTATAATATAACTCAAATGCTGTTTTCCGATTTTCTGGATTTATCAAAGCTATAAGAGTTTATAAAAAACAAAAGTTTATACGAAAATGGGAATAAAATAAACTGGTTGAAAGTAAAATCTTTTAGATACCAAAAGTTTAAACCTGGTGTAATAGAAGTATAAATAAGCCCATAATGAAACCTATAAAGAAATACGTATTTTTGGTAAAGGTCGGCCCACGAATTTGAAAAAAGTCAACATTGAAAAGGTGTATAAAAGCAACCTTCCTTCAGGAGCCATATGATAAACCAGAATCAGATCAAGATGAGCCAAATTTAATACAAAGATTATAAAAAAAAACATAAAAAACATTTTCTTAAAAAATTTCCATGTCCATAAAATAATATTTGTTAATGCAAAAAAAGTCTATGTCCAAGATACATTTAATTTTTGTATAAAAAGAAATTAAATAAATAAAACTGTATAAAATTTTTTGTTGCTTTCATTTTAAAGTCAAGCCATTTAATTATTATATTCTAATATAAATTTTCAAATCTAAGCTTTTTAAAGATTTTTCCGGGGACCATAAACTTTATATTGCCAATAAATAACTCAGAAACACAATTATGTGTTTTAGGACTTTTATGCAGGATACCGACGATATGCGCAATACATTGAAAATTATAGTTCTTAGGCTTGGGTTCGTAATATGAAATTATTTTTATTAATTCTGGCAACATTAAAGTATTTGCATTCGTGTGTTTATTGCCACTTTTTAATTGAATGCCAGGAATATCAACTATTTAACCGAATTATTTAGCGATAAAGAACACAAGACTTATTGTCAGCGAAACCGCAAATATGCAATTGCATATTATTTATTGAGCAATTTATAGGTGCCGAGATGCAATTTTTATTTATTTTGAAAATTTTTTTATTAATGTTGGCATCAGTTTGTTAGTGCATATTTTGTTTGCATATTTGAACTTTTACAGCATTTTTTTGGCATATTTCATCTTAATATCATATTTGTAGCAGTTTTTGAATTGATGTAACATTCGAACCTTTTAGAGCATATTTTTATGTCACTTTGTCAACGGAAGCAAACAATTTTGTTTCAAACTCTAAAACATTTTTTATTTTATCCAAAAATTTTTATTCTGATATCGAGATGTCCTTAGAGGTTGATGTACCATTTCCGTTTTTTTTTATTCAAATGTTTTGTTTCTTGTTCTGTTTTTAATTTTTCTTTTTATCTTATTTAAAATGCAAATCTTATTGAGTTGTTCGATAAAAAGAATTTTCAGTATTATTTTTAAACAAGCAATTTTGGTGTCGTCTTTTACTGTCTAAATCTCTAGAGCATATTTAAATTTCTTTACTCTTATTTAATGCACACGATACACTCTTTTAGAGCATATTTCCGGTTTCCCTGCTTATTAATGTAGAAGAACACAACGCTTATAACTTCTTTATTTGCTCGACTGAAACTTGTTTAGATTTTTCCTGTCCTGTTTTTTATTTCAATTTTATTAGCTAATTTTTTTGCTTAAGTTTATTTAATCCAAATAAAGGGTGAGTGATATCGAAAGCCCGACAGAATCATTAACGACATTTATTCAGGACACGCGATTAATTTGAAATTTTGCATAAACGCCAAGTTCGCGTGACGTTACAAAATTTGTTTATTAAAAAAGTGGGCAATGCCATGCCCACATAACGTATATATCTTTTCAGGTACTTCTAATTAACCAATTCTTAAGCAAATTCGCAAAAACACTGACTTCATCTAATAATACAATTTGTTGATTAGAAAAGTGGGCAGTATAACGCCCATATAAAGTAAACGTTCCCTTTTAAACAACTTCTAATCAATCATTTCTTATAAATAAAAATAATAATAAAAATATCTGAGTGAACATCTGTTTAAGTTTGAAAAGAGGCGACTGCTTTAAGGGCGTCACATATTCGCTTCCAACCATTCAAATGGTCTCCAGCTCATACTCATTTCTAAAACACAATTACAAGACAATTTGTTAGACATGCCACAGACCGGCTGAAAACATGCTTCCACTCCTTCATTTTTGTTAAAGATTTCATATGGAAGGGTATTCAAAAGATGTTTTACTGATGCAGCACAGCACACTTTGAATTGTTGGTTCATTGGTTGGTTGGCTCGTTGGTATGTCGTGCTCTTCTTGTACATATTTTTCATCAATGTTCAAGTTCAAGTTGAAGATTTTCTCTATAAGTTTTAGTTTTTCTTCTTTTATTATTTGTTCAATTGCTGTTGATTTTTGTACTTAAAACCAAAATGAAGATTCACTCAATATGTTGTTGTAATTGTTTTCCTAATCACGTTTTTTAATATTTTTTTTCAGTTTTTTTTTTTCAAAGTTTTATTGAAAACTCAATGTGTTGAGATTGTATTCCCTAAATGTGTTTTAAGTAAGAAAAAAATCGGTTTGAGGGCAGCCGGCAGAGGTTTCTGTTTGAGGTTTAATATCTACAAAGATTCATGTTTTGCTTTAATTGCTTTAGTTTTAGACAAGATTCAATGGATTAATATCCATTGAAGAGGAAATTTTCTATTAATTGCTTAAACATGTTTATTGCTGTTGTTCTTGTTGTAATTTTCAACAAGCAACTTGAACAAGTGTTGAAGTTTTGAGTTGCTCTTTGGTGGCAAATAAAATTTGATTTTTGTTAAATCTAATGCAATACAAAGTTCGGAAATTATTTTCTTTTAAGAGTTTGTATCTTAGAAAAGTTTTTTTAATCCTCTCATAATTTTATTTTTTGTTTTTCCTTTTGTTTTATGTAAACACAAAAACTAATCTAATCAATTTTATGCTTTTCTATTTCCAGGTAAGTCTTTGCAAACTTATTGTCTTGAAGTATAAACTGTGTAATATGGTGGCAAGAACAGGTAACATGGAGAAGTTAAAATAAATTAGTAATTTTTTAAACTTATGCTCGAAACACTTTCAAATGAAAATTGTAGATCATGTGGGAGCATGATTGCAACTAGACCAAGTAGTGCGATTCTGTAACTTTTAACAACAATAAATGTTAACGTTAATTTTACCAGCACAGTATGTGGCTTGTGGCAACAACGATACATCACATCAATTCTGTAACACGATTTGAACAACGTTGTTAAACGTTTCAAAAAATAATATGTATGAAGATAAATTCGTATTTAAGTAGCAGAGACATGAACCAAATTTTTAAACATATTTCATTTTGCAGTTAACAGGGCCCTATAAATCGTTTAACAGCGGTCGCAAATTTTATTAACGAAGAAAAATCTAGAACTTGGGACCATGTCCATGCAAAAAAAATGCGCTAAAAATTCTGCATTAGGTACCTAAAGATATTACAGTAATAGGATATGGGATATATGTTGGCAGGCCCTACAAAAATTCGTTTAAAAAAATAGTTTTTGGTGAAATTTCTGGAGAAAATTTGGTTCGTTTTTCTGCTAGTTTAATACGAATTTAGCAAATATTTTTTTCATTATCATTGGCATACCCTCCTCTTTACAATTAAATAAACATCCAATAATTTCGCTTACAAATACTCGCTTTTTTTACAAACCAAAATGAAAAATTTTAATAGAAAATCTAATATATATAAAAATTCCAAAATTTTGTGAATCGAAAAAATAATTATTAAAATTTTAGCTGACATACTTCTCTTCGATATTCGTGCAAGTTTTTATCCTGATCGGAAAAGACGTTTAAAATTTGATGAACTATTTTTAAAATATTATGCAGCTGAACTGCTTAATAAATGATAAGAATAAAATAACAAACAAATATTAAATATAAGAGAAATAAGAAAATTAAAAAAAGAACTTCAGTTCAAAATATTTCTTTTGTTTCTGTGTTCTTTCGTGAAGTTCGTGATTTGATTTTTAAATTATGCTAATTTAATTTGATACTCTTTGTTAAGCATTTGATTATTAACAAATTTAATACATAAATAAATAGATATTAAGGAAATTGAAAGTATTTCTTGTATATATTTATTCAACGAAAAGAAACAAAAAAGCGTATCTGCAAAAGCATCATTGTCATGAAGTTCACAACGTGACACAGTGGAGACCGAACGCAAAAATAATGATAATAAATATATGACATCTAAGCTTCTAATTGGATTGTAAAAAAGAACTTTTCCGTAAAGTACTCTTCATTATAAACTTTAATTTATTTATTGAAAATTTGTTTTGTTTGTTTTTAAATTATTAATTCTGAATCTTGGGGTAGAAAAAACTTTACCTTTTATAAAAATAAATATTAATGTTAGATTGTTGCTCCTACACTTAGCTTTCAGAAAAGGAAATTTTCGATAATCTTGTTGAAATACTACAAGATTTGAAATTCAGCCAAACATCTTCTCCTTTCCGAACACATATTTTGAAAAATATTTCACTTCGAATTTTGAAGGTACTTTTGGCTGAATTATTTGATTAGTTAAAAAAATAAGAAAATGCGTAATAGCAGAGCTGTAAAAGAACACGCCTCTACACAAACACGTCAAAAAAAAAATTGTATATTAAATTATTCAAATTCTAGTTTTCAATTAATCCAAATTTGTAAAAATCGTTGGAATGTGTTATTTTTAATCCCATGAGCAATTGCTTCAATAACAAAATTGATTGAAAACAATTTTAATTTTTGATTAATTGTTTTTATTGAAAATTTGTGTTTCTTCTGTCAAACTGTGTTTATGAAATCAGCCAAAAGTTGAATAAACTGAATTTTTGTTAAAATTTTGTAACTACAAAATGAATGAAAAACGTTTCAAACTCATTCCATTTAATCTACATTGATAATTTTTTACACTTAAGCGAATTGAGTTAATTAATGAAACTTTTTACATATCGCTCGTTCACTGAAACAACGTCATAACTAAGAAAAACATCTCGTTCTTCAGAAAAAGAGTTTAAAGTTTCTTAACTACACGCACCTCAATGGAAAAACAACAAAATATTCTCCTCCCAAGAGGTGACCAATCGAGATATTCTAATAAAATTTTTACACAACAACTTTAAAAAAAAATGTTCAGTAAAATAATTCTGCATTCTTAACTAAAGCAACTTTTCACACACGCTCATGCACGCTCACGGTGAAAAAATGTTGCACATGCACGCTTATGCTCGACTTTATATTTTTGTATCACATTCATGCACGCTCACGTGAGTGCAAAAAATATTCAGCTATGATCAGGATAACTCAAGCTCACGAAATACTCACGCAAAGAAGAAAACATAAAATAATTAAAAAAACTTAATGAAAAAAATTACAAAAAAGCAAGAAAAATAAATCACGATACAATCACGCTAAATATCTACTCATGAACGCTCACTTACGGTCAATTTTTTATACTCACGTTCATGCGCTCTCACGTGACTGAAACAAACAACTAATCGCGATCATGCGTGATTATGCGTGAAATGTGCTAATTGAGCGATGCCCCCCATCACCACTTTTAACTCAAAAATCGAATTTTTTGAGTTGTAACGTTATTCAAGTAAACGATCGATATTATTTTGGAGAAAACGTATTTAACAACAACATTTTTGCATGATTATCTTGAAAGACATTTACAAAAAAAGAAAAAAAAAATAAAGTCAAAGCCAAAAAATATATTTTTAAAATTTTAGTTTTTTTCTTTATCTAATTTGGTAAAATAAAATTTATAATCATCAAACACGAACTGCGCGACTTTGACAGCAAGTATTTCATATCGTATTGTAACATTGTGTTTAAAAATTTAACTTTCTAAAAGCGCAGATTCTTCTTTTCTATAATTCTACACTTTTGCAATCGGATTTGTGTCTAGAATGGTTTACATTCATATATTTGTTACCTTTATTTTTTCAATCAGTTCCACTGTGCGTCATTCAAAGAGATTTAAAAGAAAACTATTCAAAAAATCCCAAAATGAAGCACCTTTTTATACCAATAAAATTATGTAATTTTTATACCATGTCTGCGGTTTCTGGGTATTATTTTGTTGTTATCTTGGCTTCTTTTATAACTTTTTAACAACATCAACTACTAACTTAGTTAGTGCAGATGGATAACTGAGAGTAGCTACCAGTATAATATAAATATATGTATGTACATATATATTTATGTATGTAAATACATAAATATGAACAACATGATATGTACTGCTCCGCTTCTGTGGCAACATTAAAATGCTGTTATGAATAATAAAAAAAGTATACATACATACTTCAATGAATAATATACATTTACGAGGACGTGAGGTATCATCGTTGTTTGAGAAAATAAAAAAAAATGAAAGAAAACACATCTTTGAAAAAATAAAAATAAAGAAAATTATAAGAAAAAGATGCCAGCTGTTGTTGCAGTTGTTTGTATTAACACTGTGGTGTATCTGTTGCTGCTGTTCCCGACGTTATTGCTGGTGATGTGAAACATATTAAAACTAAAACATGAATAAGTTGTTGGAATTGTACTTCAGTTTCTTTTTATATGATGCTTTATTATTATTTGTTTTTTTTTTGTATAATTGTTTGTTTTTCAAATTATGACATATAAATTAAGTCAACTTTAAATAAATTATTAAATTTTAATAGTGATGAGCCCTCTAATCCTAATGTGTTGTAACCGATTTAAAAATATGCTTAAATCATGATACAACAAACAAGGCAAACCCGTTAGTACGAAAAAACCTTTTATATTTTCTTACTGTCAAACAAAAATAAATACTCAGGCAATAATAAAGCGTAAACAATCAGATGATTTAACGCGTGTAGCTTATTAATTGTATCAGGGATTATATATCATTTGTTGCAATTCGATCAGTTAAAAGCTATTAGAGCCTACTTACATATAAAAACAAGTATTGAAAAAATTTTCAAGTGCAATTTAGCGCCACAAGGAAAGAGCAAATTTTGAATACAAGGAAAATAAATCATTGGAAAAGTTTATTTTTATATAAGGTTCTGCTTAAGTATTAACAAAAGAGAAATAAAGCAATAAGCTAGAAAATCGTATTTGCATCGCCATCATCGTCAGGGCATTATTGGTTTGGCGTATATGCCAAAAAAAAAAAAACGGAATGGGAAAAAACTATCAAGAAGGTTCACATGATGTTTTCTCAACATATAACTGATAGAATTTTTTGGTATTTTCAACACTGTTTCGGCAAGTGTTTTGTAGAAAAATGTAGAGTTATGTGAACTTCCAATAATGTAGTTAAAAGAAAAGTCTTTTTTTTTTTGTGACGCATATGGATTTTTTTCTTCAAAAGTTGCATTATGGGCTGCATATGTATTTTTTTTCAAAGTAATATTTTGTGCTGCATATGTACGTATAATAATTGGCGTATATTGAGTAATCTAATTGCATTTCTTGCTGAGGACTGATTGCCTAATAGGCAAACGTAACTTTTAAAAAGTCTTGTCTTGTTAAGAATGGATCAAAATCGAACTTTACTGTTTTTGAATGTGAAGATCCTGTAGAGCAATCGTATGTTAAAGATAAAATTGTTTTGTTTAGTTATGTTCACCAAATTTCTTACAGTGCAGCGAAACAAGCTAATTTCCTATAGTCTTTTTAACCGTCGATCCATGGGTAAGTTTGGCCAAGAAAAGCAAATAATAGAAGTGTATTTATAATAAAGAATGAAATAAATTGATTTCTGTTATATGACATGATATTAAATAAAACAGATTTCCTTTATTTCTTAATTTTAAGACTTTAGTATCTTTAAATGATGTGATGATTCTTTTGCTTAGCCGTTGAGTTTTCGTTTTATTACATTCATTTATTCTTCGTTTGTTATGAAAAGGAAGCAAAGCAAGAGTGAATTTTGTTTTGGAGATTTTTGTATAAAAAATTTTTAGGCAATCGCTCAACAGTTGCGAGTACAGCAAAACAATATTTCTAAAACCTTTAAATTAGCAAAAATATATGCTTGAAATTTCATAAAAACGGGGTATTCAAAATATATATTCTCTATTCCTAACTAAATTTTTTCAAGAATAGTCGGTGCGCCAAACCAATAATTAGCTGACGATGATGGCGATGCAAATACGTTTTTCTTGCTTTTTGCTTTATTTCTCATTTTTCAATACGTAAGCGGGGCCTAAAAATAAACCTTTTCTGATGATTCATTTCCCTTCTATTCAATATTTGCTCTTTCCTTGTGGCACTAAATTGCGCTTGAACATTTTTGCAATACATGTTTTTGTAAGTAGGCTCTGATAGCTTTTTCATGACGAGTTGAAAAAAATGGGAGCACGTATTCTTTATTATTTTTATTTTTCTATTTTATTGACGCTTAAGCGTGAACAAAAAAGGAAAGTGAGAAGTACAAACGTACAAATTTCTGAAATCTTGTATAAATTGTGAAAAACGCACTGTTAAGTCTTCTGACTATTGCACATTCATCTACAATGTACTAGGAGTCCTTCTTCAAAATTACTTAACGCCCCTTTTTAAATTCTGAGAAAAAGACTGAAGTTCTTTTTTTTAAGTTTTTTTTCTGAAATCTTGTGTAAATTCTGAAAGAAAACACACTGTTAAGACTTCTGAAACAACTGAACATAGCTACGACTCTTTCATAAAAATTATTTTTCGCATATCTCGTACATTTTCTTGGACATTTTGTTGAAAATGAGGTAATTTTTAAAATTTTAACGCAAAAACAAAATTTTTTTATGTATGTACAGTGTCATGTTATTATGTTAACAGAGTTCTGTTAAATACTATGGTTTGTGTCTAGGGTGATTAATTTTAAAATTTATCTTCTTTTATAGTATTAAAGCCTTTTTAATTAAAAGCATGTATGGCAGTTACAAGAGTTATTGCTTCGATTAAAGGAAAAAATTTTCGTACAAATTTTTCATAGAAAATTTGTAGAATGTTTATAAATCCTTGCTTCACTATTTTAAAACTTCTATTTTTTCTTTAGTAAGTGCGTTTGAGTGTAGGATAACTGTCGTAGTATTGCCCATTCGTTATATGGCATGGAATCACTGTGCTGTCTATAAAGCGCAGTTGGCGTTGACTTCTCCTAGATCCTAAAGGCGTTTTTTTTGTATGGAAAGAAGTAAAAGTGGAACATTTACTTATCTTTCATTAAAAGTTTCGTTTGCCATTTTATATTTAATTGTTAGATTACATTTGTTTTTTTTTTCGATCATATGAAAAATGTAATAAAATTACCAAAATGACTGAATTTTATCTGCAAATGTAAAAATAAAAATCGCATATATGAACAGGCTATTTGTCATGGCATGTTCAAAATGAAATTCTTTTTAATTCCATGTAAATTCAGTTCAATGTTAATGTCATTTAACACACAATGGCTTACAATGAATGTTATAAAGTGGCTAAAGACCAGTATTTGAACGGAACTTTAAGACCAGTTTCTTCTGTTGTTTTTTTTAACGGTATATTAAAAATGCAACTGAATACAAAATGTTAAATCGAATCATGAAAAATTGTAATTTTCTTTTGACAGACATTTTCCCAATATTTACACTCCTGCAATCACATCCAAAATCAATTTTACAGTTTTGTAAGCCAAAGAATTCCGAAAACATAAATTTATAATGATTGTTAGCCATGTCGAGAGTGGGAATGACAATAAAGCTGATAAGATGTCATTATGGATGTTCGTACAGATCGTTTAATTTGCTCATTGGCTGGTTGATGGCATTCAACTTTGTATGACCGACAAAGGAAAGTTGTTGCAACATTATGCATCTGCACATTCAAATGTTGTTTTTTAAAGCTAAAGAAATCCTGCTTTGCATGATTTTTAAAGCCAAATGAGGAAGAATGATGGTTGAAATTCATTAATTAATTTGCTTTATGCTGTCTTCTTGTTTTCAATTGAATTGAGTTTTATTTTTTTCTTTCAACATTTTGGTTAACAATTTCTTTAAACTACATATTTATTAAATAAACTGGTTAATGAATTTTTTAATGATAATGAATAATAGTTTGTGAAAATAAATGAAAATTTAATTAACCGTTCCACGCCATGCAAACAAAGGAAAATTTTAGTTTTGGAAAATTTTTATTGTTTACTTCAGCATTTTAATATTCGTAGCTATCAAATTCGAACGGAATTAACGGTGAAACTTAATTAAAAAAATCTTGAGAATTTTTACAAAATTTCAAAACTATTCTCCTTAATTTGGCAGACTTTTTTTAGAATGTTCCAGTGTGTAATGGTTGTTTTTTTGAATCGATAGAACTTTTACTGCCTGTTTTTTTTTAATAAAAACTAAATTGTCTGTGACAATTTATATTGAAAACAAAAACAATTTTTCGTATTTCATTGTTGTTTTCAATATTAATTCTCACTCACAATTTTGTTTTCATTTTATAAAAACAGGTAGTAAATTGTAAATATATACAAAAAAATTACATTTTAATGCAAAAAAGTTTTTATTAACATTTGAAAATTATTTCGGGCATTTAGCCACTGCGGCTGTTCTTGACGAAGCGCTTTATGGACGTACACTTTTTGAGCTTTGCGTGTCGCAAATAACAGAGACAATGTTGGCCTCCAGCGTGCCAATAGTTGCTGGTATATCGGCCTAAACCAGTGACTTCACGTAGACCCACAGTAAATAATCGAGAGGAGTTCAACTGGAAGGACGATTTAAAGGTCCATTTCTCGAAATTAACTTATTGCCAAAGTTTGATTGCACGTAGCGTCATCCTGTTGAATCCACATCCCGCCGGAGTCACTGTCATTGATATTTTCAAATAGAAAACAGTGACCATGGTGCGTAAACAATCGCCATTGACTACAACGCGAGTTCCGGCTTGATTTTTGAAGAATTCAGATAGAAATGATGACACCAGCATGTAAAAGCCACCAAACGGTGTATTTTTCTGGATGTAATATAGCCGGCAGGGTCTGTTGCGTATTGCTTTCACTCCATTTACGGCGATTTTGTTTATTAACAAACCCGTTGAGCCAAAAATGAACATAATCGTTGAACTTCGGATCAGTTTCCAACTGCCCTAGAGCGCAAGCGACGAAAGAATAACTCATATAATGGTCTAGTGGTTTTGATTCCTGCACCAGCTGCATCTTAAACGTGTGTATGATAAGATCTTTGTGCAAAATTTTTCCACGTAGTGAACGTACACAGTTCCAATTCCTGCGATCGACGAGGAATCGAAAGATTTGGATCTTCTGTCTCACTTTCATTTACAGCGGCGATATTCTCTTTAGTACGCAAATTCCTTCAACGTGTTGGAGTAATTGCATCATTTAGAGTATGTGATATGACATAGCTCGACAGTTCGAGGGAAGGCTTGGTCAGATGAACGATTATGAGCGCCATAAAAATCACGAAGTTGTCTTTTTTATGCGTGAATTGATGACTGATTGTCAAAGTACATCTGCATAATTTGGGAGCTTTATTCAAGTACCAATCTATTCATAATGATTTGCCAGAGTATACTAAAGGCCTCATTAGTTTTTACTTTTCGTTGCCGTTCTGTGCCATTTTTTCTGTAGAAAATATTTCTTACTTACTTATTCTGTGACAGAACTTTCTGATGTGGACGATGTAATTAAAGGAATGAATTTTGTAAATGTTTTTTATTTCAGAAAAATATATAAATCTTTAAATAATTGAATTGAAATAAAATTTTCTGATTTTGAATACAAAATTTGTAATATTTCACACTACAAAAAACTAATCCATACGAACTCTTGGCTGTCACTTAACGTTGAATTCTATTTTCTACAGAACAGTCCGCAACAGAACAGAACGAAAAAGTAACAACAAATCACACATACAGTTATTCAATTGAACAGCTGATCCGTAACAGAACCGAACGTGCAAACTAATTCTGCCCTAATTATAAATGTGAAAAAGTGAACGCAGTATGACAGTTCGTTTGACAATTAACCCTTCTGAAAGTTTTAGCGCGCTTAAAAGACACCCCCCAACACACTTACAAAATGGCGCACAGTGTTTCAATTCCATATAACGATTAAGAAAAATTCAAGAAAATATCGTAGACTTGTGAAGTAATATCGCTTAAATTTTTAAATTCCAGAAAAAATTTAAAAATATCGCAGCAAGTATTCGCATCCCTGCCGGATGACCTAAAATTGAAAAACCAACTTTTTTCTTCAAATTTATTTCCGGCTGGTCAAAAGTATGATAGGCTGCCTTCCTAAACGCATGTTGCTTTGCAGTGCGACAATATCACGTAATGTCAAACGCAACTGCGCAAACTTTGACAAAGTATAGCATTCCTAAAGTCAACTGTTTCGCAGCTGATAACCAAATAAACGCAACTATCGCATTGTTTAAATTGGCAATGCTTTTTATAGACGATGCATTCGATTTGCAGTGTTATAAAGTATTATTGCTTGAATTTTGTAATTTTGTCCTTTATTGGGCTTTTAAGGTCATGATATGTAAAAATAAACAGAATTTCTTTTTTATATTTCATCCTACATTTCGTTGGAAATTCCCAACTTCCTCAGGGATGGTTTTTATTTAATCTGGTCACGTTTTAATAAAAATATAAAAATACAATATGAGTTTGTATAAACAAGTAAGCAACTAACAAAAATATAAAAGTTTTACAAACAAACAAACAAAAATTTTACTTACATTTAATCTTCATTATAATTTATAATTAAATTTACTTAATGAAAATAAAATACAAAAAAAAAACAAACAAAAAACAAAGTCAAATTAAAAATTATTTTAAAATCAAACTTTCTTACAATTATTAGCACAGAAAACTAAAGTAAAAGTATCGAATAATTTGCGTTTGTATTGTTTTTTTCCTCTTTTTTTTTGATTATAACAGTGCTTTGACGTTGCATACGACGTTTAGGAAGGCAGCCATATTCTTAAAGCTTAAGCGATTCTCTGTGACTTTTGCTATCGTCCTCGCTGTATGTATTTTATTGTCCCTTTACGCAAAGATGAAAACATTACAGGACAGATAAATTTAAAGTGGGAAAAGGAATTCCAAAAATTTGAGCAATCAATAAATGAAACACATAGAGAATTTGAAGCATCTTTACCAAATCAAAATTTCTTAGTGTATTCAACAAAAGATAATGACTTCAAAATTTGATTTGAAAATGTAGAAAAACCAATAGAAATTAGCAATATTTTAAGGGCCAGCAGTGAAGGAAGGTATGGTTTATAACATATCTTTAAGGGAAGGTCACCTTAGAACAATATGGAAATTACTTAAGTAAAAGATTTCAAAGAGAAACAATTTTGTGTGCATTGCTAAACAAGAATTTGAAAAAGATAATGAACCGCTTTTATTTTATTAGAAAATATTTGTTATTCAAATCTATATACAATTATTACACGATTTTTTACAATAAAATAGTTAGCCTAAGATATCCAATTAGACACATACAATTTATGACACGTAACTATTCGTTTTGATTTAAAATTCCAATTTAAGAAAGAGAAAAATATAATAGTAAAAATATTTCCATGAAACAAAAACTAAAAGAAAACAGAAGGAAAAGTGAATTTTATTTACGATATAACATTTTTCTGTTGCGCTGTTTATTTTTCGTAATACGTTTTGCTGTTGATTGTAGTCGTAGTTGTTGTTGTTGTTGTTGGTGTTTTTATTTTGCTGCATTTGATGTCTTATTAGCCAAATATAAGAAAGTCAGTTAGTACGTTACTGTGTTAAAATGGCTAAAAACTTAAATAGTTGATTTTAATTTAAACGAGTAAAACGTATTTGAAACGATCAAGATGGTGTTTTACATCTATTTAATGTGTTGGTACGATTAAAAGGCGGGGTACTTACTGTTAGTGCATTGCATTGCGGTGCAGTGGTGCGAGGTGTGGTGCGATTAATATTTGTGTTCCACGTATGTACGTACAATGAAAGAAAAAATAATGAGTGAAAAATAATACATCCCATATTTGTAGTCGTATTTTGTTTAAAAGTCAAATCTCCAATTTTATATATATTTTGATAACACAATAATAAGTATTTATGGAAGTGATTTCATTGCGATATTATATTTATATTTATTTTTGACTCCGATGTTTTTTTTAGTTTTTGCAATGGGTTAATTTAAGGAAATTGATAATACGAGATTTAATATCTGTGCTGTGATCACCATCAATTCTAGCACAAGAATGTTTAGCACTTTTGATTACATTGACGCTTATCGCGTTCTTGCGAACCATAAGTCTTAAAAAAAGAATAACCAAAAGGTGTGCATATTGAACAGAAATTAAAAAGAAGTTTGCTTTGTAGCTTGGTTAAGTTTTATGTAAATCAACACAAGTTCAATATACAAAGGTTAGCTTTGTTCACTGTTTAGAGTAAGTAATGTAAATAATTTGAAGTTTGCAATAACCAGTAGTTCATATTTCCCAAAGTTCACTCTATACCGAGTTCACTGTATAAGAAACTCATATAAAACAGCAAGCGACCATAAAGTTGTTTCATAATGAACAAAATCGTGACAATAAATAAACTACCCGCAGCACAATTCTTGGTCAGGTTCTGGTTCTAAATGTATCAAAATTTGTTTAAACATGTTTTGTTTTAATGACAATAACTTATATTCGTATTGTAAGTTAATTTAATTTCTTTTGTCTGCATTTTAAACTTCATATGCAATTTGATGGCACCCACCCTTTCAATAAAGTTACTTTTATTATATTCGAAGTTAATGTATTTAAAGTTGTATTTTCTAGTAACCACAAAATAAAAATATCAATTAAAATCCTTTAAACTCATTAAATAACCTAAAAATTTTTTATGATTTTATTTAATATCATTTAAAAAAATATGTTAATTATTTTCTTCGACCTTAAAATTTGTAAGTATTTGTTATTTTTTTCAGGCTCTAAAGCATACAATTTATGTAAATGAGCTAGAACCTGAAAACAAATAACAAATAATTAAAAAAAATTGTTCATTTGGCGCCAATGAAGTACGATAGGAACTATTTATGTTTCGGGAACTGGCAACACTATTGTCAATAGCTGAAATCTGGCAACGCCATAATAAAGTTTGACATTTTTAGCATAAACGTTCTCACAACGTTTTGATGAACAAGTGCTGTTTGTTTTGCTTACAGTGAGTTCGGCAAATCAATTTGACAATAAAAAAAATGGAAATTTCAAGAGAAGGTTTTCGTTGGATTATTTTTCATAATTTTTCACGTGGATTATTTCAACAAGAGAGCACCATCAAAAACCGCAGTATATCGTAATATCTGGAATAGTGAATTCAATCGTTGTCGCAGTTCCGGTGTCGACGAATTCCGTGAAGTTCGTTCAAAATCGGTTGTTGTACCACAAAAAAATCGATTCAGTGCGTGAACTGATAATGCAAGATCGTCATGTGACATATTGTGAGATAGAGGCATCCTCGCACATTATTTCCACTTCAATGCATTCGATTTTGCATGAACACTTAGATGTAAAATAAAAATTTTTCTCGTTGGAAACCCCAAAATTTATCAATCGCTCTGAAAGAGGCTCGCGTCAAAAAAGTTCAGTCTTGGTGCTTCAAAAAATGTGTATAAAATCGTGACAGGTGACGAATCATGGATATATGTATAATTATGAGCCGGAAAAAAACAGCAATCGACCGTGTGGGTGGTATTCCAAGACAAGATGAATCCAAAAAAAATTGTTCGTCTGGTTATTCGGCCGAATGGGTCATGTGGCCACTGTTCCGCTTGAGCAACGTAGAACTGTCAATTCTGAGTGAAACACGACCATTTGGCGGAAGTTTTCGAAGAAATTCGTAAAACTAACCCCCGCAGACGAATCATTCTTCATCATGTCAATGCGAGCTCTCACACATCTCGTCAAACAAGTGAATTTTTAAGCAGTCAAAACATTGAATTGGTCTCTCATGCTCCGTATCGTCCTGACCTGGCACCCAATGACTTCTTCTTGTTCTCGAATATCAAAGATTAAGTGCGTGGTCACCGATTTACAAGCGCCGAAGAAGCAGTTCAAGCGGTAAAAAACCATGTCTTTGAGGTGTCTCAAGAGGAATGACAAATATTTTAAGCGAATGCAAAAGTTTATTGATCACCAACGGGAATATTTCGAAAAACAATAAAGCCTTTTTCGTTTAAAATTTTTTATTTAAATGTTTGTTATTATTTGCTATTCCCGAAATATAAATAGCAGCCCTCGTAATAAGTATGGTTTCTGTTTAATTTTTAGGATTCCGTACACAAATTTGCAAAAACCGAACCCAATTGCCAAGATGTCTGTCCGCCTGTTCGGCTGTCTTAGGCTTCGATCTCGTGAACCGTATTAAGTAGACAGTTGAAATTTTCATAATATATTTATTACATAATACGGCCGCTATAAAAATAAATACTAAAAATAACAAAATATATTATTTTTGCAAAAACTTAATAGTCTGCATAATTGATCGCAAAACTCAATCCAGATTACTGAATAAAAATTCAAAAACACTGTTCTTGTATTAATAATGCATTTAAAAAAAATATCGAATTGTATACAGGGTGCCGCAAAATTAATGGTATGGTGTAAGTGCTTCATTGAAAGCTTATTTTTATCTTTTGTTTAAGATTTGTAGGAAATTGACTTGTGATATTTCAAATGTAACAGTACACAATAGAATAAAAAGTAACAATTAACAGAGATTAACGTTATACAACAGAGTTTGTATTCAATCCGCCTAATGAAGTTAGAATCAATGCCGATTATAGAGTAGTCAGCGTATTGCAAACTTATGGCCGTACTACCGAATAATACGGATTAGCAAGGTCCGGACTACCAAGTTTTTATTTAATTTTTATTTAATTTAATGTATTTATTTTTATATTGAAATGAATTGTTTGGCTTGAGTTCAAATCTGAGTTTCTTTTAATTTAAGAAATTTATAGGATGTACTCGTATTATTTGGAACAATTTATTATTCATCAGACAAGCAGAACAGATCAGTACTGATTTCGAGGTCGCTACACCATCTCATTATTTATTTTTATATATTAAGAATATGTTTTTGTTTTTAATGTAATTGTACGAAAGCAAAAAATCGTTTAGCATCGTGGACCTGTCAGTCAGTTAAATAGCGGCCAGCTTATATAGGGAACGCTGTTATCAAGTTAAATAGAGAACGCTATTAGCGATATCTGTATAAGGTAAAACGGTTCAGAAAAATATTCTCATATATTTACAGTAGTTTTACGATTTAACGAACCTAATTATTGTCAGGCCTGTTCCTTAAAGCGAATTGTTTGTTATATCCAGTACTAAATTAAAAATTAATAATAAATATTTCTTTAAAGAAAAAAAAACTCATAAAAACACCGCAATACCAAAAATAATTTATTTAAAAAATTTGTTAAATACAGTTTGCTTATTGGAATGGATATCTTTTAATGGCATTTTCCTGAAGCTCTTTCAAAAGCATTAAATTTGAGCCCATTTAATACAAATTTCGAAGTGCTTAAGGCCATTTCACTCTATAATACAAGTATTACGTAAATTAAACAAAATGCAACCCTGATATAATAAATTGTTTTTGTTTTTTTTTATGTTTTTCAAAGAACAATATCATAAGCAGGGCAAGTTTTTTATGGTTTTTGCATGAAAAATATGCATTTGCAGGCTGGCAAATCTTTTTGACAAAAATTGCTTGTATGGTCTCCACAGTGCGATCATTAAAAATTTTTTTTACCCATAAAATTTTGTATGTTATATGTCCGGCTTGGAGATTTTGATCGCTTACATTTTGCAATGTTAACTCACTTGTTGCAAATTGCAAAGCAGCTTTTCTTAAGGTAGAAAATTTTTCAAATAAAATTATTGTCTTAGTTAATTTCCAGGCACACTCTCGTATCAATTTAATGCATTCTATGTTTCCAACTATGATCAATCCCCCAAAAGGCCTGTTCCACTAGATGGGAATCTTGGTTAAAGGCTGCTATATACTATTGCGACAATTTTATATACATAAATAAGCAGAGTTTTAAATGAGCTTTCTGATGAGGAGGCAGAGTCGATATGTAATGCAAAGACTTTATTTAAGAATTCATCCGTAAAATCTGATTTAGCATACATTAAAGATAATTTTGAATGTATTTTCCACAGTATAATCAAATTTTAAACCAAAGGACTTTCTTTACATGAAAGTTTATCCTTAATAGAAGTCGTAAGAGAAAAACATAAAAATTTTTTTTGGAAAAAAATATTTATTGAAAAACTTAAAAATAAAGTTCTTAATCGAAATCAACGTTGACCAAGATTAAAAACAACATATACAGTAAAATGACTGATGGTGAACGTATATTTTCAATATATTCGATCGTATTGTGATACAATCAAAGATTCTCTCAATTTGAAAATTTGAAAACACATACATACATACATTATACTTTGTAATAAACATTTTTTTTATATAAAACTGGACTCGAATCGTCACATCCGTGAACGTAAAACACGTCACGTAAAAATACACTTTTCGGATTATGACATACGTGAACGTACTGTCTTTTATAAAAATCGAGATTACAATTTCCGTGATCGTATAAACGATCGCAAGAGTTTTACGAACTACACTCAAAAGAAAAATCAATCCATCCGTACTTAAATCAATCCCAAGCGATGTTAAAAAAACGATAATCCCAGATTTACTAAAATCAAGTACAGAAAGATTGATTTAAGTACGGACGGATTCAAATGCTAAATTAAATTTAAGAATTTTTTAGCTGATTCAAGATTTTTCACGGAATTAAAGAATTTTGTATTCATTTTAAGAAACTCCAGGATTGGTTATCTAAAGGAATCGCGTTTTTGACTTGATTAAAGTACATTTTATTGTGATTTGCACCCAAAATTTTGCGTACGACACGCAGTTGAAAAATATGTTGCCAGAAACATTTTGTGGTTGAAAAAATAATTCTGCCTGACAACATTTCGTATGTTTTCACAAGATGAACTGAGTACAACTTCGGCCATCTTATTTTGCAATTATTTCGCATGAATTTTCTTTATATGGACTTTTGACAGCAGTTCGCACGAAATGAACAGAGTACCAAGCTTTAATAACGAATATGAAATATATAATACAGTAAAAATTAGAGACTGTCCCTACTCAAACAAGTGCTAATATTATTTAAATTAGCTTTTCGTTATTATTCCTCTGGTCAGTATTAAATTTCTCAGTTTTGCCAATAAGTCTTAAGTCTTTAAAAACAAAATTGTGATTAAATAACCTTCTTAGAAAACATTAAACAAAATCTTGACAATGTATTACTCATAAACAAGTTTTACTAAACAGACGTTGACAATCTGATCGAACGCTTAAAGAATTTAACATTTTTAAATTAACAAAAAGTTGTCTCTTATAAAAAAAATTTGGTTATTTCTGCAAACCAAGTAAAAAATGTGACTTGATTTTCAAATTAGAAAAGACAAAAAAGAAAAGTAAAGAATAAATTTAAAAAAAATTATCAAACTTCTAAAGAAACACTTTTCGCGAAATAAAGGGTATTAGTATCTAGAACTGATACCTTTTACTATGACGAAAGAGAAGTGATTAACTAAAGCTGGATAAGCCCATAAAAATTTTGTCCGTACAAATTTTTTTTCATGCGTAGTTTGACGTCTCTCTTCTTCAAACTACATATGAAAAACATTTTGTCCGTACAAACATTTTATGGGTGATTCCAACTTAAAAAAATGCTTATTTGATTAGAGTTTGTTGGTAAAGTTGACTTTCGCGACTTCAGTTAAAAGAGAATAATTTTTTCTTCAGTTATGAACTGATAAACAAATAAACTTTTGTAAAACTGCGATGAAAAAGATTTTCCGCAGGTACCGTACCTATTCAATATCGTCAGCAGACTTTGCCATTAACTATGAACCAAATTGGTTTATAAATGTTTAAATTGTGAGCAAAAAATGAACACTGAATACATGTTACGTACTTTTGGATTTGTGACTACGATATAAATTTTATAAAATGTCACATTTCACTTGCTTTTGTACAGTGAGTTCAAGGCAATTAAATCGAATGCGTATTTCAATCAAAACCTCGAAATGTATATTGTGTGCTTCGGAATGTCAAAAAAAAAAAACAACTGCTACTTAAATTTATTGTATAAGAAAGAATTTCAATAACAAAAAAATCATGTCACTGTTTGTATGTGTTTTTTTTTTCTTTTCAAGTCAATCTGTGTTCAACAATTCTTAAGATGTCTTTTTATTTGCACTTAAACATTTTCAAGCCATAAATCTTAAATGAGTCGTTTCTTCTATTGATTAAAAAAAACCTTGAATTAAAACTAGAGTAAAAAATATATATATTTGTTAATTAACATTTTGTCGTGCTTTATATAAATAAAAAATGATTTAAATAAAAAAGATTTATGATGCAATTCAATCATGCATTTCTGCCAAACAAAGTCAATTTGAATTCAGATGACTTCACAGATAATATTTTGCAGAAGTATCACCATAAAAAAGGCAGAGATGTGGAGATTGTTGATTGAAAAAAAACTAAAGAGGATATTTTATTTTGCTAAATAACGATTTTCTCTGATTTCCTGTTTCATTCGACTGCAAATGTTAAAAAAAAAACAAAAGGTGATTTTTTTAAAGCATTTATTTGTTGAATGACAAAAAAAGACTACAAAAATATTAACAGTGGACATCCAATAGAACGAATTATATATTGGAAAATTCGTACCATTGGAGCAAAGTTTTTTTTCCTGATTTTATATTAAATAAAACATATCCAGATTAGATTCGATTTTAACTTGTTACTCCTTACTGGACTATGAAATTTTCTTTGGTCTTAAAACCACTCGTATAGCGCATCTTCCATTTTTTTTTAAATTATCCAGTTGCTATTCTGTAGCGGGATTTTAAAGTATCTGATGCAGCTGAAAGCTGTGCCTTTTGTTTTCTTGCAGTGCAAATGGTTCACTTAGATAAACCATACTTGCTACAAATTTTATATAGAGATTTTCCACTTTCACTGTCTCCCATAATTTTCAACTTATTTTCTAAAGATATTTGCTTCTTTTTGATTTCTTTTACTTTAAACATTTTGTTTGTATCAATTGTACAATACGCGAAATGAGACACTTATTATCAATATTAAATTTCATAGCAATTTAATACAAATTTCGCAGTTGGCCACAGAGAAAAAAAAATAAAAAAAATTGCCTTTCATACTAGTGGAAATTTGTGGAAATGAAAGTGCGTACTATTTATTGGACGCCCGATGTATATCAACCAGGAAAAATAGTCATGTACAATTGTATAGAAATGTTTTCTTACATTTTCATCAATTAAATAATTTTCTTAAAATAATATTCTCTTATTTTTTCGACCTTTTTTTTTCTCCAAGCTTTTTATTTATTTTTTTAATTTTTTAAAATATCGATATTTCCTGAAGAAGCCAATCAACGATATTGGCGAAATATTGATATTTTAAAAAATTAAAAAAATAAATAATACACATTTTTTATATAAATTGACCTAAAGCTTGGAGAAATCTTTTATAATTTTCTTAAAATTTAAGGCACGGCAGATAAGTAGTCTCATCCGAATTTGCCTTGAAAATTAGAAAAGATTTGTCAAAAACGGTAGACAAATTTAAGAGAAAATGAAATAAAATAAAATAAAAAATATGTTGAATGTACATATGTCTTGTGAATATGTGGATATAAAAATGACTAAGGGAAACTGGACATAGAAAAATAAAACAAACTAAAAACTACCACAGTTGATGTTGCGGCAAATTAGAGCAATCGTATGACTGGGCTGCGGCAATTATTGCCACAAATTCATTCTTCGCCAGCCAATCTGCGTCAATCAAATTTTTATAAAATTTTTTATTTGATTGTTACAATTTTATAATTGTGCACCAATTCAGCACAATAAAAATTAGCTTGGATTGCTGTATTTGCGGCAATCGTGTGATCGTTCCTACCTTAAGTCGATAAATCAAAACTTATTTTTCTATAACATTAAAAATTATTTTCTGTGAGTAAAAGTATTTAAAAATAACTATAGAATATTTGCTTCAACAATAAATTGTTGCACAAAACAATCCATAACCAATTGCTGGCTCTTCATTTGCATTTTAAAAATTCTAAATTAAAAAAAATAAATAAACTAAATAACAAAACACCCTGTTTTATTTCTGCAATTGAAAATATTCTATAGAAAAAACCATTAACGATTGTTGAAAATTAAAGGCAGAAAATAAGCAAACATTTTTGTTAGTTTTTGTTTTGTTGGCTTTTTTGGATTTTTACTTGTTTCCATAAAATCCATATTAAAAACAATTATTATTATTATTATTATTATTATTATTTTTATGCTGATACTACACAAATACTCTCAATCTGCGCCACACACTTCAAAACGTTTACCAATTAAAATAACTCACAGAGCAGATAGATATATAGACATTTTCAATATTAATAACCAGTCATAAGCATCATTATCATCATCCTCATCATAGTCTTGTTATAAGTGTTTCAGCATTATTACTTGATTCGCAGATTCTGTTTATATTTTCATTCATATTCAACGAATTTTCAGAGAAAATAAAAATTAAAATTAAAAATAAAAATAAAAAACGGGAAAATTGTACAAAATTTCGGATCATTCATGTGTAAAATAAAGTTGCAAAGTTTGGTGGTGTTTTTTTTTTTGTAAAATGTTTGCAAAAAAAACTACAATAAAAATGCAGTGAAATACGAAAATGAAGGAGTATTCTTGCAGTGGCATAGAAATATAAACGGTATAATAGTGAGTAGATGGAGGGATAATAATTCTCCCAATTAAGGAAAACAACACAACATATTACAAAGGCAACATACGAGTATTACAAAATAAATGATATCAGTGTATTAAAATAGGTTGAGTTTTGATTTTCCAATTATCAGAGAAAATCTGATAGACTTTTTTAGATCAGAAAGTGCAATTTTTTGCTGTCCGACAGCTATTCATAGTTGACATACATATTTCAGTTTTAGGCACTCGCAAGATTTCAACAGCTCCTAAGCTCCCTCAAATACCAGATGCTGCAATTCGAGCTTTTCAAAGCCATGTTTATTTAATTTTTGACAAAGTTAAAAACGGCGCAATTCCTGACAAAGTATGTTGCGGCACAGAAATCATATTAGCCCTATTCACAATCTAGTGCAAATGGTCTTGCATCATAGTATTTGCAAAATGTGTATGTATAGTGTATGCACTTTCTACGCATTCGTAAATATGCAACGCTAAAATATACAGTTTATATTTATTCTGTATTTGCAACACTTAATTGCTGAGTAACACCTGAGAAACAAGTCGAACATCTCGAAGCCGACGACGCACTGCCGCATCTGCTCAAACTTATCCGCCGAATTGACGACTGAACTTTGTTCACGACATGGTTAAAATTTGTGTTTATTTAATTTTTTTTTGTTACTATTTTTCACCATCTATTGTTGTTGTAAAAATTAGCAAATTTATAGCAACAAAAATGTAAAATTGAGCCGCCAAGAATTCTTGAGGCGCACTGCCAACGAAATAAAAACTACACAGCTGTCGTTGATAGTTTTGCTTTGGCTTGGTTCTCTGACTGACAGCTGGACCACATGAAAAAGCCACACAAAAAATAATGGAAAATCAAGGAATATATAAAAAGAAATAATCCTGAAAAAAATCAATTTTGTGTTTTACCGCAAGTGTTGCGAACGCTTAACCTAAAAGGCCGTTCTCTATTGATGAACAATGTTTACAATGGCACAATTTGCAATCTCAAATGCACAAAGTTGTGAATAGGCCTAATACAGTTGCAGCATCCATTTGTAAAATCATGCCCTTTTCTCTGCCCATTCATGCCTTTTGTCTTTGTTTTCTATTAGTGTTTGAATTGAAATGTTAATAGAATGAAAAATTATTATTGCTGTAAGTTAAAGGCCTCCTCCCCTGTATCCTGCATTTCATTGATGATTATGCCAGACCTTCAACAAAATTTTTTTTAATTTGCAAACCTCGTATGCTTATTATGGAAGCTGGCTATAAGCACCAGTGAAATGCAGCATATACTCACAATAAATAACATTAATTGGAAGAATACCAGGAGAATATACGAGTATTTATTTTTAGAAAATAAAAATTATTTTTTTGATCATGATAAGCCGAAGGTATTACTAAAACAGAAATTGAAATGGATACATTTTTCGAACACCTTTTGTAATTGCTACCTTTGGATTTTCTGACTAAGCACCCCCTTAAACTATTAAATGAGCTGAACATTTCAAATAAATATTTAATTTTTTTTATTGTATTGTTAATAACAAGTTGTTGCTTTTGCTGTTGCTGCTGTTGCAGTATTCTTTGTTTGTTGCCAGTATAAATTTTTTGCACCCACTTTAAATCTTTTAACTCATCATCATCCACGTCGTCTGTAGTAGGCAGCGAAAATATGAAAATTAAAGTATAATGTACTGTGGCAGGGTAACCAAAAATATCACCATATAAAATATGTTATCTTCCGTTCGGCTGGTGAACTACAGTTATAGAACTCAATCTCTGCTTTAAAGTCATTAGTCAATCAATTAGTCATCATAAAGGCAACAATTTCATTTACCGATAGCAACCTGTTGTTTTGAATTTATTATTTCGGACACCCTGCCTCCAGCTCCATCTTTCTCATAGAAAAGGAAATTGTTTTACACAGTAATAGAACAAGTACTTAAACCAATTTATCATAATAATGTTTAAGACTTTTAAAAAACATAATCAACTTCAGTATTTTCGTTTTTCTCATTTTAACGTTCATATAAGAAAAATCTTTAGTTTCAGCTTCTAATATTATTATGAAGATTACATGTATTTTTATTCTGTTTTATTTGTATTATTTTTAAATTTCTTATAATTGAATTAATTATCTTTGCTAAAAGGGAATTTCCTAAATATTCTGTTTATTTCTACAAATTAACACTGATCCTTTAATTTCGTTCCCTCCTATTTTTTGCTAATTAAAAATTTAATTAAACTTTTTTAATAACTTTGTGTATTTTCGCGTTTTTTTTTCTTTCTCTTTTTAGGTAAGTTTCCTTTCTAAAAGAGGATTATGATAATAATACAAAGTTAAATTGAATTTAATGGGAAAATAATTGCACTAATAACTGCTGCAGAATGCCTGATGAAGAGGTATGATTTAAATTTAAGCCAGGAGTAAGAATAATTGATGTGCTCAGTAACTTGAATAATTTGAAAGAATATTTAAGGAACAAGAAAATGTGGAATGAATTATTTTTTATATTTGTATCATTATCAATAATTCTTGCAAAAAACGACCGCCTAAAAAACAATCAAATGTGTGTGTTGAAAAAAATAACATTTATTACGTTTGATGGTGTCGCTGCCCACTTTTTTTGGTCCTCTAGAGCTGAATATCTGTTCAATATTTTATAGGAATCGGTTTACTAACCATAATGTTATATTGCTCTGGGAACTTAATGTGTTTGCAAAGTTTCTGAAAAATCTGTTAACTACGAGGGTCGTTTGATATTGAAGCTACCTAAGTAGGAAAAAACATTTTTTTTTTCAAAAAGCATTTAGTCTCCTTTTAGATGAATACACTTAGTCCAACGTTTCTCCAGTTTTTGTATCCCCTTCCAAAAAAAAAATAGAATTTTTCGAGGTCCATAAAATAAGCATTTGTTTGGTCAATAATTTCATCGTTGGAGCTAAATCTCTTTCCACCGAGCCATTTCTTTAGGTTTGGAAATAGGAAGTAGTCACTAGGGGCTTAATCCGGAGAATATGGCGTATGAGGTACCAATTCGTAGCCCAATTCATAGAGCTTTGCCATTGAGACTGCACACGTCACACGTTTACGTTTATGGTCAATTGAGAGCAAACGCGGCACCCATCTTGCCGATAGCTTTTCATATGCAAATGTTCATGCAAAATGTTGAACACACGTTCATGTGATATGTTTAACATTTCAACAATCTCACGTAACTTGACTCGGCGATCATTCATAACGATATCGAGGATTTTCTTGATATTTTCTTCAGTAACCACCTCGTTTGGCCTTCCTGTTGATGGTATTGTTGCAGTGCTTGTTCGGCCGCGCTTAAATTCAGCAATCCAATATTTTACCATGTAATCTGACGGAGCAGACTCACCGTAATGTTTATCGAGCTTTTCTTTTGTCTCTTTCGCCGTTTTTCGACTCGAATAATAGTGTTTAATCACTGCACGAAATTTACTTTTTTCATTTCTCAAGAAACCCAAAAGTTGCTTACCACAAATGACTACAACAAATAAAGTAATCGATGAATTTGGGTGCAATTTTAATAGCTGACGTTTGACAGGTCGCAAAGTTTTTGTGTTTGTGCCGCCATCTAGCGCTAGGTAGCTTCAATATCAATCTCCCCCTCGTATGTCCATAAGGACAGACATTATTATTTCACTTGGCGTAACGCTAACAACTGTTTGTGTAGTTGTATTTATTGAACTACTTGTTCGATAAACAGAGATATCAATGATCACCGCTTCATTAGATCCCTGGTTGATCGATCTACTTAAAAATAAAGTTTAAACTAAATGTTTTTTTAACTTTTTTTTACTAATTATAAAAGATTTCTCCAAGCTTTAGGTCAATTTATATAAAAAATGTGTACTATTTATTTTTTTAATTTTTTAAAATATCAATATTTCACCAATATCGTTGATTGGTTTCTTCAGGAAATTAAAAAATTTTTTATATAAATTGACCTAAAGCTTGGAGAAATCTTTTATAATTAGTAAAAAAAGGTCGAAAAAATAAGAGAATATTATTACTTTTGTTTACTTTGACACCAATGTATCTTGTGCATATTTTATTGTTTTTTTTTTCATTCGCTATATTTTTAGTGTAATCAAACATATTATGATTAATTCATTTTACGATAATAACATTGATATTTCGTTTAATTTGCCACAAGAGATCTTATCAAAGGTATTTATAGCTTCATAAGGAAGGACGAAGCTGCTCCTTCATAATTTATTTCTCTTGGCGTAATTCTGATAAGTGTATATGTATCTGAATTTATAGATCTACTTGCTTCATGAGTAGAAATTTAAATGTTCACCAGATCATAAGATCCCTGGATGATCGATCCCTGGTTAATCGATCTCCTTAAAAATAAAATTTTATTTTATTAAACGGTTTTATCTAAATGTTATCACTTTCTTACTTTGACACCACTGTGTCTTGTGCGTATCTAATTTACTGACAAGTTTTTCTAAATTAACCGTATTAACACATTTACGTCTATTAACAATATGTTGCATATTTTAGATATTAAATGTTAACAGGATTTTTTTTTTTAATATATAAATTTCTATAACTGTTAATGAACGACTGCCATAAAAAGCGAAAGTTGTAGTGGAAGTAAATAATTAATAAAAAATAAATAAAAATATATTTGAAACCAAGATGATCTCTTAATAAATGTTCAATGCAGCAATAAGTGAATAGTTTTGTACAGCAGAAAGTAAAACTAGATTAATTAATTTATGGCCAACTAAAGTCAAGGTAATATTGTCAACAGGATTAATAAGATAAATAAATGTATTTTTAAGAAGTCACATTTATTTCAATTTAACAATTGCCCCCAAAAAAGAGGTACCGCCACAACTGTGTGTAATTTGTTTTAAGAGTTTATTTACTTTTGCACAGAATTTTCTAGAGTTTCACGTTATTGAAAACGTTTAGTGTACATAAAACACCTGCTCATAAAAGATCTGTTTACTTTAAGATTTATGGCCATTCTGTTTTGATATCATGTGGTGTATTTGCAATTTCAAATGAATTGTAAATCTGTCTTGAAATCCATGTTACTTATTATCTTTTATTCAAATATTAAATTCACAAAATAATCTTTTATAAAGCTTTTCAGTTATAACATTCTCTTTTTTTTGCATTTGTTGACGTTTGCAAACATTAATTTTTGCACATTTTAATCCCAATTTTATGACCACTTCAGTGTACTGAAAATCAAAGTTGCACAATACAATTGTGTATTGTTTTAAAATCTCTCTCTATATATTTTATATTATTATTGCTGTTTTATCAGCAACTTTTTGTTAAATGTTTTATATTTTGTGTACTTTAGTTTAGTTTTTGCTTTTTATTCGTGTGCAATTTTTTTGTTGTTGCTATTTTTAACTCTTGACTTTTGTAGTCCTCTTAACAAAAAAATAATAATATAGATGTGCATAGTTGGGTACCCTACAAGCAGCCTAAAAGGAGTGGTAACAAGATAATAAAATTAAAGGAAAATTTATTTCCCATTAAGACCGGCTCAAGATTGAATGAGTTTCTGTCTTACTGACAGTCATATTTGTGGGAAAAACAAAAATGAGTGTTCATGCATACTCACATGGTTGTTGTTTAAATTGTTCTCTAATACGATTTATTCCCGCTTTTCAAGCAGTTACTTGTATTATTCCGAGAGCTTTCTATTTTAAAATGAAAATCTTTATTGAAAGATTAGTGTAATTTTTTCCCTCCGTTTGGGTTTTGAAAATTGAATAAAAAACAAAGAAATATTTACTTGGAGCGATAAATGAATACCGACTATTGTGAAAGAAGAAGATTTTTTATTGAAAACAAAATTTAAGAAGAAGTAAAAATTTTCCCGAAAATAAATTAAAATTTAATAATAATTAATGGCGTTTTCATTTCTAAAACAAAGTGCAAAATTTTTTGCCCTTTTTATTGAAAATTTGCAATATAATGATATTTGAAATAGTGAGTTTATTAGAAATTATTGTATCATCAGTTACGAGACAAAATTTTTGTCTAAGAAAACTATTTTTTTGAGAAAAAGTAAAAGAAATGTTACATTTAAAAAAAAAAAATAATTCACTTTTCATAAATCTTCTTCGACATAAATTATTTACTCACAATTAATTGACTACATTGAATTGAAATTTAAAATACAACAAATTTGTCTGTTCACAAGCACATAAACATATATCGTCTTTTTTTAACGATAAGCTATACGACTGAGCGTGTGAATTGAACAAAAAAATCACCAAGTATTTGTATTTCTGTTTAACAAGTTCGCTGACAAATGATTAAATTTCACAAATATTTGTTTTTTCTTACACCCAATAGATACGATCATTTTTTCAATGATTTTTAAAACATGATTTTTGTTGTATGTTGGCAAAAGGGTTGGAGAAGCAAACGGGGTAAAGAAAAAATCACATTTTCAGTTCTCGGTGATTTTTTTTCATATTTTTCTTTTCACACATTCGGTTTTTTGTTATGTTGCTTTATTTTATTTTTCGTTTCAATATGGCAATACAAAAGCATTTTTGATGAAATAAGAAGATATTTTTATAAAAGAAAAATTTAAAACAGAAAATTAAATAATACTTTTAAATAAAAAACCAAAAATAATGTGAATAATATAATATGATATCATTATTTTTGTTTAATTATAAGGACTGTTACGAGCGATTACCCATTTTTATTTCAATTACCGGTTATTTTATTACCAATTACCTATGAACGCGCGAAATAATATTAGCGCCATTTTGTATTCTTTTTTACACAAATCAGATTGATATTAAAGTAAAGTTCTTTACATCCATAATAATAGAAAATATTTTTCATACGCTTAGCTTTTACACTAAAAAAGTATGTACTAACAAGTAAAATGTATTGAACTATTTACAAATATAAAATATAAACTTTTATATATACAGGAATTTTAACGAATAAATACAATAAAATTGGATTGAAATAATTGAACACAAATTTGTATTTATTGTTCAAAATCTAGTAAAAGCTTGGCGCTGGGACTATTCCCGCAACAAGGACTTTTACTTGTTTTTACACAAATAAGCAATTAAAGAAGAATAACCGATTACGGACAAAAAAATCAACCGTAAAAACATGGAAAAAAATCATCGTATGAATATGTAAAGTTTTCGGAAGCAACTTTTAAAGAGAATTAAAAATAAAATATGATTTTTAAATCAGCGTATGACTTGGGTGCTAGTATTTTATTTTTATATTTTGACAATTTGACTTTTTTCACCATTTATTTTCTATTCTATTCTTGTCAAACAAAAAGTCGCATTTGCACAGCGTGAGTTAAATACTTTCAAAATGTGTAGCGTACAAGGGGACGCTTCATTTTAAAAAAGGCAACACCAGAAGTTCTATGAGATACTTTTAAAATCAATTATTTCAAAATAAATACTTGTTCCGGATTACTTACTTGCAGAGTGATTACTTGTTCAAAGGAATCGTAGAATATAAAAATTATATTTTCAAGAGTTTTGTAAAAAAAAAATAATGCATATTTTTATTTATACTTAAGTTTGTTTATATTTGAATGTTAGCTGCAAAACTTGTAAGTCGGTGTTAAAAACAAGTTTTCAAGGCAAATTACATCCGTTGCAAACGAGGGGCTCATACAGCAACTTTGAAACGTTGTTGCTGGACAGCAGTTTAGTTCTCATACCAAATACGATATTTTTGGTTTTGTGTTCTTATTTCTTGTAGTTTCATTGTTGCTGATGTGATGTGAATACAATCTAGTACAATGAAGCTGGTTGTATTGTTGCAATTATGCTTAAGGGTTATGTTGCAAGTATGTTGCTATTTCTATGCTTTTATGTTGCAGTTGCTCATTTTAAACCCTACTTGTCGCTCGCTACATTTTTTTTTCTTCTTGAAGTTATTTTAAATGTCATATTTAACATTTTGCAAATCGTGTTACAGTTTGTGTGTTGCGCTATCAGCTTCTACAATAGCGACAACGCCTTTCTTTAGTTTCATGCTAAATGCAGCCTTTTGTCTAGCAAATACTTAATGATTTATTTTCGTATAATATTAAAGCAGCGCAAACAATAGTTTTTTGCTAAAAAAAAATATCTTTATGCACGTAGTATTTAAAAAAAAGGTTTGGTGTCTGCAGCTAAAAACTTCGCAATGGTTTGTTTAAATTTGAATTATTGAAAATCAGAAAATAGCTTCAAATTATTATTGCTTATATGATTTAATATTAATCATACGCTTAAGAGGTTAAAGAGAATGTGCAATAAAATAAATTATACGCCCGGATACACGAAAAGAATTCAATATCAATTATACGCAAGAAAATAAGCAAAATATTGTTAAGATGGTTTAATTTTTAAATCTTAATGGTAATTGGCCAAAATTATGACGAATAAAGTAAATATTTTTTATAAAAATTTAACTTTTACTAAAGAACAGTTCAAAGGATTGCTTTTCCTTGGTATTCTTTGTTCATAAGCAAACATTTTAAACTACAAGTACTCATGTAATTGCCAATTAAAATTAAAATAAAAAAATTCTAGTCACCATGACTTGTGTGTCAAATTAATCAAATAAAACAAGCATGAATATAAATAACTCTACCAGTCTTGGAAAATTTATCACCAATTAAAACTATTAGAAATATATAAAACGTGAAAATTATGCAACGTGCCAAACTTAAAAAATTCTCACATCATTCATACAATTTCCACTTATTCAAACGACAAAAGACAAAACAAAACATGAAAAACTTTTAAAACTACAAACTGACAAAAATTCATAACAAAAGATTTCCATGGGAGTTTGTTTGACTGTCTGTTTTCCCATTGTGTTTTTAAGTGCAAAAGTGTTTTGTAGTTAACAAAGTTCTTTTTTGTTTTAAATGATTAAGACAGCGAACAGGCAGACCCAAAAAGTACAAGAAAAAGTTTTTTAAATTTAAATTGAGAACGCGTGAAAAGAATTATGGCCGTTTTTTTGCTAGAAACAAATAAAAACAATTATTTGTTTGTTTGTCAGTTTTCGGTTGTTTTTCGTTAAATGAATGATTGGGAAAAAGTGACAAGGGTCGCTTTATTTTGCTATTAATCATCCAGTGTTTTTTATGTTACGCTGCAAATTTATAGCAGTTGAAGCTGAAATAATATATATTTTTTTACTGTTGACAAAACTACAACCGTTTGTTAGAAATTGGAGCATTTGAAGAAAGACATTGTTTTTTTAATTCAATTTTATAAATCATACATGGGCTTGTGAATATGTACATATGTTTGTAGTCACATGTGATATAGGTCATAAAAATGGGTTTTCCTGTTCAAACTGAACTTATGTATGTTGCCCTAATACAGTCGGACTTCTTTATAATGAATCTGCATGGGACCAGAAAATCGCTTCATTATATAGAAACATCATTATACAGAAATTACATACATATATATTTTTTTGCGCTTTTATTTTAATGCCTTGTTTTTTGATAAATATTTGATAAAGTGCTGGGAGGAATTCCAAACTGCTTAGCTTTATCTAACTTTATTCAACTTTATTAATAATATTTTATTTTTCAAAAGAAATGCTACTTCGCTTAATCATTTTAGTTCACTGAACACGGACAACTACTTGTCTTTCTGTGTTGCAAGTATGCGTAACGGAAACTATTATGAAATAATTCATTATATGGAGACAAACGCGCAAGAAACTGCATAGAAAAATTCATTGTATGGAAATTCACTATAAGGAAATGGAACTGCAAAAACATTGAAACGAGAAAGCTGTGCTTTTGAAATCAATTCATTACACAGAAGTTCTCTATAGAGAAGTTCAACTGTAGTTTTTTTTGTTTAAAACTTCTTTATATTTTAAAGTTCTTTTGGCGTGCAAATCCTTTTTTATTGATTGATGAATGCTAAAACTAAAAAGTGACTTTTGTTTTTGAAAACTTCAATTTTAAAACCATAAGAAATATCATCAATTGTAGAACCTTTTGTAATATTTAAATAATTTGTATACCTTCTGGGCGTAGATCGATTGGTAAGACTTTTTTCAATGCTACTTTTAATAGAAAATTCAGACAAAATAAGAAGTAGACTCGAGCATAATCTAATCTATTATATAAACAAGTAAAGACAAAATTTTTAAATTCCCTTTGTTCCTTTGTTTGTCAACCGAGTTTCTTCATTCTTTTACCAAATGGTAGACATTCACCCCAATTACCAATATCAACGTCGACATCAACACAATACATTAGTTACTGTCACATCGATATACTAACGCCGTCACGTCAACTCTATATCGCTATTTACTAAAAATATTGTGTTGACGTTGCCTTGTTATCGATAAAGTGAAGAACATAAATATCATCAGTATACATTTTGACGTTTGCTTAATTTGTTTCTTTAGTTTATTTTAATTTATTTTTTTTTTTGCAATTTAAAAGATACATATGTACGTTTCAATTGATGTATTCAAGTGAGAGTTTTGTTCTTCAGTGGCATATGCGGCAGTTGATGGCACTTGCGCAAAATCCTCGCAATTTCTTTGTTCTGTGGTAGGTATACTTTCATTTGAAGTTTCATCAGTTGATTGTTGTATACCTTGGACAACACCTTCAGGATTAAATTGCATCTCAAATTGAAGCAAGTTAGAAGCAGCTACTTCCAAAGGTGAGAGTGGTAATAATTTGCACAGGCCTCCACCTGTTGCATTGAGCTCTGCCCTGTTGTTCGTAAACTTTTTTTTTAATTTAATTTAATTTTAATTTAAAATCTCTCCAAACCTGAACATATGAATGTATTTAAATATAGACACATTTTTAAATTTATGCTTTGAGGAACTTTGTATCATGACCTTTTGCCAACCATCACTGTCTCTTCGTCTTAATTTCTTCCCATTCTTCTTCAAAATTATTACCACTTGGGCCCCTTTCAAATCCTTTGGCTAAACTTGGTTTACTTTCAAGCTGTTGTATTAGTAATTCAAATTGTTTATTGGTTGTAATTTTAATTTTTTTTCTCCATTTCAAATATTTTTATTAAACACTTAACCGTGACAGTTGAAAATTTGCAGTTAGCCGTTAACAAAAATTTTGTCGACAAAACCGAAGCCAATCTAAGACAATATCGCCGTTTTGTTGCCTTTGATAATGCCAAAATAAAGGGTGTTTTTTTAAGCCCGATAGAACTTGAAATTGTAAAAAATAACACAAAAAATTAAATTGTAATCAAAATTTTTTTTTTATTCGAAAGATCAATACCTGACATTAACATTTGAAAATGATTTCGGGCATATGGGCACCGCGGCTGCTCTTGACGAAGCGCATTCTGGACGTCCAATTTTGGGCCACTTTTTCGAGCACTGCTGGCCGTATGTCACGAATAACACGAACAATGCTGGCCTCCAAGGCGTCAATTGTTGCTGGTTTATCAGCATAAACCAGTGACTTCACGTAGCCCCACAGGAAATAATCGAGAGGTGTCAAATCGCACGACCTTGGAGGCCAATTGACAGGTCCATTTCTCGAAATCAACTTATCGCCAAATTTTGATTTCAATAAGTCGATGGTTGCGTTCGCCGTATGGAACGTAGCGCCATCCTGTTGAAACCACATCTCCTCCGGATCAATGTCATCCATATTTTCAAACAAAAAATCATTGATCATGGTGCGGTAACGATCTCCATTGACCGTAACGCGAGCTCCGGCCTCATTTTTGAAGAAATAAGGTCCGATGATGCCACCAGCGTGAAAACCGCACCAAACGGTGCATTTTTCTGGATTTAATGGAGTCTGTAGGGTCTCTTGTGGATTCGTCTCACTCCATATGCGGCAATTTTGCTTATTAACAAAGCCGTTAAGCCAAAAATGCGCCTCATCGCTGAACACAATTTTGCGATAAAACAACGGGTCAGCCAACGAATCGACGACTGATTTTCAAAGTAAATTTGGATAATTTCGTAGCGTTGTTCAAGCGTGAGTCTATTCATGATGATTTGTCAGAGTATACTGAAACAAATAAAAAAAAAGTTTCATCAAAATTTAATTTTTTGTGTTACCTTTTACAATTTAAAGTTCTATCTAGCTTAAAAAAACACCCATTATTATCGGTTGTTATCGAAAGTTGGCAATATTGTCAACGGCAATGCCATTAGAGTGCCGCCGATGTCACTTATGTCGCCGTTGACATTCGCAATAAGGGTGATTGTTGTGCTTTTGTGACCCAACTATATATTATTTGAATCGGTTCAGTATTAACGGAATAAAACGCTCCTAAAGTTAACACCACTACAAATGCTAAAAATTCACACGTACATTTACTTATTTATGTATTGCTTCAAGTAAAACCATAAGCAACGCAATAAGAACGTTTAGCAGTACTTACATATGTATGTATATGAGTAGTGAGATTTGTTCTCTCAAAATGAGTGAAATTGTAAACGAAAAATAGATAAGAATTGAAAGAGATGAGAATTAAAAATATGGATGTACGTTAGACTCAGCGTTAAAAACTTTTTTTAACTTGAATATGGGTAGCGATGAAAATATGCGATTTGATAACAAAATTGTTGTAGCGAATTTTCAGGCTGCTCGGATGGTGCCAACCCGAGCCATAATGAGGTGAAAGGTCAAATTTCATTTAAAAAAACCACCAAAATACTATTATTTTTGCATTCAATATATTTTCGTTGATAAGAAATACTATAAGTATAATGTTCTTTCTTTAATTTTTATTTAAAAGACTGAATTTTTTTATATATTAAATCAATTAAGATTTTGTATACGCTGGGAAGTCCTTGCGGTAGTCCTCTGCAATGTATAACACGTACTATTTATCGTCTTCGTTATATGTTAATCAGCTGTTTAAGTCAGTAATAATTTTGTTATTTCGTTTATGACTCTATAATATTCGCTTGTGGCATTGTAAAGTTTATATCACTTATTAAGTGAAGCAACATCATAACTCAATTAAAATTGATTTTTGATTTAAGAATGCAAAATTGTTGTAGTAACGTTTTTCGTCTTGGCAAAAAAATTCGCACAAAAAATTCTTGTTTATCCATTTTTTGTTAGTTTTCCATTGCGTGGTGACTAAATTAAAGACTTTAAGCACATTTTCTGAAGAAATACATTTTTTTTAATTATCGCGATGTTTGTATAAATGAACAATATACATATATTCATATTTTGGATCCTTATGGGTATCAGAGCCGCTTTAATAATATCCTCCTGTTCATTCGTCTGTTTTAAGTTAAAATATTCTGTAACCCAGTTTTTTTAAATCAATAAATATCTGCTTTATTGTCAAAAAACGGGGTTCTCTTATGTTCTTGCTGCATTTTTGTGAACTGCTATTAATCTCAGAAAAAAATTAGCTCGAAGGAAAAAATCGTAAAAAAATTATTCAAAATGTCTTAAGTTTAAACACTTATAGAATATTTATTTTTAAAATTGGTAAAATTTGAAAGAATTCTTACGGATAGCTAAAAATCGCAAAAAAAGGTCCAGTGTATGTAAAAGCTATTGAAAAATTACATAATGTTATTAATAAAATGAATTTGCTCGCATATTAAAATTGAAAAAAAGAATCCAGAATATGTTTCAAAGAGACCTAACTAAATCCGCTGAGAGATTCAAAAAAGGATTAAGCGGAAATATGAAAAATATGCTGTAAAGGGTAAAATATGCGCCAACAAATTGATGGCACTAACATCTCATTTGTGCTGCTAAACAACGCACAGAAAAAAAAACTTGCAATTGAATATTTCTGGTTTCCCTGCTCATCAGCTTAAAAATGAAACTTTTTATTATTTTAAATTTACGTAAAATAACAAAATATTCTATAAATATTTTTTTATAGGAATATGAAGCCGTTAAGCTTACGCAATTTATGAGCACAACAAGTTCTTTCATCAGGACAACCGCCTGTGAAAATAGTTTCTAAGAAATGCACCCAAAGGTCTGCAAAATGCCTACATTGGAAAACTTTCTCCAAAATATCCCTTTAATATAATATTTCTAGTTCTAAGAAATATCTGGGAAAAGTTCTTTGATGATCTGCATTAGCAACAGTGAAATGCACATAGGAACAACCTATACCCCTCAATAATCAATTTCAATTTGTTTTTAATAAAACTGTTAATATTTTACTACAGATATATGTAAAATATTAATTATGGGAAATAGTGCGATTGAAATTTAAAATACTAAAATTTTTGCAATTTCCATAAAAAGCACCAGTCCTTTATTTCTTATTTATTTTTTTATTAACAAACATCAAATATTTTCTTTAGTTTAATTATTTTTCAAACTAAATTGGTTGTTAGTAGTTTTTTTTAATCCAAAGTGATTATTATTTTGGCTAAAGTTCGTAAAATTTTTGTAGAAAGAATTGAATATGAGGTAAAAGTAGTACAAGGTATAAATTAATATCAATTAATTTCAACTTACACTGCTGAACAGAAACAACGTTGTTTTTCGCAAGCCGCTACACTCCCATCATCAGTGTTCAAGTGTGTTTCCATGTATCTGCCACTGCTTAGATTTTCCTTTTCATTTTATAAAATACCTCCATCGTCATAAAATAAAATAATTATTTATAAGTACAATTGTACGAGTATATATGTATATTTCTAAATATGCGCTCTTAAACTTTAAAAATTGTCTGTCAAAAAAAAAAATAATTTAAGCTGACCTTTTGGTCTTCTTCAATTATCCGGTACGCAGAGAAATAATTTAAAAAGTAATTAAAAATGTAGACCTTTGAAACTTTCATATTATTAATTTCATATGGAGCTATCTATTTTTAAAAGCGGCTACAAATATGAAACAGTGCAATCGTTGGGAAATTTTAGAATAATAATAAAAAGCAACTAAGATTTTTATATTAAAAAAGAAATATATTCAAGTATGTGATGGTAATCGATCGGTGTAAAAAATATCATTTTGAAAGCATGTGATGAATTTTGAACGATTTGGAAAATCAATTTTGAGTCAATCTCAAATTATCAACTTGAGGAAAGCCGACAATAACATAAAACACAAAGAACGTAAATGAAATTTGAAAAGATCTTTATTACAAATTATTTAAAAATTTAATAAAATGCATTTTAAAAACATTTACAAAAGGGAAATAATGAGCACATGACAACTTTTTCCGGTTAAAAGCGATTTGTTTTTAAAATTGATATCGATCACAAACCTGAATAAGATAAATATTTATTTTATTGCAATAAAAAAGGTAAAATTAAATTATGAACTTTGAAAATGGAATTATTAATTGTTATTAATAATATAATTATAATAGATTAAGTTTATTTTTGCAAAACATTTGACATTTATTTTTATCATCTAAAATGAAAAAGTTGTGTTTATTTTTCAAAATCTGGTTTAAAATAAAGGCCCAGTTTGAGAAGGTGTGGCACATTGAATAAATTTAATTTCAATAAAATAACCACTTCAAGCATGAGTAAATTTACTTGTGAACAGATTTAAGCCTCTTAAAAAAAGCTTAAAGCAAAATAAATGTCAAATACAATGAACTTTAAAAAAAAATTATCTAATTGAACTATTCTATTACCTTTCTAAGCTATTTCTTCTTGAAGAAGTCTGTGTAGTTGCTACTCTTAAGCTACTCTTTTTTATTATGAGAGTACTTTTTTGGAACAATTGATTCATCAGACTAGCAGAACGGATCAGTACTGATTTCGAGGTCGCTACACCATCTCATCGGCGTTCTTTGTTCAATTTTGCCACTTTTGACGGTGGATACTAGTGATCAGGAATATCAACTATTTTACCGTATTATTTAACAAATTAGAATACGAAAAGTACAAACTTATTAATTTTTACATGTCAAATCAATCGTTTAAATAGTTGATATTCCTGATCACTAGTATCCACCGTCAAAAGTGGTAAAATTAACCAAAGAACGCCGATGAGATGGTGTAGCGACCTCTAAATCGGTACTGATCCGTTCTGCTAGTCTGATGAGAAATATAAATTGTTCTATATATAGTACTCTCTTAATAAAAAAAAATGAATTTATCGAAAAAATTTTCGAATAATAATTAAATAAAAAATTACAATAAATAAATAGGTAAACTCGGGATTGAATTTGAGCCAAATTAATCGTTTCAATATAAATACATACAATTGGGGTGTTCACACTGTGGTCATATCAGTCATATTGTCATAATGTCTTATTATTTTACAATGGTTTAAAAAAGTTGTTGTTGTGCTTCAAGCAAAAAAGTCATAAAATAATAAGACTTTTTAAGGTATGTTTTTGGTTTGTCATAAAATAACAGTAGAAATCTTAGTCGAGCAGCTGTAACTCCTTATTCGAGCCGGCAATAATATTAACAAGCCGCCGCTACAAATAACACAAAATGAAAACAAGGCAAATTCATTACCAGGAGGCGAATTAATTATAAGGTGGTTGCAGTGGCGAATTCACGTGAATTTATACATTAACTGTCCTGTCAAATTTGTTACATATTTTCCATGGTGTAATAATATAAGGTGCTCTTATCAAACAACAATAAAAAACAACATGCATTTTGTTTGTGTAAAATTATCACAATATTGTCAAAAAAAGCTGTATACAAAACATAACAAAATGTGGTTTGTATGTATTTAGTGGTTATGCAAAAACAAAAAGCATAACGTAAACAAAAATATTCATAATGGCGGCCAAAAATGTAAACAACTTTTGACAAGACCGTGAAACACCATTTTTTTGCAGATTATTTAACGGTCAAAACACAACCCTACAAAAAACCATATTCCTTGTTGCGCACACCTGATATTATTACACCATGATATTTTCCGGCGCCATTTTAATGTAATTTTCGTGCAAAAGGCAAATTTATTACGACTACAATAAATCAACAACAAAGCAAACAACAGGCATTTTGTTTGTGTAAACGGTGAATTCATTATATACGCTGTCAAAATTCTCCATGCATAAAAAATTACATTAAAATGGCGCCGGAAAATATTTAACAAATTTGAAAGGGCAGGTAATGTATAAATTCACGTGAATTCGCCACTGCAACCACCTTATAATTAATTCGCCTTGAATGAAAATTATGCGTTTGTGTAAGCTATCTGCCTGGCAGCTTATGGATGTTTTTCTACTTGCCGCCGTAAGAAAAAATATTTCGGCTCATTAGTTTGTTCTTCCTCCTCTTCATCATCTAGAAAAGGGTGCATTTAAATTTGAATACATACATACATGAATTTTTTTGTTCATATTTACTTGAGGTAGCCATTATCACGTTTAACATGTAATTTTCGCACAAACCAGCTATTATTTTACTTTTTTCACTTGATTTCGGCATTTTGATATGAAATTGTGTTTTTAAATGTTTTTTTTGTATCAGCTGGCACAATTATGACATAGCACACTAAATTATGACGGGGTTGTTCACACTTGTCATATTTTGGTGTGCTATTATTTTATGACATATGACTTATGACTACAGTGTGAATACCCCAAATATATATAAGTTCGACTAATTACTTAAAACTTTTACAAAATTTTAAAAACTTTATACAAAAACCGGACGTTGTAAATTCTAATATTTGCTGTCATAATTAACTTGCTAAACGATTGAAAATTACACTCATGCTTCGTAGCAGAAAATCATGTTATATGTTCTAAAATTGCCGATGTGCAACGAAGGTAGGTTTACGCTATAATTACTATTTAAAATAGCTGTGAATTAGCGAGGACTACGCGACTTGCAAAAATTGGAAATATTTCTTCTTTCAACAAACATTTTGTTTTTAGTTATAACGAAGCTTCATATTATATTTTTAATCTTAACTCATGAAATCTTCTGAGGTATTCCGTTTATAAATAGGAATTTACAAAAACTATATTTTTTATAAAAAAAAAACTTAAAAATTATATTCGTTAAAAACCCCGGTAAACCGGGCTACCGAATTGTTCAATAATATAAATCTTTCGAAACCGGTTGATTTTTTAAGAGAAAAAAACTGGTAAAAAGATCGGTTCCGGTTTTTGAATACTCTGTTTGCTATATTCCGCTTTATTTATATATATTATTAATGGGCAAACACGTTTTTTACATCCCTTTTACGGCTGTAATACTGTACCGATTTTGGAAAGACTTATATGATTTTAAACGAGTTTTTACATAAGTATGCATAATCTTAATTTTATTTATATTGGTTCGATATTTAGGGAGCTATACGCGTTTAAAGTTGCTACTAACACATGCACACTTATTACACATGGATGTATTATTAGCTTCAACTTGAAAAATAAACAAAGTGTGCATGAGTGTCTGCCCGATTTGCTTTTGCATAGACATGAGACAGAGGCTTACGTTGCTTATTTAGAATTTTTTTTATTTTTGTATTTCATTGTATGTATTTATGTAAATGTTTAATATTAATTTCCGGAATGCAGTCGATTGAATCGGACGCTGGATACTCTAGTAATTATTATTTATTTTATGTGGGTATCGGTCATGAAACTATTTCAACTACCTATTTATTACAGAATTCTAGACTAACGGGGAATTGTATTTTTCCTTTTATTTATTTCTACGCAGTCGTGTTTTTTGATTTTAAAAATTAATTTTTTATTTTCTTATTTGGGTGCTTTTAAAATAAATTTTTTTACAAAATACGAAGAACGATAAGACGATTAATTCCGCATTAATAACTCAAAAATCTTGTTTTTTGAGTTATGACTATTGCAGTAAAAGCTGGTTGTATTAGATGCTCGCTTAAATTTAAATTTTTAACACAACAGGGCCAGGGCCAGCTTGTTTAGCATTTGTCGATATATTTTTAATGATTATCATTTATTTTCCATCTGCTCATTTTGATTTGCGAAATATTTTCAGTTACTGTCATTATTTTTCAATTATTAACGCTCCTTTTGTGGACATTTTGATTTATAGACTAACCCTCTTCGTATTATCAGTCAAAAATTATATGAATGCTTTCCCAAAGATAAACATCTTCATTTACCTTTCAAATTTAAAAACAATAATAAAAAGGAATTTAATTTTACTGTCGTTTAATGATATTTTAAAAATGTTTTCAAAACTTAACGAAAATTTTTGATGACATACAATTCTTTGACAATTTATTATTTGATATTAATAAGCCAAGAAGAAGCTCTCAAAAATAAACTTCAAAATATTTTGCAACGTCTTTTAAAAATGCATACAAATGATGCATGCATACATATGTATGTGGCATATTAAAAGGCAACTTGCACTGCAACAATTTGCTACAGCCACTTACTAAATAAATAAATATGTATAAAAAAGAACTAAAAGTAAATTCAAATAAATAAATAAATAGTTGTTGAACCAAAAAGAAAATAAAATAAAAATAAATAAAAATGCCAGCATGTCGTAGATATAATGTTGAAAGTATTTTTGAGTTTTGTCATAATGCTGTATTATTATATAATTTTTTTTATCTTTTGTTAGCAAAAAGTGATGGAAAAACGCATATTTGAATTGCAATCAATTCAAGCACACCATAATTTATTGCCATTTAAACTTTGTCAATTCAGATGTAAATCGCCTGCAAACTAACAAGTATAAAGCAAAATGAAAAAAAAATAAGCATCAATAGCAAGAACATGAACATGAAAATGCGAAACATTACTAAACAGAAATACTCACAATATCACATATTTCACATATCATCAAATATTAAGTACAAGATATTTGAATAAGGCAACGACCTGGCTTGAATTTTTTTGTTCAAAAACTTTGCTTAAATAGTAATTAGTCAAGTCTGTCACACATCTTTTGGAAAAGTGAAAAAATATCATATTTTCCCATTCGTAGCGTTTTCGTTCGGGTTCGTTCTTTGCTTTTACATTTTTGTTTTACAAAAAAAGTTCTCCCACAAAGATTTGCAAGTCTAAACACGCTCCTGTTAATTTTGTCTTATACACAAAGCCAAAGGAGCAAATACAGGCGATTGAAGTGTTGCCTATTTAAATGCCCATATTTTTTATGTGAAATTATTTTTAATTGATTCAAATTACAAAATGTGTGAAAATTTTAGCTGGATGTGACGTTGCCTTTACTATGGACTTCACATGATTAAAAAATGAAATGCATGCTGTTCCAATATTGGTATTTTGCCCCATTTCCGTACAATTCTTAAGCGCATACATAATGGCATATTTTTATTGCTCATATGGAGTAATCCATCGGATTTTCATCTGGCAAATTCGAAAGGACGAAATGAAGTGTGGAACATAGTTAATTAACCGTTCTTGTTTCACACAAGCTTTATGAGACGGTGCCGAGTCTTGTTAGAATACCCATGGCCCACAGCTTTAAAGCAGCTTTCAAAAACATTTTCCCGATAAAAAGTTGCATTGTCTTTGACACCAGGCTCGATGAAAACGATTGGGCAGTGGCCAAGTCATAGCTGCCTATAATATTACTTGAGATAAAAAATTACTTTGGATGGCCGTTAGTAGTCTCAAATTTTCGTGAGTGCGCTCAGTCAAGTAAATACGATCATTTTGCGAGCTTGTGAACTGCTCAATAGGAAAATTGTTTTCATCAAAGAACACAATGTTTGGAAATTCGCCACTTTCGTGCAAGCGTAAAAGCTCTAGTGTCACTATTTTTTTCGTTTGTTTGCCTTTTCGAACTTGTAAGTCTTTACCTTGAGTTCATTTTGGAATATACTTCGGATGCTTCGCTGGGATATTTTTAGATCTTTGGCCATTTCATTATCACTACATCGTGGATTTCGATGAAGGCGAGCCTTCACTTTCCAAACCATTTCATGCGATCATTATAACATTATCACGAACTATAGGTGGTTTTGATTTTCAAACTATTACGTTGGAATTCCAATTCGAATAACTTATATTCTATAAATTTTATATACAAATGCTTGAGGCAGTTTGTAAACAATATAAACATCTGTCGGTATGAATTTCACATATGTAGCTGGCATTATCAGTTTGTCAATATCAGTGATGCTAAGAATAAGGCATTTTCCCGTTTTGTAGGGAATTTATTGGAAAACTTTAACGGTGGTAAAAAGAGGACTGATTTATCATTTTAAGGAAAATGTACAGAATTTGTTTCCCTTTTACATATATTACAGTATAATGCATAAAACACATAAAGAAGTGATAATATAGTAAGTACGTGTATGTACAAAAAAAATCTAAATTTCATATTTTGTTACAATATTACGCAAGATTTTTCATACAGACAGAAAACATCTTTTGGTAAATAATATATAGAGACAATGAAAGGCAAAGAAAGTTCCGAATAGAATTTGAATTATGAATAACAAAAACAAATTTGAAAAATTTTTTTTTTAAAGCCTAAATGCCCAGCCCACGACGTCGAACGATATCGTTCTATTGTGGAATTACATTTAAAACAAAAATAAAATTTTAGAAATTGTTTTTGTTGTAAATGTAATTTTATAAAAGAACGATATCGTTCGACGTCGTGGGTCAGTGATTTAGGCTTTTTAAAAATATATACTCGTATCGAGCTATTTTAATTGTTCAAATACGCTCTTCAAACCAAAAAACCCTTCATTGATTATTCGCTACAATATAATGTAGTGTAACATGTATCCTTTCTGAAAAAGTTATGTTAACACGAAAAATATATATTGATGTTCTCAAGTAAATCTTTTTTTTTTTTGCATGAATCGTAAAATCTACCGGTCATTTCATTTTCCTTAAAAATTTTATTTTTATTAAAAAGAAATAAACTGTATCGCAATAAAATAAGTTGTTTTTATCAATAAACCATAGTTTGTTAGCAAAAAAAATATGACGTGGAAATCACCTTAAACAGGAAATTTTCAAATTATATTTTTATATAATTTTTCAAAATATTTTTCAAATAATTTTTTAAATTATTTTTTAAATAATTTTTTAGTTTTTTTTAAATATATTTACATTAATTTTTAAAATATTAAAAAAAAATTATGTAAATATATAATATTTTTATTCGCGTTAATTTTCTTCGTTGAATAAGAATAGTTTAAAAAGTATTAAAAAAATTGTTTGAGAAATTTTTGATTTTTAACGTTCAGGGCTATAACCGGGACTTGAACTTGAGCCAGAACTAATTTTTTTTAATTAACTTGATTTTCAACTGAAAATGAGACGAAAAATTCATTATATTATTGATATAAAACTTCCTTTTTAAATAAAAATTAATATAATAACAATTAAAAGGTAAAAAATGTCTACCTGTTCTAAGGGCATTCAATCAACCTGAGTATTAAGTTATCAAAATACTTAACAATATTTTCGTAAACATTTAGTGAAGAATTTAATTTTAAATCGCGGAATCCTTAACAAATCACCTGTCATTATGTTTTTTTTTAATTTCTGTTTTAATATGTCCTGTAATAGATAAAATAGCTTAACTTCCACTGAGGCGAGGCGTCTTAAACTTAAAAAATGCTTTTTGAGTTTGCCCAAATTTCATTGACTTGGCTTTTCCATATTTATTTCCATTTTATTTTAAGCTTTATTATCAAAAGTACATCGGCTTTTCACAAGTTTGAGTCCTGTCAACTCAAAGCCTCTGCTCTGCAGCATCCTTAATAAGTCTTAAAGATGCTGTTGAACTTTTCAAACTTCTTTTAATTGTTTTAAAACGATTAAAGCACTTTAATCACACTATAGTTTTGTATATTGTTCTGATATCATGAGCCAAATGATCTCTATTAAGTTCCTCTTTTCATGTATTTTTCCAGATAATCATTTTTAGGAAGACTTCTAAAATGTAATTAAAGTTTTTTCTGTTGCGATGCACAATTGTAATGTCTTAATCGATTTGCAATAATTGCAAACGAATCAAAATCAATCAAAACTATTCACTTCCTGTAGTGTCTGTTTAAATCAAATTTAAATTATTAATGTTTATTTTCCCGTTTTTCCGGGCAAATGGCCAACATTTTCTAAAGAATTCTGGGTTCCCAACCGTAGTTGATGCTAAAAATATACGCGAACATTTCTAACGCTTCTTTAATTTAAATTTTGCACCATATATAGCCCCGTGTCTTATTTATGATAAATTCTTCAAATAATTTAAAAAAAATTTAGTAATTTAAATTTAATTTAAATTTCGCAGGATGTGTGCAATATATAAACCAATTACCTGTGATAAACTCTAAATTTAAATTTCGTGCAATAAATTTACAAGAACTTAAAAATATATGCAAAGATATAAAAAATAAACCTGACTTTAATAACGTATCAATGAAAATAATAATGGACAATTGGAACATTATGGGTAAGACCATGATGAATCTAATAAACGCATCACTAAAAAAGGGAGATTTCCCGGAAAGCTGGAAAGTTTCATCAGTAACTCCAATCGAAAAAGTTGCGAAAACAAAAAAAAATGTGAAGAGTTTCGACCAATAAACACCCTAAAAACGTGTGAAAAAATAATTGAAAAAGTGGTAAAACAATTAGAAAAATACATTGAAGAAAATAATATATTTTCTAAATATCAATCTCGCTTTAGAAAAAATTATTCATGTGAAACAACGGTGAACTACGTCATTAATAGATGGAAAAATGTAGAAAAAACAAAAAACTAATGGCAATCTTTTTAGATTTTAAAGGAGCTTTCGAGACAATTGAAATTTTTTTATAAAAATATTTAATAGTTTTTATTTATTATATAATTTTTAAATGTATAAAAAAATTAAGAAGAGTTGTTCATTTTCTTTGCAAATTTTATCGGTCACTCTTTAAATTAAAACGGTTACACTTAAAAAATAATATTAAGAAGCGTAAGGCTGCATACTTTCCATAAAAAATTTCGTGATAAGCTGAATTTTTTTAAATAAATTGTCATGGGTAACGACTAATGATTACAAGTCATAAGTTTAGGTTTTCATAATATAATATCAAATTAAAGTTTGGTATTTTTGCTTGTCGATTTTGTTGTTTCTCTCAATAATGTACAATTACGCTTGTTGGTAAAGTAGCTAATCGGACAAATTTTATTGTTTTATGCAAAATAAAATAAAAACAATTTCCATTCTTTGATGGTGGAGTCTGTATTCTATTTGAACCTTAAGCTCAAAGAAAATAAAATGTTCATTTGATTAAAACAAAATTTTAAATTTTGTCAAACAAATTCCGTTTATATTTATAGTGAGTGATTGCTTCTGTTCATTCAATTTTGTTAAAATAAGATCACAATTCACTTCAACTGAACGATTACTCATATTTTTGAAGTGAACATTTGGTATTCCCTATTCAGTTAACGCTTACTATCTACTTTATTGTAAAAGTGAAGAACAAAAATATCTGCAAACAGCTACGCAAAAATATGATACTCGTACATATAATTTTATTCTTGTCCAAAAATAGCAAAACACATACTTACGATTTACTGCAATAAGAACACACGTGATGTATAATATATGTGTATCTACGTACTCTCGTTGTACAACACACAACTGATGCAGTTGAGTGCACTTAATGCGACATAACGTCAACGAATTTGCTAAAACATTTTCATTTTTCTTGTTTTTTATCCTTTTTTATTTTGAATGAACAATTCGAACAAGCATAATAACAAGAGTAACGACAACAGCAATATTAAGACACACAGATGCCAACATAGTATTCATACATGCTTATACTCTAAAGTGCATATCAAATATTCGCTATAAATATATATTTGTATAATGTACATACATATATATTTCTATCTGCAAAAGGAGTAGTGTGGCACAACGTATTGTGTTACAACAATATGTGGAATAATGTCTGTATGTTACATGAATGCATTTATACCTGTTTATTTATCCACATATATCTATGTATGTTTGTATGTAATTTTGCTGCTCGAGGATCTATAAGTATGCGTTGTAATATTAGAAATATTTTACAGAAAATTATTCGGTACCGAGTAGGGATGCCAATACCGAAATTCTGAATTTTAATATAAGTACTAGAAATAGCTTTATCCTGGATTTTATTAATACTAAAGGAATTTTATTATTTTTCTAAATAAATGTGGTATACGAATATTTGGGGGGGTTATTAGTTTCAAGTCAAATGAAGAAGTGTTGCTTTGTAGCAAATTAAAAAACAGAATAAAAAGTGTGCTAGTTGAGGAAGGACAACTTTTGAATAAAATGTTGACTTGGTTTTAAATTTATCTTGAAAACTTGAGTTGTTTCCCTGCATAAAATGTCAATAGTGAAACGGTACTGACTTACTATTGATACAGTCACCAGCACTAGTGACTTATAATAATCCAGACAATGCTACTTATTGCCTTGTTTCCACGGTACGTGCTTCGCTCTCCATTCATGCTTCAATCCCTAATCATGAGCGAAGCAACTTGCTTCGCCATACAAAATTTTGAGAGCGAGGCAAGTAGATGCGAAGCACGAACAATTCTTGTCTTCTCCAATTTTTATCGCAAGTTTATCTGAACTAGCTGTCAAAACCAAATATTATGAAAACAAAATTATCAATTAAGAAAAAAATAATTAAAAAAGTTAAGTGGATACAAAGAAGAATTAAAAAAGCGGTTGTATCCAGAATTTTAACGGACCACAGAAATTATTCAGAAAATTGAAGCAAGTATGTGTGCAGTATAAGCACCAGGATTCATTAACATGATTGAGAAAGCGAAGCAGGTGAATCAACTCGTAGTGGTAACAATCTATAATATAGACATTTAACATGTGCCAGGCATTGTAAATCCACTACTGATATTGGTACTATTGACTAGGGAGTTCTTTTGGGAGCATTGGAACCAGTGATTCACTAGTACATTTTAGTAATTCTAGTCTACACTTTTGGTACTTTTCTGAAGTACGAGTAGATGTCAATATATAAAATGTATATTTTATTAAGTTTTGAAGTTTTATTAAGAAAAATTAAAAGACTAAAAGGCACTAATTCATAAAAAAATTAATAATAAGCATAGTTTTGCTACAGAGCTCTGTACTGTGTCTGAGAGTAGCCGCCGCCCTTCTTTTTAATTAAGCCGTCGGTCGCTGCTCTTATTTTTTTAAATACATTTAAAAAACACTAAAATGTTGTTAAATGGAGATTTTATATACTTTCACAAATTAAAAATATAAATATAAATATTGTAAATAACTTTTATTGTGCATTTGAAATGCGTGCCGCCGACACATTCATTATCAGTCATCTGCCGTCGCCACAATTTTTTTTCTCATGAAAGGCATACATATATAAAAATCTAGATGCTTTGTTGAAAATGACGCATATTCAGAAATCATAACCAAAGGCGAAACTAATAATCTAAAAAATAGTTCACAGATCGTTATAGATCTTATTCACAATTCACAACTAGCGCAGCAACTGCTTTCACATGATGATGTAAGAAATGCAACCCTGCATATGTAGAGACAATCAAATGTCATATAGAGACAATAAAATGTCAATTATATTTTGAAGGATACTTTGAAAGATATATTTTTTTGTACGGATGTTTTTTGAACGCAATAGAAATGAGATAGATGTTTAAATGTATTATTTAGTTATCATTTAGTTAGTTACAGCTTCACCCATAACTAAGTGCACCCATAACCAACTGTGAATAGCTTAAATAGGCACTTAAAAAACTTAACACTTAGTAGAGATTTCTGAATATGCCCCAATATCTCCAAACAATCACCAAAATAGTAAACAAAAGTGGTGACTTAAAGCCACATGTTCTCAGGTTTCCTTAAGGGTTGTTACTGTTGGTTCTTTTAGCAGTACCTAGTACTGATTTACTTGCCCAATGGGCATTAAGAAAAAGAAAACTTAAGCCAGTCTAACCTAAAGTGAGAGATATGTTATTAAAGTTTAAATTGTGTTTTGCTTTGCCCAAATATAGTACATACAAAAAATCCCTTTTTTAAAAATTGCGTTGGCTAATAATAATCGGGTCACAACATATTGTATATCACTGTTAATGGTTTGAGCTTAGTTTTTCTATTTGATGATATATTGATCTGACATAATGCAACGATCAGGAGGGATTCAAATATCGGACTAAAAATAGCGACAATATATAAAGCACAAAAAGTGCTGTGTTTCGGGTCGTAGAAAAAACTAAATTTTTGTACTCTTAGAAATTCGAGCTGATGATTATCTCAACATATTATTTTTTTTATAGTCCGGAACCGATGAACTCTACTAGCACAATGGTAACAACAACTATCCCATCCTAGAGATTTTTGTAAAAATATTTTATATTAATATTTAATTTTTTATTTATTTTTTGGGGAGGAAAAATTGAGGCACCCACAGATTTTTGTAAAAAAATTTGATATTAAAATTTAATTTTTTATTTATTTTTTTGGGGAGGAAAAATTGAGGCACCCACAGATTTTTGTAAAAAAATTTCATATTAAAATTTAATTTTTTATTTATTTTTTGAGGAGGAAAAATTGAGGCACCCACAGATTTTTGTAAAAATATTTCATATTAAAATTTAATTTTTTATTTATTTTTTGAGGAGGAAAAATTGAGGCACCCACAGATTTTTATAAAAATATTTCATATTAAAATTTAATTTTTTATATATTTTTTTTGGGGAGGAAAAAGTGTGCCACTATCTGTTGCTTTTTTAATTTAAATCTCCAAGTCCCGGGATTAAAACAAAACTAAGCAAGATTGGCTGGCACCCCTACTCCTGAGTGTGTGTTTGTTTAAATACATATTGTAGTAAGGGAATTATCTTTTAGCTTCCCATATTTAGAATTTTTCATCATGTTGGTAATAATTCAACATCGTCATCATCATGTACTAATGTATGTACTTTAATGTGAAAACAACAACTGCATTTTATATGACTCTGTTACTAAACACAAATCTTATTTTGACATACAGTGAGCTTAGCAGTCTTTTAAAACGGTATTGATTTTTTTCGAGTTCTTGCAAACTCAGAATAGATATAAAAGATGATAATTACACTCTGGTCGAATCTAAACAATTTCTTTTCAAAAAGCTGGGCATCATACTGATAAATCTAATATGAGAGCTGTCCGTTTTTTTAATTAGACTTCTTATACGCACTAGATGACCCCTTTCTAAGTTGAGACCGAGGTCTACAGTTAGGAAAATAATCATTCAATGTGCAGGGGGGTTTAATTCGATTTAACCTCCGCCTTGAAGATCGTCCCAATCACTGGGCGTTCTTATAGAAAACGCATGAGGTGTTCTGGCAAACTTTTAGTTCAGACTTACACTGAGGTATTGAATTTCTTTCGAGGGTAATACCATTCGAAACCTCAATTTTGTATCGCTGCATAAAAAGTAACTGTTCCATCCTCGTTATAAATCCATCAGAACTATTTTGCTTAGCACATACCATGTGGTCACTAGCCGTGTCTTCAAATGCACACTAGATAATCAGCATGGCTTCATCACCATGTGCAACTAGTTCTTTGGCTGAAAAATCGTAAATCTTATAAGAGTAATGAGGGAAGTTATTCTTAGACTGATACAATAATCTGGGTTTTCGGCATAATTCCCGATTGATTTGTAAGTAAGTTATTCTCGCTGGTGTGAGATTGTAGGCCAATTATCAATTATATATTGAAGTTATCAAAAGCGCTATCTATAACCAAGACGAACTATAATAAATCATCTGCAGGATTGTCGCAGAATTCAATGTAGTCGGAATTGGATTTGAAAAGTCGGTGAAAAAATGTTTTGTATGATGAATTTCAATGTTATCGATTTTATATTCAAAACTAATATGTAGTAATTCCAGATGGAACATAAAACCGATAACATTAAAATTCAGCACACAGAAGTATTTTTTGTCGTCTTGGATTCTGTGACAACCTTGATTGAGGGCTTCTTACCCAGACAGTATGTACATTGTTTGATATTTTTATCATTAACAACAACAAAAAAAATCTCTTCAATACCACTGTGCCATAGCAAACACAGTAGCATGCATGTATTTCCCGCTATGGTCGTATAGTGGACAAATTTTTGGCGTTTTTTTTTGTCATTTGTAATATTGTTTTTCTGATATCCAAGTAAACAAGAATATAATATGATATGAAATTACATTAGAACGAAAACTTATTTTTATTATGTTATCTCTTGTTTTGACAAACGAAAAAAGGAAAAAGTTTATTGTTTGTTTATACGAATTCAAAAGGTTTCTATACTTTTGTACAACCAACTAACTCATCTTGTCACAGTCGCCAGCCAGTTAAGGCCAACCAACCAACCAACTTTAGAAGCAACTTGCAGTTGGGACTTTTTTACTTTATCGTTTCATTTTTTGTTTTAACTTTTTTTTATGGATTTTTCTTAGTTGTTTGGATTTGGAAGTTGTATCATCCATAAGTGCTGCTTTTTTGGACACATGCACTCACTTACTTATTTATACTCGTAATAAAACTCAAAACCAACTGACCAAGTAAAGATAGAAAAATCTTGTAGTAGTTGTTGGTAGTTAGTACGTGTTTTCTGTCTTTCTTTGTATTCCAGTAAAGTTTATTTGCAGCAAATAAACATGAAAATTAAATATTTAAAAAAATTAAATAAATTACATTAAATTTGTTTTGCCTTTTAAATAAATTGCCATAACAACAATGTTCATGTCGCTCAATTACTCAAACAACGTCATAACTGAAATAAAACTCGTTCTTCAGAAAACGAGTTTAAAGTTTTTACAATACACTCAACTCAATGGAAAAGCAAGGGATGAGTAACCAGATATTTGTGTGAAATTTTTTGCACAATATAGAGAACGCAATATAATTCTTATTTCGAAAATCACGTTTTTTGAGTTACGACGTTATTCACGCAATTGAGCGATATGTTAAAATTTACTTAATTTTTACTTTTTTGACTTGAAAAAAAAATCTAGAAAAATTCTTTAGAATTGTTGAGATATTTATTTACTTGCACATGTAAGAATAATATAGAAAATATTTTAAAATATTTGTGCATTTGAGATTACGGCTTTTAGATTGCAAATGTTAAATTAAAAGGTTATGTTGCACATATGAAAAAGCAAAAATATGTTTTATGACCACAATTAAATTTTCCTTTGACCATGAAAGCATATTTTTTTACAAATTTATTTTCTTAACTTTGCCGAAATAAATACTTTTTACAGAAATTTTAAATGGAGAAATAAAATAACATTTAAATATTTTTAATCTTCGATTTACGTTGTGGCATATTTTAAAATTTATTCTGACCAATTTAGGAAATTTGGAGGGGTCTGTAGTTTTGCTTCACGAAGGAAGTACATTTAGTATGAATATAAAATATTTTTTGGGCCCACTGCGATCATCTCTAACTCATCTCTGTTTTCTTTAGATATTTTTCTGATAATATTACAAAATTAATTTTTAATTGACTTAAAAAAATGTTATCAATGTGTTTCTAGAGTGGAGTTCGGTTATGATTTACTTCGTTGTGCCGGACAATTCGTTATAGACAAAATAAGTTTTAACCGGAGCAAATAGATCTGTCTTTCGTAAAATGTAAATAAATAATATTAATGTAGAGGACTTTTATTTTGCATATTTGGATTAAAGTTTTTTATCGGAATTTCCTGGAATTCTCAAAAATTTCAATTCCTAGAAGTTAGTGAGGTAATTAATGGAAATTTTACTGTTAGCAAATCAGTAGTAGAATTGAGACATCCGCAGAAGCTGAGCTGGTAGCTACTGGACCGGTCACAGGTTTCGGATAGTGGCACGGACCAATAGTGGGGTTAGTTTCGGATATATTGAATAAGCAGCCCAGACAAGTAGCGGTTGATGGCTAGGATATTCAAAGTTTTAAAGTAGGCTCTCCAGAAACCAGCAAATAAGAAACCCATAATTCCGAAACTCCATTACGGACAGGGCGAGACGATGCCGCTCAGTTCAACGTTACCGTTGCGACAATAAAGTATAAATTTTGGTCCTTTTTCGTACCAGTGACACTTGTTATGACCTTTTTTAATTTGTCCACTTAATTTGTATAATTTTAACAAAATTTATGCCACTTTTTTTACCCTTTTTGAAAATGAATAAAGGTTCCAATATTAACAAACAGCAAAACCTATGAAGATATATATAAAATAACTAAAACAGAAAGTTTTGATTCGAGATAGGAAATTTTAAAAATAGATTTGATGAAAATATGTATTCAAATTTATATGAATTAGTTACATATATATTTACTTTGCCTCATAGTAGTGCTTCCGCTGAACGAATTTTTTCAAAGCTATCGCTGATTAAACATAAACTTACAAACAAACTTAAAATAGAAACTTGTGAGCCCATGCTTTTGCTATGAATTTGCTCGAATCAGAGCTGGAGGAATGGACTCCCAGTGAAGAATTAATTACAAAATATAGAAGAAGTATTTCTGAACAGTGATAAATAAACATTATCAAAAGTTTTTGTAAAAGTAACTTTTTTTTTGGTTGATAATATGGATAATATTGGAATGTACCTGTGAATTGTTTTTTAGTTTAACATTGATTTAAAGTTCAAGGAAAAGAAGGAAAATACTAAAAAGACTTTTATTTTTAATAATGATAATAAATTTATTTATTCAAATTCTACTTCAAAATTTTAGTGTTTCTTGTGCAATTTCCTTCAAAACAATCAACAAATTCAAAAGTATTATTTTAATAAATTTTTTCTTCTAACACTAATCAATGAATGTATGATTATAAAATTTAAAGTAGATTAAAGTATTCGTAACAAAGTGTGTATAATTACTTTTATTTTAGTCTAATGTATTTAATCAATTGTTAAAATTCGGTTTGTTTTTTTATTGAAATAAATATAATTTTTTTGTTCACAAAACACTTGAGCCCATTTTACTTTAAAATACCCTTTTTTAATCCTTTTTTCTTAAACACCCTTTTTATGACACTTTCGAAATTTTCAACGATTACCCTGCTTCTGTTCCTGGGCCAACTCGACTTATTCTGGCAATAGTACCAGACGGATTATTGCATGATTATGCAAGAGAGGTAGTAGCGGATGAACTATAAAAAGTCAACGGTAGCACTTCCACAAACTTCCAGGAAGTTTACGCCCATCGCTAAGTCCGAGTTTGGACAGGCGAACATTTGGAAGGAAAACATCTGGAATTCTCTTTTGTTGTTTCTTTCGCGTTCACACAGACGAATATGTTTTTGGCAACATTCCATTATTATTTGCTTATTATTTGCAAAATGCAAAGTAAATGTCAACAAAGAAAATGTGAACGAAACGTGACGCCGAGTAACGCACACAAAATTGATGCTCTCTTCCCCACCCGTAGGTTAGGTTAGGTTAGGTTCCATTGGCAGCCGTGATCAAGCACAGCTGACGTGGGTCCATCAATTAGTTCCCGTTGTGCTACCATGTTGTCCCGTCTTCCAAGGGTCCTATGTTATCTGGCTGCTGATATTCTCACGCAGCCACCCGGTTGATTCAATGTAGGAGTGGATCTTGTTTAAATCAATATTAGAGAGACAAGTTTTGTCCCCAAGGGTTCTTTGACCGAAAAGTTTAAGTCTTAGATCATCGAATGCCGGACAATGACAGAGAAGATGTTCCGTCGATTCTTCCTCTTCTTCATCGCCAACTTCTATATATGTCATTGTAATTGAGCCCCAACCTTTGGGCGTGCCTCCCAATAGGCCAGTGTCCAGTTATTACCGCGAATAGGTTTCTGAGATGAGGTCTGGATAGCTGTAGTGCCCGCCTAGTCCTTTTTTCATCTATTATGGGCCAGATTTTTCTAGTTTCCCTACAGGTAGTTTCATCTAACCATTTCTGAATTGCAGTAAGGTGAAACTTATGTGCAATAAGTTGTTTACTCATTGGGAGAGAGACGCCTATGTCGTGTATTGAATCGTTACGATTTGAAGTGGAGCCTGCACGCGCCAACGCGTCCGCGATACAGTTTCCGTGTATGTCCCTGTGTCCTGGTACCCACTTAAGGGTAACCGTTGAATGTCTCGCTATCTCGTCCAGAGATATCCGGCATTCCTTGACAATTTTTGATGTGATGAACACATTCTCCAGGGATCTAATGGCCGCCTTACTATCGGTAATGATCTGAATATCCCTACCAGATATTTCGCCATACCGAATGAATTTTGCGGCTGTGTAGATGGTCGTTATTTCAGCCTGAATGACACTGCAGTGGTCCGTCAGCCTTAGAGGAATGCACCAGTTTAGCTGCTCGGAGTAAATGCCAGAACCGACACCATTCAGTGATTTCGACCCGTCCGTGAAAATTTGAATCACATTCACGGGTGTATGTAGGTCATCAGGGTGGACCGCGTTATCCGAAAAGCTTACAGAGAAGCCAGGATCAAAGATTGGCTCAGGTGTGACATAGTCAACGCTCATGTTCCAATTTATATTATATAGGATGTTGGCATGACCGATATTGTAATCTCTCCATGCTCTGGAGGCTTTTAGTCTTACTGCCGTGTTCGCAGCCAACTTTTTAGCCAAAGTGTCTGGTGGTAGCCAGTTCAATATCGTGAACAGTGCTTTAGAAGGAGTTGTTCTAAAGGCACCTGTTACTGTTATTGCCATCATTCTCATTATACGTTCAAACTTAGTTTGATGACTCTTCCGCCTAAGCGCCGGCCACCAAACGACTGCACCGTAGAATAGAATGGGTTTAATGACACATTCGTATAGCCAGTATACATTTTTCGGGTTGATACCCCAATTTAGGCCAATGGCTTTTTTGCAGCAATATAATACAGTTGCTGCTTAATGGTTCTGGAAGTGATATTCATATTCCAGTTCAATTTACTATCTAGTATTATTCCAAGATATTTGGCACTATCGGATAGTTTCAGTGGAACCCCATTCAGCTTTGGGGTAACAAATTTGGGAATTTTGTATCTCCTAGTGAAAAGTACCAGTTCCGTTTTGGCCGGATTCACATCCAGACCACATCCCCGGCACCATTTTACGAGGACATCCAGTTGATTCCATGAGTTCAGACAGTAGTCTGGGATCCTTACCCATAGCTATGACTGCGACGTCATCCGCATACGCAATCGTTCTGCAGCACATCTTTTCCATGGCCCTGAGGAGGAAATTTATATTTAGGTTCTAAAGTAATGGCGAGAGTACACCTCCTTGCGGTGTGCCCCTGGTAGCCACTTTGGAAATGTTTGCGGCGCCCCAGTTAGATTTAATACGCCGAAAGTGCAAGATGCTACCCGTAAAATGCTATTAAACTAAATGTTTCCCTTCCAAATGTTTACCTGTCTAAACACTGTTTAAGGAGTATCAGACTACCAATATACAAATTAAACGTTTGTAGACATTCCTTTGATTGCTTAACCGCTTGTCGGTCTTAAAAAGTCACTCTTAAAATAACGTTGAATCATGTTATTTGTTTGTTTATTTTAGCTTTTAAATTTTTTTATATATTTCAACAGAATCTGGATTTATTTCTATAATTTCATTTTTGTTTTATATTATTTTTTATGTGATATTACATAAATGAGATTTTTTAATAATACAACATTTACATTGCACCGAAATTTTGTAGTTACGAGATTTCGATAAAAATCTAGTAGACTTCTACTAGGTTTCCATACAAAACAAAATCTACTTTGACAGAAGATTTTTAACAAAATCTTCCCAAAATCTCGCTTTACTTCGTGATGCAACTGTGGTTTTTCCCAAATCGTACTGAAAAAATACTACGCTGCTCAGTAATATTTCTTTGAAAGGTGTGCTCGTCAGCTGTTTTGCATTTAAATGACAATTTTTTGTACGGAGTTTGACACTTGAAAAGAAAATTAGAATCAACTGTGTTTGGTATGGATAAAAAATTTTGAAAAATGTTAAGAATATCGCGTGTAAACGGTATAGATTTTGATAGAGATTTCAATTTAAATCTACTAGATTTCGTGCAGTTGTGAATGCACTGTAAAATGAATTCATGCTCCACCTCAGAGCGACTGCAGTTTTATTTATTTTTTCCGGGGAAAAAACTACATTCGATGTATTAAGAGAACATATTCTTTTTTTCTGATCACCTTGTCAAATAATGGTAAATAAATATTTTAACGGCTAAGAAAATTACCAGACAAAGTTTGCGATTTTCTTTTCTTCGTATATGCGTATTGGTTACTTGGAAAAGAGTTCGCTAACAATTTCTATGAAATAGTACCGGCAAATTCAACTACTTTTCATTACTCAATAATATTCAATACTTTTCATTTGGGTACTCAATACTACTCGATACTTTTAACGGATTTTTTGAATTTGTAACGCATAGTTTTTATCTGCAAATTGAATTAGTTTCTTCAAAAATTAAAAATAGATCTTCAACTATTATTGGTTTTGTATGTCTTCTACTATTAAATAAAAAATAAATTTAAAGCTAACTTTTAATTTAACGTTAACAACAACTTAAGAAATAATTTAATTGTTCTCAAAAAAAAATTATTTAGTTTTGATTTGATTAAAGAATCTTACACCTGGTTGTCTTTTTATACAGTGATGTATTTTATCCACTATTTTAGCCACTCAACTTGCTTAAAAATACAACTACTTTTGAGTATTGAGTAACAAAAAAAAAATGGAAATACTCGATACTCGGTACCCACTACTCAATACTGTTCCAGCACTACTATGAAATATTCATGCAAAAGCGTTGGGACCGGAGAATTTATTCGTTATAAGCGAAAATTCGTTATAAGTGAACTCCACTATAATTTTTTTCATACTCTTTGTCACCGTTTATGAACTCAATTGGGAAATGTTTGCTTTAATTGATAGGACTGACTTCCCGATTGGCTCCCTTTATTTTTTCTACACGCATTGATTGTTCGCTTGTCTTTCTGAATGTCTCGCTGTCTTAGAATCGGTTGTTTTTTGCAATATTTATTTTACAATTTTTAAAAAACAGCAATAGTTCTCGAAATAAATCAATCGATTGTTAGAAAATACTCAATGCAAAATTTTCCTTGACAAGCTTAACTTGTTTTAAATTCTTAATGTTCCTGACATGATTTGCATTGAATTGTTTCAACTCGCTCTCGTATGTCTATTGGAATTTAAAAAAATTATTTTAGAAAGTTGTTGCTACTTTGGCAGCTTAATATTACAAAATTACTTTAAGTAGTTCTGAGATTCGATTTAAATTTTGCTTATTCTTCGATACATTTATAACTTTTTATTATAATATGTACATGACTTTAATAAAATTGTTCAACTCGATCGAGTGTCTCAACTTAAACATCTTTTGCAATTAGTGCAACATAAACTAAATATATTGCAACACACATTGTTGGCTGCCATAAAGTTTTATTGCAAGTGTTGGTTGTTATGTACTGCTGCAGATTAGCACATGTGAGTAAATAAAATTTCAGTAGATATTCGCAAAAATATCTAAGCATTTTTAAAATTTTTTATTTACGAATTTTTGTTGGTGCAACAAACAATTGACCATTTAAAGATAATTAAATTTCATAAATTGTTGAAACAAAAAAATGTGTTTTCTTAGGTCTGCCAGCAGTACATACAGCAATAGTTATTTGGGAAGAAATAAAAGAAGCTTGAACAAAATATAACAACTATTGGTCGGCCAATCCGATTAAATTTTATTTTAAGAGCATTTTAATTTCATATAATACAATTTTGCTTTATAATTGATATGAAAAACTTTTTTTTTCAAAACATATGCCCCTCAGGGATTTTACATTCGAATACACAATGATGGTTCGAAAAATTAATGATGCAACAATTAAATCTTTTTTGTTTGTTTGTTTTGTTTTATTTACAAAAAGTCTCTAATTAAAGGCAATTAGAGTTCTTTTTTTGATTGTTACTATTTACGTGGAAAAAATATATTAGCTGTATAAGTTTGCTTCCGCCATTTTTTTCGTTGGAAAATTGAAGGATGTATTTAAAAAAATGTTTTTCCTAAATATTTTGCTTCAAAAAAATCGGTAATTTATAAAAGTGATGCACTTCGTGACAACATAAATATCTGTAGTAATTTCTGAGCTATTTTTTAATTTTCGGTTGATTTAAGCCACCCCTAATTTTTTTTTATCTTTTTAAAAATTTGTACGTAATTGTTGAACTGTTTTTTTAAGGTATATATTGAAATGAGATTTTTATGGCTTGAGTTCAAATCTGAATTTACTTATATCTTCTGAATTTAAGAAATTATTTTTGGATAAATAAAGTACTCTCTTAATAAAATAAAGAATTTATCCAAAAATAATTTCTTAAATTAAGAAGATTTGGGTAAATTCAGATTTGAACTCAAGCCATAAAAATCTCATTTCAATATATACCTTTTTAAAAATTGTTATACAGTAATTTTGACTTAGCTGCACAATCAACAGTGCACAGTGTCTTAATGTGCAGGTCCACAATTGTGCTTTGCTGTCTAAAAGAGCAGCTAAACTAAAATGTTCAAAAGCATAACAAAAATGTTTTTATTGATATATTATTACATATTCATTTGAAATAAAAAATCAATTATTCGTTTACATATATTTAATAAAAAAGAAGGAAGGAACATGAAAACGAGAATTCACAAAAAAAATCAAAGGAAATATAAGCGGTATTCAGTGTTCGGTGCAAAAGCTCTTGCAAAAGTGCAAATGCAAAATATCGTAGCTTTTTTATGAAATCTAACAAGAAAATACACGAAAAAGCAACGTAATTTTGCATTTGCACTTTTGCAATACCATTTGCATTAAACACTGAATACCGCTATAATGTTTTCAAAAGCTGAATGCGTAATTTGTCAAGGCAGATTAACCAGGTGATAGCGATTCCACAACAATACAAAAGAAAAGTTGTTGCAAGGTGAATTCATAACAGGTGGACTTGATAGCGCAGCTGATAACTTTTTTTTAGTTTTATTCTAGGCGAACTATATATAGTTGGATGTCGAAATTCATTTATTTCTTTTGATTACATTCAAGTTTAAAATTTAAAAAAAATTAAAAATTTAAATGTAAAAACAAAGAAAATTTAACGGAAATTTAAATAAAAAAATAAAAAGATTAAGGGCCAGTTTATGACTTCGTATTTAAATGTTATTTATATTTAAGTTCTATTTAAATACGAAATTAAGTTTTGCAGTACAAACTTAAATAATATTTAAATGACCAACCTTGCTGATTTAAGGCCCAATAATTGACTACTCATTTAAGTGTCATTTATCTTTAAATGCCACTTAAGTACCAATTTCATTTTTTCAGTACAAAATTATGTGACATTTAAATGACACTTAAATGACCATTCTTCTGCATTTAAAGTCCATTTAAGTTTTGCACACATACATACACAAACACATGGTTTTGCTTGCGTGTTGGTGTTTCGCGCAACAAAGTAAACAAAAAATTTGCGGCCATTGAAAAATCAGCATCTGTTGGAGTGAAATTTGGACTTCTTTTATTAATATTATTCTTTTTTATGTTTTTTAAAATTGATTTAAACTTTTAAAACATTGCAGCAACCTATCATTGTTGTTATTTTCAGCCTGAAAAATAATCCACTTTATAAATTTTTCTTTAATTTTGTTCAACAGCTGTTTCTCTAAGAAAATTGCGAGAATTTCGTGAGGCTGCCATATTTTTATCGTAATTAAATACAAACAATAATTTCACACTGAAAAACTCAAACTGTATTTAAATGCAACTTAAATTTAAGTGGCAATTAACTAAATGCGTATTTAAATATGAAGTCATAAACTGGCCATAAAACATATAAAACTAAATTCATATCACAGCACTATCAGCTTCAGTTGATGAACCAAATTCTAAAGAAGCAACTTGCTTTGGCCATGTGTTGTGAGAAGATTTATTAACAATAGGTTTCAATCATATGATTTTTCTTAATCAATACTATTTTAATTTAGTTCAAACAGGTAAAAGTATTTATTTAAAATAGTATTTAAAATTAAAATAAGGTATAAAGTACTTTACAAGTCTTCTTTGAGGTATAATTTGCTTATTGTTAAAGAACATAAAAGGAACTTCGTTTTGTTTTAAATTGATGATTTGTTTTTAATCGTCAAACATTTTCTCTACCTACCAAAAGCAAAAAAGGTACAATTTGTTGACAGTGTCACCAAAAAGTAACCATAATTGTTGACATAGATACACTTAACCCCATGCTTCCTTCAGGGTTATTATTATGTAGTTTATTTTGAATAGTTTTTGTTTTTGTACTTGATCGTATGTAGTTTTGTAAATGCTTAATATTAATTTCCATAATGCAGTCGATTAACTCGACCGCTGGATATCTTAAATGTACAGGTAGAAAGTGCCTTCTTTAAAAAAGAAATTTGTATGTGGTTTTAAAGAATAGTGACAGAAATTATTAATTTTGTGCAGTTAAATCAAAAGTGCTCTTAAATAAAAGGCAGCTGAATCAAAAGTACTGTATTCCAGTTTTTACACTATTCGTATATTTTTGTGGACGTAGACCAAGAACTTAAATATTTTATTAGATAAGTTTCTCTTCATAAACCATAGTGTCGCCCTAATGTAAATATCTCTTCACTATTGCGTACATGTGTACGTACATATGTATATCGACGTATAATATAGGCTAACACTCATTCGTTCAGACAGACAAATTAAACATGAATTTATAGCTCGAGGCTGAAATGATAAATAAATTAATTAGACAACTAAATACAATCGATTTAAAAAATTTATTTCAACCGCAAATTTACTCTCTGCACTCATTCACTGAGTGCATATTGTGTCACATTTGACGCTGGAAAACATACAGTTGCTAAAAATTACTAACCTTATTAATATAAAATGTGCATTTGTAGCAGATAGCATAAGCAATAATGGCCTTCTTCATTTGGTGTGGAGTTTTAAATACAAATTTCATTTTTATTAGAATGGCTCGTATATGTGTACACACATACGCGTTCGTATTGCGTATCATTTGCAGCGACTGCATGCTAAATCATGTTCATTTAATTGACCATTTTGTTTTAAATGTGTTAGTTAGCTTTTAGTTTGTTTGTTTATTTATAAATCGATTGGAATGATGATTTTAAATATTTGTGCTTTTGGGCAATAGATGAAGATTAGATTTATTATGATAAAATCTATTTGAAAAAAAAGTAAAAGTATAAATTTTTAACTTTTCAATAAGTACTGTAAATATTGACCGACTTTCAAGAATGTATTTAATTTTTTTTAACGAACCTCTGCATAGCAGTGACAGTGAAAAAGATTCCCGTCTAAATAAATTTGAACAATTGAATAACGATGCTACTGAATGATGAAAATATTTGAAAACTTTTCAAAAACCACTCTTGCCAACTTGACGTTTTTCATCGGCAAAAAGCAGTCATTATATTCACATTTTATTTATTTATTTGTTTATTGGGTACCTTCTTTAACAAAATAAATGTTTTATAATATATAGAAGAATATTGAATGTTATTTAAGATTACATATGGATAAAATATGTGTTCACCAGTGTGATCTATTACATTAGTGCATTTAATTATTAATTACAAATCATTACAACAAAAATTTAGAAACGAAATGATAAAACACGAAAATGTGTGTACATGTATGTGTATAGTTATTATTGGTTAGTTATTATTATTGTCCGTAAAAATTAAAAATTCTTCTTTTGAACAGCAAAGCGTTGCTTGTTTCCCTAACTATTGGTGGAATAATATTCCAAAGAGGTATTGCGTTAACAAAAAATTGCCAATTCGATATCAAAGTGCGATATCTTAATTGAATTAACGTGTTGTTTCTACCAGAACGACAAAATTTGAGACGGTTGAGAAGGTGTTCAGGTTCACGACTTGTGATTATTTTGTGTAAAAATATTAGAGTTCTCATTCTCATTAGATCATCAAACTGAACATTAAATATTTTCTTCGTGTAAAAGCTAATATGCTCGTTATTTCCATAACGTTTGAGCCCATATACGTATCTTGTTATATTATTATTTCAAAAATCTCACACGCATATGTTAAAGTAGGGACTAAGAACGTTTTTGCTAATAATTCCCTAATTTTAGGTGGTGTAAAATTTTGAGTTCGCCACAAAGTACAAAGTTTCGAAAAAAGTTATCCCGCAAGCGTTTGTTACGTGATCTGCCCAAGTCAGATTACAATTAAGAATAACACCTAAATTTTTGGATTTTTTCACGAATTCTATTTCCTCTTTGTCAATGAAAATTTTTGGGTAATCCGTAATATGCTGTGTTCGCTTATGCAGAAAGATACACTTTGATTTTTTAGGGCTAAGACTTAAACCATTATTGGTGGCTCTGCTCAAATCATCATTAACTCAATTGATAAATCTCATTTGTTAAGATAACAATAACAATCTTGATTTCTTAATTTATTCAATGTTCAACTATCCATTTCACTTTCACTTTTATTTATTACAATTTATTCACAGATAATTTCATTGGCCACCATTTCATAAAGCCACCAATTAGGACAGTATAACCTTATTAACGTCACCTATTTGTCCATAAATATAATGTACATATGTACATAAATATATATTTTTTTTATTTCATTTGAAATTGGGTAACTAGTCTGTACGTACGAGTATTTCCGTTTGCATTTTATTTTGTGTTATGTATTGTACTTATATTTTATTTATTTTTAACTAATTTGTATTTTTGGCGGAGCTCGCTGTTGGCAGACAGACCCACATTAGATACAACACACATAAAAATAAAAACAAAAATAAAAATTATATTACTAGTATAATTATGGACTGCAACTAAAAAGAGCTAAGTTGGCTTTTAAAAATTGTTGTCCAAAAAAACGAAACAAATTGAATGTGAGAAAGGCCATTTGAGGTTAAAAAAGAATTTGCTAAACACAATAATAAACAATTTCAAATATATTTGTTATAATAATTATGTTATAAATTACATTTTCTGCATCAATAATTACCGATGCCAAAATAGAGACGCGGACAGACAGACATACGGACACTTAATCAGGGAGGTTACTGTGTAATTCGATTCGAAAATGAAAATCATTCGAATGGTATATTCGATACGAAAATTAAATTGTACTGTGTAACGCTTTCGAATAGCTTGCAGCGGAGTATATGTAATATGTACAATGTAATGTGTACATTTTAGGAGGGTGCCCCCAAACAAAAATCCGACATCGATTTTTTAAAACCACACTAATGTACATATATGGCAAAAAAGAACAATATTTGGTCCACTTGATCTGAAATGTCAAAATAACGAAGCAAAAATAGAACAAATTGGCATCAATTTTTTCGTGCGCAATTTTAAATTAATTTTATAAGGGAAATTAACTTGAATTCAAAATAAAACTAAGATGCAAAACAAAAAAAAAAATAACACATATATAATTAAATTTAAAAAAGTTTTTCAATCCTTGGAAGTCGATTTTATATAAAAAACGTGATAAAATTTATTGCTTCTTCAATAATGAAAAAAAATAGTAATACTTAAAAGACAATTCAACAAAATTTTTAATTTGTAAATATAAAATTTTTCAAAGCGAAATCAAAGTATATTTATAGACATACATACGAGTATATTAACATTTTATAGATACATATATATTTACAAACAAAAAATGTTGTTCAATTGATATGCAAACACATATTATTTTTATTTTTAATTTATGTTTTGTCCTGAAGGGTTAGTGAAATATTGACAATAAATTGTACATGTTTTTTTATATAAAAAAGATCCATCATTTTATCCTCATTATTTAAAAAAAATTTAAAAAAAAATGATTTTCATATTCTATATTTTGCAGATTCTAACATTTGTTGTTTTAATTCCATTTAAAGCCATTTTCCTCTCAGGGTTTTCCGATCGAATTTTTTTAATTCAAACTTTTCTTTTGCAAGCTTTAGTTTTATGATTTCATATAAAAAAATACGTAAATTTTTTATTTTTCTACACTTTCGCTGCCAAAATGTATTTCGAATGAAATACGAACAGTTTTAAGGTTTTTGGCATTTGTTTTCGTATTACACAGTTGTATTTTCGAAAGGAAGATTTACGAATACGAAAAGGCCAAAAAAATTTACGTACGTTCGGAAATAAATTTGCGAATATCTTATTGCACAGTTCCTTTTGCTCGAATTCGTACAATTTTGTTTTCGAATTGCACAGTAACCCCCCACATATGAAAAAATTTAAACTTCGGTGCATAAATTGGTGAGGTCTGGGGAAACGAACGATATATCCTTCTCCTTTTCTTTAATTCACTTAAAAATCACTTATCTACTAAATCCGGAAGGCAAAGACAAAACACGAAGCATCTGTTGAAGCAATGTGTTGCGCTAACCTGGCATGCTTGTTCAGTAGCAACGATGCAACCATCGCATCATCTTAGTGCTGTTTATTTATGCCTTAATAAATTTTATCCAAATTTTTAAATTTATTTTCCTTAAAAATTTGGTAAAGGCCGACCCAATGTCGAGAAAATTCCGTCTCTTTGAGACGCTGTGAGATGTCAATGAAGGCTACTGGCTCTATAAAAATGTATCGAGATCCTCGATTTGCCAAACAGAAATCCTGTGCTCTTCTTTTTTTTTTCTATTTTATTTATTGGTTTATTTTCTGTACAACAAGACTTGATCTTATATTTATAGTAGTCTGAAATTTTCAATTTAAATAGTTCAGTTTTGAACTATGATACCGTACACAACAACTTTTATAAATCGGCTTGGCATCGCTGTGCTAATGTTGCCATTCTCCTTTTTTGAATGTGAATCAAAGGTAACGGATGCAATTATATTTATTATAACAAAAATTGTTTATATGTCCATGATTTTGTCAAAATTCAGCTTTAAAAATGCTTATGCTATCCAAAGTCAAATGACTTTTATTTTGAATTTCTTGCCAAACTGAACAGCTGGTGAGTATTTTATTTAATATGCGTACCTGTAATAATATACAGGGAATATTCGGTGATTTGAATTTGAAACAGTTTTTTTTCCCATAAATTTCAAAGTGCACTCAAAACGTTTTTTAATATACGTACATATAAAAATTTTTTAATAATAATATTAATAATTAAACAAAAAATATAAAAAAACAAATTTACATATGCCTGGAAAAAGATATAGCGACATATGGCTGCATTTTACCAAGGATGGTACTGACCGTGGCAAACTTATGACACTTTTAGATTTTTTTTAAAAATATGTTTTTCTGGAAATTTTTATACGAAAACAACTAAATGTTACTAAAATTATAAGAAATTTAATAAATTTGTATAGTGCAAATTTCATTCGTCTATAAAATTGAAAATATGAATTTTACTAATCCAAATTAAACAAAAAATGTGATTCGTAAAGATATTTTGTTTTCGGCGAATTTAGACAAACGACATAAAACATGTATTTACATGGAAACCATAGCCCCAGTAAATACTATAGAATAAAATTTCTAATAATACTTACTAAAGGTCTCGTTACAAGTAGTTTTTTGTTGCATTATTTAAAATGCTGAACTATGATTTGATTGGAGAATTGAAAAATTTAATTTTAGCTACAATATAAATGTTTGGTTTTGCGTGGGCTAAGCTGGTTTAGATGGCCGCGATTCGTTCGTTTGGTGTCATACCATAAGCACTTTAATGTGAACCAAATGATCGATTTTGCTATTATTAAAGATTCATTTAAAATCATGTGCAAACTTAAAGGAACATTTGAAGTACTTTTTATAAGTTCATGCTCTTTTACATTATTTAATTTGTATTTTATTTTAACCGAAATTTTCTTTGTTCGTATATTTGATTAACGTCAGTAAAATTGCTAATAAATAGTAGTTCCTTTCCGTTCTACCAACAATCATTCGTAAAACTCACTGGATTTTACCGCCATCATTACGTTTATTTAACTCAATAGTATGCAAATCGACAAATAGTTTAAAAGATTAAACTAGTATTTAATCCCTCATCTACCCAAGGCTAACTTACACCCTTGGCCATAGTGCAGCAGTGTGAGTAACTTTTAGAATATAATTCAACTTCATTATTCTTTATCATTTCGTATGAAGTGCGCTTGTGCTGAAGACATGTCTGTAGACTTAAGATTGTTTTCGTAACTAAGAAATACAAGGCGGAAAAATCAAGGCTTGTTAATTAATCTACACAAACACTGTTATCTAATTTATTTTTATTAAATTCAGATATTAATTAGTTATAAACAATGAAATGTAAACAAGGTTACGTAAGTTACTAAGGTTACTAAGTTTTCATATGGCTCGACAAAGATTATGCAATCAGTTCAACGTTGAACTAACTGAACGACATAGTTCAAATCTTAGGATTGAACTAAAATGATCGATCACTAAAAGGAACTAAGATGGCACAAGTCTAATTTATAGTACAGAAACAGAATGCGTTAAACATAAAAAACATTTGCAATTATTAAATTCGAAATTAAAAGTTAATTAAAAAAAATAAAAATAATAAAAGAAATAATAATAAGAAGGGCAAGTTTAAAAATTATTCAAATATTCCTCAAAAGACTTTAAAATATGCTCAAAAATATGCATCCGCAAAAAGACAGACTAATAATTTTTAATCAGTTTTACTTAAACAAATGTTTATTACAAAGTATAAAATAACATGTTTTTTCAAGTTTTGAAATTGAAAAGATCTTCGATTGTTGTTTTTAATCTTGGTAAAAATTATTTTTAATGTGTGTATTTATTCTAAGAGGAGCTTCTAATAACTTATACTGCATTCTGTTGCCAATTTTGATTTTTGTTGTATCCATTGTAGAAGACTTGTTCAACACAACTGTTACTTTTGGGTACATACTCATAGTTCACTTCCACAGCAATTAATAACATAAAGTTTCAAACTTATCATTCATAAATTTTTATATATATGACGCGCAAAATAGAAAGGGGCCTAAGGGTAAAAACCGGTTTTGTTCAGGAGAGCCATTTTAAAGATTTAAATACGTGTATCTTTGGTGTACTTCAATTTCATAAAACGCGCATATCTCTGGGAGGTAACACTTTTGGGGCATGGCATCGGTCTCATTCGATGCTCAGATGTCCACATCAAAAAAAAAAGTGAAAATTGATTTTTTTTTTCCCTTAGGTCCCTTTCTCTATGCGCTGTCACATATTAAGATTTTTCCAGTTTTATTATCATCATGGAAAAAAAATGATTTGTCAATAAATGAATTTGAATACAAAAAAGAAAACTAAATAACAAGATTTATTATAATATATTATCCCCAAAAATCCCCAGCGAAAAAAGTTGTTTCCCCCAAAAAATCCTTTGGGAATTTTGCAAAATAATTTGTATTCGCAATCTCAAAAGAAAATCCCATATTTGAGAACTCCCAAACTGAGAACGCTGCGTTGAACCAATTTATCATTGAACAAATTAAATAATTTAAAAATCTTTAATGAAATGTAAAACCATTCTTTATATGAAACAGTTTCATTAAGATTCTGAATCAATTTCTTTTATATTTTAATACAAGGTGGCGCAAAAGTAATCCTCCTATCAGAAAATGCTATAAATTTTGCGATTGGCCCCTAATGTCAGTTCTGTTTTGACATTTGTGTAGTAAACACATGCGAAATACACGTTAATAAACAATGTTACGCTACACTGCTCCAGAACGCGGAATATTGGTGACTATTTATTTGACCAATAATCGGTCGGTGACTTTGGCACAACGTGAATTTCGTCGCAGATTTCCTGGCCGTCCAACGCCTACTGGTGAAACACTGCGACGTTTAGCCGCTCGCCTCGAAGAGACTGGCACAACACGAGATGCTGCCAGGCGTGGCAGACCCCGGAGTAGCCGTTCTGCAGAGAATATTGCTGCTGTAGCCGAGGATATCATGGAAGCGCCGTCGACATCGACCAGACGACGTGCCACGCAAATGGGTATCAGTCGACGGTCTTTACAGCGAATTTTGGTACAAGATTTGAAGATGTTTCCGTACAAAGTCCAGACGGTGCATCAGCTGTTAGCTGCTGACCGCCAATCGCGTCTAACATACGCTCAAGCCATCCTTAATCACCACCAACAGGAAGATGATTTTTCATCAAAAATAATCATGAGTGATGAGGCCCATTTCCATCTTAGCGGGTACGTAAATAAGCATAATTTACGCTTCTGGGGCACTGAAAATCCGCGTGTAACCCACGAAGAGCCATTACCACCGCTCAAAGTCACTGTATGGTGTGCTGTTTTCGCTGGAGGAGTCATCGGACCTTTTTTCTTCGAAGACGTCGCTGCCCAAACGGTTACTGTGAATGGTGAGCGCTACAGAGCAATGATTAACGAGTTCTTTTTGCCGCAACTTGATGAATTGGGATTGGAAAACATGTGGTTCCAACAGGACGGTGCAACAGCACACACTGCACGTGCCACAACCGATATGCTGAAGGATGCATTTCCCGGGCGCCTAATCTCCCGTTTTGGCGATTTGCGCTGGCCAGCAAGATCGCCTGATTTGACCGCTGTCTGCAGCGGGGGCTTTTTGTGGGGCTTTTTGAAGTCGCGGGTTTATGTCAACAAGCCTCAGACTCTTGCAGCTCTTAAAGACAATATCCGTCAAGAATGTGAGGACCTATCGCCGGAAGTTTTGGCCAAAGTGATGTAAAATGCCATAAAAAGGGCTCAAATGACAATCAACTATGGCGGCGGCCATTTACATGACATCATATTCTCGACTTGATGTAAAAAAATTAAAAGACCAAATAAAAATAATCCACAAGAAGAATCAAAGTTTTTCATTTTTTTTTTAAATTACAGCCAAAAAACATCGGAAGGTTATTTTTGCGCCACCTTGTATATAATTTTTCGACTTTTTTTTAAATATTTATATTATTCTTTAAATTAAGCTTAAGGTCACTTTTGTTTATAAAAATCGTCCAAATTTATTTTATTTTTATTTAAAATTTATTTTTAGATAAAATAAATTTGGATGATTTTTATAAAAAAGTGACCTTAAGCTTAATTTAAAGAATAATATAAATCATATACAATTACATTTCATTCTTGAAGCTCTTTCATTGAACTAATAAACTAGTTGCATTCTATTTATATCACAGCTAACCAAATTTTTAATTACATTCATTAATTAATTACATTATTCATTGCTACAACAAAGAATGTAAACATTCGTTGTCTGATTCAGGGGGGTTCTTTTAGAGTAACGCCAAACTGTTGGACATACTAAAAACAACATTATTTAATTGAGTTTTCTGGATATTTATATAACAATATTATCCAGCTACAATTCAATTTCTTGAAATAGCTTTTTCAAAATATATCGAAATTAAAAAAAAAAAAACAAATTTACTTGTTTAAAAAATACGACGCCATAAAGTGATTAAATTTTATTCTCACCCATTCCACACATAATGGATTTGAAAAAATTCATGTTACACAGTAGTATCTTATTTTCACACACACCTTAAACTATTTCAAATAAATGACAAAATATTTTTGGAATTGATCGATTTAAATACATTAAAAATTATTTAGCAATTAATAAACAAATACTTTTAAGATTAAACAAAAAAATTTATAACAAACTAAAAGCATATTTGAAGACCTTGCAATACGAGTAGCAAACAGTTAAAGTTATTTGTTAAGCAAAATTATTAACAAAAAAAAGAAAAAATATTTTAAAATGAAACATACATTGTATTGTAATAAACCGGTCCCGGCTAAATATTTTTTACACGAATATATAATTTTTTTTTCTCAATGGCTTATTGAGTCATGTGCACGTTCCAGGGACGTGTGGAGTTTGTCATGTTTATTTCGTATTTTGGTTTATTTGTAAAAAAATATTATTAACCAATTCACGTTAATTTATTTTTCCGCTTAAGAAAAGCGTATTATTAGTCAACATACACTCGGTGACAAAAAATAAACTCTGGCCCTCTGCAGGCACTAAGAAAACAATTTAAATTCTTGGAATTTTAGAAATGGTTTAAATACTAGTAAAAACTTCTTATTAGATCAATAGAAAAAAATTTTAAAGCAACATAAATACTTATTTTTATTTTTAATATTTCCAACAATTTTTAAACCAAAAGGGGGAAAAAATTGTTGACTAATAATTTGTTAACTTTTTTATTTTAATTATTTATTGATTTTTTCCTCTTGAACAAGTTAAGAACGAAGAAATATCGAGATAAAACAAATTTGAATGATTTTTATAAAAAGGGGACCTGAAGCTTAATTTAAAGAATAATATAAATATTAAAAAAAAGTCGAAAAATTATATAAATAAATACATAAATACATAATAAAATATACTTAAATTCTTCTAATAAAGTAACAATGAACTTTTTCATTTTAAAACCAAAACTCGTATTTTTTTTAATTGTAATATTTTTATTAGATTGTATAGAAGACATGTTCCGTCAAATGGCCACCATGGTTCTCATGACAGGCCATTACTTTTTCTCACCGATGACGCTTTGTATCTCCGATTTGAGATCAGGAATTGTTTCTGGTTTATTCGCATAAATCCGAGATTTCACAAATCCCCAAAGAAAAAAATCGATCGTTCGGTGTTAAATCGCATGATCTTGGTGGCCAGTTGACATCGGAATTTCTTGAGATAATTTATTCTGGAAATCGTTGCTACAATAAATCGATTGTTTAATGCGCGGTGTGGCAGGTGGGGCCGTCTTGCTGAAACCATATGTCGTCCAGATCAATGCCGTCCAGTTGAGGTCACAAGAACTCTTTTATCATTCCTGCCACGAATACCATTCACAGTCACGGCAATTTCATGCTCATCTTTAAAGAAAATCCTCACCAGACAGTTCCTCGTTGTGGGTGCATTTATTTCTCACGGATTGCATGAGGATTTTCTGAGCCCCATATTAACAAATTTTTTGAATTCACGAAGCCATTCAGATGAAAATGGGCTTCATCGAAGAGAATGATTTTATTCGAAAAATTAGCATTGACTTCACTTTGCTCCATTACAAATTGAACGAATTGCCAGCGCTTTTCATATGGTCAGCTGGTTTGAGCTCCTGTGTAAGCTGAATTTTGCACGCATGACGCTGAGGTCTTGTTGAGAACGATGCTGAATTGATGTGTTGGGGTTTACGGTGACACACTCGTTTACAGTAGGAATGATTCCAAGAGACCAACCGTTATGATGACGCACAGGAGTCTTACTGTCCATAACCAACCCAGTTTATTCAAATTTGTTGACGACTCTTCGAATGGTTGACACATTAGGTGCACTTTCTCGACTTAAAATTCCTTGAAGTTTGCGAGCGGTAACTTTCCAAGTTTTTCTAATCAGTTTTCACAATTATAACGCATTCTTCTTTCGTAAAGCGCTTCATTTTTAAGAATTAAAAATAAACACATGTCACTGCTGCCAAATCTCGCAGTTGCTAGTGAATTATTACTGAGACACCCTTTATGTTTGGTTGCACAGGCTGCCGATTGCAGGCAACCGGCCCACTTGGGTCCAGAAAAATAGGTCCCTTTGTGATGAACACCCTTTAGATTCTGTAAATATTTTTTTTATGTATCTTCTCGTTAATATAAATATTGGAAATTTTTTCAATTATTTAAGTCCAGCCAGCATTATACAAATTTCAAATTTCTACTAATGCTTTTATAAATATGTATAAAGTTTAACTATTTTTCTAAGTACTATTTGTTTGTTATTATTTTCTGTTCTTTTTTGGTGGCAAAATCTTTAAATTGTTTTATATTCGGAAACTGTTAAACAAAAACTACTTATCCAATTATTTATAAATCGGTCTTTAGTATTGTAAATCAAATTTAAAAATTATGATACAATAAACTATATAATTAAACAGCTGTTTTTTGTTGTTTGTATTTAAGTGCTATTTATACCATCCATACAGTAGATTTGAGTAGAAATTTCATTGAAAAGCACTCAGTTTGATGTTTTGATTTCCATACAAATTTTCTAGATAAGAATACCGTCTTGGTTTTGTAAACAGCACTTTATTAACTACTCCACACAGTGTGACGAACTCAAGTTAAATTCAACAACAATTATAGCCATGATTTACTACCTAATAGTCAAGTTTTAGTGTGCTTATTTATCTGCCAATAATATTTATATCAGTTTATATTGCGATAACAATCTCAACCGAAAAAAAAGATACAAAAAAATTATTTTTTTTCCATAAAAAAAATATCAACGATTATGTCTGCAAAATTGCACTACAAATAAATATGTCAGAAAAAAAATCAACGATTATGTCTGCAAAACTGTAATTAAGCAGTTTGAAACATACAGTAAAAAGTATTATTATTTATTACGGAATTTTCTGATTTTTGGCAGATTATTTTCTTGAATTTTTTTTCAGTTTCCTCAATTTCGGTGACAAAATTTTCAAAGAAAGTGAAGTTTTACAGTATTTGACACCAGCTACCTCCTTGGCTCCTTGGAGTTGGCTTTTATCACAATTTGAGATTTTAAAAGCAGTCTAATCATAAGAAAAATATGCAATTATCCATGAAATAAGAGCACACCAATCACAAGTAAAATCATTGGTGAATTGAATTCAAAGTAGCTCTATTTCTGGAGAAACAGCAATGCTCTTATCATGTAGTTGGCGGATCTCTTCATAAAAGCTAAATTTAAATTCGGTACTTATACTTGATATGCAATGAAAAATATCCGGAATTGTCTCTGAGGTGTATCTAATTGGTGTTCATATTTAAAACACAATGGAATATAATTGACGATGGTTTGTTTATAATAGCAATTTTTAAAAAGAGTTCCTAAACAATGTAACAAAGCTAAATAAATTATTAGGGTATTCAATCGTCTAACCGTTAATAGGCTAATTAATTAATTACTACCCGCTCAACTGATCGATTAAACTAAAATTAGATATTTTTATTTAATAATTAAGTCAGGTAATTTAGGTTGATTATTCGATAAAACAAAGTTTTATATTTTTTTGTTTTTTTGAACATATTTTTTATTTGTTTAATTAATTGAAATAAGCCAAAGTTTGTTGAGAAAAAGCGAAATGGAGTCAAAATGGTGTAATGGAAGATTTCATCAACTGGATATAGATTACTTTCGATTTCTTCTAAATCTTCAATAAATGAAAGGAGTTTTTTTTTTGTTAAATCAGGTTTCATTAAAAGTACAGATCGCTTAAAACCTAATTTGAACCAAATTATTTCCCTAAAAGATTACGCTAATAAATCTCCTTAAGCTATGAAATTAACTTATAAAACGATATCGCTCGTGGTTTTATTAAACATATTTATGTATTCCTTTTCTGGCCGTGTATGTTTATGTTATTATTTTTTTTTCTAATAACACCTCAAAATAATAAATTTGTGTATTTTTTATGTATTGAAATTAATTAATTTGTGGAAACATTTTTATTAATCGGTTAACCGACCAAATTTAAAATCAGCTGACTAAACCAAAAGTTCGGTTAAAACCGATCAAACCAGAAACCCGATTAATTGAATACCCTATAATTAATATAGGACTTTATTAGCCCAAAACTTTCTAATCCTTAGATATCCGATTTTAGATATATTCGTTCAGTGTTCGAAAAAAAAACTCGATTCCTTATTTAAGTGATTCGTAGTGTAGATTAAAATAATTGTGTACTATTAACTTACGCACACGTACGTACTTCCATAATTTAAGTTCACTGGCGGCAAAATTTGCCAAAGACACGGCAAAAGACATAATGCATATAAAATGAAAATAACGATGTTAAATAAGAAACAACATCAACGGCGATAAATACCAATGTAACAAACAACAACAGTTAATATGTGTGTTGAATTATTTATGACATAACAATGAAAATATTTACACATGCACACACCTTTAGTTATGCACGATCCCAGCAAACATACAGGATTGAGCTCAGATTGAACTCTGTTTTAATGGTTAAATGCTCGAAAATGATTTGAATGTAACCTGAAGAAATAGCCGGCTCCACAGCTGATCAAGAGAGTTATGCGTTGTCATATTCTAATGAAACGCCATTTTGTTAGGTGTCGACTGTAAACTAATTTATTGAATTTTGCGGTACAACTGCGATAAAGTAACGAAAATAAAGATATAAAAGTAAAATACTAATTTCATGAAATATTCGTAGGTTTATTATGGTGTCTATTTATTATAAATAAATATAAATATGTATTTATATCGGCGCAGGTTTATCATTTTATTGGAGTATTTTGCTGTGTATTTTTATGTTGTGAATATTAAATTTGTGGTGCAGATTTCAACATAAAAATAGAAAATTCCTGCCAAGAAAAACTCCATTGCAAATTCTTTGTTGTCCATACTTTTTAGTATAAGCCAAACTAATTAATTTAGCAAATTTAAATTATTTCTTTTGCAGCACTTTTATTTCTTTTCCATTGTTTACATTAACCAGCTGTTCAATATCCAATTATTCATCAAGTCGTTTCTAAGACAAAACTGTTGGTCTCAACAGTTGGCAACAGTTTCACAACAGTTTCACAACAGTTAAGCTCAACAGCTACATCTTATTAATGCGCCCATTCTTTAATTTTCAAATGAATTGTAAATTAAATATTTGTTGTTAAAGCGGCAGTATACATACTGTGAAAAATTTCAGTGTCTACTACGATTCATAAAACTTAGTTCTATGCAAAAAATCACATATCTTGTTTCGACTACAAAGCCAGTGATTACTGACTGACAACGTCAGTTCGAATCAAATTTCAGCCAAGTCATAAGATCCAGCATTTTTCGGATGTGCATTATTGTGCCATTGTTTTTGTTGTTGTTGTTGGACTGTTTAAATTACGAAGTTATAGCACTGGTCACTGAACAGCAGTGTTTTCATGAGCTGGAATGAAACGAAGCTAAGTCGTCTTTTTGAGAAGGCCAGAAAAAGCTAAATCGCCCAGAAATAAATAAAATTCAACGTTTTATTTATTAACAATAAAAAAATATAAAACATGTTGAAATTTATTTAAAAAACAATTCTCCCCTAAAGAGGTATTTGGATAAATTTTTTACACAAATTAAAGAAGGATACGAGGAATATTTTTGCATTCTTAGCTCAAAAATCACGTTTTTTGAGATATGACTATGTTGCAATAAAAGAGCGCTAAGATTTAAAAATTTACTATAAAAATCTCTTTACATTTTTTTAACGATAATGGCATGATAAATATCGTTTGTCAAAACTTGAAACAAACAAAAAATCTTAAAAGCCTTTGAACTCGTAAACAAACATAATCAATCTGCAAATTAATTTAATTCATACAATTAAATTGAAAATTCACATTCTTAATTAAACTCTATCTAAATGTTATATTTAAAAATGCATTCATGTGGAATTTTAAATATTATTATTTACTCTTGTATTAAAATTAACTCAATATAATTGAAAAATCTAACTGATTAAGTTTGGTTTTTGTTTGGTCGTGAGTTTTATGTTTTTAAACATTAAATGAAAATAAATACACACATATCCATAGATACATTGATAGATACATAGATAGATACATGTATGTATATATGTAATCATATGTAATTATAAAACTAAATTTTTTACGTACATCTGTGCAATCAATTTTATTTAACTTTTTATCTAAACAAAAAACTAAATTTTTACTGATAGATACTTATATCGAATAATTAATATAGTTTTCGGTATAAACGGTTTGTTTAGAATTAATCGGTTAACCGAGTAATACAAATTTGCACAAATTAAATAATTTGTGTAAATAAAAATTGGGGGAGTGCGACTGATTTATCAATTATTCAAAGATTCCGATTAATCAAAATCTGATTACACGATTATTTTTTTGATCAACAAATTCAGTTCTTCAATTTGGCGATTAATTAATAAACTCCTACTTGGATTCCTTAAAAACATGATTAATTGATTAATCTGAATTTTTAAAAATTTTATTTTTAATTTGAGTTTTTATTTTTTTCTTTTTCGATATTTCTTTTTTTCTTTTTGGTTTTTCTGCAATTTAATTCATTCATTTGTATTTGTATATATAAATTTAATGTCAAATTAATCTAATTTACTTTGAGCACTAGATACATTTCTTTATAAACGTTTACAAAATTTTTATTAAAAACACCGATATTTATGTAAAAATTTTTTATTTAAACAATTTTATATATTCCTGAAGAAGCCACACAAAGAAGCTGCAATAGATCGGCGTTTTTAATAAAAATTTTGTTAACGTTTTTAAAAAAAATTATCTAGTGCTCAAAATAAATTAGATTAATTTAAAACAACAGAAGGTCGAAAATATATAAGAATATATTTAATTTCGTTAAAATATATTTTTGTTTTCTGTTTTTGAATGAAATTGTTCAAATTTCAACATTTTAAAATTTAAAATATTTTATGAACCGATTAGCAATTTTTCTTTTTTGTTGCGGTTTAATACCAAACTAAAGCTTTATCGCTTCTTTTTGTTATGGCATATTTTTTGGTATTTTAGCTTAACGATTTTTTCCAATTTCGGCGATTTTTTCCATTTAAGCAATTTTTCTTTGCTTTGGCTATTTTGTCCATTTTTTGGTAAATTTTTAATTTTTGCGTTTTGATTCAGTTTATCGATTTATTCAGTTTAAGAAATTTTTCTTCGCTTTGACGATTTTTTTCATTAATATAATTTTTCCTGTAATGGCGATTTCTTTAAGTTTTAGAAAGTCAATTTATTTTAGCGATACCTTATTGCATAAATAACATTTCTTGATTATAAATCCTTCAAGTTTTAGCGGTCATTGTAATAAATATATTATAGGATTTTCAAGTGTCTAACTATTATGGCATACGAGTTAGATGCCTGTGAGAGAGGGACAGATGTATTTATATCTAATCGAAAACAATAGGCTATTTATTTATTTAAGTCTATGGATTAACAAAATCCTTACAGACAACATATTTAAAAAAAGAAAAGTTACATTAAATCACATAGAACTAAACTAGTTGTTTCAGTATACAATTAAATTACGTTTAATCACATTTTCATGAAAAGACATATCAATAGCATTGTACAATTCATTGAAGTTATAGCAAATTCTACGGAATAGATCAGCATTAGCATAGTTTTGACGAAAATATTGCAGTGTCAGAGGATGAAGTTGACGTAGTGGACGGTGCGGTACATTAAATGTCAGCTCATTTACCAGAAACTCGGAACAGATGTCACCATTTATAAGTTTAATAGCAAAGATTGCATTTAAAACTTTTCTCCGGCTCTTCAGTGTAGGCAAGTTAATTTTTCGCAAGTTTGACACACGGTTGGGGTATGAATTACGCAATGTAATAAAGAGTCCCAGATGACGGAACAATATTCCCGAATAGGTCTGACCAAGGAAGTATAAAGTTGCCTCTTTACTGCTGAATCATTAAATTCTTTGGCCCACCGTTTAATAAATGCAAATACACCCCGGGCTTTATTTATGCACATATTTATATGGTTAATAAACAGAAGCTTTCGATCAAACAGAACTCCAAGATCAAGAAACTCACCCACGCACTCTAATATGCACCCTCCTAAAGTGAAACATCCACTAGAGTTAGCTCTTCTGGAAAAATGCATATGTTTGCATTTATTGAGATTTAAAGCCAATAGGTTCTCTTTACACCAAATAAAAAATGAATCCAAATCTCGCCGTAGATATGATTGACTAAGTTGATCATCCGAATTCAAAAATATCTTAACGTCATCGGCATAGATTAGTATATCAGAAAATTGTACTGAGGATGGTAAATCGTTGATATAAAGCAAGAAAAATAATGGGTCCAAGATGACTACCCTGTGAAACGCCAGATTTAACATAAATTTTTCCAGAATTAGCGTTAACGAGGCGAACACGTTTATGTCTATCTTCCAGATACGATTTTATCCAATTCAAAGTTCTGTTAGAGAACCCCATTAAATACAATTTATGCAACAAGAGGCAGTGATTTACTCTATCAAAAGCCTTACTGAAAGCAGTATAAATAGCAGCTGTAAATTTGCCATTTGTGAATCCATGATTATTGATTGTTGTTAAATTTAGCAGATTAGTTGAAGTAGAAAGCCGTGTTGAGATGGTGTTAAAAAAGATGAAATCTGGTTGACGAAGAGGCTCACAAATACATTGTTCAAATAGTTTTGGAATAGAAGTCAGCTTGGCAATACCTTTATAATAGTTTACATTTGACTTACAGCCTGATTTAAATAATGGTACAATAAACGATTCTGTGCGATTGTGTGCGTAACCCTGAAAGGTTAAATTCTATGAAAATGCTTAAAGGACATATTTTATAATAATGCAGGAAAAGTGTCCAACGTTTTGAAATAATATTGTAATGAATTGTTTGACTTGAGTTCAAATCTAAGTTTACCCATTTCTTTTAATTTTAGAAATTTATTGGAAGAATTCTTCATTTTATTCATTTATTCATTCATTTTTATTATTTGGAATAATTTATTATTCATCAGACTAGCAGAACGGATCAGTACTGATTTCGAGGTTTGCTAAATATTAGAAATATTTTTTTTTAAATCAGAGGTCCAAAAATACCTTAAAAAATTATTCGCGTAATATTTTCCCATTTTTTTATGCATTAGAGGGTTAAGACATATTAATCCTTTATAGCCCAATAACATAAAATAATTTGTTCCGTAATTTTTTTTACCGATTGGAGATGTTTATAATAAAAAGCCAACTTAAGTTCTAAAATGTGAAATATGGAAAATCACGCAATGGCCAGCCAGCATATGCATCTGTAATATCTTGTGTTTGTTCTTTTAAAAAAAATGTGCCTTTGAGGATTAATATGGCTTAAATTTCGGAAAATATTTAGTTCGATAAATAGAAGAAAAATTAAAGAAAGTCTCTAGTTGTTTTTCAAACGCAAACTCAAATAAGTGTAACTTTACATGAGAAGGTAAAAACATAAAAGAAACTGTGCAACTGCGTGTAGAACTTCTTGTAAAAGCGTTATTTTGTACAATATTGCAATAGATTTTTGTGACGAGGTGTATTTGTGTTAAATGTATTGGAATCACTGAAAAACTAAATTTCATAAAAATAACTAGTTAGGGCCTTTCTACTTGAGACCATCGATATGTACATTCATGTTTGCCTATCAATAATAAGGTTATATCAAATTCGGCAGTCTGCTTTAAATTTGTTTTGCTGCACAAAGATTTATTTCATCTTTTTGTTTTAACCTGCATATAAACTTTTAATACCTTTTTATTAATGTTAAATCTTTCCGTACTTTTTTTTTAGCTTCCCAAAGGAGCGGTATGGCAACTATTCTTCCTATTCTGTGCAGCACTTTACATTAATGGTAAATACACTTTAATTTATACACAACATTGTGTAAAAATCTACAAATAAAAGAACAAGTTTACAAAGAAAAAAAAATGATAATTTTCATATTCATATTCACAGGGGTCCGTGCGGAAGGAAGAGTTGTTTGTTATTACACCAACTGGAGTGTCTATCGTCCAGGCACAGCGAAATTTAATCCACAAAATATAAATCCATATCTGTGTACACATTTGATTTACGCATTTGGAGGATTTACGAAAGACAATCAAATGAAACCGTTTGATAAATATCAGGATATTGAACAAGGTATGTATGTTAAAGTGTGTGCATGTGTTCACAAACTGCATGTGGCAAAGTAAACAAAATTTTAAGGCTACCCAATCAAAAGGATAAAGAATCAAATAATGATTTATACCCTAAAGCTTCTTTTTTTTACAAAAATACTGTGCACATACACTCAGACAAATCGCCCGCCAATAAGCTTCTAGCTTTATTACTACTACTGTTGAAACTTTATGGCACATTTTGAATATTTTTTTTTAGGTGGTTATGCCAAATTTACTGGTCTGAAAACATACAATAAGCAATTGAAAACAATGATTGCAATTGGAGGCTGGAATGAGGCTTCATCTCGCTTTTCGCCGCTGGTAGCAAATCCCGAACGCAGACAAAAGTTTATTAAGAATATTTTAAAGTTTTTGAGACAAAATCATTTTGATGGCCTTGACTTGGACTGGGAGTATCCGGCTAATCGTGAGGGTGGCAAGCCACGAGACAAAGACAATTACGCTCAATTTGTGCAAGAGTTGAGGGCTGAATTTGAAAGGGAGTCAGAAAAAACCGGACGTCCACGGCTGTTGGTTACCATGGCTGTGCCAGCAGGCATTGAATACATTGAAAAGGGTTATGACATACCAAAGCTGAATAAATATTTAGACTGGTTTAATGTACTAACCTATGATTTTCACTCTTCCCATGAGCCTTCAGTTAATCATCATGCTCCCTTGTATTCGCTGGAAGAAGAATCTGAATATAATTATGATTCCGAATTGAATATTGTATGTTTGCAAGGTTTAGTTAAAAAAATACAAATTTTAAATAATCATTTTATTTTCAGGACTATTCAATTAAATTCTATTTAAATGCTGGAGCTGATCGTGATAAGCTGGTCTTGGGTATACCCACTTATGGTCGCTCCTTTACCTTGATTAATGAAGAGAGTACAGAAATTGGTGCTCCTGCTGAAGCTCCAGGTGATCAAGGTGATGCTACACGCGAAAAAGGTTATTTGGCTTACTATGAAATTTGCCAAAACATTAAGGAAGATCCTGAATGGACAGTTGTTCAGCCAAATCCTAATGCTATGGGTCCGTATGCCTATCGTCGCAACCAATGGGTGGGCTATGACGATGAAGCTATTGTACGTAAGAAGGCTCAATATGTAGTGGAGAATGGTTTGGGCGGTATTATGTTTTGGGCCATCGACAACGATGATTTTCGTGGTACCTGCACAGGCAAGGCATATCCGTTAATTGAGGCCGCCAAGGATGCTATGTTGGATTCGTTGGGGTAAGTGGGGTTGAAATAAGATTTACTTTAAAATAAACATGCCTTTTTCATTTACATTTTATATAAATATTTCAATTGAAATGTATACGCTGGATACTCTAAAACTATTAATATTAAATCATGACATTTCCAAAACTAAAAATCAGTTTACTGTTAATTCAGTCGATTTTCAAATATTTTAAATGTCTGCAATGCAATAAGACAAATTTTTTACAGAATTCGTGCCTGAAAATCAGGCGATTGAAGAGAGATTCCCTACATTCTATTTTTTATTTATAATTTCATATCGCCGTGATAATTAACTTTCTTCCGGCCAGTAAATGAAGTAAAATTTTTTATTATGAAATTGAGGGATGTGTAGGTCAGCATGGTCAAAGAGGGAATAAAGAGCTTATTCAATTCTCTTTCACTTATTACGAGTATAAGTGAGATATTTGAATTTTGTTTTAACTTTTAATATGCCGACAGTCAGACTGCACTGAACGCTCTATCTGGTGTATTTACAACATCTGAGCTTGTAAAGGAAAGCCGCACATCCTTAAATGAGATGTCGTCACATTCCAACCTGGAGCTAATCTGTGTACAAGTACACGCTAACGTGACCGGCAACATAATTGCGGACCAGATAGCATATGAAGGCTCTCGTTTGCAACAACGGGACACCGACCGGCTAGTAGGAGTCCCACTAAAGAGCTGTAAAATTCTCATACAGCAGAAACTAATAGAAACTAAATAGTTCAATGAATCCACATGTGCAGTATCTAGTTTAACTCGGCCCCAATACGATCGATCTAAATCTGTCATCATACTGGGGATCTCTCGACATCAGCTGCGTATGCTCGTGAGAGTCCTAATGGGGCACTGTTTCATAGGCGCCCATGCAAAAACACTGAATCCACCTTTCAATGACTTCTACAGAAGTTGTCAAAATGAGGAGGAGGAAGAAACTGTAAATCTGTCAATGTCCAGCTCTGTCCTATCACAGAGCAATTTATTTAGGTAACCCGATATTTCCCGAATTCGCAGAACTTACGGAATGAAAACTAAAAAGTGTGAACCAATTTATTCGTAAAACGGGTTGGTTCAACACCGACCGGAATATATGACAGAGAAAAATTTCTTTTCACTGCCCACATCAGATATTATAAAGGGACCAATTTTCTGAACCCAAGTGAGCCGATTCCTTGCAATTGGTAGCCTATGCAATCTAACCTAACTTTTCGTACCATCCCCATATAAATATAAAAATATATTAAATGAGTGTTTAGAACTTAGAACCAGTTCTCTTGGTGATCATGTGGGATCATTGACTAATATCGCAGATTTGCTAGACTAAAGGCCGAGGCACATAGAATCCGTCGTACGTTATACGTTGCTTTTTTCAACTGACATTAAAGTATCGGCGGAGAAGGTTAAGACAAGGAGTACTTTGTTGGCAGACATGAAATCAGCTTCATTTGATTAAAGTACACATTTTGAATGGGATTCAAGGATATTCTGTTTTTTTTTTAAATTTAAATTTAATTTAATTTTGTCACCACACAACACAAAAAGCTTAATAAAAACAAAGCAAAATAAATGATATTTTTCAAAGTACTCAACGTACATTAAAAGTTAAAAGTTGCCGTTGACGGAGACGTACTGAATGTGACAAAGCTCATAAGAAAACCTATATTTTAACTTCGGCATTTAACTGTCTGTTTTTTTTTTCAAAATTACAAAATAATATTATTTCGGCTATTATATTGAAAAAAAAAACAATAAGAAATAAGCGGGAATGTCACTGTACACGATAGTGTGCTAGACTAATAACCTGGAGGTTGCAGGTTCGACTCATGCCAACATCCTGAATAATTCTGCAAAAAATTTGTTTAATAAACATACATACATAAATTGTCTAACAAAAACTTAAAACGGATACCTTTTTTTAAATTCGGCACGATAAAAATACGCAAGGGGCTAAGAAAATGACGTGTAGACAAAATCTTAAATGAGCAAAACATAATTTTTCCGTGGGCCTTGTGTCACCTTAACGGCAAATTTTTACAAAAAGTTTGTACTTTTTGCTTCAACGAAGCCAAATCTTATTTTGAAACAATATTTAAATCAATTTCACGTATAATAAAATTGTAAACAGCATCATTTTTTTCATTTCTATTCTTTTCACAAATCTAAACATTGAAAAGTTCAGTATATTTCAAGCTGAGCCTGTTTGAAAGAACTTGATTTACGAGTAAATCAAAAACCGAAAAAAAACCGAAACGAAAAATAAAAAATTTTAATTCAAAATTCTTTTCTTAACACTTTTCATCACGGAAAAATATTGCAGTCTACGGCCCACATCATCAAAAGCTTTTGCGAAGATTATATTTATGGGAAATTTCAGTTATTAGAGGTTAAGTTAGAATTACACATTTTGTTAAGAAAAGCAATACCGTCCACCAAAATATTTTTTTTAATTACTTGCTATCCCCTCTCTTCACCAAATTTAGCACGATTTGCTTCTTTTTGTTTAACAACGGATAAAAAACATTTTAATTTTTATGAAAATTACACTTTTTATGCTGCACTGAGCACGTTGCTTGCAAATGTCAACTTCGAGTGCCCATAAATCAGCTGATATTTGTTTTTTTACAAAAACCAAATATGTAGTTATTTGCTTTGATATATTCTTAATCGAACGTCATCGAGAAAAAAATATTATTGTTAGTGCAAAAAATTATTTTTAGCCAAGATTTCGGATCAAATTACCTACTGTGGATTGTCAAAAGATTAAAAAAAAATACACACGATCAGACAAGCGAAAAACACTACACAAGTGGATTGTACGAAACGAACTGTAAATAAGTTTAAGAAGAATCTCCTTAAAGAACTTTAAGTCTACTAGAAGTCACTTAGTTCACGATAACAAAAGATGGAATTGTATTGTATGATGGAAATGTTGTGATTGTTTCTTAAAGTAGAGTTTATAATCAAAAATCTCTGTGCGTTTGTAATTCCACAGAATTGTGGGTGGAAGAAAACGTTTTAGAAAGTTTATTGGAAGTTTTGCTGTAACTTTACTTATTGCGTATTGTTCAAACAACAATTAAAAAATTAAAATAAATAAAATATATTCAATGCATTATTAACGATATTTTTTTTTTATTAAGAAAGGGACAAGAAGGATTTAATTATAATAGCAGAACGGCCAGTAGAACTGTTTCAACGACCGCAGCACCATCATAATTAAAGAACTAGAACGTGGAGGTTGACGACGATGGTGAAAAACATTTGTTTCATTAAACACTCGAACCTTGAAATTGGGCTAAATTAAAAATTTAAATTAACTGCCTGTCCCGCAATGTCGAACAATATCGTTCTTTTGTGAAATTACATTTAAAACAAAAAGAATTTCTAAAACGTTTTTGTTTTAAATGTAATTTCACAAAAGAACGATATCGATCGACATCGTCGGTCAGGCAGTTAATGTAGAAAATTATATTTCGCGGAATTCTTTGGAGTTCGCGGGTTACTAGTTTTTTATTCCCTGTTAGCGGAAAGTCACCAAGCTCGGGAAATTGCAATCGCTGGTGCTAGGATGTATGTGAAGTTAGCTCCGGTAGTTAGCATGATTTTTATCAGAACTGTTAAGTTAACATTTCTGTCTCAAAGAGACAGTAAAGTTAACAGAATCGAGTTTTTGTTAATATTTGCACGCGAAAATAATAAAAAACTGCGGATACTAAACATATAAAAAAAGTTTTAAAAAAGAAAAATTATTTTAAAAATCCCCAAAAAAATTGTTAAAACCTAAAATTTTGCGCAATTTATTTTTCCTCAATTTCTTTTGCAAAAATTAGTTTAAAAAAAGTTTAAAATCGGGATAGGGAAAAAGCAGTGGTCATTGCGATTGATAAAGAAGACGTTGGACATTTCAGAACTGAAGACGATATATTTAGAATCAGTATAGATTTTGAAAAATCGAATTTTGAAAATGAGACATATTTTTAAAACGAAAAAAGGGTTAAAATCGACATGGCCGGCCATTATTAGAATCGATAAAGAAGCCATTGGACATTTCAGTCCTTTCACCATTTCGGTTTTAACCCACTATACATCATCTTATTTTTCAAAATTAATTTGTGTTTCTAAGTGAATATTCGCAAATATCATCTTTCGGGATATGTATTTAATTTGAATCCAATTTATACAGTATTATCTAAATTCCACTTACTAAAGCCTCCACTCTACGGTATATCTTTTCAGTTTCAAAGAGAACGATATTTATATGATCGATCGCTCGCACTTGAATATGATAATGATATAATTGGATATTAAAAAAATGAAAAATCATGAATAATTTTTAAAGTCGAATTTGGATTTACTGGCAAAAAATTATAAAATAAACTTGCATCAAGATTTTAGTGTCTTGGTGAATTCTCGGCGGAGAATTGCAATATTTTATATTCACAAAAAAGTGGGCTCTCGTGTACCCGTTGTTGATAAGAATTTATTACATTTGACAACTTCTTGCTATTCTCTGAGCCCTAGAAAAAGTCTGCAGAAGGTAGAAAATATTGACTTTTTTTTTGTTGAGTTGACGTCTACAAATAGTTTCAGAAAAAGGGGGTTACTTATTCATATGATTTTTTATTTCCATATCAAATTGCTCAACGCTTAGCGGATGTGGTTCCATACAAATAAATTTATTGAAAGTGTGTAATCAAATAAATACGAAATAAAAAAATTCACAAAATTTACTGAGTTTGTCTAAATAGTTTGTATTACTAAAGTCCAGCGTAAATGTATCATTGCCGATAAAAAAACAAATTCGGTACCTACATATACACATGATAATTTTAAAAATTATACTTATTTCACTTTCTAAATAAATAAATAAATAAAATCACAACTTATTTCGCTTTGGTTTTAGCTTGGGTATCAATGAAGTTTCCAAACCCAGTGCTCCACAGAAACCTTCGCGTTCGAGAAGTCGTGAAAATTCCTCATCGACTCGCAATCGTATTACAACCTCCGAACATAAGTTGACTTATGCCGAACGCAAGGGAAGTTCAAAACGTGTACAGACAACACAACAAACTACACGTAATAGACAACAATCGACAACTACCATCGCACCAGTAAATGTCAAACTAACTGAAGCCGAAGGATCATCTTTGTACATAGGAGGAAGGACAACTACACCGCCACCACCCACAACGCCGGATCCAGGCACAGGTAATATAAAGATATAAGATATCTTATTGATATTTATAAATAATTCGAAACAACTTTTCTTTGTAGACTTCAAATGTGAGGACGAAGGTTTCTTCCAACATCCCAGAGATTGTAAGAAATACTATTGGTGTTTGGATAGTGGTCCCTCAGGTTTGGGTATAGTAGCTCATCAATTTACTTGCCCGTCGGGCCTGTACTTTAATCCAGCAGCAGATTCTTGTGATTTTGCTCGAAATGTGCCATGCAAAACTAAAAAGTAAGTAGAAAAAAATAATTCTAAAAAAATTTAATATAATATATATATATATAAATATATCTATATTTTTTATAGATCTACTACTGCCGCCCCTATTACATCTTCAGCTACTACTACCACAACTACTGCCAGACCAACCTCATCTTACAATCGCATAACAGCTGCTACTGCTAGATCCACCACATTCTTTAGAACTACACCCAGGACAACTACTACCACCGAAGCTGCCGAAGAAGATATTGAATACGAAGAAGAAGATGAAAATCCCCCTTCGCCTTTTGCTAAACCCAAAGGCTATGGCAAAGATTCCGAAGAAGATCCCCAAGTTATTAAGGAACTTATTGAATTAATACGAAAGGTAGGAGGTATTGAAGAATTGGAAAAACACTTGTTACGCAAAGATGATGGCACCATTTCGATTAAGGAAAATAGCTCAAGTAGTTCTAGTTCTATAACAGCCACCACACCATCATCCATTAGTAAATCCTTGTATGAAAAAGTATTGAGTAAACCTAATGCTTTAAACTCCTTCCGTAATCGCTTCACCTCCACTAGTAGTTTCCGCACAACTAAACCCCAAATTAAAACACAGAAAAATAATCAAGAAGAAGATGAGGAGTCGCAGGAAAAAGACAGCAAGAGTTCAGGAGCTTCGGCTGGTTTTAGCAAATATTCATCTGTATTGAGAGGCAACAGCCGCCAGGGGCCACAAAGTGAAGGCTTAGATAAATTAAGTGAATTCGATGGTTTCATTAAGGAGAAGAAACAATATATTACCATCAATCGTAATCGTGGCACAAAGAAGAATTCTGCTGATGAAGAGGAAGACGAAATTTCGAGCCAATCCAGCCTAAGAAGTCATGACGACGATGATGATGATGAAGATGAAGTCGAGATAAATGTGAAAACAACTAGAAAACCATTGGCAGGAAACACTCCTGCTTATTCCACAATTCGAAGAACCAGACCACCAACTACCACTGAGACGAACCGAGAAGAGGACGAAGAAGAAGAAGAGAAAGAGGTAGCGGAACGCATATCATATAGCTCCTTAAATAGAAGTCGTGCCAAATCTATTACTACAACCGAATTGCCTGAAGTGACAGAGGTTACAACTGGTTCAACAAGGTAAGTACACAGCTGAAAAATAACTAAGCTTGCAAACAAGTCTGAATAAGTGAAATATATGCTATTTTTTAATTTATCAAACTATCAGTCTGTATACAAAAATGTTCATTTAGCAATGAAAAGCTAAAAAGGATTCATTCGATCTTTAAAGCGTTTTTATTTCACACCATATTTTTAATGTTTTAGTTTAGCACTTCATCTGGTTGGCCGCATCGAGGGTACTGCTTACAATCTCAAGTTGTCTCTTAATTCGAATGTGGTTTTTATAACATAGACAAAAATAACGCAATAAATGTTATCATCAATTTTTACGAAAGCTATATACAGTGCGATCGGCACGGCAACTAATGAAAACCGCGAGTGTTGACGTTTAACAAATTGTTGACGTTTTTGAATGTATAAACTTTTAATAAAAATATATTGATAGAACAAAAAAGGCTTTTAGCCTAACTAAAACTAAAGGAACACATTTTAAAAGAGATCACATTTCACATACATACATACTTATGCATCTAAAAAAATCTGTTATTTTTTCCTTTCCAATACTTGGAGGAGAGCTTTCTCTCGTAAACGTCTTAATACATTTAGGTAATTGTGCTCAACGTTCTTGCATTCAGCTAAATTCTGAACTAATTTCATAAAAGAAATGTGTGTGTGATCAAAACTGTGTATTTTAACTCTTGCTAAATTCAAAATTTTGATTTATTTAAAGTTGACGTTTTAGAGCTGTGTGGTTTGGTTGACGTTTTAGAGTAGACAATGTAAAAAATTAATGGTTGACGTTTTAGGATGTTGACGTAAACTAGTGTTGACGTTTTCCCGAGTGCACTGTACATATATCGAAAAGGAATATCCCAGATAAAGCTATTTAAAAAAATCATGTTTAAGCTTTTTTGCGATGTCAATAGACGACACTGAAGTCAAATACTTAAAAAATACTATAAATTTCTCCTGAAAAATATAAATCCCTTTAATGAATAAAATGGTGCCGAAAGGATCAATTGATGCCGTCCGAAATATTTTATTTTAATTATTTTTATTTTATACAATTTTCATAAAATTTCAAAAACTTTTTTTTGAGGGGTTTTTGCTAGTCTATATCAGTAACGTTGAAAAATAATTATGTATTTCTGAGAGAGTTACCCAGCACACATAATGTCAAACACTTAAAAAAAGAAAACAAGAAAAAAGTCAGATTTAGAATTTTTGTCAGATATAACAAACTTATAAAATGAATGTACTTTAAATTTTAAGGAAAAGAAAAAATATACATTATACGGCCGAAATTCTCTTCAATTTTTAAAAACTTCAATATTATTTTTTACTTTTTTTTTGAGTTCAGTTGTAATTAAAAAGCGTGTGTTTACTACGCTTCAACCAACAACAATGCTTAATAAATTTCTGAAAAATCTGCCGCATGTGTTTTCATCGCTTGCTGAACGATAAAAGTATTTAAAAGAGCGTAACAAATGTGTGTAAATTGTTTCCAACAATTATTGTATGGGACGAACACCGCTGCCTTAAACCATATTCTTGAAAAGTTTCTCGATTAATAAATTTAAAAAATACTTAATTAAGATTTTATTTTCCCGTTTTGCCTTATAAAATCCTAAAGAAATTAAAATAGATTCGTATCGAATGTAATTTGTTTGTTGGGTTTTTTTTAAATAAGTTTCAAAGCTTATTCTTGTGTCATTTTTTAAATTCTCATTGGTTTCTTAAAAGTATTTGTATAAGATAAGAGATTTGAATGTTTTCAAAAATATGTTTTAAGGTCTTAATGATGATTTGGCATAAGCATCAATGAAATGCATGTATGTATATAGACTAGCAAAATATGTACTACACTCAACAAAGAATTTTGAAATTCTTTGAAAAAAGATATCGAGGGAATCTCGATTAATAAATTTAAAAAATTTTCATAAAATAAAATTCAAAATTTTGGGTTTCACCCCTTCAAAAAAATGCTTTTTCAAATTTAATTCTAAAACTTGTCTATTTTTTGGAAGCTATTGCATAGCTTTTATCGCGGGCTTTGAGCGCGGGGACTGAATCAAGAAATTCCGTAACGAAAATAAAACCTAACACTAACTTTGTTTCTTAAGTCTTTTATTTTTTTTAAGTATTTGAATCATATGCTATTGATTCCATTAACATAGAGTATTGCTAGAACAGATTTTTACATGTAGGAAAACACAAAATGGCATACTTACGAGCAATCGTGGTTGACAAAGAATTATATACACAAGCAAACAGACAATTCGAAAGTTTTTAAGCTATTGCATAGCATTGATAATTAAAATATTTTAAACGATATTAACTTCTCATTTAATCAATGAAAGAAAAAAAATTGTTTTCTTATCGGTCAACACGCTCAAAAAGTGTAACTTGAATTAATATCAAAGAAAAAAAATATAAAAAAATACTGCATAAATAAAAAATAAATAAATAATTATAATTGCTTAAGTTGATAAAAAAAATGCTATGCAATAGCTTTGCCGCGACAGTCCCCGATTGCCACACGTCTTTTTCTATTTTGTAACTTACTGTTACAATTACTTAAAACAAAAACAAATTGTAAAATTTTAGTTTTTTAGAATTTTTTTTTTGTTTTAAGTGTAATTCTATGAAAGAAAGAATTCGTTCGACATCGACAAAAAGGTTTTTTGTTTGTTGTGGGTTTAGATAGTCTATATGCATGCAAGTATTTCATTGGTGCTTACGCCAAATAGTAATATCTTGATAAATCACTAAAAAAGTTTTATCAAAATCATTGCGGCAACTTAAAAAATAAATTTTTAAATTATCTGAATCGCGAGCCGTCTTTAAGAAGGGTATGAGAAAAGTCATTTTATATTTTTTAATAGAAAGCATTAAAAATAAAAATGCCTCGAATCTAGAATTGTTTTAGTTCAAAAATTGTTTTAGTGCCACAAGAAGGCGCCAAACATCAAAATGAAATTTTCATATTGCTTTTAGTGTTGCAAAGTAAATATATGTATGTATGTATGTATATTTATATTTTCTAAACTGGTAAAATCAAATGAAATTTGCCTTAAAGAGGTTTCTGCTAATCAAATATCAACCAACGTACCAAGTTGTATGTCAATTGGAATATTTTAGGTGTTGCTTCGTTTAAAGGATATGTGGCGGTACCGATAGGCCTTTCTGCAAATATTTACAGATTTCCATTATTTTGCCTGGTTATAAAGTGAAATTTTTATTTTTTTTATCAAATTAGCAACACATTTTCTTTCGTTATTTGTTCTTGGAAGGTACATTGTGCTTTCATCAATAAAATAATCAACCCAATTTCTATTTTTTTCAGTTATGTTCCTTCGATATCCTGTACGAAAAGTTCTTTACGTAATCGTCGTTTAACTTATTTAGTCACATTTTATATATATTTTTTTTATTTTTCCGCAGGTATAAATACTTGGAGCGTTCACGTCCTACCCGTCCCACGACAGAGTCGTACAGCAAAGTCTCTGACAATGAAGATGATGGCGATGAATCAGAAAATCAGGAAAATACGGTACATTTTAAGGCTGTTAATATTGAAAATACACGAGAAACACAAAAAGAAATCACAACAAATACACAAAGAACCTACGCGAGTATTGGACGGAGGACAACAACAACAACAAGCACTACTGCAACACCAGAAACTGAAACTTCAGCTAGTGCGTCTAAAACTATAACAACAACTGCAATATCAACACCCACAACATCTACAAAAGCGACTCCATTAACAACTCTTTTAACTGTTATAGAAACCACTACACCTGAATCTATATTAATAACCACAAATATTCCCATAACCACAACTACTAACCCAACCACAATCTCCACTACGAGGACAACGACAACGACTTCACCAGATGGTGAAGACGTCTTAAAATCCCTTACCACCACACCCAATCCGAACGAAATCAATTCTGACATCTCTGAAACAATTGAATTATCCCAACATATCAATTCCCTTTTAACCGATTCCACCATCTCAAGCTCCACTCCCTCTCCCACAACGGAGTCCAGTCTAGGTACAAATGAACAGGAAAATGACAGCCAATTGACAACTACTGAAACGACTTTATCTTCGACTACAGCAACTATCACTGACGACACGGAACCAGAAGAGGTAAATCTAGTAAGTAAGCAAAGAAATAAGACACTGCATAACACACGTACTAGAACCACCACAACAACATCACCAAAAACAACTACAACAACAACAACAACAAATGTAGATATTGAAACAACACCTAGTCCTACTATTACTACTAATGCCAAAAAAACATTGGGTGTTAGAAGACAACAAATTTTACTAAATCGTTCTTCACAGACCACGAAGACCAACACGTCTTCGGTAACCACTACAGATATACCCACCACTCCCACTACAGAAACTGTAAATAATGACTTCCTGGGTACTGTATCTAGTCCAAGACCATTTGGTTTTCCCAAACGTCGTAACAGACCCTTAGGTACATCGGGTATTACAACCACTAGCGCTACAACCACCGAAGAAATTTCAAAACAAAATGATGAAATTTTGGTTACAAAACAAAAGACTACTAAATTAAATGCGGCCGCTAACAGCCGAACTAAGGTGAGTTCTCACAAAACAATACACTCTCAAACTGCTACCGAAACTTCCTCTCAAGAAGAGCATGTACAACAAACGGAGAGCGAAGTGACCAGCACTGAGCACCTAAATTCTAAAGACACTAAAATTGAACATATCAAAATGCATGTTGTAGAACAATTAGATGGTATTAAGTTTGATAATGATAATTTAAGGCATGTTAATAATAATGTAGATAGTAATAATAATAATAATAGTACCGCACTTAAAACAAAAACTCACACTTATGTAAACAATGTAGTCAACGATGGTGATAATCAGGATGAAGAGCAAAAAAATCTTTACAGTTGGCACGATGCCAGACGACCTACGAAAACTATACCCAAAACCAAAACAATTAGTGCTACTGAAATAACTAGCGAAGAAGTGTTAAGACAAAATGTCAGTCCTGACCAAGTCACCACGGGCAATATAGTCGATGTGAATGAGAAGAGCTTAAGATTTAGTAAAAAGCAAAATGATTTTGTTAAAGATACAGGTAAATACAGGGGTAAAAGTTTAGAAAGTATTATAGAAAATAATACTTTTGTACAAAATCATACTGCTGTTGAAGATGAGAGTAGCGCTTTCAAAGCTTATACAAGTGTAAATAGAAAAGTTCAACAAACAAATGAATCAACGAAAAGCGAAGCTGATGAAAAAATAGTAAGTGACTTTACAGACGAACAAGTTGCGAAGTTAGGTGAAACAAAATTTAACTATAGCGCGATTTCGAGAGGCCAAACGACTATAACAACACCCAAAGCAATTGAAAATATTTTGCAAGAGAGTGAAGAAACTTCAAAATCTAAACATGGCAGTCTAAATTTTGGATATTCTTCCAATAATAGTAATAATTCACAGAGTATTAAAAACAAAGAGCAAAATGATGGCGAATTAGTTACAACAAGATTTAAATATAACAAAACAACACGTGGTCAAGATACTAAAACAGTTGCTGAGGAGCAGGAAAACACAAACTATGAATCGGTTACAAGTAGTAGTAAAACTACAAATTCACATAAAGGTGAAGCTGAGTTGAATGATAAAGTTGAGTATACTACCTTAAGCCATGGTTCTATGACCGCCAGTAATTCGACATCTGATCAAAATGAATTTAAAAATTATAAAACCGCAAAAAATCAAAGCAAAGCAAGTCTTAAATATAATAAAATAATAAGAGACGAAGATTCTCAAACTGTTGGCTATGAAGAAGAAACAACTAACTCTCAAGCATTTGAAAATAGCACAAGCAAACGTGGATACACCACAATCAACAGAGGACAGAATGGGAAAGACAACAACAATTCAGCTGAGTCCAACGAAACTAATCCGATCAAAGCAAACCAAAGTGAGCACAATACAAACAGTGAAAACTCATCAAACAACACCCTAAAATATGCAACATTAAATAGAGGCCGAGTTTCCCAATTCGAACAAAGTCCCAGCAGTAAAACAGAGGAAGGATCACATTATACTTCAACGGAATCTGAAACCGAAAAGACAAATGAAAATAGTTCGATCAAATCTGGTTTCCAGAATAAAGAAATGAGTCGAAGCCAAAGTGAGCACATTGAAGATACTGAAAGCTCTGCCAATAAAAATAAAAAGTATTCAACGTTAAATAGAAACCGAGTTTCCCAATCCGAAAGTGACAATAAAACTGAAGGAGGATCACATTATACTTCAACGGAATCTGAAACCGAAACGAAAAATGAAAATAGTTCGATCAAATCTGGTTTCCAGAATAAAGAAATGAGTCGAAGCCAAAGTGAGCACATTGAAGATACTGAAAGCTCTGCCAATAAAAATAAAAAGTATTCAACGTTAAATAGAAACCGAGTTTCCCAATCCGAAAGTGACAATAAAACTGAAGGAGGATCACATTATACTTCAACGGAATCTGAAACCGAAACGAAAAATGAAAATAGTTCGACCAAATCTAGTTTCCAGAATAAAGAAATAAATCGAAGCCAAAGTGAACACAATGAAGAAACCGAAAATTCTGTTGATAAAACCAAAAAGTATGCAACGTTAAATAGAAGCCAAGTTTCCCAATATCAGGGAAATTCCAGCAATAAAATTGAAGAAGGATCACATTATACTTCAACGGAATCTGAAACCGAAATGACAAATGAAAATAGTTCCATCAAATCTGGTTTCCAGAATAAAGAAATAAATCGAAGCCAAAGTGAACACAATGAAGACACCGAAAATTCTGTTGATAAAACCAAAAAGTATGCAACATTAAATAGAAGCCAAGCTTCTCAATTCCAACAAAGTTCCGGCAGTAAAACTGAAGAGGCAACGCATTATACTTCAACGGAATCTGAAACTGAAAAGACAAATGAAAATAGTTCGGTCAAATCTGGTTTCCAGAATACAGAAATAAATCGAAGCCAAAGTGAACACAATGAAGAAACCGAAAATTCTGTTGATAAAACCAAAAAGTATGCAACGTTAAATAGAAGCCAAGTTTCCCAATATCAGGTAAATTCCGGCAATAAAATTGAAGAAGGATCACATTATACTTCAACGGAATCTGAAACCGAAAAGACAAGTGAAAATAGTTCGATCAAATCTGGTTTCCAGAGTAAAGATATAAATCGAAGCCAAAGTGAACACAATGAAGAAACCGAAAATCTTGGTGACAAAACCGAAAAGTATGCAACATTAAATAGAAGCCAAGCTTCTCGATTCCAACAAAGTTCCAGCAGTAAAACTGAAGAAGGATCACATTATACTTCAACGGAATCTGAAACCGAAAAGACAAGTGAAAATAGTTCGATCAAATCTGGTTTCCAGAGTAAAGAAATAAATCGAAGCCAAAGTGAACACAATGAAGAAACCGAAAATTCTGTTGATAAAACCAAAAAGTATGCAACGTTAAATAGAAGCCAAGTTTCCCAATATCAGGGAAATTCCGGCAATAAAATTGAAGAAGGATCACATTATACTTCAACGGAATCTGAAACCGAAAAGACAAGTGAAAATAGTTCGATAAAATCTGGTTTCCAGAGTAAAGAAATAAATCGAAGCCAAAGTGAACACAATGAAGAAACCAAAAATTCTGTTGATAAAACCAAAAAGTATGCAACATTAAATAGAAGCCAAGCTTCCCAGTATCAGGGAAGTTCCGGCAATAGCACTGAAGAAGGATCACATTATACTTCATCGGAATATGAAGTCAAAAAGACAAATGAAAATATTTCGATCAAATCTGGTTTCCAGAATAAAGAACTGAGTCGAAGCCAAAGTGAGCACATTGAAGATACTGAAAGCTCTACCAATAAAAATAAAAAGTATTCAACGTTAAATAGAAACCGAGTTTCCCAATCCCAAAGCGACAATGAAACTGAAGAAGGATCACTTTATACGTCAACGGAATCTGAAACTGAAAAGACAAATGAAAATAGTTTGGTCAAATCTGGTTTCCAGAGTAAAGATATAAATCGAAGCCAAAGTGAACACAATGAAGAAACCGAAAATCTTGGTGACAAAACCGAAAAGTATGCAACATTAAATAGAAGCCAAGCTTCTCGATTCCAACAAAGTTCCAGCAGTAAAACTGAAGAAGGATCACATTATACTTCAACGGAATCTGAAACCGAAAAGACAAGTGAAAATAGTTCGATCAAATCTGGTTTCCAGAGTAAAGAAATAAATCGAAGCCAAAGTGAACACATTGAAGATACTGAAAGCTCTGCCAATAAAAATAAAAAGTATTCAACGTTAAATAGAAACCGAGTTTCCCAATCCCAAAGTAGCGATAAAACTAAAGAAGGATCGCATTATGCTTCAACGGAATCAGAACCCGAAAAGAAAACTTACGTCACAATAGCAAGAAATAAGGGCTCCGGAAGTACAACGGAAAATATACCATACAAAGCAATTGTACGCGACAGCCAAGGTGTACATCTCACGGAAGGAGAATTTTCAGGGTTTACCAAACATGGAGGAATTTCTGATACCACAGAAACATTAAAAAGAACATATCAAAGTATATCAAGAGGAGGCCAAATAATCCAAAAAGAAAGAGATGTGGAAAGAAAGGTAGACCTTTTGGAGAGCAGTGCATTGCAAGATCTTAGTCTCACTCAAATTGAGAAAAGCAGCGAAAGTAAAGAAGAACATGTTAAAGGTGAACATACTATTGAAAAAGAACATAGTTTAACAACAGTAACGGAGCCAATAACTATTACTGAACATTTGGATAAAAATATTTTAACTACCGAACACTCCGATATAAGAACCACTAATGCTGAAGCTACAACGGGAACTCATACCTCTAAAAACACGTCTTCTCAAAACGAACTTTCGATTTCCACTGATCGAACAAAAATTGAAACAACTACTGTAATACCTGAACCAACTACCAGAAGGTCCTTGTTTATTAATCGCTTTACTGCCGATACTATAACCAAAAAAATTGAAACCGATAACTCCACAAATACTACAAAACAAGAGCAAACTACAACACAAACCATTAAACAGGCAGGACGAAGACGTGTTGTTCTTAGAAAACGGCCCAGTTCAGTCAACTCAGCAACAAATCAGGTAACAATTGGAAATAAAGAAGAAAACAAACATACTTCACAAGGAACCACTGGCTCCACTAGAACATCTTTTCGTACAATCAACAAGAACACTGTTAACGAAAATGGAGAAGCTCAATTAAAATTTAATGGTGGTTCTAAACATAAAGTGCGGTTCGGCAACAGCAAAAGAAGAGAGCAAATCGAACGGTCCAACGAGGTAAATGAAAACGATGAAGCTAGTGGCACTACATCTAAACAACTTTCCAGCAATTTCGAAGATATAAATGCCATCAGCACAATTACTTCAACCAATAAGACAATATCTAATAGTACAACTTTAGAAGGTACTGCTAAAATAGCAAAGAAATCTGAACTGAATATCGATCTACCAGCAGTTGTGGATGATGAATCTCTGGATCAAACTCTACAGAAAGATTTGTCGAGAAAGCAAGATAACAGAACACAATTAACTTTCGGTAGAAATACTGCTGGACGAAGTCCTCTATTGCGCACAGCAACGCAAGCAGAGACAGGAAACGAACAAAAGAATAAACAACAAACTTCTTCTGTTACAGAAAATGTAAACGGGCGCAGAAGAACCATTGTTAGAAAGAGAATACAAGCTGGAACTAGAAGTTCTTTACGATCACATTCAAAAGAATCCTCTGCAAACCTTGAAGATAATTCGGAACTTTTAGTTAAACAAAACAGCACAGAAACTAAAAGTGCTTTGCAATCAACAGTTAGAACTAACAAATACAACACATTCAATCGTAAACGAGTTACTGGCAGACAATCCGTGGATAACTCAGAATCCAACAAATCAGTTACCATGAAACAGGAAACAGCAAATCTTCAAACAAGCAGCGAGTATGGCGAAGAAGATGAAGACTCTTTGAATACTCAAAATCAGGAAAATTCTCGCAAATCTAACTACAATGGTCGACGTGGATCTTTAAATAGCCATTTAAAAAATAATCACGAAAAGACCGAGGAAGTTGAAATATTAGATGATGGCAGCAAACGTGTCAAAACCACTTACATTGATACCATCAATATCGGTGGCAATAGAGTAAAAACTATTAAGAAAACTAAGATCAAGACTATAATTAAGCAGGCCCTAGAATATGAACCTGAAGTTGAGGAGACTCCTTCTACTCCCACAACGCGTAAACCAATTTCAAACAATAGAGGAGTGGCCAAATTCGAAAGTAATGATCTGTCATCCTTGTTGGCTTTGGATTTGGTCTCAAAATCAAATAGAAATGTAGAGGCTGAAAGACATTTATTCAAATCTAGAAGAAAGTTAATACGCAGACCTCCAATTGTCAAAGAGGAGGAATATGTTGAAGAATTCGAAGAAGAGCTACCTACGATATCAGCAAGTGTTGATATCTCTACGAAGGCACCACAACTTATACACAGAAGTATTGGGCCTACAAAACCTTCAAAAACAACATTCCATACAACTAGCAAAGCTTCGAAGATTGTTGAAGAACAAAATGATAAACTAGAGAAGGAGGTGGAGAAAGATAGGAATGTTTTATCCAGCACTCAACGTAATTTTACTTATAAACGTCCCGCTGGTGCAACAGTAACAAAAGACACTGAGCATAAAGTTGAATCTACAACCAAACGTGCGTTTGCTTTTAAAAACCCGGCTACTACCGTTAAAACCATCACCACGACAGGAAAAAGTAATGAATACGAGACTACAACAAAGAAAACGTTTGCTTTCAAACGACCTGTGGGATCCGTACGTACAATAGCAACTACTAAAGGAGTTGCAAAGACAACGATACAACAAAATGAAACTACTTTTGGAAAACTTAATCGTTCTAAAAATCAATCTGCCAGTGAGGACTTGGATACCACTACAATAGAACCAGCGACAACAGACTCCACGTCTGAACAATATGAAGAAACTACAACTTTCAGTAAATTAACAACTGATTCCCATGATGCTTTAGATGTGCTCAAAAATCGATTAGCGAATGCGGTACAAAATTTGAAAACCAAAACGGAAGAAATTACCAAGACCGAAATAGTTGATGCCATTGAGATGAAAAATGAAATTACTTCTGCTCTATCCAGTGGTCAAGATCTTTCCCTACCCATTTACCACAGACGTAAATACTATCAATACTACAAAGATTCCCCCATTACCTACATCACGCCTGCTGCTGTATCCACTAAAACTTCTGCTGGTGCTCACATCCAGACTAATACTGATATTAAAAAGCAAATTCACCAAGTCTTTGATATCAGCAGTGATCATATACAGCCCGAACCAGAGTTATCCGATGAAGCTATAGCGCTTAAGTCTATGGAACAGGCACAAGAGATTAATGCCGAATTAAGTCATTTTTTATTGAAAACCCCCGGGTCACAGTAGGTCACCTGGGGGATAAAGCTCTTGGGTCCACCTATATGTCATCGGCCGAAGAGGTGATGGATGCAAATGATGTTAAAGAATCGAGTGCATTAAAAGACAGCGATAAGACAACTGAGGAAGCTCTTAAAAATGCTTTGGATATTAATGAAGCACTTGGTAGAAAAGGAAAAACGTTTAAGTCATTAACAAAACTTTCGACAAAAATAACTAGAAATTTTACCGATGATTTATCAAGAACTACAGCATTACCAACGACAAATAAGCAATTTAGGTACACTACACTTCAGCCGAAAAAAACAAATGAATTTACAAATTATAATTTAGATAAAGATGAAACCGAAACCACGCAACAGACAATTACTAGCGAAAGATTGTCCTTAAAAGATGCAAAACTAATATCTACAACAGTTGAGAATATTTTAACTGAAGATCAGGAAACTACAACTGCGATAGCCACAGTAACTGAAGTTGGGACTGAAAAAGTGACAACTGAAAAAGAAACTAAAGGATCCTCTACAATAAATAATATAAATTCAATCAATATTGAACATAAAGAAAAGCACCGTGAATTAACTACAGAAAAATCGCTAATGGAAGAAAGAGAGAAACTTACTTCAACAACATATTTAAGTAATCACACTACTCCAATGACCAACGTAACTGATAAAGAATTTGAAACCGAGTCCTTGACAGAAGAAATAGTTACACGTAAATCCTTAATAAGCTTTAATCGTCCCTTAATAAGATCCACTACCATCAAACCAGATTCCACCGCGAGAAGATCTTTTACACCATTTAATCGTTTACGAACAACAAAGAGAGAAGAGACAGCAACTAGCGCAAATGAACAAAACTCAGAAGAACCAAACATAGAAAGTAATACTCCCAAAAGCATTTTGTCAAAAAATCGTACGGAAGTACTTAAAAGATTCAACCGCCTGAAGACGACTACTGTAAGAAACAATGATGATTCCAATGGAATCAGTTCATTAGATGAAACAACTGAAAATACTTTCACGCCTGCGGAAAATACAGAATCTCCAGATTTTACTACAACTCGATCACTCAGACGTTTAATACGTTATAGAACAACAGCACCGCCAACTGATGATGACGAAGAGGAAGAGGAACAACAGCAAATTGAGACGTCAACACGTCGTAGTTTTGGTATACAGAAATTGAATGCTTTAACCACAAGGCGTTCGTATAGTGCTGGTAATAGAACGAAAACATTAAATTTCGCATCAGCAACTGAAAATATAAGTAACACTTTTCAAAGTGATAGTGAAAATACGAACTCTGAAAAAACTTCTACGAAAAAAGTGTCACCAACAAGACTACCCTTTGGCACCTTAACTCGAAATAGAACCTCAGGAAGCTCTCTTGGCCTAAATCGTCATTTGGCTGTTACCGAATCTAAAATAGAAAATTTAAATTTATCTTCAATAAAAGAAGTAGATTCTGTTAAGCCCACTTCTGTCACAAGTGAAGTGTATGAAGCAATAACCCGACACACACTGGCCGATGACCCAACCGAAGTCACAGTTGAAGCAGATAAGGAAAGTAGTTTAGTAAATAAAAAAGCTACTATAGAAAATAATTATCCCACAAGTAGACCATTTGAAAGTCTTACACTTTTCACAATACCTGCATCCGATAGTTCCGAAGACGGTAGTGGAGAGAATTTTACAACTGAAGAGGTCTTTACTGACAGTACCATGTCAACAACAGCGTTCGATAATATTTCTCGTCAAACAGTTCTTAACACCAAAGCTTCTGGAGCTGAAACATATACCACGATGGAAACAGATGAGAAAACTACAACATACCAAGCCGCGTTATCCACCAGGAAGCCTTTCGGGGATTTTAAACGAACATCAACTGCTACTGATGTTGCAATCGAAGAAACAGAGAGTTTCATTAATAAACATGAAGGAAGTACTGAAACTTTTGCTAAGGAACCTTTGACTACCAAAGAACAATTTGATACTCCTACTCGCCCCACAACTACTAGGGTCGCAGCAACAGATTCTTATAACACAACAGAAAACGGCATTGAATATATTTCAAACAAGGGATCTGCCGAACAAATAAATAGGAACAAAGAAACTAATGAAGAGATCTCTAAGCACACAGAATTCGCTGCGAAAGGTGATATATCCGCAAGAAAACATGGAGGCTTAAATCGCCAAAAAACCACATCTGAGATCACAATCCTGCCAACAGACAGTGCGACAGTAGGAAATGAAAACAGTCTAATATATAAAAAATCTTCTACTAAAGGATCATTGCCTACAAGAAGCCCATTTGGTGGCTTTGAGCTTCCCGAAACTACTGAGAAATCAGACTACTCTGATGACATACTGGAAGAAGGCAAAGCATCTAATTCCAACCAAAAAACTACTACTAAACGTATCTTGGCCACAAGAAAACCATTTGGAGGTTTGCGCCAAACGACAACCATCAGCTTCCTCGATACGGAAAACGAAAATGAAACCACAGTGGATAATGAGGAACGTGTCGAAGGCGCAAGTATACGATTTGGAGGTCTCACACGACCTGTAACAACTACTGTCCACTCAGCAGTAGAGGAGGATGACAGCTTGATAGAAAATGAAAAAGATTATGGTTATGAAGAAGACATCACAACTGAACGCTCTTCGAATACAAGAAGGCCGTTTAAAAGTTTTACCCGACCTACAACTAACACACTAAGAGAGGCTGATGAAGAAGAAGCTATAGGACTAACACCTTCAATTAAAAGTCGTGATGAAAACACAAAGGACAACGATTCCGGCAAATATGCATCAACATCAAGAAGACCATTCGTTGGTTTTACTCGCCATGCAACTTCAACTACGGAAGCCTCAACCGTTGAAACTTATAGCACACTGAAGAGTATTAAACAGTTTGGAACTTCCAAGAAACTTAATTCACTTACTCAAAAAGCTTTCACTGCCCTTAAAAGACCCACAACTACTGAAAACTATAGTGAAGAAAATACAGAGAGATCGCTAGGAGAAAGTGAGGAAACTTCTACCAAACAAATAACAACGGAACCAATAACAGATTCTCCTACATATGATAATTCATCTGTAGCATCTAAAGAAAAGGAAGATACAGTGACTTTCGTAGAAAAACCTAACGATGAGGAAGCAACCAAAGTGGAAACTTTTAAAGACAAATTTACGGCAAGTACTGCCGAAGAAAACTTAGAAAGTACTTTTCCATCAATAACAGAAGACGTTTCTGAAATACTATCGCCAATTAATAATGAAACGGAAAAATCTGAAGATGACGTAGCTGAAACGACTGAGTATGAACCTTCTTTGAGCACAACTTCATCTATTGTCAACCAAGAAATCGTCGACATTTTTAATCAAGAAAACGAGAAAATAAACATGAATTCTAAAGAAAGCGATGATAAAACCACAAAACTGAACTTAATAACGTCTCACATACCACGCTCTTTTACAGCTTTGAGACCAATCTCAACTACAACTGAAAACACAGAAACGTCTACAGAAGAATCTGAGGAAATTTCTGATACAGAAGAAGAAGAACAAATAGCTTCCAAAGTTACACAAATTGATTCCACCACACGAAAATCATTCAGTAGACTGAATCGTTTTCAAACATCAACAGAATCTTCTTCGGAGCTCAAAACAGCAGAACCAGAAAATAGAAACTCAAATGATATAAAAACGCAAAGAAATTTTTCTAGCCTTTATAAGATCCAAACAACAACGGAATCTTCACTGGAAGATGCTGCAGAAAAGCAGGATATTAAAAATGACTCTGTTCTTAAGAAACCGGCAAACAACTTTAATCGGTATAAAACAATTTCAAAATCTTCACGTCTAACAGAGCCCAAACGTAGCCCTCTTGATTCTGAAGATAATACCGAAGACTCCACACGCAGTTCCCTCGGTACGTTTAGCGAACGTCAGCGGTCAAAGTTAAATTCAATATCCCAAACAGAAAGAACAACACAAAGATTTAGATCAAATATCAATAAAAATTTATATCATCGTGATAACCAACAGAATGAGCAAGATGAGGTGAAATTTCAAGATACCACGCCTTGGTCTTTTAGTAGTTACAAACAAAAGAGCATCAACTCCAAAACCTTAAAACCTTTTAGTTTCAATAGGCCCCAATTACAACGAACCTTAGCTAGGTTACCACAGGTAGGGGACAGGAAGGTGTATGAAGAGGATGAGAATGAAGACTCTGATGAAGAATACTCTGAAGAGAATGCAACTTCTGCCAGCCAAGAACTTACCTCTGAGGAATCCAGTTCCTCTCTATTAAATTTACGCAAACGCGTTAGAATAGCACAAGCTCAGAATAATGACTCCGAAAAAGGTTTCGCAACCAGTAGACTCAAAAATTTACTAAACACTACGGCGAGGACACAAACTAACTTAAATACTCTAACCTCTAAATTTCCTGAACTAACAACAGGAAATATAGATAAAGAGGTGGCCATAACAACAACATCAAATACTAACACTAATAGGTTTGGTACTAACCGTTACAATAGCACCGTAGCCAATTATTTACACAGAACTAAAACTAATTTAAGTCAATCGAATACTAACACGGCACCTAGTCATATAAAACAATCTAATGAAGTTAAACTTAAGATAGATGTAAGTAAGGTTGATGAAGAATATAATGATGAAGATGATGATGATGATGTAATGTCAGAAGTTAGTAATAGCAATAAGTTTAATGTCAATCAATATAATAATAACGTTTATAAGGGAGATGATAATGATTCTAAACGACGTTTTCAGAAATATCAATTTCAACGTAGAACAACAACTTCAACTACCACAACTACTGTAGCACCTGTAGAAGCTGATGGAGATATTGAAGTAACTAAAACTCAGGTAAATTTAAATGATGCTTATGCAAGTGAAAGGGAAACCAGCACAAATATACCCGAAACAACTGCACCCATAATCACAGAGAGTACCTCTCTTCCGGCTACACCATTGCAAAGACGCATTAAAGTTTTAAAATTTAAACGTCCGTTGGTATCTAATACCAATAATAATAATAATACAAATAGCAATACCACTGTCAATGCAATTGCAAGTAGTGCTACTAATTTAAATGTCAGCCACACTGAAACCCAAAATATAGTTAAACTTAGTCGTAGCTCAATAGATGCACAAGTAGTTACAACTGAAACACTAATAGAAACTGAAATCACTAACACACAAACGCCAATAGCACCACAAGCCACTCCCTCCACGACACCTAAACATATACGCAAGATAATACGAAAACTAATAAGGCCGGTTAATAGAACTACGGACACTGCAAAAGAAATAGAGGATGAGAAATCTGGTGTAGCAACTACGTCGAACAGAAAAAACGCAGCGAGATTTGGTTTCAATCGCAGTACAAAATTTAATACAACATCTGATGAAGATGAAGATAGATATGAATTGACAGAAAAGCGAAAAATACAGGACTTGACTAATCGAGGAAGAAATAGATTTACATTGCCCAGTGGCGTAGCAAGCACAACTCGAACGTCTTTGTTTGGTTCTAGCCACCGAAATAGATTTTCTAGTAGACTGCAACCGACATCCACAACGGAAAATTCTAAGTCCACCGAGTACAGTGACGAAGATGAAAAAGATGTGAGCAATGAGGATGATGCAGAAGAACAAGAAGAACTCGAAATAACAACTACAACATCATATCCCGAAACACATCGTCTTAAATTCTCTAGACATTCGTCCAGTACAACTGAAACTATCACAAGCATTAAAGACGATAGTGATGTCAATATCAGAGCAGAACCAGAAACGACTACGCAATTGGATGAGAATAGCCCTTCTGCACCCATAACTGAGCAAACTGTAGAACATTCAAAAGAAGTACTAAATGATAGCTTTAAGCTCATTAAAACCAGTCTTGAAGAGCCAGATTTCGATGGTCCTTTATGGAAACTTCGCAATAAAGTCAAACAAGATTTGGCTAAAGAGAAGGAAGTAGAAGGATTTTTAAGTACACGTCTTAAGGTTACCAAGGCTAACAACGAAGAAGAGGAGATAAAATCCGATGATCCTTTACTCAAACTACGAAATAAAGTTAAACAAAATTTAGCCAAGGCTGACCAAGTCGAAGGGATCTTAAGTGATCGCTTAAAGGGTCTTAAAAATGATTCAGAGCTGGAAGACAAAGACGATCCTTTGCTTAAGCTGCGTAACAAAGTGAAACAAGAATCGGCCAAGAACGCTCAAGAGGAAGGTGTAGTTAACGTTAAACTTAAGAAAGTTTTAGAAACAAAAAATTTCACTTCCAGTCTCCACCACAAAGTGGAGGATAACGAAAATGAAACAACTAACACAAAAGATAGCTTGACCTTGCAAACGATTCGTGCGAAAGTGCAAACTAATTTGGCTAAAAGCGATCAAGATCAGGGCGTAATAAATTCAAGACTTAAGAAACTTCTGTCGGAAAAAGACAGTACTACTCTTTTACATACCAATGGGGTTGAAGAAGATAATGAAAATGAAGCAACAGAAGAATTAAAGGAAGCCTCGGGAGATGTAGATTTATTGGAAACAAGTAAATCTTTTACTTCCAGAAAACCTTTTGTGTCCAAAGCTAAACTAACAACTGTTGACAATGAAAATCCAACTCAGATACCAACTACTGTTGCTCCCAAAAATAGACCCACTTTCCGGCGTAAGCTGGTTGCTAAGAGACCCTATATTCCCACCAAATCTCCCCTTAATGCTTTAAGTACTACTACAATAAGAACTACAACAACTAAAGGTAAAAGTAAATATGTAAGACGTAAATTTGGAGGATACCAGGCATTAAATGCCAACAATCGTAATAGTGGCGAAGGTCTTATACGTACTAATTCTAGAGAAAACAAATTGCCAACAACTGGTCGTTTTAAAATAGAAGGATTGGCTGGAGGTAAAAATACTGAAGAAGAATATGAGGAAGAACAGGAAGAACAGGAAGACGAAGAGGTTGAAGAGGACGAAGACGAGGAAGAGGTGGCGCCAAGGCCAGTGCAAGCGATTAAACCCAACATAGTTAGACCGCCAACTTTCTTTGAAAGACCTCAAACAACAATCTTGCAAAAGCCTACTGTCATCTACAAAGACCAAGGTTCTGGAGATAATGAAGATGAGAATGAAGAAGAAGAAGAGGATGATGAGGAGGAGGAAGAGGAGGATAATGAATTTGAAGGTAGTACTGACGACGACGAAGAAGATGAGAACGAAACTCCACAGCAAGATGACAAAACTATTATCAACAATCGCATACCACCAGCTGCTAGACCAGTTTTGACCACAACGCCAACAATTAAAAAACCTTTTACACCATCTCGTGTGGCCAACACTCCTTATAGACCAGGTGCGATTACGACCACTGCACCTAGAAATAGAAAAAATCGTCTGGGTACAAATTCTAAATCTAACGTAAAACCTCGAGTGGTTAATCGCCCTCTGGGCTTTCCAGTGCCAAATCTAACCAATAAACCTGTGGCTAACGATTTTGAACCTACAACTGTACTAATACCTACTAAACCAGCGCCATTTATTAATCCCAATACAAGAGCATATGAACGCAAATATTCCGGACCAACCACAGAGCCTTCTGCCGACATAAACGTTGACAGTAACCCCCTTATTGACGATATCAATATTGAGGCCTTAAATGCCCGTAATAAGAAAATATTCGAAATAAATAGTAAAAAACATACACCTCTTAAGCCAAAGGTGATCATGCCATTGGCCAAACAAAACGAGAACACACAAGAACAACAGCAAGAAACAAACACAGAATTTGAAAATGATGAAAATGATTATCAATCTTCTGTAGATGGCTTTGCCACCACCACCACTTCCACTACCATCACCTTAAACACCAACACACAACAGCAACAACAGCAACCACAACAACAGGAACATAAACAATCAACCACACTGGATACTACCACAATTGGCACTGAAAACACTGACGATGCAATTCAAAGTAATGTTAACAATCTTAATGAAATTTCTTCACAGGATGGCTTTACGACCACTCCAACACCCAATACCACGTTATTGCACATCTTCACCCTCTCCGATGCTGAACATACTACTACTCAGAATCCTCTGAATGAAGGCTATCAGGTTGTACCTCGCCTAATTGTAGGAAGAGTTAATCCGAAACATAAGGTGGTCGAAATCAATCGCATTGTGGAGGTTAACTCTAAAGAAGAGAAACTGAGACGCAAATCGAAGGCAAACACTATTGTTCCCATTGAGGGATCTCAAACCTATAAAGTAGAATCGCTGCCTCACGTCGAACAGTTGGGTGAGATCAGCGTGGTTAAATATGTTCACCAAGTCGATGGCAGCGATATAACGATTGAAGGGCGTAGCACAGTAACCGATTACACACCAACCGAGTCCACTATTTCTGAAGCATCACAGCCAATACGCTTTTCTTTGTCCGATGAAAGTGCAGAGAAACGTCATGCCAAAGAATTACTACCAGAGGTAATAAGAGAAACCGAAACGTCAACCATTTCACTGGAAGGTCTATTCGAAAATGCTCGCAAAGGTAAGGTTTTAAATACCATAGATGATGTGGACTTTGTCAAGCAGGAAGCGAATATCAACAAAGCAAATAATGGCGAAATCAGAAATGCAACCGAAAGTCCAAACAATCTGCATGTCGAAACAACAGCAGGAGCTGAAACTTTCACAGAAAGCTTCAATATATTCAAATCAATAGCTTTTGATATAGCCCGCATAAATTGGGAACCCAATAGTAAAAAAATTGAATCCGACACGAATAATGTAGAAGCAACCACTTCTGCTACCTTGACATCAGTGAACTCCTCTTTTACAACAGCCAGCGAACCGGAACAACCTTGGATACCCATTTTAGTTACCACACCGGCACCCGAGATTCTTAGCGAAGAATCAACCACTGTAGTCCCGGAGGACATAAAAGCTACCACTGTAGCTGCTGCTTTATTCCCACAATATGTAAGACCCATAGTACCCTTATTACGTCCTGAATCCAATGAATCCTCACCCCTTGTTATATCCATAGCAAATCTAGACAAAGTTATACTCAGTAAAGTGAGAAAAATGGTTGGTGGCACAGAAGGGGAAGAAGATGAACAGCACCCAGAATCACAAAAACAACAAAAAATAGACAACAACAACAAAAACAACAACACAATCCCTAAAAACTCCCAAACCGAAACCCCTGAAACTTTAACAACCAACAATTTCATTATTAACAGCCACAGCGATCAAATTGACGAAACTCAAACACAACAGAACCCTGAAACACATGATTCCCATGCTGCCTTTTCCAGCCGTTTAGCTTCTGTAATAAAAGCTCCTCTAACAAATGCTCTAATACAGATTGAAAAACAGCTTCCAAGCAAAACGAACGTCACAAAAAATCCACTGGCCAAGGTCCAGCAAGTAACACAAACTAAGCTTTATACTATAAATGAGGGTAGTGTTGGTAGTACAACCAGTAGCACTATTGGCAGTAAAATAAGCGAAACTGTTAGCTTTAGTTCGGAAACGACAGTGATACGTCGTAAACAGCCGCGCAAATTTAAATCGAAAAAGTTTAAGAACACAGCTTTCACAACAAACGCAACAGCCACAAATGTAGTCAGTGAAAGTTAAATTAGATTAGGTCTAGGGTGTAAACAGCTCCATAAAAAGCTTAAAACAAAAGGAAAACGCTTTAACAGTTAAGTTTTTTTTTTTATATATTAAAATAAATACTTGAAAGCTTTATGAAATTTTCTAAAAGTGAAAATTCTTTACAAAATTGCAAATTTAACTTTTATTTTAAGCAGAACAAGTAAATAAATACACGATGTTTTGCAGTAGATGCTCGAAGGTAACCAAACTTATTCAAGAGCTTTTCTTTGTATACATATTAGATTGCAAAAAGCTTTCGGATAATGTTGGGTAACTTCGTGCACTTACAACAACACACCTAAAATATATTAATGTAAAAAATTTAAAGTGGAAAATTAAAAAAAAAGCTTGCACAATTTTTATTTATTTAAAACTGTTTGTTACCAAGGCAAACTACTATCAGCTGCGCCGATGACGCCATCTGGTTCTCAGTTCGTCTTTTTTGTTTTGATTTTCCCGTAAACTCATAAAGTTTTTAAGTTTTTGTTTTTTTTACTGTAAATTATTTAATATATAATTTTCTTGTTCTCTTAACTTGTGTCTAGTCTTACATGTAAAGAAATTATATATTTTTTTTATTTAGATTTCTTGGATATATAATTTCATTTGTGCAAACGAAATTGTATATCATTTTCTTAATGTATCTTTTTATTTAAACAAAAACCATCCGTAAATAATTGGCTGCGTTTGCTTGTTGTGCTTTTTACGTTATTTTGAAATTATAAAAAACAGTTCATCTAACAGAGCTTTTTCGACTAGATATATTTCGGAACTTAACCAATGAAAATTGCTGTTCATGTAGAAAAAATCCATTTTTTTGCTCAATTATTTGCCATAATTTTGTAAGATTTATTGAAACTAAAATCTTAGCAAGATTTCGATAAAATTTATTTAGATTTTTTTTACATCTATTTTTATTTATTTGTTAATGCTGATTTTTTTATATATAATTCTTTATTTAAAAACAAACAAACGAAAACTAAGGAATTAATTAATCTAAACATTATTTTATTTTTAGTTTTTTTTCTTTGATCCTTTTTAGTTGTAAAAACAATTATAATTTATACACAATTATTATTTTATAATTAATTAATGAATAATAAAAACAAGACAAAACGTTATTAAATTAATATTGTAATATAAATATCAACAAAAAGTGCACACACCCGCCTCTTTTTATTTATCACACTTTTTTGAAACTCAAATATTTATGATTATTTTTTTTTATCTCTTTATTTTAGTAAAAAAATGTTCTCCATACTTTTAACATTAAGCGGTTTTAGTAAGTGTATTGCAAAAAAACTTTGATTTATAAGCGAATTCCTTTCACAGAGTATTTTAAAACGATTTAGATGAAAGTTATTTGCCTAAGAGTCAACCTAAATTAGTGCGTCAAGCATTGCGTTTTCCAGGACCAAGCTTTTACGCTAAAAATACTTCTTAGCGTCAACGCGGTATCGTAAATATAAATAGTAATTATAACTTATCTTGTTTAGTATAACCCACAAATTATAAATAAAAAATTGAGATAAAACCGCTAGATTGACCTAAAATTAGCTAAATTGTATCAATAACAAATTACGCAAAATAAAGAAAATGTTTTTAGCAGCCAACTTCACTACGTAACGTGCTGTCAAAATCGGATTTTCCAATTACATACCGTTGGCGCCACGCTATTTGGGCTTGCCTCATATATTTTATATGATTATGAGAATTTTCGACAGATAGAAAACGCTTGACGCGCTGATTTAGCTTTGGCTGTAAGTCATGAGGATTTAATTGTTTCTCTGTTTAAATGCTCTATGATTTGTAGTATTTTTTTCTCCAAATTTCTACTTGAGCCTGTAAATTCGACAAGTATGTGTAAATAGTATTTATGTATTTATTTTGGTCTGTAAATATTGTTGCATTCTTTAATTATAAAATTTCTATGGTTACTTTCTAGTCTTTCAGCAAAGTGTATCTTAACTTCTGCTGGTATGTATGTCTGTATTACAATGTTGTTATAAAATCTCGTGATTTTTACTAACAATATCTGCAACATGCTCCAAGTTGTCGTCTTGATTTTAAATACGCAATTGCGCAATTGATTGCAGTTTCACAGTAGTCGTATTCACTCTCCATTCGGTAACTGCTAAAGCAAAAATTTAATTATGACTTCCATTAAGTACAACACATACTTTTACACACAAACCACATGCCATACCGCTGTAGTACACAGCTGCTTACCAGTAAGCAAACAATTAAATTTTACTCGTGAGTCGCGCAACGGTAGGCCCGTGCGCTTTTCATACAACTGAACAACAATTTAACCGCTGCCGCAGGAATGTCTGGGTAAATTGTGTAAATATGATACTCTTCACATGATACAATTAAGTAAAGTGTCACAAAATTTTATTTATCAGATTACTCGTAACAATAAGAATTTATTTATGTTCGGTTGTGTTTTTTATAGAAAGCTTGTTAGTTTAGGCAAGTCATAACATCCAGCACTTTCCTGGTGTTCATTTTTAGTATGCCATTGGGTTAGTTGTTGTTGGACTGTTTAAGTCTTTTTTTTAAGAACAAACACAATCCACGAAGCCATTTTGGCTTAACTGCAGAAACAAGCAGGGTCTAGGCAGGAATCAAACCTGCGATCCCAAGACTAGTACGCTATCTACTAATCTACGAAAGCTCCTGGCGTACTGAACATTACCAGCAGCAATTGATACTGGTGTATGCATCACAGCGCCCTCCTTCGTCGCTATTGTAGCAAAATCGTCCACGAAGTAAAATAATTAATGAAATGGCAATAGAGCTTAACAAAAATTAATGCGCCTACTTAACATTAAAGGCGCAGCTAAACTGCTATGAAAAGAACAACTGAAAATATTGCTGCTGCTGCCCATAGTGCTGTGGAAATCCCTGGATTGTCCACTTCTCGTCAATCTTTGTGTCGAACACTGATTAAATATATTGATGTGGACAACATATATTTTCAAAAATTCAACGCTACGTGCCACACAATTAAGGCCATGCCAGATAAAACTATTTCTTCGCGTTGCATTACAGATTCGCTTTGACATATAAGATGGAATGTACATACTTATACGAAACATGTAACATAAATCACTTTTAATGCAGCGCGAAGCGAAAATTTGAGCAACTCTCATCATTTTGCGAGCTTTGATACGTTGCAATTTTTCCTAATATCTCTAATACTTCATGCATCAAAAGCACAACTAGAAGCAATTCCATTAATTATTCTAATAACATTTTCAACCTTTTTATTTTTGTAACAAATAATTAAATTTAAAAATTATTAACCGCTTTTATAGATAAACAAGCAAAGCGCAACTGTTGTCAAAGTTTTTATTGTGTCATACACCTTTTCCTTTACGCTTTTCTCTCAAAGTCAGAAAGGTCACGCAAAGTCAACGAAATTTTATCTAACACGCCCTCTAACGATATCATGGCACTCTTGTGTGAAAAGTTTCCTGACTGTGTGATTTCTTAAAGAGGCGATCGTAATCGATCACTGATATCTTGTGATTTAACACCTTTAGACTTATTTCTTTCGGGCTACATGAAATATAAAGTCTCTGCCTCTGTGACCCACAATCGATTCAAGCCCCCAAAGGTAGAATACGCTAAAAAATAAAGGTCATAGAACCACATAATCTCGAATTGTGGAAGGCAAATTTCATGAAAAGAATATGATCTTGTAAGCACAGCCGTGGCGCTCATTTGGCTGATATTGTTTTCCATTATAAAATGGCATTCCCGTCTCTTTACAATTAAATAAACATGCGATGATTTCGCTTAAAAATACTCTGTTTTTTACAAATTAAAATGAAACCTCTTGCTGGAAGACCCTTTATAAGCATATTTCAACCATTTAATTGGATTAAATTAACCAGTTTAGAGAAATCATTTAACATTCCATTGTCTTGCCAATATACTGAATATATGAATCGATCGACAGATTGTTACTTAGCTTACAAAATATTACACTTATTGAAAGATTTATAAAAAAAATGATGACTACCAACATCATCTTCCATGATTATGACAGTGGCACAGCTGTGGCCATTAATTTAAACAAATTGCATCATACACACAAAAGCCATATATTCAAAATTTTTCTTTTTATATATCTTGACATTATTTACAATAATTTATGTCTGTATTGATGAATTTTATTGAAAACCCCATAAATTACTGATGAACGCTTTAAAGTTGTAACGAACATGAATGAAATTTCAATTGTGAGTCGATCGGTTTTGTAGAAAACTTTCCGTTTTATGAGTGTAAGCAAAAAGTGTGTGAAAAAGATAATAAAATCTTAAAAGAAATACAAAAATAATTATTTATTAATATTAATTATTTCAGAGTATAAAAATGTACCAAAAAAAATTCATTCAGCATTAAGTTAGAGATGTGACCGTGACTTTGTTTTTATTCACTCAAGCTCAAGCACGAAAAAAAGTTACTCATTAAGTAACAGGAGCACTATTTTTCGCTCATGGTTATACACTCCCATCACAGAATCTCACGCTTGCAGTTGACGATTAGTTGGCCCCCAAGCGTCAGCCATTAGTTAGTAACCGGCGATTAGTCGCCAACTATTCAAACAGTAGTCAGCAACTTTCAATGAAATCCGCGTAACGTTTTAGAAACTCACTATTCCCATAATTAATATTTTACCTACATACTCGTGTGTAGTAAAATATTAACACTTTTAATATTAATATTTTACTACATACGAGTATGTAGGTAAAATATTAATTATGGGAAATAGTGCAATTTAAAACTTTAAAATCCTAAAATAAATTAATTTTAGTTTGTTTCTATTTTATGGCCAATTTATATACGAGTATATACATATGTATGTGGTTATTGTTTGCATTATTTGGTTTAACTATGTCAGTTTTTTCTTTTACAATTTATTTCATCAGTTGCTAAGCAGCTCTGAGCTGAAGAACAGCTTTCGCGTCATCGTAATTATTTCTTAAGTGCGGTCAGGCTTGCGTGTGTTGTTTGGTCTTCGAGAATTTTTCGTCTCGCTCGCACTGGTTGACTGATTTGCCACGGATACCCTTATGATCTTGCGGTTCTTTTGGGGAATTTCGTTTACAAACACGTTGCTACTTTTTATGTGAATGCATAGGTCGGCTACAGTCAGTCACAAGAACATCTTTAAAATACTGTTAATAACATCATGGACATATGGTCTAGTCACCGGTTCCATTTTTATGCAACCATATTCTGCAAATTTACTTTGTAGAATATGTACCAATAAATAAATTTATTTCATCTTTATTCTCAACGTTTTCGTCTGCTTTTTTCCGACGTCTTGAGGAGAATTTTTTATTGTAAGTTAATTGATTTATCTTCTGCGTTTCACATTTAAATGTACAATTAAAAAAGTAATAATAAACGCAGAATGTCACAGTCAAAGTTAAAACTTAATCACCCTTATTACAGTTGGCGACATCGACGTCACGTCAACACAAGACCAAGAAATTGGGACTTGCCTACTCGTTGTTGAAAACAACTGACTACTATTGACAGGTTCATGTTATTTTCTAGACCTTATAGAACAGAAGTACACTTTCATTACCACAAAATTTTTCTCAAGAGCGAGTAGATAAGCTCCAATTTTTTGGTATTGTGCTGACGTGACGTAGATGTCGCCAACTGTAATAAAGGAGAATATCATAGAATTATAATTGTCAAGGCTTACCAGAATTTTTTTTAAAGAATTTATGAAAAATATTTTTAAAATAAACCAAAAAATACAGCTTCTTGTTGATGAATTTTCACTAACCAAAGTTATAGTTTTAAGTTTAGTGCTAACTTCAGGTTAATTGTTTTATTGTTAAAAGCCCTAGAAGACTTAAAGGGTCTCGTTTCGTAATTGGGCTTGTTTTTTTTCACAGCACCACGTCTCTTGATGGTGTTTTGAGGCTTAAGAGCATTCATAATAAAATTTTTAAATCGTCCAATTGAATCTGCTATAAAATTTTAGAACTCATTCTATTCCCGAAGCCTCTGAACAAGTGTCCGCTCTAGCACTGTATGCAATGCTGCTTTCGACCCAGCTATTATTGATATATTATAATTAAATGAAAAAACCTTAAAATCTTTAGTTCGACCTTAACTTTACGAAAATGGGAAGTTAGATATTTGGCAAAGTACCTATTTTATTGGCCACAAAATTTACGTATTTTTAATTCATTTTTCTCTGTACACTAAGAAAAAGTGACTGTAAACAACGGAATTTCTTCAATTAAAATAAAACAGTGTTTGTTGACAATTAAAATCATATAAAGTATATAAAAAAATTTGTGCGCAAAAAAGTGATACATACTAACAGATATATCAAGGTACCTATTTTAACGGCCACATATGTGTATACATGCATTTTAAAAAAATTAAAACTGGTTGGTCATCTTCAGTATTTAAAATCTGTCGACAATTATGTACGTGTCTGCAACTCCCCTAAGCAAGCTGAATCATGTCTTACGCACAAAAGAAATAAAAAGAAACAAAACAAAACGTAATCTTCCAAAATATAAAGTTTAAACTGAGATTCCATACCAGCATACAAATGCAATGACCCATTTATAAGAAGAAGTAGTAAAATATCAAAAAAATAAAAAACAAAAACCAGACAAAATGATTTAGTAATAGCATATTTTCGTAGAAGAAGATAAAAAAGCAAAACAATCTGTGAAAACATGTTTATTAAAATACAACATACAAGACTGCAAAGATTTCATAATCATTCTTTGTAATGTGTACTTACTCTTTTTTTCTTAATTTACTTCCTGGAATTTTTAAACTCGCAGTGCAATTTGCAAAATTAAAATCTCTTTCGAAAAAAATAATAAAAAAATATGCGTGTAAGTGTTATATTTAATAGTCTACATGAGTTTCAAACACGTTTAATTTATTTAACGAACCTTGTTTGTTGTATAAACTATTTCACCAAATTAAATCTTTGAAACATATCACGTTTGTTTTGCTGAACGATTACAATTTTTTCTTTTATTTTAAATTAATATTTTTGATACTTATGATACACTGCATGTCTTCCTACAGCTGTCAACTATCAATTATCAAAATGACTAATTTCATCAAGTTGTGGTCAGGGCAATGTCACATGCTTCAGCGATTTCAATTTGCTTAAAAAACTTGCTTATAAATCCGCCCCAAAGAAAGTGAGCGCAGTGAAATCTGCTGGCAGGGAGTTGGCCAAGTTTTTGTTCTGTGGGGGATGTGAGATGGGAGCTGTCTACATGACACTTAATGGAACCAATAAACAAATAAAGGATCCGCCAGATAACTTTTTTTAAATGCTATAAAAAAACTACTGAATATTTTCTCAAATTTCTTTTTTTATTTGAAAGTACAATCCTTCCGTTTACTAATGAAAAATAATTTCATTCAAATGGCTGCCTCGGCTGGCCATGCAGTAGCCTACACGATCGGTCCAATTTTTAAGCACATTATCGATTGTGTGCAGCTGTATTTCACCAATGGCTTCACGAATATTGTCCTTTAAAGCGTCAATTGTCTCTGGCTTGTCGGCGTAACACTTATCTTTGACGGCACCCCACAAATAATAGTCCAACGGTGTCAAATCGCAGCTCCGAGGTGGACAAACGACATCAGATCTGCGGCTGATAATGCGATCTTCAAAAACAGGGCGCAGAACATCGAGTGTAGCTTCGGCTGTGTGGCACGTAGCGCCGTCCTGTTGAAACCAAATGTTGCCAATATCCTACTCTTCAATTTTTGTGAACAAAAATTCGTTCAACATGGCTCGATAACGATCGCCATTGACTGTAACGGCCACTCCTTGCTAATTTTCGAAGAAAAATGGCCCAATTATGCCTCTGGACCAAAATCCGCACCAAACAGTGACTCGTTTTGGGTGTGTCGGCTTTTCAATGTATGCGTGCGGGTTTTCTGTGCCCCAAATGCGACAATTTTGCTTGTTTACATACCCGCCAAGATCAAAATGAGCTTCATCTGAAAAGATGATTTTTTTGGCAAAATCGGCATCTTCTGTAAGTCGTTCGCAGGTCCACTTAGCGAAGCGTATACACAACCATATTCGTTCAGCGGAAGGATAAAACTAATTATCTCTCAAATCAGACATGAGCTAAGTGTTACCATTCACGAAATAAGCACTAGTTGAAAAAAACGTTAGATGGCGGACCCTTTATTAATTTTAAAAAATATCTCGAGAACTTTTTGCAAAATGTGAGCGTGGCACTCCCCACTTTTCTAAACATATTGTGTTATTCACAAAAACTAATTCTCTCTAACATGTGTTTAATAAAACCTGTTTATCAAAAATTTTAATTGGCTGCAATTCGCAATTGAATCAATAACTCATGTAATAAATTAAGTTTTTAAAAATATTCCAAAACTTTTCAGTAATTAAAAATCGGAATAGTGATTGAATGTTAAATTTTCATTGCAATTGAAATCGTTTTTAAATAATATTGAATAGTTTTTTCTGCGTTGTGACGGAAATTCAATGCGTATTCGAGGTTTTAAAAGGATCCTGTTACCAGAAGTATTTAAGAAAGTATAATTTTATTCTATGGTACTGCCCACTTTTCTCATCATACATATTTTCATTGTAAAAGGATAAGTAGACGCAGAGGTATATTTTACCTGTGTGGGCGAGGCACTGGCAACTTCTCTCACCATAATGTTATATTGTGAGGGAAAGTGAATGCTTATTTGCAAGTTTCATAAGGATCGATTTAGCTGAGAATGCAATATTTTCCTTTAAGTGCGTGGCTCTGCCCATATTGCTCATCATATTGTTATATTCTGACGATAATTCAATATGTGTGCAAAACTTAATAAGAATCGATGTAGTAGAACAAGCTTTCGCAAGATTTGATTACAAGCCCGCCGGCTGACAAAAGTGAATGTAAATAAAAATTCTAAAAAAAGTCTCCGTTTAGCATACAAACAAAAAAAGATTTAACTTTATGATAGTGCCCATTTGAACTGATTGGACGGCAAAAATGTATGAATTGAAATTCGAATTATTTCCCCATCCCCACCAGATTTGACTCTCAGTGACTTCTGCCTGTTTATTAAATATAAACAAACATTATAGGCGAATGAAAAGGTCATCTCAGTAATAGACGCTTTCGAAATATTACTGTGCGGAGGGCATAAACAAATTAAGGAAACGCTGAAGTCTATCGAGCTAAAAGAGGTTATGTTGAAAAATAAAAATAAATTACTCCAAGAGAAATGATTTTCTGTGATTTTGCCAAGACTTGTTGACTTTCCATTTTTTTTATTGGTAAAGGGTGTTACAAAAGATATAAATTAAATAGAAAACGCAGTTTTTAGTCTTTTCACTATTTTTCAGATATCGACCCCTGTGCGCGATATTATCGTATGTTACAAAAACTAAATTTTACAGGGGAGCGTTTTTATTACTATTTTTATTACTATTATATACTATAAAACTGTTGCATACGATAAAATATGCACTGTGTTATCTCCATTACTATTATATTTGTCGCTATAATATTTTGTAAACAGATGAATTTAATGGATTTAAAACCGATTTGCATAAAAAATTCGATTTCATAAAAAGTGTAACATATAATTATTTTGCGCACAGGGGTCGATATGGTTCAATAATGAAATCAAGTTGTTCGATGCTGTAACGTTCCAATTTTACTTACCGTAAACTCTCAGCTGTGAAATTCTGTTTTTAGAGCTGCCAACACTTTACTGCACAAATGGCGAAAAATTCAAATCTTTCGTTAATTTTGGAACACCTTTTATGTATGTATATAAAAAAACAAAGCTATTTATTATGGTGATTTGTTTTATTTTTATTTTTTCATATAGTATTCTTATGAAGAATATATTGATGAAACAGAACTCCACCGTTTCGAAATTTCCCTTAGAAACTGTCATTTTAAATGTGTACGTCTACAGTAGTTGTTTTAAAATAGAATTTATATTTGGGGTATTCACACTGTCGTCATAAAGTCATATGTCTTAAAATAATAGCACGAAAAAATATGACTGCTGTGAACAACCCCTCGTAATTTAGTGTGCTATTTTAAATTTGAGTCAGCTGATAAAAAAATAAGAAAACAATAATAAAACGGACAATCGTTACAATCATAAAAATTTTATATTAGAATGCCGAAAACAAGTGAAAAAAACGAAAATAATAGCTAGTTTGTGCAAAAACTACACTGCTGTTTAGTTATGACAAAACAAAAACACAGCATAAATGTCTGAAGCACAACAACAATTTTTTTAAGACGTCATAAAATAATAAGACATTATGACAATATGACATGATAGGACACCGTGTGAATACCCCAATTATTTCGATAACGTTTTTTTAAACAAACCCTTATGATTGGATTAACGCTAAGTAAAAATAAAAAGAAAAAGCAATAACTCAATAAACTGAACACTTGTGTGCAACTTTATGACTTTATTGAAAAATGTATCACATAAAACTGTTGCTATAAATCTTATGAATTTCTCTAATGTGTTTGCAAATCTTGCGAGCATTCACATTCTGCTAAGTGGCATATTTAAAATCTAATTTATTAAAATTTTTTAAGATAAATTCTTTTAATTTTTGAGCATTACTCCGTTCCTTTATAAGTTGCAAATCTGCATGTAAAACACCTAAATATATTAGCCCAATTCACAATGTTGTGCAAATGATCTTGCATCGTAGCATTTGCACAGTGGTGTAGCATATTTTTACTCTACACTAACAAAATACTAAGATATGCATTTGCTACTCGTGCATAAATAAACAACACAAAAACCTGTAGTTCATATTTACACTTCACTTTGCAACAACCAATTGAGAGAATTCAAAAAAGATTGAGCGAACTAAAAAAAAATTAATAGAGAAATTTCATGTTTTTCAACATATTTTTAGAAAACAGCGTTCATAATTGAGATGTAAATATTTACTATTGCATAAATTTGCAATCTTAAATGCACAACATTTTGAATTGGGCTATTGTTTTTTTTCTTGTGTATTTTACTTGTAGATCTGTAACTTTTTATTTTGCGAAATGTGGCCCTGGGCTTGAGTATAAAAATTTTTAAAAGAAAATGCTGAAACTTTAAATTTTTCCTATGAATCTTTAAGTTTTGTACAAATTGAAAGTGCAGATATTTTACTATTCAAATTTCTTTTGTAGGTTGTGGCTTATGAAGACTTATTTTGAAAAATCACATTTTCTGCATTTTAATTTCTCATTAATTTGTCATGTTAAGTAAGCATTTTCAAAAAATAAATTTTTTATTCAAGTTTTTTTTACACACATATTTTTTATTTAATTCACATGTGGTTGACATTGATTTTGCTTACTGTAACTTATTTTGAGAAATGCTTTATTTTTATTTATTTAATAAATGCCAACTAAACATTGCGTAATTTTATATCTTGTTTATAAAATTGTTTTTTAGTATTAAAAAAAAAAATTAAATAAAATTAATAATCAAGTTTCGCGGATGTTTACAATTTGAATTTGCTTAACGCACACTTTATAGTTTTTGTGTAATTTTTTATTTGTGTTTTCCATCCAGGTAGTCGCTGTGCTGTTGTATTATGCCAATGGTCACTAGTTGGATGGACTTTAAAAATAAAAATTTTAAGAAAATATTGTAGGGGGAAATAAGTTTTTGCATGCTCAGTTTTTTAATTGGGATGATATCATGATAAGTTTTTTTTAAGTCGTCGTAAATAACTGTTTTGCTTAAACAATTTAAAAAAGTTTGTCAGGCTGAAAAACAAAGGTGCTTAAAATTGTTAGTAGCAATAAATGTGCTGTAAACTGACATGTTTGGGTTAATATAACGCAATCAACTATTCAACAGTTCCATGCTTGAGTTATCTAAAAAAACAAGTTCAATGCAGGCGGCTTAAATATAAATCCAATTTGAAGATGAGCAAGAATTTATTTGGCTTTAATGTTGAAAAAAAGAGGAATTAACACAAAAATAAAGATGACATTTAAATGTTAAATTAAGCAACAGTTTCGTAGCAGCTCTTGGCTTAAAAAAATCACTGTTTAAACAATAAAAAAAAGAAACTGGAATTACAAGGTAAACGAAGTAAAAGATAAAAATGTTAAGATGCAAATAAAAGAAAAGAAAATAAATATCTAGCAAAGTTAAGCTGCGCAAAATCTTTATAAGATTTAAATATTTAATTAGTGGCAAATTAATGTAAATAATTTATATATTTATGACATTGAAAAAGGTTTCTCTTTACAGTCAAACAATTTGCAATTGTATAAAATAAAACCTACTCTTCGAAATATTTATGTATAAATATTTTACAATATTTTATGAAATAAAATATTACTAATATTAACATATTAATAAGATATACAAATTAAAATATAAATTTACAGCAGCTGTTATTCGAATGCATTTTTTTATAGTTTACTTGTCTACTATAGTATTTAAATATGAGTATTTCTTTGTCATTCAGTTAAAATATTTGAAAGTCTTATTAATGTCTTTACAATTTTTGGCACTAAATTATAATTGAATTTTTTGTTAATATTTTTTTTTTGCTTTAAATAACTCTATTGCTCTAATAACTGAATATCTATCAAAAGTGATAAATCATGTGCTTTAACCCAAAATAAATTTTTGCTTGAGCAAACAAAACTTGAATTTTTAGTTTGACAGCTTTTAGACGTTGAGTTTTTTCAGATGTATGTTCAATCGTGATGTTTTAGTTTCCTGACGACCGGGCTAGAGAAGCCAACGGGGTAGGAAAAAACACACAATTTGTGGTCCTCATAATTGTTTTTTTATATTTCTCTTTATTCCGATTTATACATACATGTGTACATATACAGATTTATATTATTGGAAGAGAATTTGCACTTTTATAGATGAATAAATATATAATGAAAATTACAATTAAATTGTGTGATGATTTTTTTCTGAAACATATTAGTTATTTTAACTTTAAAAAAATTTATTTTAATTCAAGCATCGATTCAATTGAATTATTTTTACGCATCTAACATACTGACATTTGGGTGACGCGTCATAGACTTTATAGTAGTCCATTAGTCACATGTGACCTACAATTGGATATAAAATCAACAAATAAAAGACCAGAACAATCAAGGTAAATCGAAGTGATGCAAACCGCAGTATACTAACTCTGTAACTATTTGTCGAAGTCAAATCAAGTCAACAGCGACAAATAAGTTCTTTTCAACTCCTTTTGACAACAGTTGAGAATAGTAAGATACTGTTAACTGCAGTACATTGTTATCGGCAGAGAGTAGGCAAGAGGTACAACCCGTTATTCCGTAACTACTTGTCAAGGTCACATCAAGGCACTCCAAAAAAAAAAAACTTCTCCACTCGCTGTTGACAACAGTAGAATGCTTTTAACATTACATATATAAAGTTTTTTAATACTTATTTGTAAATTTGACTTTTATATACGATGTTAACTGTTACTGCAATATAAATGAAATTCCTTTATTATTAATGGAACTAACTACACTTTTTGCTTTGAGTTAATTTTTTTCTATTTTTTTTTCATTAAAGTGAGTCACGCATTTTACTGATTTTTGCCTTAACTTTCTTTTATATATCCTGCATTGAATGACGAAATAATAAACTTATTTGATATAATATTATTAACAGAATCTCAATAATATTTTCGAACGTGCCATTTCGCAAAGGATACGTGTTCATTAATTTAAGCTTTTCAGCTTTTGGTTAAAGAAAATGTGAATTTCGTCAATTCTTTAATATTTTTAAGTATTTTTCGCTCGGTCGTTAATGAACCGATTTATAAAATTTTTGCTTTGTGTAGAAGGACTTACTGCCTGAGTGGTGCCGTTGTTTTAAATTTTTATTTCGGATTAAATATTCGCCTGTCTGTCCGTTAATCGCTCTGCTTTGCAGGCGGATGGAATTTTCGGGTTTGAAGCTTTATTTACTTGTTTAAAGAGTTATATTTACCTTCCTAGTTTCTGTCTTACTTTAATCTTTTAAAACCACAAATTTAGCTCAAAGCCGGAGACACGTTCGTTTTAAAAATGCCCGATTTCTTGTTTTTTTTTTTAAAGAAAACGAGTTCGTATTACATACAAATATTGAAGACATCTATGGGTCAAGAACCGTAAAAACTCAGTGGGAAAAAATCAAATTTTTGTTGCCAATGCCAAATATTTGAGAATAATAATAGACTAAACGACTAAATTTATACGATGACTTTTTTCAGGAAATGTTTTTGCATGAAACTTCTTTTGTTTGCAAGTAACTAAAATTTCCTGCAATCCTCTGGAATATTATGTCATTCGATTTCTTTTCTTCTTAACGTTTTTTATAAACTACTAAAAAAAAGTTTCATAAAAGAGTTCGTGCCATAAATCTAGTTTAGCACACGTCTTTTTTGCCTCTGACACCCACAATATGAATTTTTAATGAATTTTTGTTAGTCATAAATCTTTTTTAAGAAAACCTTAAAGTTACATTTAAATTGGTTTTATAAAATCATAAACAAATATCTCAACACAAGTGAATACTTTATAAATTTTAAAACTTTCGGACTGTGAAATTGAAAAAACTGCTCAGTGTAAAACGAACTAGCATTTGATTCGATCTCTAATTACAATTATTATCAAGCAATCTCAAGAACAGCTTCTATATAATGATGCAAATAAATAGTTAAGAAACATGATTATGAATATTATAATTGACTTAGAATAATTTGCCAATTAAATACTATTGTCTACAGATGCTGCTCAGGCCAACAAAAGACTGCAACAAAAACTAAATAATGAATCATTTTTGATTAAAAAAAACATATTATGAAAAACAATTAATTAGCAAATGATTTACGAGCTTTAATTTCTCTATCTATACAATATATCATAACATTATATTCAGTTGAACTAAGTCCATATTTTTTTAATACAGTTTTTCATAACACCATTTGCAAAAGGAAATATTGCTGATCTTCATTCTTATTAATTGTTTCATTGTTGTGAAGTTCTAAGTCCAACCTGCTAAAGAAAAAGTTCCAAGTCCCATTCAAATTTAAAAACTTCACTCAATATATTGCAACAGGGTCAATTTTAATATTTTTTTATGACAAATTTTGTACATTAAAGAATCTATTGGTATTTTCAAAAGTCAATATTATCTTGAAAGGAATTGTTTGGCTTGAGTTAAAATCTGAATTTACCCATTTCTTTTTAATTTAAGAAATTGATTTTGATAAATTCATTATTTTATTAAGAAAGTAATTTTGGAATCATTTATTCATCAGACTAGCAGAACGGAACAGTGCTGATTTCGAGGTCGCTACACCATCTCATCAGCATTTTTTGTTCGATTTTACCACTTTAAGCTAATCTAATTTTGCGAAAATCGAAATTCATATTGTTTGCAGGCTTTTATTTACATTCGAATGATATAAAATCTGGAACCAAATATTTTTTAAGTTGTCAACAATTTTGTGAATTGAAAGCCATCGACAGGTCGGTAAAATTTAAAAATGCCCCTCACAACAATATGACGCTAAGGGATCAATATGTTTTAAGCCACGTTTCTCTGATGAACGATCTAGCTCAAGCAGATAAAACAAAATGTAGAAGCATATTTCGAGTTTGGAGTAACTTCACCAGGAAAGCGCCAGATAACAGGAGCATAATATAAACGCTTGTATAACTTAAAATTAATTTGACCAATAGAGTACTACAAATTGTACTATCATTTATCTTACAAATGATTAATTTTTCATATTCAGTGCCATTCACAATTATCATTACAAACATGAATTAAGTTATTAGTTTTTATCTAATCTTACAGCCAAGAAATAAGAAATTTTGTACTAGATATTATTTCTGCCGAAGAAAAGTTTAATAATAATGTTTGTTAAATAAAAGAACAAAATACTTTCTCTTTATTTAAATTAACATAAATAATAAAACGAAAAATTTAAGAAAAAGTGCCATAAGTCCACGTTAAAATGTAAAATATGTAACCGAAATGTCTTAAAAGTCTTTGTAGATCCAATGTGGATTATTTTTAATGGCGCATGTTTTGCAATTAAAAAAAGAAACTAAAATGCAAATTGCAGATTTAAAAAAATATTAAAATTAAAAGATTAGAGCAAGTTTTTTGTGTCCTGCGAAATTTATTAAATTGGACTTATCTCATTCAACTGCAGGTAGCGATATGATACTTGTCTTTTATTTAAAGAAAATTCGAATAAATTTTTTTAATCATTTTAATAAATTAAAGTTTATAAAAAGTTTTTAGAAAAAATAAGGCAGTTAGTCTGTTCGTCGATATCGAAAGAAAATTTTCTTTCGTATAATTACATTTAAAACAAAAACAAAATTTCAAAAGTTGTTTTAGTTTCAAGTGTAATCATTCGAAAGAAAATTTTCTTTCGATATCGACAAACAGGCAGTTAAATAACAAATTGCACTGAAGAAAACTCTCTTTAAAACAGAAGACTTAAGCAACAAACGTAAAAATATTTGAAATTAGAAATTTCACAAAAAATTAACTTAAGGAAACTATTGTATCTCACATTTTATTTTAAGACGCCAAAAAGCTTGTAAATTCATCAGTTTTAACAGTTAAACAGCAAATTCGAAAACTGAAAAATTTATTTTACAAACAAGCAACAAACGTGAAAATATTTTAGTTCAGAAATTACAAAACATAAAATTTCAGGAAATTAATGCAGATAATAAATTATTTTCAGAAACGAAGACAATTTAGAAATTATCTGCTTCGATAAAAAAAAAACTTAAACGACAAACTTGCAAACGGAAAAATTTTATTTGACAACAAAAAACTGTAACAACAAACGTGAAAATGAATACAAAAATTTTATTAAAAATAAAAAGTTTAACTTCTGAAAATGATATTTTTTACTAAAGAGTATTAAAGTTTTTTAATGTGATTGTTTAATGTCAAAATGAAACTTTTTATTTATTATTTTTTTAAGTAACAAATCAATTTACAAATATGACAGATCATATTATTGCTTTGAACGCTGTGCTTGAACAACATTATTCCCAGTTTAATTTTTAAATGTATTTTTATTGGTTTTTATAACACTACATTGTTTTATGAAATAAAATATCTTAATTTTTATACTTAACTGAATATTTTTTTCATCCTTTTGCATGGCCATTGCTAAATAAAACAACAAAAACCAAAAAAACGTAAATCTTTTATTCGAAATAAATAGTCATAATCAAAAATTATGAACACTTCATATAAAAAACTTAACTAATTTACTTATAATAAAATAAAACTAAAACTAACTTATAATTGTTTAATTTAGCACTTGACAAATCTTTTAATTTAATATATTTTGTTTTCAGCACTTTTTCCGTAGCAAAAATTTATACTGGCAAATAGTAGTTAATAAAAGTAAACTTTATCCATAACACAAGAATTTTATAAAACAAAACAATCCTTGAACACGAAAATATACACAATATAACAAAAACACGTAAATAAACTCTTCTCTATCAAAACTTTAAATTCCTTTAAAAATAATTGGTTATTTTGTCAAATTCCTTAAATTATTAATTTCTTTGTTTGTCTTTTTTCTATGTTTCTTTTAACAAAATTTAAATTCAACTTGTATCTTTTCCAACGAACACCATCCTCACTTTAGCTGCGCACACCAGCAACTGTTAACAACAACGGTTTCACAGTAACGCGAAGACCTGTATTGAGTGTGCGCCGACGTTTAATCAATTCATCTACTGCTGCTGCTGCTGCAGCAGCCAACACACAACAGACTACAGCACCAACCTTAACAACACTACTCGACTCATCTTCAATTATAAACGATGAATATATAACGACCTCGAAATTTAAGCGCTTGCGAACCAATAAGCCACCATCATTTAATTCTGCTGCTGTCGATATAACACCCGATACAACGGCAACAACATCGTTTAAAACGATCAATAACCTGAAGAAAAAATCAACGGAAGCATTGTCGAACGATTTGAAATTGGCCTCATCATCGTTGACGTCATCGTCGTCAGCCGATAATGACATCACAGGGAAACAAATATCAAAAGCACAAGCATCGGCTGCTTTGAGACGTAAATTCCAAACAAGACGCTTAACAACATCTACAGCAAGCAATACGAACAGTGATGGCACAGGTGAGAAAATATAATCAAATTTTTAATTAATAAAGATCATCAGCAATGTTGTTAAACAACTTGAATGTTGAGAAACATGTTTATATAAAGAACAGACAGACATCAACTAACTGATTAAATTTGAAACACCTAGGCCTCGTGTGTCAGTTAAATGTTAAACGCAACAACGAAGTTTTTCTTTTGTTTTATAAGAAAAATTAGATCCAAATCATTTGATATGCTCTAAGGAGGGATTGGAAACAGTTCTTAGTTCAGTATACATAATAAACTTGAATTGCATATTTTGATCATACGAGAGTTGCCTTTTATATTTTATGTAAAGAAAATAAAATAGATTCATATCGAATAATATAATTTGTTTGTTGGGGTTTTTGAATAAGTTTCAAAACTTACTATGCTTATTTATTTTTAAATTTGTAATTTTTAAAATTCTCATTGGTTTTTTAAAAGTTTGTGTATAAGATAAGCGGTTTGAAACATTTCAAAAATATGGTTTAAGGCCTACTGATGATTTGGCATTAGCACCAATGAAATGCATTTATATAGACTAGCTAAAAAACCCTCAACAAACAAAAGTTTTTTAAATCTTTGAAAAAAGATATCGAGGCAATCTCAATTAATATAAATTTAATAATTTTATGAAAAACAAATAAAAGAATATTATTATTTGTTCTTTTGTGACATTCAATTTACTATTTCAAAATTTGCTTATAAAATTTTATACATTTTCTATTTCTACAATGCAGACCGTCGACACCTGGAACTTAAAAAAAACAGTGTTTTTCTTATAAATTTTCTAGACGAGTCGGCAGTCTGAATTGTGGAATGTACAATTTAATTTTTGAAGGATTTCTTCATAGACTACTAGTAATACTAAAATTATAATATGTATTCAAAAATCATGTGTGCAGAGGCATAAATAGTCAATTTGAAAAAAATGTACCTAGCAACATTGTTGTGAAACATTTTCGCATACACATGATGTTGAACGCACAGCAATTTGCTTTATGAAATATGTTCTTGACGACTTGACGTACTAATAACATGCATATACTACATATATATTTTCTTTTTCATTATTTATCTTCACTACTATTGACATTTTTATTTAAAATATTTATATTTGTTTACATCACCAACTTTGAGGAGTTTATTTGTTTCTGTGTTTATCTAAATTTAGTTCAGTTTGATTTTACTGCTGTATACGAAACCGCATTCCAACATGTTGAGTGTGTTTAACTAGTCGTGTGCTGTTTACATTTACTATTAATATTTATTTATTTATTTGTTTTTCTTTTGCATGTCTAGTTTTAGCTTTTAGATTTGTTTACAGTTTCTATTAAATGTGGACAAAGGCATTTTTTTCTCCTTAAGTTGCATCATGAAAATTGCTCCTACACATACATAAATAACTGTAAGATCAGTTATTCATGTGACATTTCAGTAATTAGAAATGACTTGTGTATGTAAGTGTTGTATTTATATAGTGGGTTCGTCTAACATGTCTAGAAAATTTGTATGAAAAGATCTCATATATTCTAGACGTGTTGGACGAACGCGTTTTATAAAAACTACAGTTGAAACACTTTTAAATGTCCTTCATAGCCGTTATATTTTAATCTCGATTATGGCGAGGTCATAACAATATCTGTATGTATGTATATAAGCATATTTGAAAATAACCCTGTTGGCCAAATCGTTGAGCACGGCATTGTCTGCGACAATTCATGTACGGTTTGTCGTCCTTCTATTTGGTTTTCTATTTATATATTTAAAGGAAATCGTTGTTCATGACGTACTGACTGTCAAAATCTTACGTTTTGATTTATTTACGGCAAAATGAGCGGCAATGTCTTATACAATTTTCACACGGACTGCAAAATTCGCGGTTCACTATCTCGTTGTTCCGCCTCAATCATGTTTGAACCAACATGTTGTCAGCATACAAAATTTTGAGAGCGAACCATTTTAGTTCATGTTGAATCTCGCTACGAACAACGAAAAATTTACTATCATCTCCAATTTTGATAACAAATTATCGCTAGTTTATCTGAATTAGCTGTCAAAAAAATATAAACAAAGAGAGAAAAAATTAATGTGAGCAAAAAAGTAATTAAAAGCATTGAACAAATAAAAAATGAATATTTAAATATATATAAGTATATATGTATGTAAAAATAAATAAATAAATAAATAGTTAACCGTAGTTTTTAATCCAAAGTGATTATTATTTTTTGGCTAATGTTCGTAACGTATGCTTTTTCTAGACATTATTTGTATAAATACAAATTTGAAATCATATTCGACCGAGCCACCTAAACAGTGGCGGATACAGAGAAACACACATTAACACTGATTATGGGAGTGTAGCGGCTCCCGAAAAACAACGTTGTTTCTGTTCTGCCGTGTAAGTTAAAATTAATTAGTGTTAAAATTTTTCCCTGTTCCTTTGGAATATTGTCTCATGTCTAATTCTTTCTGACTAAAAACGTTACGAACGTTAGCCAAACAACAACCAATTTGTTTGAAAAATAATCACTTCAAATAAAAAGCATAGTAAACCGTATTTTAAAGCTTAGTACTCTGTTCAAATTTGCGAAAAATGTTGAGCTACATTGATTATGTCGTTTGAAAATTTTGACAATTAGCCAGTGGTGACAACAGTACCATTTAGAAGAAATTTATAGTTTTTTTATTTCCTTGAAGTAGGCAACATTGTTTTTCTTATGTAAACAAAAACCATGTGTGAAAACAATTGGAGAACAAAATAATTTTAAGAGATTGTGCTACAATGCTGCGGAGGAGTTCTTTGAAGACACACTTTCATTTTATGTTATTTTTACACTATTTTCCATTATTTTAGTTATTTGTGCGCATCAAATTTAATGCTAAGTAAAATCTGATCGCCTGTTGTTTGCAATTCCGTACGAAATAAGTTATACTTATAGTATTTCGCAGTTGGAAAATATGTTGCCAGAAACATTTTATAGTTGAAAGAAAATGCTGCCACAAACATTTCGTATGTTTTCACAAGATGAACAGAGTACAACTTCGGCCATATTATTTTGCAGTTTTTTTGCATGAATTTTTTTTATATGGACTTTTGACAGCATTTCGCACGAAATAATGAACAGAGTACCATGCTTAAGGTGTAGAAGAATGTCTTAAAAGCGTAGGTTCTTTGAAGAGTCAAACATTTGCGAAGAGCACATCCTTTTGTCGTTGATATGCCAGTGAATCGGACTACGCATTACAGAGAAAAGTTTGTATGTGGCATAAACTCCCTGTAAAGGTCTATTCTGTAACTTTTAATGTGGAAAAGTTCAAGTCGAATGTCCACAAAAAATATTCCCATAATAAAATTTCCTATTTCCGACACAATGCATTCCATGTGTGAGGGTCATATCCTGAGTGCTGGTCCAATTCAAAAAAAAATCCTGAATTAAACAAGAACAATCATTTGCACACAACGGTTCGCAATCGTGAATCAGAGAGCGAAACAAGGTGCTACCGTATAAACATGCTATTAAGTTTTGTATTCAATCAAGAAAAGAATATATTACTTTTCCGCTGTTGATACTTTATCTAGTTATGAATTGGACGGTCCTGTCTCAACATCAATTAAAACGAATAACTAAAATTTAAAAACAGCGCATTTGACAGATGTGTTCCAGAATGATGGCTTGATTTTGACTTTTTCCTTGACGGCAAACTGAGAGATCTGGTCGCTCTTTTGGTCTTGTGTAACATTAGCGCTATTTATATGAGAATTTCATCCACAAATGTCTGGAGCTACCGTCAGAATGATTTATGCGACTTATTATCATCGTCTTGCACCAGTCGTTAAAGATATCTTAAAGACGTGGCCAACTGGGAATATATGAATTTATGTAAATATCTAAAATGGTTTGAATATTGATCCAATGACTTGTTAAGCAAATATTTTAAAACAACTTAATTAATTAATATGACTTTACTTTTTTTTAATTTTCAAATTAACATATTTAATTTGAGAAAAACAAAATTAACAACATTTTAATTAAGCCTTATAAATTTGTCAAAAAAATTTAAATAAAGGGTCTGTCATCTAACGTTTTTTTCAACTAGTGCTTATTTCGTGAATGCTAACACTTAGCTCATGTCTGATTTGACAGATAATTAGTTTTATCCTTCCGCTGAACGAATATGGTTGTGTATTCGCTTCGCTAAGTGGGCCTGCGATCGACTTACAGAAGATGCCGATTTTGCCAAAAAAAAATCAACTTTTCAGATGAAGCTCATTTTTATCTTGGCGGGTATGTAAACAAGCAAAATTGTCGCATTTGGGGCACAGAAAACCCGCACGCATACATTGAAAAGCCGACACACCCAAAACGAGTCACTGTTTGGTGCGGATTTTGGTCCAGAGGCATAATTGGGCCATTTTTCTTCGAAAATTAGCAAGGAGTGGCCGTTACAGTCAATGGCGATCGTTATCGAGCCATGTTGAACGAATTTTTTTTCACAAAAATTGAAGAGTAGGATATTGGCAACATTTGGTTTCAACAGGACGGCGCTACGTGCCACACAGCCGAAGCTACACTCGATGTTCTGCGCCCTGTTTTTGAAGATCGCATTATCAGCCGCAGATCTGATGTCGTTTGGCCACCTCGGAGCTGCGATTTGACACCGTTGGACTATTATTTGTGGGGTGCCGTCAAAGATAAGTGTTACGCCGACAAGCCAGAGACAATTGACGCTTTAAAGGACAATGTTCGTGAAGCCATTGGTGAAATACAGCTGCACACAATCGATAATGTGCTTAAAAATTGGACCGATCGTGTAGGCTACTGCATGGCCAGCCGAGGCAGCCATTTGAATGAAATTGTTTTTCATTATTAACCGGAAGGATTGTACTTTCAAATAAAAAAAGAAATTTGAGAAAATATTCAGTAGTTTTTTTTTATAGCATTTTCAAAAAAAAAGTTATCTGGCGGACCCTTTATTTCGTAAGAGTTGTTGTTGTAAGCAATAGCGAATCGACTAAATGTTAATATCATTTCAGATATTTTTATACAATTGTACAGGGCTAACAAATAATTTTTTTGTGAAACATTTTTCATTCAGGCCAAGAACTGTTTTAAAAATAATATGAACTGGACATAATAACGTTTCTAGAAAAAGTATATTTGAAAAAATCGGAGTCTTGAAAGTGCAACCGACATAGTGTTAGTCATAAAGGCCCCGTTAGCCGAGCGTTGCTGTACCCGTACCGTAACGTACCGTACTGTTGGCACGTTGGTCCACTTATAGAACATATAAAAACGTACGTTTAAATTGTTTGTTTTATTGCCAGGAAAAAGGAACAGCTGTTTACAACACAGTGATGGGTATTAAAAATTTTCAATTGGTGACTTGTGCACAAAAAGTACCTAAGATATTTAAATGATATAAGAACTTTATTTTGTATATGTATGTATATAAAAATTATTTAATATTTCACATTTATATTATAAAATTATAATATAAAATATAAACAACAAATTAAAAAAAAAATGATACCATTTAAATTATTTTATATGTATATAGATAGGTACATATCACATTTATATAACATATGTATTTGTTTATTATATACATCTAAACATGTATATCATCTTATCAAATGCAAAAGGGCCCATCTACATTATAAGAAAATGTGCACTAGAGATAAAAAACTTAATAAAAAGCAAACTATTGTGATAACAAATATTGTCTTTTTCAGCATAGTATCATTAATTCCGATTTTATTAATAGCCTATTTCTGATTTAAGAAAGAACACCTTCATTCGCATTCTATGAGAAAAAACATTGATTTCGATTTCTCTACATTATTTCTAAACGAAAAATGACTCGAAAGACAACTCGAATGAAAACGTAAATGTTTTCATATAAAATCCGATTTCTGTGCAACGAATGTGTCGGTAACATTGAGAATGAAATCTTAAAATCAGTCACTTGTGGTTTTGCTTTCGTAACAAAATTTTAGGATTTAATAAAAATCAATATAAGTTAAAAATTAGCTGGAAAAAGCAGTCCAGCAAGTTAAATTCGCTTGGGCCTCCCACTATTTGTGAATGGAAAAAGATTAGTACGTTTGTTTGTATGCTATAGAAGAAACCTTTTGAATATTTTATCTATAGAGTAAGTCCAGCTCTTGTGTTATAGGCAGGTAATGTGATATAGTAACTTTTCTCGAAAACTAAAAACTAGAAGCTGACAAAATTAAGCTGGATGATTTCTAGATCTCAGAATATTATTAAATCATAATTCGATTTCCTTTTTGGAAGCTATGCGAAGAGGTGGTAATAAAAATGTACTTGTCTTGTGATTGACTTTTTTTACTTTTAATATTTCCATTAAAAATCACCATCACATAACCTTCCAATTTTTTCAATGGCTGGTTTATGGATTTTTTTCTCTTTCTCTTAAATGCCTCTGAAACTGGGGCTTCAAAGACTTTCACTTCCCTGAATGTTAACCTAAGATCTGTAGCAGAATACGAGCTGAGATCTGTTCTAATCGAATTAAGCTTCAAAGCATTACAGTCAAATAAAAAATATGTGGGTATACCACATTAGCCGAACTTACTCTAGACCTGGGCAGATTTAAAGTCTCGGACTAAAAAAAAATAGGGAAAACCAAAAGAGCCTTAGAGAAACGGGCTTATACAAGCCGCTATTTCTATCGTCAGTTGTAGTACCCGGGGGTAAAGTATTTGGTGTAAAGCCCCAATCAATTGATGATTGTTTTTTTACTGGTGGAGTCACCAGCTAGGTGCATTAAAGCTGTTGAAGTGGTTACACCAAATACAAGCACAACTACATACATACGAGTACATATGTATGTACATACATATGTTACAATGAATGCTTTTCAGCTACAGAAAAAGCTAATTATTTAAAAAGAATTGCTGATGCTGTTGATGTGCAAACTGAATCAGCAAAGGGGATGGCTAACGTCTTTGAAACAACAGCAGCAGGTTTACATTTATTGGTTAAATCAACAATAAGGAAGAAAATATTGAAAAAAAATTTATTAATTTTTTCAATTCCTTAACTCATAAATTTTTTTTTCATTATTTTATTTTATTTATTATTTTATTGATATATGTGCTCGTACATACGTAAGCTAATGAGAATGAAAGTGAGTGCCAATGAGAAATCAAAATTGGTTCGAATTCGAGAGAGTGCCTTTCATTCGCTTAGGTTTACTTTTTAAATCAGAAATAGGCTATAAGCTTTTTGTCTCTCCAGAAAATTAAAAAAAAAATAGATAGGCCGTTTTGCATTTTATATGACGATATGTATGTGCCCATGTATGCAAATATACATTATTTTAAGTTGTTTTGTCAAAAGTACACAAATATCAAAAAGTACCAAAAAATAAGAGCGGAAATACCCCCTTAACTTGTACCAAAGAAACAGCCCATCACTGGCTTACAAATGTCACGTAACAACGTTAGAAATTTCTATTTTATACAGATTGGTACGTTGCAACTACGGTACATATAAATTCGGTAAGCTTTTGCATTGCTTTTCCCATAACATAGACGAACAGCTGATAGAGTACGGTACGGCTGCGCTCCGCTAATTCTGCCTTAACTCTTACCACTACACATGTAATACTTACGTTAATTTTAAGTCTAAAAAAGACGGGTGCTATAAGTTTGTATCGTATATCTCTGTGTCTGTCTGTCTATCTGTTCCATCGTAGAGCCAAAACGTTTGAATGTCAAAAAGGGTGTCTGTCAGGCATGTTCCACAAAAGTAGTGAAATTGAAATATGAAAAGTAAACTTTTCATTTTTGGTATTCTGGTAGAGTACATTTGAATTGAATATTGAAATTCAACTGCAAAAAAAAAAGAATGCAGAACATAAAAAATTTCAATTGAATTCCACTTCAAAGTGGAATGTAGAACATACGGATTTCTTTTTCTGTATCTGTGTTCCGTAAAAGTTTTTGACAGAACAATATAATGTCTCTTGTTCTTGTATTGTTGTACTAATAATTTCACCTATTTAATACGCTTTGGTCCTAAGTGAAATTTAATTTTTATATCTGGTTATTTATTTTACTCGAATCTTCAATATCAAATGAACTTACATTAAGCACTTGCTTGTATACTGAAACCGAAAATTTTTATGTTTGACTCAAGTTAAAATCTGACTACCAATATCTTTTTAATTAGAAAATTTTTGATAACTTGATAACAAATAATTTTTATTAAGAAAGTCATGTTGGAGTCAGAGTCAATTTATTCAACTATATGCATCTCTAAAACAGAAACTTAAAAACGTCCTGACTGTCAAACAAATTCCAGACTTAAAAAACGTTGTTTATTTCTTTTTATATGGAGTTTGACAAACAGACGATTGATGTGTCATAAATGTGTTTTTGTAAAGTTGCTTATACGAGTACATACGTGAAGAAATTTACTTTGATATTGGAATATATATATTTGTAGAAAGAGACTAAATGCAGAATTTTCCTTTTGTCTTCAAACTTTCAATTAATTTCTTGTATGATAGTAAATTGAAGAATAACTGAATTTCCATTTATGCAAATGAACTCGTACCAAGTGTTTTTAATATGAATATGGCTGAACAAGAACATTTAACTTTAAATGTCAATAAATTATAAAATGCCAAAGTTAAAGGCAATTAAACCAACATGCTCATCACTAACTACGATTACCTGCACAAGCACTTGCACATATTGCTTCAAACATACTCATAGTACATTCTAATGAACTGTCTTTTTAAACTGTGTGGTTTCTATACGTCGAGCGCTTATATTCAAATAGTGCTATCTACAAACACATGATTCATTTGAAAGTGAATAAATTCGTTTCGTTCTCCCATTACTAAATTGTTGGACAATCAATATTCTACAATATTGACAGATTATATTATGCGGATTTTTATTATTAGAAAATTGATTGTGTAAAACTTTAGTAATTTTTCTCACTCCTAAAAAAATGGCGTGTTTGTAGATAGCACTATTTGTATATAAGAGCCGTTAACAATAAAAAAGTTAACTTGAAGTTAACACTAAACTCAAAACTTTAACTTTGGTTAGTGAAAATTCATTAACACGAAGCTCTGTTAAGATTTAACTTTTAAATAAAATTAACTAAAATACTTTCTGAGTTTAAATTTTTAGCTTGAAAAAATATGACATTTAAAAATTAATTATGTTTTGTTTATCTTAAAAATATTTATCATAAATTCTTAAAAAAAATTGTGATTTAAGCTTTACCATCTGAAAAATGCGCATCTTTGTGCAGAAATCATGCTCAGATGTTCTTGAATGATGGTGATATTTTCCTTTTTTGCACTTTTCAAAAATAAGTTCCTGGCGTGATTCACAATAGTTTATAACTATAAGTTAACTAAATTTTCTTATTGTTAATAAACATTTTTAATTTCCAATTAAAATTTAAGTTTAGACGAACTGAAAGTTAGTAAACTTGAAAATTAAATAAACATAACTGAACTTTGTGTTAATGGCCGTAAGCCGTTGATATGCAACTTTAAATACAGTCAAAGAAAAATTATGCTCAAAAGTATAAAACTGTGTTTTTTTAATGGATTTATGTTTTTCGTAAACAAAATTATTTTAAAAAACAGTGGGGTTATTTTATTCAGACCTTAAAGCAGCTTAACCAGGCAATTTCGCGATAAACCATTTTAATTGTGGAATAGAGCGGTACTTGTAAGATTTATGTGTGTGCTAAAAAGTCAAGCGGATCAAACCGTGGACATATTTAGTTTCATTCCACTGAAGATTGCCGCCAATTACATTCTCTGGCTTATTTTTTTACCAAACAATCAATTACAATTGTAATCACTGTCAACAAACCACAAACAGACCTGTATCCAGGAAAAAGTTGTTCTACAAAAATATGTGCCATCAAATTTTCTACAATGTTGGTGAATATACCCTACATCTCAGATGTAAAGATATCATAGCTTTTTAATACCGATATTCTGCAAGAACAGGCCAAAGCTGGGAAACTTTAACCGCATCTAAAATGTAATTTCGATGTGATCTTTGAAAACGACGACACATGTATTTATTTTTTTTTGTGTTGTACTGTGTAATTTGCTCACTGTCAACAATTTTCCAAGTGCATAAAATATCTGATATTAAAAGTATGCACATATTTTTGTTATTCTCGTACTCTTCACATACGTACATTTAAATTGCAAACATTCTATAGATTTTTATAATACAATTACATACTTACCAGCCAGCCGCACGAACACGACCATATTCCCAGTCTATTGTAAGACATTCTACGAATTTTATTTTCCATCAGTTACAACCACCGTTTGGTTCTTTATGTTTCGTTTTTTTTTATTACAGCCAATGAACCACCACGTACACAAAATCCTTTATTTAAGAGACGCTACAGCTTGGCCACATACTCGCCAATGTCTGTAAAAAGTGGACAACCATCGAAGACTGTAACGACAACAACAAGTTCATCACCGTCAACATTACGAGTAAGCATTGATAGTTTGACAACAACAGTTTATGTTGATGGTTTAGAAAATGAAGAGGCCACAGATCAAGTGGCCAAGTCTAGCATACATACGAGTCGTTTCAATCAAATTAATGGCAGACAGCACATAGACGATGACGACGAAGAAGAGTTGGAGGCTGGCATTAGCAATGTTGGCAATAATCGCAATATTGGTGGTGACAAATCCTTAAAAACATTGTCTTCGACAACCAGACAACCCGCATCTAGGTTTTTACATCAACAGTCGGCATCACAACTAAACTCTAAATTTAACTATGACGATGTCATAACAAGGCGCATGGATGGTACGGGTATTGTAGCAAAGTCATCAACTGGTACCACTGCCACCACCACTGTCAGCTCTACTAACACAACGGCCACACAACCTCCTGCAATTAAAAAACGTAAGACGGAAATTAAAATGTTTTTCTAATTTTATTATGATGATTTAAATTGCATATTGCAGCAACGCAGACATGTTTTATTATCATTTAATTTGGGTTGATGATTTCATCGTTTCAGGTAAAATGATTATTAAGAGAAAACCACTGAAAACAACGCCCAGTTCCGAGGAGTCATTGGCCGGAAAACGAAGACGACCCCATAAATATCAGGAGCCATTCGAGAGAATAAATAGCAGTCATTCGAAGGCGGTTGTTAAAACATCAACACAATCTGGTAGAACGTATCGTCCCAATTTGGATTACGATTATTATGATGATGAGGATGTTCGTTTAGTGGGCAACAGGCGTGATCAACAGGTGAGTTCAAAGCAAAATTATTACCAAAAAAAATATATCTGCTGCACACACCGCAAAAAAAACCTTGAGCTGATTACAATACCACATTAGTAATCCCACCAATTGAAATTTTTATTAAATTGATTTTGTTGAAAATTGTTTGAGAAATAATTATTTCTGTGCGGTGCATGAAAAATTAAAATTGATTTCAATTAATTTTGTCATTGAGTCAATTACATGTGTAATCAAAAATGAAACTGTTTCATCATCTTCAGAAGCTGCGAAAATGGAAATCTAAGTAATTTAATATACCATTTTTTTCCTTGGTTGAACAATAAGAAAAGTAATTGTAGAGAGTAAAAGAAGTAATTGAAATCAGAGTTTAGTTTTCTGTGCTCATTTTAATTGGAAAAACTTTATGTCGCTAACGTCATACAGAAAGTTCTTAACTATTTTCTTTTTGAAAATCGACTTTTTTGCCTATTTCAATAGATTAGGAGGAAGTCATCCATCGCGTAGCATATTTCATGGATGATGCAAAGTTGATTTTAAAAAATTAAATAAAATAAAATTAAAATGTGATATTCAATTAATTGCGTTGTTAAAGTTAAACCCGAAAAGTTTACAATAAAACCAGATTGTCAAAATTCAAAATTGATTTGAAATAATTGCGTACGTAGGTGAACCAATTTTATTTTATTTAATTTTATTAAAATTAAAATTTTTGTTATTGAATTGGACAACGTAATTAATTAAATTTGCTGTTTTCGTAATTGATTTTAAATCTGATTTTTTTCTGCACAAATTACATGAGCGGCTTTTGATTAAATTACGAAACTATTTGAAACCAATTTTAATTATTGTTAAATTGCTTTAATTGAAAGATTTTTGACACATTTTTGCTGTGTATATTTAATGGAAATACAGTATTAAAAAAAATATAATTTTGAACTGCTTAAGATTTTAAAAAAAATTCCGAGAACCTAATTTTGATTTACATGACTAAGGGCCATTATTACAGCTTGTCTACCCGATAAATAGCTTTACATTATTACAACTTCCATTTTTTATTGTTATTATTATTATTAATAATAATAATAAATAACATTTAATAAAAAAAAAATAATACTCTAATTGATTCAATTACAAAATTAAATGAAACCAAATTTTAATTATTGAAAAACTGCTATTTTTTAATTTTCTTAGGAATAATTTTTTCGGTGTATTATTTTTAACTATTTTTTTTAGCATATATTTATATAATTAATTTAAATAATTAATATTAATATGAGTAATTTTTCATTAACTAAATTTATTGTTTGAGATATTCTACGATATTTTATTTCAAAAAGTTTTTGTTTACTTTGTGTAGTCTATATACATGCATAAGCCCCAATGAAATTCATGCATATAGACTAGCTCAACCCACAATAAATAATTTTTTTTGTTAGTAATAATTCTTCTCAAATAAATAATTAAATTGAATTTGTTCAAGTCCGACTTAAAAGCTTTCACAAAATTATTACATTATGAATTTTCAATTCATTCATAAATGAATTTATTTCTTTTATGTTTTCGTCTTTCAGCTGAAAGTAATTCTACATGGTGGTGGGATAATTGAATGTTTGGATCAAGGTAACTTCCCACATCCATTATCGTGTCGCAAATTTATTTCCTGTGCCAAGTTTGAAACTGGCGGTGTTGTTGGCTGGGAATATACATGTCCCAAAGGCTTGAGCTATGATCCTGTGGGTGGCATGTGCAATTGGGCAGCTGGTTTGGGTTGCAAAGAGTAAAATGAGCAACAATACAACAAAATGCCTAAAATACTGCCACTAGTACTTGAGTACTGAATAGCATCTTCTAAATTTAAAAACGCAATATCTTTTGTATGAAAATTTATATCTGAAATCATTAACAACGTTTAAAATAACTTTAAATTTTAATTAATAAGTGAAATTAATTGACTGAAGTTGTTCCAAATTTGTGTTTGGTTTTAACTTGGAGTTTTAAAAATTATCTTTTCTTTCCTAATTTTTAATATAATTTATCTTTGCTTTGAAGTGTGATTAGCATATTTAATATATATTATTTTTTATGTTTTAATTATTTTTTTATTAATTGTATGTAAATTTAAGTTTATTTTTATTTATGTTTAAGTTTAAATTATGCATTTCTTTCTCATTCCAGTGAAAAGTTCCAATTTGTTTTACTTTTATTTTGCCATTCATAAAATTTGTTCTATAATTAATGAAGCATCAACTTACTATTTAATTAGAATTTAAATAAAATTAAAAAAAGTGAAAAAAATTGTGTGTTTAAATGTTTGTAATTTGTTTTACAAACTAACAAATAATTTGTTAGTTAAAGGAAAGATCCCTTCGTAATATTAAAGTAAAATGTTCCTTCTATAGAACAATTCCTTCAAAATACTGACAGCAGATATTTAATATAATTCTTAGCAAAGTATAGGAAGGCTCGAACTTACCTTAAATCATGCACGTTCCAATCTGTCATATAGTGAAAGATTCATTCAAATATCTTCAGCCGTTTACGAGCTATAGCACTTCAAAGAAATTTGTTTTCAAAAATTCACCTGCTACAAGATTCTGTTGACCTGGTGTTTCACAAAAAATACATTTTTATTTTTCCATGTTTTTCGGGCAAAAAAGTATTTTACGTTTTGCTTAATATCTCGGTTGTTTTCAAAGCTATTTCGATGATAGAGAAAGGTATAAGGAACAATTAGTGGTCAAACTTTTATGGCCCCACCCCTTAGTAAGAAGCGCAAATGGGCGTTAATTCAAAATAATACATTTTTATACTTAATATTAATATTTTTACCACATTAAACATATCTGTGTTGTAGCTGAGGTTGTAACCTATACTCCGCAAAGATTTTATGAACATAAGCCGAACGGTTTCTGAGATAAAGACGTAAGAACTTACCTTAAATCATGCAGTTTCGTCTAAAACCCTATTTCAGAATTTAATCGATAACTACGAAATTTCTTAAGCCAAACCAATATAACTGGAGGTGTTGGTAGAATAAGTCTTTGCGAGTCATTTAAAAGTTATTTCAATGCGCTGAGTCTATTATTTACGAAGATATTACGTTCTAAGCTATTTTTAGCTAATTTAGACCAATAAGTCGTCCCACTGTGCAGACCAAATATTTGTCATCGCGTAGTCCACGTTCCAATCTGTCATATAGTGAAAGATTCATTCAAATATCTTCAGCCGTTTACGAGCTATAGCACTTCAAAAAAATTTGTTTTCAAAAATTCACCTGCTACAAGATTCTGTTGACCTGGTGTTTCACAAAAAAATACATTTTTATTTTTCCATGTTTTTCGGGCAAAAAAGTATTTTACGTTTTGCTTAATATCTCGGTTGTTTTCAAAGCTATTTCAATGAAATTTAGTGGACTGATAGAGAAATGTATAAGGAACAATTATTGATCAAACTTTTATGGCCCCACCCTTTAGTAAGAAGCGCAAATGGGCGTTAATTCAAAATAATAAATTTTTATACTTAATATTAATATTTTGAACACATTAAACATATCTGTGTTGTAGCTAAGGTTGTAATTTATACTCCGCAAAGATTTTATGAACATAAGCCGAACTTACCTTAAATCATGCAGTTTCGTCTAAAACCCTATTTCAGAATTTAATCGATAACTACGAAATTTCTTAAGCCAAACCAATATAACTGGAGGGCTTTGTAGAATAAGTCTTTGCGAGTCATTTAAAAGTTATTTCAATGCGCTGAGTCTATTATTTACGAAGATATTACGTTCTAAGCTATTTTTAGCTAATTTAGACCAATAAGTCGTCCCACTGTGCAGACCAAATATTTGTCATCGCGTAGTCCACGTTCCAATCTGTCATATAGTGAAAGATTCATTCAAATATCTTCAGCCGTTTACGAGCTATAGCACTTCAAAAAAATTTGTTTTCAAAAATTCACCTGCTACAAGATTCTGTTGACCTGGTGTTTCACAAAAAAATACATTTTTATTTTTCCATGTTTTTCGGGCAAAAAACTATTTTACGTTTTGCTTAATATCTCGGTTGTTTTCAAAGCTATTTCAATGAAATTTAGTGGACTGATAGAGAAAAGGATAAGGAACAATTATTGATCAAACTTTTATGGCCCCACCCCTTAGTAAGAAGCGCAAATGGGCGTTAATTCAAAATAATAAATTTTTATACTTAATATTAATATTTTGAACACATTAAACATATCTGTGTTGTAGCTAAGGTTGTAATTTATACTCCGCAAAGATTTTATGAACATAAGCCGAACTTACCTTAAATCATGCAGTTTCGTCTAAAACCCTATTTCAGAATTTAATCGATAACTACGAAATTTCTTAAGCCAAACCAATATAACTGGAGGGCTTTGTAGAATAAGTCTTTGCGAGTCATTTAAAAGTTATTTCAATGTGCTGAGTCTATTATTTACGAAGATATTACGTTCTAAGCTATTTTTAGCTAATTTAGACCAATAAGTCGTCCCACTGTGCAGACCAAATATTTGTCATCGCGTAGTCCACGTTCCAATCTGTCATATAGTGAAAGATTCATTCAAATATCTTCAGCCGTTTACGAGCTATAGCACTTCAAAAAAATTTGTTTTCAAAAATTCACCTGCTACAAGATTCTGTTGACCTGGTGTTTCACAAAAAAATACATTTTTATTTTTCCATGTTTTTCGGGCAAAAAAGTATTTTACGTTTTGCTTAATATCTCGGTTGTTTTCAAAGCTATTTCAATGAAATTTAGTGGACTGATAGAGAAAAGTATAAGGAACAATTATTGATCAAACTTTTATGGCCCCACCCCTTAGTAAGAAGCGCAAATGGGCGTTAATTCAAAATAATAAATTTTTATACTTAATATTAATATTTTGACCACATTAAACATATCTGTGTTGTAGCTAAGGTTGTAATTTATACTCCGCAAAGATTTTATGAACATAAGCCGAACTTACCTTAAATCATGCAGTTTCGTCTAAAACCCTATTTCAGAATTTAATCGATAACTACGAAATTTCTTAAGCCAAACCAATATAACTGGAGGGCTTTGTAGAATAAGTCTTTGCGAGTCATTTAAAAGTTATTTCAATGCGCTGAGTCTATTATTTACGAAGATATTACGTTCTAAGCTATTTTTAGCTAATTTAGACCAATAAGTCGTCCCACTGTGCAGACCAAATATTTGTCATCGCGTAGTCCACGTTCCAATCTGTCATATAGTGAAAGATTCATTCAAATATCTTCAGCCGTTTACGAGCTATAGCACTTCAAAAAAATTTGTTTTCAAAAATTCACCTGCTACAAGATTCTGTTGACCTGGTGTTTCACAAAAAAATACATTTTTATTTTTCCATGTTTTTCGGGCAAAAAACTATTTTACGTTTTGCTTAATATCTCGGTTGTTTTCAAAGCTATTTCAATGAAATTTAGTGGACTGATAGAGAAAAGGATAAGGAACAATTATTGATCAAACTTTTATGGCCCCACCCCTTAGTAAGAAGCGCAAATGGGCGTTAATTCAAAATAATAAATTTTTATACTTAATATTAATATTTTGAACACATTAAACATATCTGTGTTGTAGCTAAGGTTGTAATTTATACTCCGCAAAGATTTTATGAACATAAGCCGAACTTACCTTAAATCATGCAGTTTCGTCTAAAACCCTATTTCAGAATTTAATCGATAACTACGAAATTTCTTAAGCCAAACCAATATAACTGGAGGGCTTTGTAGAATAAGTCTTTGCGAGTCATTTAAAAGTTATTTCAATGTGCTGAGTCTATTATTTACGAAGATATTACGTTCTAAGCTATTTTTAGCTAATTTAGACCAATAAGTCGTCCCACTGTGCAGACCAAATATTTGTCATCGCGTAGTCCACGTTCCAATCTGTCATATAGTGAAAGATTCATTCAAATATCTTCAGCCGTTTACGAGCTATAGCACTTCAAAAAAATTTGTTTTCAAAAATTCACCTGCTACAAGATTCTGTTGACCTGGTGTTTCACAAAAAAATACATTTTTATTTTTCCATGTTTTTCGGGCAAAAAAGTATTTTACGTTTTGCTTAATATCTCGGTTGTTTTCAAAGCTATTTCAATGAAATTTAGTGGACTGATAGAGAAAAGTATAAGGAACAATTATTGATCAAACTTTTATGGCCCCACCCCTTAGTAAGAAGCGCAAATGGGCGTTAATTCAAAATAATAAATTTTTATACTTAATATTAATATTTTGACCACATTAAACATATCTGTGTTGTAGCTAAGGTTGTAATTTATACTCCGCAAAGATTTTATGAACATAAGCCGAACTTACCTTAAATCATGCAGTTTCGTCTAAAACCCTATTTCAGAATTTAATCGATAACTACGAAATTTCTTAAGCCAAACCAATATAACTGGAGGGCTTTGTAGAATAAGTCTTTGCGAGTCATTTAAAAGTTATTTCAATGCGCTGAGTCTATTATTTACGAAGATATTACGTTCTAAGCTATTTTTAGCTAATTTAGACCAATAAGTCGTCCCACTGTGCAGACCAAATATTTGTCATCGCGTAGTCCACGTTCCAATCTGTCATATAGTGAAAGATTCATTCAAATATCTTCAGCCGTTTACGAGCTATAGCACTTCAAAAAAATTTGTTTTCAAAAATTCACCTGCTACAAGATTCTGTTGACCTGGTGTTTCACAAAAAAATACATTTTTATTTTTCCATGTTTTTCGGGCAAAAAAGTATTTTACGTTTTGCTTAATATCTCGGTTGTTTTCAAAGCTATTTCAATGAAATTTAGTGGACTGATAGAGAAAAGTATAAGGAACAATTATTGATCAAACTTTTATGGCCCCACCCCTTAGTAAGAAGCGCAAATGGGCGTTAATTCAAAATAATAAATTTTTATACTTAATATTAATATTTTGAACACATTAAACATATCTGTGTTGTAGCTAAGGTTGTAATTTATACTCCGCAAAGATTTTATGAACATAAGCCGAACTTACCTTAAATCATGCAGTTTCGTCTAAAACCCTATTTCAGAATTTAATCGATAACTACGAAATTTCTTAAGCCAAACCAATATAACTGGAGGGCTTTGTAGAATAAGTCTTTGCGAGTCATTTAAAAGTTATTTCAATGCGCTGAGTCTATTATTTACGAAGATATTACGTTCTAAGCTATTTTTAGCTAATTTAGACCAATAAGTCGTCCCACTGTGCAGACCAAATATTTGTCATCGCGTAGTCCACGTTCCAATCTGTCATATAGTGAAAGATTCATTCAAATATCTTCAGCCGTTTACGAGCTATAGCACTTCAAAAAAATTTGTTTTCAAAAATTCACCTGCTACAAGATTCTGTTGACCTGGTGTTTCACAAAAAAATACATTTTTATTTTTCCATGTTTTTCGGGCAAAAAAGTATTTTACGTTTTGCTTAATATCTCGGTTGTTTTCAAAGCTATTTCAATGAAATTTAGTGGACTGATAGAGAAAAGTATAAGGAACAATTATTGATCAAACTTTTATGGCCCCACCCCTTAGTAAGAAGCGCAAATGGGCGTTAATTCAAAATAATAAATTTTTATACTTAATATTAATATTTTGACCACATTAAACATATCTGTGTTGTAGCTAAGGTTGTAATCTATACTCCGCAAAGATTTTATGAACATAAGCCGAACGGTTTCTGAGATAAAGACGTAAGAACTTACCTTAAATCATGCAGTTTCGTCTAAAACCCTATTTCAGAATTTAATCGATAACTACGAAATTTCTTAAGCCAAACCAATATAACTGGAGGGCTTTGTAGAATAAGTCTTTGCGAGTCATTTAAAAGTTATTTCAATGCGCTGAGTCTATTATTTACGAAGATATTACGTTCTAAGCTATTTTTAGCTAATTTAGACCAATAAGTCGTCCCACTGTGCAGGCCAAATATTTGTCATCGCGTAGTCCACGTTCCAATCTGTCATATAGTGAAAGATTCATTCAAATATCTTCAGCCGTTTACGAGCTATAGCACTTCAAAAAAATTGTTTTCAAAAATTCACCTGCTACAAGATTCTGTTGACCTGGTGTTTCACAAAAAAATACATTTTTATTTTCCCATGTTTTTCGGGCAAAAAAGTATTTTACGTTTTGCTTAATATCTCGGTTTTTTTCAAAGCTATTTCAATGAAATTTAGTGGACTGATAGAGAAAAGTATAAGGAACAATTATTGATCAAACTTTTATGGCCCCACCCCTTAGTAAGAAGCGCAAATGGGCGTTAATTCAAAATAATAAATTTTTATACTTAATATTAATATTTTGACCACATTAAACATATCTGTGTTGTAGCTAAGGTTGTAATCTATACTCCGCAAAGATTTTATGAACATAAGCCGAACGGTTTCTGAGATAAAGACGTAAGAACTTACCTTAAATCATGCAGTTTCGTCTAAAACCCTATTTCAGAATTTAATCGATAACTACGAAATTTCTTAAACCAAACCAATATAACTGGAGGGCTTTGTAGAATAAGTCTTTGCGAGTCATTTAAAAGTTATTTCAATGCGCTGAGTCTATTATTTACGAAGATATTACGTTCTAAGCTATTTTTAGCTAATTTAGACCAATAAGTCGTCCCACTGTGCAGACCAATCATTTGTCATCGCGTAGTCCACGTTTCAATCTGTCATATAGTGAAAGATTCATTCAAATATCTTCAGCCGTTTACGAGCTATAGCACTTCAAAAAAAATTGTTTTCAAAAATTCACCTGCTACAAGATTCTGTTGACCTGGTGTTTCACAAAAAAATACATTTTTATTTTTCCATGTTTTTCGGGCAAAAAAGTATTTTACGTTTTGCTTAATATCTCGGTTTTTTTCAAAGCTATTTCAATGAAATTTAGTGGACTGATAGAGAAAAGTATAAGGAACAATTATTGATCAAACTTTTATGGCCCCACCCCTTAGTAAGAAGCGCAAATGGGCGTTAATTCAAAATAATAAATTTTTATACTTAATATTAATATTTTGACCACATTAAACATATCTGTGTTGTAGCTAAGGTTGTAATCTATACTCCGCAAAGATTTTATGAACATAAGCCGAACGGTTTCTGAGATAAAGACGTAAGAACTTACCTTAAATCATGCAGTTTCGTCTAAAACCCTATTTCAGAATTTAATCGATAACTACGAAATTTCTTAAGCCAAACCAATATAACTGGAGGGCTTTGTAGAATAAGTCTTTGCGAGTCATTTAAAAGTTATTTCAATGCGCTGAGTCTATTATTTACGAAGATATTACGTTCTAAGCTATTTTTAGCTAATTTAGACCAATAAGTCGTCCCACTGTGCAGACCAAATATTTGTCATCGCGTAGTCCACGTTCCAATCTGTCATATAGTGAAAGATTCATTCAAATATCTTCAGCCGTTTACGAGCTATAGCACTTCAAAAAAATTGTTTTCAAAAATTCACCTGCTACAAGATTCTGTTGACCTGGTGTTTCACAAAAAAATACATTTTTATTTTTCCATGTTTTTCGGGCAAAAAAGTATTTTACGTTTTGCTTAATATCTCGGTTGTTTTCAAAGCTATTTCAATGAAATTTAGTGGACTGATAGAGAAAAGTATAAGGAACAATTATTGATCAAACTTTTATGGCCCCACCCCTTAGTAAGAAGCGCAAATGGGCGTTAATTCAAAATAATAAATTTTTATACTTAATATTAATATTTTGACCACATTAAACATATCTGTGTTGTAGCTAAGGTTGTAATCTATACTCCGCAAAGATTTTATGAACATAAGCCGAACGGTTTCTGAGATAAAGACGTAAGAACTTACCTTAAATCATGCAGTTTCGTCTAAAACCCTATTTCAGAATTTAATCGATAACTACGAAATTTCTTAAGCCAAACCAATATAACTGGAGGGCTTTGTAGAATAAGTCTTTGCGAGTCATTTAAAAGTTATTTCAATGCGCTGAGTCTATTATTTACGAAGATATTACGTTCTAAGCTATTTTTAGCTAATTTAGACCAATAAGTCGTCCCACTGTGCAGACCAAATATTTGTCATCGCGTAGTCCACGTTCCAATCTGTCATATAGTGAAAGATTCATTCAAATATCTTCAGCCGTTTACGAGCTATAGCACTTCAAAAAAATTTGTTTTCAAAAATTCACCTGCTACAAGATTCTGTTGACCTGGTGTTTCACAAAAAAATACATTTTTATTTTTCCATGTTTTTCGGGCAAAAAACTATTTTACGTTTTGCTTAATATCTCGGTTGTTTTCAAAGCTATTTCAATGAAATTTAGTGGACTGATAGAGAAAAGTATAAGGAACAATTATTGATCAAACTTTTATGGCCCCACCCCTTAGTAAGAAGCGCAAATGGGCGTTAATTCAAAATAATAAATTTTTATACTTAATATTAATATTTTGAACACATTAAACATATCTGTGTTGTAGCTAAGGTTGTAATTTATACTCCGCAAAGATTTTATGAACATAAGCCGAACTTACCTTAAATCATGCAGTTTCGTCTAAAACCCTATTTCAGAATTTAATCGATAACTACGAAATTTCTTAAGCCAAACCAATATAACTGGAGGGCTTTGTAGAATAAGTCTTTGCGAGTCATTTAAAAGTTATTTCAATGCGCTGAGTCTATTATTTACGAAGATATTACGTTCTAAGCTATTTTTAGCTAATTTAGACCAATAAGTCGTCCCACTGTGCAGACCAAATATTTGTCATCGCGTAGTCCACGTTCCAATCTGTCATATAGTGAAAGATTCATTCAAATATCTTCAGCCGTTTACGAGCTATAGCACTTCAAAAAAATTTGTTTTCAAAAATTCACCTGCTACAAGATTCTGTTGACCTGGTGTTTCACAAAAAAATACATTTTTATTTTTCCATGTTTTTCGGGCAAAAAAGTATTTTACGTTTTGCTTAATATCTCGGTTGTTTTCAAAGCTATTTCAATGAAATTTAGTGGACTGATAGAGAAAAGTATAAGGAACAATTATTGATCAAACTTTTATGGCCCCACCCCTTAGTAAGAAGCGCAAATGGGCGTTAATTCAAAATAATAAATTTTTATACTTAATATTAATATTTTGACCACATTAAACATATCTGTGTTGTAGCTAAGGTTGTAATCTATACTCCGCAAAGATTTTATGAACATAAGCCGAACGGTTTCTGAGATAAAGACGTAAGAACTTACCTTAAATCATGCAGTTTCGTCTAAAACCCTATTTCAGAATTTAATCGATAACTACGAAATTTCTTAAGCCAAACCAATATAACTGGAGGGCTTTGTAGAATAAGTCTTTGCGAGTCATTTAAAAGTTATTTCAATGCGCTGAGTCTATTATTTACGAAGATATTACGTTCTAAGCTATTTTTAGCTAATTTAGACCAATAAGTCGTCCCACTGTGCAGACCAAATATTTGTCATCGCGTAGTCCACGTTCCAATCTGTCATATAGTGAAAGATTCATTCAAATATCTTCAGCCGTTTACGAGCTATAGCACTTCAAAAAAAATTGTTTTCAAAAATTCACCTGCTACAAGATTCTGTTGACCTGGTGTTTCACAAAAAAATACATTTTTATTTTTCCATGTTTTTCGGGCAAAAAAGTATTTTACGTTTTGCTTAATATCTCGGTTTTTTTCAAAGCTATTTCAATGAAATTTAGTGGACTGATAGAGAAAAGTATAAGGAACAATTATTGATCAAACTTTTATGGCCCCACCCCTTAGTAAGAAGCGCAAATGGGCGTTAATTCAAAATAATAAATTTTTATACTTAATATTAATATTTTGACCACATTAAAACATATCTGTGTTGTAGCTAAGGTTGTAATCTATACTCCGCAAAGATTTTATGAACATAAGCCGAACGGTTTCTGAGATAAAGACGTAAGAACTTACCTTAAATCATGCAGTTTCGTCTAAAACCCTATTTCAGAATTTAATCGATAACTACGAAATTTCTTAAGCCAAACCAATATAACTGGAGGGCTTTGTAGAATAAGTCTTTGCGAGTCATTTAAAAGTTATTTCAATGCGCTGAGTCTATTATTTACGAAGATATTACGTTCTAAGCTATTTTTAGCTAATTTAGACCAATAAGTCGTCCCACTGTGCAGACCAAATATTTGTCATCGCGTAGTCCACGTTCCAATCTGTCATATAGTGAAAGATTCATTCAAATCAAACTTTTATGGCCCCACCCCTTAGTAAGAAGCGCAAATGGGCGTTAATTCAAAATAATAAATTTTTATACTTAATATTAATATTTTGACCACATTAAACATATCTGTGTTGTAGCTAAGGTTGTAATCTATACTCCGCAAAGATTTTATGAACATAAGCCGAACGGTTTCTGAGATAAAGACGTAAGAACTTACCTTAAATCATGCAGTTTCGTCTAAAACCCTATTTCAGAATTTAATCGATAACTACGAAATTTCTTAAGCCAAACCAATATAACTGGAGGGCTTTGTAGAATAAGTCTTTGCGAGTCATTTAAAAGTTATTTCAATGCGCTGAGTCTATTATTTACGAAGATATTACGTTCTAAGCTATTTTTAGCTAATTTAGACCAATAAGTCGTCCCACTGTGCAGACCAAATATTTGTCATCGCGTAGTCCACGTTCCAATCTGTCATATAGTGAAAGATTCATTCAAATATCTTCAGCCGTTTACGAGCTATAGCACTTCAAAAAAATTGTTTTCAAAAATTCACCTGCTACAAGATTCTGTTGACCTGGTGTTTCACAAAAAAATACATTTTTATTTTTCCATGTTTTTCGGGCAAAAAAGTATTTTACGTTTTGCTTAATATCTCGGTTGTTTTCAAAGCTATTTCAATGAAATTTAGTGGACTGATAGAGAAAAGTATAAGGAACAATTATTGATCAAACTTTTATGGCCCCACCCCTTAGTAAGAAGCGCAAATGGGCGTTAATTCAAAATAATAAATTTTTATACTTAATATTAATATTTTGACCACATTAAACATATCTGTGTTGTAGCTAAGGTTGTAATCTATACTCCGCAAAGATTTTATGAACATAAGCCGAACGGTTTCTGAGATAAAGACGTAAGAACTTACCTTAAATCATGCAGTTTCGTCTAAAACCCTATTTCAGAATTTAATCGATAACTACGAAATTTCTTAAGCCAAACCAATATAACTGGAGGGCTTTGTAGAATAAGTCTTTGCGAGTCATTTAAAAGTTATTTCAATGCGCTGAGTCTATTATTTACGAAGATATTACGTTCTAAGCTATTTTTAGCTAATTTAGACCAATAAGTCGTCCCACTGTGCAGACCAAATATTTGTCATCGCGTAGTCCACGTTCCAATCTGTCATATAGTGAAAGATTCATTCAAATATCTTCAGCCGTTTACGAGCTATAGCACTTCAAAAAAATTTGTTTTCAAAAATTCACCTGCTACAAGATTCTGTTGACCTGGTGTTTCACAAAAAAATACATTTTTATTTTTCCATGTTTTTCGGGCAAAAAAGTATTTTACGTTTTGCTTAATATCTCGGTTGTTTTCAAAGCTATTTCAATGAAATTTAGTGGACTGATAGAGAAAAGTATAAGGAACAATTATTGATCAAACTTTTATGGCCCCACCCCTTAGTAAGAAGCGCAAATGGGCGTTAATTCAAAATAATAAATTTTTATACTTAATATTAATATTTTGACCACATTAAACATATCTGTGTTGTAGCTAAGGTTGTAATCTATACTCCGCAAAGATTTTATGAACATAAGCCGAACGGTTTCTGAGATAAAGACGTAAGAACTTACCTTAAATCATGCAGTTTCGTCTAAAACCCTATTTCAGAATTTAATCGATAACTACGAAATTTCTTAAACCAAACCAATATAACTGGAGGGCTTTGTAGAATAAGTCTTTGCGAGTCATTTAAAAGTTATTTCAATGCGCTGAGTCTATTATTTACGAAGATATTACGTTCTAAGCTATTTTTAGCTAATTTAGACCAATAAGTCGTCCCACTGTGCAGACCAATCATTTGTCATCGCGTAGTCCACGTTTCAATCTGTCATATAGTGAAAGATTCATTCAAATATCTTCAGCCGTTTACGAGCTATAGCACTTCAAAAAAAATTGTTTTCAAAAATTCACCTGCTACAAGATTCTGTTGACCTGGTGTTTCACAAAAAAATACATTTTTATTTTTCCATGTTTTTCGGGCAAAAAAGTATTTTACGTTTTGCTTAATATCTCGGTTTTTTTCAAAGCTATTTCAATGAAATTTAGTGGACTGATAGAGAAAAGTATAAGGAACAATTATTGATCAAACTTTTATGGCCCCACCCCTTAGTAAGAAGCGCAAATGGGCGTTAATTCAAAATAATAAATTTTTATACTTAATATTAATATTTTGACCACATTAAACATATCTGTGTTGTAGCTAAGGTTGTAATCTATACTCCGCAAAGATTTTATGAACATAAGCCGAACGGTTTCTGAGATAAAGACGTAAGAACTTACCTTAAATCATGCAGTTTCGTCTAAAACCCTATTTCAGAATTTAATCGATAACTACGAAATTTCTTAAGCCAAACCAATATAACTGGAGGGCTTTGTAGAATAAGTCTTTGCGAGTCATTTAAAAGTTATTTCAATGCGCTGAGTCTATTATTTACGAAGATATTACGTTCTAAGCTATTTTTAGCTAATTTAGACCAATAAGTCGTCCCACTGTGCAGACCAAATATTTGTCATCGCGTAGTCCACGTTCCAATCTGTCATATAGTGAAAGATTCATTCAAATATCTTCAGCCGTTTACGAGCTATAGCACTTCAAAAAAATTGTTTTCAAAAATTCACCTGCTACAAGATTCTGTTGACCTGGTGTTTCACAAAAAAATACATTTTTATTTTTCCATGTTTTTCGGGCAAAAAAGTATTTTACGTTTTGCTTAATATCTCGGTTGTTTTCAAAGCTATTTCAATGAAATTTAGTGGACTGATAGAGAAAAGTATAAGGAACAATTATTGATCAAACTTTTATGGCCCCACCCCTTAGTAAGAAGCGCAAATGGGCGTTAATTCAAAATAATAAATTTTTATACTTAATATTAATATTTTGACCACATTAAACATATCTGTGTTGTAGCTAAGGTTGTAATCTATACTCCGCAAAGATTTTATGAACATAAGCCGAACGGTTTCTGAGATAAAGACGTAAGAACTTACCTTAAATCATGCAGTTTCGTCTAAAACCCTATTTCAGAATTTAATCGATAACTACGAAATTTCTTAAGCCAAACCAATATAACTGGAGGGCTTTGTAGAATAAGTCTTTGCGAGTCATTTAAAAGTTATTTCAATGCGCTGAGTCTATTATTTACGAAGATATTACGTTCTAAGCTATTTTTAGCTAATTTAGACCAATAAGTCGTCCCACTGTGCAGACCAAATATTTGTCATCGCGTAGTCCACGTTCCAATCTGTCATATAGTGAAAGATTCATTCAAATCAAACTTTTATGGCCCCACCCCTTAGTAAGAAGCGCAAATGGGCGTTAATTCAAAATAATAAATTTTTATACTTAATATTAATATTTTGACCACATTAAACATATCTGTGTTGTAGCTAAGGTTGTAATCTATACTCCGCAAAGATTTTATGAACATAAGCCGAACGGTTTCTGAGATAAAGACGTAAGAACTTACCTTAAATCATGCAGTTTCGTCTAAAACCCTATTTCAGAATTTAATCGATAACTACGAAATTTCTTAAGCCAAACCAATATAACTGGAGGGCTTTGTAGAATAAGTCTTTGCGAGTCATTTAAAAGTTATTTCAATGCGCTGAGTCTATTATTTACGAAGATATTACGTTCTAAGCTATTTTTAGCTAATTTAGACCAATAAGTCGTCCCACTGTGCAGACCAAATATTTGTCATCGCGTAGTCCACGTTCCAATCTGTCATATAGTGAAAGATTCATTCAAATATCTTCAGCCGTTTACGAGCTATAGCACTTCAAAAAAATTGTTTTCAAAAATTCACCTGCTACAAGATTCTGTTGACCTGGTGTTTCACAAAAAAATACATTTTTATTTTTCCATGTTTTTCGGGCAAAAAAGTATTTTACGTTTTGCTTAATATCTCGGTTGTTTTCAAAGCTATTTCAATGAAATTTAGTGGACTGATAGAGAAAAGTATAAGGAACAATTATTGATCAAACTTTTATGGCCCCACCCCTTAGTAAGAAGCGCAAATGGGCGTTAATTCAAAATAATAAATTTTTATACTTAATATTAATATTTTGACCACATTAAACATATCTGTGTTGTAGCTAAGGTTGTAATCTATACTCCGCAAAGATTTTATGAACATAAGCCGAACGGTTTCTGAGATAAAGACGTAAGAACTTACCTTAAATCATGCAGTTTCGTCTAAAACCCTATTTCAGAATTTAATCGATAACTACGAAATTTCTTAAGCCAAACCAATATAACTGGAGGGCTTTGTAGAATAAGTCTTTGCGAGTCATTTAAAAGTTATTTCAATGCGCTGAGTCTATTATTTACGAAGATATTACGTTCTAAGCTATTTTTAGCTAATTTAGACCAATAAGTCGTCCCACTGTGCAGACCAAATATTTGTCATCGCGTAGTCCACGTTCCAATCTGTCATATAGTGAAAGATTCATTCAAATATCTTCAGCCGTTTACGAGCTATAGCACTTCAAAAAAATTTGTTTTCAAAAATTCACCTGCTACAAGATTCTGTTGACCTGGTGTTTCACAAAAAAATACATTTTTATTTTTCCATGTTTTTCGGGCAAAAAAGTATTTTACGTTTTGCTTAATATCTCGGTTGTTTTCAAAGCTATTTCAATGAAATTTAGTGGACTGATAGAGAAAAGTATAAGGAACAATTATTGATCAAACTTTTATGGCCCCACCCCTTAGTAAGAAGCGCAAATGGGCGTTAATTCAAAATAATAAATTTTTATACTTAATATTAATATTTTGAACACATTAAACATATCTGTGTTGTAGCTAAGGTTGTAATTTATACTCCGCAAAGATTTTATGAACATAAGCCGAACTTACCTTAAATCATGCAGTTTCGTCTAAAACCCTATTTCAGAATTTAATCGATAACTACGAAATTTCTTAAGCCAAACCAATATAACTGGAGGGCTTTGTAGAATAAGTCTTTGCGAGTCATTTAAAAGTTATTTCAATGCGCTGAGTCTATTATTTACGAAGATATTACGTTCTAAGCTATTTTTAGCTAATTTAGACCAATAAGTCGTCCCACTGTGCAGACCAAATATTTGTCATCGCGTAGTCCACGTTCCAATCTGTCATATAGTGAAAGATTCATTCAAATATCTTCAGCCGTTTACGAGCTATAGCACTTCAAAAAAATTTGTTTTCAAAAATTCACCTGCTACAAGATTCTGTTGACCTGGTGTTTCACAAAAAAATACATTTTTATTTTTCCATGTTTTTCGGGCAAAAAAGTATTTTACGTTTTGCTTAATATCTCGGTTGTTTTCAAAGCTATTTCAATGAAATTTAGTGGACTGATAGAGAAAAGTATAAGGAACAATTATTGATCAAACTTTTATGGCCCCACCCCTTAGTAAGAAGCGCAAATGGGCGTTAATTCAAAATAATAAATTTTTATACTTAATATTAATATTTTGACCACATTAAACATATCTGTGTTGTAGCTAAGGTTGTAATCTATACTCCGCAAAGATTTTATGAACATAAGCCGAACGGTTTCTGAGATAAAGACGTAAGAACTTACCTTAAATCATGCAGTTTCGTCTAAAACCCTATTTCAGAATTTAATCGATAACTACGAAATTTCTTAAGCCAAACCAATATAACTGGAGGGCTTTGTAGAATAAGTCTTTGCGAGTCATTTAAAAGTTATTTCAATGCGCTGAGTCTATTATTTACGAAGATATTACGTTCTAAGCTATTTTTAGCTAATTTAGACCAATAAGTCGTCCCACTGTGCAGGCCAAATATTTGTCATCGCGTAGTCCACGTTCCAATCTGTCATATAGTGAAAGATTCATTCAAATATCTTCAGCCGTTTACGAGCTATAGCACTTCAAAAAAATTGTTTTCAAAAATTCACCTGCTACAAGATTCTGTTGACCTGGTGTTTCACAAAAAAATACATTTTTATTTTCCCATGTTTTTCGGGCAAAAAAGTATTTTACGTTTTGCTTAATATCTCGGTTTTTTTCAAAGCTATTTCAATGAAATTTAGTGGACTGATAGAGAAAAGTATAAGGAACAATTATTGATCAAACTTTTATGGCCCCACCCCTTAGTAAGAAGCGCAAATGGGCGTTAATTCAAAATAATAAATTTTTATACTTAATATTAATATTTTGACCACATTAAACATATCTGTGTTGTAGCTAAGGTTGTAATCTATACTCCGCAAAGATTTTATGAACATAAGCCGAACGGTTTCTGAGATAAAGACGTAAGAACTTACCTTAAATCATGCAGTTTCGTCTAAAACCCTATTTCAGAATTTAATCGATAACTACGAAATTTCTTAAACCAAACCAATATAACTGGAGGGCTTTGTAGAATAAGTCTTTGCGAGTCATTTAAAAGTTATTTCAATGCGCTGAGTCTATTATTTACGAAGATATTACGTTCTAAGCTATTTTTAGCTAATTTAGACCAATAAGTCGTCCCACTGTGCAGACCAATCATTTGTCATCGCGTAGTCCACGTTTCAATCTGTCATATAGTGAAAGATTCATTCAAATATCTTCAGCCGTTTACGAGCTATAGCACTTCAAAAAAAATTGTTTTCAAAAATTCACCTGCTACAAGATTCTGTTGACCTGGTGTTTCACAAAAAAATACATTTTTATTTTTCCATGTTTTTCGGGCAAAAAAGTATTTTACGTTTTGCTTAATATCTCGGTTTTTTTCAAAGCTATTTCAATGAAATTTAGTGGACTGATAGAGAAAAGTATAAGGAACAATTATTGATCAAACTTTTATGGCCCCACCCCTTAGTAAGAAGCGCAAATGGGCGTTAATTCAAAATAATAAATTTTTATACTTAATATTAATATTTTGACCACATTAAACATATCTGTGTTGTAGCTAAGGTTGTAATCTATACTCCGCAAAGATTTTATGAACATAAGCCGAACGGTTTCTGAGATAAAGACGTAAGAACTTACCTTAAATCATGCAGTTTCGTCTAAAACCCTATTTCAGAATTTAATCGATAACTACGAAATTTCTTAAGCCAAACCAATATAACTGGAGGGCTTTGTAGAATAAGTCTTTGCGAGTCATTTAAAAGTTATTTCAATGCGCTGAGTCTATTATTTACGAAGATATTACGTTCTAAGCTATTTTTAGCTAATTTAGACCAATAAGTCGTCCCACTGTGCAGACCAAATATTTGTCATCGCGTAGTCCACGTTCCAATCTGTCATATAGTGAAAGATTCATTCAAATATCTTCAGCCGTTTACGAGCTATAGCACTTCAAAAAAATTGTTTTCAAAAATTCACCTGCTACAAGATTCTGTTGACCTGGTGTTTCACAAAAAAATACATTTTTATTTTTCCATGTTTTTCGGGCAAAAAAGTATTTTACGTTTTGCTTAATATCTCGGTTGTTTTCAAAGCTATTTCAATGAAATTTAGTGGACTGATAGAGAAAAGTATAAGGAACAATTATTGATCAAACTTTTATGGCCCCACCCCTTAGTAAGAAGCGCAAATGGGCGTTAATTCAAAATAATAAATTTTTATACTTAATATTAATATTTTGACCACATTAAACATATCTGTGTTGTAGCTAAGGTTGTAATCTATACTCCGCAAAGATTTTATGAACATAAGCCGAACGGTTTCTGAGATAAAGACGTAAGAACTTACCTTAAATCATGCAGTTTCGTCTAAAACCCTATTTCAGAATTTAATCGATAACTACGAAATTTCTTAAGCCAAACCAATATAACTGGAGGGCTTTGTAGAATAAGTCTTTGCGAGTCATTTAAAAGTTATTTCAATGCGCTGAGTCTATTATTTACGAAGATATTACGTTCTAAGCTATTTTTAGCTAATTTAGACCAATAAGTCGTCCCACTGTGCAGACCAAATATTTGTCATCGCGTAGTCCACGTTCCAATCTGTCATATAGTGAAAGATTCATTCAAATATCTTCAGCCGTTTACGAGCTATAGCACTTCAAAAAAAATTTGTTTTCAAAAATTCACCTGCTACAAGATTCTGTTGACCTGGTGTTTCACAAAAAAATACATTTTTATTTTTCCATGTTTTTCGGGCAAAAAACTATTTTACGTTTTGCTTAATATCTCGGTTGTTTTCAAAGCTATTTCAATGAAATTTAGTGGACTGATAGAGAAAAGTATAAGGAACAATTATTGATCAAACTTTTATGGCCCCACCCCTTAGTAAGAAGCGCAAATGGGCGTTAATTCAAAATAATAAATTTTTATACTTAATATTAATATTTTGAACACATTAAACATATCTGTGTTGTAGCTAAGGTTGTAATTTATACTCCGCAAAGATTTTATGAACATAAGCCGAACTTACCTTAAATCATGCAGTTTCGTCTAAAACCCTATTTCAGAATTTAATCGATAACTACGAAATTTCTTAAGCCAAACCAATATAACTGGAGGGCTTTGTAGAATAAGTCTTTGCGAGTCATTTAAAAGTTATTTCAATGCGCTGAGTCTATTATTTACGAAGATATTACGTTCTAAGCTATTTTTAGCTAATTTAGACCAATAAGTCGTCCCACTGTGCAGACCAAATATTTGTCATCGCGTAGTCCACGTTCCAATCTGTCATATAGTGAAAGATTCATTCAAATATCTTCAGCCGTTTACGAGCTATAGCACTTCAAAAAAATTTGTTTTCAAAAATTCACCTGCTACAAGATTCTGTTGACCTGGTGTTTCACAAAAAAATACATTTTTATTTTTCCATGTTTTTCGGGCAAAAAAGTATTTTACGTTTTGCTTAATATCTCGGTTGTTTTCAAAGCTATTTCAATGAAATTTAGTGGACTGATAGAGAAAAGTATAAGGAACAATTATTGATCAAACTTTTATGGCCCCACCCCTTAGTAAGAAGCGCAAATGGGCGTTAATTCAAAATAATAAATTTTTATACTTAATATTAATATTTTGAACACATTAAACATATCTGTGTTGTAGCTAAGGTTGTAATTTATACTCCGCAAAGATTTTATGAACATAAGCCGAACTTACCTTAAATCATGCAGTTTCGTCTAAAACCCTATTTCAGAATTTAATCGATAACTACGAAATTTCTTAAGCCAAACCAATATAACTGGAGGGCTTTGTAGAATAAGTCTTTGCGAGTCATTTAAAAGTTATTTCAATGCGCTGAGTCTATTATTTACGAAGATATTACGTTCTAAGCTATTTTTAGCTAATTTAGACCAATAAGTCGTCCCACTGTGCAGACCAAATATTTGTCATCGCGTAGTCCACGTTCCAATCTGTCATATAGTGAAAGATTCATTCAAATATCTTCAGCCGTTTACGAGCTATAGCACTTCAAAAAAAATTGTTTTCAAAAATTCACCTGCTACAAGATTCTGTTGACCTGGTGTTTCACAAAAAAATACATTTTTATTTTTCCATGTTTTTCGGGCAAAAAAGTATTTTACGTTTTGCTTAATATCTCGGTTTTTTTCAAAGCTATTTCAATGAAATTTAGTGGACTGATAGAGAAAAGTATAAGGAACAATTATTGATCAAACTTTTATGGCCCCACCCTTAGTAAGAAGCGCAAATGGGCGTTAATTCAAAATAATAAATTTTTATACTTAATATTAATATTTTGACCACATTAAAACATATCTGTGTTGTAGCTAAGGTTGTAATCTATACTCCGCAAAGATTTTATGAACATAAGCCGAACGGTTTCTGAGATAAAGACGTAAGAACTTACCTTAAATCATGCAGTTTCGTCTAAAACCCTATTTCAGAATTTAATCGATAACTACGAAATTTCTTAAGCCAAACCAATATAACTGGAGGGCTTTGTAGAATAAGTCTTTGCGAGTCATTTAAAAGTTATTTCAATGCGCTGAGTCTATTATTTACGAAGATATTACGTTCTAAGCTATTTTTAGCTAATTTAGACCAATAAGTCGTCCCACTGTGCAGGCCAAATATTTGTCATCGCGTAGTCCACGTTCCAATCTGTCATATAGTGAAAGATTCATTCAAATATCTTCAGCCGTTTACGAGCTATAGCACTTCAAAAAAATTGTTTTCAAAAATTCACCTGCTACAAGATTCTGTTGACCTGGTGTTTCACAAAAAAATACATTTTTATTTTTCCATGTTTTTCGGGCAAAAAAGTATTTTACGTTTTGCTTAATATCTCGGTTGTTTTCAAAGCTATTTCAATGAAATTTAGTGGACTGATAGAGAAAAGTATAAGGAACAATTATTGATCAAACTTTTATGGCCCCACCCCTTAGTAAGAAGCGCAAATGGGCGTTAATTCAAAATAATAAATTTTTATACTTAATATTAATATTTTGACCACATTAAACATATCTGTGTTGTAGCTAAGGTTGTAATCTATACTCCGCAAAGATTTTATGAACATAAGCCGAACGGTTTCTGAGATAAAGACGTAAGAACTTACCTTAAATCATGCAGTTTCGTCTAAAACCCTATTTCAGAATTTAATCGATAACTACGAAATTTCTTAAGCCAAACCAATATAACTGGAGGGCTTTGTAGAATAAGTCTTTGCGAGTCATTTAAAAGTTATTTCAATGCGCTGAGTCTATTATTTACGAAGATATTACGTTCTAAGCTATTTTTAGCTAATTTAGACCAATAAGTCGTCCCACTGTGCAGACCAAATATTTGTCATCGCGTAGTCCACGTTCCAATCTGTCATATAGTGAAAGATTCATTCAAATATCTTCAGCCGTTTACGAGCTATAGCACTTCAAAAAAATTGTTTTCAAAAATTCACCTGCTACAAGATTCTGTTGACCTGGTGTTTCACAAAAAAATACATTTTTATTTTTCCATGTTTTTCGGGCAAAAAAGTATTTTACGTTTTGCTTAATATCTCGGTTGTTTTCAAAGCTATTTCAATGAAATTTAGTGGACTGATAGAGAAAAGTATAAGGAACAATTATTGATCAAACTTTTATGGCCCCACCCCTTAGTAAGAAGCGCAAATGGGCGTTAATTCAAAATAATAAATTTTTATACTTAATATTAATATTTTGACCACATTAAACATATCTGTGTTGTAGCTAAGGTTGTAATCTATACTCCGCAAAGATTTTATGAACATAAGCCGAACGGTTTCTGAGATAAAGACGTAAGAACTTACCTTAAATCATGCAGTTTCGTCTAAAACCCTATTTCAGAATTTAATCGATAACTACGAAATTTCTTAAGCCAAACCAATATAACTGGAGGGCTTTGTAGAATAAGTCTTTGCGAGTCATTTAAAAGTTATTTCAATGCGCTGAGTCTATTATTTACGAAGATATTACGTTCTAAGCTATTTTTAGCTAATTTAGACCAATAAGTCGTCCCACTGTGCAGACCAAATATTTGTCATCGCGTAGTCCACGTTCCAATCTGTCATATAGTGAAAGATTCATTCAAATATCTTCAGCCGTTTACGAGCTATAGCACTTCAAAAAAATTTGTTTTCAAAAATTCACCTGCTACAAGATTCTGTTGACCTGGTGTTTCACAAAAAAATACATTTTTATTTTTCCATGTTTTTCGGGCAAAAAACTATTTTACGTTTTGCTTAATATCTCGGTTGTTTTCAAAGCTATTTCAATGAAATTTAGTGGACTGATAGAGAAAAGTATAAGGAACAATTATTGATCAAACTTTTATGGCCCCACCCCTTAGTAAGAAGCGCAAATGGGCGTTAATTCAAAATAATAAATTTTTATACTTAATATTAATATTTTGAACACATTAAACATATCTGTGTTGTAGCTAAGGTTGTAATTTATACTCCGCAAAGATTTTATGAACATAAGCCGAACTTACCTTAAATCATGCAGTTTCGTCTAAAACCCTATTTCAGAATTTAATCGATAACTACGAAATTTCTTAAGCCAAACCAATATAACTGGAGGGCTTTGTAGAATAAGTCTTTGCGAGTCATTTAAAAGTTATTTCAATGCGCTGAGTCTATTATTTACGAAGATATTACGTTCTAAGCTATTTTTAGCTAATTTAGACCAATAAGTCGTCCCACTGTGCAGACCAAATATTTGTCATCGCGTAGTCCACGTTCCAATCTGTCATATAGTGAAAGATTCATTCAAATATCTTCAGCCGTTTACGAGCTATAGCACTTCAAAAAAATTTGTTTTCAAAAATTCACCTGCTACAAGATTCTGTTGACCTGGTGTTTCACAAAAAAATACATTTTTATTTTTCCATGTTTTTCGGGCAAAAAAGTATTTTACGTTTTGCTTAATATCTCGGTTGTTTTCAAAGCTATTTCAATGAAATTTAGTGGACTGATAGAGAAAAGTATAAGGAACAATTATTGATCAAACTTTTATGGCCCCACCCCTTAGTAAGAAGCGCAAATGGGCGTTAATTCAAAATAATAAATTTTTATACTTAATATTAATATTTTGAACACATTAAACATATCTGTGTTGTAGCTAAGGTTGTAATTTATACTCCGCAAAGATTTTATGAACATAAGCCGAACTTACCTTAAATCATGCAGTTTCGTCTAAAACCCTATTTCAGAATTTAATCGATAACTACGAAATTTCTTAAGCCAAACCAATATAACTGGAGGGCTTTGTAGAATAAGTCTTTGCGAGTCATTTAAAAGTTATTTCAATGCGCTGAGTCTATTATTTACGAAGATATTACGTTCTAAGCTATTTTTAGCTAATTTAGACCAATAAGTCGTCCCACTGTGCAGACCAAATATTTGTCATCGCGTAGTCCACGTTCCAATCTGTCATATAGTGAAAGATTCATTCAAATATCTTCAGCCGTTTACGAGCTATAGCACTTCAAAAAAATTTGTTTTCAAAAATTCACCTGCTACAAGATTCTGTTGACCTGGTGTTTCACAAAAAAATACATTTTTATTTTTCCATGTTTTTCGGGCAAAAAAGTATTTTACGTTTTGCTTAATATCTCGGTTGTTTTCAAAGCTATTTCAATGAAATTTAGTGGACTGATAGAGAAAAGTATAAGGAACAATTATTGATCAAACTTTTATGGCCCCACCCCTTAGTAAGAAGCGCAAATGGGCGTTAATTCAAAATAATAAATTTTTATACTTAATATTAATATTTTGACCACATTAAACATATCTGTGTTGTAGCTAAGGTTGTAATCTATACTCCGCAAAGATTTTATGAACATAAGCCGAACGGTTTCTGAGATAAAGACGTAAGAACTTACCTTAAATCATGCAGTTTCGTCTAAAACCCTATTTCAGAATTTAATCGATAACTACGAAATTTCTTAAGCCAAACCAATATAACTGGAGGGCTTTGTAGAATAAGTCTTTGCGAGTCATTTAAAAGTTATTTCAATGCGCTGAGTCTATTATTTACGAAGATATTACGTTCTAAGCTATTTTTAGCTAATTTAGACCAATAAGTCGTCCCACTGTGCAGACCAAATATTTGTCATCGCGTAGTCCACGTTCCAATCTGTCATATAGTGAAAGATTCATTCAAATATCTTCAGCCGTTTACGAGCTATAGCACTTCAAAAAAAATTGTTTTCAAAAATTCACCTGCTACAAGATTCTGTTGACCTGGTGTTTCACAAAAAAATACATTTTTATTTTTCCATGTTTTTCGGGCAAAAAAGTATTTTACGTTTTGCTTAATATCTCGGTTTTTTTCAAAGCTATTTCAATGAAATTTAGTGGACTGATAGAGAAAAGTATAAGGAACAATTATTGATCAAACTTTTATGGCCCCACCCCTTAGTAAGAAGCGCAAATGGGCGTTAATTCAAAATAATAAATTTTTATACTTAATATTAATATTTTGACCACATTAAACATATCTGTGTTGTAGCTAAGGTTGTAATCTATACTCCGCAAAGATTTTATGAACATAAGCCGAACGGTTTCTGAGATAAAGACGTAAGAACTTACCTTAAATCATGCAGTTTCGTCTAAAACCCTATTTCAGAATTTAATCGATAACTACGAAATTTCTTAAGCCAAACCAATATAACTGGAGGGCTTTGTAGAATAAGTCTTTGCGAGTCATTTAAAAGTTATTTCAATGCGCTGAGTCTATTATTTACGAAGATATTACGTTCTAAGCTATTTTTAGCTAATTTAGACCAATAAGTCGTCCCACTGTGCAGGCCAAATATTTGTCATCGCGTAGTCCACGTTCCAATCTGTCATATAGTGAAAGATTCATTCAAATATCTTCAGCCGTTTACGAGCTATAGCACTTCAAAAAAATTGTTTTCAAAAATTCACCTGCTACAAGATTCTGTTGACCTGGTGTTTCACAAAAAAATACATTTTTATTTTTCCATGTTTTTCGGGCAAAAAAGTATTTTACGTTTTGCTTAATATCTCGGTTTTTTTCAAAGCTATTTCAATGAAATTTAGTGGACTGATAGAGAAAAGTATAAGGAACAATTATTGATCAAACTTTTATGGCCCCACCCCTTAGTAAGAAGCGCAAATGGGCGTTAATTCAAAATAATAAATTTTTATACTTAATATTAATATTTTGACCACATTAAACATATCTGTGTTGTAGCTAAGGTTGTAATCTATACTCCGCAAAGATTTTATGAACATAAGCCGAACGGTTTCTGAGATAAAGACGTAAGAACTTACCTTAAATCATGCAGTTTCGTCTAAAACCCTATTTCAGAATTTAATCGATAACTACGAAATTTCTTAAGCCAAACCAATATAACTGGAGGGCTTTGTAGAATAAGTCTTTGCGAGTCATTTAAAAGTTATTTCAATGCGCTGAGTCTATTATTTACGAAGATATTACGTTCTAAGCTATTTTTAGCTAATTTAGACCAATAAGTCGTCCCACTGTGCAGACCAATCATTTGTCATCGCGTAGTCCACGTTTCAATCTGTCATATAGTGAAAGATTCATTCAAATATCTTCAGCCGTTTACGAGCTATAGCACTTCAAAAAAAATTGTTTTCAAAAATTCACCTGCTACAAGATTCTGTTGACCTGGTGTTTCACAAAAAAATACATTTTTATTTTTCCATGTTTTTCGGGCAAAAAAGTATTTTACGTTTTGCTTAATATCTCGGTTTTTTTCAAAGCTATTTCAATGAAATTTAGTGGACTGATAGAGAAAAGTATAAGGAACAATTATTGATCAAACTTTTATGGCCCCACCCCTTAGTAAGAAGCGCAAATGGGCGTTAATTCAAAATAATAAATTTTTATACTTAATATTAATATTTTGACCACATTAAACATATCTGTGTTGTAGCTAAGGTTGTAATCTATACTCCGCAAAGATTTTATGAACATAAGCCGAACGGTTTCTGAGATAAAGACGTAAGAACTTACCTTAAATCATGCAGTTTCGTCTAAAACCCTATTTCAGAATTTAATCGATAACTACGAAATTTCTTAAGCCAAACCAATATAACTGGAGGGCTTTGTAGAATAAGTCTTTGCGAGTCATTTAAAAGTTATTTCAATGCGCTGAGTCTATTATTTACGAAGATATTACGTTCTAAGCTATTTTTAGCTAATTTAGACCAATAAGTCGTCCCACTGTGCAGACCAAATATTTGTCATCGCGTAGTCCACGTTCCAATCTGTCATATAGTGAAAGATTCATTCAAATATCTTCAGCCGTTTACGAGCTATAGCACTTCAAAAAAATTGTTTTCAAAAATTCACCTGCTACAAGATTCTGTTGACCTGGTGTTTCACAAAAAAATACATTTTTATTTTTCCATGTTTTTCGGGCAAAAAAGTATTTTACGTTTTGCTTAATATCTCGGTTTTTTTCAAAGCTATTTCAATGAAATTTAGTGGACTGATAGAGAAAAGTATAAGGAACAATTATTGATCAAACTTTTATGGCCCCACCCCTTAGTAAGAAGCGCAAATGGGCGTTAATTCAAAATAATAAATTTTTATACTTAATATTAATATTTTGACCACATTAAACATATCTGTGTTGTAGCTAAGGTTGTAATCTATACTCCGCAAAGATTTTATGAACATAAGCCGAACGGTTTCTGAGATAAAGACGTAAGAACTTACCTTAAATCATGCAGTTTCGTCTAAAACCCTATTTCAGAATTTAATCGATAACTACGAAATTTCTTAAGCCAAACCAATATAACTGGAGGGCTTTGCAGAATAAGTCTTTGCGAGTCATTTAAAAGTTATTTCAATGCGCTGAGTCTATTATTTACGAAGATATTACGTTCTAAGCTATTTTTAGCTAATTTAGACCAATAAGTCGTCCCACTGTGCAGACCAAATATTTGTCATCGCGTAGTCCACGTTCCAATCTGTCATATAGTGAAAGATTCATTCAAATATCTTCAGCCGTTTACGAGCTATAGCACTTCAAAAAAATTGTTTTCAAAAATTCACCTGCTACAAGATTCTGTTGACCTGGTGTTTCACAAAAAAATACATTTTTATTTTTCCATGTTTTTCGGGCAAAAAAGTATTTTACGTTTTGCTTAATATCTCGGTTTTTTTCAAAGCTATTTCAATGAAATTTAGTGGACTGATAGAGAAAAGTATAAGGAACAATTATTGATCAAACTTTTATGGCCCCACCCCTTAGTAAGAAGCGCAAATGGGCGTTAATTCAAAATAATAAATTTTTATACTTAATATTAATATTTTGACCACATTAAACATATCTGTGTTGTAGCTAAGGTTGTAATCTATACTCCGCAAAGATTTTATGAACATAAGCCGAACGGTTTCTGAGATAAAGACGTAAGAACTTACCTTAAATCATGCAGTTTCGTCTAAAACCCTATTTCAGAATTTAATCGATAACTACGAAATTTCTTAAGCCAAACCAATATAACTGGAGGGCTTTGCAGAATAAGTCTTTGCGAGTCATTTAAAAGTTATTTCAATGCGCTGAGTCTATTATTTACGAAGATATTACGTTCTAAGCTATTTTTAGCTAATTTAGACCAATAAGTCGTCCCACTGTGCAGACCAAATATTTGTCATCGCGTAGTCCACGTTCCAATCTGTCATATAGTGAAAGATTCATTCAAATATCTTCAGCCGTTTACGAGCTATAGCACTTCAAAAAAATTGTTTTCAAAAATTCACCTGCTACAAGATTCTGTTGACCTGGTGTTTCACAAAAAAATACATTTTTATTTTTCCATGTTTTTCGGGCAAAAAAGTATTTTACGTTTTGCTTAATATCTCGGTTGTTTTCAAAGCTATTTCAATGAAATTTAGTGGACTGATAGAGAAAAGTATAAGGAACAATTATTGATCAAACTTTTGACCACATTAAACATATCTGTGTTGTAGCTAAGGTTGTAATCTATACTCCGCAAAGATTTTATGAACATAAGCCGAACGGTTTCTGAGATAAAGACGTAAGAACTTACCTTAAATCATGCAGTTTCGTCTAAAACCCTATTTCAGAATTTAATCGATAACTACGAAATTTCTTAAGCCAAACCAATATAACTGGAGGGCTTTGTAGAATAAGTCTTTGCGAGTCATTTAAAAGTTATTTCAATGCGCTGAGTCTATTAATATATATTAATATATATAAAAAATATATTTTTATTTTTCCATGTTTTTCGGGCAAAAAAGTATTTTACGTTTTGCTTAATATCTCGGTTGTTTTCAAAGCAATTTCGATGAAATTTAGTGGGCTGATAGAGAAAAGTATAAGGAACTTTTATGGGGTGATATAAGAAGCGCAAATGGGCGTTAATTCAAAATAATACATTTTTATACTTAATATTGATATTTTTACCAGATTAACCGAATCTGTGTTGTTGACCTATTAAGAGTCTATTACTCTATTAAGAGGCTATTGTTTAATCCAGTGATTTTTTAACAAATCGTGCAAATCTGGTGCTCCTATGAGAACTCTTGATTGATTTTTCTTACTCGGATTTGAAATTACCACATGCATATTCAAATTTTCAAAATTTACTTTTATTTAATGTATGTACATATGTATGTATATTAGCGGTTGCTATGTAATACAGAAAATAATTGCTACTTTAATATACAAACATACAAATATTAAAAATATTAAAATGTATCTATTTCAAATATCTCTAATCTAGAGTTACGCCAGAGAGTTATGCTTCCATTATCTTATTCCATGGTTTATGTAGATTATGATAATTTTGTTGCTTGTGAGCGGGAGCGCTTCGGCCAAAAGGACTCTTGGGGTTGACTTGCAGTATAAAATCCCCTACAACATCGTAGTCGGTATAGATACCCATGTAAACACGTTTGCCGTGACCATTGTGATTCTTGTATTGCATTATTGAGGTGGCACCAACAGCTGGGAAATTGCGTTCGTTGCCGGGTACAACAGATTCAGCGAAATAGCGGACAGCACGCATGGAAGCTTCAATCACATTGTCAGCACCAGGAACACCCTCACTGGGGCCATTGGGATAGAAATCAGCATCGCCGCTGCGTGTAGGTGTTCCCAAACCATAGGCAGAGGTGTGAATGACGTCAACGAAATCAGCATCGCCACGAGCTAGGCCACTTAAAGTTTTATCAGTATGGCCATAGATGTGTGAAGGGTCCAAACCCGTGATGCGACGCAATTTATGACCAGTTTCACGTGTAAACTGACGGCCAACAGCACCAGCAACATGAGCGCCCATATTGGAGCCAATAACATGTACAATTTCATGAGGTACATTTGCCTTGTCCGTCCATTGCAGCAAAACATTACCAATATGCATACCTGTCCGCTCCACATCAAATGTTGCATACTTGTGCATGTCCTCGAATAAGTTGCCCAATTCGATAACAACCAAAATTCCTGATGGCATATCGGAGTGGTTTTTATAGTATAAGTCCTCATCCTCTTCGCTAGAACTGGGCTTTCTTTTTTCACTATAATCATCTTCGTATCTAATATACTCAGGCTTAGGAGTCTGGGCGTAGTAACGTTGCATATAGGCTTCCACCATTTTGCGATAAGCCTTTCTTATTGTTTCAGTTTTTTCGGGTAGACCAGTAATGTAGAAAGTAACTTCTTGGTTGCCAACGTTCATATATTCCATGGCAATTTTGGGCCACTCATTCAGTTTAAAGGTTACTTTCTTGTTGTCGGAAGTAATATAGTAGGCAGGAATTTCCATAGCCAGAGGAGCATAAGAAACTTCAAAAGCCCGTCCGGCTTGACTCAAATGATCTAAGCATACGTAGTTACAAAGTAAGCAGATGTACATGTATATTTATCCTTAACAAAATACTTACACATTTTTTGTAGCAATTCGGCACCTTCCTGAATTGACATTTCCTCCAACTTCTTTATAGTCATCTCCTGCATTGATGGCAAGGACTCCAACTCCATTAATGGGAACCAATCAGTGGGCTTTAAGCTGTGCTTAATAGAATTTCCACTAAAATGACGTACAAGAGGTCTGCGGCCACTATTGGCAGATGTAAAGGCCAATATGCCCATAAAAAGGCAAGCGATTCTCAAACGATTCATGGTTCCGTTTAGTTCTCCTCCAAAAAAAAATGTATTAAATAGAAAATTAAATTAAATCAAAATTTCTTCAAACACTGCTGATAGCGAACTATAATTTTCTGTTAATATTTTGCTTTTTATATACAAGCTTTCCTTTATTAAACATGACAATTTTTTACATACATACATACTTATTTGCAATTCATAAACATTTTGCTAACTTGTGCAGTTTTCTAGAAATAATAATTAATCAAAAAAAAAAAAAACAACTACAAAAGTTTTAATTTATTTGTAATAAATTCGGTCATTGACCACTGACTGAGCAGTATTTTGTTTTTACTTGAATAATTGCATTTCCTTTTTTATGGATAATGACGAGACAAGTAAATGTTCAAATGTGCGGAATTATTTTCTTATGAAAATTATTGTTCTGGTGCAACATCACAAATATGTACTTTAAACTTGCAATTTTATTATAAAAGTTTTTTTTTGCTCGAAGAAAAACTTTATAAATTGAAAAATATTTTCAGGGAAAATGGGAAATTTTTTATAATATTTTTCTTTTGCCAAAAAAGAAAAACAGTTCATAGGATTTTTTTTTGTGCAAATGTACACTCAAATTTCATGAAATATCTGTGATATATAATGGAGATATCACTGATTCAAAATGATCACAAGCTCGATAATGATTTATTTACGAAATATGTGTTTCCTAGAGTTTTTATCTTTTAAATAAACATATTTAAAACACGAGCTTAACGCAATTCCAGTGACATTTCTCCTATACAAAGATATCACAGAATCTACGATATTTCTAAAATGCTTTTTTGTTGGTTTCATGAATAACCGCCTGAGTCTATTTTTATCGATTTTAAGTTACTGATTTCAGATTGCTTTATTTTGTACAATCTTTACAGGTGTTTAAAAATTTTGGAAATAACATATACATATGTCGCAGACATTTGCACGCCCCTGCAGATAATATTGGACTACGTGGTCCATTATATCTGAATCGGACTAGTTACAACAAGGTCCTATGTAAAGCGGTATTTTTCAAAACAGAACTTATTGTTATACGACAATTGTGCGTGCTTTCACGATCGTACTCGTGGCGGACAAACTACTTGTGAATGAATGGTCCGCGTATTAATGACATGGAGTAGTTTTTGTGTTAGTCCGATTTAATGCAAAATTGGACTGTATGGTCCAGCCTTTGGAGATCGTTATGTTAAATAGACCATGTTTCTACATACATTTGGGTTACTTTTGGACTAGTCCGAGTCCTTTATGTAGTATACTTTACATGCGTGTATGGACTACTCTAGTTATTTTCATTGGCTTACGAATAATGGCAGAATTAGTTTGCACGTTCGGTTCTGTTACGGATCAGCTGTTCAATTGAATAACTGTATGTGTGGTTTGTTGTTACTTTTTCGTTCTGTTCTGTTTCGGACTATTCTGTAGAAAATAGAATTCAACGTTAAATGAGTTTGTATGTGTTAGTTTTTTGTGGTGTGAAATTTTAAAAATTTTTTGTTAAAAGTCAGAAAATTTTATTTTTATTTAAATTTGTGAAGTTTTATATTATTTTGTCAAATAAAAAACATTTTGCAAGCATTTAAAAAAATTATTCCCATAATTACATCGTATGTATACACCCAAAAATTCAGACACAGAACAAGTAAATAAAAAATATTTTCTACAGAAAAGAACGGCAGAGAACGGCAACGAAAAGTAAAAACTAATGAGGCCTTAACTCAGACGTACCTAAGCTTGCGTTGTTATTACATTTATAGCACGTTTGAAAAGCGTTTATGTTGACATAAGAAGTTTTGTCAGCACATACTTTTACATTTTGTTTATTGGGCCATGATAGGGTCTCATTCTTAAAAGATTTTTATTCTAAAATTTTACGTCCATTATATTGTCCTACAAAAAAAAAACATATAAAATAACCATATTTTTATAACATTCTTTACTTGTATATAAAATTTAAGGATATAACGTTACTTCGTGGAAATGGTGCCAACTTCACCAGATTATCACAGGCTGCACGACAAATAAAGTAGATTCTACTCTGGCAGGCGACATTGTTCTCCGTAGTCCGACGATATATTGGTTTGAATACAAAATGTATGTAAGCTCACTGTCGACAGTGGTTGTGGTGAAAGTTGTAATTCGACACTCACGCGTCTATTTACAAATTATACGCCACTTTCTAATTCAGTTTTCCAAATTCAAAAGTATCATCAACTTGATGAAAACTCTCGAATACATTACCGGTTCACGATATCACAAATATTTTCTCATTTATGAATAAAGCATTTAAATAAAACTATTTAGTAGAACCCGATCGAACGTTTGGAGGAACGGTTGATGTTTGCCGTTCGGAAAAATTCTTGCCGAACGCGAATTATGCATAAATTTTTAATACGTTATTGTATGAACTCATAGATACGCAAAAACTAAACCCATAAGAGATTTCAATTATAAAAATTCCAACTCAAAAAAAAAAAAGATTTTTATGTGTTTTAAATTTGATTTAATTAAATAAAAACAAATACGAAAATTGAAATTGTATCTACTGAATGAAAAAATGTTTGGTTACGATTTCGGTGTTCCGCTTCAGTCTGAAAAAATATACCATAGTTCGGATTTGGGTACGATCTCAGAAAGTAATATTGGTCGGATACTATCATTTACCTTTAACAACTCGAAATCTTCAAAAATGGGCATACGTAGTAATGGACATATTAGTAAAAACTGCAGAATTGCTTTAAGAAAATTGTATAAGTTTTAAGTGCCCCTGTAGGCTATTTGGTAGTATGCTAACCTATCAATTGGTGAGTCTAGTCTACTTCACTACTACACGCAAAGAAAAAACATGATTGAAGCAACCATAATCTAAGAGCAATTACATGGATGTACTCGAATTATAATATGATTGAATTGTATGGTCAAACCAATGCCATTGTATGAATCGTATTGTTCTTTAATTCAATAATAATAACTTGCCATATGGCAATTATCATATAAAAATAACATGATATCCCGAAGTATAAACATAATACGGCAATAAATAGTTATAATATGGACCATGACATACAATTTTCGAAGATCCAGTGTGACAAGTTTTAGTCATGCAAAAATTGATGCTCAACTTGAAACATTTATATTATTTTTCATTTAATACAAATTAGATTTATAGCATTATTTATATTTATTACCTGAAAATCATAATGTGTATATGTATGAGTGTGTATGTATTTTAATACTTCTATGTTGCATCTGTTCTGAATTTCGATAAATAAATGATTAAATACAAGCAACTACAAATAACTTTAAAATAAAAAGAAGAAATAATATACTGTTTGCTATAACCATACAGTGCTTACCACAAACGCAATATTTTTGTATCAATAATATTCCAGCACATCTCTTCTCGGCGTGTACACGTGAAGGTCTTTAATACTGTACCCGTTAACTAAGTTCCAATCTAGTTTGTAATTGTTTTGTAAATATTTAATAAATAAAGAAATGTTTAAATATTGTAATCATCTGTTATTTTTTTTAATCACTTTTGTCTAACACGTAGTAATTTATTAATTGTATGCAATAGAAAACATTGTTGCAAAGGCTTTTAAACTTGGAAAAAAAATAAAGAGATAAGAACATATGAATTTGTTACACAGAAAGAAAAAACTCTTTTTTCTTCTTACTTTTTGTACAAGTCGTGTTCAAGTACAAATAACAATAAATTGCACCTGAATCAAGAAGAAAGCGAAATTACTTAAGAGAATCAGTAATGGAATTTCTTAAAATAAGAATAAAACTCGTATATCAAGTACAAAAATCTTGAATCAAGTAGTTTTTCAATGTGTTCTGTGCAGTGTGACCAGATGCAAAAAATTTTTGGAGCTAAATTGGCAACAAAATAGTGCTAAAAATTCCTAAAAAAGTTCAAGTGCTAAAACGTAGTTCTAAAATTTAAATGTCTTAATTTTAAACAAATATTTTCTTTGAGAGTTCATAGTTTTATCATTTATGCTCATGTTGCCAAAGAAATATTTATTTCCATTGAATAAAACAAAATTTCTTAACACAATAATTAATTTTTTAAACATAAAAAGTTTTAAAAACAACGAAAATAATAATTCAGTCTTTAAATAATATATCACAAACACATATGTACATACGCGTATATTATGTACTTAGGTAAATTTATTCTAGGTAGGCGCAGTAGGATTTGAATTTACAACTTTTTGATTCCTAAATATCAAAAAATGCTTAAAGAGGTTGAAAATAAATTATTAGGCTTTGTGCTCTACAAAAAATTACATACATATATAGTAAGTTTTGGCAATTGTAGTAAACTTAACACAAACAAAATGTATTAATTTTCTAGTGTTATTACTCCCAGCAAAAAAAGAGCTTACCAATCATCACTTTTTCACTACAATTTATGAAACCGAAGTAGTGAAAAATTTATTGAAACACTGATGCATTTTACATGTGGTTGACATTAGAGGGAAGTCATCCTAATTGCTGAAAATCAAGCAATGAAAGTGTACTTCTTTTTCATCAGTATAAAACATGTCATTTAGATAACATTGTAACTTTTTAATCTAAAATTATGGGTAAATTTGCGATCCTGTGCTCATGTGTACATACATACATATGTAATGTTAAAAGGATCCAAGTTTAGATTTAAACGGCTAAAATGAAGGATCAATTAGTAAAATAAAAATAAATATCCAAATCTTAGATTTTTTATCAAATAATGGCAGAATTTTAACAGACTTGTAAGCTACTTAGATGTACTTCTTTTGAAGTGTTGAAAGCTAAGTGCTAAATCGAAAATTTTGTTGCTGAATCAGCAAAAGAAGTGCTAAATATAGCACCGAAAGTGCTAAAATGGGCACACTGTGTGATATTTGTGATATTTTTAAGCATTGAAAATTTTTTTTATTGCACGGTGGAACAAAATATTTTGGGAACAAAGATGATCTTGCAAAGTTTGAGTAGCTTTGAAAATTGCATATCAGAGGTTGTATTACTACACAGAAAAAAATTCAACATAAATAGTATGAAACAATTTCATAAGTCTTTGACGACATCTATACGCTGAGTTTGTTCAACCTGCGTTTTTAGTTTGTAGTCAAACGGGGTGTAGCAGCCAACGCGATACTAAAAAAGCTTTTATTTTTTGTCTTTTGTTTGTTTTTGACATTTCAAAAAATCAAAATTGCTTAAAAACAACTTAAATTTCTTTTATTTAAAAGCAGAATCTTCAATTTTATTTTTATTTCTACAGAGAAAAAATATTTTATATTCAATGAATTTTTATGCAAATAGTGTGAATCTAACATGAGTTTTTTTTTCTCAAACATTTTTCATTCCAGTTAAGAATTTTATGATAAATTATATGAACTGAACATAATTAATTTTTGGAAAAATAAAACTTTCTTAAATATTGCAAGTATTGAACATCGAGCCTGCATAATGCTAGTGAAAGCTCTCTGCCCACAGACTGAGTATATTATTTTTTTAATAAAAAAAAATTAAATTATAGAATTCGTCAACACAAAATTTTAAAGTTTTCTTCTAGCAACTTTCATTTTGGAATTCGCGAATCTAAAAATAACGCCACACTGTGTTTGAAGTAATATTTTTATTAACAAATAGTTATGAAACCGTTTCATACCATTTGTACTCAGACTTTTTTCTGTGTATGAAAAACAAAAATTGAATTTTTATATTACGGTCTGTCTGTTTGGCTGAGAGGTTTGTGTACATTCAAAGTTAAATCCTGAGAATTTTTAAAATTATTTTATTTAACAAAAGTTATTTTTAGCTCATATTATTGTTACAAAATTCTAAAAATCAATGAAATATGTTTGAAAAAAATTTTATTCAAACTATAATTCTAAAAATAAGATATCAACATATTTTTGGTTCTGCGTAGGGAAGTAAATCACTTTTTCATTTCAAAAAATTTTAATTCGCCTTCAAAATTAAAAGTAATTAATAAAAAAAACATTTTTGATTTTGCGTACAAATAAAAATTTACTAATTGATTTTGACAACAATTTTTAACTTTCAAACTGTTTTCATTTTCAATACAGAAGGAGCTTCCGCAGTATATATTAACTTTAATTTGATTTTAATAAAAATTTTCGTTTCAATTGTTTGGCATATAGTAGAAGCTTAAGCTACGAAAAATATGGAAAAATTTAATTTTTTTCTGAAAATGTTTTTTCTTCGATTTTAGAAATTTCAGGAAAATTTGTTACTTATGTTATGTATGTCCTAAAACCGTTTTTCTTCGATATGGCCTTTATGTAAATGCTAAAACGTTTTTCTATTCTTCTGTTTATGGACATATTTTTCAATCTCGGTAATTTTTCTCTAAAATAATTTTTTCGACCTTTGGCCCTTATTTACAGGATAAGTCATTGATCCTGCCAGAAGCTTTTTCTGATTTTACAAAATAAAATAAAAATATAGAGGAAGTCCTTGTTTTTCTCGTATATCAGACATTCACAAATCGATTTTGGCAAGAGGAGTCGCAGGCAACACAAAAAAACCCGAATACTTTCGAAGCTAGTCTTTGGTAGGACCTACATTCATAGACCTCTCCAAGTGCATCCACTTTTGCATGCAACGATAATGCAATAAGAAATTCATTTTAAAACATCCGCTGTGTCCAATTTTTGTTAATAGTTTGCTTTGTGAAACCAACCAAAAATTAGTAAAAAAAACTGAAACAGCGAAAGTTGTGTTTTTTGAAGTCGCACTAAGATCTCAAAGAACCGGCTGGAAGTATTTCAATTATTCATATTTCGGCATCCCTTCTTCTGACAATCTATTCAATACAATGAGTCTGAAGCTTTTCTCTTTGCTTTTCTTTTATGACCTGATTTTTGATAAACGAGTGTCTAACAAAATCAGCAGTATTTTAAATATCTGCTTGAATCCTTCGCCTGTATGAAATAAGATCTAACAAAATAATTCCCAAAAAAATTACACAAATCCCGAACATCGATTTGCTGCGGATCGTAGCTTAGCCTGTTACAATTTTGCTCTCCAGTCTGTCTACCTGTACTGTGAACTATTACAATAGTAATTTCAAAGGAGTTCCTAAGCAATATCGATGTCCGCTTAAAAAAGAATACTCTGAAGTTACTGGTCGTTTCTTCGCTTGCTATCAAATTGCGTTCCCTACAAACTCATTAAACCAAAGGTTTAAGTCTAACTCAGTAACTCATTCATTAAATTGTTAAATGAAATGTGTATACAAAGCCGAGAAAAATGTATTACTGTAAAACAAAACTATAAAGTGTAACAAAGTTTTTATTTAAAATTAATATAATTATTTTGCAATCTAATAGTCCTACAGAAGTGACACCAGACATTTAATTATATTATCTTTTCAGTGATTCTCTCATTGAAAAAATTAAAAAAAAAACATTTAAAACAAACCTACAAATTCATAGTTGCAATATAATGAAAAATACTTTATGTGAATTTAAATATATTTCCTGCCAAATTAGCAAAAAAAATATATATTACCAAATACTTCTTAAATTACATGGAACTGGAAAAAGTGTGTTAAAATACTCGTGTTAATCATAATAATAAAATTAATAATAAAAAAAAGTAAATAGATTTCGAAATCGATTATTGAGCAAAATTCAACACGAGCTGAAAATAATGCATTTTTTTTCTTAATCTCATAATTATGCATTGAAAAAGAAAAATAAACTAAAAATTATAATGGCTGTAAATAGCGCAAATGAAACCAACCCAGCAAAAAAGGTGCAGCACACCAATCATTAGTAAAACCCTCGATGAATCGAACTCTAAGTAGATCTATTTCTGGCGAAACATCAATGAATTTAGCACGTAGGCAGTTGTCATAGGATGGATGAGATCCGAAGGGCTGAACGGCATGTGATTAAGCGATTGTATGTATTAAATATTGCTGGCAAACAGCGTTCTTATAAAAATACCTCTCGAAAAACTTCCGTTGTTTTTTGCTGGGAAAGTATAGAATTTTTTACATTAATAAGGAAACTGAAATGTTGCTAAATAATACTTAGTAATTGAAAACATACTATTTAAAGTGAATACATTGTTGCGAGCAAGTGCAGTCAGTCCACCGTTTAGTAGGATCGCAATAATTGAATTGAAGTGAAATATGAATCCTTTAACAAGTGTTTGCTTTTTTATGGTCATGTTTCGTTTGGCGTTAGCCGGTACTGGCTCTAGACCCCAAACATACATGCAGGCCCACAGAAATACCATTAACAGTTTGAGACCTACCAACTGGTTACCATCATACGAAATGGAGTCCCTGCCATCTTTTGATGAAATGACTTTCGAAAGATTGGAACATATGCCGGTACAAGAAGGTGCCGATGTGCTTAACAAGTTGTGTAAGTATGCATGTTCAACAGTTTTGTATGCCAGACAAATTTCAAGCTATAAAAATACTTAAATTTTACAGATCACTTGGCCCAAATCAACGCAGATTTTGAGCCCAGCTTTACACCCAAAGCTAGTGAAATTCAAGTTTATATGTATACACCTAACAAACATAAAATGAGCTTTAAACTGAATGAATTAACTAAAATGGTCATGGAAGCAAAATATTTCGGCGATCAGGTAGTCACTATGTTCATCACTGGTCTACCCCAAGAAAGTGAAACCATCAATAAGGCTACTCGCAAATTAGTGGAAGCCTATATGCAACGTTATAGTGACAAAGCTGCTAGACAGCCCTATTATAACTATAAGCACGAGGAATCCGTTGAAACCCGCTATCCAAGCTCTAGCGAAGAAAACTATGCCACATCAAAGAGAAACCAATACGATGGACCCTCTGGCAGTTTTGTGATTGTGGACTTAGGTTCAGCCTTTTCCACTTTTAAGGATTATGCTACTTTGGATATTGAAGAGACTGGTGCCATGATCGGCGACATTTTAGTGCAACTAACCGACAATGCTGATGTTGCCCAAGAAACCGTTCATGTTATTGGCTCCAATATTGCTGCTCATGTCGCTGGTGCTGCTGGTCGTCAATATACCCGCAAAACTGGCCATCAATTGCGTCGAATTACTGGCTTAGATCCCTCTAAAATCTATGCCAGAACAAGGTATTCTTTGACTGCTTTAGCCCGCGGTGATGCTGAATTTGTCGACGCTATTCACACTTCTGCTTATGGCATGGGTACCGCCACACGTTATGCTGATGTCGATTTCTATCCTAATGGGCCAGGTGCTGGTGTTCCTGGTGCTGATAATGTTATAGAAGCTTCTATGCGTGCTGTACGTTATTACGCCGAATCTGTTATGCCCGGTAATGAACGTAGCTTCCCTGCTGCGGCGGCCATTTCTCTTAAAGAATACACAACGCAAAAAGGTCACGGTAAACGTGTTTACATGGGCATCTATACCGACTATAATGTTGAAGGTGATTTCGTTTTACTAGTGAATAACAAGAGTCCGTTCGGTCGCATGACACCAGCCCAAAAACAACAAAACTATCACAGCATCCATAAGCCTGGAAACATGTGGTGAGAACATAATGATTATTAAACACGATCGCATATGATTGATTTCTGTTGTGCAGAAAATACATACATATATAATTCATTATAATGAATTTATAATTATAAGTTGTCTATCTTTCTAAGTTTAATTTTTAATTTGCATTTTAATTTATATTAAAAAAAAGTTAAAAGTATTATTTTTTATTTTTGGTATTTTTTTCAAATAAATATTTTGGCTATAAAAAGGTTTCTGTTACTTTAACTAAATATGAATATTAGAAGATACGAGTACATTTAGAATTATATTATTCATTTTAGTTTTCTATTATAAAGAAACTTGGAAATATGCATTATAAAGATCTTGCAAATAAAACTTAAGTAGATTCCAACTTGTTATAAATTTGGAGGCAAATTGTAAATTGCATCCTAGTCCGATCAGCTTATGTTCTTGGACTTCCATAAGAGCGGTTTAATGTATTCCTTACAATGTTTGATGAATTTAGTCAACTAGTAATTATCAAGGCAAGTTTAAATATGCACAAAAATTATTCAAATATGCATGCAAATATTCCTAAAAAAAAAACTTTAAAATATGCACTCGAAAAATGTGTATTACAAAGTATAATCATATGTTTTTTCAAATTAAAAGGATCTTCGATTGTCGCACAAAACGATCGACTATATGGAAAATATACGTTGAACATCAGTCAATGTAACTGTATAGATTGTTTTTAATCTTGGTCAACGTTGTACACAATATTTCGATTAAAAATTTGTTTTAAGTTATTATTTCTATAAAAATGTCGCATGAGTTTTCGTGAGTTTGACTAATTTTTTCTCCACTCACGTGAGGATACATGAGGAAAATTTTTTTATTGTGAGCCTACATGAGCATGAGTGGAAAGTTACTTACGATCATATCTCTACTTAAGACCAATAGTCGGACGATCGGATTTGTTCTTTATGAAATAAAAAAATGTTCGTTGAAGAAAGAAAATGCAAAAGCGTGAATGAAAACGTGACTTCGTCAAGCAATGTTTAGACATGGTGAACCAGTTTTTATGGTAATTGACAATGCACCTTGCAGGAGCAGTAATTCGCGAAAACAAAATAATAGACCAATGTTTAACCGCATTGAAAATGTCCACTCTCAGGTAAAGAGTTACGTCACTTTAAGAATGATGTCAAGTATTCTTAATAGCAGAAACGAATTAACCATCATAAAATAAAGAGTAAGAGCCTTAGCAAACTTTATCAAAGAAGGTCTGCACCAACAATATGTGCCAATTGAATTGCCAGGATTCAAAGAAAGTTCACCGCGACTTTTATCATAGAAAATATGAAATTTTAATTTTTTGTTATTTATACATATATACATGTATATTTTGTATTAATATTGTTTTTAAATCAAAATAAAAATGTTTATATTGAAAGTTACTATACGTATATTGGAGTTTACTACTCTCCACTTTGAAGTTTACTAGATATTCACATTTTGAAACTAAAATTGTATAATTTTTTTTGGAGCTACGGTGTCACAGACACACAGATTCACAGAAGGTACAGTTAGAAAACAGTTGATAACTTCTAAACGGCTTGACCGATTTACTTCAGGCATGGCTAAAAACTCTCGATCAAGTCACCCTGCAAACAAACAAAAAGCTAAATTAAAATCGGTCCAGCCATTTTGGCTATACGATGGAACAGACAGATACACACTACAAACTCATAACACATATTTTTCAGTCGGGGGGTAGAAAGTAATTAAAGAAAATAAATTTTAAGTGTGAATGAAAATTTTAAATCAAGTCTCTTGAGGGTTAAATAAGTATATGTATGTATGTATATAATAGAGTGATCAACTCGGTTTTTCAACCGGTTTTTAGAACCAGATTTTCTACAATATGGTTGTCGGTTTTTTTAAAATGTTGATTTCTTAAATGTGGAATAGTCCGGTTCTTTTTAAAATTTAAAAAACCGGTTCAGTCGAATATTTTTCAATTTGTATATTTTTAAAATAAAATTTCTTTTAACTATATTAAAACTGAGATGAACGTTTTCTGTTGATTATCCAAGCATTTGTTTTATTTAAAAGTTCTAGGTGTTTTTTGACTATGGCGAAATAATCTTAGGAGGTTTTAGCAGGTGCGAATTAAATTGGCATTGTTGCGTGCAATGGATATCAAACTGCATATCTGAAAGTCGTTATTTAGTTTTGTTGACATTTTGCTTCATAGAGTTAGACATCCATTGCAGACCGAAAACGAATAGATGAACGTCGCCTAAAAGGTTTGAATACTTTGATGTTATATCTCAGAACTGGAAAATTCACCAAAAGCTAGAATCTTATTAACTACTCTGTCATAAATGAAACAAATGAATTCGCCGAGTAACGACGTAACTACACTTTTATTTAATTTAAAGGAGAAGCTAAACACGTTATAAAGTCAATAATAATAGACTATTCCTTGCAATTCCTTAATTTTTTTATAATAAAGAGACTTATTTACTTTTGAACAAGAGAACTCAACACGCAACAGAATGTAAAATTTCTGTAAGAAAGGGTTGTTTTTGATCGCAGAAGTCTAAATAAACATGAACATGTAGTTTGACAAACCATAATCAATCAAAAACTCTATGATATAAACGATATGAAGCTAATTTTTTTATTATTTTATAGTATTTACATGAATTGTTAACTCTTTTTTTAATAAAGCAAATAAATGTCAAACCGGTTGACCGGTTTATACTGAATTTTAAAAACCGTAACCGGGTTTTTTCAAAATTTCTAATTTTCGAAATATTCGAAAACCAGTTTCTAGAAAGTGTCGAATAATTGATCAACCTAGTATATAACTTTGGTCGTGCTTGATATAAGCCGAAATAAATCGTACTTCAAGAAATGCGGATTTTATTTAAGGCACAAATTGAATGGCTTCGGAGTATAATGGATTGGATGCATGATGAAGACCTAGACTAAATAAATCATACTCTTCCATCATCTATCCAATCCAAATCCATCATGCAATTAATTCAAGCAGTTCAATTTGTGCCTTAAGTCAAGTCTGCATTTCTGGAAGTAAAATTTTTTTGATTTAAATCAATTACGTCTAAAGCTTATATAGAATTAGGCTTATTCATAAACGATTAATAAAGTTATAGTAGGCTTATTGCTGGATTTTTATAATGCACACATTCAGCCCAATTATAAACAGAAATTCCTAATGATAATTTTCCCTTTTTCCTTTTCTCCTATTATGAATAAAAATTGCCTCATTTTAATTTTTAATCCGTTTTTATTAACCTTGTAAAAAGGATAAAAAATAAAAAGCTGAAAAATAATTATTCTAAATATATTTAAGTTTGGGTTTTCCAAAAAAAATTCCCTCACAAGACAGAAGGGAGTTTAAATTAATTGGAGATTATTTATGAATACTAGAGTACGCCTAGTGGTCGAAATTCGACCGCTAGCTTAAACGTATACCTATTTTTGTTGCATTCGTTTAAAGAGAAAAAAACTACCTAACTTCCCATTCCCTTCCACATGCAAAAAACAATAAACCAAATAAAATTGCATACAAACGCACATTTATAAAATAAAATCCTATTACTTATATACATATGTACGCAGATACTCTCAAACACTCTCATTCCTTTGCTTATGTTCTTACTTTAACCAATACTTACATAAGTGTGTATTTTCAGCATTTGTAGTGGTGTAAATTTTACGAGCCTTTTACTCCTTTAATACTGAACCGATTTAAATAATATATAGTCGGGTCACTAAAGCTCAACAATGTTTACCATTTGGTAAAAGAATGAAGACAATCGGTTGGAAAACAGAGGAGAAAAAGGGATCTACAAATTTATATTTGCCTATTTATTTATAGATGATCAACTAATATTTATTTATTTAAATTTTTTTTTTTTAAATACTAAAATTTTAGCGATTCCCATAAAAAGCACCAAAAAAGCACTAATATTTATTTATTTATTTAATCCTGAAACAACATTGATTTAACATTTTTATTTCATAGTTAAAATTTATTTTTTTAATTACTTGTTGATATTTTAATTTAAAATTTTTTATTGATTGATAGCAAAAATCTAAATTATACACACAAGAAATGTATTTGCAAGTGTGATGGAGGGAATACGATGTTCGTGCTGGAATCAAAAGTTCTAGGCTTCATTCAAGATTTGCATAATCGATATAAGAATTTTATTTTTATTTTAAAAAATTCCGGGATTGATTTTTATAAGTAACCCACCCCGCTTTTGGCTTGATTTAAGTGCAATTTCGTGTTATTCGTAATTAAGTTTTTAAGCACGACTCATAATAAAGGTTACACAAACAAATTTAAATGTATAACGAATTTTTATCTTTCTGTATGACAACGCTCACTAAATTCGAGTTTTGCTCTTTCATTAATGATTCACACGAAGCACGAATCACTCGTTTGAAATCTATGATTCGCAATAGTAATTGAGAGAAGAGGTGCTTCATACTAACATGTATTAAGCTAAATGTATAAACACTTTAGTTTTTTATTGTTTTCTTATTTTCTAATAAATAAATTGAATAAGTCCGTTAACTTGCATATTATATTTAAGCCTCATTAAATCAAAATCTCATTATTCCGAATTAACGGGGCTCTACTGTATTGCAACAATGAGCACAAACTTATTGTTTATTATGATTTATTAAACAATTTAAACTTTCTTTAAACAAGGGAAAAAACAAACTTGACCGAAAATAACATAAATTGAATGTAACTAAGCAATATTGTTGCAAATATTATCAATTTTTAAATTTTAATATTTTTTTAAATAATGTGTATTTCTTATCATTAAAAATAACAAACTAACAAATAGTGTTCTTTAAAGTCATTGACATTAAAAATTGCACACTCTGTTTTATTCCGCTTTTTTTTCAGTGAATAAATATATGCAATATTGTAATTAAAAGTAAAAACAAATTAAATTACTTATTAAGCATTAAATTAAAGAAAATAAACAATAACAATATTACAGTGCAAAAAGCACTATAAAAACCGTGTCTTAGTCCATCTTCGATACAGTTCAGTTTTGTCTGGTGTTCAACGACGACTACTATGAAATCCTTTGTTATTGTTAGTGTGGCAGTTCTGCTTTTCGCAGTAACTTCAGCTCATGAAAGTCATTCTTCCATCAACATGATGAAACCCTCGCAATGGCTTTCCTCGTCGCAATTGGAACTAGTTCCTTCAATCGAAGAAATCACCCTACAGAAGTTAGAAATGATGCCAATGGAACAGGGAGCCGAAATGATTGAAAGAGTTTGTAAGTAAAATTATTATCAAAAGCCTTTATTTTTATTCTAATTCAAAGGAACAATTTCGCAGTCCACTTGTCTCAAATCAATCACAATTTGAGACCCAGCTTTGTGCCCAGTCCCAGTAATGTTCCAGTTTACATTTATAAGCCAAATGGTCAGAAAGTATCCACTACTTTAGACAAATTGGTTTTAACTGCCAAACAAACACCCCATTTCGGAGATGAAGAAATTACCATTTATATCACCGGCTACCCGGCCAACACTGAAACCGTCAAAAAGGCCAATCATAAAATGATTGAGGCTTACATGCAACGCTACAACTATAAAAGGCAACTACCTTACAAATACGATAATTCTGGGGAGAAAATGTTACGCACCTCTAGCGAAGAAGACTCCAGCGAATGGCAAAAAATGGAACCCTTAACTGGCAGTTTTGTGGTAAGCTATTGAAAACAATTCTGTTAATATTGATTGAGCACTTACGAATTTAATACCTTTAAGTTAATCGATTTGGGATCCAAATTGAACACCTTTAAACGTATTGCTCTATTGGATGTTCAACAAACTGGTGCCATGATCGCCTCCGTGTTGATGGAATTGACTGAAAAATTGAATGTCGCCGATGAAACCATTCACGTTATCGCTCAAGGTATTGCTGCTCACGTTGCTGGTGCCGCTGGCAACGAATACACTCGTCATACCGGTCGTCAATTGAGACGTATCACCGCTTTGGATCCCTCTAAATTGTTCGCCAAAGATCCCCACACCTTGACCGGTTTATCCCGTGGAGATGCTGAATTTGTTGATGCCATTCACACCAATGTCTATGGCATGGGCACCATTCACAATGTCGGTGATGTTGATTTCTATCCAAATGGACCCTCTGTTGGTGTTCCAGGTGCCAAAAATACTCTTGAGGCCAGCATGCGTGCCACCCGTTATTTTGCCGAATCAGTTGTTCCAGGCAATGAACGTAATTTCCCAGCTGTTGCTGCCAACTCTTTAAAGGAGTACAAGAACAATGACGGTTATGGTAAACGTATTTTTATGGGCATCGATATTGACTATGATGTAGAAGGTGATTATATTTTGGAAGTCAACGCCAATGGTCCCTTTGGCATGAGAGCTCCAGCACAAAAGCAAAATACATACCATGGTGTTCACAAGCCATGGAAAAACTATCGCGATTACGAATAAAAATTGATCATACTGCAAATGCCTGGAAAAATTTAAGTCGAGACAAGGATTTGGATTTTTAAAACAAGTAAATTTTAATTTTATATTAGCATTTAAGTTCATATGATGCAATAAATGCTGAGCATTTAAAAATGAAGAAATTGTGTAATAGCTTTCATTTCGCTTATTTTATGTGATTATTTTTCGAACTAAAATGGTTGTTAGTTGCTTTTTCAATCCAAAGTTATTATAATTTTGGCTAAAGTTCATAATATTTTTTAGAAAGAATTGGATAATTGGAGATAATATTCCAGAGCTACAAGGGATACACGTCAGAACAGAAATAACGTTGTTTTTCGGCAGCCGCTGCACTCCCATCATCAGTGTTCATGTGTATGTCCATGTATCCGCCACTGTTTAGGTGGCTCGGTTGAATTTGATTTCAAGTTTGTATTTACACAAATTATGACCTGAAAAAGAATACGAGACTTATTTGTGTCCCTTTTCTAGGAAAACGTACAGAAACCTTTGAAATTGTATACTCAAGCCAAATGGTAAAAAATCCTGTTAGATGATATAAATATTTATCTCTAATATGGCTTTAATTACTTCCACTCCAAGTAAATTCATATGGCGTGCTTATTTATGTACAAGGTGGCCCAAATGCTTTATAGCTTTTTGCTTTAAAATTTCTGCTTTTCTTCTTCTGCTTAAGATTTGTAAAAATAAAGTTTGGTAAACTTAAAATGCTGCAGTAAATAAATTTTATTGCTCAGAACGTCTCCTGGTTGATGTTTTTGGATTTTCATCCACAGTCTGGCGTACACGTTCAACGTTTACGGCACCAGGGAGACTCCTTAAAGAACCGCGTTGACGAAAAGTGGCAACCAGCCAATTTATTGTTGACACTAAGGATCCACTTCGCATATTAAAATGTCGTCGAAGAGCGCACTGCGTCAGAAAATTTCAATAAAATATAAACAAAATTGTATTCGTTGTTGTTCTATTTGTTTCATTTTAAATTTGCCAAATCTTCTTAGCACAAATCTTAAGCGAAATAAATAAACAAATTTTAAATAAATTACTTATAAAGCATTTACAAAATAACGTTAATTTTGAGCAACCCTGTATAAGATATTAAGGTAAACCTACAATCATTTCAAAACTTAATGAATTTCGGGAGCATTATAAAGTTTTTAATGATATTCGTATGTATATTAAATGGTACAAGTGTAATTGCTTCATTTAAAGAAAACAATAATAGCATAACTTTTTCTGAAATTTCAAATATATAATGCACATAACCTGGGCAAGGTCGTAGAATAATTTTAATGGTCCATGCCCACTTCTACGCAATAACCAAAATGTTCACTAGAATTAAGTTATATGACAAAACAACGTTTGCCGGGACACCTATTAAATATGTATATAAAAGTCAAAAGTTCAAAATTTTGTTCATTTTGCATTTCGAAATTTAAAAGAATAAGACGAAAATGATAATATGTTGCTGAAATATTATTATTATTATTATTAAAATCTTTTATTCACGAATCTTATAAACTAAATAAGGTACAATGTTATGAGATTTTACTTACGTACTACAACAATTAAATCTAATAATTGAATAAGGAAACTCTTAATAATACTGTCTTGAGGAAAATTTTTCAAAAAAACCTCGTATAAACTTTGAAAAGGTTATAATGAAATTTGGTAAAACAATCTCTGGTAAGATTCTTTTTAACAAAAGAATATCAGCGACTGTTTAGTAAATTTCTTATTGTTTCAAAATTAGACAGTCTGCATTTTTCATTAAATGACACAGCATCAGATCATTGGCAAACGCATTTAACTTTTTATGTTTAAATATAATGTGCAGTAAGTCTCAGTGGGGAATCTAGGGGGAAGATTATGAATTATTTTTAAATTTTTAATCTGGATAATCTAAAGCTTTTTTGTATGGGTCTTAGCAGTTTTATGAAACCATGCTGGACTGCCGTAAGTCAGTATCGGCCTAATACACATATTGTACAACAATATCTTATTTTTGAGGTTGAGCTTAGACCTCCTATTAAGTATGGGGTATAGAGCACGTCCACACTTTATAGCTTTATCACAAATGTAATTCACATGCTGTTTAAATTTAAGTTTTTTATCTAAAGTGATACCTAGATATTTAATAACATCTTTGATGGGAATCACGTTTCCCCGACAGTACAAAATTTTAGTAAGAATACGTTTTGGTAATTTATTATATGGGAATATAATAGCCTGCGTTTTATTATCATTTACTTTTATTTTCCACTTATTAAAATATTTTTGGCTTGTGGTAAGGCTCTCTTGCATTCTCTTGATTATTGCATTTGAAAGTTTTCCACTGCATATAAAAGCACTGTCATCAGCATAAAATGCTGCTTCCTGATTTCTGTGCACCTCAACATCAGATGTATACAATGAGTAGAGTGTAGGTGATAGTACTGACCCTTGTGGCAATCCCGCTGGGATTGTTCTTTCTGTTGAGAAGTCTCCGTCAATTTTTTGTAAATGTAAAGGGAAACCTAATGCATTGAGTTTGTATAACATCCCATTGTGCCAGATGGTATCAAAAGCTTTTTATATATCGAGAAAAACAATGCCAGTACTCTTGCGATTTCTTATGTTATCTTCGATATAATTTACAAGTCGCTTTATTTGGTGTACGGTAGAGTGTTCCTTACGGAATCCAAACTGTTGGTGGTTAATAATATTATTTTGATCTGCAAAATCAACTAATCTTTTATGAATGCTTTTTCAAAGACCTTATCCAGTAAACTTAAAATGCTTGTCGGCCTATAGTTAGTGGGTAGTTTGGGATCTTTCCCCTTTTTAGGAATCGGTATTACTTTTGATTTTTTGAAAGTACGGGGAAATAGGCCATTAATTAAACAACAATTGAATATTTTACTTAGAATTTCATAAAAGTAGTCTGGCATATTTTTTAGGATAATAGTATTTATTATTATTTATTATTTATTTATTATTTTTTAATAGCATAGTAAATTTATTTATTGTAAAACTGCAGAGTTTTATAATTTTCAAGCGACTTGAAGATCCTCGAAGAGAACAGAAGCTAACTCTGAAACTTTGAAGCAAAAGAAAAGGCTTTTTCTTTTCTAATAGAACTATGGAGTCAATCCTCATATTTAATTCACTCACTCCCTCACAAATACACAAAAAAATTAATTAAAATTATATAAAAATAACCACCCAGATCACAACAATAAAAGTGAAAAATATCGAATTTATAGCGAAATTAAAAATATTTATATTTAAATAAAAACTCCAATTATTTGAATATATCTCTATAAACTACACCCATTCGAGTAATTAATGATCTCGGAATATTTCAATCCTTATGGTGGTACCAAGCATTATGGCCTGCATGGTAACTGTTTTGTTTTTGGCCAGCCTCTCTCATCCCGAAAGGACTCTTTTCATTTACTTGCAACATATAGTCACCTCTGAGATCATAATCGGTAGCAATACCCATAAAGGCACGTCTACCAAAACCATTGTAGCTCTTGTACTGTTTCAAGGAGTTGGCTTCAATGGCAGGAAAGTTGCGTTCGTTACCAGGATGAACAGATTCAGCGAAATAGCGGGTGGCACGCATGGAAGCTTCAACAATATTTTCAGCACCAGGTGGGCCAGCACAAAGACCATTAGGAAAGAAATCAATATCGCCAACACGAGTCAAAGTACCCATGCCATAAACTGAAGTGTGTATGGCATCAACAAATTCAGCATCTCCACGCGCCAAGCCAGTTAAAACTTGCGGCTGCTTTGTCAAAATCTTGGAGGGGTCCAAGGCGGTGATGCGACGCAATTTGTGGCCAGTCAAACGGGTATATTCATCACCAGCAGCACCAGCTACATGAGCAGCAACACCTTGAGCCACAACATGAATAATCTCCTGCGGTACGTCACAGTCGTTGGCCAATTGAACCAAAGCTTTACCAATCATGCCACCAACTTCATCAGTATTCAACATGGATAAATGTTGCAAATCATCAATAGTTTGACCTAAATCAATGACAATCAAGTTCCCACTGCTGGTTTTTTCGTCATACCATTCGGTGGAGGTTTCTTCGCCAGCAGCAGTGATGTCAGTTTCTTCATTAAAGTTTTTATAATTTTCTGATTTTTCCTGTTTACGATTGTAGCGTTCAACGTAAGCCTGGATCAGTTTACGGTTTGCTTTCTTGACAGCCTCAATTGTGGAGGGTAAACCGGTAATGAACACGGTGACTTCTTTATTGCCAAAACTGGTATCTTTTTTGACTGTTTCAACAAAGTCATCCAAATTGGCGGTTTCCTTTTTGCCATTGCTTTTGATAATATAAACGTGAATATTGCTTGGGTTTGGCACAAAGCTGGGTATCAGTTGATGATTAAGTTGAGAAAGATGATCTAAAATTTTTAATACATAGATTTTGGGAACATTATTTTCCAAAAAAATTTTCGGTATAGAGAACTTACACCATTTCTGCATTAATGTAGCTCCTTTTTCAATGGGCATCTTTTCCAATATCTCCCAAGTAACCTCACCCAAAGAAGGAGTATCTTCCAGTTCAATATTAGTCAACCAATTCGAGGGCTTTAAACTACCACTAACAGCGTTCGAACGCTGGCTACTTTGGGGAGGATTGGCACAAACTGTTGCCAATAAGCCGGCCACCACACATAAAACTCTCAGTGGATTCATTTTTATTTATTTATTAATTTTTTTCCTTAAAACGACAGGCTGCTGTGTTGTATCCAATTGCGCGTATTGTCGTTTATACTTAAAATGTTGGACTACGCTTGACTCGTAAACTGTTCAGACTATTTATAATGTCATCCAACATGCAGTTGCTTTAATTTCAGGTTCATTCCGTAGTTTTAAAAATAATAATTAATTTTGTGCTTATTATTTACATTATAATTTTCAGTAAAAAATAATAAAAAATTTCTTTTGTTACTGATTGTTTGTATTAATTGTGATTTTGTAAATTTATCTGGCTGGGCAGTGTGAACGAACACCAGTTCGATGGGAATTAATTTCAATTGATACGTTTTTTTTTATTTCATAATTATTTTTTTTTTTGTTTAATATATTCTACATCAACGTTAATTTAATAAAATAAAGAAGTTCACAAACATAAATTATTAGTATGTACATTAGGGGTATAAACAAATTTTGGACCTAACACTAAGCGATAGCGAATATTGTGTTATTTACGACAACAATTTTTTTGGGTCGTTTGAAAATAAAAACCGCACCCAAAAAAGCGATTTTCTAAAATACCTAAAGAAAAAAATTAATAAAAAAATTTAAAAAAAAGTTAAAAAGTTTCTTAATGATTAAAGGACATGAATTTCAAATTTAATGTGCTAAATTTTTGGCTCACCGTATAAGTACAAATAAAAATAAAAATAATTATTTTCAAACTGTCCAAACTAGTTTGAACAATAACATAAATTAATTGTAAATCTGAATTTTTTGTAAATTGTAAATTGAATTATAAATCTAATACTGAACATGAATTGTAGGATTGAATTTGAATTATAAATCTAATATTAAAATTGTACTCTAAATCTAATGTTAAATTTAATTATATTATATATATGTATGTATGTACTTACCTCAAATTATACTTACCTTGAATTCACTGAATTTATCCATACGTTGTGTAAAGCTGCTCTCACCGCAATGCAGATGTCAACCGGAAACCCCGTTTGACTTCGGGTTTGTCACCGAGATTTTTATTAAGCTTAAGGCGAAGCCAAGGCCGACTCAAGATCTGCATTTCGGTGAGAATAACTTACTTACTTTGCAACTCGCCATCAGTTCACATCGTATACTAATTATTCCTTTGCTATTCACAACAAAATAAAAAAACTTTGTTATTAAATAACATTCATTAAATTTACTTAATTAAGTTCTAAAAGAAACTACAGATTCAAGGAACACCCTATAACTGGTAAGTCCCCATTTACCAGTTAGATAAAAGCACGAAGAACTAATTTTTTCTTTCGTCTTTTATCGCTTAACCCCTCACAATTCCAACCATTCCTTGAGTGGTTGAAATTGGATTCTCCTTTAAGGTTGGCCCTCGTGTGTCCCGCACTATTTCGCTCCCAACTAAAAAGGGAATTTTAAAATAATTGTCCCACAATTATTCACAAACTTTACCGCTACTTTTTTGAAAGCCGCGAAAAATTAATATCATTTTTTTAATTTTGATATTTTGATATTTGCATAAAATGGGAATAAGTTATACCCCAAATGTACATTAGCGTGGGCCGATTTGTAAGGACACAAATTTTTCGATATTGTGATATCGATTTTTCGATACATAAAAAAATCATTTTTGAGGCGCCAAAATTTGTAATTTTTTTAGAATATAGAATATTTTTTTATAGAATATTTTTCTTTAATCGCATCATCACAAGGTGATTTTTTTAGGAAGTTTGACTTGTCAAATTTCATTGCAATACAATTTTTAGGAAGTTTGACTTGCCAAATTCCATTGTAATAAAGTATGTACTAACTAAAAATTTTCGTCTTAAAATCGTAGAAATCACAATTTATTTCAAGTCGGGTAGCTGCGCACTTGTATAGTGTTTATCTTAGGCTTCGTCTAGACAAGACAAAATAATATAAAGACAAACTTCATAAAAATAAGAAAATATTAATAATTAAAAAAAACCTATTTTTTATCAGGCCTATGAAAAAAAACATGCATTTGCATGAAACCCCTGTTCCTGGTTATAATATAAAACAATCGCCTGATTTAATTTTTTTAATATTACCTTTCCAAGTTGACATACAATACATATAAATATACATTTCCACCTACAATACAACAATATAACATATAAGCGCGTGAGAATATGAGAGAATCGTACATATAGGACCGCATCAAGAAAAGAGTTCGCTAAGTCGTATTCTCACTCGGTCATATGTTATATTGTTGTATTGTATGTGGATATGTACGCATAAGTGGTTCAAGCGTCAACTTAAGTAATATAACGTATTTTCATGTTACATTTGTACAACAAAATCAATTTGAAGCGTTTAGGAGGTATAAAGAATATAACGTGAATACATTATCTTTATCACCATCATCAAAATTTAGAACACAATATGGAAGTAGAGGGAGAATCACCAGCGCAGGTTTAGAACACGTGCCTTCACATAATGTCCTACTATTCGGTTCAGCAAGCGAACTAGATGGAATTTCTTTGCCAACTTCTTCTGATATTGTGAAATATTGCTTTTTTGGGCGATCAGTGGACAAGACATTCAGCTAACTTTTTTTTTATTACCTACTAAAAAACACTTAAAAATAAAAGTTCAAAAAAAGTAAAAACATTCAAATTTGGGAGCCTCGAAATGATTTTTTTGATATTTCGTAGTGGAACATTATTTTCCTCATGACAAAAGCTATCGAAAATTCAATTGAACAACATCAATCGAGCTACACTAATGTACATACATACTATACATTATAAAAAAGTAAAAAATTATCACTTGACTTCTTTTAAGAGCAGCATACTCTTCCACAGAAACTAAACCTGCGTGATTATTGATGTAAGCCACATATATACGAGTATATAGCCATCATTCCCAGTTAAATTGAAATGAATATTTGCGATTTTAATAATTCATGCTTATTTTTGTGATACACTGTATTTATATTCATCGTAAAATTAATGTAGTTAGTTGCTCATTAATTCTATTGCACTGAAGAATGAACTTTCAAAAATATTTACATATTTTTTAGAAATTAATAATATTTAGCTGAATAAGTAAATTATTAATTTGGGAAAAAACTCGTTACAAATTAAATCTTAAGTGTAAAATTTAAAAGCATTTGCGAAAAGTTTGATGAAAATATGTATTTGCTTGTACACTCAAACCTATTTTTATGCGGCTTTTTAAACTAACAAATTATTTCATTAATACAGAACAAATTAAAAACAACGAAAATACATGGGATTTCCAGCGATAATTTTGTGCTGCAAATAAATAATCCTAATATGTTAATTTATTGATTATTTCGTTATTTTTTAACGCATTTCCTCAATAAATAGTTTTTCTTTTTAATATCATTTTATGTATTGTTATGTTCGGGTGGATTCGTAAATGTAGTTTGCAAACTGCAAATCACATTTTCAATATAATTACTATTTGGAGGGTTACATTTTAACATGTTCTCTTTTGATTTAATTTAAAAAAAATTGCTAAAATACAATAAATATTCATTTTTACGATCGTAGAATAAAAAGTCAAGAGTCTGTTAAATATGAAATATTTACTATATTATATTTTCATATTTAGGAGAGCTCTAATTCAGTCCACCAAAGTAATTTCAAAAATCAATAAGGAATGAATGAATTGCGGGTGTAACACCAAATTGTTGCAGTTGCAATATATCTGACTTGATTTATTATAAACATCATTATAAGCTCCTGGCAGCTCTAATATGTACATACTTATGGCCTTATTCACAAACGATTAATAAAGTTATTGTAGGTTCAATGTTGGATTTTTATATGGGAAACCCGGTTTTAATGCACACATTAACTTTATTAATCGTTAGTGAATAAGACCAATAATATGTACTAGAGTACGCCTAATGGTCGAAATTCTACCGCCAGTTTAACCGTAGTTGCATTCATTTAAAAAGAAAAAACTACATAATTACTTATTCCCTTCCCCACGGAAAAAAACAATAAACCAAATAAAATTGCATACAAGCACGCACATTTATAAAAAAAAATCTTATTACTCATATATGTACATACATATGAATGTAGGTACCCTTAAACACTCTCATCGCTTTGCTTGAACCAATACTTACATAAGTGAATGCGTGTACGTGTGTATTTTCAGCATTTGTAGTGGTGTCAACTTTATCAGCCTTTTATTAATTTAATACTAAGCCCATTTAAATAATATATAGTCGGGTCACTAAAGGTCAACAATGTTTGCCATTTAATAAAAGAATGCAGAAAATCGGTTGGCAAACAAAGGAGAAAAAGGGACCTAAAAATTTGTCTTTGTGTTGGGGAAATCCCAGGTTTGTCCATTTCTCGTCGATCTTTGGAATTTTTTCGAGGACATTCAGCAGCAAATGTGCAAAATGGTGATGGAAAATTTCATGAGAAGAACATGGCCCTACAGGCGTAGCCATGGCGGTCATTTCGCTGATATTGTTTTCCATTATGAATAGGATTCCGCCTTTTTACAATTTCGCTAAAATATATTATTTTTAATATATTAAAATGAAAACACTTATTGGAATACCCTATAGGTAGCTAAATACCAGATTAATCAAATAAAGAAATTTTTTTTTGCAGCGCCTTCTTAAGTTATCACACCTCCAATCAGAGCTCAACTGTTAGCTCAACATTTGTTCAATTCTAATATAAAGCTTTCGCCATTGGATTTCAATCAATGTAATTTTTTTCTTCCGACTACTTACGTTTGTACATTGGAGTAATTTTTTAATGATTTTGTGGGTTCAGTAGAAATCAAAAATTTTGCTTTTTTGAGGTTAATTTTAAAATAAAAAAAGGCTAAAAAAAGCCATGAAGCCAAAACGTAAATTTCGAGGCTAAAAGACAATAAAAATGCTAAATCTAGCCTCAAAAAGGCTAAACGACACCACCAAAACAGGCTATAGTGAAGTAAATACATATTCTGAAATTAGTGACTGAAAATTAATTTTTGTTTTATTTTTAACAAAAAATTACTCTATAAATTCAATGTTCGGAAAGAATTTCGATCGTCATTTCTGGAAAACGAATGAATAGTTTCTTCCACCGAACATTCGCCATCATTGGACATTTCTCTTAAGATTAGATAGCCCGAATAAAATAAACAGAATTCAAAACAATGCAAATCAATGATGTGTATGCAACAGCCCATCTGATAATTAAGCATATTACTTCGTGATATAGAATGTGTACATATGTACGAGTATGTACTTTCGTTTGCGCTATGGAAGAGCGAGTTACCGAAAGAGAATTGTATGTTATTTGCTCTCTTAACGCTACTGCCAATCTAATTAGTTCGACTTAGAGAAAATTCGATTTGTAGAAGTATGAGTTTTGGAAGTTTGTAGTTCTTTTCAAATACTCCTGTATTCGCCGAACATCGTTTTAATATACTATACATCGTTACCTGCAACGCAAAAGCCCTTACTAACAAAAAATTCGATTTTTTTTTATTAATTTCGGTGTTTCATTAAAATCAGACTTTCCCAACAAAAATTCATCTAAGTTTTTTATATTGTATTGGAAAAGTTTGCAGTATAAGACATGATATATTTAATTTTAACTTGCTTTTTTTTTCTTCTGATGTAAAATTTTATAAATTGTAGTTAGGGCATTTTGCGTTTTAAGTAACGATATACAACACTGAATACTAGGGGGCAAAAATTTTGCACTTGCAATATTAATATCGTGATCGCATGTGCAACCAATTAAAGTCAACATTTATTTCAATTCAACTTAAAGCTTGCGTATTCTAATTGATTTGAATCTCTCTTTAATTTCTTCTCACTTATGTATGTATATAAATTTTCAACGCGTTTGCAATTTATTTATGTCTATGAGAAAATAAAATTTACATATAGTTTTGTAAATTCCAACTGTCGTTAACAGCTGCTTTTCGCGGCAAACATTTAAAAATAATTTTTCACTATCGCATCCTAGTTTATCAGTTATCTGCTTTGCCTGTATTACAAATGGCAAGAAAGCACTTACTTTTAATAAGCACACATAATCGAAACGATTGATGACAAAATTTAAATTAAATATTTGTATTATTACGTTTATCGAATTTTCGTTTTCAACTCCAGTACGCTCTGTCGAAGTCAAAGACTAATAAGAGTTACGTTTGTTTGTAACGTCTTGGTGGCTGAAAACATTTCTTGCATTTTTTTTTTATTTATTTATTTAAATTTATTTATAAAATATTTCTTAAATCCTATGTACATTTTCAAACAGGTTCAACACTAATTGTAAAAACATTTTATTTAAATAACTTTTTTACTTATATTCGTATAACCTATGCCTACACATGTCAGCAAGACTTTTTGAGCACCAGCCACAGCATCTTCGTCATCATCCCTTTCGGGATTTTCCAACTTAAAAGTAACCGAAAAGAAATCACGTAAATGTTGCAAAAAATTAACCGTATATGAAGACAAAGGACCTGTTAGTGCAAAAATAAAATAAACAACTTCAAAATTACTAAACGCCTACAAATTTCACTCACCTGTCATGAATTTTGAAACATTTTTTTGGCCTAATGTCATAAACAAAGTCACTAGCCATTGGTAAGTAGAATCTACACTACCACCACGGTAGATTTCATCTAATAAACGTAAAGCCACCTCTTTGCCCATATCTTCAGGTATTGAGGGATCTTTACCGTCATCCTTTGTATGAGAGTTGACTTCTGTGGCAAAGACAACACCCTCAGTTGTCTCAGCATGTAAGCAAATACCAAATCCTGGTGAGTTACCAGACATTTTACCACGATTTTGATCAGTGTATATATATACATCTGGTAAAAATTTTAACATAACACCCTTAGCTGCTTCCACAGTACGATTTGCCATAGCAGGTGAAACTTTGCATGCGTACACAGTGCCTCTGATGCGCTTGACCATGCCTTGCTCCACAAACTGTATTGAACGTAATGTTTTGCGTGTTGGGCATTTAAACAAAACTTCACCACCTCCCAAAGGTGCAACACCACGTTTGATTACTTTCAACTCTAAGCCCTCATCCACAACCAGAAAACGTTTTAACACCGTCAAAGCAGCTCCTTTCATATGATCAGCCGAAGGGGAATCTTTACCATTTGTTACACCTTTCAAAGTTACATTAAGAGGAAATTTACAAAATGGCCCTAAGGCAATCAAAACATCCAAATAGTAGCCAACACTTTTTTGCAAACTGCAATCATGATGTATTTGTCCTCCATGCAACAGTCCAGGTGAAAACATGACAGATGTACCGGCAGGATTTAGTTCAATTCTTGTGCCATTTGTTAATTTATCCAGTAGTCGTATCAGACCGATTTCAAATTCCCTTAAACCAGGCTGGGACTCATCTTCCGAACGTATTTGTTTTATTTTCACGGGTTTACCACTCAATACGGAGAGTATCAGGCGTTGTTTAAGAAAATTACTCCCACGATATACTAAACAATTGCCCTCTTCTGCAATAGGTGGCATTTTTCAAACTATTTATTAACAAAATTTAATCGATATCGAAGATTATAAAAATTTAAATCTATGTTAACTTTTCCACTTGCACGTGTTGTTATTCTTTGGACGGTTGTGTGTGTACAAATGTATAGAATGGGCAGAGAAATGTCAAAGTGAACAAAACACAGCAAAACTTGGCAGCACTGCTGCCAAGCAAATCACAGTGTTGTATACATTTGTGGTGATTATTGTGTTAATAAAAATACGTTAAATTTAAAGCCTTTTAACAATTGCAAAATAATCAATGCAATTATTAACCGATACCCAGCAAAGAAAGTTAAGAAAAAAAAGTAGAAAAAGCACCACATCTAGTGTCTCGAACCCCTTGAAACTATGAGGAAAATCAATGAATTTTACATTTCCGTGTCATTGGGACGAACTGATTTCTTTTAAGTAAATTTTTAACTTAATTGAATGCTAGTTTTATGTATTATAAGAAAGTGAAATGCTATTTTTATCAGTGAAATAAAAACCATCAAACAAATTAGTTCTCCAACGTAGTTAAAAGTTAATTTAAGAAGCGGTACTTATTCTGAGATTTATAATACAGTCAATTATTAAAAAATACCTACGCAGTTTTGTTTTTAAGAAATTAAGCCAACTATGTATATAAAATTTATATTTATATCCATTTAAATTTTAAATGAAAAAATATACTGACGGAATTTATGGTGCACTCCATTCTTTCCAAAAATATCTGTAACCTATTTAATTGCGCTGTAACCTATTTAAATTGTCTTTGGTTAAAAAAAATAACAAATAAATGATCGAAATTGTTAAATAACACAAAAAAATTGATAAAACACAACCAACTTAGAACGTTATTTGATATGTAGCTAAAACAATGTTTTTTTTTTTAATTTTCGATGTAATTAATAAGTGCTGCATAAAGACCCTTTATTTTTTGTGATACGAAATATATGTAAATGTGTAGAAAAATAATTTCTCACAATTTATACAAATTAATACAAATATGTATGTAGCTTTTGCTCTTCTCAAATGCATTAGTACTTTCTAATTTAATTATGGCTCTAATAAATGATAACAATAACGCAAATTAATCCCAAAATAATAGCCATGTCTTGCAAGCATTTATTTTTAACCTTTCATAGCCCCATGTTTCCAAAATTTTTTAAAAATTTATGTAAGTGCAATTGAAAATTTCGTTGAATAATAATAAATAATCTTGGACAAAATTGTGGCTGATGAAAATTCAACTTTGACATACAAACAGATAGAGTTTGCTAAAAACTGCAGTTTCAGTTTTGAAATTATTAAAACCGATTGTTTTCGGTTTGTCTGTAACCACAAAAAGGAAATCATTGGATAATTTATGAAAAACTTAAGATTAAAAATATTAAAATTTAAGAAAAATAATAATGACCGAATATAATAATTAACCGGAACTTAGTACATTTTAATCGGAATTGTGTTAAACGATACAATAAACGTTCGTTCCATAGTTTCAATAAAACATTCTCCGTGATCCTTTTTATTTGACTTGATTTAAAGAATATAGGAAATAATCATCCCAGTAAAAAATAGGATCATCCAAAGAGTAATCTTGGAGCGCTCCTTTGCGAGTAATGGATTACTCCATAAAACCCCGGACCTCAATGGATTTTTAACACAGCATGTCCGCAGACACGAGTACTCCTTTTAAGCTCCTTATGGAGTAATCCCTTTGATCTTGAAAGTGACGACAAAGGGAGTAATCGTTTTTGTCTCCTAAAAGAGCATAAAGGGAGTAAAACAAGAAAATATTCATTTATTTTTTTTAATTTTTTCAAAAGTGTTATTATTGTTTTTTTGTTGGATTCGACGAGGTCATAGTTTTTGACGAGTAGTAAAAAATTTCAACAGATTGGTCGAACATTAAGAAAAAAGCTTGAACTACTGCAGTCTTCCTCTGTTTTGTTGACTCATAATTTTTGGGCTCATCAACAGTAAAGGCTGGAGAAGGATTAAATTTAGTTGTAAAAAGGTAGTAAAAAATTAAGTTAAGGACAATATAAGAACGAGTTTTTTTCCGCGTTAAAAGATGACCTTTAAATTACTGTATTATTGCAATGTATTGTTGAGTTTTTCACAGCTTTCGGAACTGAGGTTAGATTTATACTAATAATTTTAACAAATTAGGGAAATTGATTTAAATTTGTATATATTTTTACTTTTACTTACTTATGTATGTATGAATGTGAAAAAAACATTTTGAATAAAAAGCTTAACACCGAGGATTTATTTGCGGTTTCGGTTACAACCGAACAGCAATCACTGCATACGGAGAAGATGCTTGCTATATAAATATAAATTCGAGTTAAAAGTCTAAATTTCATGTAGTCTTATCGTCGACTTTGTCCTACATAGTTAGAGTGATTGTTCTTTGAAATATTTATAATAAAACGATTGACTACTGGCGCCAAATTACTACATGGGATATCGTTAGAAAATTTTAATCGGAATATCGAACGATATCGAATGTCGTAATTTGTCCCAGGATTTTTCTAATCAGTTTATATTTTTCGTTTTCTCTTTCTTTATTTTTGCATATAATATATAGTTTTTTTATGATTTTTTAAACGTAATCGAATCTTAATTATTGAACTTCTCTGTTTAATGATATTCTTTAATAATTTATGTTCATTTTGTGTTCTCTTATATTAACAATTAAGTAAAAATATACATTATAAATACAGTTAACACAAAAATAGAAGTACATATGTAATAGTTATGATTATTTTCTTTAGTCAAAGAATTTCAAAAAACTTTGTTTGTTGAGGATATTTAGCAAAACAAAAGTTTTTGAAATTCTTTGAAAAAAGATGTCGGGGTAATATCTCGATTAATGAATTTAAAAAATCTTAGCTTTACATTTATATATTTCTTTACATTATTAAGCATTAAAAATAATCACAATTTTTAAAGATTGCTTTTTGAAATAGATACGTTTAAGAATAATTTCGTTATAAGATTATGAAGATTTTTTTTTTGTAGTTTTATGGAAATGAGAGAGAATATTAAAAAATAAGTCAAATAAAACTTAAAATAAAGGTATTAAATAAAAACTAACTTAAATAGCTTCTGCGAAATATATGTATGTGTGTAAATTAAAAACAAAACTCATTTTTATATGTAAAGAAATTTGCTTGCTAATTAAAATATAAATTTTTTTAATATCCACCAACGAATTGTCAAGGATTCGTTTTTTATATAACTTGTTAAAATAAAACTTTTTTAAGTTTGTTTTTAAATCAATGTATTTAAATATATGCATGAATGGTGATTAACCTGAAATCTTGTCAATTTCTTTTATATTAGGAAACACCAAAATCATAGCATTTTGATTATTTTCGAAAATTTAGAATTTAATTTCGAACTTTTTAATAATAAAAAAGAAAATTTTGGAAAACGAGCTTTGTTTAAAAAATACATTTAAAAAAATAAGTTTCTGTTAAATCTAGTTTTCTAATTTTCTATTTTTTTCTTTAGCAAATTTCACGTTGAAGTTTGAAAACCCTGATATTTAAAAACTTGTTTTGCTTTTATACATAAATATTTTTTTTAATAAAACCATAGCTTTACATTTATAGCTTTCTTTAAATTATTAAGCATTAAAAATAAAGACAATTTTTAAAGATTGCTTTCTTGAAAAAGATACGTTTAATAGCGATTTCGTGATAAAATTATGAAGATTTTTGGATAGTGTTATGGAAATGAGAAAGAATATTAAAAATACATATATGAAATATAGTTAAAATTTCAAATAAAACTTAGACTATAAAAAACTAACTTAAATAGTATCTGTAAAATAAATGTAAGTATAAAAACTTAAAATCAAAACTCATTTCAATATAAAAAATAATCGTTTGCTAATTAAAATATAAAATGTTTTAATATGCACCATCGAATTGTCAAGAATTATTTTGTTAAATAGCTCATTAAAACAAAATCCTTCTTAAGCTTGTTTTTAAATTTACATATGTATGTATATGAATTATTTCGAGGAGCCTTTTTAAAAGATTTCGTTGAGGTCATCCTCATCCAAACATATTTATTATCAATATTTCGCTACTATTTTGTGTAGCTGCTTCAGGATAATAAGCAAATCGGCTAACAATTATTGATAGTTAAAAGAACAATTAAACAAAATAATCGAAATTAAATATTTTCCTTTTAAGTTTTTTGTATGAAAATTCAATAAAAAAAATATTTAATTAATATTATGTTGTCTAACCGATTTGTTTGTCATCCTGAACCGATTTGTTTGTTAACCTGAAAAAGCTACACAAAAGAGTAGCGAAATATTGATAATAAATTTGTTTGGATATATTTTTATATAAAAGTGACCTCAAGCTCGCTATTTAATTGGCCCGATTACTTCTTTTTTTTTTGTTTTTTGAGTACATTTGAGTACTATGATAAATGTTAAATTTTTGAGACCCTGTAAATTTCGATAAACCTTTTTTTCTTTTATATGAAAATATGTATATTTTTTAAGTTTCTGTAAAATTAAGTTTTTAGCGAGATTTTTTTAACAACTCCAGTGTTGTTGAAATTTCAAAACCCTCATATTTAGAAACTTGTTTTGCTGTTTTATAATTTATAATACATATTTTATCATATATATATATATATATGTATATATAAATTTTTTTAATTTTTAAAATATTTAGAGAAAAATTTTTTTCAACTTTTCTGTAAATTTCAATCGAGCGATTTCTTGAAATATTTTAAGTAAAAAATCTTACTTATGTTCACTTATGTTTTTTTTATGATTTATTTTTTTGATCTAATATTTGAAAGTGTGTTGATTTGTCGATTTGCAATCAATCGATTTACGGAAGTGGGAGATGATAATATTATTAAAATCTGTGTAAAAGCTATTTTTGTATATTTTTAAAATGCTTTTTTTTAAAGTACATACTTATTTGTTATTTTCCATTTGAATGAGTTTCTTAAAAAGTATCGTTCAGGAAGACTTCTTTTTAAAACTATTTTGAATCTTATTTAAAAAGTACCAATATTGAATATAAATATGATTCTTTTTATCTAAACAGTAAAATAATTAGTTTGTGAAATTCATTTGTTTAATGTGAAGGCTACTTTATAGTTCGATAAAAAGAGCGAATGTCTTCACAAAAGTATTGAATTTAAAGACTTAAGAATGGAAAATTAATATTGTTTTTAATATTTCATTACTATGAATAGCAGACGGTAGTGAGTGAGTCTTAAAAATCTTTTGACTTCTTCTTCGGTAGAGTTGACTACCGTAATTTAAATTGATCTTTTTTTTGGTACAACCTTTACTTGTTTTAAGCGCATATTAAACCAAACGAGCAAAAACAAATAAAAGCAATAAAAACATATGTAAAATAACTTAATATCGAATTCACAGATATCTTTTATGAGTTTTGTGTTGAAATTATAACTGCCGGACCCACGATATCGCACGTATTCGTTCTTTCGTATAATTACATTTAAAACAAAAACAAATACTAACATTTTGTTTTTGTTTTAAATGTGATTGAGCGAAAGAACGAATGAATACCTGTGACATCGTGGGCCTGGCAGTAAATGTTTTAAATCTTTTTTTGAGGTCCTTAATTAGTTACTTATTTGAAATCTGCCTGATCTAATATCTCGAAGTCACTGTCATCCGACGAATCTAGGGCAGTGACTACACGCCTATTTGTGGGATCTTGTACAGGGCCACTTTGTGTAGGGAAAGCTCTAAAGCCCCCGCCAAAAACTCCCTGAATCAGTCCACTCATTAGGTTGGGTAAAAACTTATTGTTATTGCCTAGCAAAGCTTGAACTTGAGCTGGTGTTACCTCTAATGAGTTTCCCTGCTTTCCGGGGCCATCAACCATCGAATGGTCCGGAAACTGTAGGCCCTTTGAAAGGCTTTCATCCGAGGATGATGAGGTAGTCGATAGAGAGGAATCACGTTTAAAATGACCTTTTTTGAATTCTATATTGTCATTAGACTCTGTGTACTCAAATAATGCATCTGATGCGGGATTGGAGGTTTTTATGTGTGCGTCTGATTTGAATACAAGTGCTATGGGTAGTAAATCGTCTTCATCATCGTCTGTAGAATTTTCATTTACTTCTGGTATAGAATCTGGTATTAACAGCTCTGATGGTACTTCATCACTTATGTCGTCCTCATTTTCGCTTTCGTCGGTGGGGAACGTTATCGATGACAAATCACTGGCTTTTTCCATTATAAACATATTTGTTTCACTTTCCTCTGGCAAGAATTCCTTATTCAATTCACTCTCTTCTTCTCGTTCTTTAGTACGATAAATACTTGGCACTAAAAGAAATACAATTTCAATACAATATTATTTTGTTGGAACTCCTTAAAGATTTCGAAAAACAAATTGAATATAATTTTAGCATCAAACAAGTCATTGAATTTTGATATGTGTGTACAATATTTAGGCAGCTTTATTATATTTTTTCCTAAAAAAAAAAGTAAGGAAAAAAATTCTACAGTTATTATGAAGCAATCGCAAAATGAAAAGTGTTCCTAATATTTTATTAAACTTATACACTTAAGGAAATAAATTATATTATAACCAAAATACTAGGGTACATGTTTATTAAACAAATATATGTTTTTAAAATGCATTAATTGCCATAAAAACATAAAAGTAGCAACAAAACTAAAAAATATATTTGTTTTAGGCTCAAAGTCATGTTACAATTATTATCAGGTAAGTGCAGTAGAAAAAACATGTACATATAATGTTTGCTGGGAGTTTTCTTACTAAGTGTCAAAAGGAAGAAAAACTTTAACATTGTTCTTTTGACAGTCAGTAAACAAAAGCCTCAGCAAATTTCCAGCAAACAATAAATGTTCATGTTTTTTCTACTGCACTTACCTGGTAATAATTCTAACATTCTTAGAGTAATAATCAAACACAAGAAATGAAATACAAAAAAAATGTAGAATTCAATTTAATATTTAGGCCCCGGTATAAAGGTTGTAAAGAAAATAAAATAGATTCATATCGAATATAATAATCTGTTTGTTGGGATTTTTGAATAAGTTTCAAGGCCTACTATGCTTATACTATTGTAATTTGTATAACTCTCATTGAGTTTTTAAAAGTTTTTGTATAAGTAAAGAGGTTTGAAACATTTAAAAATTAGGTTTAAGGTCTACTGATGATTTGGCTTTAGCACCAATGAAATGCATGTATATAGACTAGCTAAAAACCCTCAACAAACAAAAGTTTTTTAAATCTTTGAAAAAAGATATCGAGGCAAACTCGATTAATATAAATTTCATAAGAACTTATATATATTGTATATATGTATATTGAAACGATTAATTTGGCGCAAGTTCAAACCCGAGTTTACCCATTTATTTTTTTCTAATTTTTTATTTCATAAAGTAAACTCGGGTTTGACCTTGAGCCAAATTAATCGTTTCAATATACTACATATATACAATTAAAAAAATTATTTTAACTCGTAATGTCAATTTGAAGGAGAAAAACTATTTAATTTTTTTTGGTATAAAAGTAAACATTTTCAAAGAAACACCATCATAGAAACAGTAGTAAATAGATAGAATTGTCTTTATTTTGATAGTTTTTTTTCTTCTCTTTTAGATCCGCACCTGATGCATACACACATATCAATTCACATGTTACGATTATTAACCGGTATACTGTTTGCTGGGAGTTTACCTGGAGTCTGTCAAGTCAACAATGTGAGTTTTTTCGACATTCCACAGCATGGCAAAATAATACAGGTACCTCTAATAGAACAGCTGACTTAGTAAATTTGAGAATGTGTGCGTTATACAGACAACAGATTTTAACATAAACGTTGTATGTTTCTATCAACAATATGCATGTGTTTTGTGGTGTTGTATTTGTTGTAGAATTGCTGGTACCTGTAATAATTGTGCCATGACTCCCAGCAAACAATATACATATGTATGTACATATGTGCATGTTTTTTCACTGTATCTATTTGGTAATAATTGTGCCATAATCAAATCAATTCAACTCAATTTCACTTGTTTTCACTTTGCATGCACTGCAAAATATAAAATTACCTCTTTCATATTTACCTTCTCTTCGAATTTCTATTAAATTGTACTTTGATTTTATTGCCGAAACAGTCGAACAAATTATGATTGATAACAAGACACCTGCCCCCAAGAATCCCAATATTAGCAATACTATAAACAAACAAGATCCAATAATCGAAAACATTGTTGGGTTTATTTTTCTGAACGCTACTACTCGTTTCTGCAATGTTGTTAAGTAATTTTTTAGTTCCGGTGACACTTTTATGCGTAAATTACAGCAATTTGTGGAAAACCAAAAACAAAATATTGTGAAAAATATCAGGCCCAAAGGTCGTATGTGTAACCTGGAAATAAATAAAAATGGAAATGTTAAAATTCTGCTTTGAATTATGTATGTATGGATGTATGTATGTACATATGTATTTTAGAAAGACTAATAAAAAAGTTTTTGTTAATCCCTCCAAATTATAGATCGGTATGTTTTAAAACCTTTCGTGAGCTGGACGGTGTCTAAACATGGTCTATTTTTTTAATTTTTTTTGCGCTTTTTTTTCAATATAACATATAAAAATATATATGTATGTACATATACATATATTTATATCATTATAAAGGTATTTTCAAGCCGCTTTCAATGGCACATAAAACTTGTTCAATATGGCCATCAGTAATGCGATAAAATCTTAATTATATTTCTTTTAAAGGAGAAGCTAAAAACGATATAAAGTCAATAAAAATAAAGTATTCATTGCAATCATTTTATTTATTATTTTTAATAATATAGAAACCAAGGCGTATTTAACCAGGTGACAGCATTACAGCAGCTGGCTACTCGTTGCGAATGTCAAAATACATACAAAATACTTTTTGTCTTTTTTTTCTGTATCTGTTTTCTTTATTTTTTGGGTCAGGTTTTTGACATACGTAATGAAACTACACAAACAAAAATGCCTGTTGTTCTTGTATTTCCTAATGCTGTCATCTAGTTAAATACATCTTGATAGAAAATTTTTTATTTTTTAACAAGACAAGCCAAGAATTATTTATTTTTTTGCGCATGCACTTGTATTTACGCCCGTTTAAATTTCCTTAATAAAAGGACCGTTTTTGATCGTAGGAAACTAAAATTTTCAATGAACATGTATCAATGAAAAACTCCATTTCGCATATTTGCATTTAAAGTGACGATATATGGATTTAGGACCAAATAGAAGAAAAAAATGCAAAATCTAAAGAAATTAATATTTTTTCATAACTCCAAACAAAACAAAAGTACCATGTTTTGTCAACATCGGAGACATATCAACAGAAGTTATTGATTTCCAACGGAATTTTTCGACCAGAAATAAAAATTAATTTTAGGCAAGATGCTGATAAATAGTTTCTGGTAATTTAAAATAATGGCATTTTATTACGATTAATACTATAAAAAAAAACTCCAAGCGTCGAAAATACTCTCATGCTCAAGGATTAAACACTACGATCTACATATGCCCGAATTCATACTCACCAAAATTTCACTACACACTTATCACAGTTGAATTCGTTTCTTATTTTTGTTTTCACTTGGTAATACGTATTTCTAACAAATTTTAGTTAGAAAAACTTTATGATCTCCACAGCACTTATTTTCAATTTAAAATTTTAAGTTATTATTTTGACCACAACTGCTTACTTCACTCTTCGAATGTTCGTAACGCACTGAAATTTATTTGAAGTTACAGCTTAAGAACTAAACGCAAGCAAGCTTAAAACAAATCTACCTACTCGCAGGGATCGTCGTTAATTTTCTTTTAAGTATTTATTTTAGCAAACGCATGTGGGAGATAATGAGTGTTCTTTCCCAGGTCATCATCCAGCTCTTCAGTTTAAAATTACATTTATGTATTATCTAATCCAAAACAAATTTAATCGCTTAGATTTTGTTGTTGGTAAAAACTACCTGCTGCCATTATTCCTTAATTTTCTCTCATATTAACTCACACGGACTTGGCTTGTGTGAGTGAACGGACTCTAAGGGTGTGTTTTGTAAATATGTACATATGTACATACATTTATGTATGTAGTTAGGTTTTCTTTCGAAAAATACACAAAAGAAGGATATTTGATAAACAAAATTTATTGTGTGTTTGTTGCAAATATTTTTTTATTTCCCTAATGAATTTTTAAAAAGTTATATTATTGACAAACATAGTATTCAACTGCACCCAAAGCTTATTTATTTATTCATATTCCAAAAAAATATGATTGCTAACATTTAGCTTTTTTCCGTGTATGCAACAAAAGTGCAAAGTTTTGTAGAAGTAAAATGCACATAAACTCGCTTTTTAGCTAATTAACTGCATAAAGATGTAAAAAAAATTAACTTATTGATTTTTGGAAATTATAAAAATGCGATTCTCAAAGAATGACTTTCAAAATGTTTTTCTGAAATTAAGCCAACAATATTTAAGTATTCCTTTTATGACTATTCACATATTTCCTAATGGGTCAAGCCAAGAAGCTGTATAGTATTGTTTCCCACATCTGTAATAATGAATGGGTGGTGTACGAGATATTGAGGAATCAGAGACTTTTGATGTTCTTGGCATGAAAATTAAATGTGATGTTCGATGGACTGATCATATTTTTCAAGTCTCATAAGAAGCATTCAAGTGCCTCAGCTTTCTAGGACTGTGTAAGAGATACTTCACTCTATCTGATCTCCTTAATGTTTACACCACCTATATCCGACCGAAAATGGAATATAACTCTCATGTATGGGCCGGTGCTTCAAAGTCTATTTTGAAGATACTCGACCGCGTACAAGAGAGGGCAAAGAAGCTCATCGGTGACAGTAGGGTAGCCAACTCTATTGACTCACTGGAGCATCGACGCAATGTGGGATGTATTTCACTGTTTTATCGTTGCTACAATGGAATGTGCTCTAATGAAATCAGGGAACTTGTTCGCGAAACCCGCTCATTTTTACGAACAACACGTTCTTCGTTAAGAGCGCATCCATTTGTGGTTGATATGCCAGTGGATCGCAGTACGCATTACAGAGAAAATTCGTTCTTTAGCCGAACAGTTCGCATGTGGAATAAGCTTCTTGCAGAGATCTTTCCTATTACTTTCAGTGTGGGAAGGTTCAAATCGAACGTCCACAAAAACACCACTCCCTTTATCCTCCTTCCCATAACCAATTTTCCTAGTTCCGGCACAATGCATTACATATGTAAGGGTCATCCCCTGAGTGCTGATCCAAGTTAAAAAAAACAAAAGAGGTCACCCTAATGTTCCATATGTATATACATATATTTATAGCAAAAATTTTCTGTCTAATGCACACATGCGTGCTGATAAAAACACTTACTGATAAATTTGTAAAAAGTAAACAATCTTCATATTAAATCAATCATTTATGCACATACATATATGTATATGGACTACATTAGGATGGCAGTGAAATATATAGGGGACTTCATAAATTTAAACGAAACCTTGTTATGGTCTAAAATTGCTGCAAATATTCAGTTGGGGCTTCGATGTTAAATTTTTTAAAATTTGCCAATTTTAAGCTTCATTTCCTTAACATGTCGATTAATTTTTATTTTCTTAAGGCAGAATTAAGGCCTCATTAGTTTTTACTTTTCGATGCCGTTCTGTGCCGTTCTTTACTGTATTGTATTGAAGTGACGCCATTGTTGACAAGTGGAATAAAGGTGAATATAAATATTTAAAATTGTTTTAATTTGGAACGATTTTCGTCGGATGAAAATACACATCACTCATTTAAAATTGTACAGAGACAGAAAGAAAATCCATAATTTCTTTAAATTACAACAATCAATGCTCAGCGTAAAAAATTCGTTGATCGAACAATCGTATAAACCATTTTTGTATCGAATGTGAGAACTTTTCCGTACACTTATAGATTTAGCACAGTTGATAATTTTTGATGCCATTTTGTGCAGTCGATTTAAGCAGCTGAATGCGCAAATAATTCAATTACAAAATATTATTCCGCTCTGTTGTAAAACTACAAAATGTTTTTCTTGTTAATAAAAATGGAAAATTGCACCATCTTGTCCTACTAAATTTGTATATATTTAAAAAAACCCAACTGGGTGGGGTTTTTTTTTATATGGGAAACCCGGTTTCAATGCAGACATTAATCGTTTGTGAACAACGCCATATATTTGTATGATTATTAATACACAAGACGAAAAACTATACGAACCATTCTGAAATAAAAAAAATCGAGGGTTATGACGTTGTTTCAAGAAAAGAGCGATATGTATACGAGTACATATATACATATTTATATATATATATATATTACGTTCAGGGGGCTAATTCCGGGACTTGTGATCGAAATAAATTCGTATCGAAATTAATTTCGATCGTGCGAGTTTTTCTGATGATGGCACTCGTTACCTTGCGAATCGATTTTTTAATAAAGTGTTGTAAAAGATAAAAAAAAGCCTTAACCAACACTACAAATATGTAAACAAAAAACATATGCTTACAAAGAAAATTAAATAATTTATCAAAAGAATTGCGAATTTGTTTTATAATTTTGAAAGTTTTTCCTTTTTTAATCGTGGTCATGGATGTAAATTTATTTATAACTAAAATAGGAAAGCAAATAAGAGATAATATTAAAAATTCTTTGTTTCCAAACTAAATGTTTAATTTATAATTATATATTAATTTATAGTTATCCAACGAAATATTTAAAAATAAAATTTCGACACCAAATTTGGTATCGAATAAAACTCGCACGGTTACATTCGATCGTACACTCGCTATCGAGTGCCATCATAAGAAATTTCGATACAACTTACTCGATAGCGAGTGCGAGAATCCCAAAATTAAAAAAAATCGCAACTTCGATTAAATTTCGCACGGTATCGACTGCGAGAATTAGCCCCCAGTTTTTATCCAATAGTGAAGCCATGAAATATATGAAATTAAGTATAGTTTGTAGCTACGAAACTTAAATTATTTAATAATACAACTTTATTGCAACGTCTTTCTTTCTATATTGTTTAATTTTATATCGCAGGTTCAAGGTCATTCAGTACTATTGGCTATAGTTCAAAATTTTAGTTCATTGCTAAAGAAGAAAAAGTAAAATTTAGTTTTTTGTTAATTAAATTCTTTTAAATTTTGCCGATTTTCTGTTTTTTTTGCGAATCGTATTAATTTGAATAAAAAAAAATATTTGCATTCATTCAAAACTCATTACATTAAGACAGAAATATATTGAATTAAATAAGTCCACATTACCAAAAAAAACTTGCATTTTACATCATGTTTGGTTGGTTATCGTAAATCATCGTTCGATATATCTATTTTGTTGCCAAAATAAAATGAAAAATATATAATATGATATTATTTGGCTAAATTAATTATGCTTCACCATTCGATTCTAACTTTTTAAGGTTATTTTAAAAGTCAATGTAACACAGATCAAACGCCACACTTTTTTATACCCTTCACCACAGGTGGCAAGGGTATACATATGCTCGTATTAATTATATTAAGGAGGCAACGAAAAATCAATTTTTAATTTTGATAAAAACTTGTAGGAATTGGTTATTATGCCACTTCAACTAAAGCTTACTTGGCAAAAATTTGATTCAAATTGAAGAAATCTAAGAGGTGTGTGTTCCTTTGGGGTCAAAGTTTAAATTTGCGAAATTCATCAAACTTAAAAATAATTATCTACATTATTTATTCTAGTTTTCTGATCAAATACAAATTTTTTTATATTTATTTAGAAATCAGCGGCACTGGCCAAATGTGACCTTCCAAATTTTTTGTCCAATAACTTTTTGTTATCTCATATTATTAATTGAGATTTCTGATAGAAACAAAAAAATGAATGAAAAGTTCTATAGCTGAAATTAAGAAAACGTGGTACAACCATTGAACTGATCGTTAACATTGAATAGCTACACCGCGCAGTGGAGGAAATGGATGTTTTAGCTACACACAATGACCACATGCATTAAAATAGGTACCACCTTAACTTTTCTCACAGCATCATTCCCAAAAAAATTAATTTTAGTTTGATTGCTGCAGAAAATATTATGTCTTCTGGCCCCCAAAAAATCTTTCCTCTCCCGTAAATAAATTTTCTAACAAAGGAACTTTTCGAACTATTTGTCCCAGAAAATTAATATTATCACAGAGCCGTCGCCACACAGTTCTTGCCGAAATTTAATTATTTATTTCAGCTGCAATCGTCTTAGATAAATTAAAGGGGAACCCCTTCGCCATCCTTGTCATGAATCCCTGATTGCGCTTGTTTTTACCCACAGCACCACGTCTTTCTACTTACTGTGTCTCGGTGCTTAATCAAATTTTTAGATCGTCAAATGGAATCTGCTATAAATTTAAAGGACTTATTCCGTTCCCGAAGGCTCCAAGGAAGGAACAAGCCTCTGCTCTTAGACGTTGCGATGGGACATTCGAACCATCTATAATTGATGTTGACATTGATATTGTATTAGATTATTGTGTTATAATTAGATAACAAACATAAAAGAACCCTCAGTTCCACCTTAAATTTTGGACAACGCAAAATTATTTTGTTAAGCATCTATTTTAATTTCCTTATTTTTAATGAAATTTTCTCTAAATAATTAACGTAAACTGATACGTATATTAAAATTAGACCAAAATTAAAAAAAAAATTCTCCACTTACAAAAAAAAACCGAGAAATTGATTGCAAAAGGTATGTATGTATGTCAGGGTATCTACTTTCATATCTACACACATGGTCATACATATGTATGTATATTCAAATAAAATGGCATTAGCTGAAGAAAATGAAATTTTAAAAGTATTTGTTCTGTTTTATTTCAATTTAAAATTATTTGCTTCTCTCATTTGATTCATAGTAAAATATATATAAAAAATATGCATTTTTAAGCTCATATATGCAATGACAAATTGATGCCCTTACTGTAAGTTTGTTGATTTATAATGATATTTAGCAAACACTGCGCTAAGGACGAAGGACATAAAATTGTATTTCTATGAAAATCTTAATTAAATTTTTATTTATGAATATTTAGCAAGAAACTGCTAAATGTGAATTTAATCTACGTATGTAGGTAGGAATGTATATGTATGTACATGTACATATGAATATAGGTACATAAATATGTAAATATGTATATACGCCCATTAGGGAATTTCATGAGAATTTCTCCATTGTTTCAAAATTTCACACAAAGTTTGACTTTAATATCGTATAACATAATACCTGTTAATTTTAGTCAAAAATTGTACCATAAAAGGTAAAGTTTCCAAGAATTTTCCTCTTAATCTATCTATGTATGTATAATGATTTATTAAAAAGAATTCCCAAAATAGATACTAAGGTTTTTGGGAAAACTTTTACTTTACACGATACTCACTAATGATCGGGGTTTTCAAGATTGTTTGGTTAATACCTATGCAGTTTTCTTAGTTTAAATTAGTATGCATACATACAAATGTACATATGTATGTATGTACATCCATACACAAATGAATATTTATTTATTGAACGTCTCGTTCGCTGTGTAACGTCTTGACTTCAACATCAGCTGTTTTATGATTCAATCGTCTCATAAATTAATTCAATAACATCAACAAATAATTTTAAAACATAATAAAAATGAAAAAATAAAAAAAAGTAAACGAAACACATACATACATACACACATTCACCAAAATGTTTGGTAAAGTATTAGAAGCAAATTGATAAAGAAAACTCTTGATTTGTAATTTTTATGCCTACAACCAACCAACTTTGGTTTATAAATGACATACATACGAGGGCAGATTGATATTGAAGCTACCTACGTAGAAAAAAAATTTTTTTTTCCAAAAACCATTTATTTCTCAAGATAGTCTCCTTTTAGCTCAATACACTTAGTAAGACGATATTCCAACTTTTTTGTACCATCTGAATAATACGATTTTGGAAACCCCTCAAAATACGCGTTAGAGTCGGTAATCACTTCTTCGTTTGAGATGAATCTTTTTCCTGTGAGCCATTTTTTCAAGTTTGGAAACAGGAAAAAGTCACTAGGAGCTAAATTTGGACTATAAGGTGGATGATCAAACCATTCGAAGTGTATTTCACGTAATTTTAGCATCGTATCTAATGCTGTATGAACTGGTGCGTTGTCTCGAAGAAAGAACACTTTTTTCTTCTTTAAATGTGGTAGTTTTTTCTTGATTGCATCAATCAAATGATCCAATAATGCACGATAATACTTTCCTGTGATTGTGGATCGTCTTTCAAGATAATCGATGAGGAATATTCCGTGTGCATCCCAAAATACAGTGGCCATAACCTTACTAGGCGATTTCACTGTCTTCGCCTTCTTCGGAGAACTTCCACCAGCTTCCAACCATTGTTTCGATTGATTTTTGGTTTCAGGTGTACAGTGGTGGTCCCACATTTCAACAGTTATTAATCGACGTCAACAATCAACAGGATTACGCTTTATCATGTTCAAACACCGCTGTGAAGTGGTCTGACGAACTCGTTTTTGTTCGACACTGAGCAAACGCGGCACCCATCTTGCCGATACCTTTTCCATATGCAAATGTTCATGCAAAATGTTGAACACACGTTCATATGATATGTTTACCATTTCAACAATCTCACGTAACTTGACTCGGCGATCATTAATAACGGTATCGTGGATTTTCTTGATATTTTATTCAGTAACCACCTCGTTTGGCCTTCCTGTTGATGGTATTGTTGCAGTGCTTGTTCGGCCGCGCTTAAATTCAGCAATCCAATATTTTACCATGTAATCTGACGGAGCAGACTCACCGTAATGTTTATTGAGCTTTTCTTTTGTCTCTTTTGCCGTTTTCCCTTTCAAATAATAGTGTTTAATCACTGCACGAAATTCACTTTTTTCCAATTTTTCAAGAAACGCAAAAGTTGCTTACTTCAAACGACTACAACAAAAACTCTAATCGTTGAATTTATGTGAAATTTTAACAGCTGACGTTTAACAGATCGTAATTTCTAAAAAAAAGTTTTTGTGTTTGTGCTGTCATCTAACGCTAGGTAGCTTCAATATCAATCCGCCCTCGTATGTAAATACATACAGTTAAAAATGCAAAAACAAACTATGTATGTATTTTGTTAGGCACTTCCATGTTTCTTATAAAATATAGAAAAGAACATTGCAAGATCTTTTCTAGGGTTTTATTATTTCTTTATATGTGCATATGTACATACATTAGGGTGGCCCGATTTGTCAATTTGTAAGGACAAAAATTTGCCGATATTGTTCCATCGATTTTTCGATAGCTTTTTGCATGAGGAAAAAATAGTTCCACTACGACATACCTTTCAAAAAAAAACATTTTCGAGGCGCACAAATTTAAATTTTACGTCTTTTTCTCAACTCTTTTTACGGTTTTTTCACACTTTTTTTCTATCGGCAAATAATAGCAAACTGTAATTTTCATTAATTAATAATTGAAATTTTCATTAAAAAATAATAAAATTTTATCAAAAATAATTCAAAAATAAATTTCACCTTGGAAAGGTAATACCTATTTAAAAAAAATTAAATCAGCCGATTTTTTTATTACTTACTACAAAAGCCTTAAAAATGAAAGTTGAGAAAAATTTTAAAAAAATTAAATGTGGGCTCCTCGAAAATGATTTTTTTGATTTGTCGTAGTGTAACTTTTTTCCTCATGCCAAAAGCTATCGAAAACTCGATGGCACAATATCGATTGCTAAATCAAACCATAATTAGCTTTAATATTTTTATTATTATTTTCATTACTTGGAGAAATAAAATAGGTATGTATGTATCTTATCTACTATAAATACATACTTACATACTATAAATTAAATAATATAATACCTACATACATACTTATGTATGAATGTATGTATGTATGTATGTATGTGTGTACACTTATGTACATATTTTTGCTCTTTTTAAATGTTATTAGGTATTTATTTAAATAATTAATAAATAAAATAGGTATGTACATATGTATATTATTCGATATGTGTTTTAAAGGCACTTTTAATACAACAACAATGTTTTTAAATTTTTATTCGGTAATCCGGATAATTTAATAATTCGGATTAGAATTATCTATCATGTTTTTACTGTAATGCGTAGCTATTTTTTTTTTTGATTGCTTCTCCTCTAAAGCAGAATTAATGCTACGCAAAATAAAACAAAAACAAAACAAGTACAAAGTTTTATTTTTGTGTATGTATTATTAAAAATAAACACGACAGAGTTGTACGTATTTAATTTATTTGCTTAAATAAATACGAGTATGGACTAGTAGTTTCCTATGGCCGACGACGCAATCGACCATATTCTAGTAATAATTAATAAAACATTCAACATTTACATACTTACATCCATACGTACGATAAAATACAAAAACATTCTAAGTAATCAACTTGGAATTAATAGTTGTGTTCATTTACAAAAATTTTTTTTGAAATTTGTAACAATTCTTACTTGAAAGCGTTCATTAACCCAACAAATTTGCAACGAGAGAACGTCGAAAGAGCGTAAAAAAATTGAGAGACAGAAAAATTCTTGCAAGTTTTTACAAGTAAAGTTTTTACTTTCAATAACTATTCAAACAGCTGTTTTGTGTTTGTGTTTACAAAATAATATTTCTAAATTAAGTTGAAAATAAAAATATTTTGGAAAATTTAAGAAATTGTAAGTAAATGTGTAAACTTTTAAAACGATAAAAAGTATTAAAAAGATAACAAATTTATTTTTGTGTAACTTAGGAACAGCAGAAGCAAAATAAGATGTCTAATGGAATTGAACCAAGCAACACAGTATCTGGTACATCAGTGGCGAAGGGTGTTTTTCTTTCATTTTCACAGACCAGCTGTTATTTTTAGTGTTGTAAATATTATGAGTACCTGGCTACTCGGTAATTTACACTAAGGAGGCAAATAATTCAATTAGTTCAGATAAATATTTGCAAATAAATTTAAATTAACAACACATAATTTATTAAATTACTTTTTTTTTGCTTTTTGGCAGCAACATGATATTTTATTTTGGATAAAGCTTTTTATTAAAATGAAAATGAAAATTGCCTTAATTTGTTTGCTTTAAAATATATATTCAACCCGTTTTCGCCTACTGTTTATTATTTTGTTTATTAAATCAATTAATAGGAGGCTTATACTTATTGAATATTCGCTTTAAATACTTAAAGAGCAGATTGCTATAAATATGTGAATATGCTACAAAAAGTAATAGGGCAATTTTATTTGCAAAAACTGAAATATCTTACAAATTCGTGTGTAAGAATCATTTATATTATTTGTCTATAAATGTAAACCCTTTTGAAAATATTTCATTTCGGAACTTGTAAATTTACATCAAATTAGGTAAATTCGCAAAAGTTATTGATGTACATATGAAATGAAACATAGTTCATTGTATGTACCTAAGTCCCGAAATTTAGTCAAACAAAACGCTCAAACCCGACATGAACTTCAGTTCGTATAAGGAATCAACACATCAATACGCTAATTTGCATTTATAAATAATCACGCATGTTCTACAAAAGTATTGAAATTGAAGCATAAAAAGTAAACTTTTCATTTTTGATGTTCTGGAGAGTATATTTCTATTGAATATTGAAATTCAAATGTAAAAAAAGAATGCAGAACATAAAAAATTTAAACTGAAGTGATTTCCATTGAATTCCACTTCAAAGTGAAATGTAGAACATACCGGAAAGTTTTTTCGATTTTTCCTTATAAGCTTTTATAAAATAGGCTGTAAATGAAAAAGAGTTAATAAAAAATATATACAAAATATTATGTTCATATCTAACTTTTATTAAATCGAACATAAGTTTGGAAATTTTTATTTTGCCAGTTGTGAGATTCTTTTCCTATCATAAAAATTTACTGTGTAGACTATATGTTTTTGTGTTCAAATGTTTGGAAACGATTGCAAAGGCAGAGAATTAATCTTAGACAATAACTAACAAAAATTCTCCTTTTCAAGGCACATTTGCTTGCACGTTAATGTAGTTTCTTATTAGTGTTTATTTACATAAATAGTTCTTCATAAAATCACATTAAAAAAATAATTAATATTATATAATTATTATAATAATAACGCAATAAGGTGCCAAAATAATAATATCTATTAACGCATGCTTATTCTAACACGCATTAAAACAACCTTTTATGAAAATAGTTTGGAAAATAAAACACAAAGTTGGAAATGAAAATTTCTGTGACCTCATTCTGTCGTTATATCCGATGTTTGAGATAAAAATACAGGCTGTTATAACGTATAAACTAATTAAAAATAGATATTTTATTCATACATTTTATTCAAAAATAGCTAATCACCCTTATCGTAATTAGCGTATTTCGACTATAAAATAAAATTGCAAAACTTTTCACCCCGATATCGTTATGAATGATCGCCGAGTCAAGTTAAGTGAGATTGTTGAAATGGTAAACATATTATATGAACGTCTGTTCAACATTTTGCATGAACATTTGCATATGAAAAAGCTATCGGAAAAATGGGTGCCGCGTTTGCTCTCAATTGACCATAAACGTAAACGTGTAACGTGTGCAGTCTCAATGGCACATTCTCTGGATTAAGCCCCTAGTGACTACTTCCAAACCTAAAGAAATGGCTCGGTGGAAAGAGATTTAGCTCCAACGATGAAATTATTGTCCAAACAAATGCCTACTTTAAGGACCTCGAAAAATCCTGGAAGGGATACAAAAACTGGAGAAACGTTGGACTAAGTATATTGAGCTAAAAGGAGACTATGTTGAGAAATAAATAGTTTTTGAAAAAAAATGCTTTTTTCCTACTTAGGTAGCTTCAATATCAATATCAATCCGCATTCGTATATGACTCATATGCATATGCAATAAGTATTTTATTCTATTTAATTTTATGTCCACAACAAAGCTTTATTGTTTTAGTTTAATTAAAATAAATTTGAACTGAATTTGATTTCATTCAAATCACCTTAAAAAAAGATTTTTAATGCAAAAAAAAAGATTTTTTTGTTCGATTCAAAGATGTTTGAAAAAAAATATAATGCAACACTGCGCTAAGCCCGAGACCGCCAAACCGATTTGAATAAACAATTGAGAGATAGGAAACTTTTGCAGCCTTTAGATGTCGCTGTTTTTTTTGCATGGAACATTTATTTAAAACATTTTTTTATGTGCATTCATAATTATAGCTTGCAAGGAAGCTCTGATACTTTTAAGCCTGATAATTGTCACCAACGACAAATAAGTGAAAACATGAAGGACGGCGTATGCGCAGACCAGCCAGAATCGTATACATATTTCATTGCGTTGTTAAAAGAAATTAGAAAAAGTTGTTCGCTTCATTTGAAATTTTCTCCTTGAAAAGCTAAAACTTGATCCGAGCTTGGCTAAATATATGGATTAATTTTTTATCGTTTAAAAAATTATTTATATGTAAGGGATTTTTTGATCAGGTTTTTGTAAATTGATTTTATTAAACAAATATGTACACAATCGAATCAAATATTTTCGATTTCAAGTAAACAAAAAAAAAATTAATTGAATATTAAAACTTTGTTTAGAAAGCTGAATAACAATGTGAAAACAAAAGAAACTCAATTAACCCTCTAATGCTTAAGAGTGCCATTCACTGCTCATAAGAGCAGCGCTGACGTTCAATATAATAGCTATTTTAATAAATAACCTTTTTTACAGTTGCTAAAAGTTGCAACAAGATATTTATAAAAGCTTTGAAAGGTCCCCTTTATCTCATTTATACCAAATTGTGTTAATTTGTGCAATTGCACATAGTCTTTGGTCATTTGAAACGAATCCGAATCCTAAAAATACTCAACAAAAGATTATACCTTCAATTGCCTCTCATTATTTTAGAAACCGGCAATAGATGGTTAAATATCACCCCACATTGTGTCAGCATTTTAAGTTAATTTTGTTTACAAATTATTTAACAATGACTTAAGTGCAAAATTCAAAGCAAAGAGTGAATCATAATCATGTTTTTGTTTTGTACCGCAAGCATTAATAAAGGGTTTTCCAATAAAGTTAGATTTATACTGATTAAAAGTTTTGGTGATGGCTGTAAAAGTTGTTGTCTATTGTCAAATGGTAAAACTTTATTGTCAAAATGAGTGCCCTCTTAGGCGAAGAAGCGCAAGCAAACTGATTGTCAGCTGGACCCTTTTCCCACACGCAAAGTTTACTTTGCATAGACTTAAGATTGACGGTGAGAAGGGAAAGAAGAATGGGGGTGAATACAGACTTTGATGCATTCGCAAATTTGCTTGCATGTTTGTTTGGTTTGTTTGCGTTTGGTTTGCATGTTGATCCAAAAAAAAAAATTTTAAAGTCTTTGCCAAAGTAAACAACATTGAGTGTGGCATAGAGGTTGCGGCAAATGGTCCTTGTAATACTTATGAACGTGAGGTTCATAGTACAGAGTGACCAGACAAAAACGATAGGAAAATATATTTATTGATTCTGGATTTATTTTGAAACTGCATTTATGTGATTATATACGAAGCACAACATCATTCAAATGGCAGTATTGTCTTTAATGGCACTGTTTCAAATGGTCGGTCCAACTTTTTATGAGTCGGTCCAACATGTGAGACGTTATCTTAGTATTAGCATTTTGATTGTTGGTCTCAAGCTTGTCCAAAGTGTTTGACTTCTTGGCGTAGAGCAAGGACTTGACGTAATCGGTACAGAAAATAATTGGGGGGTGTCAAGTCGCATGATCGCGGTGGCCAATTGAAGAATGCTCGGTGTGATATGATCCAGTAGCCAAAAATTATTTCCTTGACAACTTCGAGCTACACGTCCATTGTAGGGTATGTCTTGATGGAACCAAAGCTCGGATATCGCTGTTGTTAATGTCTGACCACAGAAAGTTGGTTAAAATCACTCTATACCGAGGGGCCATTGAGGGAAGACACCGTTTCTTCACCATTTCGAAAGAAATAAGGTCCGATGATGTTGCCATGTTGTCAAATACACAATCTTTGTGGATGCAGTAAAACTTGTTGAACACCTGTGGATTCTGATCGAAGTCACGACTCCAGAAAAGAGAGAGGTTTCCTAGTTGGGATGCCATGCACATTGGTGAACAGCTTTCATGTATGGTTACCAAAGACATAGCGGTAGTTCCTGCGACGGCGACTTGAATTCAATGCCGATCTTGCTTAAGCGCGAGGAGCAGAAACGAAAGAGGAATCGTTTGCGAATCTCAAGTGGTCTATGCCACTTTTGTTTTATTTTATATTTTAGTGCTTTTTGAGATTTAAAAGTTGTCACCGCTTTTGCTGGCTTATCTTACATATTTTGAAATATCTGACTTGGATATCTGACTAAATTATTGCATTTATTTTAGAATTTTATAAATTCCTTTCCAGTTTTATTCATTTGTGTCCAATTAGGTTTAGCAAATACTACGTGACTATAAAATTATTTCTTAAATAGAATTGTATACAGTTTGAATACAATGTTGCTTATCTAGCAATTGTAATCGATAATAATAAAATGTAAAGAAATTTCTAATATTTAATTAAAGGGTAATGCATTTGCAGGTATAATTTCTGAAAATGAAAATATCGACTTTTTGTCAGAAGTAGGGGAAAATCTTTACATGTATTTTTTTGCTATTAAAACAGGAACGTACTGTTCTTTCTATTCTATTTCGCAGTTGAATCAAACCATAAATAATATTTTGAAGAGTAATAAAGACATTTGCAAAAAAAAATTGAAATTTTATCAGTAATTAGCAGCTCACAATAAAATCTATTTGCATCACTCTATTGAAAGTTCATAATTAATTGTTTTTTTTCTTTGTTACATTTAAATCACAGTTTCGCCGTCTAAATGAGCAATAAAAAGGAGGCTTGTTTATATTGTTCAGACAAAATAGCACCACAATTTTTATCGCTAATTAATATATTTATTATGTTTGTTTGTACATACACGTGCATTAGGCATATAACAATATTTTAATGAAAATTTTGTCACAGCAGCACGTGGTGGCTCGCACCAAGGTTGTGCAAGAAACGATTATCTCGATTTCTAGAAAAGTTCGATTTTTAAATATATTTATTTTTATTTTAAAAAATAAAAATTTGTTCAATTCTTATATGAAATAAGTCAAGGCAAATTCACATCAGTTAGTCGCATCCAAATTCGCCTTAAAAATGTGAAAGGATGTATCAAAAACGGCTGACAAATTTGTAAAAAAAATAAAAAATTTAAAAATGGAAATGGTTAAAGAAAACTGGAATGAATGTATGCGTCATGAAATTTAAAAAATGCCGAATATTAAGGTCACTTGAATGGCATATAAATATTGAGGGAGCTTGAGAAGGGTGCTTGTTGATACGAGGGCGGATTGATATTGAAGCTACCTAGCGCTAGATGGCAGCACAAGCACAAAAACTTTTTTTAGAAATTTAAATCTGTCAAACGCCAGCTGCTAAAATTTCATCCAAATTCATCGATTAGTTGGTTTGTTGTAGTCGTTTGAAATAAGCAACTTTTGTGTTGCTTGTGCAGTCTCAATAGCAAAGCTCTATTAATTGGGCTGAATTGGTACATCATCCGCCATATTCTCCGGATTAAGCCCCTAGTGACTACTTCCTATCTCCAAACCTAAAGAAATGGCTCGGTTGAAAGAAATTTAGCTCCAACGATGAAATTATTGACCAAACAAATGCCTATTTTAAAGACCTCGAAAAATCCTATTTTTTTGGAAGGGATACAAAAACTGGAGAAACGTTGGACTAAGTGTATTGAGCTAAAAAAAGACTATGTTGAGAAATACATTTTTTAAAAAAAATGTTTCTTTTCTACTTAGGTAGCTTCAATATCAATCCGCCCTCGTAATAATAGTTTAACAAAGTAAATTACTCATAGTGCGAGGCAATGCACTTAAGATGATATTGGATATTTGGAAAATGTATATTGCACTCAAAGTGCTATTGGATCAGGAATGTAAATCAGAAAATAATAATTATTGTGACACATGTTTAACACATACATTCACGACACTTTTGAATAGTATATATGTATGTAAGTTTAGCTCGTAGTAAAATGTGAGGTCAGTCTTTGGAAATAAATAAACACGATTGAAAGATTATTATAGTATATCGGAAGCGAAAGTTCGAACCGTATCTGCAAAGGCACAAATAGTCACCAATAGTGCATCACTTGCCACCAGTTATATCACCAGCACTACTTGCATGGCACTAGTCCTGCCAAGTACAATTAATAGATGCAATAACTCTTCAATCCCGACAACTGCATAATAATCACTCAGAGTATTGGTGTCTCTCCAGTTCCCACAGTTGGTTCAGTTGCTACTATTAGTGGTACGCTGGTTACTACTACTGCCTCAGCTCTATAGTCGGCTGGTATTAATAATCAACAGCAAATAAATAATTTACAAAATAGAGCACAATGTAAGAAGATTTTTTATAAGAAACATGTTAATTAAAATCAGAGCTGTTAATTAATGATTAATAATCTTAATGATTAGTAATCGAATTAAATTTTGTTTGTTTTTGTTTTAATTGATTAACTAAGATTATTTATTGAAATTAAGGATTAATAATCGATTAGGATTAAATTTAGGTCAGGATTAATGAGGATTTATTTAAATTTATTTAGTTTTTAAAAATAATCCTACGATTAATACATTTAATGTAAAATATTAATCAATTAATATTTTAGATTAATTAGGATTAAACAGGATTAATCTATAATCAGGAAAAAAAAATTTGTACATGTAGTTCAGGTACATTTTTTGTTGAAAAATTATTATCCAACCGCCGCTCCTTTGCATTACCAATGCACTCGTCTGTCACTTTCCTTTTGCAAGATATTTTTTCTGGCGTATATATAGGATCACCAACCTCATCATCTGCTGAAAAATCAGTTTCACTGCAGTCCAATAAATTTTGCGTCATCGTCACTTAACAGAATCAATATAGAAATTCACTTCAAATATACAAATAAACATATGAAATAAGTTCATAAAACTGATACTTACCAATTAATGCTAGAACAATTAAATTATTTCACACAAAAACAATAAATTAACTTTGTTTGATTTGTCAGATGTAAAATCCGATGGAAAATCCTATAGTCTAAACTCCGCATTAACAGCACGTTGATTCAAATATAACAGTATGTAACAACAATAAAATATGTGAGCATTAGGGTGATACCTATTTTTATTTTTCTTACTAATTAAAAAAAAATAGTAAGAACATTATCTTCGGCAATGCCGAAGCTCAGATACCCTACACCATGTCACTGTAAAATAATTGTTTTTAAACACTTATATAGCCACGCCCATTGTTTGGAGCCCGCCTTTATTTGAAAAGGTTATGCGTAACGTTTTTAAGGTGACTCACGCAGAGATAAGTATTTAAATTTAAATTTTACCAGCAAAAAGTTAAAAAGGATATACGTATTTGTTTCAAGATAGGGCTAGTTTTCCTTTGACCAAGCCCCTTTTTTAAAAAAGTTTTTGTAAACATTAAAATTAGATTTGTCTGATTAGGACCGAATTTATGCACTATAAATATTTTTTATGTAAATTATGTATACTAGGACTATCAAAGTGATAAGAAACTTATTTTGCTGTTATATACAATTTCTTTTTAAATTTATTGGCACCGATCTGTGTGTTTTTAAGAGTAAAAGAAATAGAAAAAAAATTTAATATAGCTAAAGGTCACCCTAATGACCATACTTGTAACAGTTAACAAACATGTGCAAATTATTTTAAGTAAACAAACATGAAACTTTTTATATAGAGTTGCCAAAAAAAATTAATCCTGTTTAATCCAAATTAATCTAAAATATTAATCGATTAATATTTTAGATTAAATGTATTAATCGTAGGATTACTTTTAAAAATAAATTAATCCAAATAAATCCTCTTTAATCCTGAGCTAAATTTAATCCTAATCGATTATTAATCTATAAAAATTAAGTCAATTTTAATTAATCGATTAAATTAAAAAAAAACAAATTAATTAATTGATTATTAATTTTAATCAAAATTTAACAGCACTGATTAAAATAAAAAATCTTTTTAGTAAAAATAAACATTAATAATGTTTTTCTTTTAACATCGTCCGCTTATGTAAACAAAAAAAAAATAATGTAAAAAATTTTAACAGCCGAAATACAAGCGAATTCATTCACCAGACCTCTTCTGGCCACCTGCAGTGAATTCGCCTTGAAATAAGTTTTGAATTTTAATTACACGACGGATTTATACATTGACAAAATGTTTAGCCAGTTGATTCATTTTTAATATTAAAGAACAATTTTCTAAAACAATTTATAATTATTGTGGAAATGTTTGTTTGCTTATGGATGGGATTCTTCCCACGACAGTTAGCATTTATACCAAATGCTAGCTTTATATGTATATGTAAAAGAACATGTATAAAATTTTGGTATATTTGAAAACAAAATTGTATTAAAGGTCCTTTCACACTATAATACTTTGTATTAAGACTTGTCAAAAACTGTAATAATACGTGCAAGTGTGATAGTGTGAGAGCAAAATATTAAAATTGCAAATAATACGATAATAAATTCGACATACCATAACACTTTGACATTTTTAGAAATTTTTCTAAACGATAAGATTTTTGATTTGATCAGGGTTGAATTTCCATAAAATCAAATTAAACAGCCGATTGTTTCGCCGCCGATAGCGTGTCCTCTCTGATGGGTTTTTTTGCATACACAGGCTCAAAATTTGGAATGTGTATCACACGATGTTTCAAAATTAATGAAATTTTATGTTATTTAATGTTGTACTTTGATATATAGTATATATATATATATATATACTTTAACTGCTAAACATTTTAAAAGGACGGCACGTTCGCCGGCTACATGAAACTGCTTAGCCGCCGACTATTTTCTACTCATATTTTTCATTTTACTTGAGATCTGATAGTGTCAAAACAAAATGTAATGGTACGTTAGATTTTTTGACAGTCGCAACAAATTTCGTTAGATATCTTTCACACAAACTCCAATGAAAATCTTAAGACTTGTATGATAGTGTGAAAAGCCCTTAAGAAAGTAAATGCATTTGGTGTGGGAACTTCTCGAACGCTTGTGATTTTTTACTTTTTTGTGCTCTATTTTACTATGCAATGCCGTTATGCATATTTGCGACATATTTAAAAGGTTATATACCTAATGTACACATATACACACATATGTAGTTCTAATCAGTTTTTTTGCTTTTATTCTATAACATTTTCTGTACTTACATATTTATTTTTTAATATGATAAAGTGTCTGGGTAATGATACACATACATATATACTGTAAGTGTTTTATTTCCCAGTGAACATTTTGTCTGGTATCAGAAAAAACATGAAATTTTAGAATACAATCAACAAACTCTCTTAGACATTTAGTAAATAGTCGGGAAGTCTGGTAAGTCATTTATATAAATTTTTTTAACTCTTTTAATACCAGACTACTCTATACATTTTCGGAAGGAAATTTAATTTCCTACTGAATATTTTTTACCTTATTCGACACGAATTCGTACAGACAATCTGTAGATGTTGTCGAATCCATATCCGAAGTAGATTAGGAAACCTGAGGAAACTTTGGAAACTTTCACGATATGTCCGAAAGAATTATGTAGAAATTCCCTGAGGAACTTCTGAGGAAACAGTGTCGGAAAAGTTTGATAAAAAAACTGAGAAAATGTTTCGACATTTTGGAATAATTTGTACGACCTGTCGTAATAATGTCGGAGAAACTTACGACATAAAATTAGAAATTTTTCAAAGAAAATCTCAAAGTATTTATTTATGACAACTCGTTTTAATTTCGTACAAATATCCCAAATGTCAAGAAATTATCAGACTTCTCTGACTCATTAACGAAAATTAATTCATATTTTATAAAAGTTCCAAACTTTAAGCCTGTGTGCAAGAAGTATCGGTTAAAAGTCTTACGCTAGTTTATAAAACAGTTTAGTGTTTAAAGAATATAAAATACCGGCAAGCAGCAGAAATGTCGAATGGTTTTTAAAAGTATTAGCAGAAACTGCCGATGAAATAGTTCATAATTATCGACTATAATTGCTAAGTGTGTAAGGAAATTTTAGACAACTCGGCTGATTGTCTGCTTAAGTTTCAGATTTTTGCTGACATCATATGATGAGCTGACATAAAAAGCAGCAAAATCCCCTTAGCTTAAGAATATTCAGAGAATTCTGACAATTTGTTTATACTATGTGAGAGTTTTACACGATATTAATATTCATTGTCGTAAAAACATTCAGAAATTTATGACAAATTTGTAATTTTATGTCAGACTTTTCTACCAAAATCAATAAGATAGGTCACAAGAAATATTTATGAATTTTTTAGAAATGTATCCAACACTGTTCGGACATGTCGATCATTCCTTTAGAGTTTATGCACTATAGAGTTCGAATAGGAACTCGGCAACTAGTGCAGACTTGTTGGCCGAATTCGGCAAAAAACGTTCGCTGGGTTGTCACAATCTCCACAAACTCAAATCCGAGTTTGAAAACAAACGTTGTTTCTTTAAGATTGGTTTTATTGTCTAGATAAAATTAAAAACACAGAGTGAGAAATATCTTGCAAATGGAGATTGTTACTTTTGAACTGACCTCATAGAAAAACAACAAGATAAATAAAAAACAAAAAATAAAAAAAAACAATAATAAACAGCAAAATTTCAAGTAACATTAGAAATACTAAATTGAAAAATACAGAAAAAAATATAAAATGCAATAAAAAACATTACGAATGAAGGTTATTTGACTAAACTTAAAATAAATTAAATAAAAAGTAAAAAAAAAATGTAAGTGCAGCAATTTGCGTTTAAAATAATTATAAGAAAAAATGAAGTTAAATAAATAATAAAATCAAAGTATTATATTTTTAGTGGGCTCGAGCTTCGATTACGATCAGACTACATCGGAGAATGGAATGTGTTTTTATGATGAGGGAGGATAAGAAAATCAAATTTGACTACTTGCTGGAGGAGCATGCTCACGCTGAATCGCTGAATTCTGAATACAAAATACATGAAAATTACATGAATCTATTCTTCATCAAATTTGCATTCTCTGTTGGAGTCTGATCGTACTCCAACTTCAAGGCCACCAAAAATATGTTCATTTGAGGTTAATAAACTTAGAAGTTTCCCTTTAATCTTGCCCTCAATAATTGGCCAAGTACAAGTTCAATTTTCCACTCCTTCTATGGCTACTTTTAAGCCCACTTTTGTCAAAATATTTGAATTTGGCATAAATCGCAAATCTATGGTTTGTTTGTATGTTCGATATACAAAATTTTCATTTCAATTTCTCAATTGCCCAGTAAGATAGTAAAATAATTTTCAATAGACCAATGTTCACTAGAATTAAGTTATATGACAAAACAACGTTTGCCGGGACGTTTATAAATTTAAAAAACTAAAATTTTAGTAATTCCCATAAAAGGCAGAAAAAAAATTTTAATTTGTAAAAAATACTAAACATAAAAAGAATTTATAAATTCATGATTTGAACTCGACCCAATAACTTTCTCAACTTAAACTTAAGCAATTCAAAGGTACTTATAAATTTTTAATGAGTAAAATTTTAACTTTTATTTTAGATAGGAAAAAATTAAAGTCAAATTTTAACTATTATTTTTGACCGAAAAATAACGATTATTTTTAGAATTTAAAAAAAATACATAATAAAAATCTTTAAAGATAATTACTCGTTAGCAAACAAGCAACACATTGATTGCTATATTCAAAAATATCGAACAGAGAAATTTTTTTAGTCGGACTTTTTGCATTGACATTTCGAAAATAAATGTTATTTTCGATTTTAATTTTTTTAGCATAGTTTTTGTTGGTTATTTAAAAAAATGTTCAAACGACAAAAAAAATAATACAATCCTGACCTAGACCAATCTAGTACATATATGTATGCTTGATTTCTCCTGATAACAATGAAATCCAAATATCAACACGCTAATCGATAAAACAAAGTGAATGGATGACACATTATATTATTTTCAGTTTTATTTTGTTGACTCCCCTTTAAAATTCACGTTTTAAATATTTTGTTGTGAAAAGTAAATATCTTTCAATGTACTCGTAGTTGATGATGAGGATCACGATAAATAAATTAAAATAATTATTGAGTGAAATCAGATATGGTATCAATAATGTAACTCAATTTCAGTGATAGTTCCCTAACAAAAAACTTAGAAATGACAACATGACCTTTCCACACAAGCTACATACCGTCAGTATTAATTTACAGTATTTGCATTGCAGGTAAATGTTACTAGTATATTATTTTTTGAGCGGCGCAGTAGGAGAGCGTGCATTTATCATGCTTATGGTCGGCTGTTCAATCCACGGCGAAGACATATCGTCGAAGTTATCTTCACGTACAACAAAAAATCCAATAAAAAAATGAAATAAGACCGCTTATGCTAAACACTCAAGACTTGACGAGCCAAAACTGATGTGTGTGAACCGGGTCTAAGATCTTGAAGTTTCGCTCCCCAGAGGTAGTGAAGATTCGGATCATCTAACATTTTTTTTTGTATATAAGATTGAAACTTTAGACTCAATTTCTCAAAGAAAAATATTTTTTGGAGATACTTGAAGATAACTTCGGAACGACGACGTTTTTTGTTTATTTTGTGTGTGTTTTAGCGCGTAATAAAATAGTTATACAATGGACGAGTTCAGTACACACTGCAGACATTTAATTTTTATTGTGCTTTGTGTCTGCAATGACTTCTAAAAGTATTGACATTTTTAAGTCGATATTTATAATCCGGAGTGCTAAGTAATTGCCTTCAATGGCATCGGCATGTTAAAGTAATGAGCTAAAACGTCAAAGTAGAAGTTACTACTTCTATGTACTTCATGTTGTTGTTAGCATTTTAACTCTTTACGTTGCCATGAACATTTTTGCTGGGTCGGTATAGGTCGGTACACCCACTTTTAAGAAAATTCGATAAACAAAAGAGCATTGGCATTGAAAAAAAGAATCAACTTATTTAAATCACACAAAATTGATTATTCGAATTCTTTAGCGCTAAGGGCGAACAGGCGAACAGTTTTTCCCTCGCAATTTAATTTCTATCGAACAAAAAAAAACAAATCTAGGTAAATAACCTCATCGCCTTTTATTCGCGATAAGCGGTTCATTTGAGCAAAAATGCAAAGGTACTCGCAACCAGAGATGGGATCGTAAGTGATAAAAAAATTACTCATGCACGACCTTATGTTTTCGGATCACTTTCATGCACGCTCACGTGAGTCAAAAAAAGTTACTAACAATCACGAAACACTCACAAAAAACAAACTTCAAAAAATTAAAAAATCATGAATCAAAAAAATATCTTCATCAATAAAGAAATTCAAGTAATTTCGTACAAACATTAATTAAAAAATTATATGAAAAAAATTCAATAAAGCAAAAAAAAATATCACGAAACAATCACGCAAAATATCTACTCATGCAAGCTCAGTTTTTTTGTACTCACGTTCATGCACGCTCACGTGTTTCGTTATACGTGAGCGGCGCCCATCTCTAATCGTATGAAAATATACAAAAACAAAGAATAATATTACAAAAAAGGCAATTCAAATAAAAATAATAAATACAGTGGAACTTCCATAATTCGAATCACCATTATCCCAAAAAATCTTCGACTTACGGAGACTTCCGATTATAGACTTTATTTGTTAAAAATAAACAATTGCTATTACGTCCGTATGTTAAATGATGAATATGTTTTTTTTTTATTTAAAACAGATACTTACTAAAAAAATATTCTGAAATTATTGACTGAAAATTTATTTATTACTATAAATTGTTTAAAGACTTATGTATATTGCTCAACCGTTGTAGTTTGTGAATATAAATTTAATGTTCAATAAGAGTTTTCTACATCTGAAAAATACAGCTGAAAAATAAGCAAATCAGTTCGAGTTATATAACTCATATGCATGTAATTTCGTTCGAGTTATGGAGATCTTCGAGTTATAGAAGTTCGAGTTATCGACGTTCGACTGTAGCAGTAGTCGATTTACATGCATGATGCAATGAAATAAATCTTATAACCAGGGCATTTATGGCATTTGCCATTTTTTTTGGCATAAATTTAATAAAGCGTTTTAATCGAAATTGGACATGTCTTTTTTAAAAAATTCTTACTCAACTGTTTTTTGTGACCACAGATCATTTCACTTGGAAATTTTTAAAATGACACATGAGTCTAATGTGCAATCAAAAATTGTATAAAATAAAATCCTATTAAATCTTTCATTTTTATTATTATTTTATGTATTATTTTGTGCCACTTTTAATGCTTTTTAGTACCATTTTGTACATACGGTTTTTTAATAGTTTTTCGAGACATTTTAAACCTACATCGCTTATTATATCACTAATTATATCGGACTTCCACTGTATGTACAAATGTATAATATGTATTTTAAAATAAAAGCAAATATCACAAAATGAGTAATAGACGCCAATAGAAATCTCATACTGTTACACTCGCTCGCACAGAAACGATCGCAATAATATAAATATATAAAATAAATTATTTATTTCACAGTGAAATAAATTTTATTGTGTATTTAAATTTTAAATTGTTTAACTAAATGGAGGCACGCTTCAATGACTAAACTCAATAAAAATCAAAATTTAAACATACAAGAAATTTTAGTTGCGAGAAAAGTCATTGGTGTATTTTAAAGGGGCATCGCAATCGTTTCAAAAATAAAAACAAATAACAATCACACATATGAACATACATAGCGTTACTTTAATACAGAAAGGCCCTAAGTACTTGTTTTTCAAATTCGACTGACTGGTTAATCTATTTCGATAGCAGATGTTTGAATTTATTGAAACGCAAAAAATCTATTTTGAAAAACATTAATTAGGGCCTTTCTATGTTAAGGTAACGATATGTACGTACATAAAAATCATTTAAAATACGCTTTGTAAGTTTCAAATTTTTTGTAAATTTGTAGAAATATTAATTTCGTAATCGTAAGAAAATATATATTTTTTATTATAAAGAAAATAAAAGTTGTTCCTTTCAAATTCAAATCATTCGCAAATTTCCTGCTTTTTCTTGAAAAAAATGTATACATGACAAATTGGTTCCATTGTGATTTGTCCGATGCTAAGGTTTTTATTTCGTTCCACTTTTTTTATTTCGTTTTTGTGTGAAAGGTTCAAGTTTGATTTGCCGACGTCAGTTGTGGAATGATCTACCACTTCTTCGGCTACCTTGTGGGTTTCATTTTATAGCGTTTCTTGTGATATCTTCACTGAGCTTACGCAAAGTATCCCCTATCCATCGCCATTTTAATTTTCATATTTCAGTATTTACGGGCTTTTGACCATTTTCTTTCCATAATCTTCATTAGAAATAGTAACTGTCCAAAATATTTTTAATTTTCTTCGCACGCACCGATTTATAAACACTTTTCACGAGTTAAGGTCTTTGGAAGGGTTTGCAACCATAAAGAAGAGCGGATCTTATACAGGAGTTGAATATATTAAACTTAGTTCTCTTTGAGATGTGCGCAGATCGCCATTTTGGATTAAGCTTCGGCCTGAACTGCGTTATGCTCAACTTGCATGTCATTGTAGTTGTGCGATAAAAGACAGATGTCGTCTGCATAGTCAAGGTCTTCTGGTCTACTATTGAGTCCCCACGCTAATCTCCTCTGTGTGCATGATGCTTATTGCATTATATTGCCCGGGACAATATTGAAGAAGAGTGGTGACAGCAAGCAATCTTGCCTTACTCCGATTTTGAGTTAAAATTTGTTAATGACAGAGCCTTCATGGAGAACATGGCAGCATGCATTGAGTTCGACAATCTTGTCTGGGGTGTCTTTGCTTGTTAGCGCAGTAGTCGAATGGGATAGGATGTCAAAGGCTTTTTCAAAATCATTGAAGACCAAGTAAAGCGGAGATCTCCATTCAACAGATTGCTAAATGATGATGCGAGTGCTATTAACATGATCTATGCATGATTTTCGTGGACGGAAGCCAGCTGCTTATTACGAAGAAGTGGATCGAATTAATAATTTGGGAGATAATTTTGATTGCCGTATTGATTAAGATAACTCCACGCCGTTTTTTACACTGTGACAAGTCCCCCTTGTCGGGTATGTTGACGATGGATGAGTCCTTCTTTTATCTCATCACTACGTGATTAGTATTAGTTAACCAGAACTGTTCGATATGATAATAATCTTAACAGTGCCTTCGGAAAAAAACCCATGATAGAGAAAAATGAAACAAATTTGAATTGAAAAAAATTGTGATTCATAAGGAAATCGACAGCCTTACACTCGTACACTCAAAAGAAAAATCAATCCATCCGTTTTTAAATCAATTCCAAGCGGTGTTTAAAGTACCCCAGATTTGCTCAAATCAAGTACAGAAAGTTTGATTTAAATACGGACGGATTCAAACGTCCGATTTAGTTTAAGAATTTTTTACCTGATTCAATAATTTTTCACGTGATTAAAGAATTTTGTACTCATTTTAAGAAACTCCAGGATTGGTTATCTAAAGGAATCATGTTTTCGGCTTGATTAAAGTTCATTTTATTTATTGAAATGAAATTTTTATGGCTTGAGTTCAAATTTGAGTTTTACCCATATCTTCTTAATTTAAGAAATTATTGATTAGATGGTGTAGCGACCTCGAAATCAGTACTGATCCGTTCTGCTAGTCTGATGAATAAATTATTTCAAAGTACTCTCTTAATAAAATAATGAATTTATCCAAAAAATAATTTCTTAAACTAAGAAGATATGGGTAAAACTCAGATTTGAACTCAAGCCATAAAAATTTCATTTCAATATATACCTTAAAACAGTTCAACAATTTCGTATAAATATTAGTTCATTTTATTATTATTTGTACTCAAAATTTTGAGTACGAGTCGTACTCAAAGTAAGTAAGAAATACGTGAATTTAGTACGACGTTTTTCTTTCTGTGTAAAACGAAATATTGGAATAAATTTAGCATGGCGAAATTGAGAACCCCTTAACGACTTTAGTTTTTTTACAATTTGACAAATTATATGGAACAACCTGTGAAGATGCAGTTGAATTTCATCATTATGATAGCTTCATGCCAATTTATTCGTTATACATAAGGCAGCTAATGTTTAAAAATCATGAAAGTGACTCAAGTGTTGTAATTGGACAACACAGTTTTTTCTTTGCCAGACCGTTTGATAGTTGTCTAACATTGGCAGGGCGATTTTCATCATATATGGACTCTCGCCGGAGCAAGCTTCAAGCAAAACTTTTAGGTTTTTATGATTTCAATTTTGAAAATCCCCCAACATCTGTGTTTGTGCCATCGTAGCTGCCTAACGGCTGAACAAATTTTCTCCAGCACTCTCGATCCAGTCACCTTTTAAAAGATGGATGGCCATACCATAGAGGAGGATATTGTTGCGCACGATCAAAGGCCGACAATGCAGAAAAGCTTTAATGGAAACCGATTGTTTCTGATCAGAAAAGCATAAATTTAATAAATCCGATTTTGGGAGAAATGAAATCAGTCCCAAAGAATTCCAATTAAGAAAAAAATAAAACTATTGCAAAATTTCAATATTTCTCCAATTTAAAAAGCCCTAAAAAGCATATAACCCCAACAACAGACAACAAAATTAAATAAATCCCAACAAATTGAAATGAAATAACTCGTAACTTTGTAGGGGAGAAAAATGGGGTTTTATTTAAGTTTTTCGTTGGGTGTTATTTCATTCAAAAGTTATTTTGTGGTACCAGTAACTCATGCATAATCTTTCATGCAAATACAGTGTATGATATTGTATTTATGAACAGTGTGAGAATTTTATTTCAAACAAAAGCAAGTATTTATGAAATAAAGCAAACAAATTTATTTTGACAAACACAAACTGTTTTGGCTTGTCTGCAGAAACAACAGGCAGAATTTTTTGCAGGGAATTATGTCCACAATCCTATTATCAACTAGTCTATCGGTGCACCAAGATTTTGGCATTTAATTCTTATTTACATTTCGATTAAAATTCGGACTTCGACCGCATATCAATAGTTTTTATTAAAAACGTCGCTATACTCTTTATTATGGTCATGAGATGATAATTGTGAGCTACAATTCTGTCCGCAAGTTGGAGTATTTCTTGCGCGGCTAATGAAGTTTTTAGATTTGTAAAATTTTCTACTTGTGACAAATACTCGCATGTACGTATTTCGTTCAGTAGCGGTTTCAAATGTTCTTTATGGCCACGTTCTGTAAGTTCCCAAAGACTGGTGTATGATGCTTTCAGAGAACTAGAGATTACTCGCTATCTTTTTTACACACTGCTGTTACATGAGATGTACTTGGGACTGCGTAGATTCATTTGCTTCGATGGTGGAGAGGGATCCAAGTGGAGATATATTTTATGTACTACACTGAACAATCTGATTGAGTTTTGTTGTGAAACAGATAAATTTTGCATTCGCATGTTGATGAAGCCTGTTCATTAGCGTGGGCCGATTTAAATTTTTTTAATTTTTCTCAACTTTTATTTTTAAGGTTTTTTCACACATTTTGGCCGATTTAATTTTTTTTTTTTTATTTTTCTCAACTTTTATTTTTAAGGTTTTTTTCACACATTTTTTTCTATCGGCAAATAATAGGAATCTGTCATTTTCATTAATAAATAATTGAAAATTTCATTAACAAATAATTCCATTTTGTCAAAAATAATTCAACAACAATTCAAAATAATAGTTTAAAAATAAATTTCACCTTTAAAAAACATAAAATTAAATCGAGTTTTTGACTACTTACTAAAAAATTAATAATAAAAAATGAGAAAAAGAAAAGAAATGGAAAAAAATGGCGCCTCGAAAATAATTTTTATTTTTGAGTATTGAGTAACCAAAAAAAAGGAAATAGTCGATACTCGGTACCCACTACTCAATACTTTGCCAGCACTAGTTTGAATTCAGTATCACTAATAGTAAGGTATTGATTACTACCACTGTTGATGATCAGAAGAAGCGCACACGCTTTTATAGAAACTAGCGTTTTTTTTATCCACTTTAGCACTGGAATGATGTTGAATATTTCAAACCGGTTGCGATCGATTAATAGCAACGTAATACTAAAAAAATATACTGTATTTTCGGTAAGTCCTCATTTTACCTACATCATTTTGTAAAGCTATAATGTTCTAATTATTCATGAAGTTGAAAGCAGGAATGCTTTGAATCATTATTTTTATGGCAGAAAGTTTTTTAAGCTTATTCGCATACGTAGACACACATAACTGTTTAAAAGTACGCGAAAAATATTAACAATCACTTTTATCGTGAATTAAAGGCGATCATTTGTTTCACGAGAAGTATTTCTCAACAAAAAAAAAATGGTGAAAAAAGTGAACAAAATAGTATACAGACACAAAAATACAACATTAGAGATCACAATTTTAGGGAAAACGAACATATTTTACGGTGAAATTTTTGTTCGAGATAAGGTTGAATATTTCAGCATTTATGACGCCCACTAAAATTTATGGTGCTTATCAGATGCGCGTTAATCGAGGTTGTTTTAGAGTTGCATTGCAAGATATTCAAAAAATAAATGAAGAAAAAAAAGTCATTTAAATACTTTTGAGTATTTTTCCCTTAGTTGTTTGACCTACATTAAAAAAAGATTTTTTTATATAAATAAACTTTTTATTTTAAGAATTTTGTTCAGCATTTTCTTTTCTCTCTTGATGTTTTAAATGTTTAAATGTAAATGTAAAATAAAAATTAAAAAAAAAATAATAAATTGTCACATGCTTAAGCATGCACAGAATGGAGGAAGAGAGGTCATCCATTCTCCTGACAACACGTAGACATAAAAAGCTACCTAATTATAAATAAGAGAAGACAGAATTTATTGTATGTATGTACATTAGGGCTATAAGCAATTTTTTGCATAGTACCATTAAGTGAGCAATGTTGTTTTATTAACGAAAAACATTTGTTCAATTCACAAGCTCAGTCGTATGGCTTATCGTTTAAAAAATACGATATTTGTTTATTTGCTTGTGAACAGAAAAATTTTTTGGATCGTCATTTTGTCGCATTTTCATTGTAAGTAAACAACAAATTTCTTTTCATCAAATAAAAAAACATGAAAAGTGAAACTGAAAAAAATAAATTAATATTGTTTTCATTAAAATCTTCTTCCACAATAGTCGACACTCAATTCAATTGATACCATGAAATTAAACCAGATATGGGAATTCCAATTTTACGCGAAATAGTTAATAACTTTTTACCGACAAACAATTTTGATTAAAATGATTTGCAAATTAAATTGAAATGAATCAAGTATATATTTATCATTAAGAAGAATGTATTTTCAGGGTTTACTTATCACATATTTAAAAGATTTTTACAAATTAATCAAACAAATAGAATTTTTCCATACCTGGCCTCAATACAAACAATCATAAAACATAAAATTCAAACGTATAATTATAACACACTTTTGTATGAAAATTACCAACAACAAAAACACAATACTGTATAATTAGACGATTACACAACACATACGACGTTAATACGAGCTTGTGAATTGAACAATTATCTTGAGCTATTTCGGAAAAAAAATTACCGCACCAAATTCATTTCCTATATTTGGAATAGGATTAATTGCTTCTCCTAGATTTTGGATTTTTAAACATATTTAAACAGACTTTAAATGACATATAGTACATACATATGTATCTATTTTATTGAATATGATCACTGACAGCATAATATCGAAAGCTACATCAAGACCAAGAGGCATAACTTGGTATCTGAATGGCCGAGTCAAAGACTCGGATTACGCTGACGATATAAGTACATATGTTTGTTATCACATAGACATAACGAGGTTCAATCTAAACTAGATGAGATCGGCCACATGTGCACTCAAGACCAACATACCAAAAACTGAGACCATGCGAGCAAACGCAAGACATTATACTAGATTCTAGTAACTAGAACCATTTACACTGCAACAACAAGCTACAGAAGATGTCGAAGCATTTTGTTGCTTAGGTAGCATCATCACAGCCATTGATGGCTTAAAAGAAGATGTTAAAAACCACATTAATAAGGCTAGGCAAGCCTACGGAAATCGTTAATGAAGCTACCACTTCTTTGACTTTGACCCGTATATGTATTGACTTCTGACGGAATTCAATAGTTGGAGTCAAGGCGAATTCTCAACAGGTGGCCTCTAGAGTTCAGGTGACTCAATTCGCTCGATTTTGGTTGTCAAAATTTGTTTACTATATTTTGTTATTTTGTTTTGTTTGAAAAAAAATAATATAACTCGTTACAGTTTTCATTTAAAACTTAAATTTCCAATTATAATTGGACAAGGAAAATAAAAAGACTGGTTAAAGTCTTAATTTCAAATTTAAAGTTGATAATAATAATAAAAGTGCTAATTTGTGAAATAATTTTTGTGCACGGTAAAAAGAATTTAAAATCAAAAGCGAAAATGCCTTCATGCTGGTACTGGATCTTTTATTGTTTATTTTCTTCGTCAAAAAAGTATCTGTATAAACTTTGGAGGCCTTTAAAAACACTAATGCACTAAACATATTGAGTCCAAGATTAAAATTCATGTAAAAATTCTCCTATTAAAGAACAAATTCTATTCATTTTTATTTTATTTTGATTTTGTACGTTTTTTACATTATTATTTTACATTATTCCAAACATTTTTCTTCTTCTTATAAATTTGTCAACCGTTTTTGACACATCTGTTCTAATTTTCAAGGCGAAGTCGGATGAGTCGTAGATCTGCCTTGGTTGGAGTTTTACATTTATTTCTAGACGAAAAACAATTTGTTCGCCTTATGTGGAATAAATGTCTTGCTTCCGCAAATTTTTATTTTTATTTCATTATTTTTACGAAAAAGAAATAAAAATAATTTTACAAAGTATAAAAACGATAAATGTCAAAAAACAATTATCTGAAAATTAATTTTTGTATCGCCGTAAATTTAATCCACAGATGCGCTTTATACATGACCTTTTTCAAAACTACTTTTACTGTTTTGCAAACAGCTGTACGATGTACACCTTTTTCTTTGCCAACTCTCATTTGGAAACCAGGATCGCTAAGAAAGCGGAGAAAAATTTCCATGCATTTGATTTGCGACAGTCTGCTCCTCTGCTTTCATAGCTCTCCTGCAAAAAATGTTCCACAAGCCATTTTACATTTTTTTCCCGAAATCTGTATAAATTGAAGTAATCGGCTGAATGAGAATGTGTCCTCATGCGGTATTTTTCCCTTTGGCGAACGTTTATAAAAGCTGGCATATTTATATTTAAATGAAAATCAAAAACAATTTTTGTAATGTACAGACGTAAATAAAAAAAACACAAACTTCCAGCACCTCAATTACATGCTTAAAAAAATCAAAGCATAAACTAGAATTTTCAAGCATTCGCTATTTCTTATTCACACATTTTTTAAGCGAACACTGGAAAAACTAGTTTCTACTAGTCAGTATAAAGTATTAGCTTTAACTTAAATTTTTATTCACCTCAAACCTGGTTTAAACTTCAAAGTTGTTAGCTTTAGCTACCTTTTTATTCACCTGGTCCATGGGCGTCGGAAAATTGAAAAAGAAATGACAGGGATAAACAAATGATGGAACGAACTGAAGGCTGTAGCTCAGGAGAGGCAAAGATGGAACGAAATCGTTGAGGCCCTATGCTCCTTATAGGATCAAGACCAACCAATTTACTTATACACAAATACATATTCAAAACTCCATTGCTGTTGGTGCCTGCACTTTTTTGAAGCCAGCGTAAAAGTAAAAATATTTCTTCGTACTTTTTAATGGCTTATTCGACTATTCAGTAACATGCCAATTTTGATATTTGCAAAACATGTTAAAAAGTTATAGACCTAATGTAGATACGTGACTACGTATGGCACGTGTACATATACTAAATAAATTTTTATTCTACAGAAAAAAAAATATTTATGAAATTTATAAAAAAACGAGTTTTGGCGGCCATTCAAAATCACCAGAATGAACAGTCAGTTTAAGAATATGTTTTTATTGTGGCTATTAACATCAAATATTTCGGAAACTCAAGGTGTTAAGAAAATTAAAATTTCTAAGATTTTTTTTGTTTTTAATTGTATGAATTTATTTTAAGAATAAATCAGTAAGTAGTTCAATGAGAGGTACTTCAAATTCCTGAAGCTACTCTGTTCAGCATTTCATGCGAACTGCGAAATAATTGAAAAATAATACTGCTGAAGTTGTACTCTGTGTTCATTTTGTAAAAACGTACAAAATGCTTCGGGCAGCATTTTTTTGCAACTACAAAATGTTTCTTACAACATATTTCTAACTGCGAAATTCTTGAGAGATTCAAACGGTGTCCATAATGTCTTAATATTTAAAAAAAATTTAAAAATTGTTTTTTTGCTTCAAAAGTCATAAAAAATATGACTTTTTGAATTCGTACGGAATTGTAAACAACAGCTGATCAGATTTTACTTGGCATTGTGGTTTTAATTTTAAATTAAATAATGGAAAATACTTTAAATATAATTTAAAAAATTTTAGTCGATTTGTTTACACTTTTTATAAAATCAAAAACATCAAATATAGAATTAGCTAATTGCCACTTAAATTTAAGTTGCACTTAAATACAGTTTCAGTTTTTCAGTGTTAAATACTTGTTTGTATTTAATTACGATAAAATGTGGCAGCATCACGAAATTCTCTCAATTTTATTGGAGAAACAGCTGTTGAAAAAAATTAAAGAAAAATTTCTAATGTGAATTCTTTTTCAGGCTGAAAATAACAACAATAAAGTGTAAAACAATTAAGAAAGAAGATATAATAGAATAATATTAATAAAAGAAGTCCAAATTGCACCCCAAAAGATGTTGATTTTTCAATGGCCGCAAATTTTTTGTTTACTTTGTTGCGCGAAACAACAACAAGGTAGCAAAACCATATGTTTGTGTATGTATGTGTGCAGAACTTAAATAGAACTTAAATCAGCAAGGTTGGTCATTTAAATATTATTTAAGTTTCATTTAAGTTTGTACTGCAAAACTTAATTTCGTATTTAAATAGAACTTAAATATAAATACCATTTAAATACGAAGTCATAAACTGGCCCTTAGTCAACATGCTGTGTTTAACCTCCACAGCTGATCAAGTGAGTTATGCGCTTTTACATTCTAATGCAACGCCGTTTTGTTATTTGTTAAATTTTGCATTACAAATGCGATAAAGTAACGAAAATAAAGAAATAAAATTAAAATACAAATTTCATTAAATGCACCTCGGTTTATTATGGTGTCTATTTATATTAATTACATAATTATTTCAATATAAGGTTTAAAATTTTTTTAACACAGTGCCGGCGCAGCGTTGAAATATAAATACTATCGGCGCAGGTTTATCATTTTATTGGAGTATTTTGCTGTGTATTTTTATGTTGTGAATATTAAATTTGTGGTGCAGATTTCAACATAAAAATGGAAAATTCCTGCCAAGAAAAACTCCATTGCAAATTCTGTGTTGTCCATACTTTTTTGTATAAGCCAAACTAATTAATTTAGCAAATTTAAATTATTTCTTTTGCAGAATTTTTATTTCTTTTCAGTTGTTTATATTAAACAGCTGTTTATTATCCAGTTATTCATCAAGCCGTTTCTAAGATGTAACTGTTGGCTCAACAGTTGACAATAGTTTCACAACAGTTGAGCTCAACAGCTACGTCTTATGAACGCGACCATTGTCACCACCAGCTAATTGTCCAAATTTTCAAACGAAATAATCAATGTTGCTCAACATTTTTCGCAAATTTGAAGGGAGTATTAGACTTTAATAAGTACGCTTTGTCTAGATTTGTGGGAAAACACTAAATTTAAGCGCTTGCGGGTGTGACTCAATTAAAAAAAATTTCAAGACATGAGTTTTCAAAAAGGATAAAGAAATTTCTGTTATTTGTACGATTTAGTAGTGCAAGCGAAGTTAAATTCGAATAAAATAATTTAAGCAACCAAAACATAAAGCACTTAAAAACCAGTAATAAAACAGATTTTTGATAGAATTCGTTCCTAGAAATCCCTCGAATAAAAGCATAATTTATTTAATATTAAACACCAAACTTACCATGATAATAAGCCCACTGATGCTAAAGATGCCACAACCGATTGAAATATTGGACTTTTGAGCAGGAATTTTATATTCTGCATTTGATTTTTTATTTGAATCTTCTCAAAAACTTTTGATTTTAATTTCTGCATTCTGTATTGATGTTTATTTTTGTTGGCTGGTTAAAATGCGTTTGGTGAAATGATTGCTCTTCTTTTTAAAAATAAATTATTTTCTTTTTAGTTTGAGCGTTTTTGTGGTTTGTCATTAAATCGAGCAAGTAGGAGATCAAAAAACAGCACACAGGTTTTATTTCTAGAAAGATAATGAATGATATTAAAAAAAATAAATATTTTTAAAATTTTATTTTTTATACAAAATAAATCAATTGACAAAAACAGAATAATCTTTAAATTCATATATAGTATAATTTATAATATATCGAACCCTTAGACACAAAAAGACATAAGGTAAAGAAATTTCGATTTTTGTTTTAACATGACAATCGATAATTTACAATCAATGAAATAATTTACAATCCCTGAAAATGACACAAATGTGAAAAGTGCGGCTACATTCCTAAACGCAGGTTGCTTTGCAGTTCAACAAGGTAACGTATTCCCAAACGCAACCGTGGCATTCCTAAAGTTATCTGTTTTGCAGCTAAAGTGCAAATAAACGTAACGAGCTCATTATGTATTAAAATTGGCAATGCTTTAAAATGACAACGCATTTGATTTGCAGTATTGTAAATTATATTCGCTTGATTTAAACACGGCTTAGACGTTTCATAAATACGTTAGAATGCCAGGAGTCTAATCGTCGCTTTCGATATCGAGCTGATTCGACCGAGTTTTCTTAGTTTGAGATTATGACATTCGATATCGAATAATGTATTTATATTGTTCGATAGCGAATGCCATAATCTCAAACTAAGAAAACTCGGTCGAATCAGCTCGATATCGAAAGCGAAGATTAGGCCTCAGCTTACTTTTACTAACTTACAACAAAAGATGGTCATTCCTAAGAATGTAAATGCAATACTACGATGCATTAAAAAATCAAACTTGTTTTACAATGATCTTATTTTATTGCGCGACTACTATTTTTATTGCATATTTGACATTTTTGCACATGATCCGTCGGCTTCACTAGTGTATTTAAAAATAATTAAATTCACCGTTGCAGCACAGTACAGCATTTACGAATGAAAGATATTTTACAGCAGCGCTATAAATTACTGCAAAGATAATTAATTCTTTTGTAAAATTTACGTTTTTGTCACCTAAGTGTTTTTGGCGTTTAAGGTTTGTATGCAAGTCCCATTTTTTTATCTCAAAATATACCCATGCATGTATGTATTTATTTATTTCATATTATAAATGTGTTGTATTTTTGGTCTCGTGTTGTCGGCTTTTTCCAAAACATTTCAATACTGTAAATTAATGTTTCGTTTTAAAATTGTGTGTTTTTCAGTTTTTGTTTTGAAAACAATTTTTTGTTTTCATTTTTCTTCGTCATAAAGGAAATTGTGAAATATGTATTTCTGGGATGATTTCATATGCTCATTTCACCAGTTTGGTCAAAATGGCACATTACCAAAAACGCAAATTTTTATTAAAATTTAAAAAGAAAAACAAACATATGTACGTACATTTGAACATATCTACATGCATACGTAAGTACACATGTATGAACATGTCTATATGAATAACCGCTTATGTGCATTTTGGTAGATTTTGAGTTATTGATACAATAGACACAAAACTAATCGAAATTACATTAGCCGAGGAGTGCAATGATTTTTTTCACAAATATCATGCTTAGTTCATTTTATTAATGAAAAAGTTTTTAGATATTGAATGAAAAATGTTTGAAAAAGAAGTCATACTGGATTCAAGCTATTTATGAAAAAATGCATTGCACTTGAACTGATCCAATGCAAGATCAAACATGTTTATGTACGCACTAAATAGAAACTTTGTATATTTATATTTTTATTTTATTACTTTTTACTATTTTTAATTTGCTATGTACTCGTATGATGGTTAGTAGTTTATAAGTTGTTGCCTATATATGAATTTAATCTTGTAGACCATCAGCTATATAAGGCGCTAAGGGCTCGGCTGGTTGCTTTAATAAATAAATAAAAATATATAAATATAATATGTATACAAACATGCATACATAAATATGTATGTAATTTTGATTTTCATTCTGCACAAATTCCCTCCCGAATTTCGTACACAAAGTATTTACGATTGACGTAAGATAAAAGCAAAAACATTTTCACACCGAATTCATAGTTTAAGACATACGCGGTTATTCCTGGAAGCCAAGGATATTTAAATTATGTTTTTTTTTTGCTACTGTTGTTGAAAAAACTACAAGTCATTTTAATACTATTGAATGAAAAGTGAACAACAATATTTTATGATTTATTTAATGTTTTTGAAATAAATATTGAAAAAACAGCAACAAATTTTAAATATGAGATGTTAAATGTAATATATGGATATGAAATAGTGTGGTTCTTAGCACGATCGTTCTTTTTTAATTTATTGTTAATAGAAAAAAACCCCTACTTCATATCAAAGTGCCCTAACTCAGGCATTGGTGGATTATTCGGTAATGAATATTGTGTGAACGTTATTCACTTAAGCTGAATGTATACTAGGGTTATCAACCAATCGAGTTACTATCTTAATCGGTTAATTACTCTATTAACTAATCGTGATTTTTGAATTATTCGAATAATAACCGGTTAATTTTGAATTAACCGGTTACTGGATTGATATAAATTTTCCATTGATGAATTAATTTCACTAAGTCGTAAGTAAAAGTGCTATTATATTCGGCTGTGCCGAATATTATATACCCTTTAGCAAAGTGTAGAGTAAGCAAAGCATTTATTGGCGAAAAAATTTTACTGTAAGTATTTAAGGTAGAACAGTTATTTGAATGAGAGTAAGTGATTCTATCTGTTTATACCGAAGGAAATGGCAATAAAAAACAAAAGCAGTAAGAAATATAGATTTTCTTTTTGCCATATCTCCGTCATTTGTGGATCGAATCCGCTGATTTTCTTAAGCGAAAACCTTCTGACAAATTCTGGCGAATCTATACATTATTTAAGACTGTAATTTATCCGGCTTCCCGAATATATATGTATGTATATTAGACCGTCTGTCTCACTTTCCTTGCATTTATTTATGAAATTGAAGCAAATTTACAAATAAACAACTTTAGTCATTTCGGCATTTGCTTAAAACTGCAGTTTTTCTTAACATAATGCTACTGTTATCTATGCAATATCCATTTACAGAATATAAAAATTATGCCTCGTTCAATTTTTATATAAGAAATGGTAAGCAAAAATTTAAAAAAATTATAAGTTTGTACTTGAAAACCTGAATTTGTAATGCTATGAATAAAAAACCATCGAACAAAATGGTAATTTTGCTTTAAAAAACATTTAGGAAATTTAATAAGTTTTCTAGTGCATGTAATTAAATTCAAATCCCCTAAGAACTGCTTGAGTTAAAGGCAAATTACTAAGTAAGATTTTTTAATTTTTTGGAAAAAAAAGAATTTTTCCTAAAAAAAACAAAAAAAAACGATTTGAGAAACCACTCATATATTTAAGTGTTATACACCAAAATTCTTGGTATTTAGAGTAGATTTAGAAAATTGATGATCATGAAAGAATTTCGAAAACAGTATAAAAACTTAGGCAGTCTAATGTATATACTTTATAGGGTCGGAAATGAAAATTGTAAAAATTACAAACGGTGTGACAAACCTATATATCCCCCCTTCCACATTTTTTGTGGTGAAGGTAATTTATTTATTAATTTGAGATTTTTATTAGTAAAAGAAAAAATAAAAACGTAAGAATTCTTAAAATAAATCAGGCAGAGGAAGTATTCATACATATTATTAAAGAAAATACATAATAATAAGTGAAATACTTTTATAAGTTTGTTTCATTGTTTAAAAAGTTTTTAGTGCAACTTTATGAAAGTTCTAGACTAGTTCTACGTCAATTCCCCATATTAAAAAAAGTTGCTTAACAAATACAAAATAAAACTAAAATTTAAATTAAAAAAGTCATTTACACAAAGTTAATTTATTTAATAAATTTCAGTTAAATCTAGCTAATATTTTACGTTAATATTAAAAAAATACTGATTAAACAGCATTACATTTGGACGAAATCATTATTTATTAAGAAAAAAAAAAATTATTTTATTTGTTGTGGGTTGAGCTAGTCTGCATGCATTTTTTCTAATGTCAAGTCATCAGTAGACCTTAAACAATATTCCGTGAAATGCTCAAGCCACAACAAATAAAAATATTTTTCAAATAAGATATCGAGGCGCTTCTCGAATAATTATTTTACTAAATAAGTTAGTCATTAAAGTTATGGAGAATTTTGCATTTTTAAATTCTTAAGTATAAGTTGAGACATCTTATACTTAAATAGTTAATTTTAATTTGTTTGTTTGTTTTGATTTGTGATTTAAAAATACTGTCATCGGTTTTAAGAACAAGTCATTTAAAACTTTAAATTCAGTTACCTCACAAATATAATTTTTGAACTACAAAATTCAAAACGCCTCAAAACTTTTTAAAATTTTTCAGCGTTTTTTTTAGACTTTTCTAACGTCTGTCAAGATAAAGTCGTTACTTTGTCACGTCGTGTCAGATACATTTATGTAAGTATTTATGTACTTACAATAAACATTTGTTCTATTCACAAGCTCAGTCGTATGGCTTATCGTTTAAAAAATACGAAAGACGAATGTTGTCGTATTTTAAATGACAATTCAATGTAGCCAATTTATTGTGAGTAAATAATTTATGTCGAACAACAAATTTCTTTTTAACAAATAAAAATTTTTATTAAAATGGTTTGCAAATTAAATTGAAATGAATCAAGTATATATTTGCCATTAAGAAGAATGTATTTTCTGGGTTTACTATTCTAATAAATAGAGTTTTTTTCATACCTGGCCTTAATACAAACATTCATAAAACATATAAAATTCACACTTTTGCATGAAAATTACCAACAACAAAAATACAATACTGTATAATTAGATGATTACACAATACATACGACGTTAATACAAGCTTGTAAATTGAACAATTATTCATTTAATAGCTCTTTTAGTGTTTTGCAAATGGTTGACATTCGTTATGAAATCTTGCAAGAATACTATTTTTATCACAAAAGAGTTTTTACGCCTTTCAATTTCAAAATATGTTTTATGAAACGATTCCAGTCTTTGTCAATAAATAATAGATTTTATATTTATATTCAGGCATGTGATGAAAATCGATCGGTTTCAAAAATATCGTTTTGAAAACATGTGATGAATTTCGAACGATTTTGAGAATCAATTTTGTTGACTCAATATAAAATTATTAACTTGAGGAAAACAGGCCAGAAGATAAAACACAAAGAATGTAAAGGAAATTTGAAAATAACTATCAATATTATTTAAAAATTTATTAAAACGCATTTTAAAAAATATTCACAAAAGGGAAATAATGAGCACATCACAACTTTTTTCGGTTTTCAATCGTTTTTTTTTATGTTTTTTGTTCATTTATTATTTATTTTATATTTATGTATGTGTGTGTATATTCAGGAATACAAAAAATTTAAGTTGTTTTACACCTCTTCCACAACAAAGTTTGCAAAAGAATACAAATTTTGTCCAAGTAAATTTTGTGTGTGGAGAAGTGATACAAAATTTAATAGAAAATTTAAAAGACTTTGTCAAAGTAAACTTTGCCTGTGGAAAAGCAGTTTCTGAAGAAAATTTCAAAATTTTGAATTAACAAATACTACAATTTCATTTTTAATTTACATGAAGTAAAAATAAAATAAATTTTTTTTAATGTTGTATGGCAGAGAGGTATGAATGACCTGTGACTAGTAAATGTGTAAGTTGCATGTTCAATACTTATGTATGTACTTATATTTATTAAAAAGTTCTTTTTTAAAACAAAATTTATGTTCAGTTCATATTATTTATTAAACAGTTCCTAACTTTAATAAAAAATGTTTAGGAAAAAACGTCATGATATTTTTGCAAAAAAATTTATTGCTTAGAAGTATTTGTTTTGTGTATTTTTTAATTAAAGTTATCAAAGATATAAAAAAAATTCCAGTATATACACATATTTGTTTTTTTTAACCTGCAAAAATGCAAAAAGGAGTAACTTAGAAAAAAAATTCAAAATCGCCTTTTTGATTGATTATTATGAATGTCTTTAAACTGCATGTCTTGACAAAATTTTACCATTCTTCGATCAAAAAATACGCTTTTTTTAACAAAAAAAAAACAAAGGGACGAAACTACAAGTGTGTTTATTTGTTAAATGCAAAACGACGTAATTACACATTTTTCCTAACAAAATATAATGAAATGGTTATTTTTTGCAAATTGTTTGAAGAATTTCATGAACGACTTATCAATCAATGCATGTTTTTCTGACATTGGTTAGTAGAATATCATTTCCATATCAATAAACGTTGCGTTAAACGACTTCAATATCAAATTGATTAATTCAATTTCTTTGCATGACTAATATCTCTTTGAGATCCAAGAGATTAGCAAAAAGTGCATGCTTTTTCAACTTTAACAAAGAAAATAGTGGGCATAATAATGAGTGTTGTTGTCGCAAATAACGCGTTTATACAAATCGAATTTCAATTTTTCACAAATGACCAAAAACATCATACATATATAAATATAAAAAAGGCAATATTTCACAAATTTACGTTAAAATGAATGCTGAAATGGCGGCAAGCGATCATTTAAAAAATATATAACAATTTTTAATATTCCCGTATTAAAAATTCCGTTAGTATGTTGCCACAAATCGAATAAGGTTGCAAAATTAATACCTTTTAGCCACATTATTGAAAAGTCCCTACATTTTAATGACTTCAATAAATCTATCATTTTCTATCTACGGATTTTTTTTGTCGAAGAATATCCTTACGTATAGCATCACTGGGGCTGCTACATATCGGTGCAACTAGGGCAGCATTTCATTTACTGCTGCAATATTTTGCAGACCGGTTGCACAAATTTATTGCATTTACGATTGTACCCTATAAAACAATTAAATATATAATAAAATTTTTATTTTTTAAATACATTTTTTACATACAGATTTATTGTTGTGAAACTGCTTCGGCGGTAGGTCATCGAACGACTAGATTTTATATCAGGCCTTAAGGAACTCTATTCTGTGGCATGCTCCTTGAGGATTAGACTTGAACAGATTACTCTAGGATAGTTCTATTACCAGTTTTTAAGACACCATTATTGGGACTGGCACAAAGAATACCACCACAGCACAACTACGTAAAAGTTAGATCTAAAACCTGTCACCGAGTATCTTAATTATGTCATCGACCCCCTCCAATGACAAAGCCATGCAAAAGCTACCGGTACATCTCATATAAGGTTCTGGAACTCGAACCGGTTGCTAGTCCCTGGGAACCAGTCACGTGGACGTGTCTTGTGACAGGTTCTTTTCCCTCTAGGGAACATTATATTAAGTCCAACTTCCCTATAATGAATCTGCATGGGATCAAAATATCACTTCATTATATAGAAACTTCATTATACAGAAATTATATTTTTTGCACTTTTATTTTAATGCCTTGCTTTTTTTATATTTTATAAAGTGCTGAGAAGAATTCCAAACTACTTAGCTACCTAGATATTTTTTCCTCCATCTTTAACTTTATTAATTAATAATAATTTTTTTTCAAAAGAAATTTTACTTCACTTAGTCATTTTTGTTCACTGAACACGGACAACTACTGTGTAAATTGTTAGTGATGGGACTTTGTTTCTTTTCGTTGTTATGTTTTTCATCTTTTATATATTTTCATCTATTTATATATTACTTTATTCCTGGCACACAGTGTTGTTAGTATGCGTAACGAACACATTTTTGAAATAATTCATTATATGGAGACAAACTCACAAGAAACTCATATTTACATCTGAAAAATTGCTTCATTGTAAAGAAAAATTCACTGTATGGAAATTCACGATAAGGAGATGAAAATACACTAACATTGGGAACAAGAAACCTGTGTTTTTTAAATGAATTCATAGTAGGGAGAGTTTCATTGTATAGAAGTTCACTATAGAGAAGTTCGACTGTATATATATAACAAACTCAAAATAAAAATTAAAAACCTTTAATTTCAAATTCCTATGTTAAACTTTATTTTAATCAATAAACTGAATTTTTTTATGATCAATTATTAATTGAATAGAATTTTTTTTCTTTTATAAAATACTTCAACTATATGTTTAAATTTATTTGTTATAGATACGTCTTTTTGTATTTCAGAAAAACTGCAGTCAAAAAGGCATATCTAATACCCCTGACAGATATATGGTTTACATACCATCGTACACATACTACGGGGTTTTATACTATTTTAGTGTGACAGACTTGTAGTATGTGTACTGCAATATTAGTTTTTACATTTGCTTGTATGTTTAAAAAGGCCAGTCAACCAGGTGGTACCATTTCTACAACAATACAAAATTTGTTGTAGAAAATACCTGGGCGCACTGTCGGCACAGATGAATCTTGAAGAAAATGTCAAGCGCAATATAAAACTGAATACGATATTTGATAGTCTCAAATAAAGCATGATATGAATATAGCATCAACACGCACGAATTTCACGCAATTTCGATGGACTCAGGCTAGTCAGCTGGTGTACTGTTGTTAATACCTTGTTAATGTGTTTAATGGGATACCACATTTAAAATGTACGTATTTTCATAGTATACGCACCATCTTTATACCATTTTGTTCGATAGTTTAATTGTAGTTTAGCTTGACACACTTATAGTATACCGTACTATTGTAGTATACAAATCCTATGTCTGTCTGGGCTATAACATAACTCTTCAAATAATTTAAAAAAATTTTTGGTTTAAAAAAAGTTGTCGGCGTCTTTAAAGTGAAATTAGAAAAAACTTCGTAAAAAAAGTTTATAGTTTTTTTTTTATTTTACAAAGTTTTTTGCTTCTCCTGTAAAATTATATTTTTGTTAGTTACGCCTTTTTGCATTTTAGCAAACGATATGTATATTGAATGTATGTACATATACATTTATAAAGCAAAAAAGAACAAAAACATACATTGCCGTAAATTTTTCAATAGCCACCATTATCAAGGATAAAATTGCCTTACCATGGACAGTAACAACAAAAATAATATCAGCAAGGACATTATGTATGCATCGATTTTGTATATTTAGTACCTGCGTGTAAAGAACCCTTGGTCATGAACTTTTTGCATTTTCCAACACAATATTTAGAAAAGTTTACTACAAATCATTTCAAAAATAGGGAGCTGGGAAATAACATTTGGTTTTCTCTCGGAAATTCTAGTAAGCAATAAATATTAACGAGCGAGTAGGTAGAAACTATTTTCATTTACATAAATGACATTGAAAATGTGTACACGATTTCTGGTATTTAAGCCAAATATAACAACAATAACTAAGACTATGGTCAAAAAAGAAGACTGTCATTATTTTTCTACCATGGCAAAAATTGCGTAGAAAGTGTATACATAAATAGCTGCAGTTTGTCTATGAAATCTTTTCACAAATAAAAATTTTCCTTTTTAATGAAAAATTACAAGAAGAAATATTAGCAACATTTTAAAAAGTATCTGCCCATAGTCATTTGTCTTTACTGTCTGATTAGATGCTTAAGATAATTTTCGACATTAAAATTTTTTCTTAAAATCGACCATCTTTACATTGCAAAATTTATAATTTACAATTTTAACAACTTAAGTTTTAAACAAAAGACAATAAAAAATTTATTGTAATTTAATATGCAAATCCCAAATAAAAATAAGCATTTTTTAAGGCTGGGGCTGAAAGCAGACTTAAAAAAAAGTTACGAATATGTGTGTTAAGGTGGATTCATCTATTTGTTTCGGACAAAATTTTGTTGACTGATAGTTTTTTGCAACACAATTCGCTCATTTGAAAAAAAAAATGTTCCATAACATCAAGGACGAAATATGAAAAAGAAAAATCTGCGATAAAATGATGGAATATAAGTGCTTCTGCTAATATATAATGCACTTAATAAAGCGAAATTATTTGCAAAGTATATTTATAGAATAAAAAACTAAAAAAATAAAAGAATTGTTGTAAAACCGCCATTGAAATACTATAATGTGGCAAAGCATAAGTAATTTAAATTTTTTTAAAATACAGGGTTTTTTCAAAAAGAACTTTGTTTTCTAAAACAAAATAAAACAACAAATTTAGATGAAGATGATTAAAATTTTTATTGTATTACGAAGAGAAAAGTTCGGCAATTATAATTTTAATTATGGATGGAAAATGATATCATGGCAAATGATAACCACGACCACGCTGACAGATGTCGATTCTTTCATCAAAGTTTTAAATCACTTTTTGGCAAAATGGCGGCTTTATTTCGTTAATCACATCACGGATATTGTGTTTAGGTGTGTTACCTTCTTTGGGAAAGGGGTAGTGAAAGAGGACAGATGGTGAAAGGCTGCAATAGATTCGATTGGCTCCATTTAGACTATGTCCTTAACATAGCCCGACAAAAAATAATACAGTGGTGTTAAATCACACGATCTGGCTGGCCAGAAAATTTTGCGATGGGAAATTTGGTTTGCAATACATTGATCGCTTCAATGGCTGTGTAAAATATGGAACCGTCCTGTTGAAACCACATGTCAGCAATATCCTCTTCATCAATAATAGGCCAAAATTGAGTTGTTAACATCTCACGATAGCGTGATCCATCGACCGTTACCGCATTTCCAGCCTCATCTTCGAAAAAAAAAGCCCAATCACGCCTCCCGACCACATAGCGCAACATACAGTGACACATTGAGCATGCAAAGGCTTCTAAATAATCGCTCTAGGATTTTCAAAAGCCCAAATGCGGCAATATTGATTGTTGACGTACCCCGACAAGTGAAAATGGGTTTCGTCTGAAAATATGATTTTTTTAAGGAAAACCAGCGGGATGTTCCTGAATAAACTGAGCGAATCTACGGCGATGTGAATAGTCTGTCGGCTTTAATTCCTGCACCAGTTAAACCTTGTAAGGCTTCAAAGCGAAATCCTTACACAAAATTCGCCATGTGGTGGTTTTGGATAACCATAATTGTTGAGAACGTCGAGGAATTGACAAATTTGGATCTTCTTCAACACTGTGGTTCACGGCTGCGATGTTTTCAGTTGAACGACCAGGTCGAACACGCGTTGGTGTTGTATCGAACCTGTTGACTTATATTTAACTACCAAATTCTTAATAGCGGTCTCAGAAGGACGATTATGTTTTCAGAAAATATCACGAATTTTACGAAATGTAACTTTAACTGAACCACCATTTTCATAGCCGATTTTAATTATTTTAAGGAGATTTTCAAGCGAAATTAAATTTATTGTAACAATTGCCAATGCATCTACTACGAATACGTCGAAAAACTAAATGTCGAAACAATTATGTAGTTGGTGTTGCCACAATTGAAATACAAAATTCTTGTTGAAAAACCCTTTACATGCAATTTTGAATTTTAAAATCAACAAACATATTTTCCGCCAAATATATTCAAATAAATTGTTGTATTTCCTCATTAAATTGAAAAGTCTCAAGATTTTGCATTGTGCAAACATTTAACAGACAAACTGTGTAATATACACACACATACGTTCGGATACCCAGTTGGCAGGCAAGTCTAAGATGAAATTTTCCTGGATTATGTCTGAAGCACAAATAAAAATCTGTATAACATGTATGACGATTAAATAGTTAAATTTATCATTTTTCGAGGTTTGTGGATGGCAACATAAGGAAAATGTCGTGAATAAAGGATTGTCCAGCACAAAATGATGAAGAGATGCATGAAATTTTTCTTCAGTCCACTCGCACTCACGACAGGATAACGATGGTATCAACTTGCCAACAGTAAGTATTGTTTTAAGAACTGAAACTAGGCGACAATTATGTGCATTTTGTCGTGTTATGGCTGACATTTGTCTCAAACTTCACTTTATTAATATTTTATTGAAGACAACTTGAGTAGCTCAGTTCAGTTCAGTTTTTAAAACTGAACTTTTTGAATTGATTAGTACATTATAGCAGAAAAAATTCGTTTTCTTGCTTGCTTATATACATGTATGCAATTACACTGTGCTAAAAAATATAACTTAAAAACGAAAAAAGTTGATCAGCTCATTTTACTAATTTTAGGAATTCGATTACTTGACCCTCATAATCAAAATTAAACGATAAAATAATTTTTTTTAAGACTTTGAGAACAAAAAAATTGATTAACTAAGTCAAATTTGCTTCGATTTTGTAAACGGCGTTGAATAGAGAAGTTAGGCTTCCTTCCTAAAATTTAAACAATTTTAAATCTACCAAATTTTTTAACCAATATGAAAAATGAAAATATAAAAAAATATAATTAGTTAAATTATAGCTTTTTTCAATACTTTGTTTAAGACCATAATGTATTTCTGTTATAATTCATTCAAAAAGTTTACTTTAGATTTGAAATAATCCTAAAATCATTCAAATCGGTAAAGAATCGGTAAAGTTAAAATATTTTAAAGATAATTTCAATGTCAAATACTACATGAAAAGTATTTCTAGTGCAGTGTGAAGCTTTTTAAAATATAAATGGTAATATATGTATATGTATACATAAATTTTCTGGGACATAAAAATATTATAATTATATTGAGATGATAAAAGAATTTCTGGAAGCCTTTGCAGAAATGGAACGCAAAATGTGATTAGAAGTCCTTGAACAATTTAGCGATGAGAAATGTGAATGTTTTCACCAAGATATTTCAGATATGTTTCGATGGGAAAAATTCAAATAACTACTTTCAAATTACTACTGAACAATAAAACGGAGGACAGAATATATACTGTACAACTGGTCTAACATTTTTTTTTTAATTTATGAAAAATAATTATTATGTAACGAAAATTTATTAATTTTTTCAAATTTTGTTGGATTAAAAAAATTCAATAAACGTTTTATTCAAAATAAAATTATCCTAAAAATTTGGTACATACTTTTTGGTGTATACTTTTTTAGAAAAATTAACAACAAAAAAAGAATTAAAAAATTATGAAATTTTTTAGATATTCTTTAGAAATTCAGTAACAAATTGTTAATCTAAATATCATAATAATGACATGATTAAAAATGAACATAACTTTTTTGTCTAAAACCGTTTTAAGATAGGTACGCATTCATAAGTACTCAAAGCGTTGCAAACCAGGGGTTTCAGAATGATTTACAATTTTTACGGTTTTTCTAAAATGTTTGAGACTGATTTGTGATCTACCAAGTATGGACTACAATATTTTTTATGTAAGTATATTTTCACTGCAGCACCTTGTTATTAAAGTACGACCGATCGTCAGCGGCATTGTACATGGTAATATCATTCATAGTATCTTGGAGGCATGGCCAATTGGGTACATAAGTGTAAGTATTGTACATGTATTGAACATTTGTGTGTATTTATACATTTTCTGTTTAAAATCAAGTTTGAGAGGAAAAAGGAACAGGACAAATAACGAATGAACTGAGAAATATAGACATGTAGGAGCCTAGGGAAATAAAAAATATATAGAGTAAGGAAATGGTTGTAAAAAGGATATACGCAATAACAAAACACACCGAGAAAGAGAGCGCATACATGTTAGAATAGAGAATTTTGAAAAAGGATTGAAGAAAATGAAGAATATTGTACATAAAATGAATGATTGTACAAAAGAAGATAATAAAACAAATAGAAAAAGGAAATGAAAGAAAATAAAAAAATATAGAAAAGTAGGAATAGCTACAGTCTTAGAAAATCCCGACAGTGGAGAAAAATGGCAAATACTAAAAAGGTTTATTTTACAAACATATGAAATGGTAAAGATGTATGTATGTATAAATCATTTAAGGATGTCAGCAGGTAGGTGCGTTTATTACCAAAATGTGTATGAATGTTGTATGTATTACCATAATTTCCTTATACATACAAGAAACTACACTAACTGTTTTCCATTATGTCAGAATGTATATTTTTATCCTCCAAATTTGTCGGCAAACTGCCAAAGTAACCGGTAATTTAACGAGGGTAAGTCAATAAGTCATTGCAAAAATATTGTAAACACATTTTTGGATAATGATCACCTCATTATTTCTACTGGAATATTTTTTCGCCCAGCAATTTATTTAAGAAAATCTACAGAATTTTTGTCCTACAAAAATAACCACCAATTTTATGAAGGAACGTCATTGCAAAAACTTTGCAAACAAATTTCAACTGGAATCATTGTCCAACGAACATTTTTTTAGGAAAATATCACGTTATGTAAAATCTACAGAATAACGTCCATGTGTGAAGTAATTTAAACCTCAATGTAAGATCATCCTTATTCAGAACGTTTGACTTTCTGCTCGTTGAGTCGATTGATACTTCATGCCTGTTGGTGTCCCTGAAATACAAATACATGGAAAGGACAGAATTGATGCAGCAGTACTCCCTACTGCTATACTCTCCGAGGAAGCAGAAGTACGCAATAAAGATTACATAGAGAATAGGTTAATGTTTTCTATAAAGTACCTTAGAATTTCAAGAAATTCGGATGTTTTGCATCGTTCGCATGCATCGTTCGCATGCATCATTTAATCCTTAAATAAGTAGTATAAAATGCCAACCTCGTAAACATCTTTTGGAAGTAGATTGTGTAGAGAAAGAAATGATAGTCGATGAATAATATCTAAAATTATTTTGAAGTCATTCGGTTTATACTAAAATTAGAATATTTATTTCAAGGACGAAATATTTATATTAAGAACGTGTACGCGAAATTTCATATAGCATTATATTTTTGTTTTATTTGTTAAGACATTTTTTAATGTATGGACATCAATCCGAGGCTGTTGTTGGCTGAAGTAGTTAGCGCGTTGACTACAAAGCAAATAATGTCTAAGAACGTGTATTCGAGCCCAGTTTCAGGCAAGTCATAACATCCAGCATTTTTTTCAGATGTGCATTAGTAAGGCATTGCATTTGTTGTTGTTGGACTGTTTAAGTGATGAAGTAATAGCACTGGTCACTGAACAGTACCCTCAGCAATTGATACTGGTGTGTGCTAGCGCCCTCCTTCGTCGGTATTGTAGCAAAATCGCCGACGAAGTAAAATAATTAATAAAATGGCTACACAGCTTAATACATTTAATGCGCCTACTTGACAGCAGAGGCGCTGCAACACTGATTTACAAACTAATATAACCCGCAACATCAGAGCCGTAAAACAATGAAACTATTAAGCATTATCACTTTCACCATCTGTCCTCTCTCAATATCCCTTTCCCAAAGAAGGTAACACACCTACTGGTTGGTAGGCATACTAATTGCCTGAGTGTTAATTCTCTTTAAAAAAAATAATAAATTACTAAATCTTTTTAATACTCGGTCAACTTAAAAAATTGTTATTAGTTTTTGTTGTATTTTCAAAGGAGATTTTTCAAAAAGGGATTTCCTTGCCCCGAAATGTGCAAAATTCGACGAAATACTATCAATTATTATTTTAGTTTTTATAGCAATTTCATTTTAAGGATACTTGGTATGGACACGAATGCTCATGCGGCTATTAATCAAATCTTGAATTTTTATATATCTAGCCCATTTAAACAAGTATGTCAAATCTTAGCACATAACTCAGATAACTGCTTCTAGTGCCGTGCGTATGCGTGTCGCCGTCCAAATGTTTTTTTCACGTCATAGTCGGATTTCATATCATTTTACAATTATAGAATAATAATAATGCAAATGTATTTGTTCCTTGTTTATACCATCTAACCAATAATTAAAAACAATTTTTAATTGCGCTTTAAACCTTTTTTGTGTTTGAAATTTAACAAAGAAATAGATATGTAAGTCTTCGTACATGCATATTTATATATGTATTTTTATTTAAGGACAGTGTCATTACTAAACCTTAACACTTAGAACTTAAACGATTTGTTTACACATGTCAATAAATCTAAATTATTGAGTTTTTTTTTGTTGTTCTTTTCAGTGTCAGTATTGCTTTACTGGATGATAGTATAGCGTGGTGTTTTTAATATACTTTTCTATTCTAAATACATACAATTCTTTATTTTTTTATAGCTTGTGTTTTGCGCTAATTATTTAGAAAGAATTGGAAACAAAAGAAATAACTTTTTTGTATATGCACAAATGTACGTACTTATAAATGTCTGGTTTAAGTAACATTTAGACTATCCAATTATTCGATTTGTGCTTTTGTACGCGAGTAAGCGATTAATCGAATAAGGAATTTCAATTCTTGAAAAGTCTCTAAAATGCGTAGTCTACAATAGCACTCGAAAGACTGTTTTCATATAGGTAAATATTTGATCAGATTACAATTTGTTTTTAAATTCTTTTGTTTCAGCTTTCGTGTTGTTATTTAAAAATATTATCATTATTTGGAGCACATCTTATACTGAGATAATAAGTAAGCGACTTATGTACTTTAATCCTTCATTTGCTTATTTTGACTTTGGGACAAGCAAATAAATCTTTTGTAAAGCAATTATTTGTGTTTCCTAAATTGTTAATTAAAAATTTTATTATTCCTTCAAACATAACTAACCAATTTACACATCTATAAATGCCACAAAAGTTTTAAATCCTATTAGCTAAAGCTTTGGAAACGATGTTTAACGTCATGTGTCAGTCGAATTTACTTATTTTCTTGTAGAAGAACGTTTTCGTTTGACTAATGAAAATAAAAAGTATTGAAAACTGGGCATATCTCATTTCAGATATAATTTATATTACAATTTTTAAAGTATTTAATCAGTTATAGGGAAGACAGACGGCAGAGTTAATTTGCATTAAAAACTTATTAATGTGAATTTAAATTTTACCCTGACAGACGATAGTTTTTAAATTTAGTAATTAAAAAAATATTTTTTTTTGGAATTTTTATCGCGATCAAATGGATAGACGGTGGAAAATACGATTAGCGGCTATGCTGTTGGTGCAAAATCACTATTCATTCGTTTTATAGAAAGCTAAAATTATTTTTGCTGACTTTGTATCCATTTTAATTTCAAAATAAATTTAAAATTTTTTTGAATTTTAAAATTTTTCCAACAACTGACTGATTGTCGACGGTATTGCCAAATTGAAATAAGCTAAATTGAGTATAAATTCAATTTGATTTCGTGCATTTACGTTAAATAAATACTCATTTGGAATGAGCTAATGCACAAGTTAATTTGAATTAAGGCTACTAATGCAAATTAACGCTGTCGTCTGTCTACCCTATTAGAAATCTGAGAAAAACATAAATGTATTATTATATTGATTGCCATAAATTGTTTAATTATTCGTTAATCGATATTTGATATTTTCAAACGTTCGATCAAATAATAGAAAAAATCTTCGATTAATCGATTTGGATACTCTAGTATCTATTCCAACATAAAATAATACACTAAATACTATTCGCATGGTGAGAAACAAGCGTAAAAAAATAAAAGCAACAAAAATATTATGAATAGAAACAACAAAAGCAGCAAAAACATTATAAATATAGTATGAAAACTGAATTAGTGCGAGGGCCAATTAACAAATAATTATTATTTTATATCACTCGATTCAGTGATTTCAATGTTGCACAAACAAGTTATGGACAAGATGGTTGACGCAAGTGGAGACAATCAATAATAATAGGCATATTTAGCAACAAACAAATTACACGATTTGAAGTTCAAATTGTTGCTCCATACATCTTGTTCTACATTTGATCATAAAATTATTACAGCACAAAAATATGTTTATTCATTGAAAAACAAAGCATGACTTAAAATCAATTATTCACAATACAAACACACTCGAATATACATACATACATACATCTTAAATTGTATGCACTGCACGCCCGCACACAGTTTATGTAGTAATTCAGCTCATAACTCTCATTTGGTTAATATTAAAATTAACAAATAGTAACGATTTCGTTAAAAAGCTAATTTGAGGCCATATTATGATTATTTATGACCATATTATTGTTACATTTTATAATAATATTATAGTTACAAGAAAAATATTATTATTTAATTAGACTACCATGTTATTCATATGCATACAAACATACATATCTGTGTTCATATGGAATAACAATTCAGTGTAATTTTTATTCAAAATGTTTTTTATTTAAAAGTAACCTAAACTGCTAGTAGGTAACAAGTTTATTAGAGAGCAAATGTACACATTTTGGAAAAGTATTGGTAAATAAAGAAGATTTGCCATCTTTTCTACTTAAGGTCTTTTTCGATACTACGATTGGTGTTTTAATGGACCTTAAGTTAACTTAAGCGCTTCTGTTGAAATTAATACTATGTAATGCTTATCTTTAAGTAAACATAAGATTACTGTGTGCATGAATCATATTTATTTCATTAAAAAAAACTTATTTAAGCATAAGTTGTTTGAAAATGATATATTTACGGAAGATGGGAATATGTAAACAAAATTATGTACATACATATGTATGTGCATATAAGATGTTTTGACCAATGCAATGATGTTTGGAAAAATAAAGCTAAAAAGTAAATGCACATAATAATATTAAAAAAATTAAGATTTCATAAAGCCTACTAGACTTCTATAAAGCTCCCAATGCACTAATTCAATTCGTCCTTATGTCGTCATAAGCTGACCACAGATACATATGTATATAGAAGCACTTTAATTTGACAATAATATGATTTTACTACAACTAAATACAAACATAAATTTCAAGCATCATATTTTTCTTTGCGTGTGCAAAACGGTCATTTGCTTCAAAGATGTTATAGTAATTAAAAAATTATTTAACAACAGAAAATGTGTTTAATATTTTCAATTTACCCAAAATCAGTGTTGTCATATGATAATATTTATAATTCTTTTCTAGTTTCTTGCACTGATTTAGTCCCAGTTCACACACTTCAACTTTTGCTGCTTAACTTTTGAGTTTGCAGCAGAGAGGGGGAAAAAGATTGGTATTTGGTACGGAACTGCTTGTATTGGGAAGCTCGTTTTCTTAAGCCAATCGTAATCATTAACACGAAGTTATTATTTGACATTTCTTTTCTTTATTTGCTTCTCTGTGTGAACATAAAGGCAACTTTAAAAGGATATTGAAGAGAAGTTGAGCCAATGTTGAAGTGTGTGAACCGGGACTTATTAGTCCTCAGCTAGTACAGTGTACAGGGTTTCCGCCACAAAAAATAGGAGCAAGATTTTTTTATTTTTGCCAATATACTTCTCAATTTGTTTTTTTTTTAATAAATACATACAATTTTATTTATTAAATAATTGTTTGTTCAATAACGCTTTTTTTAGATTTCTTAAATATACGATCCACTTTCTAGTTGAAAACGCTAACGACGCTTTGTTTTCTCTACGTTGAAATATTTTTTAAGTAAAAAGAATCATATGATTAATATCACCATTATCTCGAATAACCATTTTTGTTCACGGGAAATATTTTTCGTGAAAAACGTGCGTTCTGATTCAGGATAAGAGTGAATATGTACAGGGATTTGTGTGCTATCACTTCACATATTCTGTAAAGTGTAGGAAAGCTGGAAAAAGACCTAAATAGCGGCGAAAAATTAAGTAAAGCTACAGTTGCTGTGATAAAAAAGCACTACATTTTGTACAAGGTGGAGCTGGATTGATATTAGCTGTTAAAAATTGCACAATTCAGAAATGGGATTCGAAACAAATTCGCACAATTGAGCAAATGACAATATTAAGCGTTTTGATAAGGACCATTTATTTCTTTAATTGTAATGACTAAAATGTGTAGATTCTCGCAAGAGAATTTCTTAAAAAGCTGCTGGCAACACTCATGGTATGAAAAGAATTCTACTGTTGCACAAACAAATTTCTTCTCGAATCGAAATATCATCATAATAAATTCATACTAACTTACTTATGTATTTATGTAGATATGTACTATGTATGTATTATTTGAAAGAAAAAAAAATCATATTCAAATTTTTCAAGCTAAATATTTGAGTGGGTTGAAATTAAGTTCTTATGTATGTACATACATTTATCCTGCTTCACCAATTTACTTTCATTACGGCTTAAAAAATCCTCAAAATCACAACGACATTCTTGTGGCAAACGGTCTGTCTGATAAAGTATTGAACAAACAGTACGAATTTATTTGTATTGAATGAAAATTGTTGCTGTTTTAAATATAGATTTAATCGAGTTAAAGATAGTGAAAATAGTATATACATATGTATGTATGTATGTACATATGTAAATATGTATTTTTTCATTCGTTAATACGTTAAGCCATTTTTTGCGTCATTCTTAAACATTATTCGGTGATATTCAGGCATTTATTATGTATTATGTATGTATGTACTTATGTACGTACATATATACATAATTATATACATACATAGTACGTATATTTATATTTTTATTGTGATTTGTTTTCTAAAGAGACGATTGGACGGACAACTGTGTAAAACAAATCTTTTACACACAAAAGAATGAAAATCATGAAATATGTATTTAAATATAAAGAAACAGTATATTTTCAAGTCGTACGATTTGTTTTTGCTTTGAAATACAAATGTTCAATTGATTTATTTTTGTATGGATAAAATTTAATTTTTAACATGCATTTAATTTTTTTTTATTCTTAATTGCGTCTTTTTAAAAATACATACATCCATACACACATATTTCAAAGAAGAAGCACTTACATACATACAAGATAAGCACAATAAAACTTGTTGTTTTTTTGTATCTAAATAATATTTTTTGGTGTCGTTTTGTAAGCACGCTATTAATATGTAAATTTGAAACAATAATTTAATATTTTTGACACAGGTTTTTAAATTCACTTTTTTTATATAAGAAACGCAAGTATGTATTACCATATACATACATACATATGTATTTATTTTTATATATAAATTTTAATTATTTCACTTATTCACCAAGTTCTTTTATTATAGACTTTATTTTATCTACAAGAACGTTGTAATTCGCTCCAATATCGAAAAATTACTGAATTGGCAGGAGGTGGGTATTATATTTGCTCACCGCGTCTAATATCGTTTGTTAGCCGCTGTTGTTGTTGTCCCGTTTATTTTTGTTTAGTTCTCTTTTTCATTTCAACCACTTTAGAACAGCGATGAGAATTGGATATTATGGTTTCGTCCGTGTTTTTTACAAAAACGTACCAGTATGACTTATATGGTACACACATCCTTTTCAAATACTTTCACTGCAGTACAGCACTATAAAAACACTTGTTTACTAAACGCATATGTACATACATATGTATAGTAGAGCATGTAGAAATATTGTTTACGTTACATAAACTTAGCACATGATTTAATAAGGCAGAGATTTATGCTGCACTTTGACAAAGAAGAAAATACTCTTTATAAAACATACATATAAATACGAAAAATTTTCTATTCGGTTCGAACTATAGAGGATTCAAAGACGGCTTTTACAATAATACGGCTTTTACACAGTCAAAGTTTACTTTTCAAAGATTAATTCAGCTGGTAGGAAGACAGAGAAGTGAATTCTTTCTGTTTCTGTCTTTCCCCTAGCTGAATGCAACTTTGACTGTGTAATAGCCGTAAAATTAGAAAAAGTACTATTTTTGTCGCGGAGTTATGCTTTATAACGTAAACTAATGTTAAATAGTACTGAATTATCAATTTCTGTTCGATTATCTTTATTTTGTTTTCATTGAGTACCATTTTGCAGTTTGTTTTGATTTCTATTTTCGTGGTTTTCTTTGTTGATGTTGTTTGTTGTTCGCCTTTTTTGTTTAGTAGGTAGCAGCAGGGCTGTCAGATTCATTTTGACATTTTTTGCCCAATTCAATTTCAAAAAATCGCCAAAATCGCGAAACCCATATCTTTTGTCAGTTTTTGACAATACAACCAATTTTTCATATTATTAAACATGTTTTTATAAATCCAAAAAATTAATTTGTTCCGAATCGCTAAAATTCACCAAAAATTAAAAAAAAGTCGCCATGATATACATGTTGTTAATTTATATTTCAAGCAAAGTAAAAATGATTAATGAACACAAAAATGGTACAGATTGCTAAAAAATACTTTCTAGTAGTCTACTTAAAGCAGCAAAAAAAAAAAGAATTTTTGTGGTTGGTATTTAATAAATACTTGATATAAATATACTAAATATAGTTGCAGTTCTGTTATAAATCTAAAATGCTATATATATCATCGTAAATACATTCCTCATTCTCTTCTTCTTTGGAATACTTTATATGGGAATTAAATTTATTCAACATATAAGTCCACCAAGAAAATAAAAGGCTTTATTACGGTTGTCGAATTTTCGCCATCGGCTTCCGCAAGTTGTACTAGATTAAAGAAGCACACATCATTATTCTTTAATCGGAGAGGAAAATTCGACAGCCGATATAAGGTGATATACCAAAATGTTCTTAACACACGAGCCATAAATTTGTTCGTATATGTACACATGGACGTCTCAAATTTCATATATAAAAAAACCAGAATAAAATTAATACTATTTTTTTAACGTTTCTTAAAACAAATTCATGGCTCATCAAAAATAGTAAAAAAAAATTGCCAACTATTTTATAAATCACATGTTGCTAAATCGAAAATTAGGACGCCAAGAAAGTTGGAACATCGCCACTTTTGCCGAGATATCGCTACATCTGACATCCCTGGTTACCAGGGGTGCCAACTTCAGGGATTAGTCCCCAAATTTCGGGACTTTCATCTTTGGGGACAATTTCATTTAGGGGCATAAAATCTTAATGATATTTAAAATAGCTGTGGATTTTTCGGTGCTACATTTTTTTATTGTTGATAGTTCAATAAGACTAAGGATAACAATAACCTACGCAGTTTTTTACTCTTTCCTAATTATTAATCATATAAACCAATAATTTTATATATAATGAAGCATGTACATATTGAATATTACGGAGGGTTAAAGTTGATTCAGTCAACCCCTGGATGACAGATAGTATATCCCTGAAGCTGTTAGAAAAGCAAAATAATTTTTGCCATCCCCATACAGCACTTTGTATGTATATGTGAATGCATGCATATATGTAGCTTAACTTTAGCACAACATCGGGCTTGTGATATTACCTGAATAGCGATAAATGTGTCATGCTACCTGTAATATTTTCTTAATTTTAACATACATTTTACATACTATTTTTCACAATTATGTACATGCATATGTATTTATCAACATACGTTTTTACCTGAATGTTATTGTATTGTAACAGTCATGGTACAATAATACCAGGTAACGCTAATAGCACAGCTGACTTAGTAAAATTTACGAATGTGTGCATCACACAGACAACAGGTTTTGACATAAACGTTGTACGTTTCTACCTACATAATGCATGTGTGTTTTGGTTTAGTAATTTGTTGTATAACCGCTATTACCTCTGAGAATTGTACCATCGTACCTGTAATATTTAACCATCTGTTTGCATTAGAATTATCTTCAAATTTTAAAAATATTAATTCTCTAATAGTAGCAATATTTGACTATACATACCAGGGCACACAATTAATCTAGTTCCTTTTTTAATCGATTAATCGTTCGCTTACTTAATCAAAGTTGGGATTAATTCGGGTATTCATTTATTTTCAAGAATTAAAAGCATAGACATCCTTTATTTTAAGATTTTATTATTAGTAAACAGCAAGACAAAACACATACAGTTATTGATATTATATAAAGACAAAAAAATTAATAATAAAACAAATATAAGTGTGATAAATTGTATTACATTTATCGATTTATCAAATGTTTAGTTAGTTTTAATAAAACTTGAGAAATTCTCTAACTTGTCGTCCTCATAGGTAAGATGTTGGAAAAATGTAAAATAATGGTTTCGGTTAAATCGTCAGTTTGTTCTCTTATCATGTGATCATCTCATTGACTCATGCCGACAAAGTGCAGCACCGAACATTAAAAACAAATTATTTCTAAATTTGTTAGTATCAGTTCCTGACTTAAGGAATAAAATCAATTCTTTTACCACTAAAATAGTTTTTAAGATTTTTTATTAGCTCGTTTGGGTTAACTAAATTATTAATCATCAATTTAATAAGTCGCAGAAATTCAATTAGCTTTTAAGGTTTTAATTAATTTTTCTTTTCTTTTGGGGATATTTCAAAGAACATGTACATATGTGAATAAGCCACAGAGCGAAGTTGTCAAGTTTCCGTCTTCGACTTCGACAGTGTGTACTAAATTAAAGAATAGTGTCATCTGCTTCTTTACTCTAGTACTACAAACCGAAGTCGAAGACGAAATTTGGACACCGTAATAAGGACCGATAGTCGAGAAGCAATACGAGCGATAGCTCAGGAAATCTTGAAAAAAGTCATGGAAAACGTCTTAAAAAAAGACCCAACTACTACGAATGTGCAGCACTTACTTGATGTTATTTCTCACGGCTAAATTAACTAATTCCGCCGCCTCATTAATCCGAAATAAAAAAAAAATTATTTACTTTAAAATATAGAAATTATAGAATATTCCACCCATCCTGTATATGATATATATGATATGAAACATAAATTAAATAAGAACTTTTAAAAATATATTTCTCCTTTTTCAATTTTCTCATTCAATGGTAAAACAAAAAAAACATAAAACAAGATATTTGTATGATTTTTTACAGAAGATCAAGAACTATGTGAAACGCTCCTTTATTGCAACGTAGTCAACGTGATTTTTAAGTTAAGAATCTAGAATTATTCTTCGTATCGTTCTTCATCTTGTGTAAATAATTTATACAAATATCCTGTTTACTCATCTCAGGAGGGGAGAATATTTTTTTTTATTTTTCCATTGAGTTTTGAGTAAATTAAAAACTTTGAAATCGTTTTCTGAAGAAAGTTTTTTTGTAGATATGACTACGTTGTAATAAAGCAGCGATATATACAAATACTACAAAAGAGATCAAATTTCAATCGACAATAATTGACGGATTTAATCGTTAACCGAAGATGTCCAATTTTAAACTAAGCGAATGGTTAACCGAGGAAAAATTAATCGGCTATCCGATTAACGGTTAATCGATTCAATACTAATTTATTTATGAATATTGAGCATGATTTGTAAATCAATTTTTTTTATTTATTTGACATACACTATTTGTAATTGATATTTTTCTTCATTTTTATTTTTCTGCTACTGTGATATGGAAATAGCAAAGAATTTTTCAATATTTATTGACAACAAATATGATTGCGCTTTAAAATACATACATACGAAATTGTTTAAACTTTTTATTTGGAGTTCGACAGATGCAATGCAACAAACTATTGTTCAGCCACTCTAATAAGTTTACCAGATTAGCTTTGACTTGAATTAAGAAAAATAACTTTCATTTGAGATTTCTTGATTAATCATTTTTATTGATTTCTATTCTGTTAATTCACTGAATACAATTAAATTGATAGTTTAGTTAAAATGTTTGTCAATATTTTTTACTATCCTGTATTTTACTTTGTTAATTTTAAAATTTGAAAATAAATTTCATTTGTTTTGTTTTTATTTTTCTTGCAATTATTTAAGCGTTTACAGTGTATTTTTATCTTGCGAATATTGATATACATAATTGTTTTGTTTTTAGTTATTGTGATTAATTTTTTAATTTGTCAACTCTACTATAATATATTTGAATATTAAAAATATAATAATTAAATAGTTTTGGATCATACAGAATTAAAATTAATTATATTCCACCAAATAATAAGTTTGAGTAATAAACTGAATGTTTAATAAAATATTTTTAACAAAATAAATGGGATCACAATTTTAAACAATAATGTATGTAAGTATGCATGTATGTATACGATACATGCGTACATATAATTAATAATGCAAAGAGTAAGTTATAAACCTCAATCTATCTAAGATGTAGCTAAACGAACATCTAAATTTGGAATTGAATGGAAACTTTTTTGGTTACGTTTAACTACATTTGTTCAAATATTTTTCTGGTTTAGCTGAAGCCATGTTTATCAGTTTCTTTAAATTTGTTATCGGTTAAGTTCGTTGATCAAGTCTACATTTTTACTCTATATATCATCTTTATGTGTATTAAATAATTGTTTAAATGCTTTTTTCAATAATACTGTTGCATTATGTTAAGTTTTAATTAATAAAATTGTTAGGCATCAAATAAAATTTGTGTTTACTTAAATCTTATTATGCGTTTTGAGTACCAGTCATTTGTTCAAGAGAACAGCACAACCTTTTTAATAAATATGAGTGATGCGAGATTAATAAATTAATCAAACTCTTTGATTAATCAAATAAATAACAATTATAATTAATCACAATGCTGATTAATCAAATTAATTTTGATTATTCAAATTGGAATAAATTTATTTAAAAATATTAAACGATATTATTAGTATTAATTAATATGTAAAATACAAATAACAATGAACTAAATACAAAATAAGTAAAAAACTATAAGTGAAAATACACAGAAAAAAACTGAACCATAAAACTGAATTGTGTTTTTAAAATGCAACCTATGACGAAAATTGCATACTCCATTATGTACTAAAATAATTAATTTTCAATTAATAAATTGGTTTTATTGAAAATTTTTATGGAATAATTATTTTCTGTGTACAAAAAGTAAAAGTAAAATTATTTAAAATTTTTAATATACAATTAATCATGATTTGGAATTATCAAAATCTAAATTATATTGATTGATCATCAATTTAAATAATAACATTTTTTATATGAATCAAATAAATTAAAATGCTTGAATAATTCATTAATCGCACTTCCCTTATAAATATCATTCTTTAAATAAAAATTGTTTTAAAAAATGAAATAAATACATTAAGAATTAAGTCACAACTTACAGACGATTTTGTTAATATCCTGTTAGCTTTACAAGAAAATTTAATACTTTGATATCTCTGCTCCTTAATCAGCAATTACTTTAATGGATAATGGCATTTAATCGCGTTATACTAAATTTTTTATTAATATTAAAAATATATAAAATAAAATTCCAGTCCATAACTTCTATGAGTCACATTTTGGGTTCTATTTCAAACTAAATTTCTTTCCAAAAAATACACTTTTTGGGTTCGAGATCAGAGTTAATATTAAGTTTAATAATTGTTTTTACTTTTTCCGTTTGTTAATATCCTGTTAGCTTTACAAGAAAATTTAATACTTTGATATCTCTGCTCCTTAATCAGCAATTATTTTAATGGATCATGGCATTTAATCGCGTTATACTAAATTTTTTATTAATATTAAAAATATATAAAATAAAATTCCAGTCCATAACTTCTATGAGTCACATTTTGGGTTCTATTTCAAACTAAATTTCTTTCCAAAAAATACACTTTTTGGGTTCGAGATCAGAGTTAATATTAAGTTTAATAATTGTTTTTACTTTTTCCGTTAACATATTTAATTGTATGTGGTAGTGTAAAAGGCCAGCGATGGTCTAACAGTATAAACGGGAACATACCTATCGTTACTTTAATACGGAAAGGCCCTAAGTATATTTTTTTCAAAATCAAGTGTTTAACCTATATCGATAAGAGATCCTTGAATATATTGAAATATGCAAAAAACTCAATTTAAAAAAAAAAAATTAGTCAGAGCCTTTCTATATTAAGTAAGGTACCGATATACACATGCAAATATATTTGCATACACATGTTAATATCGATCGTTCGCTGCAAAGACGTCATATCCCAAAAATTTAGTAGTTTTACGAAAAACGAGTTTAGTTTTCAATTTACTTACAACTTAATGGAAAAATAAAAATAATAAAGAGGTGAATATATAAGATATTTGAATTTAATTTTTACACAATATTGAAAACGATATAACCACCGGTGTAGTCAATATTGTTTAAGCATAACCCACCCCCATCTAGATAAGGAGAGCACAACCTAGATGGTTCAACTTGTGCAGTCTCCAGCTCAACCTGGCTCCAATATGACCGAGCTAAGACTAATTTTCATGAAACTATAAATGCATTTTTACAGAACATTTATACAGAATCTGAAGATCTCATACTAGATTTAATTTTGGCTGCAATTCTCTTGAAGAAGACTGAACGGTCTTAAAATAAATTAGGTTATATGGGGTTTTTCTGGTCTGGTCTGGGCAACTTTTAAATGGCACTTTCCGTTCATAATATAATACATAAAGTAACTGCCAGGGCATCTCTACTGCGCAAGGAGACCGTAAATTTGAATTTTTTTTATTTAAGGATAAATACAACCTTCAAAACCTTCTTGGCTTGAATCGAACCTGCGACCCGCAGACTAATAACCTAGCACATTATCCACTAGTGTACGGAGCTCCCAAATAGCGGATATTTGCTTATGCATGCATAAATACATATACATATATATGTATGTATGTATATGCATTTTGCTAAGTAGATATGTCAAACTGTTAAGAAAAATCTGTTCTAGAAAACTTTAAGAACAAATTCTGCATTATATAGACATTTCCAGGTATGAAATTGGAAGTTGGAGGTCAAGATGCCTTAACAAAAATGTCACAAAGAAAGAATATTTTCTTCCGATATTGTGGGACTTTTCAATCGTAATACGGGGCTAGAAATAATGACTAAAATAAAAAATAGTATATACATAAAATTGTATTAAATTTTAGTTTTTAGTTATATTTTTTGTTTTGTTTTTTGACGCTTTTTGGTAGCATTTTGCAAGAATTTTTAAAAAAATGTTGTACCATAAAAAAATTGCCCATGTATGTATGTGATACTGCGTTTTTGTGGTAATAAATGGATGTTTTTAATATTTTTAAGTAACTTATTGAATTGTGTATCTTCGCATTCTGCATTAAATAAAAAAATTTATTTTTTGAGTTATGACGTTGTTGCAGCAAATTACGATATATATTCCACTTCACTTGTGAAATTAATTTATTTTTTTATATCAGTATTTCCAAACATCTCTTGACATTTTCATAAATTTATTTACTTATTTATGGATGTACTCAAGGTGTATTTAATTAGGTGACAGCATTAGGAAAACAATTACAACAATACAAGAACAACAGGCATTTTTGTTAGTGTAGTGTTTCATTGCGTATGTCAAAAACCTAACCCACAAAACAAAGAAAACAGATACAGAAAAATAAGTAAAAGTATTTTGTATGTATTTTGACATTCGCAACGAATAACCAGCTGCTGTAATGCTGTCACCTGGTTAAATACGCCTTGGATGTACTTTGTATTTCCTTCAACATTTAAAAAATGTTTCACCATTCTTTAATTATCGTATTAGCTAATCAGAGAATTAAGTTTAACCCGATCTTAAATAGTGGCCCTTAGAGCAATTATATCAGATCGAAATTAAACTTTCTGTCATTCCCTAATTAGCTAATTTGAAAATTTATTTATTACAATATAAATTGAATTTGATAATGATATCATAATGATATCAAACAAAAAGCGGCTTTTCTAAAGCATAAGAAGAAATTTTGCCAATTTATTATTATTTACAAGTGAAAAATTATGTGAACGTAGCAGGAAATACATAAATAAAATTAATAAAGCGTATAAAGATGCTTGGAAAATATTTATAAGATTAAACCAGCACCATTGTTCGTATAAGCCATGGCCTAATAATTAGACCATGGCGTAAATAATCAAACAAAATAAAATAATCGACTACTCAAAAACAACATTCGAAAGATTAAATTTAATTTAATCCCCTAATCCTTCTGCGAAGAATTGGCTCTTAAAGATTAGTAAAGTTAATATTATTAGCTACATTCCTTAGTTAGCTTGAACTAAAATTATTGTTTTTTTTTAATAAAGATTATCTAGGTTAACCCTACGCAGTTGAACTGAAATTAGAACTGTCAAAATAAAAACAACTGAAACAAAATTATTTGACACTTGGAAAGAAAATTACTAAATTTCAAATGATATGTAAACTAATACATACATCAAAAGATTTTATATTAATACTAGTATGTTTTAAAAAAACAAATGTAACATAAAAAAAACGTAAATGACAACAAAAATTTAGTTTTCCTAAAATTTAAAGTGTGGCCATATGTATGTGATGCTACCAAAATTATTAGAACTTAAACCGTTTTTAAAAAAGCAACGTCGGCGGTTAAAACACATTTAAATTTGTTTTTTGTTTAACTCAACCTCATGTTTAACTAATTAGTACAAAAATAGGCCCTGAATATTGTTTTTTGAGTAGTCGATATTCATAACCAAAATAGAATAATAAAAAACCTTGTTTATTGAGTTTCTCACCCCTTAAAGTTGATCCAAATTAGTGATAAAAGCACCAAATTTTCCTGTTAAGCACACAATATTGAATTATTATGAATATGATATTTGATTATATTTTCTAAGTTATTTTTTTTAACAATTAAAAGCATATTTTTGTTTCTCTTTAATATTGGTGGGTAAATTATGATTAATTTTCTTCATTTTAAAAAATACTCGTACGTTTTCAGTATTTCTTATTTAATTTTATTTTGATATTTTTATTATTGTTTTATTTTAAGCATTTTTTTAATAGAAATTTAGGCCTGTATTCACAAATGATTATCAATGTTAAAGTTGATTTCAAAACCTGTTTTTCCAAACAAAACTCATACCGAAAGTTAATATTAACATTAATGATCATTTATGAAGAAGTATTCTTAAGGACAATATTTTTTAAATTTAATTATCATTTATGAATATGCAAAATAGATTAAGCCTATGAAAACTAATTACAATTATTTAATAATTTTTAATTGATATGATGAATTTGTTATATAACTTTTATTTGTTACTTTATTTAAATTAATTTAATTAAACTGGAAAAAAATATGTTGAATTGAACTAAAATCTAATACGAGTACATAATTTTTTATATAAAAAAGAAATATTAAAAATATATATATTTTTATTTTCAAACTTAAAGCATAAAAAAGTTTAAAGCACTGCTCCTCTTCATTTCTGTTTCTAGTCCAAAGTATTTCAATTTAATTTAATTTGTTTGCCTAAACTATAATTTGTAAAAACTTATATATTTTTCAAACTAAATACATTTTAAATTTTATTTATCACAGATTTTGGATTTTGTTGCCGATATTTTTAAATTTCCAAACAGAAAAGAAACGAAAAAAAATCTCTTTGTTTAAAGCCAAACTTTAGAAGACTTCTTTTTATAATTTATTTGAACTTTATTTCAAGGAACATATTTTTTTTAATCTTGTGTAAAACTTTATGAAAAATAAACAGTTAAAAATAATAAATAAAATCAGTCTGTTTAGAACAGTGATATATGTACATACAACTGTTGGTAAGTTATAGAAAAAGTTCACTAACCTTTTCATATGTTTAAATTACTTTCATAGTCAAATGCGTATGCAGTTGAAAAGTATGAGACATTGTTTTTTAATGGCAACATTATTAAGATCGTGATGCTTTGAAATTGTTTACCGCCCTTAAATTAGTGGCACTTGAGGATGGAAATATTGTAAAATCTAACAGGCCAACAAATATCAAACCAAAGGAGTCAGCTAATTCCCTTACTGCAGTTATATCCGCCGGCATGCATATTGGGTAGCAAGATTTAAAATAACTCATAACAGTTCCTTTCAGTTGTAACCAGTTTTCGAACAATAAAGAAGTGAACTTTTCTCTTAATAACCTTTTTGGACTTCTTTAAATAGACTAAAGCTATTGAATTTTGCTGCAAGATGTGTAAAGAACTCGCGATATTCTTTATGGAACAATTACGAGATGTTTTCTCCATTTTGGTTATGTGCATAAGAAAAAATGCATGAACTTTTATTCGAACCACTGTGAAGTCGAATAATTTGACATCCCTTTAGCTCATATTTCAGTAAAAACAAAAAACAAAACATTCTTCCCTTCAACATTGTTGTACATCACTGATTGTAAGTTAAACAAAAAAAATTATATGGTTTCAAAATTAAAAAAGTTAAATTCAAAACTCATGGCACACTTAAAAATAAAAGCCAGTTCGGGAAAATTAATTAAAAAATGCAATACTTACACTTATAATTAAGTTAAATTAATACTTATGATTTAAAAAATATCTTCAACATAAAAGTTGAAATTGCACAAAAATTGGTTTTCATTCTTAAATAATTATTTTATCGATAATTTGTTTAATACTTAGGCGGTTTTAAAAACCTTTGTTCGAAGTAATAATGATTTCAATTTCTTTTTAAGGTTTTAAAACATTCATAATTATTTGTTTTGTTTTTAATTAAAATCTGGTTTTACACTTAATTTAAAAGAAAGAACAAATACTCTTCTACTAAGTTTGTCAAATAGTTAATTTATGTTACTTATTAAATACTACTAAAAAGAATAAAAATACTACTGCTAAAATTGGAATGTGGCTACTTCCGTGCTATAGAATATGTTATGCTCAATAAGTCAATCAATTATGGCCTCTTCGAACCTCTTCTACCTTGTTTGTTATTAATCCTCAAAATATTTGTGCAAAATAAAACTTACCTGGGAGTTTGATTAAGTTTTCAATTGCTTAAATTTTCAATACGATTTGTGGGCATGTTACCTAATAAAGCAGCGCCATTACCAACACCCATCATAGTGGGACCTGCTGGTTGGTTACCAATACCCACAATACCTGCTACTCCGCCATTGCCACCTTGTAAATTGGTTGTACCTTCGCTTTCACTTTTCCACGATGTCACTTGAATGTGTGGTGGTGGAAGACAGTTACGCAAACTTTGAACAATCTGTATTGTGTCCATAAGAGCTTAAAATATTTAAGTAAAATATTATTATTGTGCTTTTAAAAAAATTAAGTTTAATAAGTACTTTTCTGTAATGATTCGCTTTGTTTGCCGTAAGGTTTACACATTGATGGCCTTATGTAGGTTTTCATACGTGCCATATTGCGCATAAGTTCAGCAAAAACTCGTACAATTTTATCTTGTCCCACTGGTAAATTATCGCGACCATTTAGATCCTGATTAGTTGAGGCCCAAGCACCATTATGCAAAGCCAAAAGGTCTTTATTCGATTCCAAGGATTCTAAATTTGAACTGAAAATGAAAAATAAAAAAAATTTAAATAATGAATTTATTTTATTTTCTTGAAATTAGGTTTTTGTAGAGTGAAAGTACAATAATTTATTTTTACACGTTCTTAAAAAAACGCAAAAGCTTTTCCCGAAAAAGGCATTTTATATACAAAGGACTTACCGCAAAGTTTCCACGTTCTTCTGCACCATTTGCTCAACAGAGTGTACTGAAGTTGAGGCATCATGGCGCAGATTGCCACCACTACTGAGGCTTCCGCAATGAGCCGTTGGTGACTGTGGGGGTGGTGGCAATGGATGATGTATATTGTGGTGTGGCGGTGGAGCAATTGGACCACCTTGGTTAGTTGATGAAGTCGGCAAACCTAAGGTGGCAGCTGAAACAGCAGCAACCGAGTTTTGGCCAGCTGCTGCAGCAGCAGCAGCCACAGCTGCAGCTTGTGATTGCATTAAGCCTTGCATTTGCAAATTAGCCGCAGCTGCTGCTACTGCCATAGTCGTAGGATCAAAATGCTTAGGATCCAGTTGGGAGAGCACACGCTGTTTCTCTAAAGGTGAGAGTGTGCTAAATTTCTCCAGACTTTGTTGTGCTAAAGCCCGGCTTTGTTGCTGTTGAATAAGAGCAGATAATTGCTGCTGTTGTTGTTGGGCGGCGGCCGCCGCAGCTGCTGCAACTGCAGCTTGTTGTTGCTGTTGATGATGTTGTTGTTGTTGCTGCTGATGTTGCTGCTGCTGCTGTTGCTGATGTTGTTGTTTGGCCGCAGCTGCAGCGGCGGCAGCAGCAGCGCTAATTTGCGACAGTTGTGACTGTATACTATTTTGCTGTTGTTTTGTTAAATGCTGCAACTGCGGTGGTACCTTTGGGTGTGAAGAATGCGAAGATTTAGAAGATAAATCAACTTCTCCACCCACCCCAGCACCAGCAGAACTGCTAGTTGCTGAGCTGCTACTCCCTGCTGAACTAGGTCCACTAACTGTACCGCCACCAGCGCCAGAAACACCAGCGACATGGCCTGCACCGACATGTGGTGGCGGAGGTGGTGGTAAATGTGGCAAATGTTGTAGAAAGTCAGTGGGATTGACACTGGGAAATTGTTGATCCATAAATGGCAATGGAGATATGCCGATATGATTTTTATAGTAGCGACATGCTGGACTTGGACACGATTGCACAACTTCTATGATGAATTCTTTTTCCATGCCAAAATTTTCTCGACCAATAGTGTACGATTCAATAACAGCTCTAACAGTAGCGTCAACGCTCAAGTGAAGTCCATGGGGTCCTGACATGTGCTTCAACATTACAGCATTTGCAAAATGTTCGAATGGCAAGACGATTTTACCATTTTCTCGTAGTATTAAACGTCCTTGAGTATCTAAAGTCATACGATTTGCTAAAACTCTATACAGAAGTAGAAAAACATTTTAATAAGATTTTTGCAATTTCTTGATTATATAGTTATTATTCAACTTACTGCAAATATGCTGCACTTGGCAACATGGCATTATCCTTTAGATCAGTAAAACACTGCAATAGTTCTGCACTCGGATTCCAGCCTTTATTTTGTAAATACAATTGCAGAAGCATATAAAGTTTTTCAGTCACATAACCTGCACCAGAAATACTAGCACTTGGACCAGCCATTTCGCCTGTACCATGTTGGCTTCCACCAGCTGTTGTAGACATGACACCAGATGACCCAGACCCCGAACCGCTGGCACCAGGGCCCCCTTTGGATAAGGCTGCCTTCATAGTTTCCGATAAATCCAATTTATAATTGTCCGGATAGAAATTTTTAACGTGGTCCTTAAATACAGAAAATATAACAATGTATTCCCATATACCGAAAAAAAACATACCAAATTATTCATTTTCATCAAAATGTGCCTGGGGACTGTGCTTTGGATAGCAGCGGCGGCGACGTTAGCGCCCGGTATTGGTGCCTCACCCCTACCTTTTGCTAACAACCAAGGACTATTAGATCTAGCAATTGTTACTTTTTTCTTTACACACTGTATTTGTCATAAATTTTATATTTTTAACGGTTTTTTTCTTTCACTTAATATCTATTTTTCACAAGTTTTCGCCTTTTTAATTATAAATTTCTTGATAAAAATTTTCTTATAAGATAATTTTCACTTTTTCTGATGTCGTGACTTGAAAAACTTCTTGCAGATTCCTTTATATACAGGATTTTTTTCTTCGTCTTCTCAATAGTATTTTGTTGCTTTTTTTTCATATCCGTATCTTCTTAGCAGCATAAATTCTTCTTCTTTTTATTGTAAAGTATTTCCAGGAATATTAGTTTTACATAAATTAAGCTTTAATTTTATTCAAAATATTTCGTGTAAAGAACAAAGTAAAATTATTTTTATTTAGTGTACCATAAGTTTTTTGATAACACATTTCGTCCACGGATTTTCAACAAGCAAAAGCAAAAATTTTACAGCTTTCCTTTTCATCGTCTTACTTTTTTGTTGCTTTTGACTCCAGTCATTGTGAATGACTTTAATTTGATTGCGTGAGATTATTCCATATAAAGTACTCGCACATCTACAACATTTATACCTTGTATTGTGGAAATATCACGGCTTATGATAAAGGGTACCATCGCAAAATCCAATAACTACGCAATAACAGAGACACCACTTTAGTCAGACAAAGCAAAAACTAATGGTGCTGGTTTTGAACGGTATGTTTCTGACACTCCTTAAAGGTCATCGCCATAAAATTTATACATACCGCGTAAACTTTAAGAAACATTGATTGTAAGTTCGATAACAACAATTTTTTTTATTTATTTGATAAATTCAGTTCCGAAAAACCTAAAGGCCGAAAAACTTACTACTTAAGGTAGCAATAATAAACTAGATAGTGCTAGATTAATAAGAAAGGTAAAATAAAAAACTATAAAAAATATATAACAAAGAAAACTTCAATAGCATTTGCTTCGCAAATACTTAAATATAATTTTGATATGTGACGCGCAAAATAGAAAGGGCCCTAAGGGGAAAACCGGTTTTGTTCAGGAGAGCCATTTTAAAGGTTTAAATACGTGTATCATTGGTGTACTTCAATTTCATAAAACGCGCATATCTCTGGGAGGGAAAACTTTTGGGGCATGGGATCGGTCTCATTCGATGCTCAGATGTTGTCCACATCAAAAAAAGTGAAAATTGATTTTTTTTACCCTTAGGTCCCTTTCTCTATGCGCTGTCACATATGTAAACAAATACATATATGAATTGGTTGAATTAATTTATTTTCAAGGCTCCCCAGCCTTAATAATACTAATTAAAAAAATGAAAAATTTTAATTATATTTATACAAATGTTTTTATTTTTCATATCCAAATGTCAGAAGAGTGTCATTACATAGCTACATGCTTGAATTTTTGAATATATCTATAACTGGCGAAATCTTCCCAAAATGTATAAGATTTTGATAATACATTATAAAAAACTAGTAAAATTAACTAAATTTTGTTTGAAAACTTATAAAAATAAGATTTGTGTGTATGTATATCAGGTATTATTAAACTAAAAGAACTGTTACACCAAATATGTTTCATCAATATCGGTGGACAATAGAATACGTAAAAGTTATTCACAAACTCTTTTAAATTTATTCGAATAAAACAATAATTTCGTAGTATGGCAGCATGTTGAAAAATAGCAACAAAAAATGGCAGCTGATTGTACATTTATTTACAAGCACGTGCGAACGAGAGAAAGAAATGCGAAAAAATAAAATACATTTTTATTGAATAAAAAAAACCAGCAAAATGAAAGTAAAAATGATAAGTCGTAATCCGGATGATTATGTCCGTGAAACTAAAAATGAGCACCACAGATGTAAGTTGAAATTAAAACCAAACTTAATATATTCTTTTAAATATGCATGCATATCTTTGCAGTGCCCCGTAATTATGATCCGTCGTTGCATCCAATGGAATCGGCTAGGGAATATGTAAGAGCTTTAAATGCCACCAAATTGGAGAGGGTTTTTGCCAAACCATTCGTAGCTAATCTAAGTGGACATCGTGATGGCGTCTCTTGTTTTGGTAAGCATCCCAAAAGTTTATCGACCTTGGTAAGTGGGGCTTATGATGGTGAAGTGCGTTTGTGGGACTTGGCAAATAAAGAAAGCGTACGTAGTTTTGTAGCTCATGAAGGATTTGTACGTGGAATTTGTTATGCGGTCAATGGTGAACGGTTTTTCACAGTGGGCGACGATAAAACTATCAAGGTTTGGAATTCTGAAGCACCTGATGTTGGGGAGGAGGAAGAACCTGTTAATACAATATTGAGCAGATCTATGATTACTGGTATATCACATCATCGCAAAGAAGCAAAGTTTGCTACATGTGGAGAATACTGTTCGATTTGGGATGAAAATCGAAATGATCCTTTAAAAAATCTAAAATGGGGTGTCGATACTCTACATGATGTAGCTTTTAATCCCGTAGAAAGTTCCTTGTTATCCTGCTGTGGTAGTGACCGAAGTATTATATTGTACGATCAAAGGGAAGCCAATCCTTTACGGAAAATGGTTCTTACAATGAAAAGCAATAAATTATCATGGAATCCTATGGAAGCATTCAATTTCACAGTTGCCAATGAAGATTGCAAGTACGACACATTGTTGATAAATTAAAAAAAACATAATTAATTTTTTATTTCTTTGTACATAGCCTTTATACTTTTGATACACGCCAATTAAACAACCCTTTGAAGATTCATTTCGATCACGTCTCCGCTGTTACCGATGTCGATTATTCCCCCACCGGAAAAGAATTCGTATCTGGCAGTTATGACAAAACCATGCGTATATATCAGACCCATCAGAGTCATTCACGCGAAATCTATCACACCAAACGTATGCAGCATATTGTATGTGTGGCCTGGTCATTGGATAATCGCTATGTTTTTACCGGTTCGGATGAAATGAACATACGTATGTGGAAGGCTAAAGCTGCGGAAAAACTTGGTGCCATACGTCCACGCGAACGTGTGGCTTTTAATTATCAGGAAGCTCTCAAAGAGAAATATGCTGCTCATCCACAAATTAAACGAATTGCTAATCATCGTCAAGTACCTCGGAGCATTATGAATAAACAAAAGAAGGGGCGTGCTGTTAAGGATAAAGAACTACGTAAAGAGGCCAATGTTCGCAAACATTCTAAACTCGGTACTGTACCTTTTGTGGCGGAAAAGAAAAAGGTAGTTTTAAAGGAGGAAGTTTAGTTAATTTGAAAACCTTTGTTATTTAAATTTACGAGTTTGTATTAGTAAGATAAAAATAAAATTAGAAAAATCACATTATTCCAATGCATACAGACACTTAATCCGAAATTAATGATAAAAAGGCCAATCCGCAAGGACTTTTCATATTTATGCCATTTATCTCCAATCCATTGGGAACTTAAAATTGGTGGAGTATTGTAATTGTTGAATTTTTTTAAATTAGGGAATGAGAGTTATGTGTGTCAATTTCATGTTTTATAAAAACCAGGATCTTTGTGTTGTACACACGTTGTACAAAATAACGTTTGTGGGCCTCCTAAGCCTAATGAAATACTTTTATACAACACAATATAGAACCTGAGACCGACCGACAGACAGTGTAATAGGATTCTTTGGCCCTATTTATTAAAAATTATTTTTAATAAATTGTACCATGCTAGTTTTTGATCCAAATCGAAAATGGTTTACCCGTTTGCAGTTATGATACAGATACACGGTCGTATTTATAAAAGATTAATAAAACTGTTTTCCCCATGTAAAAATCCTACAATAAACCTATTATATCTTTATTTATCGTTTATGAATAAAGACAACACACTTTAAATTTATAAAACCCGTCGTGTGTTAACAAATATTTTCAACCAAAATATAATAACATTTTTATTTGAAACTCGTTTTTAATTTTTCCGGTTTATAAGATTGTTAAGCCGAAACCACAGGGTAGGCCAGAGGTGGAACAATGAAATTACATCAATATTGACCGCATTTTAGGGAAAATGTGCCGTGTACACAATTTTGTACTGGAAACTAAAAATTAGACCGCAAGGTCCTGTAGCCACACGTTTAAGTTTTCTACATATGTATGTATATTAGTCGTCAAAAATTCATTTGTAATAACAGCTGTGCGTTGTACGCAACTCGAAAGAAAACAAATTATGGTGGCGGAATATTTCTAAAAAGAAATCTGAAATATTGTCCATATGATACGAGTATGTAAGGAGGTTCTTTTCAAAACTTGACTTTTCCACTCTTTGTGTTATTACACAATTTGAGAAAAATTTTTTTTAGATATGCAACTATGTATTTAACCCGAAACTTTGTTGGGAAGGTTAGTAATTTGTACAGGATTAAAAATTTTTACTATAATACCTATATTTTGAATAAATCCAAAATTTTAAAAGGAATAATGTAGTTGTGATGCTGCTGCTTGGAATAATCAATCAAGTTTTGTTATGTGCTCTAACGAAATGGGTAAAGTCATGTTGGAGTAGAATAATATACTTTTGACGAAATCATGCCTTCTATTTATATTTTTTTCTGGTGTAATTAAATATTTTTTACCAATTTTATGTTCGCAGAGTTTTCATTTCAATGTTACCAAACAAAGAAAGAGAATTTGAAAGCAAGTTGCATAAATTTTAAGAGAGCATCACAGAGTAATACAGGTACAAGCATCTCTACGACAAAAATGGCATCATTTTGCGAATGCCAAACAAACTCCATACATAAAAAGTGTTATAAAATGTTTTTTATATAAAGTTTGACGGACTCAAGATTATGCGAAAATCGGCATTGTATGTATGGATGGATTGGTAAAAGGAGGAGTGCATTGAAACTTGAACGAGTAAACCGCTATATAGGGCGTATTATTTCGGCTTAAGTGAGAGTTTTCAGATTTTATAAGATTGTTTTTTATTCTAGTAATATCTGACAATCTTATCTGATAATCTTAATGTGTATTACTCGAGGTTAAGGCTATAATTAGTTAAATTCAAATTGACCAGTTATAGTTACTCAAAACTGCAGCGCTGGGTTAGTAAATTAAAAAATGAGTCTGGTAGTATTATTATTCAGGCATTAAATTTTAATGAAAACAAAAACGAGACAACCATAAGACGAAGTCGACAAAAAGTTGATAACAACGGCGGCTTAGGGAAAATCGTCGGTGGCGGTTTTTAGTCGGCTTAAAGCTGGATGCTTTCAATATATAGGGTCAATAATTAACTTCGCATTTAAATGCCATTTAGCTAATTGCCACTTAAATTTAAGTTGCATTTAAATACAGTTTGAGTTTTTCAGTGTGAAAATAGAACAATTGTTTTTAGTTTATGTTAAACGGCTTTTACACAGTCAAAGCTTACTTTGCAAAGTTTAATTCAGCTGGGATAAAGACAGAAAAATAAAATATTCGTCTCTCTGTATTACTCCCAGTTGAATGAAAACTTTGCAAAGCAAGGTAAAAATTTTTGTTTATTTACTCAATAGTTGATTGTAAGTCAATTTTTACAATACGAAGAAGAATATTTTTCCTAAAGTCTCTCATTTACCCAATCTTGCAGTACGAGAACAGTTTTCGTGCAAATTGAGATCCCGCGGTCTCCTAATGTTGAGTACGATATCACACCTAATTTGTATACGTACCTACTAATTACTTATTTCTATAGTCCTAATGCGAGTTATTTTCTATAAAATTTCATTGCAAATTGGTGGAAAAAAACATTAGATGTTCAATGAGAGAAAACTAGAGACGGCTAAGCTTTTCAGCGACATAAGTCTCATGATTCAGCGGCGGCTCAAGCAACTGGTGATTTTTCGGCAGCGGCTTGAAGTCTATCAACTTCTCCGTCTGCCAACAACAAAAAATCAAGCGCCTATCCAGATTTTGAATATTGGTTGTACGAATTTTCTTGCTTAGGAATTTTTTTAAAGATGTTCCATGGAACTTTGGGAGAATCTGACACGGATGTGGAGAGCGATAATCCACATAATTTCGAATATGCCACACGTTTTTCAATAAGAAATAGCCAGAATATGCCCAGTGTGAGTAAAGCCGCTCAAGTTAAAAGAAAGTCAACTCTCGCCAGTGAAAATGTAAGAGGTGCTGCTCGTCGTAAAATTACTGCTCGCCAAAAGAAGTTTAAGCAATTTAAGGAAATCATGAAATTGCAGAATTCTACTCGTAAGTATGGTTTTGAATTTGTATTAATGCAATTCAATGCAAACGTTTATTCCTTTATAGATTTGCTAATACCAAAGTTACCATTTGCACGTTTAGTGCGAGAAATAAGTCTGGAAATTAATCCAAATATAGTACGCTACACTTATACGGCAATTGAAGGATTACAAGAGGCTACTGAAGCTTTTCTAACCCAAATGTTTCAGGATGCTTATCTGCTGACTATGCATAGGAAATGTGTAACTCTCTCAAAGGCTGATATTATTTTGTTACGAGGATTAAAAATGGACTTTTAGTTGTAATTGTTTTTGGAACAAATTTAGTTACCTCCAAATAAAAAACAAAATTACATAGGTTGAGAAAGTCTCGAGTTATGACCCTCTGAAGTTTAAATACATGTGTACGTTATCCGATTACCACTGCATTTCTGAAATTTATTTAAAAAATTTCAACTAGTTAATAGAATTTTTACAATATTTTTAGTATGTTCAAATAAAAGTGATCAAAAATTAAATAACTAACGATTTTCTCCTTTGTGGTATAACAAACTCCGTTACGAACATTAGCCAAAAAATAATCACTGGATTAAAAACTACTAAACAACCAATTTGTTCGAAAAATAATCACTAAATAAAAAACTCTGGCTTTGTTAACTAAAATATCTCTGCATAGCAATGAATACGTAATTACATACATTGTACATAGTAAATATACTGAAAACTTTGTATTTTCCCAAACTAGTTCCCGCTTCTTAATTGATTAAGAAGTTTTAATCAAATTCTGCATATCCAGCAAAATCTTTCACAGGATACCCATATTGGTCAGAAACTTATTGGAAATTCGCATATATGTATATATGAACACTTCAGAGATCCATAACTCGTAAACTATGAGTCTCCGCATATTTCTTAATTTAATATTATCTTATTCTGCATTTTTTTTATTTGGAGGTGCATTTGCTCCATTCTAAAAACAATAAATATCGAACGAATTCTTTACAAGTACATACATATTTTAAAATTCATGAAACGTTAGAACATATCGCTGCTTTATTGCAACGTAATCATGTCTAAAAGCACAAGTTTTTTTAAGATATGACTCCGTTGCAACAAAGGAACGATATGTATGTACATATATCAACGCTGGCAGAGTTCATTGAAAGTATATCGCTCTTTCATTTCAATGTAGTCATGTCTCAAATAACGTTTTTTATTTTGTGTAGTTTTTTAAAAAATATATTTTTTACCCATGAGATGAATCTCTTGAGGGAGATTACTTTTTTATTTTTTCATTCAGGTGTGAGTGAATTAAAAACTCTAAACTCGTTTTCTGAAGAACGAATTCTGACGATTCTTTAATCTATAGTAATTTAATTCAACGATATTTTTTCTTGCTTTTATAATATACATATTTTTATTGATAATATATATTTATCAGCTATATTATATCTATGTATGTTTGCATTATTTATTTATTTATTTAATGGTTGGTACATATTCTACACAAAGCACAGACTACTAACTACTTAAGTAGTTATCTGTGCTACAAAGTAGAATGTTTGCATTACATTTGCTCGTTTTAAGTTCATTTCGCAAAGTCTGCGTTCAGACTAGTCAAGTCTTATTGGACAGATTCTTGCTTTTTCTTCTTTGTATTTTCATTGATGTTCACACAAGTCATGTCATGTTGACGATATTTCCTTTGATATATCTTTATTTTTAAAGTTACGAATGAGAGAGCAAAACGTAAAGACAGTGCATGAGCGCAAAGTAATACCAGAGGTGACACGAACGGCATGCTATTGCTGTGTCTGTCGCACAGGAACTCGTAAACAAAGAATTATTCATGTTTTGTTGTGGTTTTGTATTCTTATTAATTTCTGACTCACTAAAAAGAGTTGCAGAAAAATATTAATTTAAGCAATATAATGCAAAAAGTAATATAACATTAAAAATAATATAAAATAAGAATTATTCATGATATATAGAAGAAGTAAATTTCAACACAATTCATCATTTCTTACTTCCAAAATGCTTAATTTTGTTTTCTTTATTTTCCCTCATCCTTACTTTATATTGCTATCTCTTTTTAACAGCATCTAGTGGCACAAAAAAGCTGATTTGCTCCAAAACATAACCTCAAAGTTACATCTCTGATTACCCTGTGGCATGAGTCTGAGTATTCTTTTCCTCATCACTCTCGCCCATAGAGTAGCAATCATGTCAATGTGCTTCAACACACGAGAAGAATTTTGCCGGCATAACATGCCGGCTTCTTGGTAACCGAAGCGAAGACAATGGTTTTTTGTTGGCGTAATGTTTCAACTGGCTACAACGTCACATTAGCAGCATAAACCCAATACATACACAATTATAAAAACACGTCAAATGAATAAAAAATAAAACTCTAATGCACTCGAAGCTGTGTATACGTATACATTTCCTGCCAGATGAATAATCATGCCGTGTGTTATGCAGAGAACAAAAATTGTGCGCTTAAAATTTATTCTCGTCTGTGAAGGCGCAATAAGATATGACTCGTCTACACGCAGACAAAACAATTGAACAAGAACAATCTACCAAATTATGAGTCTGGCAGCCTAGTTTGCTTATTCCTGTTAAGTAGTTACATGCGTTTGCTTCAAATCGGTCGTTAAAATGTCGCGTTCTTGTAATGTTTTAATAATTCGGTAAAATAGTGATATATAAAATGAAAAAGTGTTTAAATCAATTAATAAGTAGCTAAAGTTAATTATTCAAAGTTTTCTGTGTAGAAATTGTATAAATAAAAGAATATATTAAAATTATAGCAAGTGCATCTTCTCCAAATTATGATCGACTAATTTAAGGAAGCCTTCAATTCGTATTTTATGTATTTCTTGTTCATTTGCTTGTGCCATATGGTTGTGCCATTTGCTTAGTGTTGTTATTGTAATCGTTTTATATAATTTTGCTTGTGTGTTTGCTCTTTTTATTGCGACTACCCAATTGTATGCAATTTGTTTTTATCCATTATTTTTATTGTTGTTGTGAAAAAATCAAGTTGGCAAACGGAAAGAAGTTAGTAAGGCGAATTCATTTTAGTAAAATGCAATTATGTAAAATAAACAAGTGCTGCTACATCAGCGTTTATTTGTTTATAAAGGCGGTCATAGTAAGTGCATTAATAAGTTAAAAAATAAAATAAATTAATAAATAAAATAATTAATAATAATAATAATAATAATAATAATAATAAAAATAAATAAGTTAATAATAGAGTAATAAAATAAGTGAATATATAAATAAAATTAAACATAAATAAATAAAATGAAATTAATAAAAATTTTAATTTTACGTGTAAGTAATAAAAAGCTTATACCTATGTATAGATTATTGAGGTAAGATTTGATCTCTAAATATATGATAAGTATGTATGTACATACATATGTACGAACATACATTTGTGGAAAAAATAATAAAAATAAGATAATTATTAACATACCTATTTTTAAAAAATATAATTTCTGAATAATTTTTGGCAAAAGGTGTATGAAAAAGGTCTCGGTTTATGTTTTTCATGTTTGTTTTTGATTTTTTTACTCTAACTTGATTTCTTGTAATTGTACAGTTTTTCATATGATTGTCATAGAATTTCTATGGGGAAAACATGAATGAAAAACTGTTCGTACTTATAAACGTTTATGATTTTCTGCAGCAACTTCAAAAGGATAATTGAATAACTCTTGTCTGAAAGCTCAGCTGTAAATGCCATCTTAAAAAATTCGTGTGATCTAATTTTACATATTTTTATTCGTACTTACCATATAAAATATTTTGGAAGACCTTCATTTACTCGTACATAAAACTTTATTAATTTTTAAAATATAAGCAAAATTTAAAACTACGTATACCTGTTATCATTGCATTCAATTAAACTTTAGTCATATGTATTTAGTACTTTGTGGGCTCTCTTGCTTGTGGTATCAGATCTTATAGATCTGCGATTCATAGAAGTTATAAGATTCTTGCCCTTTTCCCAAGGAGTCGAATATCAATCTTCCTTAAATTTTATTCCGAGTTGTGCTTTATGTTTAGGCCGAATCTTACAAATACTCGTCTTTTTATAAGAAATATTATTTAAAGGATTGAGCTCGAGTTATTGCTATGTCCATTCCAAAATTTTCATTTATTTTCACTCTGCCACGCTATTCTACATGCACCAATCTATTAGGAGAATTTTGTATATAGAATATCATTATCATATCAGAATATTTTAATATATTTACATAGTTTGTCGTGCAGGTCGTGTCTCATATTAACAAATTTTGAGCTACTCCATTTGAAGTCAAATATTCTCAAAACTTGGCAGACCAATCAATATGATTAGAATTTTTTTTGCGATTTAGAAATGATATATCTTTCCAGATAGCAGATAAATATTAATTACTTTACATGGTGAGTAACCCTTGCCACCACATATTCCCTCAATTTTTCGCCACGCTATTCTGTCAGTTTTTAACATAACTATTTAACATAATGCCTTGTCTTTAAATTAACTCATATCGGATTAGAAGACTCTTTCCCTCACTTCTATTCCATCAGTTTTTTGCCTGACTTCGCATCTTGCTTTCAAAACAACCTATACCATATTTGAAGACTGTCATTGTTATAGATTTCAAGATATATTATAATAAGACAATCGTTAAGCAGCTCTGGGCTGAAGAACAACTCTCGCGTCATCGAATTATTTCCTAAGTGCGGTTAGGCTTGCGTGGCCTTCGAGAGTTTTTCGTCTCGCTCGCACTGGTCTTGCGATTCTTTTGTGAAATTTCGTTGACAACCACGTTGCTACTTGCTATGTGAAGGCATAGTTCGGGTATAGTCAGTCACAAAAACATTTTTAAAATACTCTTAATAACATCATGGACATATGGTCTAGTTACCGGCGCCATTTTTGTGCAACCATATTCTGCAAATTTATAAATAAATAAATAAATAAATAATATAATAAGAGTTACTTTGTAGGGTGGTCCCCTTAATCCGACTCCTACCAAATTATTGTATTGTCATACAAACAATATGCACGCATACATATAAGATTTCGTTACGCCACGGCTATTAGAGGAGGCATCAAGATTTGATTCTATTGCTTATTTTGTTAAAAGCGTTAACAACATCAAACGTGGTAAAATGAGATTAAAATTTTCAAAATTAAGATAGATTTTTGATATTTTATTTAATTTAAATACGCATAAATGAAGAAAGCCCTTTGCTACAGTAACTTAAGAATTACAATTTTTTGAGATATAACTATGTTAATTATTAAATGAGCGACAAGTGAAACTGTTAAGATACATACATACACACAGAAAAAAAATCATTGTGAAATCAACTAAAAGAAGGTTGATTGATTCAACTAGTTTTGTTAACAATTTTGCTTCATAAGCGTTTCATGGTAATTTATCATGATATTAAAGTAAAATAAAAGTTATAGTTATCCACTTTAAAACAACTAGAAATCATGTTGATTTGACATTGTACGCCAATTGAATCAAAGAGATTGTCATGTCAAAATAACGTTAAGATCCTTATTAAAACAATATTAAGAAAATTTATAATAACATGAATTTCATGTTGAATAAAAATATTTTATTTTATTTATTTTTATTATCTATTATAATTGAAATTATAACAAATCTTAAGAAATAAGGCACTAGTAACTAAGACTATCGGATTTGAATATATAAATTTAATGTCGAATCTAGTATTAAGCCATTTAGAAATAATGTTACAGCTATTTGAAATAACATGAAAATATTTTAAAATTACAGAAAATTCCATGTTAATTTAACATGGTTTCTGTATTGAAATAACATTTACGCAATGTAGTTTAACAATGGGACAGGCAGTTAGTAAAAACAAGTTAATTAATTTTTTTTAGGCTTACAAATATTTGTTTCTTAAATGTATTTTACCAGTTCGTCTGATTGGGAACCTTGTGTTGTATTTTGAACAATTGGAATATTTACTATGTATAATATTTCCGCCTTCGTCACTAACAAGATTAATATTTTCTCCTCCGGTTAATACATTTTCCACAGACCTTGTTAAACTCATATTATCATTGTTAGCTGCAGAAATAATGAAATTTAAACAATTTAATTCACTTAAAATTTATAACACTGCACTTCTGATGCTTCGTAAAGTTGCGATAGAATGAAAGTTGCTGTTTCTTTAATGCTGTAAAGCAGTGGTTTTCAACCTTTTTAAAGCAGCGACCCCAAAATGATTTTCAAAAAAACTGGCGACCCCTTAACGTTTATGCTCTCAAAGTTTGAAAATATTATTATTAAAAAAGGAAAAAAATAAAATTCAATGAAAATAAAGCTAAAACATGAAACTCCTTGCTTGCTATTCATTCAGCAGAAACTTAACGATAATCTTCTTTGTTTACACATCGGTATGTTGCAATGCATATGTGTGTATATGAAAAAAAATATCTCTGATGTGCCCATTAAATTTATTTGCAATTAATTTTTGCAATTAATTGTCGCTAATTTTCACTTGGTTGTGAACACTGAAGGAGCCAAGTCGCATTTGAATTACAATAAAATTAATAAACAGATAAGTTTCTTAAAAGACCTGTAGAATCGTCTATCTCAGGTGCTATTTTCCAAAAGAGCTGCAAGAAGATAATGGTGATTGCTGGGTATTAAATCCATTCATAACCAACTGCGTTGAGTTCGCCGATCTTGTCAATAATTTTAAAGAAATTTTATGTGGGCTGGCAGCGGACAGTGTGCTCAAAATGGAATATTTATCTCAAAATAATTAAACATTTTGGGTAAAGCGAAAGGCTTTTTCACAAATGGTGAACATTAAAACACAAAAAAAGGAATAAACTAAATTGAGAAAATGAATTGATTGTTTGCGTTTCACAATTGCAACCACGTTTTTCGCATTTAATTAAAAATAAGCAAGCCCAGCGTTCGCATTAAGTAAGTACTTTTATGTTTTTGAATTAAAATAAATTGAATATTAAAAAAATATCAATGTACTCGTATTTTATTTAGGTCAGCTCGCGAATCCCCTGGGCGTCGCGACCCATCGGTTGAAAACCACTGCTGTAAAGTGATTTTTTTCTCTTTTATCATGAATTAATTAATTAATTTTATTAATTTTATTTGAACATGTTTCATGATTTTTTTAACATACTGCAATTTTATATTAATATTATTTCAGTCATTATTAATATTTCACAAATTTTATTTAAAATTTTTAACATGTTGATTTAACATAAGCCAACGCTGGTTTATATTCAAAATTGACAAAAGTTTTTTCAAAGTAGTATGTACTCGTATTCCAATGTAATTTTTATTGTTTATAACAATGTTGATTTTACAATAGTTAATCTTGTTTCAACTATATGCAATGTTAATTTTACATGAAAAACTGTAATTATTACTACAAGGTGGCGCAAAAATAACCTTCCGATGTTTTTTGGCTGTAATTAAAAAAAAAATGAAAAACTTTGATTCTTCTTGTGGATTATTTTTATTTGGTCTTTTTTTACATCAAGTCGAGAATATGATGTCATGTAAATGGCCGCCGCCACAGTTGATTGTCATTTGAGCCCTTTTTATGGCATTTTCCATCACTTTGGCCAAAACTTCCGGCGATAGGTCCTCACATTCCTGACGGATATTGTCTTTAAGAGCTGCAAGAGTCTGAGGCTTGTTGACATAAACCCGCGACTTCAAAAAGCCCCACAAAAAGAAGTCTGCAGCGCACTGTGGCTGAAAATCGTTTTTCATTGGCCAAAACTCAAATTTTTTTTTGTCACCGATTTTTAAAATTTTTACGCCCTTTTGCAGCTAATATATCCAGATTAAGGTAGCCAAAAAATTAGGTTAAACTATTGATAATTGTGAGCGTGTCATGCTGTCAAACTCAACGGTTTTTTGTAATTTCAGAAAAAGGTGTTTTTCTTTTGTTTTTTATAAAAAATAAATGGTTACTACTCGCAAGTTATCATCGATAATGGCCTGCGGTCTTTTTTATAATGTTGGTAGGTTTATAGTCTTTAGTTTTTGTAAGTGGTCAGAGCTCTAGCGTTTAATATTAAGGGCGTTACGGAATATTTATGAAACTACTATATTTTTCTCAAATTTAAACTTTAGTGGAATAGAACTTCTAGGGAACAAGAGGGAACAAGAAATGTATACCACCCGGAGAAAGGTGAAAGTGTCCTCTTTAACGCTATATATACTTTTGCACCCGCCACGAGCCGCCTGTAGAACACTTTTTTCATTTTAATGAAATTACTCCAAAGTACTCGTATACAATGGTGTATATAATTTTCACTTTTTTGCCTAAAAGTTTATGTTTTTTACTTTAGACTACGTAAAACTAAAAAAATTAAATATAATACCTGCGAAAGGGTTTAATGGCTTTGTTTTGATCAGCCAAAAATTGGTAATAAAATTATCACAAATTATCACAAAATTCTACAGTAAACATATGATCTGTTACTAAATTTACCTGTTATCAAATGTTAGGGTCAACCAAAGTCATAAGCAATTTTATAACAATAATCGCGACATTAAAGCACTAAAGAAAAAAAAAATAACCCAACAACAACAACAAATATTGGCGAGATACTAATCAGTTTTACCTGATATTAAGGTCTGGACAACATGTGCAGTTTTGTGCAATTTAAGCACTACCTGCTATGAAATTAAAGATCAATGTGTGAATAACATGTATCTAAAAATGTATAAAACTACGGATTCGATAAGGGATTACTCAGTTAATCCTCTAAGTGTACGGATAAAACATAACAGACGCAAATAAAAATATTCAGAAAAATATGAAGAGCTTCAGTTATAAAGAACTGGCGGAAGAGTATTTTAGAAACAAAAACCAGGAAGATGTTCTTAGTTACGTTAAAATAAAATTAAACTTAAATTCGTGGAACACATACTAAAAATCAATTATGATTTGGATTTCGGGTCTTCAGGATCAATAAGAAACAACGAAACCAACAAAGAGTTAAGAAGTTCAAAAAAGAAACATGTTCAAGATGAATATCGCAAATTAGGATTGATTATAGATCAGCCAAAACAAGGGTCAGGCAATACAAATGATGGCAATACCGCAAGAAGATTCTTTTCAGATCCAGAAACAGCATCTGAAATAACAGGAGTGGATTTAAACCTCATTTTCAGATTTAAAATAATCCTAGAAGTACTTGCGTGCAATGAAGAAATTGACTCTAGAAAATTTGGAGATTATGCAAAGGAAACTGCAAAAATATATACAACCAACTACCCATGGAGAAATATGTCTGCAACAGTTCACAAAATCCTTTATCATGGAGAAGATGTCATTAAATATCATTTGGTGCCACTTGGAGATCTATCAGAGGAGGCTCAGGAAAAAAAGAACAAGGATTACAGATTTTATAGAGAGCACAATACTAGAAAAATTTCAAGAAATTCAACAAATGAAGATCTATTTAATATATTATTGGCAACGTCAGATCCGTTTATCTCCAGTATTCGAAATCAATGGAAAGTGGAACATCGGGATTTAGATGAAGAAGCCAAAAAACTACTAAAGAACAGAGATAGCACAGAACAAAATATGGAATATTTGCAATCAATATTTGAGTCAAATGAATAATAATTATAATTGCCTTTCATTGTTATTTAAGTACGAAAAACATAGTATTAGTAAAAAATAATAATAAACGAACCTACCATTGTTACAAATGCTATTAAAATTTATTGCAGTTTTTATTTTAAAATGTTTTTAAAATTATCAAATTTGACAGCAAAAAATAATAAATTTTTCTGTAGTAATAGCAATATTTTTAGATAATATTATTAACGTTTTTTTTAAGTGTAACTATTCTTTGAGTGTAAACAAATTTGCAAATTTGTCAGCAAAAAATTTTAAATTTTTCAGTAATAGCAAAATCTCCAGTTGATTTTACTATTTTTTTCAGTGTACAATTTTTTTAAGTGTAACATAAAAAAAATTCCATTATTACAAAAATTATTTATAATTATTATTAATTTCCAAATATTCAAATTTTTTAATAAATAAAAAAATAATAATTCCATATTTCACTCTAAAAGTTAAAAAAAATTCAAAAGTTCAACTTTGACCTAGAATTCCTTAAAAAGTCCTCAATCAATTTTAATAAAATTTAAACTGAGTCAAGCTGAACTAAATATCTATCCAATAAAAAAAAAATTACTTCAATATTTCAATCGGTTCAAAAGTTACAGAGTTTTGGCCAATGAAAAACGATTTTCAGCCACTGTGCAGCGGTCAAATCAGGCGATCTTGCTGGCCAGTGCAAATCGCCAAAACGGGAGATTAGGCGCCCGGGAAATGCATCCTTCAGCATATCGGTTTGGCACGTGCAGTGTGTGCCGTTGCACCGTCCTGTTGGAACCACATGTTTTCCAATCCCAATTCATCAAGTTGCGGCAAAAAGAACTCGTTAATCATTGCTCTGTAGCGCTCACCATTCACAGTAACCGTTTGGCCCGCGACGTCTTCGAAGAAAAAAGGTCCGATGACTCCTCCAGCGAAAACAGCACACCATACAGTGACTTTCAGCGGGTGTAATGGCTCTTCGTGGGTTACACGCGGATTTTCAGTGCCCCAGAAGCGTAAATTTTGCTTATTTACGTACCCGCTAAGATGGAAATGGGCCTCATCACTCATGATTATTTTTGATGAAAAATCATCTTCCTGTTGGTGGTGATTTAGGATGGCTAGAGCGTATGTTAGACGCGATTGGCGGTCAGCAGCTAACAGCTGATGCACCGTATGGACTTTGTACGGAAACATCTTCAAATCTTGTACCAAAATTCGCTGTAAAGAGTGTCGACTGATACCCATTTGCGTGGCACGTCGTCTGGTCGATGTCGACGCCGCTTCCATGACATCCTCGGCTACAGCAGCAATATTCTCTGCAGAACGGCTACTCCGGGGTCTGCCACGCCTGGCAGCATCTCGTGTTGTGCCAGTCTCTTCGAGGCGAGCGGCTAAACGTCGCAGTGTTTCACCAGTAGGCGTTGGACGGCCAGGAAATCTGCGACGAAATTCACGTTGTGCCAAAGTCACCGACCGATTATTGGTCAAATAAATAGTCACCAATATTCCGCGTTCTGGAGCAGTGTAGCGTAACATTGTTTATTAACGTGTATTTCGCATGTGTTTACTACACAAATATCAAAACAGAACTGACATTAGGGGCCAATCGCAAAATTTATAGCATTTTCTGATAGGAGGATTACTTTTGCGCCACCTTGTACAACGGAATTTACAAAATTAAACATTAACCGATGTTATTTTAACTCTGTTAAAGGTAAAATTTAAAATGCACAATATTATTTCAATGTCATTAATTTTAAATCAACATATTTTAATACTAAATTAACAATTTCAACCATTGATTTAAATTGAAACAATGTTAAAAGTAAATTCAATTGGAATTTTTCCCACATATTAACAATGACTTGATATCAAAATTTCTTCATGTTGATTTTCCACTGGGTTTTTACTGTGTGTACGAGTAATATATGATGTGTATACTTATGTATGTACATATACATATAAATAAAGACACAAAAAGCATTTATTTCTGCTGCCCAGTAAACACAGTTTTGAAATGATTTGATATCAAACGCTAACAAATATATCATGGTAGAATAATTCAGGTAGTGTCGAAGCTACAACAACACTGCTTTTAGGTTCGAAGCTGTCAAAAAGCACAAAAGAAAAATTGCAAAATGGTTGCATTTTCTGTTCTATAAAGAATTTTGTTTCTTTTCATTTTCTTATTTGCATTTGAAACAAGTGATAAAGTGTGCTTTTTTAGTAGTGTGGGTGTGTGTTTATAATATATAATCATATTTTGACAGCCCCGAACCCAAAAAAAGTCCGTTAACGCTTCGATTCGGTCTGTATTATTATACCATGAAATATTTGTATATCAAACCTTATTTCAAGCGTGTGTTTGTTGGGTAACGCTCTCATGCTGTGCATGTATGTATTCGTAAAGTTAAAACCCCCCTTTAAAATGGAGAAAGTTTTAACGACAAAATGTCGAAGGAGAGTAAAAATGGAAAAGCGAGAGTGCAAATTTCGACCAGTTTGTATGAAAAGTCAACCGCAAAACTACATTTGTATGTATTAAGGATATAAATAGGTTGCTGTTTCTTTAATATGCTTTCAATATGCCGCTGTTAACTTCACATTGAGTAATGGACAATATTGTTGTTCTTGTTGTGTATGAATATGTTCTATACGCGTTAACATGACTTTGAAAATATTTTAACATTGTCCTTAAAATATAATGCTGTTATTACTAACAAGTAAAGGTTACTTGTATAATAAAAATAACAGCACTCTAACGGTTTTCTTAATTCAAATAATCATTCGTGCTTATGTTGTCGTACTACATGGTCGTTAACATCGGTTTTCTGCAGTTAAAGTAAATTAAAGTGATTTTGACAAGTTTGAAAAATAAATAAAAAATTTGTGGAAAATTTCAAAACAGCAGTAAAATAATATATTAAAAATTAATATATATAAAAAAATATTATAAAAAATATAAAAATCTTTAAGTGGCCAAAACAAATAAAAGCAACAAATTTAAAACGCAAAATCAAAATATTGTTAACAAGTGTTTGTTGAAAATCCATTAAAATAAAAGCAGCAGAACTAAGGCAATAAAATTTCCTTTTTTTAATTTCTGTTATAAAAGAATTGTGTATTTCTGCAAATAAGAGAGATTTAAAAAGTCACATAGTATATGAATGTGTGCATGAGTGATTATAATCCTTTTTATTACTGCATGTGGTGCCAGAAATCATTTAAGTTTGCTTAATACATTTCATCTAAAGCTGACATCCTATCTAAGTACTCCAAACTTTCTCATCGAATATTCTATGTGCGGAGGTAATAAATGTGAACAAAAGTACATAATAAAAAAAATATTTGCTAAAGTAAACAAAAAAAGCGAAATATTTATTTATTTAGCAACTAGCCTATCGGGGGCACCTACATAATACGTTAATACATCTCTGAACTAAATATGCGAAATTTGAAACAAGTTTTCCGACGGTGGAGTGATTTCTTTGCAATGAGTAGACAAATCTTGATATGCCAGTTAAGAGACATAGAATTCGATACACAGTTTTAAATTGATTTAATTGAGCAAAAATACAATTAAAAAAAATATCGTTACCTCGTTCTTCCAAAGCGTTTCCACAATGTTCAGACTTAAGCGCTTGTTCCTTAGTTTTTGAGTTATTTTAGCAATATTGTTTCTTGATTTTTACATTAGATAAAATTTGAGATTTTTGTATATATTTTTTAGCGATAAACTTCAATAAATCCATGTCTTATCAAAATATCAACAAAAAAAATCCATTCGCAAATAACCAGATTTTGCTTGTAAAATTGTTAATTATACCAAATTTCAAAAAAGTTATGTCCCCCATATGTATATTGCTGAATCTGGACATAGACTAAATAGTGCTGGAAACTACTAGTTCTAGGGTACTTCAACATTGCGGCCCACCTGAAGTGTCCAAATAAATTTGTGTATAAATTTATTTTAAAATATGTTTTGCATTTCATGTTTTGATATAATTGATTATGTTTATTATGTTTTTACATTTTTTTTACATTTTCGTGCTTTTATAAAAAAAGGAATTTAGATAATTTTTAATTCGTTTAACATTATGTGGAACGTAGTGTAAGTATAGGACGAATGTATTTGACTCAATATCATCGCTCTGTCAGATATCTGCTACTAATAAATTTATTTTAATTTTATTCTAAATCGTGTTAAGAATGCTGAATTTTCTTCTATAACATTTATCAAGTCAATTACTTTTCATTGATCTTTTTAAAGTAGGAAGTGGTTAACGGCGTCGGTGACTTTACCCCAGGGCTGGGCAGTATTTGAAATACATATTTAAAATACAAATACGTATATTGTATTTGTATTTCAAATACATGACGTGCAAGTATTTTGTATTTTAAATACATGTCATGCAAGTATTTTGTATTTTAATTACATACAAAAAATGGCAGTATTTTGTATTTTAAAAACATAGTTTACAAACGACGAGGATTTTGTAGATAGGGATGATGGTGAATCTGGGACATCAAATTTGGAGTTGGAATTTGTCAGTTTCTTCAGTGACAAGAGCAAAGACATTATCACTCTTGACAGCTATCGAAATATAAAAAGAATATTCATAGAATTTAATACACGTTTGTGCTAATCAGGACCTGTCGAAAGATTATTTTCTTCAGGAGGTTTTATTTATTCTCCAACAAGAAACAGTTTGTCTGATGATACATTCAAAAATCTGATATTTATGAAAGGAAACAATTGTTTTGTTGATCTAATGTATTTTTTCGTTTGAATAAAAATGGTGTATTTTGTATTTTAAATACATACATGACGTACATACATGTACGTATTTGAAATAATTACAATAAATGGAAATATTTTGTATTTTCCAAGTAAAAAGTATATGGATTAATCCATAATCGAGCAATATAGGAGTAATGACTTGTTCATCCATTTGGAGTAATAAGCGAGCTATCGAAACTTTTTGTTTTTGTTTTGTTGCTTATGCCTCGCTTAATATTCCAAATGGATCAATGAGGGATGTATCAGTTCGTTTTTGATTTTTTTTTCTTTGACATAACTGGTAATTGTTGATTTTTTCGTTTTGTTTTTCTATTTAGTCAGTTTAGTTTTAACAAGTGAAAGGCACGTATCCAGCATATCCGGATTATGAAAAATCTTTAAAGCTGGCATTTCGTAAATGTAAGGCAACTGTTTACCGACAGACCTACTCGTCGAAAACTATGACCTCGTCGAATCCAACAAAAAAACAATAATAACGTTTTTGAAAAAATTTTGAAAAATAAATGAATATTTTCTTGTTTTTTGTAAAAAATAACCAAATTTGTATTTTATATGAATGTCTACTCCCTTTATGCTCTTTTAGGAGACAAAAACGATGACTCCCTTTATGCTCTTTTAGGAGACAAAAACAATAACTCCCTTTATGTTCTTTTAGGAGACAAAAACGATTACTCCCTCTGTCGTCATTTTCAAGATCAAAAGGAGTACTCCATAAGGAGCTTATAAGGAGCACTCGTGTCTGCGGACATGCTGTGTTAAAAATCCAATGAGGTCCGGGGTTTTATGGAGTAATCCATTACTCGCAAAGGAGCGCTCCAAGATTACTCTTTGGATGATCCTATTTTTTACTGTATTTTAAATACATACATGATTTGTAAGTATTTTTTATTTTAAATACATACATCACGTGGAAGTATTTTGTATTTGAAATACCGCAAATCATGTATTTTGCCAAACTATGTGTATTATACAGTTTATTTCAGGCTACAACATATAACTTTTTAAAGTTTTTCTTTTTTGAGGATATGGAAGGATATATTTTTAAAATGATTTTTGTTTGATTTTTAGTTAGGAGAATTGAAGAAAACATTTTTCTAAGACCATACAGAGCCTTAACTCTTATTTAGTACTACTATTGCCAAGAAATATTACTTTTTAGTATAAAAAATTCAATAAAATACAATTTATCACACGGCATACATTGTAAATGTTTTTAATCTCGCCAATTTGTTATGTTAAATTCGTACCTAAGTAATGCTAATGTAGTTCTTTGTACTATAATTAATATTAACTTTGTGGCACGGTCTACTTTTCCAATCATAATTTTGTATCGGCACGACAATAGAAAGTGTGAGCACAGTTTCACAAAAATCGCTTTACTAAAAATTATTACTTTGTATGGGTGTGGCATTGCTAAATTTTCTAATAAAAAAAATTGGTTATCAGATGAACTCGATGTACATGTGTACTCGAAAGTGGAAAGTTTCATAAAAATCGGTTAAGTAGAATTAGCTTCAAAAGAATATTTATTTTAAATGGGGGTGCAACTGCCCCGTTTTTAATAAATATATAATATATTTTGACGAAAAGTTAATGTAGGTACAAAGTTTCATAACAATCGGTTATATATAGTTAGTTGAAAAACAATATTTATTTATTTTTTTGTATTGTCACGGGAACTAAATGTGTGTGCAAAGATTCATAGGAAATGCTAGAGAATTTCTTTTGTTATACTATAAATAATATCTACTTTTTGTTGAGGCCCACTTTTGTAGCCATAACATTCCATTGTTACGCAACTTCAGAAGTACTCGTATCTGTATAGTAGAAGTATTGAAAGCAACTCTCACAAGATTTGATTACAAAAGCTCAGATGAAGGTAAAACTTAATGACACTTTTTAATAAAATATACATAATTCTTATTGTTGTGAGTATCACGCTCTGTTAAGTTTTTGCGATCGTAATTAATTTTTCAGAAGTGAAGTGAGTGAGCATATACATTTTTTGCTCATTGATTATTTATTGTATCTTCAATATAAATTGATATTAACAGACCAAACTAAATTAGCGCGTCAAGCGTAGCGTTTTCTAGCGCCTGGCTTTTACACTTTTACAACTTACTTAAATAAGAGCATCAACGTTGTGTCATAAAGAGTAATTCTGACTTATTTCATTTAAGGGAAGCCGTAAAATACAAATTAAAATGGAAATAAAACAAGCTAAATTGCCATTACTTTGTATCAATAACAAAAGCAAACTAAAAAAACTTTCTTTTAACAACCAAAAAAAAATCGGATTTTCCAATTGCAAGGCGTTGACCCTGCGCTATTTGGGGTTGCTTCTTACATTTTGTAAGAGTATAATAATTTTTGACAGATAGAAATCGCTTGATGCGCTAATTTAGGTTGATCTGCAATTACAAAATGTTTAATTATGCTTGTCCAGCCAGCTCCAGACAAAAGACTTAGTTTCTGTAGTGCTCGGCTGAGCGCAAGAGTGTGCCCTCTGCAATTTAGGATTTTGCAAGCTCTGTGGATTTAAGTTTCATCACTGACGATAAAATGTGTGGTTTATTCGGATTGAAATTCTTGTCTGAGCTTTAAAGTTTTATGCCAGATAAGAATCAATATTTGGCTTCTCTGTCCTAAATAAACACTCAGTTTCATGCAAATTCTGTAAACAACAGTTTATGTGCTGTTCGGTGTCAGATACAGATTTATATTTTCATATTCATTTACTACGGTAAAAAGTGGTTAAATTAGCTTTAATTCATTGCCAACATTGTTATTGCTTATTTTGCTCACGTTTTAAAACTAATTAAATGTGCTAATTTATATTTGTAAGTAAAATTTTTAGCATTAGGGTGACACTCATTCAATTATTTTCATTTAAAATAATGATGAAAATTTCCTTCTCCAGTGCAAACTGAAGTTATGTTCCTGGGGATTTAGATATAATAAAGGTTGTCTCAGTTAGAATGCACTTTGTCCTTTCCAAAACAAAAACACGTATTTCTTATTGGATTATAAAGAAGACATGTTCCGTTTAAGTATGAAATAAAATATACGTCAAATGGCCCCTACGGCTCTGGCGGCAAGTCATTATTTTTTCATAAAATTTTCCATCAATTTTTCACAGAGACTGTATCTTATCGATGACGCATTGGATCTCGGATTTCTTTCAGGCTTATGCGGCTAATCCCGAGAGTTAACGAAATCCCAAAGCAAAAAATCGTACGCCGTTAAATCGCATGATCAGTTGACATCAGAATTTTTTGAAATTATTTGTTCTGGAAATCGTTGCTGCAATAATTCGATTATTCCATGTTCGATGCGGCAGGTGGCGTCGTCTTGCTGAAACCACTTGTTGTCCAGATGCATCACGTCCAGTTGAGGCCACAAGAGCTCCGTTATCATGTTGATGTAACGAATGCCGTTCACATTCACTTCAATGCAGAATATGACTTTTTCGAAAAATTGGCATTGACATCACTCTACTTCATTGTCCATATAACGAGCTTCATTTTTAATAATCGGAATAAGCATATTGTCGTTCCGAAGTTATCTTCACGTACATTACAAAATCAAAAAAAAAATAATAGACAAGACCGCTTCTCCTAAAAACGGAAGACTTGACCAGTCAAACCTCTCGTGTGTGAACCGGGTCTAAGATCTTGAACTTGTGCTCTGGAGGTAGTGCGAATTCGGATTATGTAGTAATTTCTTTTGAATATAATAAAAAAAATAAAATTTTTTGCAGATACGCAAATATAATTTTGGGACGACGATATGTCACAACTCAAAACTATTATTTTACATATTCAGTACAATTTCAAAAAGTTTTTATTTATCTAGTCTAAACATAGACTAGCTCAACCCACAACAAATGAACCTTTTTAGAATTCGAATCTGAGCATATCTCGAATAATATATTTAGTATATATTCAATAAAATATTAATTGTTTCATTAAAAACACATTGAAATTGGTTATTGAGGGGAATTGCTAAAATTTAGTTTTTGAAATTTATAATCGCATTTTCGCAAAATTATAATTTTATATATTCAGTAAGAACATTAATTACAAATGGTTATTTCATATGTTTCTTATGTTATTTTTGGTTTCTTGTAATCAGTAAATATAAAACTTCCATCTAACAAGAACTTGCTCAAGGCTCTGATAGCACAAAAAGCTTTGAAGAGAATCCCTAATATTTTTATGCTTAAAATTTTCGCTTTATTTTTTCATTTTCCGTATCTGGCGTATAGATAAATTATTATTTTGTGTTTGGGTTTTGTGAAATACTATTTGTTGCTATAGCCCAGTAGCATCAGCAGCTACCAACGTTTTCAATGTAGTACACTTAAAAAAAAGAATTCCGACAAATTTTCAAAAAAAAGAAAACAATAAAAAATATTTTTGCAATAAATTTGTCATTGATTCAATTCATCTGATCACAACCCAAATTATGTAAAATTTTTAGTAAATGAAAATACGATTTTAATATGTAAAGTCATTGAGTATGCAGTTCGAGTATGTAAACTAGATTTTTGTGTTTTTTTTCAGTGTACAAATAATTTTTACAATTTCTTGTTTGCTTGTGGCAAAAATAAAAGGAAAGCAACGCAAACTGTTGTTTTCTACAAACATGTTGTAAATTGTTGGTTTTCTGGTTGTTATTCTTTAACCACAATTTAATTTTGTTTTGGAGTGCTATTTTTTTTTTGTTTTAGCCAACAAATTTTTTTTCCTTAAATTCTCTGCAGCACTTTGGCATTGTTTGCGTTTTAATGTTTTGTTTTTCTTCGTTTTAGAAAAAATTAGTAATGGTTAAACGACAAAATTAATGTGCACTTAAACTTTTGCAAAACTAATTATTAAATTTCATAAAAAGATACTGAAAAGGTACACAAAGTTTTTGGATTTATTCATATCCTGATTATTCTCGCCGCGAAATATATTAGCAGCAGCTGATTTTTTATATGTATCTGTATATAGAATGATTTTTGTCAAAACAATTTTTATAACGACGGCCTATATTCAAAAAGCTTTCTATTCCATTTTTACGAATCTGCGTTTTGATGGGAAAATATTGCATTACCAGCATTATTTTTTAAAAATTTATGGAATTAAACAAATTTTAGTTCATCTGTTTTTTCTTTCAAATAATTTTAGCATTCTGAACATTAATCTAGTAATATTTTTAAAATTCACTCTGAGTCTGATCAAAATTAAATTGATATTATAAACTATTTATATTTTGGTCCACTCGCAGTAGAAAACAATAAATGGAAAAGTTGAAAATACGAGTATTCAAGAAATTTAGTATCAACAGAACACCACTTTTTTATGATTCCATTTTCAAAGGAACAATAATTTTAAAGATTTTAGTTGTATTTTTATAATTTATATATTTTTTCTTATATTGTGAATAGTTAATTTTAATTTTTGGTATTATTATATTTTATCATATAATATGAACAAATATATGTAAACAATTTACTGAATTCATTAACACAAAACTTTTTATGCACAATACGATAAGATATTGAGAAATAGGTCAATAGATTTTTATATCGTTATTGATTAAATATGAATAACAAAAACAGAATTATACAAAAATAATTGGTTCAACAATTTACATAGAAAGTCAGATTTCTGTACGTAATTACTCTCAGATAAGTCCATAATATGGTAGCATTTATTGAAGTTAACACATGTGCGATGAAAAGAATAATTATTATAGCATATCGTCATATAAAATGCAAAATAACGTAACATCACTTTTCATAAGTTTACAGGAGAAACAAAAAACTGTATAACACGGAAACTGTTTGAGATATTGAAATCATATTTTTACGGTCTTTAGCGCTTTCTAGCGAATTTTGAGCAAAAGGACAGCGTATTTTTTATGTAAATAGTTGACAACACGTTGATGAACGTTTTTTTTTGTTTAATAAAATCATTCACTTGATACGTTATTTTGAATTTGGGTTATAACTTTTTTGTTTTTGTTAACAGAAGCTTAAAATTTAGCACACATATGTAATGTGATGTAGTAAATCGTAATCAATAAAAATCTCAAATATTATTTTTTTGATGATACGTTGTTTTGCATTTTAGGTGACGATATACAGAACGGTAGTACTTTAATGTAGTTTAAGTTCAAAATTTCAGATGGGTTGAAGTTTAGTTGATTAAGTAGCAACTCTAAATCAACATCATCACAAAATAGGCCCACAGCAAATAAAGCACTCAGCATCAAGCGTCAACTTTTTAGAGGTCGCAATTTTATCAAAGCAAGTCTGCTATGATACGGCGGCATAACATACGAAAATTAAAAATTGTTTTTGTACCGATTCAATATTATTAATATGAATAGAATAACAAGAATCCCAAACAAATAATCCATACTCAAGAATTGGTCAAACAAGAGAAGTATATAAAAGTTTTGCAATACATATAAGGATCTAGAAATTCCATTTACCAGCGTTTCATGAATTCAAGGACCCCATAGGCTTTATTTACCATTATATAGATGTGATCGCGAAATTTCAACAAGATCCAATATGGTTTCAACTTTATTTAAAATAGCAGTATCAATATAATAAGAAGTCTCGATCGGATTGTGTCTGAAAAATGACAAATGTTTGCATTTCGAGTTATTTAACTCCAGTAAATTAAATCTGCAGCATTGATACAAATTCCGACAGTCGGCAGTTAATAAAGTGTGTCCATTAATGCCATTAAAAGAGTTAAAAAATTAAACTTCAGCGGCACACATGAGTACTTTAGAATGCAGAGCAACAGTAGGAAGGTCATTGATGAATAATGTGAACAAAATTGGACACAGGTGACAACCTTGAAGGACACTTGAATGATTTTTCATATAAGATTCCCAAATTTGACTTGTGAAGTTCTTTGTGATAGATAAGAGTTTAATCATTTTAAAGCAGGTTAACTAAAGTCCATAAATGACAACTTTATCGAACGCCTTACGAAAATCAGTATATATTACATTAGTTTGCATTGTATTTGACAAACTCTCATTGGCAATAGTGGTGAGTTCCAAAAAATTAGTTGTAGTTGAGCGAGAATTACGAAAGCCATGTCGACATGGTGATAGAAGGGAAGAAATTTGATGATATAGACAATCAGTAAGAATTTTTTCGAGGAGTTTTGGAATTGCATTAATTTTAGCGATGCCTCTGTAATTAGATACATCAATTTTTTGAATAAATATATTATATACGATTTTTTCCACACTGATGGCAAATAACATGATTCAATAGATTTTTTATATAATACAGTAAGAGGCGCGGACACGAATGCAGCACAGTTCTTAAGGATGCAACTAGGAATACTATCGGGACCTGGGCTAAACGAGTTTTTCAGCGACTTTAAGTTCGAAAGTGCAGTGTCAATATTTCACAAGAATGAGTTTAGCATAAGGATAAATTGCTTTGGTATCATTCATAAAGTTGCAAATTTTTAAACTTAAATATATATGAGATTGAGACATAGGTGCCCATTTCATTCAACAATTATTAAATGGCTCCACCCATCACTTTGTTATGTTCTTTTAATTTAGTTGTCTGCCAGACGGTAAGAAGTGCACATGATCGTAGTTTGTTGTAAGTAACAGTGCGAAGAAAAAATGGAAAATTTTTCATGATTATGAATGCCTTTGGTAATGCTCAATGTGTTTTGTGTTGTCAAACTTTTAAAGTGCATTATGAACGTGCTATTACAAGGCATTATGATTCTTTTCATAGTGATATGAAAAGATATAATGACGAGGAAGCACATAAGCTCTTTATAGATTTTAAAAATATTAAAAATTGAAGGGATGGTCAGAAAGGCTTGGAATCATTTCAATTTGTAAGTTTTTAAAATTATTGTATTGAAATTGTGATAATAAATTTTTTTATTTAAATAGACGATACCCTTGAAAAAGTTAACATAATATTGACGAAACGTTAGGTAAATACGTAGTATAATTTTTTTTTATAATTTTAGCTGAATTATAACCATCACCCATCATCAAACTTAAAATTGGCCAAAATTAAAATAAACTGAATTATATTATTTATTTAAAAAGTCAAATAAATAAATAAATAAATAAATAAATAAATAAATAAATAAATAAATAAATAAATAAATAAATAAATAAATAAATAAATAAATAAATAAATAAATAAATAAATAAATAAATAAATAAATAAATAAATAAATAAATAAATAAATAAATAAATAAATATAAATAAATAAATAAATAAATAAATAAATAAATAAATAAATAAATAAATAAATAAATAAATAAATAAATAAATAAATAAATAAATAAATAAATAAATAAATAAATAAATAAATAAATAAATAAATAAATAAATAAATAAATAAATAAATAAATAAATAAATAAATAAATAAATAAATAAATAAATAAATAAATAAATAAATAAATAAATAAATAAATAAATAAATAAATAAATAAATAAATAAATAAATAAATAAATAAATAAATAAATAAATAAATAAATAAATAAATAAATAAATAAATAAATAAATAAATAAATAAATAAGTAAATAAATAAATAAATAAATAAATAAATAAATAAATAAATAAATAAGTAAATAAATAAATAAATAAATAAATAAATAAATAAATAAATAAATAAATAAGTACAGAAATAAATAAATAAATAAAAACTTTGCTTTGATTGCGTAATGCAAATATTGTGGAAACACCTATAAGGTGCGATTTTAACATATTGATACTTTTTTGAATTACCTTCGCATATCGTAGGCAATGAAACAAACAATAGCAAAAAAGGTTCAAGGGGATCTAATATCAGTAAAATATTCTTATTTGATGATATCCCATGATTTTTATGCATAACTTATAAACTCAACGAAAAACCTAAATGTGAATCTGTGCAGTGATGGCGTATGAGTTACATACATTCATGGACAATTAAATTAAAAATTGCTCATACGTATAAATATCTTTGTTAACAATGAAATTTATATCTTTAATTTTACATGCTTTTTTAAACAAAATCTTCGTATAATCCTAAGTACTATAAGACGTTAAATTTGTTTCAGTTTACTAAAGAGCAGTTTATTTATTGTATTGCAACCGGATAATAAGAAAACAGTTTTATTTTTAAGCCGTTTGTAAATTCTCTGTTCATTTAAACATAAATCCAACATAAATAAAAAAAATCTAGTTTTTAAAGAAAATAAGTTAGGGAAAAATATTGACCTCTTAGCGCAAATTTATCATAAGTGACAAATGCTATATTTTTTACCATAATGTTATTATATAAATTTGGACATAACGACTGCTTAGCGCGAAATTGTCGAAAGCGTCAGTTTCTTCCAAACTTCTTTTAATATAGAAAGTAAGAATGTAGGTGCCTCATCCTGACCAAGGTTAAATTTGTGGCTGTTGATAAAATTGGATTAACGAAACGAATGCAGCAAAAATCTCTAAAAAAATGGCAAAATAAAATCACTTTTGTCAAACCACGCCACGTCACACATACATTTATAAAACATGTTTAGAAATAACAAGAATACTTTCTGCTCTAAAAAACAAATTTTGTTGCTTACGATAACAAATTTTTTATATATATTTTTTTTGCTCAAAAAATTTTTATGAAATTAAAAAATTATTTTTTTCCTTAAATTGCAAAATAAAACTCGTAGTAGCACGTGCCTGCCGATAGTTGAAAATGTTCGAGCTTTATATCTCGTTAGCCTATTGGGATTTAAAATTTACATATGTATTTCAGGAAAAATATTTATGAAAATTTTGTTTTGAAATATATTTTAATTCCAAATTATCTTTTATGAATCCGCTACTTAAAATTTTCATTTTAAACAATATAATTGACATTAAAATTTGCCCCTTAAAGTGTGCTGATATTTCACAGTTGTTGCTGCTGCAAGCTAAAGTAGTAACATTATTTCGTTGCTTTAATATGGAAAGACCCTAAATCATATTTTGTTTGTCAAGGTCGAGTTTACTGCATATTCTGCAAAAAAGTGTAGTCACAAAGGGCATTTATATACTAAAGTAGCGATATATCCTTTATTACACGTCCACGATTAAAAAGTTGCATGTGCATGTATGCACCTTGTTTGCTCAAATGTTTGAATGAAAATTATTTTATATGAATGTATGTGCTCTCATGTGTGTAACTTGTGCCTTGTGCTGTTGTGCATTTAAAATAATTTAACAAACGCATTCTAAGCTTGCTTTCATACACAAACATATAAATTTCTTTTCACTGTTGCTATTGTTGTCTCGTTGTCCTTGTTTTTGCTGACAAAATAATGTCATGCAAAGTGCGCATTATTGTGTAATATTATTAAAAATAATTATATTGAAAATAAATTTTTATTACTGCTTAAGTATAAAAATTGCATTATGTTTAAGCATTTAAGTTAAATTAACACAGTAAATAAATTGAATACTTTTGACATGGCAAGATGCTTTTGCTTGACAAAACTGAGCTGACGTTTTTTTAATATAGCTGCCAGTGAATGAATTTTATATGCAGCTAGGAAAAAGGTCATATGACAATTGCATAGATAATAATTGTGCAAAAAAAGTGAATATTATTTGTTTAACTCGGCTAAGGGTTTGATGCCACAAAGATTCGAGCACAGAAAGTGTATTTCATTCTCCTAGTTGTCTGCTGGCGAGCCATAAACTCAGCTTTCGTTATTCCAATTCCAATTTACGATTATATCTTTGCTTAAGATCCTTTGAACCTAATTGAAGTTTTTATACTTCATGGCGTTTGTCATACACCAGCAAACGAACCATTTTTTAGAGCATATTTCCGGTCTGTCTCTGCTGATAATAATGGTGTGGCGACCGTCGGAGCAGTACTAGCCGTTCTGCGAGTTTAATTTTATTCTTCTCTTTTCTTTCTAAACAGTAATAATAGTTTAAACAAATTATTAAATGAATTTTTTAAAATTCAGTCCTCGTACTCGAGCCAAATTAATAACTTTCAACTTAACTGAAGAAAAAATATAATTATATTCTTTAACATCTTGATAAAAGCTAAGCTTATCCCAATATTTTTTTTTAAGTGAGTGATTATTATTAATTTGGATCTAATTAGGTTAAAAATTTATGCTTGATGCTACTAGACCTTCGCTTGCACAGTTCTTTTCTCGCTATAATGTTCTGTTGCCGCGTGAGCTCAATGTTTGTGCAAAGTTTAATGAGATTCATTCAAGTAGAAGTAGTTAAGAAAAAATTTTTACTTTATATGGCCGTATGGTGTTGTCCGTTGTATTTTCAGAGAAAAAGTTTCATCAGAAGAATGTTTACTTCTTTGTATGGGCGTCGCACTGCCCACTTTTCTCGTCATAATGTTGTGATGTCTCACGAGATCTTTATAACAATTGGTTTATTACAGATAGTTGAAATATAATATTTACTTTAAATGTGTATGATACTGATTACTAAGCAGGAAAGCTAAATGTGCATGCTAAAGTTCTTAAGAACTGGTTACTCATAATGATTTAAAATAAATATGTATTGGCATTGCACATGGGCTTGGTGCGGTCCACTTTTATAATCAATTAATTGTATGTCAAGTTTCATGAGAAGTACAGAATTTCTATCTCCCAGAATCCAGATAATATAATTCAATATATTTATAAGTATTTGCTTGATAAAATTTACTAAAAACGAATTCACAAAGGAACCATCAGAAGCTCGATATGAAAAATCCAATCCAAACATCAAATAAATTACCGCGTTGCTAGACTTTGTAATAAATAATTTGGCTTTGCTTGTTCCTATCTAATAAATATTATAAATGTGAAAGTTTGTTACTCAATCACGACCGAACGGCTCAACGGATTTGGATGAAGTTTGGCACAGAAAAAGATTATAGCCTGAAATTGCAAACTACTAGGCTTCTTTTTATCCCTGTAAAATGTATGATTCCCATGGGATATATTTGTTTAAATTTTTCATAGAGCAAAGGATCAACATGATTTTTTCCATATTTTGTACTAGTTTAGGGGTCAGAAAATGAACAAGGGGTACAGAAAAGGACATAGAGGAAAAGGACATACTTTTTAATCGCAGGTAACATCGCGGAGCGCAGCTACTTATGAATGAAAATTAAATTAAAATTTCGATTTGATGATTTTTTCATTAATTAAAGGCCCTAATTTTGAAAATATCAAGCATATTGTGTGATTTTCCAATACTCTTTATTAGCTCAACTTTCAAATATTTCCTGTGGCATTACTTCACACATTTCAAGCCGAAGTTGTTGTGCGTACAAGAGAAAATCACATGGCAAATTAATCGGTCTCTGTAATTACGATAAGTGGTTCCTACATTCGCTCTATTACGTTGATTGACAATTATTAATTTTGTTAGCAAATCTCACCGCAAAGTCAAGAAAAAACAGTCGTTAGGCGTTCAATTATATTTCATAATAAAAAGGAAGTAAGTAAAGAGCAATGAAGAGAGAAAAATACAATTTTTTTCCAAACATTGAAACAAATTACTGAATTTCGTTTAAAATTGTGCAATTATTAATCAAGGAAGAGGAATGTTAGCAAATTCAGTCTAAAATTAAAAAAATGGCAAACTAGCTTAGCGTTAAATTAATATTTCCTAAATATTCTTAAGTTAATTAAAAAATTAAGATAAAAAATTTCGGTGTGTTATTTCTTATTAATAAATGATCATACAAAAATGTGGTTTTCTTTTTACTATGACTTAGTTTTGGCAATCAACAATAATAAAATGTTTATTGTTTTCGGTTCTTAGATTGTAATAACACTTAATGCGATTCTTGCATCTTTAAACTGTATTTTTTTGTTTTGTTTGATTATGTGAATTTTGCTCTTCTGTTCGTATAATAATCACGCACTAAATTTCAATTCCTTTAAGTGCTATTGTTACTACATTTTCATACAATTTATGTATGTAATAAAGACATATGGAGTATATTGCTGTAATTGTTGATAACCATGTACAAACGTTTGTGCTAAAAGTTTCTATAAGGAATTCAATACAAATTCTTTTGGCCTTGGGGCAAAACAAAATTCAATACTGTGCATTAATAGTTATGTAATATTGTCAGCGATGTTTAAAGACAACATTTCGTTCAATTTTATCGATAGTATGTTTAATTCGGAGAAAAACATTTTTTTTAGTTTTTACACACTTTTATATATCGCCGTGGAAACTACAGAAAGAAGTGACGAAATATCGGAGTTTGAATAAAATGACTTTTTATATATATCACTATTTTTTTTATTAAACTTAACTTTGTACAATTTAAGTATTACATTGTTAACAAAATTGCTTATTTTTTATGTCTCTTTTTCATAAGTTTCATAGCAAAGTAGCATATTCTGGTTTAAGCATACTCTTCTTTTCTTCTTTGTACTTCGGTTAGGATTTTTTTTGGGAACACCATTTTACGTTTCGAACGCAAGTGAATGCGGAAACGTAATCGAAATGCAGAATAGGGGTGATTAATTTAATTGTGCAACTCAAACGCCTTGTTTATAGTCAAATTAATAGCGGTTGCTAAATCATCATTTAAATGTTTTCCATTCAATTAGTTATAACGATTATTAGCTCTTTGACAAGAACATATTTGACCACATAAATAAATACATATATGTTTATTAGGGTGGGTCAAATTTTTTCTTCAGAAGGCGTATAGCAAAAATGTAATCTACGTAAAATTCTAAGAAAATTACCCTAAGAAACTAGGGGTCTAAAATCAAAACCTAGCTCCCGCCGAGAGACATGAAGAAAATTCACTTGAGAATTAAAAATTTTTTTTTTTTTTTTAGATCTCATAATAAAATTTCATTATTATAATAAAACAATTTTTTTTTATTATTATCAGTTCTAAAAAACACAACTTTTTTAAAATTTTCTTAATATGTATAGCTGGTCTTATTTGTGAAAGCATTGAAAAATTTCAGTTTTTTAAGTCTTTTTTACAGTCCATTCGGGGTATTTGGGTTCGACTTTCTAAAGTCACTGCCATAACATCGTCACGATTTTTTGCAATTACTCGTCGTGAGACATGCGTTAGCAACTGCACACATCGCTCGGTTCCCTGGATGTGCGACGGAATTCCTGGATCTGACAGTGGTACATCATCAGATTTAATATACTGTAACAGGTGCTCGTGTGGGATGCTTGCAGTAAATGGAGGCTCAGATAATATGTTGTCATCATCTAAGTCGACTAAATCCATATAGTCTGTGCAATTAAAATTAATGGAATGCTTTTTATAAGCCCTGAGTTTAGTTGAGTCATACAATTGTTCACGGTAATACAAAATTTTGTTAATGGCTCTTTCACGAACAGGTTTCCTTTCGTCGAAAAGCATCGTTAACAATATATTTTCCGGATGGGCGAAAAATGCATTGTTTTGTATCGTTTTGTTTACAATTTCTCGAAGATTTTGCGGTAAAAATTGCGTTGACTTAATAAATTTATATAAAAGCGCACTGCCATGTACTACTGAATTATAAAATTTTACATTAAAATACATCGGTACATAAACTTTCATAATAAAGTTAGCCAATATTTCATTCAGGAATTGTATTCTTTCTGGTGGTGTGTTGGTCAATCATGAATGCTTTGAGAGGATCAGGAATTAATCCACAGGAGCATGGCATTGTTTTTTTGCAACTGCATTTACCGATATAAAATACATCATTCAACGATGTCTCAAATACTGAAAATGTATTACCTCTTGATATGTTTTTTACCTCTTTATGGTATTTTTTGAGAAATGTATTTAGTTTTTTAAAAATGCTTTTTCTATTTATTAGTGCAATATTAATTTTTTCCCAAATTTCAATTATTTTGTTTGCAATTATCGAAGAAAATCTGGCATACGATTGTTGTTTTTTTGATTTTTCTTTTTCGCGCTCACTTAATAAAAAATAATACTTTAGAACATCACGATAACTTGGCAAATTTAATTCACTAAATTCACTTGGCATGCCAATGATACTAGCGTTCTGATTAGTCAGAAAACTTGATCCGGAAGAGTCAATTGACATTGCTGATGATTCCATAATTTAAGGTGAAAAGTTTTTTTAAAAGAGAAATTAACACACGCTTACTTTTTGAAAGTTAACTATCAAGTGCATAAATCAATCAAAACAAATGTTTAACACCACGTTTTTATAAAATGCATTAACGGTAAATTTCTACAATGACTAGAACTATTAATAATATTGGATTCTAATTACTCTTCGTTGATAACTTCAAAAGCACATTACTAAATTATACTTTTTAAAAGAGAAGATAAATTTGTATAAAAAATTAAACATAATATCGATGCAAGACCAATATGCCATATTTCTTGAACCATACTTAGTGGGAACATAATAATTTATTTGTAATCAAATAAGTTTTAAGACAAAATGGGGTAATGGGTCCAAAAAGAGCAACTATATTTGTGTTTTGTAGAGATATAGCAGAACTTGCTAGTTTTTTATTTTTCATAATCAAACCTTTAATAAAACACGGGATAGTAATCAAAATATTAACAAAATGAAAGCAGATTCTTAAACCTCATAAAATTTTCTTTAAAACAATCCCAAATTAATAGTATATTATGTTTGGATTTAGTGATAAAATTTTGTTTTCCATCAAATCTATGCATTTTTTTAAAATGCCTTAAACTGAAATTTTCATGTCTTTCGGCGGGAGCTAGGTTTTCATTTTAGATCCATACTTTCTTTGGGTAATTTTCTTAGAATTTTGTGTAGATTTCGATTTTGCTATACGCTTGTCACGTTTTTTCTCACCCGAACAAATTGACCCACCCTAATGTTTATGTATTTGAGTCTGAGTATAAATAACGATGCTATAAAGCCAAATTATCTTAAGCGCAAGAGGGCAAACATTTTCAGGAGAACTTAAAGAGTAGTATGATAAGTTTCAAGTTTGCATCATCTTGGCGCTTTCAACGATTGGAACAATTTTGATTTAATTGGTTTGTTTGTTTCTTTCAAAGATCACTTGATCGAGAGTTATCTTAGCTATGTTGGAAGAAAATCCTTTCAGGATTTTGCAAGTTCACAGCTGTTTTCTATTCTAATTGATGAATGGATGACACCATTTTTGAACGAGTCCATGTTAGACGTTCTGTGATTTCAATGATATCAAAAGATTACAGTATTCTTTTGATGCCTTGAACTCATGCTGCAGCATCATCTGTGCTAAAGAATTTTTTGCAATATAAATTTATGTTTATAATAACTGTTTTGACTAAAAATATTTTTATGTATTTTCAAATACAATTTTGTTTAATAAATTATAAATTTCAGTAGCTTGCGATAATTGGGCAATAAAGGTTCGATATATGTATGTGTATGTGTATGTACAATATATGTATATTAAACGTGCAAACTTTCAAATGGTTGTATGCTACGCTTTGCAACATTTAGTTGTAGTGAGAATCAAATGGGAATTGCTGTTTCGACTATTTTATGTACATTTTTTTTCTTTTTGTAGTAAAATGTTCATTCGTTTTAGTTTTTATGCTGAATATTGATTGACTTCATCGATAATCAAATAAAGTAAAATTTCAATTAACGTTTGAATTGATTTTCATAGCCAGAATTTGTTCCCTTCAGAAAAAATTAGTAGTGCAGGACTACTGCTCGAGTACTCGCCAAGCGATAGCGAGTACTCTCTCTTCATTTCCCCGTTAATGCTTTTAAGTGCTGATTTTAACATTGGACTGTCATACGAAAACCAGCACTCGCTTTTCTATCGCTTTCGGAGTAGTCCACGAGTGCAGACTTTGGGAGTACCTTTCCACCAATCGCCTTTGAAGCACTCCACGAGTAGGTAGTTTGTTGGTAAATTGGTATTAAGAAAAATGAAAGAATGCAGATTTTTATTTATTTATTTATTTATTGATTTAAATATAAATTAATTGTAATTTAAAATATAAAATAAAAAAATGGAAAAAGGTATTTTATTAGCTTTTTTATCACAACCAAAAAACTTAAGTTATAAAATCTAATTTATTTCAGTCTTGCACTTTGCTGAGCGCGATTTTCTTTGGAAGGTTAAAAAACTAAACTAGTTAGTTTAGTTGGGTTGGTATCAATGTACCACGTTTTCAGTTTTACAGAAAACTTAGAACTTTCAGGAAATTTAGAATTTAATAACGATTCATCTTCTGCCAGACTGTCATTTTCGCACATGACGCTGCTTTCACAAGCTTTTGCTTCTTTGTTTTCACTTGGCATTTCTTCACAACACATATTAAATACTCTTTTTTTATAATAATTTTTTTGTTTAGCTACACTTCGTTGGAAGGTGCGTTTATTCATTTTTATATATTTTTTTCTTACGTACTTTTTATTTCAATAAGGAATTTCCGACACACAACTAAAATTTCCTCACAACTAGAAATTAATTTCACAACAAAACAATTGTTGACAGCTGGTAACAGTGTTGTCAACTTATGTATATTTTGGTAGTGTTGCCGGCTTAAAAAAACGAGTACAGTATTTGCGAGTAGTCTACCAGTACTTGCCGCCCATCTATAAATCGTATCCATTGCCACTACTGACTTTTACTGCAGTACATCACCACTCGCCAGGCGTCAATACCTCCACGTTCTTCTGCAGGGTTATTACAAGTGTTTCTTATACATACATATATTGAGAATTAAACATATCGATCAATTATTATTAAAAGTTTTTATCGAATTTTACTGAATATTTTGATAGTTCGATATCGTATACCCTAATTCAGCCAGTTATTTTAACATACACACTGTACGTATGAGAGATATTTTCATTTCGTATTATATTTGTATTAATCATACGCTTAAGCTCGAGTACTGAGCATTTGTGGGTACAAAAAAAATTGTATTCCTTCCATCAGGAGCGGGAATTCTAAAACTTAAATAGAGAACAATGTGGTTTCTAACGTTGGTGTTGATCCCAAAAATTTATTTACATTTTAAATATTTAAAAATGAATGTCTTCGCCGCTGAAACCTTCCGCCAACAACTTACACAAAGGCACACTAATGCACATCAGAGAAATGCGTTTTTATTTCATGACTACTTCTGACTCTGGGTTTGAACTAGAGATGGGATCGTGAGTGACTTTTCACTCACGCTCATGCACGCTCACGCACGACCCCATATCTTTGGCTCACGTTCACTCACGCTGGAAAATAAAGCTAGTCACAATCGCGAAAACTCACGCTCACGAAAAAACCACAACTTATAAGTATTTATACATTAAAATTTCTGAGTGGAAATAGAAAAATCGAATACACAATTAGAAAATTCTGCAATAAAAGAGGAAAATTGTGTTTAACTGAGAAATATACTTTTCTGAAACAATTTGTAAGTTTTGAAATACAATTTTTCAATTTTGATATATGGATAAGCCCAAGAAACAGGCCACCAAACAAAATTTTTGAAAGTGATCCAACATATTTTTTATTTTTTTTAAAGAAATAATAGACTAGATATATAATTTTGTAAATAAAATAAATGTATTTCGATGATCATTAATGCACAAACTATTATCAAAGATTGAAATTAGGTATGACATTTCAGAAGAGAAATATAATAAAAAAATTTAAAGTGAGCCACGTAGCGTGCGTCACAATGGGTTCACGTCTTCTGAAAAAAACGACCGGTGACCCGGTTTTTTTCTTAAGAAAATTATTACATTTACAAGTATTTTAATTTGCATTTGCTTTATTAAAAAACAAGAGTTAACAGTTCATTTACATACTATAAAATAATATAAAAATTAAAGGTTAAACATTAAAATTTGCTTCATATCGTCACCTTAAATGCAAACTACACATATTTTCGAAATAGAGTGTTTGATTGATTATGGTTTTCCAAACTATTTGTTCACGGAAAATTTTAGACTCCTGCGATCAAAAACAGCCCCTTTATTACAGAAATTTAAACGGGAGTAAATACAAGCGCATGTATTTTTTAACGCAAACAGATGTAACTACATACACTCTTGCAAAAAATTGTTGAGTTGTCTTGTTCAAAAGTAAATAAGTCTCTACATTATAAAAAAAATTTAAAGAATTGCAAGGAATAATCTATTATTATTATTGACTTTATAACGTTTTCAGCCCCTCCTTTAAATCAAATAAATATGCAGCAAAATGTCAACAAAACTAAATAACGATTTTCAAATATGCAGTTTGATATCCATGGCACGCAACAAGGCAAATTTATTCGCCCCTGCTACCACCTCATAAGATTATTTGGCCATAGCCAAAAAATACCTAAAACTTTTACACTGAAAAAAAAAAAAAAATACTTGGACAATCAACAGAAAACTTTCGTCTAATGGCGTTTTCTTTTCTAAAAAAAGTGCAACATTTTTTCCTTTTTTTAATAAAAATTTGCAATTAAATGATTTTTCGGAATAGTGAGCTTATTAGAAATTATTGTATCATCACTTACGAGGCATAATGTTTGTCCTAGGAAAACTTTGAATAGCAATTTTTTTGATAAGAAGTAAAAGAAGTGTTACATTTTTTTTAGAAAAGAAAACGGCATAAATTTTAATATAGTAAAATCTAATTTTATTTGAAAAATATACAAAACGGAAAGTATTCGACTAGGCCGGTTTTTTAATAGTTCAAAAAACCGGACAATTCGACATTCGAAAAATCAACATTTTGAAAAAACCGACAACCGTTTTGTAGAAAAATCGGTTTTGAAAACCGTTTGGAAAATCGAGTCGATCACACTAGTTTGAACGCAGGTCCTTCGCTTTGTAGTCTCTGTGGTTACTACTAAGAGCTTGTGTCTAGGGTTATATACTTTAAAATTTAGATTAAAACACATTTTACCCAACATAAACTTCTTTATTTTCTTATTAGCTTTATAGAAATCTAAAATTCTTAAATAACGGCCTATAATTGTAAGGGTTATGAGCTCAACGTTGAGCAGTTACAGCATCGTATATCCCAACAGTTAAAAGTCATTAAAAAATTACTGATTTTATTTCCAAAATGCTAAGTTTCTGTGCCACTGTGCAGCAGCATGTGATTCTTAGAAAGCTTAAGGAAATGTTATAATCACAATACAGTTGAATGTCTTGAATGCGGCATTAGGTCTATGTATTTCATTAAATAATATAAAATCAAACTTGCCTCCTCACACATACATACATACATACATACATGCATATAATATAAAAACGTAGCATTTGTATTTAACTTTTATCACATCGTAAAAATCAGAAAACTTTATTTTTTCTTTAATGAAATGATACACATAATAAAAGTGGCCATGAGAACAGGCTGCCATGTGACCAAAAAAATTTCTAAAAACTTAACATAAGACACATCTTCTCTAACAATCTTGTTTTCTTTTCATTTCATTACAGATGCAACAAAAAACTCGTGAAAATATTTATGTTTGTACATAAAATCTTGTACAAAGAAATTTTTAACAAGAATTCTTAAAAATACTAAAATTTAAACTTTTTGTTTGGCGAGTTAATAAAAATTAAAAAAATATATATGTATATAAAAATAGAAAATATAAAATAAATAAATATACATACATATAAATAAACAAAAAATTAAAATATAAATAAAAATAATAAATACTTTGACAAAGCGCGTATAAAAAACTATTAAAGAAACCTAAAATAACAGGAAAAACGTGTTGTTAGAAAAAAGAAAAATACTCCCGGTGAATAAAATACAAGTGAAGTGAAGTGTATCGAACCATACGACATTATATACATACATACATCCTTAAAGCGTATTAAGCTGTATTTAAATTTAAACATCAAACACTTGCCCAAACATACTTACAGGCACATGCACGCGTACATAATTCAGTGCTGAATATTTATATCCAGATTTAGTCGTAAACTGTACATACAACACACAAGCGAGATATACAAGCCAGTTGTATATGAATTTAAAAGAAGGTAAGTAAGCAAAATAATATTTTAGTATACGGATGCTTTTGTTAAAATAAAATTTAAATATTTATATTATTTTGCTTCTGTTTTCCTTCTGCCAGTATCTTAAAAAAAAATCCCGTATAAAAAGTAGGGAAGTTATACTGTATATTACAGATACGATAAAAACAGAAAAAATATATATTTTTACTGGCAAAAATATGTAAATAAATATATGTAAATGCTTCTTAAACAACAAGTCTTTAACGAAGTAGGGAGCAAAAGTTCAGCTTTGTTTACATTGTTTTCAAAACACTTTTATTAGCTTCACTTGTAACAAACTAACAATGGAATAAAATCTTGAAAGTCTAATGAATGTATCGACTCTATAGATTGCATGTACTCGTACGTTTGCATGACAACACAATAATTTGGTTGGAGCGGTTCGGATGGGGAGCAGCCCACCCCACAAAATAATTCTTATTATCTTATATCTTGAAAGCCCCCGTAGACTAGTAGTTAATGCACTAGACTATTAGTCGCAGGTTCGATTCCTGCCTAGACCCTGGGTGTTTCCGCAGACAAGCCAAAATAGCTTTGCGGTTTGTGTTTGTTCATAAAAAAAGTTGAGGGTTTTAAAATATAATATTCGTCCAGAAGAATTCACAACAGGTAGCTTCGAAAGATCAGGTGACAGAATTAGCTTGTATGTATATCGGATGCCAGCATTTTTTACATTTTATTTTGTTTGTTTACATAAGCGCATGATGTTAAAGAAAAAATTATTCAAGTACCTTAATTAGGGTGTTCATTTTTTTGACTTTTGGTTTTGTTCGAGTAAGATATTAATCGAGTAACCCCCAGTAACACAAACTTCAGTTATATTAGTTTTTTTGTAAGTTTACTAACTTTCAGTTAGTCAAAAATTAGTTTTAAATTGATAGTTAAACATTTTCGTTAACAATAAAAAAATTTTGTTAACTTGCTTTTATCTACTATTGTGAAACACATCAAGAATTTATTTTTGAGAAATGCAAAAAGATGTAAATAGCACCATCAACCAACCACATCCTAATACGATTTCTGCACAAAATTTGCCTTTTTAAGATGAAAATAGCTTCAATCACCTATTTTTTTTTTAAATAAACAAAAAATTATTAATTTCTTAGGGCCATTAAGACAAAGTTCAGTTATGTTTATTTAATTTTAAAGTTTACTAACTTTGAGTTTGTCTAAACTTAAATTTTAATTGGAAATTAAAAATGTTCATTAACAATAAAAAAAATTAGTTAACTTGCAGTTATCAGCTATTGTGAATCACACCAGGAATTTATATTTGGGAAATGCCAAAAAATAAAATAACACCATCATCCAAGGACATCTGAGCACGATTTCTGTACAAAGAGGTGCATTTTTCAGATGGTAAAGCTTAAATCACAATTTTTTTTTAAGAATTTATAAAAAATATTTTTAAAATAAACAAAAAATAATTAATTTTTAAATGTCATATTTTTTTCAAGTTAAATATTTAAACTCAGAAAGTATTTCAGTTAATTTTATTTAAAAGTTAAATCTTAACAGAGCTTCGTGTTAATGAATTTTCACTAACCAAAGTTAAAGTTTTGAGTTTATTGTTAACTTCAAGTTATCTTTTTTATTGTTAATGTCATAATTTTTTTTCCAGTTAAGAAATCAAACTCAAAAAATATTTCAGTTAATTTTAAATAAAAGTTAAAACTGAACAGCGCCTTGTGTTAATGAATTTTTACTAACTAAAGTTCAAATTTCGAGTTAAGTGTTAATTTCAAGTTAATATTTTTATTGTTAATGGCCCTAAGGGTTTCAAATTATTCGAATAACTCGAATAATTTAAATAATATAAAAATATTTCAAATAATTGTATCTAACGGAAGAAATATACATTCGATACTTTTATTATATTAATAAAAAAACAATAAAACAAAAATGTAGTTAAAAATAAACAATAAAATAGTAATTCATTTGTACTACGCATATAGTTCTAAAACTTTTAAAAAGTAAGAGTACATATCGTATTTCGATTTTTTTAAATTGCTATTTTCTTTTATAATTGGATGATATGATGATAATGCCAGAATAGATTGAAAACGGCGTTTCGAAAAATATCGAAATACGATCTTTCTATATTAAGCCAACGATATATCAAAATTTATATTTAGTGAAATATTGTACTATTGACGAGATTTGAATCACATCTTTTTTGAAATAGGTTTTTAAAAATAGTATATAGCATAGATGCTTGTTTCTTAAACAGTTTTCTTTGTTTTGTTTTAATAAAACTTGTCGTTAAAAATATCCTTGCACTTAAATTAGATGTTGCTGATAGCGATAGGATGCATTGAAAATATATTCTAGTTTTTCTGATTTCACCTTTGTCCTATCTAAATAGATTAAATCATCTATTGCAGCAAGTTTGTCCCACATTTTTTTTTTAATTTTAATATTTTGTTTTGTTAAGTTTAAACAAGAGATTGTTTTTATTTAGATTCGCATTTTCTTCTTCCAAAATATCTTCGTCTGATACATTTTTATCATATTCAATGTAAAACAACCGATTAAAAGCTCTTTTGTTTCAGCTTTCGAGCTATAATATTTTAAAAAGCTCCCTTGCGGAATTAAGATAAATTGTAACTGTACTAAGTAATTTAATTCACCTATCGTTTGTTATGATCTTAAGGCAATGGATTATTCGCCTTTTCTAAATTACTGATCAAGAACTTGATTATTCCATCCAACTCAATTAATGTTGCGGAGTCTTCACTGAGCTCTTTAATGGTCACGTCTAGCGGAATTTACATGATTTTTATATGATTTACATAATTTTTAATTCACACACTTCTATAAAGGGACTAAAATATTTATTTTTATTTATTTAGATATTTATTATAATTAAAATTACAATAAATCTTTAAGCTAAAGCACTAGCGACTAAGGCTATCGGCTTGGCTAATATATATTCAAGAGTATGTGTAATGAAAGTTAATTCAATCAATTAGAAATCTAAAAAAATAAATATTGTTCTATTAAAAAAAAGGAGAATTTAGTAAGAAATTCATTTTACTCGATTAATTGACATTAAAATGTTCGAGTTATTTGTTAATCGAAATTAACTATTTTCATTATTCGATCAAATCAAGATATATTAAAAACAGGAAGTCTTAAGTGATCAGGTGATTGCATTTGTTTATCTCCCAGAGCTGTCAAAATTTGTTTAGTTTTAATACAAAATTGTCAAAATAATTGTGTTTCCTAAAAATCAAAATTATTAAAAATTTTCAAAAAATTGTTTAAACAATTTTCGTTTTGTGTTTACTGTTTTTGACATCCCTAGATGGTTTTTCCAAAATATTGTTATTGTATATTGAGTATCCCTGTTTTTAATATATCTTGGATCAAATAATGGAAAAATTTTGCTCGAGTGGATAGTTAATGTTATTATTAAAAATATCTGTTTATTTTAAATCATGATCCAATAATAATACAGGTCTGTTTAATAGTCCAGATGATTTTTTGTAGCGTTTTGTAAAAATTGTCAAAAGTTTTGTGTTGAAATCAAACATAATTTGAATAACAAACATAATTTGAATAGTTCTTTTTTGACCCGTTTTACTCCGCCGGTTCATTTAGTACTTTCAAATTAATTTGAGTTCTACGTGTTGAACAATCGCTTTCCAATGTATCTCAACATATATGTATATGTATATAACATAGTAAAAGTATTTTAAAAGAGTAAAACGTCTTAAGCTTGTCTTTGAAAATGTTTTTATAGGTCTTGCTACATACCCAGGTAATAAACAATTTGGATCTCAAATTAAGAACGATTTGCAATAACAGCTCGCAAATGAAATAATTTCCATGCAAAATGAAAAAAAACCAACGTGAAAACATGAAATAACTAAAGTGCAAAATTAATTAATTTGTAAACTGCATGATTTCTAATACAATATTTCCAAAAGAAATTAAATATCTCCCAATAAAAGAAGTCCTATTTAAAATATTATTTAAAATATTTTTTGTACCGAAGAAAAATTTAATTTTCCATCACTAACATAAAATAAAATTTTCTTCAACTGTTTTTGACTTCCCTGCGATTTTAAACAAAAACAAATTGCCTGTTGTTTTTTTATTGTTTTGTTGTTGTAATACTAAACAGACTTGTATTATTAGATGATCATGATTTTAAATAACAATTTTTTTAATAAAAAAGAAACGTCTTACATTCTTATTTTGTAAATTATTTATTTGCTGTTAATTATAAATATCAGCCGACTATAGAGCTGAGGCAGTAATAGTAAACAGCGTATCCCTAACAGTGCCAACTGAAGCACCTGTGAAAATTGGAGAGACACTAATATTATTATGCTATTCACGGGATTGAAGAGGTAAGGCATGAATTATTTGCACATGGCAGGACTAGGCGCCATGCAAGTATTACTGGTGATTTAACTGTGGTGGCAGTACTATTTATACCAGTAACCGAACCCACGCTCCAGTAGCTGTAACAGACACTGGGTTGTGCGAATGTTTGTAACTACACGTGAAACTGGGATACGCCTACAAAAACACCCAACACTGCTGTATTAGTAACGGCAATCGAAGTATTTGATGCTGCTGTGGCTGGAGCTATAGGAGCTGCAACTGCTGCTTCTGCCACCTGTGCATCCAGGAAAGTTACGTGATTTCTCACTATTTTTCTGCTTTTGTAGATACGGTTCGGGTTATCGCATACGAAATACTTCCTATGTCCAGTTTTCCTTAACCAGTTTTATTTTCACATTTGATTAAGTCATTTGTTTTATTTTTTTTTTTGCGAATTTGTGAACCCTTCATATTATTTTAAGCGAATTCGAATGCGACTACCTTATGTAAATCTGCCTTGGTATTAGTTATTTTTAGAGCAAGGTCAGGCGAAAAGCTCTGTGAATAGGGGCATCATGTCAAGGGTCACTCCTTGGTATGATTTTATTTAAAGAAAAGGTTCAAGGGCAGGCAAACAACTGATGGAAGGAATTCGGGCAAAGGGTACTCCCAATACAAAGGAATAATTGTTTGCCTTATAACGGAAAAACTATAAGAGTGAGAATCTGGAAATATGGCATGGCTTACTCGAACAACCAGATGCAAAGTCAGGGGAAAAAACTAAAGAAATAGGAGCGGCGAAAATGGTTTCTACTAAACTTGTTGCATTTTTCATATTCAATGATTTATCTGAAAAAAAAACGTCATTTAGTAGTTCATCGATTGCAGTTCTTCGAAAAGCACTTTTAACGATTTTTAGAAAAAATAAAAATTAAATGGTATAATTATGTGAAACTTTATTTTCTAAAATGTAAATAGTTTTGATTTCGAAAAAGATAGAAAATAGCGTTAGATAATTTGTGAACAGCCCGCTTGTAGCTTAAAAATATTATACGACATAATCAGTTATTTGTAAAATAGATAACATAAAATTTTTTTTATCTATTCGCTTCAGGTAGAATGCCTCATGTAAAAAAGTCTTTTAAGTTTTTATTCTTTTCTTTTTGCTTATTATTTAGGTAATTGTTTCATCATCTTTAACCTCAACCTTTACAAAAATAAAATATTTTGTTTTACTATGTATTATTTACAAACTGTTTGTGGCATAAAATAAAATAAACCAAAAAATTCATGTTAAAATCTCCTGCTGAATACTTATTATACTTTCTGTTATCCTCAAGCTTACCTGCAAAGATCTTGTTTTCACATTCATTTGGGGGTTTCTTATTGTTTAGAAATTTATAAGTTTTTTTGCTGTTTCTTGTTATCGAAGTAAATACGAACACAGAATAAACAAACGTCGGCAGGTGTTTGTTTGTCAGCATACGAAATGATAATTTTATTTACATGCTTTTTTGTTGTTGAGATGAGATTTAATATTCTACGCAGAAAGTTGTAAGCAATATAGTGGATGTCAGGACATGTTTATATTCAAATTTATCAAGGTTTAGGGATACAGTTTTCTAGACTTAGGTATTTTTCTAGACCTTGAGCTGGATTTTATCTCACATATAACATTTGCAGTAAAAAAAATTTTTCAAATTGTTCAATTGACAAACAATTTTTAAACCAAAACGGAAAGAAAAATTGTTAATAGTTTGTTAATTTTTGTTATTTAAATTGTTTATTGATTTTTTCCTCCTGAAGAAGTTACCCAAAAGGTAACGAAATATCGAGATAAAATAAATTTGGATGATTTTTATAAAAAAAGTGACCTCACGCGTAATTTAAAGAATAATATAAATATAATTTTGGAAACAAATATTAATTATAATTTTGCAACTTCAGAAAAATTGCATTTCTTAAAAATATTAGGGGAACTACTGAGAAAACTTTATTGTGAACGAAGATAAAACTATATAGAAATACAGAAAATTGCGTAAAGGTTGAAAAGGCCGGATTGATATTGAAGCTACCTAAGTACGAAAAACAATTTTTTTTTTCAAAAAACATTTATTTCTCAACATAGTCTCCTTTTAGCTCAATATACTTAGTCCAACGTTTCTCCAGTTTTTGTATCCCTTCCAAAAAATAGGATTTTTCGAGGTCCATAATGTAGGCAGAGCAGACTCACCGTAATGTTTATCGAACTTTTCTTTTGTCTCTTTTGCCGTTTCCGTTTTCCGTGTTTAATCACTGCATGAAATTCATTTTTTACATTTTTCAAGAAACACAAAAGTTGCGAACTTCAAACGATTACAACAAATAAATTTGGGTGAAATTTTGACAGCTGACGTTTGACGTTTTTGTGTTTGCGCTGCCATCTAGCGCTAGGTAGCTTCAATATCAATCCGCCCTCGTATATTAAATATTAATTAAAAAATCTACAAAACTATAAAAAGATAAAAATCTTAAAAAAACGGTGATCGGAAATATGGCGCGAATTTGCAAATCTGCAATCAAGCTCTAATATTGATTAAAAATGTCGAAAATTTTGATAATATCGAAAAATTTGCAAAATCTGATATTATTGACTGATTAGAAGCCGAAAGAACTAAAAAAGGGTAAAACCTTCGAACTTAATTTTTATTTCACAAACCGCAAAAACTTGCGAAATTTTTTGTAAAAGTTGGTAAGAAGACCTAAAATTAATTAAAAACCGCTTAAAATGAATGTATAAAATTAAAAAAAAAATTAAAACATAAATTGCTAAAAGCTTGCAAACAAGAAGTAATAAAATCTTAAGCAAACTCAAGCAATAATTTAAAGTCGATGAACTGTAATAAAGATGGAAAATCTTGGAGAAAAATTACTTCTATCGAGAAAATAGTAAAAACTCGAGAACATTTTTTAAAACGATAGTCAAACCCTAAAAATGATAAACGAAATCACTAAAATAGTGAGGAATGAAAAATTCTTAGAAAAACAATCGATTTGTGATAATGACAAAAATTCGCAGAAACTTTCTAAAATCGAACAACAGCAAACTATACAAGTTTTCAATAAATTCAATAAAAAAGGCCTTTGGTGCTTTTCTCACTAAGGATAGTAGAGGTTCGAAAAATAATTTTTAGGGAGGACTCTCACTCGTTTCATGATGAATGTGCAATAGTTGGAATTCTTAACAGTGCGATTTTTTCATTTTCATTTGTTGGGCATTAATCTAGACACGACTGAGAGTCCTTCCAAAAATCATTTTTCGCCCATCTCCTATCATTTGTGAGAAAAGGACCAATGCCTATTTTTTTACAGTTTTCTTCTGAAATGTTCTATAAATTCTAATAAAACGCATTATTAAGGATTCTGAATATTGGAAATTCATCTAGACACGACTAAGAGTCTTTCCCAAAAACTCTTTTTCGCCCATCTCCTACAACTCCTGAAAATCTCCTTCTTGTGCCAATTTTTTTTCAAGCGTGCTCGAATTAACTTAGTTCGAAGTATATACAAAAACTTGGCTTGTGTCTGGGTTGATAAATTTTAAAATATATCTTCATTCACATAAGTTTTATTTTTTAAACTAGAAAGGTGAAATTTTGTTGTGCGTTACGCAATATTTAAGTACAGTTCTGATTGCCCTCCTCCATGCGATGCCAGTATTAACAATTTAAAATAAATTAGAAAAAAATCCTTGAAAACATTTAGTTCTTCAAAGTTTTGAAGTCCTTTGAAGGAAATGCTCACCAAAAAATTAAAAACTTAAAATGTAATTTTACTCCATTCACATTGTAACTAGCTTCAGCGTAATATCATCCGGCTCAGAAGAAAATTACAATAAAATTTTAAGCACTCTTGAAATTAATCTTGTTGATTTGATAAAAAATTTCAAATAAAATTTTCCCTTTTGAAGAGTTTTTACAAACAAAAGCTCATATAGTCGATTTTGCTTAACCCCAAACTGATGCAACAGTTGTGTATCTATTTTTACTTTAACCAGCTCTAGTACATGCAAACTACACACACACACAGCCACATACATACATGTGTATCCTTAAAAACTTACACATGATGGTATTTGCTTATTTATTTATTTATATTTTTCAACACATCCTTGTGTTTATAAGAGCATACTCTTCAAAAGTGGCTAAATAGCAAATACTTGTACTATACTCGCATACACACTTTCAAAACGCCATTGAAAACACAATTCCAGCCAGGAATGGAATGTACGAATATTAAAATAGAACTGAATGAATATATATAAAAAAAATAAAACATTGTGTAGCACAGTACCCAATTGTGTACGGGGAAGGGGAAGTGGAAGTGTAGGAAATATTGACTCAGAAGTTTCGAAGAGCAGGAGCAATAGCCACATGGAATATTTGGAATATGGTTAGACACGATGTCACAACGTCTGCTAATAAGGCTCAAAATTGTTAGCACCCGGAGTTGACAGAGCGGACAAAGTTTTGATCAACCCAAAACCGAACTTTTACTCTTCTCCAGAAGATACAACATTTCCTCTTTTACGCAAAACACGCCACCTAATTAGGCGTTGTCCTTGATAGAAAGTTGTGCTGGCAAGACAAAAATTGGACAGGAGCAACAAAGGACTTAACAGCCATCTAGCAGCAGAGTTAATTGGCTATTAAGAAGGCTCATCGAATCGATATTATTGAACGATATGTCAGTCTGGCGGAAGGAGCTGGACTCTGCAATTCAATCATTTTCCGCATAATGGCAGTCATGATAAATGTTGCTCTAAAGGCCGTTTACATTGCTTTTTTCAACTGACAACGAAGTTAAAATACAGGTTTTCTTATGAGCTTTGTCACATTCCGTACGTCTCCGTCAACGCAAAGTACAAAATTTGGGCAACTTTTAACATTTAACGTACGTTGAGTACTTTAAAAAATATATATATTTTTGCGATTCACCGTCGACCGCTGCATATTACTCGTTATGTTTAACAGACTTCAAGCAAAATGAAGAAAGTTATCAATTCGTTTGTAGTTTTTTATGTGTGTTTCCCCAGAACTCCATCATTTATAAGCCAATATCGGCATTTTCTTTTTATATGAAAGGATATGCTTCCTGATTGGTCTCGTTATAAAATGGGCAGCGTCACGCCCTTACAATGAGAACATATATAAATTGTTATACAACTACTTCTTCTTAACCGATTCTTATGAAACTTTGCACACATTGAGTTCCTTTTAGAAGACTACATTATGATTACAAAAGTAGGCAGAGCCACGCCCATGGACAATTTCACAGCCAATGTGTTTTTCTATTTGAAAAATTAAATTATGCAGCAGTCTTGATTTTGTAAAAAGTAATTTTATGTTTTCGAAAATGTTGAGTGAAGCTACTTAAATATTGCACAATATTGTCATGCAACTCTGTTCCATATGCATATATCGTTACCTGAAACGTAAAACACACTAATTAACATTTTAATAATTTTACAGGAGGAGGAAAAAACATGCTATAATATAATGCTATAAAAACGCCCATGAACCGTTTTCCAGTCAATTTGCTTGCACGAATCATCTATTTCTTATTTTGATTTTTGTTATATAAGTTATAGATTTTCAAAAAGATACGAACTAGCAAATACACGGTAAAACTGCGATTTGTTTCATGGAAATCTGCAAATATTTACTACTTCTTTATTTTGTTCAAGACCATTGTGCAGCATTAGTTAAATATAAGAATGAGTGTAAGAGCAAGCTTTCTATCTCTAATGTTTATGTATGTAGTAGTGATGTAACGAATATTGTTATTCATAATCACGAATATTCGCCTAGTTTTGATATTCCTATACGCAAAACTCATGAGAATGAATATCAACGTTCAAAAAAAATACATAAAGTGTAAAAACAAACATTTAATATTATTGTTAATGCAACAAAAAATATTATTTTGAAATAATTTCAAAATACATATTCTTGTTTTATTGCAATATATAATTATTAACTCAAAGAACGATATGATTCATACAATTGACTTGATAATAATGACTCAAGTACAACCATATAATTTCTCTTACATTATGGCTGCCGTTTTTGCATGCAGAGGAACGTTGTACTTCACCAATAGAAGTTTGTAAGCATTTTCTTTTCCCCTTTTCTGCTAAATATTTCACACTAGTTTTTCGAATTGAATGATGAATTAAATGCAATTTAAACCTCACTTTCACTCGTATTCATAAGCAAAGTCATCGTAAAGTGACGACTGGTGTTGCAGAATCATCGGTAGCACTTGATTTTTTGGGCACTTCTCATAAGTTTTTCAATAAACATCCACTCTGCGAAAGTCAATTTTCGCCATATTTAATATTCATCTTCGCAAATATTGGCTCAGAATATTTAAAAATTCCTATTCGTTACACGTCTCAATTGTGATTGCTGGCTCGTAACAGATAAAGGTGGGATAGCGAGTAACTTTTCGTGCACGCTCATGCACGACCTTATATTTTTGGTTCACGCTCGTGCACGCTCACGTGAGAGGAAGACAAGTTACAATCACAAAAATTCACGCTCATGAAATACTTACGAAAATTAACTATAAAATAATTGAAAAACAAAATTCAAAATTAAGCGAAAATATTACTTTAATGATCACGAAACAATCATGCTAAAAATCTACTCTTGCACGCTCACTAACTTTCATTTTTTGTATACTCACGTTCATATACGCTCACGTGAATGAAACAAAAAAACTAACCACAATCATGCGAGAACACGCATGATGAATGCAAACCACGTAAGCGTTACCCATCTCTAGTAACAGGTAACAAGCAGGTCGCTCAGTGACTGGCAGAGTGAACATAAAATTCTTATTTTAAATATTGATTATATTTTCGTTTTTTATTTTTATTTTTATTACTTATTTAAAACAATAACAATAAAAACGATAAAAGCAACGACTGGCCATAAATTCTTAAATTGATTTTAGAATAAACAAGTGGAAGGAGAGAGTTCATGGTGAAATGATTTATTTGTTGGTAAACACACACACACACAAATACCATTATCATCATTTAACAATGAAGGAAGACAAAAACGAGATACAACATTAACTACAGGAGCAAAAAGAAGAAAGGGAAAATAAAATAATTAATAAAAATTGTTCTGTCGAGATTATTAATTAAAACGGAAACAATGAGCGAGAAAGAGTTCATGTGTATGTTCTTTTGTGGAGCACAAATGATAAAAGAAATCGTTACACCTGAACAGGTACAGACCCGTCATAATCCTGACGGAAGCATATGATTTTTTAAATTTCTTTTAGCAACGCAACAGAAATGAGAGATATTTTATTCGTTTTTCCAGAATAGATATAATAATTTTCCGATCCCTGGGTCGCGCCCAGGACTTGAAACAGATTTATGTATACAGTATACAGTGTACTCGGTATATAGTGAATACTGGATAATATGAACTCCCAGTTTTTACATTCGTTACTGGTTGGCTCTGCAGGGCTTCAAAGCACAAACATCGAATCAGACTTTTAAAAATTTGTGAAGAGAAGCTTTCCTTTGAAATTTCTGCCTTAGCGGCGGAAAAAGTTACAAATTCTTGTACAAATTACAATTCAAATAAAAACAAAATTTAAGAAATTGTTATTCTTTTAAATGTAATTTCACAAAAGAATGTTGTCGGTCGTCATCGATGGCCATGCAGTAAAAATTTTTTTTCGTTTCGGTATAAATATTCAATAAATCTATATTTTTTACATAACAAGACATAGTTAACTTTTCGAATAGACTGAACAGGACTTGCATGAATTAGTTCACTATATTCCGATTTTACCGTATCTTCAACGGTAAACCAAGCAGAGTTAAGCTGCGTTCATTAATTGAAGGGGAGCCGCGAATGGCATTGTAAGTGACAAAATTGAAATAGAACAAAAATTAAAAAAATAACAATTAAGCTCTTGTATATGTAAGTGTTTTTAATAATTTTGTTTATTTTTAAGAATAACAGCTTGTTCATCGAACACAACTAACTAAAGCTACGAGTAAAAATATCAACGTTTCTCCTGTTTGGGTTAATGCAATACGAATGTCAAGTATTTCAAATTTTTTTGGTCTGTGTATCACGTTTTTAAATGTCAACGAACTGAAAGCAAAACGAATAGAACAAATTATTCGCTTTGAATAAATATAATTAACAAACTAAATAAATATTTAAAAAATATACAATTGTTCAAAATATTAATTTGAATGTCATACAACGAACAATTGAAAACGTGTTACACAAACCCGATTTGTTACGTAGTCGTTAATGTGTCGGCCAGTTTCGTTTTAGGGGGGATTATTTATTTTGTAGACATCAAACATCAACACTATTTATAAGCACATTTTTCTGAAGAAAGAATACGAGACGTGCAGCAATCATTTATTTATGAACAAAGCTCGTATATTCTATTAAGCGCCACTAAATTCTTGGTTTATTCAATTAATATGGATTCTCTTTTAATTGGTCGCTTAATAAAAATGTTCATTTTGGATTAATCGATTAACCGCGAGAGGTTCATGCACAATCCAAACGAGTTTTTGCGCCGTTTTGTAACTGTGGACGAAACATAGAAACTTCCAGATTAAGCAGCATGTTTTCAAATTTGAAAAAAATGGCTGGGTGTTAAGAAAGGTTATCATTAAAACAAACGCCTATTGCGAGGGTCTTGCAAAATCTTATTGTTTGGAGAGAATGAAAAAACTAGAAGCTTAAAGAAGACTATGCTGAGAAATAAAACTCTTTCTTGCCGAAAAAAATTTAAATTTATCTAGAAATCCACGGAATTATCAAACTGTCCTCATGCAATGTGGACATTTGCTGCATACATACATATATACGTCGCAACACTCACCGTCAGCCAACATTTTTAGGAAATGTTATATTTTTAACTTCAGAGACATCATTAAATTCTAGTATTAATTGAGCTCTTATTCGTTTCCATGACGAGCACTGTACAGTTAAAACAAGACAAACAAATTCTGGTTTGTTGCCTCCACATTTTATGAACTGTAGCAATTTTGTTCATTAACTGAATAATAAAAGTACTTAACAGGTTTTCAACACCAACCAGAAAAAAATATACCCTTAATGGTACAACAAAAGAAAAGTTAATAAAAAACGGAAATTTTAAAAGCATTTTCCGAAAAAAATAAATTCTACAGTGAGTACTTTAAAAGCAGTTGCGCGTAATATGTCTTTGTACATTAAAATTTGCAATGAAAAGAGCAAAGGCTGGGTAGAAAGATGTCTGAGTGTTACTTTACTGAAAGTCCTTTCTGTACACTAAATGAAAAAGGAAAATGATTGAAAAACTTTATAATGTACTGCTTTAAGAAAATATACAAACTGATAAACTGGCAAAGGTGATTTCTAAAGTGTTTGTGATGAAGAAAAAAATAAAAACCACTAAGGGCCACTTTTTGACTTTGAGATTAGAGATTAAAGTAACCTTAATTTTTATTTGTGGTTTTTGGGTAGTCGATTATATGGTTTTGCTTGCTAGTTTAAGCAGCCAACCGTGGTGGCTTAATCTTAAATTAGAACTGTCAACATACACACAATAAAATTAGCTTTAATCTCAAAGTCAAAAAGTGGCTCTAAGAGATTTATTTTTGAATGCCCTTTACCTAAATACATATAAAATTAAAACAAAAGGTGCGTGCCTGTCGTATGGCTGGATGTTAATAATCTGTGGCGACGTTGTTGTTTTGGGCGCACACAGTATAACCGATCGCTAAATGAATGATAATAAATTTGTATCTTCTTAACAACTGAACCGACTGTAAAATCGTCAATTTAATGTGCCAAGTGAAATTCATTGCTTTCAGAAGACACGCTACTGATATCCGCATTGAAGAAATTTTTTTTTATTATTTTAAACGAATAATATAAACATAATATATGTATATCGTTGGTTAGCTTAAGAAGTATACTTTTATATTTTATTTTTATTAATGAGCTTTTGCAAAAAAACAAGGAATCTGATTAAAAAAAAAACATAGACAATTTTATATTCGTATTTTTTAAAAACATACATAAATAATTTTTGAAAACTTTTTGTAATTTTGTAATTACAAGCGTAATGGTCAACAGATAATAATATAAAAACTTTATTTATCCAATATTGCGTTTCCTCTATGAAAAGCTTTTTTAGGGATATTTAAATATTGTTAACAATTGTTTTATTTCAAAAACAAGTTTAAGTTTAATATTTATTGAGCTTTTTTTATAATTCTTTTATGAAAAGAAACTTAAAATTATTTCAATATTAGAAGGGAAAAAAATGTAAGACTATAATGTAATATCTTAATTTACAAAAAAGTATTCAGCATCAAGCTTGACAGAAAATAGTTAATTAAATGATAAAAGTTATAAAAACTATGCGCGCTCTGGCTACCGAAGCTTTTATATTTAGAAGAAGTTCTAAATATCACGCCAAAATGTTCTTAAAAATAACTTAAAACTGAACTTAAGTCTAGCAATGTAAAAAAACAAAACAAAATATAAATATATGTATGTATACATCCTTATCCCTTATGAGTAGCAGAAGTAGCCCTATAATGTACTGATGTATTTATATTAAAAGATGGGGGATGTTCATTAATATAACCTATAACTGATAAGTAATTTACGTTTGACCAATTGAAAAGACTTTGAGAATCGTAAATTCTTTTCACCAAAACATTATCATGGTCCAAATCCCTAAGAACAAATGTTTTTATCATGTTACAAACATATAAACTGAGGGGAATGACTTTTGATTTTGATGAAGAAAAAAATTTATCAAAACTGTAATTATTTAATTGCTAAATCAATTATTTTTCAGTTTCACAGTTTTTGTTTTCATAGAACTTAGAACAAGATATATTAAAAACAGGTAGTTTTAAGTGATCAGGGTATTATATTAGTTTATCTTCCAGAGCTGTCAAAATTTTTTTACTTTTAATACAAAATTGTTAAATTAATTTTCGTTTTGTGTTTACTGAAATGAATTCTGTTTCCCAAAAAGAAAAATATTAAAAATTTTCAAAGTGTGCGGGCTTGTTTGTCTAATATGCTTATTAATAGATATAAGGCAGAGTTTTAAGTTATTTAATTATTTTCTAGAATGCAGTCGATTGAGTCGGCCGCTGGATACACTAATCATAATAATTTCAGCACATTTCGATTGCGATGGGAAGCGATGCAATTTCAGAATCGAGTTTGTAGATTAATCTAAAATATAATATATTTTTAACACTCAATTACTTTACAATGTTTGCAGTAATTATCTGTGCTTAGCATTTTTATTTCAGTTACTATTTCTCCAGGGGTGAACAATTTTATAGGTACATCCATTTGACATCGGGAGTCTAAAAATGCAGTAGTTTCATTATGTTCTCGAATACTATTGAGTTCATAAGATTTGAAAATAGGAGATAACTGCTTTTATTATGATCTTATCTGATTTGCACTGAGTACCATTATTATTTTTTTATTATTGTGTTACGTTTAGTTAAGCTTTTCAAAACTTTCGTTGATTTTCACAAAAGATGTTCGTCATATTTGGAATTAACTAATTTCAAAAGTATTATTTGGCCATATCTTTTTTTAATTTAAGAAAATTGTTGATAACTTAAATTTTTTTTATTAAGAAAGTAATATTGGAACGATTTGTTCATCAGACCAGCAGAAATGGATCAGTACCGATTTCGCGATCGATACACCTCACGTTCTTTGTTCGATTTGACGGCGGATATTAGTGACTATGAATATCAACTGCTCAACCGCATTATCTGACAAATCAGAATACTATTACAAGATCTTAATAAAAATAAATAACTAATTACGTACATATAAATATTAATGATTAATTTTGATCTTAAAATGTTGCGTGCAGCATGAAATTTAATTAATAATATTCAAATTTACTACAACCACAGATATTTTCTGTTAAAAAGTGCAAAAATTGTATTTTCAACTACATATAGTATGTATGAGAAATTCGAAGTCAATGTCGACATAAGTGATGTTATTTTCGACTTTAAATCCAAACTTTTGAACTTGTGCCAGAAAACACAGCCACTTTTTCTCAAAGGTTACAACTGCTTTTGCTCCGTAACACACTTTTCTGTATTTTCTTGTTCAAGTTGAAAAAAATTGAAAAATGTAACACAGAAAACTGCGATTATTGGAAAAACAAAAAATATACATATGTATATATTTTTCCTTGTATGTAAATAAATGTGTGCATTTGAACATTGTTTAAAGTTCTCTGGCATAAAAACGTATTTTGCATACAAACAAAACTGTAAAGTTTCTTTTGTATGAATTTCACCCGTTTTGTACACTGACACAATACATAGAACAGATGTAAATACATATATACTCTACATATAGAAATACAAAAGTATTCACTAACACTTTTACACACAAAAGACATTAATTTCCGTAAAATTTTTTTCTGCTTTTTTTAAATTTGCTAACAATGTTTGTAACATACAATAAATTAAAGAGAATGAGTGATTGAGTAAGTGTGAGGTTTTGCAAACTGTTAAAGAGGTGAGGAAGTGCTACCCAGCAAGCATATTCAAGTAACATTTTTTATATATTGAGTAAAAAAATTTCACAAGTAAAAATTTAATAAGTCTTAAATATTGGTTTTCTTTTAATAATTTTTAATTTGGGCAAAAGTTTCGAAGAAAACACAAAGAAATGTCTTGAGGTTCAAGTAGTTAAAACTTAAATGGAACTGACAAATAAACATAGCAGTTTTGGCATCTCTACGAAGAGCAAATACACCGTAAACTGTTCCAAAAAGAGTAAAAAGCTCCAAAAATTGCAAAGAAAAGGGTAAAAGCACCATAAAAAATATTTTAAAAATTTCAGTTATGCCTAGAAATATTAAGCAATTTATAAAAAAGTTAAAATAAATACCCAAAATACAATTCAAAGTTTTTGATTCAAAATACATTAAGGACTTGAGATCAAATAGCAGAATTTATTAACACATTAATTTAAATAAAATCACAATTCATTTAATAGAAGTAAAATTGTTTTTTCATTTTCGTTTATTTTGCTATCAAAAATATTCATTTCGTCTTCGCAATCAGGGCATAAAACAGTTGTAATAAAATATCGAGATTTTTGGTATGAATCGTTTGAATTTATTTTGCTACAAACATTTAAAGGCAGTTGAAAATTGTTACAACATGCATTTTCAAATTATAAAGATAATCGTTTCCTAATTTTTGTTTTAAACAAATTCATTAAACTGAATGTTCTTTCAACCTCAGCGGAAAAAATTCATGGTTGCTTAAAAAGTACTATTTGCTCTTAAAAGAAGTAGCCAATTTTCGTAACTAAAAACATTTCTCAATTGTAAAAAAAAGCACAAAAGGCACTGTGGGAAATTGTGAAAAGCACTGTAAATACCCGCTTTTTAAAGACGGACATTTAACAAAATTTCGCGCGTATGAAAATGCAAAAAGCACCAAAAAATACCCGAAAAGCACCAAAATGCCATCACTGGAACATAGGTATACGTTACTGGTGGGCCTGAGGTTCAAATCCTCTCCGACTCCATTGGGACATACAACCTCAAATGTGCGAATTGTTAATGGAAAGTTTTATGAAAAGAAAATGGTCCTGGGTTAGCAGCCATTTGGCTGATATTTTTTGTCTTTACAATTAAATAAACATCCGATGATTTCGATTAGGAATACTCGGTTTGTTTTACACATCAAAATGATCTTATTGAATCTTATTGGAGGACCTTATATAATTCGATGGATTTTCAATAAATTCATATGAATCAAAAATGATTTCATTGTCAATTTCTCTAATATTTGCTAAGATTTTTTTGTTGAAATTTAAGATAATCGGGCCTATTCTGTAAATCGAGGGATTTTTAGAAATATATAATGACCCCATTCATATTTCTTTAATTGCATAAGTATGTATGTATGTACTGGGTGGCGCAAAATTAATCACCCCATCGGAAGATGTTAAAATTTTTTTCAAATAGAGTCATACGTCAATCATATTTGGTATTTGTGAACTAGAGAGCTGCAGAATACAAACAGACAAGCAATGGAGCGCTATACTCCGCAAGAGCGTGTAAGAATTGTGTTGAGCATTTTCCTGTTCGTATAATCTCCCGTTTTGATGAATCGGCATGGCCAGCAAGATCGCCCAATTTAACCTTCACAGACTTCTTTACCAAACTATCTCAGCCCTTAAGGATAATATTCGACAGGAGTGCGAACTGTTATCATTGGAAATTTAGCAGAAAATGGAAAATGCTATAAAACGGACATGAATGTATATGAACACTGACGGCAGCTACTTGGCGAATATCATATTTTCCACTTAACAGAAAAAATTGTAAAGATCCAAATGCTGACTTCCATCACTCAAAATATTTTCTTTTATTTAGTAAAAAAAGATATTCTAAAACAAAATTGAATGATTCATTTTGCGCCACCTTGTATTTGTAGGTACAGATATAAGTAGATCGAATACACTTCGCTCCTTTATTGAAACATAGTCATAACTCAAAAAAAATCTCGTTCATCAGACGCTTAAAGTTCTTAATTTACACACACACATCAATGGAAAAATAAAAAAAGTATTCTCCCCCAAAAGGTGAGTAAATAAGATATTTGTATGAATTTTTCACACAAGATGAAGAACGATATGACAAATTATTTTTCATTCTTAACTCAAAAATCTCGTTTTTCGATATATGACTACGTTGCAATAAAGGAGCAACATATGAAAAAAAAATATGCAATAAGGTCCACAAATTTACATTTATTTATTTAAATTTACACTTTTAATTTCACGTTTTCCCGGGAAAATTACAAAAATTTTCTAATAAACAAAAAACTCCGTATTCTACGAGAATTTGGATTAGAAAGAAATGCGACAAATAATTGCCAGAAATATTAATAAAAAAATTGGTCAAAATTTCATTTAGCAATTTTCTGTTGGCGTTTGGTTTTGCAAACCAACATGTAAAAGCTGATGTTTATCATAATACTTCCTTGAGGTGGTGATGGGGATTATGAGTACGATTCATTTGTTGCTGTTGTTACAACTATTAGTTCAGCTGGAATTAAATTAAGATTCAAATATCATATTTTGCTTTATTGCTTATGTGCCCAAATATTTGTCTTACCTTGTCTTTTTCATTACCCGATAATGATGCATCTGAGGAAGTAGCAGATTTAGGCATAAATGGTACATTTTTAGCTGCTTCTCTTGTTGCTGCTAAATTCTCTTGCAACGTACTGCTGGATTGAGGGGGACTTGTCAAGTCAAGTAAATATTTAAGGTCACCTATTACGCTATCTCGTATATCATTAGGAGGATTTTTTTGCCGCTCTTGTTTCACCTGCTGGGCGCCTGAATAGCCGGGACCTTGTGAGCTTGGCATTGTTGTTTGTTGACCTGTATTCAGCATAAAACGTAAATCCTCTAAGACACTATTACGTATTTCCCGATATCCTGGCAATTTCTCCGCTCGCGGAATTAGTAATTTATGTAAATCTTCTAAAATTTTTTCTTTCGTATCTTTAGAATATTTCTTTTTCTTAGAAGGATTTTGCATGGACTTTGGATTTAGTATATATTTTATACTTTGTAAAATACTTTCCTTGGACTCTGAAGTTTTCGGGTTTTGTGCGGACTCTGGGTTTTCGACTTCTGCCTCTAATAGATACTGTATGTCTTGCAAAGCATTTTCCGGACTAATTTGTTTTGATAATTTTTCAGCTTTTTCGGGATGAAATAGTTTGTGTAGATCCAGCAAAATTTCATCTCGTTCTTCGTCCTTATATTTAGCTTTAGTTGATGTGGGGGAGTTTTGCTCTAAAAGTTCTTTTAACTCTTCTTGTATTTCATAGCGAATTTCATTGCGCTTATTATGGTCACGAGGTTTAATCGTTGCGGAATCTGTTTGTAAAGTTTCTGTGCCGAATAGAACTGGTTTTGGTGTTATAGCTGGCTTGGGAGGAAGTTGTGGTTTCCTAGAGTCTTCCGATTTCAAGCCTCCAAATGTTGTAAGTGACAGAGGCGCTTGGGTTCGTAGAGAAGCTGCTCTTGCTGGTATGGCTGAGTAGTTACTTGGTACACTATATCTTGCTGGTCTAATATTGGGAGTTTCTTTTCGTCTTAGATTTGTGGGTAGAGAAAAACGTTTAACTTCTTGCAAAGTTTTGAGAGCTTCTTTCGTTGCTGTTTTGTCTAAGGCAGCTCTGACTTCTTCCAAAAGTTCTGCCCTTAATTTTTTTGCTTTCATTTGTGAATCTAATTGTGACGACGTTGGTGTACTTTGAGCCGCTAGTGCTGGTGAAATTGTTTCCAAAGTTTGAGTGAAATTTGTTCTACTGGTAGGGGTCTTGGGCTCCAGGCTTTTTGAAATTTCAGATGGGGAAATTTGTGTACCTTTTGAGTGCATCTTTGCGTCCTGGAAAGTTTCTTTAAAACTTGGCATATGTTTCTTCATCATTTCCAGTATTTCAGTCAAAGCCCTGTCATTAGAAATATTTTGTGTTTCATGTTTAGCTTCTGTTTCCATGGACAGTGATTGCAATTTATTTCCATCTATTTGCAGTTTCAAAGGTATGTCCACACATACAGGGCGTAAATTAAAAACTTGTTCATTTGTTCTTTCCAATTCATTGTAGGACTTTGGTTGTGTTATGTTTGAAGAGGGTGTTTTCACATTATTTACATCCTGGAAAGTATCGTGTTCTTCTTTCATCTTGGCAGGCAAAACCATTTCACCCTTTAACACAGCGCATCTATCACAAAAGCTAAGATGCTGTAGCTCTTCTTCAAACTGTTGACAAATAGTGCTTTCCATTACACCAGTGGTAGTTCCATTCTTAATATTTTCAATTTCATCCTCAAAATATTCTGGGTTTTCTGTTTTCAAAGATTTTTGGCTGCATTTTGCACAGCAAATGCCCACACCTTCAAACTCAGCACAAGGTTCGCACATATAACATTCGCATTTTTGCTGTTTAAGGTATTTATTAAAACTTGCAGACTTCCGGTTTGTTTGTTTTTCCGTTGCTGTTACGGCTGGCTCATAACGTACATCCTCCAAATATTCATGCCTACTAGTAGGCACTTCTATATTAATAATATGCCAAGGATTCATATCACCACGATCCAATTGATCGGCAGATGTCATCTCAAAACTTGCTACCTGCTGCTTCACTTTACACCTTTTAGTTTTACGATACGCTTGACGAAATGTCTGATACAAGACATTCGAAGTATAAGCCATTTGTTTGAGAAGACCTTTGAATTCTTTGGGGTTTTTGATTTCATTGATCACTTCAAATATTTGGAGCTGTCGTTGCAAAATACCTGGTTCATCAACCTGTTCACCATCAGAGGGATGACAATCATAAAAGATTTCCTTTTGTACGCAACCTCCTTTTAGTCTGTCATAATTTTTCTCAGTAGACTGCATAACAAATGAAGGATCTGCGTATAAATATTGAGCCTCATGCTGTTTGTTTATCTTGAAATTTTCTTTGTTTTGTAAAGTGAAGGATTGATTAGACCAACAATTTCGATCAGCACGTTGCCTAAGTAGTCCTCCAGTAGCCATTATTCGGTAAGTTTTTGAAATTTCTTTTAATAAAAAGGAAGCTTTATTGAAAATTTAAATTTCAAAAGTTTTACTAAAATTTATATAAGTTAGTTGAATTGGTAATAAAAATTTTTAAGCTTCAAAAGTGTCAGGCAAGGCAAATTCATTGGAATTCGCCTTGGTTAGGCACATAAAAAATGTTATTTCAAATTGGAACAAAAAGGAATGAAATAAAATTAGTAGTGGGGTTCAGTGTTAAATGCAAATGGTCTTGCAAAAGAGTGCAAATGCAAAATATCGTTGCTTTTTCATAAAATATAACAAGAATTTCGTCTATTTTGGTAGTGAATATCATAAAAAAAGCTACGATATTTTCCATTTGCACTCTTTGAATTCTGCTAGTGTGTAAACAGTTAAAATTTCATAATGTCATAAGAAGATGGAATGATTTTAATAAATTTAATTTAAATTTATGTTTTTGATAACCCCTCCAAATTGTAGATCAGTTTGTTTTATCAGGATTCTCAAAATATTTATGGGGTCCAGCGATGTCCATTCGTGATCTGGGCCGTGTGTAAAAACATAGTATTTTTTAATATATTTTCCTATTTTCACCGCTTTTGCACACGGAAAAGTTTACTTTGAAGAAAAATGTATTGAAATTGTTGAAACGTTAGCCATATACGGGGGAGAGCTAAATCCGATCACCTTCACTTGTTTCAGTCGCACAGTGCGGCCAAAAGCCATTTTTTCGCGGATCAATTCATATCTCCACATCTACAATATTGAGGTTCACTAAATATGTTGCGGGTAACTCTTAGAACAAACTACCAAACTGCCCAACGTGTCGATTTCGAATTTCACAAAATGACGTTTGACGATTTTTGTTAGTATCCTCCCTTATACTTTGAGGATTTTTTGACTTCACTACTTTTTGCTCAATATAACCTCTACGTATGGCAAAATGTCAAGCTCTAAAAATATGTTTTTGTGTTGCGGCCAATATCGATGATATTGATACTGCTAAAGAAATATTTAAAAATTTAAATAATATTAACGAGCTTTACTTTTGCTTTTTTTTAGATATTGGCTTAATTTGATGAATAATCTAAACAAAATTCAAGGAATTCAAATTCACAACATTCACTATGAAATTTCGAAAGTTTTTTAAAACGTTTTAATAAATTTTTTTGTAGATGATTGTATAAAAAATACGCCTCTTAATCAAATTTATTTCCATAACCGTAAAAGTTTTTAAAAAGAGGAAAAAGTCAAAACTTTTTTCAATTCTCATTCAAGACTTTTACACATGCAGCTTGTCAAAGTTCAAAAAAATTTAAAGCTGTGCCGTAGGCTGCACTCAAATTCAAAGCAAATTTTTTAGCAAGATGCCATCAAGAAAACATCTTAAAATACATTTTTCCCTACAATTGTTAAAGGAAATAAACAGAATCATAGAAACAGAAAAAAACAAACAACAAATATTTTTTTTTAAACATTTGCCTGTAATCTGAAACACTTTATGGAATGAAAATTTGTAAGCAAATTCTCGTCAAATTTTAAAAGTGGGAGTGTATTGGTAAGAAAAGTGAGAGAGAATTTAAAATTTTAATGAAAATTTGATCGTGTAACTATCAAGTAAAAGAAATGTTAAGACAATATACAATTTATAACTTTCAATCAATTTATTGATAATTGTGTATCATTTTACGTTGAATTGTGTTATGAAATAAAAAAAGATTTGATTTCGATGACAAAATTGTATAAAATTTAAATTTAATTACACCATCTGTGATTTAAAAAAAAAAACTCCGAAAATCTTCCTTTATTGAAAGGTTTTCCTAATATAGTCTCTAAAGAAAAATATCAAGATATTCAGCATGAATTAAGAGAACTAGTTTTTTTGAATTTTAGAGACTGCGCATAAAATGTAAATATATTTTGGAAAATAGAAAAGTCAATTAATCTATCAAAATCAATCTTAATAAAACCAAGATAAGATATTCATTAAAAGCAGGAAACGTTGAGGAGATTCTTTTTCCAAAAGAATATTTAAAAAATGATTTCCTCTGAATGTTACAATGTTAGCGTTACAAAAACTATAAAAAGAGATAACTATGATATGTATGTATAGTATTTTTATTTTGTAATTACCCAATTTAAATCAATATCATATGTCCTTCTTTCGTACTTTATATGTAAATATGTATGTTTGTAAGCGTATAAAATCGAATAAATCAAAAAATTAATTCGACTCTACACATGAATTGCAAGTTTATGAAAAACTGTATAATAGCATATTCTATGAATTTCTATTTAAATTAAAATACAAAACATATCATATAAAAAATTAACGTTTATTTTGGAAAGTATATAACCTGCTTCGACACAAAATCTCTTCAAACCTCGCTTTGAATTGAATAAAATGTTTAAAGTTTTTGTTGTTTTTAAGAAATCTGTTGAGTTGTTAATTTTTAAATAAAATATTGTTGTATGAAACAGAAGATTTTTGAATGATGATTTTTTGACGACTTTTTTTTAATACTGTCGATTTTAACGATTTTATTTACAAAATTTGACGATTTTTCTGAAAATTTTGCTGGCAGTCCTGACTACATGTTCCAACAAAATAAGAGAGGGGAGGGAGGAGTACCCCCCATACAAAGTAATAATAATTAACTAATAATTAATGCCGTTGGATGATTTCGGAAATGAATTATAAAAAATTGATTTTTTGATTATATATTAGTATAACCACGAAAAATCACGACATTTGAACATCTCTAATAATAATATATTAAACAATGACAACAACAACAGCAATGAAAGTGTTAGCAGAAGTCGCTAAGAGCTTTTTGTTGGTAAACTCAACGCGTGAGGCTATTACTAGTTCCGCACATAACTTTTAAGGCGCAACGGCGCGCAGCATTAGTTTTTTCTGAAATACTCATTTGTTCAACACTAAAATTTAAATCTTTGCCTAATTGAGTCCAATTAATAACTTTAAGGGGACATAAAGTGATAAAGTTATTTTTTTGCATTTTCAACATAAACATTAAAACAGCAAAATCACGTTCACAAATAATTTGTATTACAAATTTAATTTTGAGAGTTGCCTACATGACATTTATATTTTGCATAGTGATGTAGAATTTAAGCGAGTACTTTTAGTTTTCGCGTCACATGAACTTTTTTTGATTAATCCGTTAAATGACCACCTTTGGCGCCTATTCGAGGAGTCGTTGTAAAACTTATTTTGAAACAATACACTAGCATGGTCCGTTTATGTATAGTGCCTGTAATCGTTCTGTGGACTGAACTTTTACAACTCGCATACATGCATACATACATACAGCTGCACATATGTATTTAATATACAGATGTTTTTTTCTGTGAATTAAATAAAACTTATTCTTGCTAGTGCTGGCAAATTCTACTACTTTTCATTACTCAATAATATTCAATACTTTTCATTTGGGTACTCAATACTTCTCGATACTTTTAACGGATTTTTTGAATTTGTAACGCATAGTTTTTAACTGAAAATTGAAGTAGTTTCTTCAAAAATTTAAAATAGATCTTCAACTATTATTGGTTTTGTATGGCTTTTATTATTAATTAAAAATAAATGTAAAGCTAACTTTTAATTTAACGTTAACAACAACTTAAAAAATAATTTAATTGTTCTCCAAAAAAAAATTATTTAGTTTTGATTTGATTAAAGAATATTACACCTAGTTGTCTTTTTATGCAGTGATGTATTTTTATGCACTATATTAGCCACTCATCTTGCTTATAAACACAGCTCTAGAAGTATCGAGTAACTACTTTTGAGTATTGAGTAACCCTAAGACACCCAATTGTCAGAAATCTTAACAGTTGGATTTTTAATAAAAAAAAATTTGGATTTTAGTGAATTTTCAAATTTGGAATTTCTCTAGAGGATGAATTCCCAGCTATTGAACATACCTGGGCGAGAAAAAATGAATGGATTTTATAGATTTTATGCTCCCCTAAGACACCCAATTGTCAGAAATCTTAACAGTTGGATTTTTAATAAAAAAAATTTGGATTTTAGTGAATTTTCAAATTTGGAATTTCTCTAGAGGATGAATTCCCAGCTATTGAACATACCTGGGCGAGAAAAAATGAATGGATTTTATAGATTTTATGCTCCCCTAAGACACCCAATTGTCAGAAATCTTAACAGTTGGATTTTTAATAAAAAAAATTTGGATTTTAGTGAATTTTCAAATTTGGAATTTCTCTAGAGGATGAATTCCCAGCTATTGAACCTACCTGGGCGAGAAAAAATGAATGGATTTTATAGATTTTATGCTCCCCTAAGACACCCAATTGTCAGAAATCTTAACAGTTGGATTTTTAATAAAAAAAAATTTGGATTTTAGTGAATTTTCAAATTTGGAATTTCTCTAGAGGATGAATTCCCAGCTATTGAACATATCTGGGCGAGAAAAAATGAATGGATTTTATAGATTTTATGCTCCCCTAAGACACCCAATTGTCAGAAATCTTAACAGTTGGATTTTTAATAAAAAAAATTTGGATTTTAAAATAAAAAGCATAAGCAGTAAATCAGATTTCAAAATAATTCAAGCGAACTATTTTGCAACTTGAAATAATTTATTTATAAAAACTGAATTTGAAATTATTGATGGTATCTGTTTAAACGTTTGGTTTTTTATATATTTTGTTTAAATGTGTTTAAATATATTCCCATTTTTTATATTTTTTGAATTGATAAGTTGTGATTTGTAACTATAAAGTTAAGAATGTAATGTTTCCAAGGAAATATTTTATTAAGTTTTTTTTAATGATATTTAACGAATCTGCTTGGCGATAGCGTCAAATACATTTTTTCTGTAAATTTCATTACTCTTTTAATTCTCAACCAGTTAAGAGCTTATCCAGCAGAGTCACCTTAGCAAGCTGCAATTGAATTCTAAATTGCTGAAATAATAAAAAGTATTCCATGTAAGTTGCTTAAAAAGATTTGTTTCATTTTTTTATACAAAAGGCAGGAATCCCCTTCTGCCAGTGAATTCCCTTCTCCTATCTCCCCAGGGAGCAACATATTGCTTTCTTTGTGAATAAAGGCAGAGATTTCCTTCTGTTCTTCAATCCGTACCCTTGTGTTTCAAAGTACGGGTTTCCCACGTTTGCACTGTGAAGTTTCGACAGACGGTAGAAAATCTTTAGTTAGGATTTGTGACTGTTTGGAATGAAGCAGTCCAGTTCTATTTAGTATCTATTGACCTAAAATGACGCATGTGCATACATACATCCATACATACATGCGTACATACCCTGCAGATAATATTGGACTACGTGGTCCATTGTAAGTGAAACGGACTAGTTACAACATGGTCCAATGTAATGCAGTCATGGTCTAGTTATGTCATTGTCAAACAACAACTTATTGCTACACGACAATTGTTTGTGCTTTAATGATAGTACTCGTGCCGAAGAAACTACTTGTGCGTGGTCCATTTTTAATGACATGGAGTAGTTTTTGGGTTAGTCCGAAGTAATGCAAAGCTGCGCTATGTGGTCCAGTCCTAGAACATCGAAACGTTAAAAAAGACAAAGTTTTCTATATGCATTTGGACTAATTTTAGACCACTCGCTGGTCATTTGCGGACTAGTACAAACACGCGTGTATGGACTAGCCGGGGTTTTTTTGAAGGGAATATCAGATCTTAAGCATTCGCGACCATAAATACTAAAACGAATATTTGTTACATCACTAGAATTTATCTACATAGATTTGAACAGTTGTAAATAAACCCATTTTTTACATTGAAACCTTTATTGATTTTATTAATTTTTATAACCAAAAATAGGTTTTTAAATAAATTCTTTCAACAGCAAAAGCTGGTACACAAGAATATAAATATAGAAGTGTAAAGCTGATAAATAGTTTTAATAAATAAACAATATTTAAAATTTTAAAATTCTTACAAAAGTGGTTTATTAAACAAATTTATCAGCCAGATATTTCCGTATTTATATTCTTATGTAATCGTATCAGCTTTTGTTGTTAAAGAATTTAAGGTTTTTATTTTAATACAGTCAATGGAGATTTCAATGTAAAAATATAGTTTTTTTTTACACTTGTTTAAATATACAGCGCCGGTAAAAATAATAGCACTATGGTCAATATTAATGATTTTCATTATGCATAAAACATTTTTACCATCCACCTTTTTATCCATTTCGTTACACTGTAATATAGTGTGACATGTATCCTTTCTGAAAAACTTGTGTCAACTCTATTAATATCAAGTGATGTTTTCACGTGAAGCACTTTTTTGAGTGAAACGTAAAATCTGCCAGAAAAAAGTACTGCACCTATCAAACAAGTTGAAACGAGTGGAAGAAACCACGTAATGACCAATTTATTGGTCAAGTGATTGATTCGCGAAAGCGGAAGGACACCGTTTGAAGCTTCCATGGAGTAACACGTGCTGATACAACTTGGAATCAATAGCCAGAATATCCTCTAAGAGCCTCAAGCCCACGAAGATTGCTCAAATACTACAAAACGTTATATTATCTTATGGAAGAAGTACTGTCTCTGCAAATATACGAGAAGAAAGGCTGTGGAATGATTTGTAGACAATTTAATTGACGCAATAGAATGGCCTAGTAAATCTCTAGAGCCAAATATGAACAAGAACCGTTGGGTTGAGGCAACTCTGGGCTATTGAGTTGCCAGTGTTGTGTAATTATGCAAAAAGGTTTCTGGATAACACAATTTTTGTATAATTTTATATTAAAATAGTTGAAATATTATTTTTGCAACAAGACTTGCAGAGAAAATGTACATAATTTTTTTGAACTAACAAAGGAAATATTTAAACAAACTTAAATATTATTTTCATCACTTCAAATACATAAAGCCCATAATCTCGAAAAATATTTCATTTATACGAAAAACTAAATGAATAAAAATGCTCCTTTGTGTAAAAAAATACGTTTTTTAAACCACAAATAAAATTTTAATTTTTTATATTCCCAAAAGGATTCATAATGTACATCAGGTTTTTGCTTTTTCTAATGGAACTTCTTTTTAATCCTGCATTAATTTTTGAAAGAGCTAAGTCGAAGGACTATTCATACATGACAAGTTGTAAAGCATTTAATTGTAGGCTCCTACATCAAAAGGTTTTTATATTTTTCGAATAATTTTTGACATAAAAAGCAACCAACAATAGCAATAAAAACACATTTGATGTATTATTAACTGTACGTACCTACATTATTCTGCCATGGTTAAGCCCAAAGTATAATTATTCAAGTGCGATTGCTTCTACAACAACAACAACTAAACTCGAATTTTGTTTTTGCTATTGCTCTTAAATTGCCAGTTCAAACACCTATTAAATAATTTTCAATAACATTTTCCCCTTTTCTTTTATTTAATTTTTTACATATTGAAAACTCTCTCACAGCCCACACAGTCTTTATTTTTCAATTGTGAACAAAACTTGACAATTTAAGAGTGATCTAATGCTAATCATCTGATAAAGTGACTGAACAGTAAGTAGCCTTCATGGCAGAACAATACAGGTACAAGAAATCGTTATGATCGTTATGAATGTTAAAAAAAACTTCGTACATAAAAAATGTTGGAACATTTTTTTTACATAAAGTTTGACAGACTCACGGTGAAGCGCAAATGATCAGATGTTGAGTTGTATTTATGGTCGAAATAAACTGTTCAAGACTAATTTAAAATCATAAAAATTAACCAAAAAGCACACTTTTACAATATAAAATGAGAAACACAATGAGTCCGCTGTGCTTTCGAGTTCACCTGGTGTGAATTCGCCTTGGATCTATTCAATCGGCCTTGGTTGCCATAATTTCTCAAAAATTATAAAAAGTAGAAAATAATAAAAAATATTACTTCTATGCAGGGCGAATTCATACAGGTGAACTTAATACTACAACACAAGACTACAACAAGTACTATGGATATAAAAATGGTTAAGGAAAACTGAACATAGAAAGTATTTCGGATGCGACATCAGCAACCATATCTGCAAAGGCACAAGTAGTGCGAAATGTGTTCCCAATAAATCGCGTCAGTTTGTTGCAGGTCCTACAGTTCATTCAAATTTTATATTCTCTCTCACTTTTCTTACCAATACACTCCCACTTTTAAAATTTGACGAGAATTTGCTTACAAATTTTCATTTCATAAAGTGTTTCAAATTACAGTCAAATATTAAAAAAAAATATTTGTTTTTTTTTCTGTTTCTATGATTTTTTTTATTTCCTTTAATAACTGTAGGAAAAAAATGATTCTAAGTTGTTTTCATGATGGCATCTTGCTAAAAAAAATTTGCGACCTCCAACAAACATCTTCAGAATCTGCTTCTAAAGCAGCACGTCATCAACAGCAACAGCAACGGCATATCATACTAATCACAAATGCATCAACTCAGCCATCAATCATATGCAACACCCATAATTTTCGAAGAGCCATCAAATTCTGACTTGAAGATAATTAAGACTATTGTCACTGATATTATAGAAAACGCAACGGTTTCCTCTATAAAGAAAATACCGGAAAAACAATTATGTGGTCTGATGTACTACACACTTGTGGACTATTTGCATTTAGCAAATGTTAGTCCAATGGTTAGACGACATCTGGATGATGTTATCGCGTACTTAATTCAAGAGAAATATATTTTCCTCGAACATTTTCGCTTGGCCTACAAGAATTTTGTCGATCTGGTGAGTGAGTTAATTACAGACATTCCGCAACTGTGGTTGTATATTTTCGAATTTACAGTACCCTTAATTGTTAAGCAACTAATAGCAATAAATGACTTATGGAACAACCAGCTACGCGACAGTGCCAACCATAATTTTAGCCAAAAGATTCTGAAAACATTTTTACATTACTGCACACGAGAAGTAGTTCTCACTTTTACGCGCACCATGTGGAAGGAAAATAAATTAAAATGGACAACTTTTGTGGACGAAAATGAAGTTTGTGAATTTATTTGTTTGAATAAATTTTAATATGTTGATAATGAAAATTGTCCACCGGTCATTGATAGCAAAGAATGTAAAGAAAAACGCAATAAGCGAGTGGTTGAACATGTAGAACAATTGCCAATTGGGAAGGTGCCAACGCTAACAATGTAATTGATTATATCAATGGAAATATTGCTAAAGTAGACAGGCCTGACAACAATACTAACTAAGTTTGCTATAAAGTATTCTCATAATTATAGTTTAGATTTAATGCGCTTCCGAACGATTTGTATACCTCTAAGGACTCTAAGGACGATTTACAACTGGAATGCCTATATGCGATGCAGACCAAACGGTCTCTTGGGTTCTATTTTTGCCGAACTTAACGGTGCAAATGTCATACGACACAAATCTTTTATGTCGTGGCGTTATTCAGAGGATCAGTCTGCAGGCAAACAGTTTGCCGCTAAGGCACTTAATTATTTTTTTAACCAAATTTTAAATGGCAAAACAACGTATTAAAATATGTACAGAACAAATTATTGCCAAAAAATTTTCAATTAAAAAATTTACCAAAAACAAAACTTTATTGCAATTAATTTCATAGTTAAATCAACGGTACATCTGATCAAAAACGAAATTGCCTAACACTTTTCTGGAACTAATTAAGTTTTGCTTATACCTAGAAATAGAAATTATATCGTGTCTCATTCTTCTTAATAAAGTCACGAACCTTAACCTAATATACAATTGCACATTGCATGACAAAGCCACATAGTTTGAAATAAACACCATTATTGCGATTGGCGTAGTCACATTACGCCAACTGTCATAGTTGCTGTCGAATTTAAAATCTTATGTTACCGTGTACAATTTTCGACCGTAAAATTTTTTGAAAAGAAAAAAAGTGTTTATGACACAACCTCTTGCAAAAAATTTCAAAAACAGTTGTTTATAAATAATTAAATAAAATTAAATTGAATTATGCCGCGAAGAAAATTCTTAACGACAATTTTAGAAACTTTTAACACACAAATACGCCAAACACCTTGCCGTTTTAACGACAGTTTGTGTCGTATATATTGGCGTTTTTCCATTTACGGCACCATTTTTTAAAAACGTCCGACTTTCGCCACAAAAACGCCAGGCACAAAAAGGCTGAAAAATCGCACTAATAATCAAGTAGTTCCCGGTGCGAACTTCGTATTTTTACTATACTTTTGTCTGTAATTCTTTTCGTCTAGATAAATTTTTCAAGACCCTAAAGTTGAAGTCTACAGACAGTCTTAATTAGATCGGAACTTCAATTTGTTAATTCAAATTACACATATTAAGATTATTTAATTAAGAAAGGAATGTAAGAAAACTTAATTAATTAACAGAACGTAACAGCAGTGTTTTCGATGGTCGCCACACCATGTCATCAGGGGAAAAATTACGGCATTCGATATCCAACGAGATTTCCATACAAATTAAAAAAAAAAGTGATGTTAATTATTTTTATATTGCAGGAACTGCACACATAAAATCTTATTTATAATAATAATAATGCCATGAGGGGAATTTAAAAAATCTAGTAGGAAACAATTTAATAAGGCGAAAATAGGATTCTTACCTGAAAGCTGGGACGAATACGACAAGGTTTCCAATATCTCAAAAAGAAAGTAGAGCAAAGCGAAAATAATATCCTAGTCGAATAAGTTGAGGGTACGAATGTAGTATCTAGGCTGCACAAATCCCTATTAAAAGAATACAGAAGCCAGACTTTATGAGCAAAGCTTGTGGCTTCTTTACAGAGACAAATCAAGAAAGAGTTGAACTTCGAATGGAGACTCATTTCACAGGCTGTTAGGATACGGTAGCGTCCCACCTGTACGGACGATATCATCCATGGAATAGTCAACAAGGATTGCTTAGCAATGGGCTTTCGTATATTTCAGATCGGCTGGACACTGTGTCGCTAAAAGATATATTTTCCGTTAGCTTGGCAGGACCAGGATAGAGCTTCCACTTTCTGAACGCTACGAATATTCTGGCTTGTGGGAATACGTGCTTTATCCCAGAGTACTTCTGCTTCTTTAATTACAAGATATGCACTCGGACGAAGATTGAGCTTAATTTTCCGCATATTGTAAAAAAGAACTTTTAATATTTGCCCTTTTGATGGTAACTTGCACCCAATGATTTGACTTTCGTCGTGCCCAAGCAGAAATAACTTTTCATTTGCTCTTGTTTCCATTGCTGTTTGAGTTACATTAATAATATTAAATATGTTATTATATTTTGAAAATATCGAGCACTTTGTTGTTTAAACTTACCAATTTTATAAACCTTATCTTTCAATCAAATCAAATTAATATTTTCACATTTGCATGTATAACAACACATTATCAACGCTCTTTTTTAGCTTAACAAAAGCACATGTGTACTAGATACCGTTATTCCAGTATTGCTACTTCTATGAAAATATAAGTTTGCTTGATCGCAACTAATTAGCACAGAGCTGCATTTGTTAGTAGCAGTTTAAAATTTTAACTTGCCACGCCCCAATTTGCCGGCATTTATTTAATGACTTTTAGGAAATAAATTTTACATACATATGTAAGATTCCATCATATTTTGAAGCAAAAACTACATATTTTCGTATATATTACTTAAATTATATAAGGTGCCACGCCTTTTTAGGGGCACGCATTAAAATAATAGTCAAAATTAAATATAATATCGATACTTAACATAAATTTTGATAAATAATAATGAAGTTATAACTTTTTTCTTATTAAATTGTGCAAAATCCCTTCTTGTCAACTTGAGGGCGCATGTGCCACGCCTTAACGTTGACCAAACAGTCTACAGTTTTGGAAATATGTTATTTGTGCCCAAAAGAAAAAAATTAGGGGGCGAATAACATGTTATTCAAAAAAAAAAATGTTCACTCTAATGTACATACATATACATATTATAATAGATAAAAGCGTGTCCTGACGTTGTGAAAAATTAACTTTCTTTTGATATCGACGAACAGGCAGTTAATTAAGTTTATTGAAGAACATTTTAGTTAGTTGTTGTGCTGGAAATGAAATTGGATGATTTTAATTTATTCTATGAGAGGAAAAAGAAAATATTTAAGTCATAGAATTCCATTCCGATGGATATTCTTCCGATAATTTTTTCCAGTTCTTTCAATATTTTTAAGCTGTAAAATAAAAATTTTAAATTTAATATGAAATAGCACCACAATCCATAGAAATTTAAGCAGAGAAATTTTAAAAGCAGTTAGTAGTAAAATAATAATAAATATAAAAATATTTTCAGAAAGTCGAGTGTTTGAGAAAAAAATGCTTCTTTCTGTGATGAAACAAAAAATTTTTTAATAATTGTTAAATTCGAATTATTTTTATTAAGAAAGAAATATTAGAATATTTTAATCATGAGACTAGCAGAACAGATCAGTACTGTTTTGGAAGCCGCTTCACCATCTCACCACTGTTATCTGTTCAATAATTGGCGCTTTTTACGGGAATTGCTAAAGTTTTAGTATTTAAAATTTTTTTATGCGCACTTTTTCCCAAAATTAATATTTTCCATATTTAGTAAAATGTTAATAATTTTGTTAAAAACAAATTGTTAAAGTTTACCGCTTATCACGGTTAATACACGATTACGTATGAATCAGGGATGGGCAATGTGGTTTTGATTTTGTGCCAATTGTAATAAATGTACTTTTTAGACTATGGCGGTACATTTTAAAATTTATTAATAAGAACCTAGGTAAAAACTAATTAAAATATTATTTTGAGATCAATTGTTTTTTATATTTATTTTATATATTATTATTTTTTTATTTCAAAAGTGAAGCAAGAGGAAATAAAATAAACAGTAGGAATTTTTATTATACATCTTTCATTCGCTACTTGAGCATAATAGTGATTATTTTTGTGGAAATTTCATATAGGCCATGTGTTTTTAGTTCAGTTAATTCAGTTAATCACTACTTATGTCATGAAATAGTTATTGAGATTTGACATCGTTTTTGAGGTATTTATGTTCTGAATTGGTCATAAATGACGTGTTTTGTTATGAAAGAAACCATCCATTACTGAACTTTTTTTTAATTTAATATTGAAAGAATTATTATTATAATATAATTTAGATTTTTAAGCTATAAAAAATAAGTCGCCGTAGTTCCACGGTACCAAAAAATACAATTGTACAATGATTATCATCCTTGGTATGAATAGCAACTAAAGTGTTGTCAATTTGGTGCTTTTCGAGTATATTTTTGTCCTACTTTTGCACTCTTCAGACGCGAGAAATTTTGTTGAACGCCTATTTTTAAAAATCAAGTATTTTCAGTGATTTTCACAATTTCTCACAGTGCCTTTTGTGAAATAACAATCGATTGAAATGCTATCATGAATTTCATTCGACTTTAAATTCTCTGTTTTTAATCTATTCCTTGTTATTTCGAATTTACAGAAATTTGTATACTACACATCACTTCTTTAATGCAACATGATTGTATCTTTAAAAAACCAAAACTTTTAAGTTACTTAGAAAAAAATTATGTTAAAAGTATTTCTGTAGATGTAAAAAGTTTTCCACCAGCATGTGTATGCTGCCAAACCAAATGTATACCCACTAAAAAGACAATGCAGACCAGAAGCTACGTAGCGCTAGATGGCAGCACAAACACAAAAACTTTTTTTGAAATTGCGATCTGTCAAACGTCAGCTGTTAAAATTTCACCCAAATTCTTCTATTAGTTTATTTGTTGTAGTCGTTTGAAGTAAGCAACTTTTGTGTTTCTTGAAAAATGGAAAAAGTGAATTTCGTGCAGTGATTAAACACTATTATTTGAAAGGGAAAACGGCGTAAGAGACAAAAGAAAAGCTCGATAAACATTACAGTGAGTCTGCACCGTCAGATTACATAGTAAAATATTGGATTACTGAATTTAAACGCGGCCGAACAAGCACTGCAACAATACCATCATCAGGAAGGCCAAAAGGGGTGGTTACTAAAGAAAATATCAAGAAAATCCTCGATACCGTTATGAATGATCGCCGAGTCAAGTTACGTGAGATTGTTGAAATGGTAAAAATATCATATGAACGTGTGCTCAACATTTTGCATGAACATTTGCATATGAAAAAGGTATCGGCAAGATGGGTGCCGCGTTTACTCAGTGTCGAACAAAATCGAGTTCGACAGACCACTTCACAGCGGTGTTTCGTCGATTAATAACTGTTGATGCAACGTGGGTCCACCACTACACACCTGAAACCAAAAATCAATCGAAACAATGGGTGGAAGCTGGGGAAGTGCTCCGAAGAAGGCGAAGACAGTGAAATCGGCTGGCAAGGTTGCGGCCACTGTATTTTGGGATGCACACGGAATATTCTTCATCGATTATCTTGAAAAAGGATCCACAATCACAGGAAAGTATTGTCTTGCATTATTGGATCAATTGATTGATGCAATCAAGAAAAAACGACACCATTTAAAAAAAAAAAATGTTATTTCTTCAAGACAACGCACCGGTTCACACAGCATTAAATACGATGCTAAAATTACGTGAAATACACTTCGAATTGGTTGATCATCCACATTATAGTCCAGATTGAGCGCCCAGTGACTTTTTTCTGTTTCCAAACTTGAAAAAATGACTGGCAGGAAAAAGATTCATCTCAAACGAAGAAGTGATTACCGAAACTAACGCGTATTTTGAGGGGTTGCCAAAATCGTATTATTCAGATGGTATAAAAAATTGGAATATCGTCATACTACTCGTAAGTGTATTGAGCTAAAAGGAAATAAATGAGAAATAAATGTTTTTGAAAAAAAAAATTTTTTTTTTTCCTACTTAGGTAGCTTCAATATCAATCCGCCCTCGTATGTGCCTGCTGATATGTTTAGTATTTCACTTTTGATAAATGACTACGGACGGTGCAATAATGGAGCGATGTGTACATACCTACATACATATACTTTTAAGTTTTGTCGAAAAAACTATTACAGTAGCTTTCCGATTTAACGAATATTCGATTTAATAAACATCGTATTTAACGAACACCCAAATATTATCTACTGAGTACCTCTTATATTACGAACAAATATTTTATTTTGTTCTCGGTTTAACGAACAAATGGGAAATATACCAGCTGATGATTTGAATAGATGCATTGAAAATAAACCTTTGCCCGATGATGAACAGCTTGATGAAACAGAAATTCTGGAGCCCAAAATAATCCACGAAGATGTCATTAAACACTTAGAAGTTTTTATTAAATGGGCTTAGCAAAACAATTTCATTAGCAAAAATTTGATGCTCTTGAGAGAGTTTCAATAATACATTCCAAGAAAACAGACTGTGCTTAAACAATTTTTAAAATAAATTATTTTTGTATTATAGCGTTTTTATGAATTTTTCAATTTCTTTATACATACTTTTAATGAAATATTTAAATTAAATTACTATAATTTTAATAAAATATTAAAAAAATACTGTACATATAACGAAAAATTCACTTTAACGAACAAGCCTGCCAGCAATTAAGTTCGTTAAATCGAAAAACTACTGTATGTTCATTTTATTTTTATAGATGTACACTCTTATGGCCTTATTCACAAACGACTAATAAAGTTATAGTACGTTTAATGTTGGATTTTTATATGGGAAAACCGGTTTAAATGCATACATTAACTTTATTAACCGTTTGTGAATAAGGCCACTAATCTATATGTACCATGTATATACTTTTACTCCTGTTTTTGTTTTGTTACGTTTTTTTTATTTTTATCAAATGAATTCTGATTTTATTCTAATTAATATGTTAATAAATTCTGCTATCTGATACCCAGTCCTTTATTTATTTTAAGCAAAAACTTTGGGTATTTACCTTAACTTTTTTTATGAATATCTTAATATTTTTTGGCAAATTAAAATTTTTAAAATATTTTTATGCTGCTTTTTTACCCTTTTGGTAAAGTTTTTTTTAACGTGCTTTTTTTGCTCTTTCTAGAAATACTAACTCTGGTTACAAGCAAATTGCACTGTACTCTTGTACTCTCTCTCCCTCTCAGTCACCCTTCAACTACAATATCAGATTTGAGGTAATAAAAATTCTAAGTTTTTGCTGCTCAACTTATAAATTAGCTGTAAGAAAAGCGGAGAAGGAGCTACAGATATCACTTTTATTCTTACAGCTGAATTACGAGTTGATCAACAAAAGTTGCAGTGTGTGAACCAGGACTAAGAGAAGCAAAAACGTGAAATTTATGATTTTTGCCAGATGAAAGTGACTATCGAACACGATCAAATTTTCTATCAAATTTTAAATTTTCTCTCAATTATTTTTACTAAAAAACACACACTTTTAAAATTTGAAGAGAATTTGCTTATGTAACTTTTATATGTATGTATATGAAAAAAAATTTTACTTTTTGTAATTTACTCAAGAATATGCAAAGATTCCCCCGTTATACTTAAAAAAATATAATTTATACAATTATAACCACTTTTCAAACACCTGCGTGATCTATTTTTGATTAAGCATTTTTCAATCTTCCAGATGAGCGAAATATGATAATGAATAACGGAAACGGAAATAATAATCACATCTTAAACGTCTGGATGATTAATTTGCGATTGCTATAACAATTTTTATTTTATTTTAAATAAAACTATATTTACCCATTGGCGCGAATCATTTTCGATTCCTTTTTTGATCGTGTAAGTGATTAATCAGTTTTTTAACACCAAAAGTGCTCTAAGAAGACTCATCAGGGTGATTTTTCAATTACATATACACATAAGTATATATCAAAAATTTATATGTATATAATTTTTGAACAGACATTTCTGAAATAAGACCGATTCAACTAATGGCGACATACATATATTCGACACGATTTTCTACTTAACTAATTCGCAATACTCAAGACCACCGGCATGATTTTCTTTATAATCTTTGTGTTGCTAGAAGCTTCACATTTTGGAGTAGCAAATTCATATTTTATCTCTACTTGACTATTGTAAATATTGTATTTTTAATCTTTTAACTAATAAAAAAAAGACCAGCGGCCCTTGATACTTGTCAGTCTGGCAGTATCTTCTTTCCAGAAAGTTCCGTTTCGTTTATTTTGAATTTCAGAGCTGTTCCTTCACTGATTACATTGCCAACTCAGTGTTCTTCAGTTGGCCTTAGCTCATCTGTGATGCAACATATGCAGTGTTGTATTTAGCGCCTTAAATTTGTATCTTCATTTAAATTTCTTAACAGTTGGTATTATTATTTTTATACCCTTCACCAAAAAATTCCGTATGTAATTTCTTCATTATTCATTTAAGACCCCATAAAGTATATATATTCTGGATCCTTATAGATAGAAAAGTCGAATGAGCGATGTCCGTCTGTCCATCTGCTAAGGTAGAATATCGAGGAATAAGGCCTCACACAACATTTGGATCATTCTGTTAGAATTTGTCTCAGAATTTTTAAGTATAAAAATTATAAAATTCGGTCAAATAATTAACGAGATATAGCTAAAAGACTTTTTTTGTTATGTGCCCTATGCTGTTGTTTTTTTATGGCCCCAGCTGTCCTATGAAACAGATCTCTTGTATGGAGTTCTACGAAGGTTTAGACTGAAAATAATTGAAGTCGGTCCATTAACGACTAAAATATGAGCAAAAAAAATGGCATTCGAAATAATTTTTCTTTTAAAAATTTTTTGAAAAAGTTGGGTGGGGATTCAATCACACAACCTACTGGTTAGTAGTCACAAGCTCTTCTCATACACCACAGAGCAGTTGTATTTCTCATGGTAGTTTACGCATTTAAGTACATAATGGAAAATTGGTGTGGTTGTTGTAAATTCGCCTTTTTTGTCACACATGCATCAATACTGAAATGCGTTCATGGGCACATATACACATTGTGTGTATCCATGTGCATAACTAAGCAGTCGAAAAGCAAAGATTTGTTGTTTTTTTGTTTGTTTCTTTAAACTTATTTTTGTATGTTTATTAGTATAATATTATACATGCATATTACAGTATTTATCGCTTATATTTTCTTTTCCTATATAAATAACCATAATTATTTTTTATATTATTTATATTAAAGAAATGTAATGGGTCGTCAAGACACTATGTAAATATACAAAATCAATGAAAATGAATTTTAGTTTTGTTTTAAAAATGTATTAAGATTTAATTTTTTAGGACTATTTGTGATTTCAGAAGAAAGGTAAAATTGATGCTTATACCTTGTTTTATACTTTTGTGCACAGAATAATAATTCTAATTATTTTCTATATTTATGTGCAGAGCGTACTTGCAACATTTCAGAACCCGGTATTATTATTGTATTTGTACAATGTGATAAAAAAATCTCTTGACAATTACAATTTTGTTTGGATACTTAGTTACACATAACAAAGCAGAAAAATCTCTTCGCGGCTAGAATTTGATACCTGTTCCCAAATATTTTCCAATTTAAACTTTCAGTATACATATTTACTTTGCTTTTTTCTAATTTTTGGATTTTATTAACTTGGCATTTGACTGTTGCTTTCTATATAAATGTTTCTTTTATTTTTTAACAACAGTGAGTTAATCTTCAATTAATTGCCTTTTCTATAAAATGAAAACAAAGTTTGATGTAAGAATTTAATTTGATAGTTCGTTCGTCTTAAATAAACAAACAAAATGGCTTCAAGCCCAAAAGCAAGCAACGATCATAAGAAGAAGGCGACGACAAGATAACATAAATTTCTTCCGTATTCTTTCAATTCGATTCGAATGTACGGCATAAAAGGGGCTCCAAACCAAATTGCAATATTCGAATTTAGAGCGAACAGTACCTACAAATTCTTTACAGTTTATTTTTATAAAAAAAGCGCATGAAGAATAAGCTTTAAGTATTATATAGTCAAGATGAGAATTAAAATTCACTTCACAATCCAGACCAATAGCAAGATCTAACACTTTGTTGAAAAACTTTAAATTTTCATCAAGTAAATTGTACTGGAAAACCTTATGATTTCGAAAGTCATTTGATAATATTTATTTATATTTAAGGATAAATTATTTAGAGAACACCAAGTTGATATGCCATTGATACAAGCTCGTAAAGTGAAGGCATCACTTCCTTAAAGAGTTTAAGGTCATCAGCATATAATAAAACTTGAGAGCCCAAAAGGAAATGTCCTATATCAGTTGTAAGAACTAAAAAGAGCAAACGGACTAATATACTATTCTGAGGTGTATACCAGAAGTAGCAGAATACTGTAAAGACTAATAATAGCCTATTTCTGATATAAGAAAAAACACTTTCATTCGCATTCGCATTCTATGATGAAAGAATTTTGATTTCGATTTCTCTACATTATTTCTAAACGAAAAGTGACTCGAAAGACACCTCGAATGAAAACGTAAATGTTTTCATATAAAATCCGATTTCTGTGCTACGAACGTGTCGTTAACATTGAGAATGAAATGTTAAAATCAGTCACTTGGGGTTTTGCATTCGTAACAAAATTTTACGATTTAATAAAAATAAATACAAGTTAAAAATTAGCTGGAAAAAGCAGTCCAACAAGTTAAATTCGCTTGGGCCTCCCACTCGTACTATTTGTGAATGGAAAAAGAATGGAAAAGTACGTTTGTTTGTATGCTATAGAAGAAACCTATTGAACATTTTATCTATAGAGTAAGTTCAGCTGTTGTGGTATAGGCGGGTAATGTGATGTACCACATTAATAGAACGAAGTATTACCCGCCAATTTTTTCAATGGCTGGTTTATGGGATTTTTTTCAATTTCTCTCAAATGTCTCTAAAACTTGGGCTCCACAGACTCTTTCGCTTTCCTGAATGAAAACCTAAGATTTTTAGTAGAATACCAACTGAGATCTGCTCTCATCGAATTAAGTTTCAAAGCATTATAGTCAAATAAAAAATAGGTATGCCACATTACCCAAACTTACTCCTGGGCAGATTTAAAGTCTCGGACTAAAAAAATAGAGAAAACCAAAAGAACCTTATAGAAATGGGCTTATACAAGCCGCTATTTCTATGGTCAGTTGTAGCACCCGGGGGTAAAATATTTGGTGTAAAGCCCCAATCAATTGATGATTGTTTTTTTTCACTTGTGGAATCACCAGCTAGGTGCATTAAAGCTGTTGCAGTGGTTACACCAAATACAAGCGCGGAAACTTCCCAGCACCGAAATAAACTACATACATATGTACATACGAGTACATATGTATGTACATATGTATGTTACAATGAATGCTTTTCAGCTATAGAAAAAATTCTTTAAAAAGAATGGCTGATGCTGCTGATGTGCAAACTGAATCAGCAAAGGGGATGGCTAACGCATTTGAAACAACAGCAGCAGCTTTACATGTATTAGTTAAAGCAACAATAAGGAAGAAAATAATAAAAAAAATTGTATTAATTTTTTTTTATTATTTTATTGACATACTATGTAAATACGTAAGTTAATGAGAATGAAAGTAAAGGCAGAATTAGCGGAGCGCACCCGTACCGTTCTGTATCAGCTGTTCGTCTATGTTATGGGAAAAGCAATACAAGTTAAGGGGGTATTTCCGCTCTTATTTTTCGGTTCTTTTTGATAATAATATTTGTGTACTTTTGACAAAACAACTTAAAATAATTTATATTTGCACATATATGTACATACATATCGTCATATAAAATGCAAAACGGCCTTTCTATTTTTTCAATTTTCCAGCAGAGACAAAAAGCTTAATAAAAAGCAAACTATTGTGATAAAAAAAAACATTTTTTGTAGGTAGTATCATTAATAAAATCGGAATTAATACTATGTTGAAAAAGATAATATTTGTTATCACAATAGTTTGCTTTTTATTAAGTTTTTTATCTCTAGTGAAAATTTTGTTATAATGTAGATAGGCCCTTTTGCATTTGATAAGACGATATACATGCTAAGATGTATATAATAAACAAATAAATATGTTATATAAATGTGATATGTACGTATATACATATAAAATAATTTAAATGGTATAAATTTTTTTTAATTTGTTTTTTTTATTTTATAATATAAATGTGAAATAATAAATAATTTTTATATACATACATACATATAAAAAATAAAGTTCTGATATCATTTAAATATCTTAGGTACTTTTTCTGCACAAGTAACCAATTGAAAATTTTAATTACCCATCACTGTGTTTTAAACAGCTGTTCCTTTTTCCTGGCAATAAAACAAACAATAGAAAACAAACGTACGTTTTTAAATGTTCTATAAGTGGACCAACGTGCTAACAGTACGGCACGCTACGGTACGGCTACAGCAACGCTCGGCTAACGGGGCCTTAAGTGCCAATGAAAAATCGAAATTGGTTCAAATTTGAGCGAGTGCCTTTTATTCGCTTAGGTCTACTTTCTTAAATCAGAAATAGGCTATAAAAAATTTTAAAACAATTGTATATTTAAGAAACACACACTAAGAGAAAAAACTTGCTAAAATCAATATTTTATCCTTGAAATCAAGTCATTTCAGTTTCAAAAGTCTGTTAAGCGCAAAAATTATTGTTTTTTAATATCGCATTTAAGGCCGTAATCTTTAATAAATTCTTATTTTAAGACCGTATTCAAGATTTTTTTCTTAATAAAAATCTCAAGTTAATATCACATCCTTAAATATAATCTTGAAAAAAATTTTGTTTCAAGATCGAATTTAAGATTGTGTTCTTATTACAAATCTTCAATCAAGAGTAAATTGTTAAATTATAAGAATGGAATTCTTGCTTTAAGATTTTTTTCTAGATTGAATTTTAGAAGATATTCCTATTGGTTTTTAGCCAAATTCCAATGTTGAAATAAAACAAATCTTTTATTTGTAAAATTTTTATTTATAATCTAATCTAATATATTCTGATCTAATATAATATAATCTAACTAATATAAATGTGAAAGTTTGGATGGATGGATGTTTGTTACTCAATCACGCCAGAACGGCTGAACGGATCTGAAATTTGGCACAGAGATAGATTATAGTCTGAAATATCACATAGGCTAATATTTATCCCGGTGAAATCTATGATTCTCGTGGGATAGATTTGTTTTAATTTTTCGACATGATTTTTTGCTAAAGTAGAGGTAGTTTAGGCGTCTGAAAATGACATAGGCTAAACAAGGAGTACAGAAAAGGACATAGAAGAAAAGGTAACACCGCTGGGCGCAGCTAGTGGTTCTATAAGTTTCTTTAATAAACAAAAAAATATGTTAAAAATATTGGACCTTGTTACGGTTGTCGAATTTTCGCTATCGACTTTTCGACAACTTGTACACAAAAAGAAAAACCCCGTACTAAATTCAAATATTTTCTACTTACTTTAAGTACGAGTCGTACTCAAAATTTTGAGTACAAATAGCAATAAGATGTACTTTAATCAGACCGAAAACTGGATTCCTTTAGATAGCCAATCCTTGAATTTCTTAAAATGAGTACAAAATACTTTAATCACGTGAAAAATAATAAATTAAAAAATTCTTAAATTAAATTGAGCACTTAAATCCAGCCGTACTTAAATCAATCTTTCTGTTCTTGATTTTAGTAAATCTAAGATTAACGTATTTTTAACACCGCTTCGGATTGATTTAAGTAGGGATGGATCGATTTTTCTTTTGAGTGTACGAGATTGAAGAAGCGCAGAGCATTATTCTTTAATATAGTATATAATGTCGAAATCGAAGACGAAAACTCGAGAAAAGTTTTAAGGTAGATTAAATCAAACATATCAAATAACTAATATCATGAAAATAATATACAATTCTAATGCTGCGATTTTAGTGGTACTCAATCCAGATTTTAGTCTTTCAAATCATAGACATTGGTGAAACCGAAAGAAGTGAAATAACAAGTTTCTTCAACTGATTAGATTAGATCTTTATTTGTTCTAGCTACACAAAGTCATCTTCTTCATGTACATATGTTACTTGATTTTTGTGGATACTTTTAACTGCTTTACTTAATTCTATCAGATTACTTATGTTTTCAACCACTTTCTCGATAATAAATTTTTAGGTTGTGTAATAGTTTCAGAACTATAATTTATATAGTTGTTGCTCGAGTCTAGTATTTACATATATCCGAACTCTACATTTGATTTGTTGGTACAATTTCACCATATTCTTTTCCAAACGAGATGAGCTTGTTAATTTTTTCCTCGATTCATGGAATATAAAATGGTATTCTTTTATTTTTAAACAAAACAACGTTGTTTCTGTTCTGTCTCATGTCCAATTCTTTCTGAATAAAAATGTTACAAACTTTAGCCAAAATAATAATCACTTTGGATTAAAAAAAACCACTAAATCAAAATTGTTCGAAAAACGATCACATTAAATAATCAATTATCTACTGGCATGAGCCTTGCAATGTTTACTGTACTTTGTCATATAAATAGCTAAAATTCATAAAATAAATCAAAAAACTCAACTAGTTGACAAAAAACAAAAAGCAATAATACTTAAGTATTAATCAAACCATAAATAGTTTGTGTTAAGTAAAACAAAAAATGAGAAAGAAAAATAGTACACGAGATAAAAACCAACGTGTAATAATGGGTTAATTTAAAGTTAATTAGTGAAACCAAAAATCAATCGAAACAATGGGTGGAGGCTGGTGGAAGTGCTCCGAAGAAGGCGAGACAGTGAAATCGGCTGGCAAGGTTATAGTCACTGTATTTTGGGATACACACGGAATATTGCCCATCGATTATCTTGAAAAAGGATCCACAATCACAGGAAAGTATTGTCTTGCATTATTGGATCAATTGATTGATGCAATCAAGAAAAAACGACCACCTTTAAAGAAGAAAAAAATGCTATTTCTTCAAGACAACGCACCGGTTCACACAGCATTAGATACGATACTAAAATTACGTGAAATAAACTTCGAATTTGTTGATCAATCACCTTATAGTCCAGATTTAGCTCCCAGTGACTTTTTTCTGTTTCCAAACTTGAAAAAATGACTGGCAGCAAAAAGATTCATCTCAAACGAAGAAGTGATTACCGACACTAACGCGTATTTTGAGGGGTTCCCAAAATCGTATTATTCAGATGGTATAAAAAAGTTGGAATATCGTCATACTACTCGTAAGTGTATTGAGCTAAAAGGAGACTATGTTGAGAAATAAATGGTTTTTGACAAAAAAAATGTTTTTTTCCCTACTCAGGTAGTTTCAATATAAATCCGCCCTCGTAAATGACAAAGTTTCCACAAATACACTTTCTTCATAATCAGCTTGAGCAGTATATTTTAAAACATCGCCCAAGGTGGTTCGAATTCCCGTAGCATTTTAAAAGAAAACTCTTATTTCATCAATACGTGCTTGAGGTAAGCGTGCTTGAGAGGCAGCTATTGTCAGTCAAAGTAATTATTATTTTTTTTTTGGAATATTTTAGTTTGGTGCAGGTAGACAGGCGTACAGCAGTTCTTCATTTTTCATTGTAAACATATTATCGAACAAATGTACTTACAGGCAAAAAACCATGATCAACTGTATGTCTAAATAGTTCGTCTGGTAGACAGTAATTTTGAAAGATATTACCGTTCTCGGATGAGAATACATATATTTGTACACAGAAATCATAAAATTTTTACGAAACTTCCAAGCTTCCTCCGCAGCAAGAAACTAAAATTTGTTTGCTGGCAGTCATAACTTTAAATGGCTTTGGTGCAAGTTGCATAATATTTTAGATAGAAGCCGACGAAATTGAAGTTTGAGCATAATCATTTGGGTTGTATTCATTTCCAGAAACATTTGGAAATGATTTATTGTCGGTCGGTGAAATTCCAGCGGTGGCAGTTATAGACGGATGTCCAATGTGTTTTCTGAACTTACTGTAGATACGTATGTGTGATCGTTCTGCTTCGGCTGTAGCAGCTGTGATTACAATCTCAGATTGCATTGGAGACGTTGATGAATTTGAAGCAAACAACATAGGACCAATATCACGTACAAAGGAGCTGGGAGACCTTTTTACTTTAGGACAGGTACTTTGTTTAGAACTGACAAATTTATCCATTTAGCTAGTTGGTCTTACAGCATCAGAAATTCCTGATTAATTACGTAATATTCATATATCGAATTTTTAAAGCATCATGAGCTTTAAGATCGCATTACTTTAGATCATAATGTTTAAAACACAGCTAGCACCACACCATACGGTCATTTACAGTATTTATACAATTAACATTTGAGCACTCTATTTCACACACGGGAAATCAAGTGATTAAAAGGTAATGTTCGTATCTGGACTATTTCCACAGACAACAACCAATTCACTCACAGTACTGCCATCATGAACAACGACAAAACCTAACACTCAACAAAATCATATGATCAGAAATAGAAAGTGATGAACAAATTGCGTAGTTGTTATAGTTGTTACAGAACAACAAAAAATTTGATTATAAAACAGTTGTAGTTGTTGTAAAATTAAAAAAATTTATTCAAACAGTAAAAATATCACTTTCAACACGAAAAACAAACAAAAATTCACTTTGTTTGATAAAAACAAACAAAAATTCACTTTGTTTGATAAAAACAAGCAGTTTATTATGATCAAAATTTTATAAAAATTTTTAGTATATTGTACGACAATAAAAACACGTCCAAAAACGATAGAGGTAACCAATATTTGATATTTTTTTTCTGTTTTGTTTAGTTAAGCAAAATAGCAATTTCACATCCAATAACTTTAAAAAACACTTGCGGTTGTTGTAAATTTCAATGAAATAATTTAAAATGTAAACGAATTCTATGCTATAAAAGCCGTAGCTGCTCCCTTTATCAGAATTAGTTTAAAGTTAATTAAGCTTTCGCGTAGTACTTGCTAATTTAATAGTTTTAACAAAATGAAAATATTGTCAATATCGTTGTGTGTTTTCGCCATAATTTTCGTGGAATCTTTCAAAGATTACTGTCATAATGCTTGCATGGATGTTGGACGCGAGTGTGCGCTGGTAACTATGAATTGAATTGTTAAAGTGTAAACGAAATTCATATGAACAATATCCTTTTCTTGCAGCATCTTAAAAGCAAAGAAGAATGTTTTACAAAAAATACTGGCTGCGACAACCAAGTACACTCATATTATTTATTAATTAATATGAATTCATAAAAGTCCTAAGTTGCATTAAAAAAATTTAAAATTTCTTAATAAGGAATAAGTAAAATTTAAAAAAAAAATAAAAATTTTCCAGGAACATGTATTTTGATATGATGCATCGTATGGCGCATCAAGAAATCGATTTAAAATTTGTAGTAACTCAGGGCTTTTTTGAAATCATATGACGATATGTATGTACGTACATATTAAAAATATATTTTTATTATAGAACTTTAAGGCGTCATGTATCAACAACAAAACGATTTCTCTCGACAGCTCTTTGAAAGAGCTTTTTATTAATGAACACAATCGCTTACGTAATAAAGTCGCAGGCGGTGGTATTCCTGAATTTGGTTATGCATGTCGTATGGCCACCATCGATTGGGATGAAGACTTGGCAGAACTTGCTACTATGTTAGGTCATCAATGTAAAGCGGATCACGATTCCTGCCGCAGAACCGATAAATTCTTTTCTCCTGGACAAAATCTTTATATCGATGCCACAAATGCTTTTACTCGTCGCTTGAGTCTACAAGAACATATAGTGATTGCCATTACCGCATGGTACGATGAGTATAAATCAACAAAAGTATCTGATATTGATGACTTCCCCGAAGATTACGAGTAAATAAATTTTAACTATTATTTTATAATATCTGCCTCTAGATGTACATACATATTTCTTAATTTGCAGACGTGTTTCCCATTTCACTTCTATGATGACTGAAAGCAACACACACTTAGGCTGTGGCATTGTTAGTTACGACAAATATGATGAAAAATATAAGAAATTATTAAACTTCAGATTGATTACATGCAACTACGCAAGGAGCCATATGCATCGCCTTCCTGTTTATACACGATGTGATAAATCTGCTGAGAAGTGCGCAACTGGCAGAAATAGCCGCTATCGTAATTTGTGCTCCCCAGCTGAATATTATAATGTCAACAATTATACTTGTTATGATATATGGGATTGGGATTGGCAAAAGGATTATAAACCAATATGTCCTGAACATAATTAAAATATATTATAATAAATAAAAGTGTGTCCTGAAATTATGAAAAATAAACTTTCTTTTGATATCGACGAACAGGCAGTATATACTTTATTATTATATTTAAAATTTAATCGAGCAATTTTAAAATCCTTAAATCGATTTATTCCTTACTCGAACAAAATGAAAAGCCAAATAAATGTATACTCTTTCAAACATCCAAATATATGTTTCACAAAATACGTTTTTTCCAAAAAGTTTTATTTAAAATCTACATCATTTGTTTATAAACATCGTAACATATTTTTTTCTTTTTTTTTGTATTAAATTGGATTATTTATTAATCATAAAAATTTTGTAACGTTATGCGTTCCCGGTACTCTAAATTAAACACCTTTACGCTATGCCCCCAAGAGCCGAGGGATTTTCGTTATTTTCAAATACACAGCACGATTGTTAACGAAACTCACTAGAAAGAGTGTAAAAAATAATTATTTCATTCAGTTGTATGCTACTCGTAGCTTTCAAGTAAGCAAGTCGCTGTCTTTTTCTTATGGTCAAAGAAAAACAAAAAACATTAGCCCAATTCACAATGTTGTGCAAATTGTCTTGCGCCGTAGCATTTGCAAAGTGATGTAGCATATTTGGACTCTACACTAACAAGATAAAAAGATATGCACTTGCTAACTCTTGTATAAATAAACAACACAAAAACCTGTAGTTTATATTTACACTTCATTTTGCAACAACCAATTGAGAGAATTCAAAGAAGATTGGGTGAACTAAAAAATGAAGAGAGGAATTTCATGTTTTGCAACATATTTTTAGAAAACAGGGTTCATAATTGATTGTAAATATTTACAATTCCATAAATTTGCAATCTCAAATGCACAACATTAGCGGTATTCAGCCTTTGATGCGAATGGCCTTGCATAAGTGCAAATCCAAAATATCGTAGCTTTTCTTTGCAATCCAACAGCAAAATATTAGAATTTGCATTTGCCACGTTATTGCAATTTAGCAACACTGAAAATCGTATAGTTTTGTTTTTTTGCTATGTGGATTGCATTGTCATCACTCACTTTTAAAGCTGTCATTTGTAAAGTACAAAATTTATTTACTAAAAAACTTCAAAAACAATGGAATCGACTGATGCAATAAACAAAAAACAAAAAGAAATGATTCAAATAAAAAGTGGACCACAAATGAAATATCTTTATAAGAATATAATGGTATAAATTATTGCATTGAGTAACATTTTGTTTGAGCTATTAATCATTTGGCCCGCATCGCCACCATCTTAGCCTTCCGGAAAAATTCTTTTTATGAGCTCTCTTCAGCCTCATGGAACATACTTGTAATTTTTTCAATCGTTTTGCCAACAAATAAGCAAATATAAACAAAATTTTTATAGAAAATTATGGTCAGTGCATGTTTTTTTCTGGCAGATTTTACGTTTCACTAAAAAAAGTGCTTCACGTGAAAACATCACTTGATATTAATAGAGTTGACACAAGTTTTTCAGAAAGGATACATGTCACACTATATTACAGTGTAACGAAATGGATAAAAAGGTGGATGGTAAAAATGTTTTATGCATAATGAAAATCATTAATATTGACCATAGTGCTATTATTTTTAGCGGCGCTGTATATATAAACAACTGTAAAGAAAAATATATTTTTACATTGAAATCTCCATTGACTGTATTAAAATAAAAACCTTAAATTATTTAACAACAAAAGCTGATACGATTACACAAGAATATAAATACGGAAATATCTGGCTGATAAATTTGTTTAATAAACTACTTTTGTAAGAATTTTAAAATTTTAAATATTGTTTATTTATTAAAACTATTTATCAGCTTTACACTTCTATATTTATATTCTTGTGTACCAGATTTTGCTGTTGAAAGAATTTATTTAAACAACTATTTTTGGTTATAAAAATTACTAAAATTAATAGAAGTTTCAATGTAAAAAATGGGTTTATTTACAGCTGTTCAAATATATGTGGATAAATTCTAGTGATGTAACAAATATTCGTTTTAGTATTTATGTTCGCGAATGCTTAAGATCTGATATTCCCTTCAAAAAAACCCCGGCTAGTCCATACACGCGTTTATGTACTAGTCCGCAAATGACCAGCGAGTGCTCTAAAATTAGTCCAAATGCATATAGAAAACTTTGTCTTTTTTAACGTTTCGATGTTCTAGGACTGGACCACATAGCGCAGCTTTGCATTACTTCGGACTAACCCAAAAACTACTCCATGACATTAAAAATGGACCACGCACAAGTAGTTTCTTCGGCACGAGTACTATCATTAAAGCACAAACAATTGTCGTGTAGCAATAAGTTGTTGTTTGACAATGACATAACTAGACCATGACTGCATTACATTGGACCATGTTGTAACTAGTCCGTTTCACTTACAATGGACCACGTAGTCCAATATTATCTGCAGGGTATGTACGCATGTATGTATGGATGTATGTATGCACATGCGTCATTTTAGGTCAATAGATACTAAATAGAACTGGACTGCTTCATCCCAAACAGTCACAAATCCTAACTAAAGATTTTCTACCGTCTGTCGAAACTTCACAGTGCAAACGTGGGAAACCCGTACTTTGAAACACAAGGGTACGGATTGAAGAACAGAAGGAAATCTCTGCCTTTATTCACAAAGAAAGCAATATGTTGCTCCCTGGGGAGATAGGAGAAGGGAATTCACTGGCAGAAGGGGATTCCTGCCTTTTGTATAAAAAAATGAAAGAAATCTTTTTAAGCAACTTACATGGAATACTTTTTATTATTTCAGCAATTTAGAATTCAATTGCAGCTTGCTAAGGTGACTCTGCTGGATAAGCTCTTAACTGGTTGAGAATTAAAAGAGTAATGAAATTTACAGAAAAAATGTATTTGACGCTATCGCCAAGCAGATTCGTTAAATATCATTAAAAAAAAACTTAATAAAATATTTCCTTGGAAACCGAGGTTGAAAACATTACATTCTTAACTTTATAGTTACAAATCACAACTTATCAATTCAAAAAATATAAAAAATGGGAATATATTTAAACACATTTAAACAAAATATATAAAAAACCAAACGTTTAAACAGATACCATCAATAATTTCAAATTCAGTATTTATAAATAAATTATTTCAAGTTGCAAAATAGTTCGCTTGAATTATTTTGAAATCTGATTTACTGCCTTTATACTCCGAAAGGAAAAATTTCCAAAACAAAAAGTAATATTGTAATCTTCTCTAGTTATCGAACGTCGAATATCGAATGTCAACTTCACATTATGGGCAGGCAGCACAGTCGAAAATTTCCTTAACCCTCCATCGAAGTTTGCAAAATTTATTGAAAAGTAATTGCGAGTATTGGTTTTTATTTTAGTTGACGAGATACATATTGTAAACTATTTTTGTTGATTTTGTGCAGGTGGTCATAAGTACAAAACAGCAACTGAAAAAGCTCGCACATTATGCTTTTATTGATTAAATATGTTTGCTTTTGCTTCTTGCTGTTCAGGCACCGCATAGTAGAATTTTATACATTTGAAAAAAATCATTTATAGTGCTATTATTTCTATCGGCACTGTATATTGAAACAACTGTAAAGAAAACTATATTTTAACATTGAAACCTCAAGTGGCTGTATTAAAATAAAAACTTTAAATTCTTTAACAACAAAAGCTTTTACATACGAAGATAAATACGGAAATAGCTGGTTGGTAAATATTTTTAATAAACCACTTTTGTAAGAATTTTTTTAGAGTTTTAAAATTTTAAATATTATTTGCTTATTTAAACTATTTAACAGCTTTACAATTCTATATTCATATTCTTGTGTATCAGGTTTTGCTGTTGAAAGAATATATTTAAACAACTATTTTTGGTTATAAAAATAACAAAAATCAATAGAAGTTTCATTGTAAAAAAATGGGTTTATTTACAGCTGTTCAAATATATGTGGATAAATTCTAGTGATGTAACAAATATTCGTTTTAGTATTTATGGTCGAGAATGCTTAAGATCTGATATTCAGTATGCCACTAATACATACTTATGTGTGGGTGTGTGTATGCATATGGGCCATTCTAGGTCAATAGATACTATCAATAATTTTAAATTCAGTTTTTTTAAATAAAAAATTTCAGGTTGCAAAAAATTTCGATTAAATTTTTTTGATTTTCGAATTTCGAAAAATTTACAAATTCATACTCGTAGTTCACATTTATAGCAAATATACGCTGTTAAAGGTTCTGCAAAATTTGCAATTTCAAATTAATTTGTGTGTGTTTGAAATACCGCTTAGTTCACTCACCGCACATGGTATGTGTATTACACGAAACCGTTCGCGCAGTTTTTAACTCATAACTGCTTCACTTAATCATAAAATAATGAAACTTGAAATATAAGGACTGCACTCAGGTAACCTCATCGGGGAATGTGAAGGTGCATCACATTTTTAGACAAGCTGCTAGCTGGGAAATAGTTTTCTAATTTTCTTATATGGGAAAGTATTCTTGTGAAAGGTTGCCTAGAAATGATATGGTCTTGTCCATCAAGAACTTGGTTCTCATTTGACTTATTTTCAGATTTATGTTTTTGTGCGACTATAACTTTGCAAGCGACAATCCACTTTGATCGAACAATAGCTCTTATGAAAGCTTGTGTCTTGCGCTTTTGAGAGTTTTTATGAAATTAAATATTCTAAAAATTAAAAATTAAACCTTCCGACCGAACGCATTTTTTCAGACTTGAAACAAAAAACTAATCACGATCATGCGTGATCACGCATGACTCACGCTAATCACGTGAGCGGTGGCCATCACTTGTAAAAAAATATAAGATTAATTCTTTTTGAACGGAAGAAATTGTTTTTTGCCTACTTTTCATTTAAAATTAGTCTTTAAATTATAAAATTAAATTAACATAAAATATCCTAAGTTAAACATAAAACTAATAAAATTGTCTAATTAATTATAATTAGAATTGAATATAAACTTTGATGGTGAAATATGAAATTATGAAATTACCAAGTTGGTCTAGTTGTAAAATTGTATAATAGGGTGGCCCGATTTGCAATGACAAAAATTTGTCGATAGCTTTCGGCATGAGGAAACAAAATTCCACTACAACATATCAAAAAAAATAATTTTCGAGGCGCCCAAATTCGAATTTTTTTACTTTTTCTCAACTTTTACTATTAAGATTTTTTTCACACTGCCATTTTCATTAATAAATAATTAAAATTTTCATTAATAAATAATTCAGTTTCATCAAAAATAATTCAATAATAATTCAAAAATAAAGTTCACCTTGGAAAAGTAATATTAAAAAAAAAAATAAATCAGCCTATTTTTTTATTACCTACTAAAAAAACATTAAAAATAAAAGTTGACAAAAAAATTAAAAAACTGAAATTTTGGCGCCTCGAAAATTTTTTTTGATAAGTCGTAGAGTAGCTTTTTTCCTCATGCCAAAAGCTTTCTAAAAATCGATGGCACAATATCGATTGCTAAATCTCACCCTCTTATATAAAATTATATAAAGCTAAACTAAAACCATTTTTTGTCATTGAAAATAAATTGTACTATACAAGTATATGAATTTAAGTTCACACACACCCCCTTATCTTTCTCACAAGCAAATATATATAAGTTGGTTTCCAACTCCAATCGATACAGTCCACTACCAAACAACTAAAATCCCCAGACACCAAATTTCTACTTTAAACTAATTATCTTGAGGATTTCTTTCGATTTACATGATATCCCCCCATCAGAATTGATGACCATGGGAGCACTTAAAGAGTTTTCTTAGTTGAGGCAGAAATCGCTGGATACATAAAACGAAATGCATACGTAAAGAAACCTGTTAAGATGGAGTCTCTTTGCATTAAAGATTCATACTTTGACAAGTGTGCACGGGAGCATATTCGATCTGATTAGAAAAATTCAGCAAGTTGATTTCAAAACCCTTAAAATACCGAAACCCCTGAAGTTTTCCAATATCTATCCCAAAAAAAAAAACAATAAATATTTCGGTATTATCTCAAGTAAATATTTGAAGTATATTTTTGTTTTGTTTGGTAAAGCAAAACAATAAATTTATATTCAATATGTATCAATAATATAAAAAGCACTTGTTTCTATAAAACAATTCAGTGAAATAGTTTAAAATGCAAACAAATTCTATGCTATAAAAGCCGAAGCAGTTTCCTTAATCATAATCACTTCATATTTAATTACGCTTTGACTTAGAAAATCTATTATAATAATTTAGTAGTTTTGACGAAATGAAAATCTTGTTAATATTCTTGTGTATTTTGGCTATAAATTCCTCAGTTACTGCTAAGAATAAGTTCTGTGATATTCCTTGTTCTAAGCCCTACGAATGGTGTTTCAATGTAAGTACTATTTATTAATTAGTAAATGAACTTCATAAAAACAATATCATTTTCTTTTAGAACCGGACAAGCGAATGTGAAATCATAAATATTGGCTGTACTGACAATGGAGTAAGTGTTATCTGTTTATGAATTAAGAAATTATGTAAATTCATATCGAAAAATTTCTTGTAGGAATTTCACGAGAGATGTATAAACCCAAAAGAGATACATCTTGACAGAAGTCTGAAACAAGCTTTTGTTGATGCACACAATGAGAGACGTAACTTAATTGCTGGCGGTGGTATTCCCGGATATGGTCCTGCATGTCGTATGGCCTCCATGCGATGGGATAATGACTTGGCACATCTTGCTCTTCTACAGGTTAAGCGCTGTGATGGTGAACACGATGATTGCCACAACACCGAGAAATTCCGTGTTGCTTCTCAAAACATTTTTGGAAGTGTTCCACTCGATATACGCGAACATATAAAGAGATTCGCACTGGAATTGTTTTCAGAGATTAGAAACGCCACACCTAGTGACATGGATAAACTCGTTTATGATAGCCGGTAATACGACAACTTTGCAATGTTATTTTCTCATAATTTCACAAAAAGAGAAATTTGTTAGTTACCTTAAAAATATTTTTCTGTATTTTTAGTGTAAAATATCATTTCATTACGATGGTGACTGAAAGTAACACACACTTAGGTTGTGGTGTTGCTACTCACGACATATATTCAAGAATATATAGTACCTGCAACTACGCCAGGACCTATACTCCCAATGAATATGTCTTTGAAAAATGTGCCAAAGCTGCTGAGAAATGCAAAACTGGTCCAAATCCTAAATATCCTAATTTATGTTCCTTAAAGGAAAAGTATGATGTCAACGTTTATTATGGATATAAAAAAACATTTTGAACTTATAAAATGTATTTTGTTAAATACATACAGACATATGTACTTCCTATGTTTGTATAAATAAAAATATATATGTATCAGCAATTAAAATTATAAACACTGCTTGTTATAACATATAGAAACAGACTCAGTATAATTAATGTGTTTTTGCTTTAAGCGTCCGTTAAGCCACAAACTCATATTCCTGATAGATCACATACACATTTTCTATGTACGTAATTTTCAATACTTTTCATTTGATCTTTAAATTGAAAACTAAGATTCGGTTGCCACAATCCAGAACGATAATTCTTGCAAAGTAAGAACGAGTACGAACCAGGCATATAGAAAATATCTTGGAAGTGGCCACTGCCCAATTTTCTAACCATAATGTTGTGTTGCCCCGTCATAAGTCGCGGAATTATCAAACTGTCCTGGTAGTATATTTAAACAGCTTTGAGGTAAATAAGGAAATATAAATTTTTTATTAATAGACCTTTTTAGGAGTTCTTTTTTTCTATGTTTGCTCTCATGAATGTCGAATTGTCTGTTTTGAAAATAGCATAAAACGAAAAAAGACACCAAAATTAGCAACTGAAATGAATATCGGTATCGATAGTGATTTTTTTCCAAATTCGGTATTGGTATTTCATGTATATCGATATCGGTATATATCGATACCGAGACTAAAAACATAAAAAACCCACAAATAAACTTGATATGGCAGCTAAGTCTTGTACAGCTAACATTTCACCAAACAGCTTTATAAATGACACTATAATGTGGATGATGAATTAACTCGAAGGCGTTCCATTTTACAGTTGCTATCAGTATTTGTCTTGCAAATGCTTTTCTGCTTACAGAACTTTCCTGAGTGTTCTACTCGTATATCCATATTTTGAATTAAAAAAGAAATGGGTAAACTCAGATTGGAACCAAACATTTCCTCTCAATGTTATTTTGAATTTCATTTTGTTGTTGTATAATTTAGTGCTGCCATTGTTGCATACATGGTTGATCAAACAAGAAAAAGGCAAAGAAATTTCTGCGTGCTGCGTATTGTCTTTATCCCATCTAACCGATTATAAAGAAAATGTTCTTAATTTTTTAGAAATTTTTTTAGAAAAATTTAGAAAATGCAAAACAATGATTATTAACAAATTCACACCAACGCTGTTTTGTCTGTGCCATGCGTTTTACTTGAGGTCAAGCTAACATCATCTGATTGCATTCAATATCAATTTATCAGCTCCACGTTAGCTTTGGGCGATCTCTATTACGACTTCCTTGCGGATTCCATTCGAAACTCGCTCTGGCTATATCAGCTACTTCCGTTCATAAAGTATGACCGATCCAGGACCATTTTTTTCGACAGACCTACAGATATTTTTTCATAATTGCATTTGGAGAGAAGGGCCACGTTTGATATTCTCTGTGGCCAAAAAAATAAAAATAGAAATACGTAAATTGCGTCGTAGGCATTTATTGACAAAAGTCTTCTTACGATTTTTTCCGTGTGTCTGTTAGATATGCGTGAGGTGCGCCAAACTTTGCCTAAGGAAGCGAATGTTGCCATGTTTATGCGTTTTGTTACGTCTTCTTCTGCGCCTCCATCGCTTGTTATTACGCTACGAAAGGTAAAACAATTTATTAACCTCAGCATTGCATTGCATCGAGTACCAACAAGGTAAATGGTTTAGAGGTCAAAAGTGTAACTATATTTCAACACTACATTTATTTGCAATTAGATATTTCCTTAATCCTTAATTGTCTTAATAGTAAACAAAAGCACCTATTGTTGTGAATGGGTCCGTTGGGCTCAAATAGCAACATGCCAAGTCTTTGCCGGTATTAGTAGATAAAAAAAACACCCGATTCTTTGAATTTTGGTATAGGAATTTATTATCTTAATGACCCAAAGAGAATCAAAAGAATATTGGTAATATACTTCAGGTTGCCAATAAAAAAATTTAAAAAAATTTTATAGGAAAATCATTTCCTACGTTGTACAGTTTGACTTAACTGCACAATAAATTGTGCATAATTTTTTGTGCAGGTAAGTCAAAAATTCTGTTATATTTAATGTACTTACCTGCCTAAACCACAATGTTTAAAAGCATAACAAAAAAAAAACGATTTTATTGACATATTGTTACATTCTTATTTTAAATCACAAATCAGTTTGTGCCTAATGCTGCTGATGTGACGTGTAGGTGCACAGAAATAGAACGCAGCTAACGTTAAGTTTTGAGCAATTAACTCAAAAGTGCCCTTAAACAAAAGGCATCTTAATCAAAACTACTGCAATCGGTGTTATTTAGTAATAAAACGAATAACTAACTAATAAAAGTGATTTTTTTAGCAATTGGCAATTAATTGAAAAGTAAAGTGTATCAATTTTTCTAAAATGTACAAAATTTTTAATGTGTTCCTTTCATTTCTTTTCGAAGTAAATTTCTTGCAAATATTAACTATTTATATCTAAATCATTTGCCATCAAAACTTAGGTTTCAGAAGATGCCTTTATTACTTTTAAGACTTTATATTACCCCACTCCGCATGTTATAAGTTCACAAAGGGGTCGTAAAAATATTTACTTATATAGAAAAAACAAAACAGCTAAAAATTTACATTTTCTAAGTGTATTTTGATATCAACATTTTATTACTGGTTAAAGGAAAGAAGAACCCCAATTTGTTGTTTCTTTTGCCTTTGAAAAAAACTTTTGCTCATTACGCCAAGCAATAGGATTCCATTCACTGGGAAACAACAAGAAATAAGTTCAAAAAGTTTTAAATAATATTAACATAAAAATAAAAGCAAAGAGAACTAAAAGATAATTTGGCTATTGTTTAAAAGAAAGAAAAGAAAATAAAAGAAGGAAAGAAAGAAAGAAAGTTACTGGGTTGTGGGCTTAATTTTAATGTTTGGAACAAAATAAAATGGAAAAATACAAACCCTTTTTTGCTATTTTTGAAATATATATTTATACATACATTTTTTTAAAGTTTGGCTGCGTGTAATAAATGCCTAATATTGAAATAAATACAAATGGTTGATTGCTTTCCAGATACTCTTTAAAGTAAGAACTTAAATCATTTAAACAACACGACGCAGCCACTGTGCACCGATCGTAAACATAATGGAAATAAATCTGTATAAATAATATATGAGCACTTAACCTTTCTGATCCTGTATAATAATGTATAATGTAATGCAGTGGTTTTCAACCGGTGGGTCGAAACCCCGCGGCGACCTTTCTTGGGGGGTCGCGAGCTGATCTAAATAAAATACGTTGATTTTTTTAATATTCAAATACTTAAAAAAACAGAAGACTTAAGAAACAAACTTAGTGTTAGGTTTTATTTTCGTTACGGAATTTCTTGATTCGGTCGCCGCGCTCAAAACCCGCGATAAAAGCTATGCAATAGCTTAAAAATTTTAATTCAAAAATATAAAAGTACCTATATTAATGCGAACGCTGGGCTTGCTTATTTTTAATTAAATGCGAAAAATATGGTTGCAATTGTGACACGCAAACAATCAAATCATTTTCTAAATTTAGTTTACTCCTTGTTTTTGTTTTAATGTTCACCATTTGTGAAAAAGTCATTTCACACAGATAATTTGAGATAAATATTAAATTTTGAGCATACTGTCCGCTGCCAGCTAACATAAATCTTCTTTCAAATTATTGGCAAGATCGTCGAACTCAACGCAGTTAGTTATGAGTGGATTTAATACCCAGCAATCACCATTATCTTCTTGCAGCTCTTTTGCAAGATAGCGGTATAGTTCCTTTTTTAAATTTTGGTAGGATGAAATTTCTGTTGTAATACTTTCAAACAAATTAAACAAATTTTCATATTCGGATTCTCCTTCTTGAAAAAACATGGTCAATTCCGATATCAATTCAATTACTCTTGTCAGCATATTTCCACTTCGCATTCGGCATTATTGTTTTAAATCTTGCTACGAACCCACTTTTATTGCCAGTCATTGCCGTAGCACCGTCAGTGCATATACCAACACAAAGTTCCCAATCAAAGTTCAAATCATTCCAAAAACATTTCATACAAAAACTCGTCAGTTGTATTTTTCAGTAAAGATTTGCAAAACAATAGGGGTTTTCACACCGAGCTTGTTAGTTTGTTAGTCGTTAATCGTTACTTTTTTACACGCATTTTGTTTTTGTATATTTAACGCGCTACCGGATTAACATTTAACAAATTAACGACATGGCACCCCTGATAAAATAGCTGTTATTTAGTAACTCACAATCAGCTGTTGCAGTTTCTAAATAAATATAATAAAAAAGTCATTTGTGATGCATTTTTAAAAAACTATTTGTATTTTGGCAATTTTCATGTACATTGAGAGTAAATATGTAAATTAAATGATTTTTATTTTATTTTAATAAATCATAAACTGTTCTTATAGTGAATAACCAAAAGAAAAAGCGCATTCGAACAAAAATGCAAAAAGTGGAGTGAAGTGGAACATAAATTGCTGTTGGATTTTGTGTTGGAATATGTGGACATTGAACTAATGTAGCACGTGACATGTTTTATTTTTTCAGAATAATAAATTGTGTCAGAACAATAAATCAGCTGTTTTACTACGAAAGTTACCAGACTAACAAAGTTTTAAAAAGGGGGTCGTTCACAGTTGGTAACTTTAACAAATTAACAAACTACCGAGTAACAAATTAACAAGTTCGGTGTGAATATCACTAATATATCTTCGGAAATAGTATCATGATTTTCAAACCGAACAAAATGCACAAACTGAGCACAACCAGATATATCTATTGATTCATCGAATTGTAATGAAAAGAATGAACTGTTTTTTACTTTTTCTATTACTTGATCGCGAATATCATTATCTAAATCGCTTAATCTACGTTGAATTGTGTAATCAGACAGGGGAATGGATTTTAATTTCTTGGCTTTTTTTTCGCCTATCATTATCTCAATCATGTCTATGGCAACCGGTAAAATAAGATTTTCAGCGATTGTGTGAGGTTTTCCATTTGTACCCAAAAAATATAGAACTTTGAAACTAGCTAAGAGAGCAAAATACATTACAAAACTAAATAATTTCACAATACGCAAAAACGTTAAGGATCGCCAGATTTCTTGAAAATCATTTTGGGGTCGCGGCTTCAAAAAGGTTGAAAACCATTGATGTATACGTATATGAATACGTAGTAAAAACTGTGATGGCAAAGTAATGAGTGAAAATGATAACAAACATATAAAGTATATACTTTTCACTACTCTTTACTTCAACCTTAATATAGAAATGCCCGAAGTATATTTTTCAATAATAGATCTTTCAATTTATTGAGATATGCAAAAAACTCAATTTTAAAACAAAATTAGTTAGGTCCTTTCTATATTAAGGTAACGATATACAAAACTCAATAAAAATTATATGTTTAATGTCAGGAGCTCAATAGTGTTTTTGAAGGAATTGTTGCGTTTGATTTTAAGTGTTTTACTCACTGGTCTATTGCACAACTATTTTATAATACCCGCTAAAAATTAGTTTTTCATCAGCACACACAAACACACACAATTACAAAAACAAAACACATGCCTTTGACAGTGTTTGAACAGCCGTAAGTACATTTTCCACTTGACTTGTTTACTTACTAGTAACTAGTTAAATAACTATTATAAAGTTATTCAGACGGTGTATACTCGTAGTTTGTGTGGACAACTATTTGCATAGTTTTTAAAAAAAGTTCCCAAGTTTATGCTGGGTATTTTACTCGTGTTATCAGAGCATAGAGATTTCCTCAGTTCGACGGTGGTGACTTTTTATGTCTAAATATCAATCTTGAATCCGATCTATTGAAAAATTTTCCACTCGCATTACAGCACATTGAATTTAAACTCATTTCCCATGTTTGATCGTTATTTTTCTTTTATTTTCTTTCTAAATTCTTTTTTATAGGCTTTGAAAAAATTAAAACTTTGTTCAAATCGAGTTTAAAAGTTTTCTAAAAGCTAAGGTCTTCATTTATGACTTTTGCCTGTCTGGTTGTGCTGTCGGATCAGTAGTTTAGAAGCCACAGAGCTTTCCAACAGCGCATTTCAGTTTGGCGCTGTCAATGAAATAAATTTAATCAGGATTTTCGTGTTAAGGCAGAATTAGTTTGTACGTTCTGTTCTGTTACGTATCAGCTGTTTTGTTTCTGTTCAATTGAAAAACTGTATGTGTGGTTTGTTGTTACTTTTTCGTTCTGTTCTGTCGCGGACTATTCTGTAGAAAGTAGAATTCAACGTTAAGTGACAGCCAAGAGTTTGTATGTATTAGTTTTTTATAGTGTGAAATATTACAAATTTTATTTCAAAAGTCAGAAAATAATATTTTAATTAAAATTATTAAAGATTTATATATTTTTATCAAGTAAAAAACATTTTGCAAAGATTTACAAAATGCATTTCTATAATTCTATCGTCCACGTCCGAAAGTTCAGACACAGAACAAGTAATTAAGAAATATTTTCTACAGAAAAGAACGGCAACGAAAAGTAAAAACTAATGAGGCCTTTACTCGGTTTAATGCAAACATTAGAACTTTTCAGGTATTCGTACTTCAAAAATACTCGATAACATTCATGATATACTTTTGAGCGTATCCTAGCTGCAGTTGTTTTTCTTTTCGAGGTTCTCGTGTTAATTTTATTACTTCAAGGTTCCAACAGTTTTGATCAAAATCCTAGGCCATGATTTTCGTGGAGCTGGATCAAGATCATCCGGTATTTTTGTAATTGCTATAGTTCTCTAGTCCTCTTGTAGATTTTTAAGCAGTGCTCTCGATCCTTCTTTGCCTATGACAACTGCTGCGAACTCTTTCTTTCTTCAAAATAAATTATATTAATCTGTTCTGTCGGTGGCCTTGTGTAGGATGTTGTAATTTGTATTATAACTTCTAATAAAGAGAGCAACATCTTCAGACATTTCTAGAGTTATGTTTTTCGTATAATGAGCCGAGAGATTTTTTTATATACATATTTCAAACAATTCACACAAGTGACAGTCATCTTAAAACCACCAGCCAGGTGTGAATGGTCTGAATAAAGGTAATTATAGTGAATTTGTAACTGGTTTCAATTCGTAACCCATCAATACTATTTGAGTTATACTCTCGCAACTCATTTTAGGCGATGTATCGAACAGCAGCTAGCAGTACTGAGGTGTTAGAAGCACCCCGCCCTACCAAATCTCAAACTAGTTGCATGCCTTCACATACTCTTACGATAAGATTAGTGCCTTGCACTCATTGAAAACATATGTACATACTTTCTGGAATAATAAAAAACTGTTTAAAATAAATTGAAAATCTTTGCAAAGCTTATTTATGTTGAGCATTTTCTCAAGTTGATAAACTTTCCATCTTTCCTGTCAAGTCAAAACACCTCAGCGAAAGCCGAAGATGAAACAGTGAAGTTATTTTTTTTTAGCTTAAATCAGCTAAATGAAAAGAGATAGCAATATCATGTATTATCAAATTATCGTGCGACAGAGATAAAATAACAACAACTACAATTACAACAGGATGCCGTCTAGTGTCATCTCTGATCTGCTTTGTGCTACAACACCTGCACACCTTTAACTAAAGCGAACTTTTCTAGAATAGAATGAAACAAGTTAACGAAGAAATACATTAAGGATTAAAACACAAATTTACATTGTTTGTCAAAACAAAAGAGATAAAGAAAAATTCTTTATTTTTCTTCTATTTGTTGCGTCATACATAAAAAGAAAATACTTTTTTTATCTTAATGAATTTTAATAGTGATGTGATTATTTTTTTTAAAGAATTAATAAGTGTTGATTTTTTTTATTGGAAAAACACAGGAAATTATTAGAGATCGGATTTTAAATATTTCAATTACTATTTTCATTTGCACTTGAGTAAATTTTTGAAAATTTCATTTTCTATTTGTTGTAATTTGTTGGGCGTAGGTGAATAAGAAAAGAACAACTGAAATGTAAGGTGACAGAGAGAGCGCTGTTGTTCATATCAATTAATAATTAATCAACATTTTTTAAAGAAAATTGTCTAAATCCAAAGTTCTATCTTATTCATTATTCAGAAAAAATTAGATTTACATGTGTTTATCTACATGTTTTTAAAACCCTTTTCGGTTTCAGCAACCGTGTTCTCCTACATTGAAAATATGTTGTAACGTTGATATGCGAGCTTGAGTTTCTTTTATATGTACTTCACAGAAAAATGTTTCGCAAAGATGTTGAAAAAATTAATTATAAAACGTTAGTTTACTTGAAAGCAATAAAAACCTACCTTGCAGGAAATGTCAATACTGAAAATGTACTTTTTTATATTTTTAAGCTATTGCATAGTTTTTATCGCGGGCGTTGAGCGCGGCGACCGAATCAAGAAATTCCGTAACGAATAAAACACTAAGTTTGTTTCTTAAGTCTTTAGTTTTTTAAGTATTTGAATCGCCTAGCGTGTGGTAACCCCTAAAGCATGCCATTGATTTCATTAACATACAGTATTGCCAGAACAGATTTTTACATGTAGGAAAACACAAAATGGCGATTTCAACATCAACTTCGCTGATAAAAAATCAAAGCGGTTGACAACTTTTCTTTCGGAAAAATTGAATTTGAAAATGAATAATGATCCACAAGAATTCACAACAAAATATGGTACCACCATTGACGCGGTATTTTCCAGATATTTAGAGGATATCAAGTCTCAAACTTATGTTTCTTATTTCAGTTACCATAAACCTATAGATTAAATGATAAAAATTCCTGATTAACCTAATAAAAATATTTTAAACTATATTAACTTTTCATTTATTCAATAAAAGAAAAAAAATTTTTCTTATCGGTCACCACTCTCAAAAAGCGTAACTTGAATTAATATCAATGAAAAAACTTGAATTAATATAAAAGAAAAAAAATACTGCATAAATAAAAAATAAATAAATAATTATAATCGACTAATAGTCTAGTACGCTATCTACTAGTCTACGGGGCTCCATTACTATTGACACAGTCACCAGTGACTTATAATACCCCAGACAATGCTATTTAACATGTGCTTGGCATTGAAATTGCGCTACTGACATTGGTGCTATAGACCAGGTATTTCTTTTGGGAACATTGGAACCAGTGATTGATTCACTTATACAGTTCACTAATTCTAGTCTACACTTTTCGTACTTTTCTGAAGTAGATGTCGATAATTAAAATGCATAAATTATTAAATTTTGAAGTGTTATTAAGAAAAAATTAAAAGACTAAAAGGCAGCACTAATTGATAAAAATTTAAGAAAAAGCATAGTGTTGCCACAGAGCTCCAATTTTTGTGGCTAAAGGTTGTCTGGGAGGCGACCTTCTTTTTAATTAAACCGCCTAAAATATTATGTGTTTTTTATTTTAGGCTATTTATGGTCAGATTTTACCTTTACTTTAGATGCAAATAAAACAATTTATTTCATCTTTGTTCTCAACGTTTCATCGGCTTTTTTCCGACGTCTTCAGGAGAATTGTTTATTTATTTATAAATTCTAACAACAAATTACAATAGTTAGTTTTTTATTGCATATACATAATATTAATTTTTGTGTTTGACTTACGATTTATTACATAACTAATTAAATTATAAATCATAAAACTGGACAGCACGACACAATTAAATGTATAATTTAAATATATATATAATCAACGTAAAATATCACAGTCAAACTTAAAATCGAGTATCACAGAACTTTGCTTTTTATGCAAGTGCAATAGAGTATTGCAGTTTGGTGCTATCTTTGTCTTCTTTGGTGTTTATAGATTTTGTGAGACGTTGTTGTATGAGTAGGCTCTCTAGTGTAAATCTTTTGTTGCCCTTTTTCTCCCTGTCCAGTATTTTTACTCCTTTAAAATCTATTTTGTGTCTCGTTTCTTTTGCGTGTTGAGCTAAAGCTGTTGTCGCTTTTCCTTTATTTATGTCTGCTTCGTGCTCTGAAATTCTAGTACCAAGTTTTCTTTTTGTTGTTCCCACATAGACTCTATTGCACCTTTCCCTTTCATTCCCTTGAATATTCTTTTTTTAGTACATTTAACAAACACGTTAAAACATTAAATGGGGTTTTTTATGTACTTTCGCAAAATAAAAATGTAAATATTGTGAATAACTTTTATAACATATTAGAAAAACTAAACGATTAAAAAAACTAATGCCCCCGCCGATACATTATCAGTCTATTTTTTTCTCAACAAAGTCATATATAAAAACGCAGATGCTTTGTTGACAATGCCTCCAAACAGTTACGAAAATAGCAGACAAAAGTGGTGACTTAGAGACACTTGTCTCCAGGTTTCTTTCTGGGTAGTGATTCACATAAATACTTGAATATGCGAATGAATTCACATGCGTTTTGTTGCATTAAATTAAATTTTGTAAAAATTTTGGTGTTCCCAGTATCAAACTTTGAAAATTCGTTTATGAATACAATTCCTTAATACGATAGATTTTTTTGTAAAAATCGCTTGAACTCGTAATATCAGTTTAATCTCGGAAAGAACATTTTCTTCGCCAAAAAGGTTAGAAAATTGTTTAAAAGTCACTAAAACTTCAAAAAAATTTAAAAATTGTAATCAAATCTAAAATTTATAAAAAATGTAAGAGGGACGTACATTTAGACGTACATAAAAATCAACTAATTGATAAATGTCTAAAATTTGCCATAACTTAATAAAATCGGTAAATTTGTTTTAAATCACTAAAATTTTACATGTGCGGAAACCATAAAAATACTCCCGTTTGTTGTGAAAATCGAAAAGGACCCATAACAAAGTGAACACAAACCAAAGAACAAAATCTTAAAATCGCTATATATTTTTTTGGAGCAATTTAAAGAAACGGAATAACGAATATTAAAGCGTAACAAGACCTTCTTCTTAATTCGAAAGCAGAAGGCTCCATTCTAGAATATTTCTAGGCCACTTTCACAATTTAAGCCAAGATTTAGTTGAGTTGTGCCTTTTATATTACGTTAGACCGAGCTCTTGAAATAAATAAAGTATTGACTGACATTTTTTTGCTAAAAAAGTTTTAAAAAAAGTATAAGCGGTTGGAAAATCATATTTTAGCTCTTTGCTAAAAGTAAAAAATTTGCGGTTGATTTAAGCCAAAAAAGTCTTACTTCAAAAACAAATGTTTAATTTAAAAGCACTATTTGAACGGCTGTTGATTGAAGGCAGGACGAAAGTAGATAATCAATAAATTTATATGTATACCATCCAAGCCCCTCCAGATTATGCTCTCCGCCAACTGGGATTTTATTTTGCTTAGAATGAATGTTTTAAATTCAAGCTTCCTGTGCTTGGCTTAAGAGAAATCTGTAGTTACCGTAACACTTGTTTTCATTTAAGTACCAATGCTTATTCTTGTAGAATATAAATGTAGTTGACAAAGCATTCGCAATATATACGTATGTTTACACAGCCACAAAAAATGCGGCATGTGAAGCGCTTTAAAAGCTTGTAAAAATCAATAGTTCTCGTCTTACCATGAAACACAAGTGTATTCTGTATTCTGAAAAAAAAAAGAAATTATAAATCGTTTTATAATCTTAGCCAAAATTTAAGCAAACCACAAAAATATTTTCTTTATATAATTTCTTTACACCCATACCCTTTTTGAACACCTCTGACATCCACTCAAATTTGAAAAACTTTATAATTTTTGCTTTCAATTTGTTTTTTCTATTTTTATAGTTTCATCTCATCAAAAAAGGATTTAAAGTTTCCAAATAAAAGTTTTACAAGACACATAGAAACAGCAAACAAAAAATTTTTTTTGTTTTTTAAATCTAAAATGTATGTCTGCTTTTAATTTAATTTATATGGACTTTACAGAATAAAGAGACAAACAAAAAGTTTTCGCAACTGTATCTGGATGTGTTGCTTTACGCAGTATGTATGGTATTTATTAAATTGCATAAGAATAAAAAATATTAAATATTCTGCAGGACCTTAAGCAAAGAAACCTGTAAAATATTTTACTTTTTATGAAAATATTAAAGAATTAAACTCATGGCAAATATTAAATTCGGACACGTTCTTATTGTTAGGTTAATTCAATTCGAAACTTTTAATTTATATTCTACAAGCAGAAATGTGGTTTTTATTTGGCCAAAAACTAAAATGTGAGATCTTCCAAATTAATTTGTACATTTGAAAAGCTTTATTTCGAATACGGGTGAAACTATTTATTTTTCTACAATTTTCCATTTTTCATGTAGTTAATCTTTTTTGAATGAGACGTCTGTAAAATGCTTAATACTGCGTTAAATGAACTCAATTTACATTAAGTCAATTGATATATTAAACAATTAATAGTTAATTGCTTGTTTACTGAGAAGCATTTCCATATGTATGTATGTTCAGTGCATGAGTCAAGAAAACAAATTGCGCACTCAGCCGTACAAAAAAATTTCTACTGCGCATCTATGTACGTCATCATAGAATACAAATGTAAAAAGTGTAAGATACTTTTGGCTCAATTAAAAGTAAATTGTCTAACATAATCGTAGACTAACACTGTGTGTAATTTTTTAAGTCATGGAAAAATAACCATATACGGACACCACTACGTGATAGAAGACCAAAAAAAAGACCCGTGTCTCCTAGTTTTGCCCAAAATCGAAATCATTATTATTAATATTTTAATTTGGGTTATTCTTAATTAGATTGAAATTTTTTTTAAAGCTAAATTAATAGATATCTATTAATTAATTAAATATTTATAAATTAATAGATATCTATTAATCTAATTAGTATAGTATTGAATGAAAATTTTTGCATCGTTAAGTATAAAAATGAGAGTCCAAAATTTTTTGGATGATTTCTTTTTAAATTTATAAATTATTTAAATTAAATATAAAATTTAAAAAAAAAATTATTTAATTATAATTTAATTAAAAATTTATCTTTAATTGTAATTTAATTAAAAATTGATTTTTAATTGTAATTTATTTAAAAATTGATTTTTAATTGTAATTTAATTAGAAATTGATTTTAAAATTATTAAATATAATTAAATCTATTTATAACTTTTTTATAACTTTTTTATGGGCCCCCAAAGATTTTGGTCCTCGATGTAATTTTTGCAAAATACTGATCATTTTCTCAGGCTCATATCTTGCAAATCAGTCGGAATTTTGATTTACTCTCTAAAGCAAAGTTGTAGATCTTGTCATACAAAACAAAAACTGTGAACATATAAAATCAAAAAATCTTCATCTTCAAAATGAAAATCGCAAAAAATTTAAAGAAGTTCGATTTTTTTACCTTTTTTCCACTGTTCAGGTCCATAGGTAGCAAACCGTTAAAAATTCAAGAATATAATCAACTACAAAAATGTACCTAAGATCTCAATAAACAACTTTTTAGAACATATGAACTTCTTAGGAATGATTTCTAATGCCGTTTAGGTAGCGCTCAGGTAGCCTCAAAAGTGATAAAAAATATCGAGGCAATCTCGATTAAAAAATTAAAAAAAAAATTAATTAAAAAATATTAACTAGTATTGGGCTTATTGCGGATTCGATGTCAAGAAATAAGTTCATGAAGTTACGGAACTTAATTCACATTGATGATACAAACAAAGCACATCCAACCAATAAGTTGTGGGGAGTGCATCCTGTGATTGATTTAGTTTGAAGCGGCTGTAAACAATTAGCTATTGAAGTCACAAGCTACTCTATTGATGAACAGATGGTACCTTTTACTGGAAGATATCCGCTTCGTCAAGTAATGAGATCAAAAGCCCGCCCCGGCGCGTCGGCTTGAAGAATTTTGTGTGTGCAATATCTAAGGGACTAATAGTTCACTTTGAGTTATTGCAAGGAGCTGCTTGCCAGAGGGTAGGACACTTTAATGACAAAAAAAAAATCAACCTTCCTGCTGATATAGACATGTCCCGAGCAGAAATAGTTCAGTTTGTCAAAAATTATACTGTTGCCGTAGTAAAAGGGAACGACACAAAATGTGTTGCGGTTACGTTACCTTAATGCGGAAAAGATCCAGTAGGTGAAAAGGAACGTTGGGTAAAAAATTTAAAACGACGATTGCCGGTTCCAATTCCAGCGGAAGAGTTGACATAGCCGATGAAATGATGGAGTATTATCAGATAAAAATGAAAACTAGGAAGTGGCCAGTAAAGGTGTTTTTCCATTTTCTCGACCGGGCTATTTATAACAGCTGGAAAGAATACAGTCAAGACGCCGAAATATTCCGAACTCCAAAAAACAAACTGAAGAAATTTTTGACTCTCAAAATGGAAATTGGCGAAGTTTCATCGAAGTACAAAAACATTCCACTATATATATTTCCACATTTTCAGTTGCGTGAAGGATATTATGAAAATAAATATCGCCCACATAACGCCTCAGATGATATAAGGTAAGATCGATTTGATCATCGGCTCGAATACATAGGCGGCACAGCTAAACGATGTCGCAATACCGGTTGCGAAGGCCACTCAAGAGAAAGATGCCAAAAATGCAAATTTCATCTGTGTTTAACAAAGGACAAATTCTGTTTCAAGGATTTTCATACAAAATAATGCTATATGTTCAAATTATGTATGATTAGATCACATTTGTTTTATTTTGCTGCACTCAATGACATTGTGTTAGGTCCTTTTTCTAAAAAAAAAAGAATACAGAAAAAATTTTACAAATCATTTTGACTGGTATATAAAATTTGTTTACAAAAACTTTAACTTTTTTGGAAATGGGATCAAAAACCATTGTTGATCCTCAAAATATTATTTTAATAAAAAAAAGTTATATAATAAATCTAGCACTTTTTGTTTAGCTTATATTTCTTTTTTTTGATTACTTAGCACTTTTACTTTGACATCTTTTCGCAACACTGCGATTTGTATGAATAAAATGACTTTGTTTCCGGCCTTCAATCAATGAACATGTTTATAAATCATTTGAAGTTCTTTGAGAAATGTTTTAATAAATAAAACGTTTGCCTTTAAATTGTCTACCGTTTGCTCAGGAAATTGAAAATTTGTCTACAATCTTCGAAACAAGATTATTACAAAACTTTAATTTTTCCTATTAATTGCAGTTAATCTCTGATGACAGCAAACAAGTGCTGTGGAAGGCATATTAGTTTGTATTTTTGAGCCCTAAAAATCGATCAAGATAATGCCGGTAAATGTACCTTCCAAGGTGCCACTGTATCCAACTGACCAGCATTACTTGTTTCAAAGACTTCCGTATTCGTACGAGTTACGTTAAATTTGTTTTATTACGAAATAGCCACAGAGTCTATTAAATAAAAAAGAATTCCGTAAAATTTTAAAATGTTAAAAATATACGAAACTTTTATTCTAAAACAAGCTCAGTGAAAGGGATTAAGAAGACACACAACCTTTTCATAGCTCTTACCTAAATGATTTACAAAAGCCTCAAAAGTAAATAAATGTTCGTTTGAAAAGATGAAAATTTTGTTTTCTCATATAAATTATTGTCTTTATGAACTCAGATAAAGAAAAACAAAAGTAAAGGAAGTAGTAAGATGGAAACAAGTTTTTCAAAATAAAACTCATTTTCTGTTGTCCTTGGAAGTTGAAACGGTTTAAACTCAAGTTAATGAAAATAATTAAAAAAAAGTTTTTCTTCTACTTAAGTAAACTTCTTTACACATTGAACGAACAGTGGATCTGATTGCAAAATAAATGGCAATCCATATAGTACAAAACAGCCCAATTCACAATCTTGTGCAAGTTGTCTTGCGTCGTAGCATTTGCAAATTGGTGTAGCATATTTTTTTTCTACACTAACAAAATACAAAAATATGCACTTGCTACTCTTGTATATATAAGCAACTTCTAAAGTTTTTTTCATAGGCCTGATAATTGTAAAACCAAAATAGCTTTTCGAAACAGTGAATTTGCTTAAAAATGGCATCGATTTGTTACAGCATATTTTTGCATATTTTGATGAAAATGAATATTTTTTCGTATTTTTTCATATTTTTCCTATAAATTCATATTTTTATGTCATATTTTGATAAAAATTCGAATTAAAAAGAAAAAAAAATAGTTATTATTAATATTTTCTTATTTTTATGAAGTTTGTCTTTATAATATTTTGTCTTGTCTAGACGAAGCCTAAGGTAAACACTATATATTATACAAGTGCGCAGCTACCCGACTTGAAATAAATTGTGATTTCTACGATTTTAAGACGAAAATTTTTACAGTTGACGATTTTTGCGTAAAAATTTTGAATTTCGTCTGGCATTATTCAATCCATACGCAAGCATACTAACAAATTTATAAATAAATTTAGTTTTTAATATTTCATCGTCACGTTTGCTTGTGTATGTGTTTTAAACGGCTTTAAATTTCAACTGAAGACAGAGTACAAAGCGAATTCATGTACCAGGTGGTGTCAAGTCTGCAACAACAAAATCTCCCTAGTTAGTACATACCTTATTGAATGGAATTTGGCAAGTCAAACTTCCTAAAAAAATCACCTTGTGATGATGCGATTTAACAAAAATATTCTATAAAAGATCTGGAATCATTTAAATATGCTCCAATCACATCGGCAGATGTTGAAAGGTCTTTTTCAATGTACAAAAATTTTCTGAGACCAAAGAGATTGAACTTTACTTTTGAAAACATAAAGCAAATTTTATTTTTGCATGTAAATAAATAAACAAATTTTGTAATATATATATATATCAATATATATATATATATAATTTTTTTTTTTTTGTATTTTTCACTACTTTACGTACATATCCAATGAGACTGAATTAAAATGTTAAGTTTTTTATATTTTAATATAAATAAAAATTTTAAAATAAGTGCATATTTTTTTCTTTTTAATGCATATTTTGCGTTTTTTATGGCATATTTTAGGCGCCTAAAACCCCTTTTTTTATTGCATGAAACCCCTGTCCCTGGTAATAAGTATATATTTGCACTCTACGTATGCAACACTTAATTGCAAACCAGAATACCGAAATGCTCTCTCGACGCTCATTAATGCATATGTATTTGTAAATGTAAATAAATAAAAAAAATATTTTTTCACATCTGAAACTGAATTTTGTGTTTTGCAAAATAGTATTCCAAAATAAATCAACAAGGCCGATCACGAGTGCTGAAAAATTTTTATAATTGCAAAAATATGCAATCTCAACTGCACACGATTGTGAATAGGGCTAATATATTTTAAAATTTACATTTAAGTTTGTTTCTTTGCTTTTGTTTTGTTTTTTTTTTCATTCTATTACGCTTAACGGCTGAAAAGCTGGCCAAATGGAGCTGTAATGTTCATCCTCAAAGTATTGTGAGAATATCCATTAAACAAATTTAAAACACATCAATCAGATGTATCGTCCTTATTCTACGCATAGACCACGTAACAAAAATTTTTTCGAAATGATTATTATTATTATTAATGCAAAACATTATTTTACGTAAAAAATAAAACTTGAAATTTTTTCATATAATTTTAAAATTTTTTTAATTATAATTTTTTCCTATGTATTGAATGAGTGTGAGTTTTTGTGATTATGACTAACTTTTTCCCCACTAACGTGAGTGTGCATTAGCGTCAGCGAAATATATAAGGTCGTGCATAACTACAATTTGTTTATCGTGAGCGTGCACGGGCGTGAGTAAAAATTGTTCACGATCCCCTCTATAGTTTCCAGTGACAATCTTATTCCATCAGCGACAATGTTAATTCAAATAATAATAGAAATAGTTCGAGTGACGGGAATATGATTCCGAATGAAAATAGTGATCTCTTTTCACTTCGTGCTAAATTTTCAGTGCTGTTATGAGTAAAACATTTTTTTTGGATTCGAAGCACGTGTGAAAACTTGTTACATGAATTTGGAAAGTTATAATGAGACCGCTCGCAAGCTTCGAAGAATCATTCGAAGGGTGATCAGAAAATTTGAAGAAACTGGGAAAGTTATGGACAGCAAGACTCTTGTACGTTATGGTACTGGTCGATCTCTCGGAAACATTGCTGCTGTAAACAAAACAAGAGTGTCGCCGAAACCTCGAAGACATCAATTCAACGACTTAAAATTTCACAAAGCACTACGCAACGAATTTTTGCAAAAGACCTGTGACTGTATAAGGTATTCGTTACTGGAACATCATTACGGATTTCTCGTGTTCTCAACTGGACGTCATGTATCTGGACGACAAGTGGTTTCAGAATGTCGGCGACACCTGCCACACCGAACATGAAATAATCGATTTATTGCAGCAACGATTTCCAATACATTTAATCCAAAGAAATTCTGATGTCAACTGGCCACCAAGATTATGCCATTTAACGCCATGCAAATTTTCTTTGGATTTGTCTGAAATCTCAGGCTTATACGAATAAATCGGAAACAATTCCTGAGCTCATCCCCAAGATCCAATGCGTCATCAGTGAGGTACAGCCACATCTCTGAGAAAAAGTAATGGAAAATTTAATGAAAAGAGTAATTAATCGGAACATGTCTTCTTTACAATCCAATAAAAAAAAACCCTACAACAAGCTCATTTCTACTGAGACACCCTTTACAACAACAAAATTTGTAAATTTCACATTCTATCCTAAATTTTCTGTATCATACAATTATTTTTACCTCCCTCTAAGCAAAAAACAATGGCGATAATCCGCTTTCATAAAGTTATATTCCAATATCCTTTCAAACATTTATATTGAGCACTTGAATATTGAGTAACACTTAAAGAAATTTCATCCTTCCATTTTAAATACGAATTGCCAAAGAAATAAAAATCATTAACCCAATGGAGTTTTAATCAGCTTTCTTGGTTGTTTTTTTTTTGTTTTGCAGGAATACGAGTAAAAGTAAATATTTGTAAGCCAACTTGTGCTATTTTATAAACTGCAAAGAAACCAATCAATAATTTTCCATTTCTATTAAAAACACATCCATCGGTGGCAATTGCCACAAGTTGTTGAGTGTGAGCGATAACATCCTCCCAGAAAGTGGCGAAAGAGAAAAACTGCGTAAATAAGTTATAAATATGTAATTTGAATATTTATAAGCCAGCGAAGCCAGTCGATAACTTCCCTTAAATACAAAATAAGTGATGCTTGCACAAACACACACATACACAACACATATCAAATTATGCTTATTTTATATATTTTTTCCTGTTTAAGTATTTGTTTGTCCTATACAGTGGGATATGAAAATTTATTTGTGACGCGCGCAATTTGTAATGTCCTCCAATTGTTCTTCATTGCAATTCACAAGAAAGTAATTGTAAACAGACTGAATGAAATTCAATACGGCCTGTATTTGATTCAATTATTATGTTGGTGAAAACACAACATTTTAAAAAATCAAGAACTAAAAAAAATTTTGTAGTTGTGGCTAAAGTTCGTAACATTTTTACTCAGAAAGAATTGGACATGAGACAATATTCCACAGGAATAAGGAAAAATTTTTTAACATCAATTAATTTCAACTTACACGGCAGAACAGAAAAAATTATTTAAACAAATTTTGTTTCTCATATATAAAAAAAAATCGTCATCACAGAAAATTACCAAAAATAAAATCAGTCTTATTCCAGTTCGCGACATCGATGTCACGTCAACACAATACCAAAAAATTTGGGGTTGTCTACCCGTTTTCGGAAACAACTGACTACTATTAGCAGGCTCATGTTATTTTGTGGACCTTAGAGAACTGAAATAGACTGCCATTAGCACAAAATGGTTTTCGAAAGCGAGTAGACAAGCTGCAATTTTTTGGTAACGTGTTAACGTGACGTCGATGTTGACAACTGGAATATGAGTGAATATATTTATGTGTTGTTCATAGAATCTAAGCAATCGAGAAGAGTGAACAATTTGTATGAAAACCAATCAATTATTCGAGTGGTTTTCATACATATTTTCTACTCAAATCGATTACTTGATTCTATGAACAGCACATGAATCTTAGAGATGGGCGCCGCTCACGCATTATCATGATTAGTTTTTTGTTATAATAATGTGAGCGTGCATGAACGTGTGTACAAATAAGCTGAGCGTAAGTGAGCGCGCCTGATTTTTAGCGTGATTTTTTGCGTAATTGTTTTTTTTGCTTTGTTTTTATTTAGTTTTTAATTTTGGTTCTTTATTATTTTATAGTTTTTTTTTCGTATGTATTTCGTGAGCTTCTTGAATTTTCATAATTATGACTTTTTGATCAAATTCATATGTTGTGCCAACGCTCTCACTTCGCTCCAGATTTTACACATTCCGGCCACTTCTACATCGATTTGCCTTCTCCACGTATGAGATGGGAAAACGTGGCTAATCCACCGCCATTTATGTCTTTTTATTTCTGTGGCCATGAGTTGTCGGTTGGATTGTTCCCAAAGCTTGTTGTTACACCCTACTTTAGGCCAAGAATATACGCAATATCCTGCGAATACGTTGCTTCACAAAGAAATGGATCTTCCGCATGTCTCGAGGGTCAGTGTACCATGTCTTGCAACCGTAGAGGAGAGTTGACTTGTCATTTGTGTTAAAGATTTTTAATTTTGTGTGCTAAGCGACTGAAGACTAATAGCAAATGCGTCTTAAGCGATCGAAAGTTTGCACGGTTGTCAATGTCTTCAATTGACCCGCCATTTTTGGAAATAATGCTCCCAATATAGCAAAACTGGCTGACATCTTCTACTTGATTATTTTTTATTGTAAATAATTCCTGAGACGTCATATTAACTTGCAAGGTCATGGTCTTAGCAGTGTTAATCTTAAGTCCAGCCGCATATGTTGAAAGTGTTTGAAAAGTTATTCACGATGACATCTCTATTAAATCCACATCTTTCCACAGAACAGTATGCAAACATTTTTATCACAGAAATCTTTAAACATTTGATTTGTTCTGTACAGTGGAGCGAAAAACTTAAGGAACATAAAAAGTTTATATCTTTTTTTAATAAATTAACAAGTTTTTCCATTATGCCAGCTCTATAGATGAGACTCAGTAATTCGATTCGGAAAGGCAAATGTTCGGATTTGTATGTCACAAGCATTTTCTTTTTATTGAATTTACAAAACACTTAAGTTGTTCATTTAAAGAATGCTTATGATTCAGGCTTTAATGAGGACTTTAAACACACAGTTTTTTAAATCTGATAAATAGAATTGAGAGTGCTAAATAAATTTACATACATATTTCACGTATCTTAATGGTGCCGCTCCTGCCAGTTTTAAGAAATTCATTATCTCAATTTTAGCTGGACTACTTCTTTGTAAAATTTTGATTCAATATAACTTAATTAGGATTATCACAGAATCCAATGTAGTCGGAATTAGATTTGAAAAGATAGAAAAAAAAATTTGTTGTGTCAAGAATTGCAATGTTATCGGTTTTATGTTCAATCTAGGAATTATGATTTGTTTTGAACATAAGACCGGATAACATTGAAATTCATCACACAAAAGTGTTTTTTTTTGTCGTCTTTTTAAATCCATCCAATTCCGTCTACATTGGTTTCTGTGACAGCCCTAAATTCTTTACAAAACATTTCTATTTTTCACCCATTGTGCAAATGTTGTAGTATCAGCAAAATCGAAATAATATGCAACAAATTACGAATAATTGGAAAATTATGCACATAAAATCTGAAATACATATACATACATACTCCTATGTCATCCAAAGTTCTTAAATAAAAAATCACACACACCTGCGAGTGAATTTTTATGATTGTTGAAAGAAAGTTGTCACTGCACGTTCTCCAGTATAAAATATTTCTGCTTTGTATGTCAATCACGTTCTCTCTATTTCTCTTAAGCATTTAAAGCATTTGAAGCATATCAACAAGACACTTGTAATAGCAAAAAAAAAAAAATTACTTCGTTCGGCTGCAAAATAAATTGTCATAAAATTCAATCTGTGAAAGAAAGGAAAAATCGACTGATTAAAAATGAAATTACAAAATGATAACACAACAATTATCGTTTTATATATTTACATATGTATATTATATCCGCAATATTTACGGCTTTAAAGATAAAATTATGCTGAAAACAATTTTTGTATGATGAAGTAATTTTTATATAATTGGACTTAGGGCAAGCTGTTGCAAAGAAGAGCAGTACTTCACTCTAAAGCAGTGCGTTATTTCCTTCAAAATAAAAAAACAAATTGTATATACTGGCAGAATTTGAAAGTGGTAATCAAAAATGTCCTCCAGTCAACTAGAGAAGTCTGAATTACTAAAAATTAGTATTTTAAATTTATAATCACACTTCTTCCCAAAACTAATTTTTTATATATGTATTTAGTAAAATATAAAGTTTTTTACTTTAAAGAATAAAAGGAAACTATACAAAGTGATAATTATCTAATTATCTAATTATTCAGGATTCCAATTTAGTCGGAATTGGATTTAAAAAGACAAAAAACAAACCTTTTTTGTGATAAATTTCAATGTTATTGGTTTTATGTTCAATCTAGGAATTACGATCGGGTTTGAACATAAAACCGGATAATATTAATATTCATCACACAAAAGTATTTTTTTTGCCGTCAACGTCAAAACGTTTAACTAAATTTACATCTCAATTCAAAAAGGCAATTAAAATTATTGAAAATGCATTAAATGAATTGAATATAAAAATGCTAAATTGCAGAAATCCCTGATTGTAATTTCTTAATTAAACATTTAATAATGGATCATGAAAAACACTCAATTGATTGTAATAATAGTAATAATTATGAAAAATTTTTGAGAATCAAGAATAAAACAAGATTATATATAAAACCATCAAAGCTTCAATATATAATCAACTTGCTATTCGAGATATTAAATATGATAAATCTTAAGAAAAATCATATTAATACATTCTGTAATTTAATTAAATTATTATTTATGTTTAATTTGATTTATATGTTATTTTTGAAAAATAAAAAACTTAATTACATTAGGTCTGTTCATTTACTTTACTAGCAATAATTAGCAACGAGAGAGTAACAAGAAATTTTCCAAAATTACTCTCAAAAATGTGAAAAAGTAAATAAACACTTCACTAGCAAAAATTTGGAAGTTAAAGTAGTGTTGTAATGTATAGGCATATATGAGTACTCAATAACTACTGCTATATTTTTTGGACAAGTTATACATATATGTATGTATATTATTATAAGAATACTGTGATTATGGTCATTTATATTCAGCATTGTCGTGACCGGCGTTTTTCGAGTACGGCTTGTAATAGAATAATGAAAAGTTTTGAAATTTTATTTAATCTAGGCGTAGTCGAAATAACGATAGAATGAGGTCGCAGAAATTTTTTTTCTAACTTTGTGTTTTATTTTGCAAACGATTTCCATAAAAGGTTGTTTTAATGCGTGTTAGAATAAGCATGCGTTAATAGATATTATTATTTTAGCACCTTACTGTGTTTTTATTATAATAATTATATAATATTAAGTATTTTTTAATGTGATTTTATGAAGAACTATTTATGTAAAAAACACTAATAAGAAACTACATTAACGTGCAAGCAAATGTGACTTGAAAAGGAGAATTTTTGTTAGTTATTATTATCTAAGATTAATGCTCTGCCTTTGCAGTCGCTTCCAGACATTTGAACACAAAAACATATAGTCTACACAGTAAATTTTTATGATAGGAAAAGAATCTGACAACTGGCAAAATAAAAATTTCCAAACTTATGTTCGATTTAATAAAAGTTAGATATGAACATAATATTTTGTATTTCTTTTTTATTAACTCTTTTTCATTTACAGCCTTATTTATAAGCATTTTCAAAGCCTTTATCAAAAGCTTATAAGGAAAAATCGAAAAAACATTCCGGTATGTTCTACATTTCACTTTGAAGTGGAATTCAATTGAAATCACTTCAGTTTAAATTTTTTATGTTCTGCATTATTTTTTTACATTTGAATTTCAATATTCAATAGAAATATACTCTCCAGAACATCAAAAATGAAAAGTTTACTTTTCATGTTTCAATTTCAATACTTTTGTAGAACATGCCTGATTATTTATAAATGCAAATTAGCGTGTTGATGTGCTGATTCCTTATACGAACTGAAGTTCATGGTGGGTTTGAGCGTTTTGTTTGACTAAATTTCGGGACTTCGGTACATACAAAGAACTGTGTTTCATTTAGTATATATACATCAATAACTTTTGCGAATTTACCTAATTTGATGTAAATTTACAAGTTCCGAATTTTGAGTTCGATTGCTTTTTCACAATAACAAAAAATATGTCTTTCTAGCCATAAATGAAATATTTTCAAAAGGATTTACATTTATAGACAAATAATATAAATGATTTTTACACACGAATTTGTAAGATATTTCAGTTTTTGCAAATAAAATTGCCCTATTACTTTTTGTAGCATATTCAAATATTTATAGCAATCTGCTCTTTAAGTATTTAAAGCGAATATTCAATAAGTATAAGCCTCCTATTAATTGATTTAATAAACAAAATAATAAACAGTAGGCGAAAACGGGTTGAATATATATTTTAAAGCAAACAAATTTAAGCAATTTTCATTTTCATTTTAATAAAAAGCTTTATCCAAAATAAAATATCATGTTGCTGCCAAAAAGCAAAAAAAAGTAATTTAATAAATTATGTGTTGTTAATTTAAATTTATTTGCAAATATTTATCTGAACTGATTGAATTATTTGCCTGCTTAGTGTAAATTACCGAGTAGCCAGGTACTCATAATATTTACAACACTAAAAATAACAGCTGGTCTGTGAAAATTAAAGAAACACATCATTTGCCACTGATGTACCAGATACTGTGTTGCTTAGTTCAATTCCATTAGACATCTTATTTTGCTTCTGCTGTTCCTAAGTTACACAAAAATAAATTTGTTATCTTTTTAATACTTTTTATCGTTTTAAAAGTTTACAATTTCTTAAATTTTCCAAAATATTTTTTTTTTCAACTTAATTTAGAAATATTGTTTTGTAAACACAAACACAAAACAGCTGTTTGAATAATTATTGCAAGTAAAAATTTTACTTGTAAAAACTTGCAAGAATTTTTCTGTCTCTCAATTTTTTACGCTCTTTCGATGCTCTTTCGACGCTCTCTCGTTGCAAATTTTTTGAGTTAATGAACGCTTTCTAGTAACAGTTGCTACAAATTTGTACATATTTTTAGTAAATGAACACAGCTATTGTCTTACATCCATTCAAGCTACATATACATACATACATGTAGAATACGAGTACATACACTTTGTGGTCGGTCACTTTGCCTTAGTGTCAATATTTTTATTTCTATAGAAGAAAATAAATATGTTATTTATTTTCCAATACATTCGAATTTCACCAACCAATAATAAAATTTCATAAATTTTTTCCAATTTTTTTTTGTTTACAGATTTTCATGTGACCAACTTGACTAACTAAAAGCATTTTATGGACATTTTATTGGAAAAATAATTGTATAAATGTAAGTAAGAAAATGAATAAAGATATAATTTTTCTTTGGATGGGTGCGATGAATTTTAATAAAAAAAATATCTGTTATATATTCACATGAGTTTTGTCTCACACACACACTCCCACATAGTATGCATACGTATGAGTTTGTTTTTCATATAAATACATGTAAACATGAAAATGCATGTGTATACATATTAAAATTGATATGGAAAGAACCATGATATAAATTTTACAAATTTAATTTGAATTCATATTTTTCATATTAAAATTTATTGATTTTAATTGCTTGAGAGCAATTAATAAACATACACACATACATACATATAATAATAACACGAAATTTTAGCTCTATCATTTAACTAAAATAAATGAGTTAAAACTGGCTGGTAGAGAGGATACGACCCAACAAACAAAAACAATTTAGAAATAATTTGTAGCAAGCTTACTAACATAAAGGCAGAATTAGTTTGTACGTTCTGTTCTGTTACGAATCAGCTGTTTTGTTTCTGTTCAATTGAAAAACTGTATGTGTGGTTTGTTGTTACTTTTTCGTTCTGTTCTGTTGCGGACAATTCTGTAGAAAATAGAATACAACGTTAAGTGACAGCCAAGAGTTTGTATGTATTAGTTTTTTGTGGAATGAAATATTATAAATTTTGTTTTAAAAGTCAGAATATTTTATTTTAATTCATATTATTAAAGATTTATATATTTTTGTCAAGTAAAAAGCATTTTGCAAACATTTACAAAATTCAATCCTGTAATTATATCATCCACATCCGAAAGTTCAGACACAGAACAAGTAAGTAAGAAATATTTTCTACAAAAAAGAACGGCACAGAACGGCAACGAAAAGTAAAAACTGATGAGGCCTTAAGCCTAAGTTTAGAAAAGTGTTGCGAATACTATTATAAAAGGCTTTTTAAAAATTGATTAATATTGAAAACTGAACCCTTGCGATAATATTACTTGTCCATAATATAATGTAAGCTAAAAAGTCTAATTATAGAATGAACTTACAGAAAAATACTTTTCTAATCGTGTTTATAATGAGCTTACCTTCGTAATATTTTATGAGCTTAACGGCCTTATTCACAACCGATTAATAAAGTTATAGTAGGCTTAATGTTGGATTTTTGTATGGGAAACCCAGTTTCACATCAATTTTATTAATCGTTTGTGAATAAGGCCATAAGAATATAACCATATATGAAGAATCCACCATCAAAATTGGTAAAATCGAACAAAGAACGCTGATGAGATGGTGTAGCGACCTCGAAATCAGTACTGATCCGTTTGGCTAGTCTGATGAATAAATTGTTTCAAAAAAATACTCTCTTAATAAAATAATGAATTTATCAAAACAAAAAAAATTATTTCTTAAATTAAGAAGACATGGATGGGTAAACTCAGATTTGAACTCAAGTCATAAAATTTTCATTTCAGTATATAACTTAAACAGTTCAACAATTGCATATAAATATTAATTGTTAATTATTTTATATATTTATTGTAAATGTTATAATATAACGATAAAACAATTATTAAAATAATAAGAAACTTTATTTAGTAAAAAACTTAAAAACTAAAAACGAAAATGGTCACATGGTACTGATTTGTACGTCGCGACGCCATGACTGTGTGTATATTCATATACACAAATGTAAGTATTTTAATTTTGTCGACGAATATTCGCGGCCAAAAATTCGTCGTTCGTCTCAGTTGTGTTATTAACAGAACTGTAGTAATTTTTTCATTAGAAATTTTACATAAAATATTATATTTATAAATTATTATTTGTTTTTTTATTTACTCACACATTTCTTGCGGGACTCTTGTTTTTGACGAAGTGAAGGAAAGATTTTGAGTTTTTTACAAATTCGTGCTCTCCCACTCCAATAGAAATTACAGCATCTGTAAAAATGGAAAATTAAATGAATATGTTAAAGAATACAGTGTATGAAATACCTTGCCTCTTATAGCTCTTGCAACACTCTTCTTCTCTGCCGGTCTCTTCCAGTACTACCGTCTTACCTTAATATAAAAATTCCTTTTTAAATCGAAAAACTGTTCACTGTTCGAACAAAACACAAAAACTGAAAACTTTAACTTATAATACAAAATTTATGCACTGGCAAAATTTATAACTGGACATCATTCTCAAAAAAACTTACAAAACTATAGCGAGCATAACTCATTTGAAATCATATTTGTTAAATTGTTATCTAAACTAAGTATAAAGCAAGTTTTATTCTAATGTCATGCATGCGAAGCATTTTTAAACCACAAACTGTTACCATTTTGTATTTTAATAAGCTTTTAATAAGCGTGCTTATAAAAAGTTATTGAAAATCTCTTACGATAAGCTTATTCTACAGCTCAGTTACATTTTACTTATGAAATGGTCGGTTGGGGAATAAATAAAAAATTTCTTTATCTTAGAGAAATTTTAAAAAATTGAAGACAATTTTGAAAAGTAGAAATGTTTGCAGAATGATTAAATCTATATTTTATAAATAAACTTTTAGCCACAGAAGTTTCTTTTACGCAAAATTGCACCACCCCTCAGATTTTATATATGAAAAAGGAAATGTTTCATACATCTTTTCATATAAACAACAATTTGTTTATCTTGAGTTTCCACCGAAATTTTGCAATGCAGGCTCTTAAGATCTAGTTTATTAGCAATTATAGAATAAAATGTGTTCTTTTCATTTTATTTTCCAGTCAATTTTTTTTCATTTTTTATACCAAAGTTACTGAAAAGTAATCGGTTAATCGATCAATCAAGTTTTTTTTTTCATAAATGAAGTAATTTCAATAAATAAAAATGCATAAATTATTTATTGTTTGGAGTTTATTTATAAAAAAACACAATAACATAACAAACATAACAATTCTTGAACTAAAACGAAAAAAATAAACTGCGAGATTATTTTATTAGTTATTTCAATAGTTTAAGGAGATCTTATAAAATAATTTTTTAGAAAAATAATAAAACTTGACTCGGAAAAAATTCTTTCACTTATCGTAGATGTTGGACAAATTGAACGCAGCCCATTATACAGAATTCGTGCTTAAATTCTTAACGTCCTTCGGGGTAGTAAGAGCTTTTGGCCATTCGTTAAAAGAATATAGGATAATGCTAGTTCCTCAATTCCAGCTGTTCTAAACGATGACCAAGTAACCACTGACCCGGTTGATAAAGCCAACCTTCTGGCAGAATTATTCCCACTTGCCGAAAAGCAACCAACCACTGCCGGTGATTTGAGAAAGTATCTGTATCTGTTTTAAAAGGGTTTTAGCAGATCTCAACATAAATAAGTCTTCTGGGCCGAATGGAATTCCAGAACTGGTCTTGAAACAGTGCTCTTCGACGCTAGCCCGTCCATTAGTCAACCTTTTCTCTACATTGTACCATGCTGTCGAATCTCCAATGTGTTGGCTTCCATATGGGTCGTTCTACGGGAGACCTGCTGACATTCCTCTCGGTGGTCATCCCCTGAGTGCTGGTCCAATTTAAAAAAATATCTAATTTCTCAGTCCTTTTCCTGTACTTCTCTAAACGTATAAAATCTTCCATTGCGCCTTTAGAGTACTGTTTCATCTTTCTAAATTTGAACAAAATGGAGTATTGTGGTAATACCAATTTTGTAGAAAATTCCAAGAGCCTTAAAATCTATAGTGGAATTTCTGGGAATCTGGGAAAATACTCACCACAAACGGGATGAATGTGGACCTTTGAATAAGAGGGCTTTCCTAGATCTTCAAATGAATAAAAGAAAAATGCAAGCAATGGTTTCAATGGAAAATCAACTTACATTTTATTGCCTTCGATGATTATGTATAAATATGTATTTGGGGTACCAAGAGAGATAGGTCTTACCAACGTGGAGGTTATAAAAGGAATCATGACTTGAAAATTATTACAATAGTTTTGCGCTATCGCCTACAAGAAACCATAATGATTACAAGACAGAAAATGTAATTCACCACGACTGTTATACAGACAGAGTTGGAAAAATTCTTAGTAATTAAATTTAAATAGGAATGTTGGTAATTCATACATTTAAATTCTTCAATAAAAAACTATCAGTATACAAAAATTCAATATAATTAATATAAAGTTGCAAAAGAACCTGTTTAAACAAAATTTTTAATATTTCTAATTGTTTCGGTTAATTCTGTTAAAAATAAAAAACATATAACATTTATAATACATTAACCGGTTTAATCCCCAATAATTAGTCAATTACTGCATTTTACTGCAAATGTATTCCCACGCACCTACCTATTTGCATATGACACATTGTTAAATGTTCCATAAGTCGTCCCGTGCTGTTAGGACACTTGTTTATAACAGTACGATGGGACTATAGCGACGTTCGCTCAACCCAGTTTTATAACAAACGTAAAGAATTTCTTATAGTTGTAACTACAAGCACAATATATGTAGAAGAACGGACTTTTTCTATGTAAAAAAATAAACTTTATTGGGAATTGAATTAAGGTAAGCGCTAAACAAAATTTATTCATTCTTAGAAATCGCGCATGAAATTGTAGGAGGAACTGTAAAATCAAATAAATTTTTTTTTGTTAAATTTTTAAGTTTAAAAGTCTCAAAGGAAATGTTCTGAAAGCGGCATATGGAACATAGTGAGAGCATGCGTGATAAAAAAATCACAAAAATCTATTCGTGAAAGTGAATGATGAAAAATTTGAGGACCTTAAGAAGGAAGGAAGTCTTTCAATGTTCGAATACAAAAAATCTGTTATGTAAATCTAGCCAGCCGTTTCACTGTAATGGCATATCATCTAATTGGCCTTAATATCAAACTGTATAGAACAAAATTTACAATCTAAGCGAAGTGTAGAGAGTTTCCCAATAAGTCATTTCATTTGAACTGCTTCGCAACTAAGTGGATCTTAAATGTAAATGCACGATCAAGATGAAAAACGTTGGATTTTGATATGAAAAAATCCCAATATCAGTTTATCAATATTTGACATCACTACACGATTATCGCGTGAGTGGGATCAGGCAAAATATTTGAAAATATATAGCATCAAATAGAAATAAATAATGTTAATATAAATAATTGCGTTACAAAATTTTCTGCTACAGTTTTAGGCCGAGTTTGAGCAGTTAAATTCAAATGGAGAAAACTAATCTAAATAAAATTTATAGATTAATAATTTTAATGGAATTGATGTGCTCAATTGTAGGCCAGGTAGGATTAAACGCAAACAAGGTATCAATCATTTGATTTAAAAACGTGCAAATTATGAAATGAGTTAATTTTCACTTCATTAAGAAAACCTGGACGTATGACTTAAAATCGATAACGGCGACATCTTCAGATCCCGAAAAATTAAAAGTTGATTTAGAAATTGTGCGTGTTTCTCGTGGTATCTATGCGATTTCCGGTAGCGTACTAATTAATGTTGACGTTGCTGAAGGCGACTCGAATAAAGTGCATATATAATAATTACATATTTATTTAATATAAGATTTGTTAAATACTTTTTCAATTCTACAGATTGCAGTTAAATCTTTTCGCAGCAAATATGATGATAACGACTTTAGAGTTCTGCCTTTTCAAGTACCTGAAACACATTTTTACAAAATGCTGGACACTCACTACAAAACTGTTATAATGGACAGTTTAAAGGACTGCTCGAATTTTCCGGTTTTCGAAAATAAATTTCAACCACCACTGGAAAAGCGAATATACAAAATGGATCGCTGTCAATTTTCTCAAGACGCTCTTCCAAGTCACTTACAAGAAGGTCTTTATAAAGTTTCTCTTATTGGCACTGGTGATGTTGAATGGCAGGTTGACATCATTGCTGAAGTCATATCTGATTTGTAATCAAGTTATACGAGTACAGAGATATATTTAATAAATATTTAAAATAAAGTGCATTAAATAATAATCAAAAGTATTCAATAAAGACTTTAATTAATTCAGAATGTCTTTAGTGAAGGAAGCGGCTTATATCACTTGCCAGAAGAATGGGCGCATGAAATGCGTCTTGAAATTGTGTGGCTTACTTTGTCTTTGCACAGAGATGTTTGACAAAAAGTTTATATAAAATCAAAACATATTGCTAAAAAACTAAAGGTTGTTCCTCTAAATTTCATTAAAGGGTAAACTTTTTATATTAATATTATTTCTTCAAGCTTTAGGTAAATTTTTTTATAAAAAATATTAAAAAAATTTATTTTATTTAAATTCCGATATTTCGCCACTTCTTTGTGTGGCTTCCGCAGGGACACCAGATTACTTTTTTTGACAGTTCTATTAAAATTAACTGCTTTCTACAAAATTTCTTTGAAAAATATATAATGAGCAGTGACTATTAAATAGAATTTTATACATTTTGAGATGCATTTATTTTCAATATCTTGAAGGAATGTGTCGTGGAGCTCACACTACCGCTGCTGAATAAAATATGATTCAAACATTTTAAATCTGAAAGGATATCAATTAGACAAATTGTCCAATCAATGGATTAATGCGAATCACTAAAACAAAACCATCAAAACCAGAGGCAGAAGGCGTTTCGACAAACTTTTAACTTGTTACTCAAAAAAAAAAACCTTCGAGTCAGCTAAAACCTTAAAAATAAATTGTGTGCTACAATAAGAAGCCGTACGTTAAGAAACAAACTTCAAAAGGCTGTACTTATGCGTTAGACTCCAAGAGAAGTACCTCTTCTTAGTAAGCGAAATATCCAAAAGAGATTGGAGCTTGGCTGTTAAAGTTGGAGCAATGATCTGTGGTCTGACGAAACGCAGGTTAAGCTGTTGGGATCGTAAGGAGCTTAGCCCAAAAAACCGACCGTCAAACCCGGTGGTGGGTATTTTTCTCCATCTGGAGTTGGGAGTTCTAGATGCTAGAAAAAATGAGCGCTGTAGATTATTTCGATATACTGCAAAAAAATGCGGCCACTTGCTGAAAACAAAATGCCATTAAGGTAGGAATTTATGCAATATAATTATCCTAAGCCAAAATAGCCCGAAGCGTAAAATAGTGGCTTTAGCCAAATCAAATACCCGTCACGGAGTGGCCACGGCAATCGCCGGATTTGAATCTCTCTGGGGAATTCTAAAAAATAAAATTTACAAATAGTCAGTTAATGTGACATGAGGTTCAGGAAGCTTGTTATTTCATTTCCCCGGATATCTCCGCCAATATTGGGAGTTCAATGAAGCGACGATGTGAGCAAGTAATTAATATGAATGAAGCTTCTACAAAATTTTTAAATAATATTTAGCTTAAACAGCATAAACTAAGTTTGTTTTGTAAACATAAAATGTCTCTATTATTTTTTCCTTGCATATTTTTTTAAATACTTTAGTTTTTCGAATACAGCAGGAAGTATCGTATTTTTTTTAAAAACACAAATTTACTATATATATTTCATTTCATTGATGTAAAACTAAATAAAATTTGTGTGTCCCTATTGCTATTTCCTACATTGTATCAATATAATATTAATATCTCAATAGGATTGCAAATAAAGAGTACTACAAACAATTACTTTGTGTTATTTTTTATACTCGTGATTTTAGGAAACATATAGTCATGGTTATGTATGATTCACATCGATCGCGCAAGCTGTGCGCATCGCAAAGGTACATATTACTAATAAGTACTAATTAATTTGTCAGCTTGTCACTTGTTTGATTGAAACAATGAAAAATAAATGATTTATACAAACATGTGGAATAACAACTTTTAAATAATAGTAATGACAACACGAATTGTATATTTCAATAAAAACGATATTGATTTTATCAAACATTATAAAATATGTATTTATATTTCAAAAACTAATCATGAACATGGAAATAATCAATATAAAATAAATACATTTTTTACACTATTATAATTGGGTTAAAATTAATAGACAATTGGTCTGATTGTCAAAACATCAAACCGAAAATGTTCTCATTACATTGTGTGTCAGTTTCAAACATCAAATAAAATGAAATGAAATAGGATCATGATTAAATTAGAAATTTATCGCCGAATTTGCAAAAAAGTAAAACTATTGGTAATTTAGAATTTTAAACGCTTTACTTTTGCTTCTTCACCTCGAACAAGTTTCCATTGAAAACGTCACATAAGTGGCGCGGCGGTACTTTAAACTCTCTTGAAACCTAAAAAGGAGATCAAAAACTATCTATTATATAAATAGGCATATACAAAATTTTACATCCCTTTTTCGCATTTGTTTGCCAAACGATTTTCTTTATTCTTTTACCAAATGGTAAACATTGTTGAGCTTTAGTGACCCGATTATATATTATTTAAATCGGTTCAGTATTAAAGGAATAAAAGGCTCATAAAGTTGGCACCACTACAAATGCTAAAAATACACACGTACATTCACTTATATAAGGATTGGTTCAAGTAAAGCAATGAGAGTGTTTCACCTTTATGTCCTTGGGATCGAAAACTTATGTGAGCGGTTGAATGACTACATTTGTAGTAATACTATACAACTTTGTCCCCATAAACATGTAGCTTATTACCATTGAAATTTCTGAGCGCTTTTCAATTGCTGGCATAAAAATTTGTCTTGCTAAGCTTCGCAAAAACTTTCTGCGTTTGTCTGTTTGCTGAATGTGGTTATTATCTAATAAGTTAAAAAACATTGCCAACGGCCAGCGCAATATTTAACGTTTAGTAGAATAGATGCAGACAGCATTTTGTCCATTGCATCAATGCGTCCTTTGCTTGCGGTATTGTCAAGAATATACTGCAGCTTATATTTTTTCTCTGGCACAATAGCTTTAATAGAGTTCTACTAGATAATATTACAATTGCCATTCCCTTTTTTTGGTACATGAGATTACAATGCAAACTTTGAGTACAAAAAACCAAAAACGGATAAATATTCTGTACGTTTACTGTCTTTCATTTCATCTGGTACTAAGGTTTTATTCTAGCTAACTGTACCGAGAATTGCAAGACTTGCGTACCCAAGTTGTTCTTTCGGTATTCTCCCAGTTAGAAACCAGTTTTTTTTTATAAAATTCTCCCCAACATTCACAGATCGGCTTGTATAAAGGGTCTTTCCTATGTACATTTTGCTATTGAGAGGATAAAATATGAATAGCAACCCAAACATGAATACCATATTTCGCAGGATTTGAAAGAATGTATTTGGTAAATTTGGTTCATCCACGATATGCAAATCATTGTTCATCACTGTTATTTCTCCACATGGTTCATTTGGTACCAAATGGTTGAGATTGGTGCTGCTTTATCTTCCAGTAGTGGAGCTGCTTCTTAAATCGAGAACTTGTCATTGTTGCTCCGTAGTATCATGAAGCTTCTGAGCAAAAATAAAAGTAAAAAAATAAACACAAAGTCAATCCGTAAGAAATATATTTTCTTTGGATACAAATCAAATAGTTGACTACAAATGTAGACTACCGGCCATGAGATGGTAATTTTAAATAACATGGCTTTGCCACCTCGGAAATAACTATTTTAACATCATTAACGTTTAAATCTGCAAGATTTTAGAAAGCTTCCAAAAAACTCAAGCTGTTTTACTGAAAATTTAAAATTTTTTCGCTAATTTAATCAAAATTAATACGAATGTAGACTTCCAAGCACATATAGGTTAAGAATACCTACATATTTATATGAATAAAAATATTTTTTCTCTTCTTATGAGTGAAGTTGAAAAAGAAAAAGAGATCAGAATCGAAAGAGATGAGAATTAAATATGGATGTACATTTTCATTACACATGGATGCACAGTTGCTTGATAAAAGCAAATAAATTCATAGTTTTTGTATAAAGTAAACCAAATTCTTATCAATAAGGATATCCAACAGATTAATTACATGTTTATTGTATTTTTTAGTAAAATAATACAAACATAAAAATTAATTAAAATATTTCAATATTAAAAAAACGCAACAGCAGCAATCAAATCCTCTATATAAATATTGCTCCTTTAATGTAGCAAAATGTAACAACCATATCTCAAAAAAAAATTATAATTTTATTAAGTAAAATTTTTCATTAAAACCATCTTTATAAGTATGTAATTTTTTTAAGAAGTACATATATCTTAACACAAACCAAAGTTATAACCATTAATAAACTAATGACGGACAAATACATGCTTCCTAATATTTTGAAAACATTAAACGCATTTTAGAAAGTTCACTTTTTTGGATATATGACTACGTTGCAATAAAGGAACGATATGTACATATTTGTGTTTTTATATAAAAATAAGATAAAATTCAAAAATGTAAAGATGTGATATTCTTCATATTACTACATATTTGTAAGAACTTAAAAATTTAGCAATTTTATTAGATCAGGTACTACTTTCAAGTCAAAGAAATTACAATTATTTAGTTTTAAATTACCTTTAGCATACAAAATTGCTTCTGCGGAAGATTTTTGAAACCGATTTCGTACTTCGGTCTTGTTTAAATTTTCTTGGCGAAATACCATTTCTACATTTGCTGAAGAATGCGGTAAAACTCAAATTTTTCTGATATTCATGGTTAATTTCAAATGGATTTAAAGTTCTGAACAAATGTTGTCAGTATATAATTTCTTAAAAATCGTCATATATAAGGCAAAAATCGTCGGTTCAATATGCTATTTCTGGCATCCGAAATCGTAAAAATGACGATAAATCGTTAATTCTGGCAACCGTACATGATGGATGTGTTAGCTTCAAGCAAAATCTTAACAAAATAAATGTGCTTATTTGTATGCAATTTTATTTTGTTTATTGTTTTTGCCATGGGGAAAGGAATAAGTAAGTTTATACAATTACATACATATGCCTACGGAGAAAAAATTGCAATTTCTTTTTAAAATTGGGATGAAAAACTTTAAAATTTATTTAACATCAATAAAATTTTAAAACTAGCGAAATTAAAAAAATCTCAAGATCGAAAAGAAATCCAAAAATACACTTAAATCGGATACAAGTTCTTAAACTAGCTGGAAAACGCTAAGTCTCCCAGTGAAGTATTTGGCTCGAAAAGTTGGCCAAAATTATAAAATGTGTTTTTTGAATTGAAGGATTGAGTTTTTTGATAGTTTTAGGTGTAATTTGATATAAAAATTCTAGTGGCAGATTTTTGGTTGTTTTTATAACAACCCCCCTCTACAACTCCGACTATCCCCCAAATATTTATTTTATATTATTAAATACTTAACACAGCTAAAAGTTATAGTAATTAAAATCGTTTAAATCATTATCATATCTCTCCATCTCTTTGACATTTTGAAATTTCGCACAATTTTGTAGCTATAATCGTCAATAATTTAAAAAGACACAAGATTATGACATCAAAAAAAGTATTTGAAAAAGTGCCTGATGAGCAAAAAAAAAAATTTGAAAATTAAAAAAAATTGTTAAAAATTAATGGCGCAAACGTGCGCAAAATTTTTTATATGTCCAAAATTAAAAATTCTAAATTTTATTGTGGTATAAAACATAATTTCTACATTGGCTACCTTCACTTTTAAAAACCTTTTTTTTTTAAGTGTATAAATTTAATTTTTAAACGAATTGTTTCAAAAATATCTTTTAGTGAAAAAGAAAATCAATGTAATACCTTTAGTCGTTTAGCCACAAAAAAATATCATATAAAAATCTTGAAACAAAAAAAAAACATTAAAAACGCGTGTAATTTTCTTCACTTTCCTGACTTCGCAACATAAAGTCTTAAAAATTTACAATATGATGTAAAATTTTGTTGTGCATCGATATGCGTACTTAGTTTTTAAGATTTCTTAAAATTCATTTTTGCCTTATTGGCCAGCTTTTTGGTTCAAATACTCCTCTGTGAGTCTGTAAAAAAAACCCAAAATGATTTATATCACGGAAATGTTGTAAAATGGCAAAAACTTGTGAGAAATCACTAATAAACTTCGTTAAAGCAAAGCCGGTGCTCGAAAAGCCAAACAGAAGACAATTTTGAACCTTTGTAAAGAATATCATTGCAACCGGCTGAAAGCCAGCTATTAATTTGGGCCTATGACATTGCCAAAGTAATTTTCCGTTTCGAACACCAGATCCCTTTCCAAAAGGATTTCAATTAAATATTCAAGAAAACATAGCAAAACAAATTCCCAATTTTCTTTAAACCGCCTGCAAAGTAGGATCTCGCAAGGTCCCAAAATGGTTTTTGGTCCATAAATACTAGATTAAAAAATGTAGAGCCAAAGAGAATTGAATGCCAACAATTTTGGGGATGCAAATGTGAGATTCAAAGAGCGCCTTGAAAAACTCTGAAGTGTCCACAAGAAGCCAGAAGCATTTGCAACCGGACCAAGTGCTTAACCTCAACAAAATAAAAATAAACTAAACATGCCTGCGATGTTTTTCTCCTGAAAACATTTTGTTGATTTTTATGCTCGTACTTTTCACGAGAAAATACAAAATACCGCACTTCACTTTACCCAATCTTAATGGAGTCACACTAAGGTTATCCGACAATGCGAAGAATCTGGGTATAATCCTGGACTCTAAGCTATCGTGGAAGTTAAGCATACAAGCAAGAGCAGCGAAGACCGCTATTGCTCTCTATACCTGCAAAAGGGCCATAGGCAACAGATGGGTCGTCAAGCCCATACTTATGAATGGAGCAGTCGTCTCGTGGCCGGCCTGAGGCAAATCCACCTACTCCAAAATTATAAATAGAATTTTACGAACATCAGCCTTAATGATTGCGGGTGCACCTCGCACTACCCCATCAAAAGACTTGTTCCCAATGTTATACTGGCTTCCTGCCGATTTAATGGTCAAACAACTGGCCATGAACTCGGCAGTAAGGCTCAGTGCCGCTGGAGCATGGAAATCAGTAGGAGATGGACATGCGACTATTATTAGACAGGTTGAGAATCTTCCTGAACTGCTCTTCCTACATTATGCCGGATAAAAGATTCGCAGTGTCAATCTCAGACACTCTCTCTCCAATTAATGATCCTCGACATAGAGGGGGAGGACTTGAGGTATACACTGATGGATCCAAATCAGACTCAGGGGTGACAGGAGGCATTTACATTCTTCAATTTCAACAGTGGATACGTTTCAAACTATTAGATCATTGTAGTATAACTGAAGCCGAAATATCGGCCATTAGAAGGGCAGTTAACTGGTTAAGGTACAATAGGGTATATAGGCAGGACATTCGTATATGTACCGTTAGTAAGGCTGCACTGAATGCTCTATCGGGTATTTATACAACATCTGAACTGGTAAAGGAATGCCGGACATCCTTAAACGAGATGGCGTCACATTCCAACCTGGAGCTAATCTGGGTACCAGGACACGCAGACGTGCCTGGCAACATAATAGCGGACAAGCTTGCCAAGGAACGCTTCCGTTTGCAAGAACGGTACACTGACCTACTAGTAGGAGTCCCTCTAAAAAGCTGTAAAATCCTCATACAGCAAAAACTCATAGGGAGAGCACAATCTAGATGGTTCAACGAATCTACTTATGCAGTTTCCAGATCAACCTGGCCCCAGTATTACCAAGCTAAAACTGCCATCTTACTAGGGATCCCTCGACATCAGCTACGTATACTCGTAGCAGTCCTAAAACGGCACTGTTTCATAGTGCCCATGCAAATAAATTGAATCTCCCTTTCAACGACTTCTGTAAAAGCTGTCTAAATGAGGAATAGGAAGAAACCGTCAAGCATCACCTCTGTCAATGCCCAGCTCTGTCTTATCGCAGACCTTACGGAATGCAATCCAAAAAGAATAAACCAGTTTATTCAAAAAACGGGTTGGTTCAACACCGACCAAAACATAAGACAGTGGGATAGTCTTTTCTCTGTCTAATTTGGGCATCACAAAGCGACCCATTTTTCAGGATCCAAGTGGGCCGGCTGCTTGCAGCTGGCTGCCTGTGCAACCTAACCTAACCATGTATGTATGTTATTATTTCCACCACCGAAAAATGTTAAATTCCAGTTTCCAAAGTATCAGGTTGGAATTTCAATTCATTTCCTTTAAATCATTATAGCAAGCGTAGTCGTATCTCTGTCGAACTCGGTGTGATTTTAATGGTGTCCTTTCACAGTCAACAGTACTTATTAGCGGCAGTTGCATACTCGTATGTATGCGACGATATGATGGATACAGTTACGAGCCTTTTTCCAATCGCCAAAGAGCTTGTTTAATTTTTTTGATCCCTTTTGATCTTCAAAAGTTCTATTTACATAAATTTCAAAAAAAAATTTAATCTTAAAAATTATTTTATAACATTTAAAATGTAAACGCTGCAGTGGCCACACGTATTATATCTTACATACTACAATCTTACCAAATTATAATAAAATAAGAGTAGTCAATTGTTGATGGTAGCTTCTGAGGAATGATCAGTTCTTCTGATCAAACGTTAATAAATCATACAAAATAATATAAAATATTTGTGTTTAAAAGAGGGTGATTATCAATATTTTGACATTGTTTTTTTATTTTAGCTTAGATTTGCTTGCTCACTATAATACTCGTGAAGTATTTACAAATCATGAAACTTTTTCACAATGTAGACTTAATTTACGCCTTAAAAATCATCCTTTTTTTGGAATGCAGTGAAATTTGAAGCTTTTTGAAATAATACTTCTTTCTATTCTACGATTCTGAGAAAATATCATTGACTTCCGATGACTGCTACAGAATAATACAAAGTATGGATTCATTCCAAAGCTGGGTGCTGTTGGCTGAAGTAGTTAGCGCGTTGACTACAAAGCAAATAATGTCTAAGATCGTGGGTTCGAGCACAGCTTCAGGCAACTCATAACATCCAGCATTTTTTCAGATGTGCATTAGTATGACATTGTATTTGTTGTTGTCGGACTGTTTAAGTGATGAAGGCATAGCACTCACTGGTCACTGAACAGTACTGGCAGCAATTGATACTGGTGTATGTTAGCGGACATCACAGCGCCCTCCTTCGTCGGTATTGTAGCAAAATCGCCGGCGAAGTAAAATAATTAATAAAATGGCTACAACAGCTTAAAACACCTTTAAAGCGCCTACTTGTCATCAGAGGCGCTGCAACACTGATCTAAAAACTAACACAACGCGCAATATCAGAGTTGTAAAAATTAAGCTTTCTCTCTTTCACCATCTGCCCTCTCTCACTATCCCTTTCCCAAGGAAGGTAACACACATACGGGTTGGTAGGCATACTAATTGCCTGAGTGTTACTTCTCTTAAAAAAAAAAAAGCTGCCGACGCGCGCAACAAACTTTCCAGTAAAACAATCTTAAGAATATCCGATCCGCACATTTCATCATTATAATCGGCAAAAACAGTGAAACGGATAAGCTACATGCAACTTCCACGAGAAGTTGTATGTCAGTTTATCAATATTTTGCTATCACTACACGACTATAGCGTGAGTTGGATCAGGCAAACTATTTGAAAATATAGAAATAAAATATGTTAATATAAATAGTTGTGTTACAAAATTTTCTGTTACAGTTTTAGGACGATTTTGAGCAGTGAAATTCAAATGGAGAAAACTAAATTAAATAAAATTTATACATTAATAATTTTAATGGAATTGATGTGCTCAATTGAAGGCCAGGTAGGATTAAACGCAAACAAGGTATCAATCATTTGGTTTAAAAACTTGCAAATTTGAAACGAGTTAATTTTCACTTCATTAAGAAAACCTGGACGTATGACTTAAAATCGATAATGGGGACATCTTCAGATCCCGAAAAATTTAAAGTGGATTTAGAAATTGAGCGCGTTTCTCGTGGTGTCAATGCGATTTCCGGTAGCCTACTATTTAATGTTGACGTTACTGAAGGCGACTCGAATAAAGTGCATATAATTACATATTTATTTAATTTAAGATTTGTTAAATACTTTTTAAATTCTACAGATTGCAGTTAAATGTTTTCGCAGCAAATATGATGATAACGACTTTAGACTTCAGCCTCTTCAAGTACCTGAAACACAGTTTTACAAAATGCTGGACACTCACTACAAAACTGTTATAATGGACAGTTTAAAGGACTGCTCGAATTTTCCGGTTTTCGAAAATAAATTTCAACCACCACTGGAAAAGCGAATATACAAAATGGATCGCTGTCAATTTTCTCAAGACGCTCTTCCAAGTCACTTACAAGAAGGTCTTTATAAAGTTTCTCTTATTGGCACTGGTGATGTTGAATGGCAGATTGATATCATTGCTGAAGTCGATCCTAATTTTTAATCAAGTTATACGAGTACAGAGATATATTTAATAAATATTTAAAATAAAGTGCATTAAATAATAATCAAAAGTATTCAATAAAGACTTTAATTAATTCAGAATGTCTTTAGTGAAGGAAGCGGCTTATATCACTTGCCAGAAGAATGGGCGCATGAAATGCGTCTTGAAATTGTGTGGCTTACTTTGTCTTTGCACAAAGATGTTTGACAAAAAGTTTATATAAAATCAAAACATATTGCTAAAAAAAACTAAAGGTTGTTCCTTTAAATTTCATAAAAGGGTAAACTTTTTATTTTAATAAACTTCGAACCACATATTATTAATTTATATTAATATTATTTCTTCAAGCTTTAGGTAAATTTTTTTATAAAATATATTAACAAAATTTATTTTATTTAAATTCCGATATTTCGCCACTTCTTTGTGTGGCTTCCGCAGGGACACCAGATTACTTTTTTGGACAGTTCTATTAAAATTAACTGCTCTCTACAAAATTTCTTTGAAAAATGAGCAGTGACTATTAAATAGAATTTGATACGTTTCGAGCTGAATTTATTTTCAATATCTTGAAGGAATGTGAATAAAATGTGATTCAAACATTTTAAATCTGAAAGGATATCAATTAGACAAATTGTCCAATCAATAGATTAATGCGAATCACTAAAACAAAACCATCAAAACCAGAGGCAGAAGGCGTTTCGACAAACTTTTAACTTGTTACTCAAAAAAAAACCTTCGAGTCAGCTAAAACCTTAAAAATAAATTGTGTGCTACAATAAGAAGCCGTACGATAAGAAACAAACTTCAAAAGGCTGTACTTATGCGTTAGACTCCAAGAGAAGTACCTCTTCTTAGTAAGCGAAATATCCAAAAGAGATTGGAGCTTGGCTGTTAAAGTTGGAGCAATGATCTGTGGTCTGACGAAACGCAGGTTAAGCTGTTGGGATCGTAAGGAGCTTAGCCCAAAAAACCGACCGTCAAACCCGGTGGTGGGTATTTTTCTCCATCTGGAGTTGGGAGTTCTAGATGCTAGAAAAAATGAGCGCTGTAGATTATTTCGATATACTGCAAAAAAATGCGGCCACTTGCTGAAAACAAAATGCCATTAAGGTAGGAATTTATGCAATATAATTATCCTAAGCCAAAATAGCCCGAAGCGTAAAATAGTGGCTTTAGCCAAATCAAATACCCGTCACGGAGTGGCCACGGCAATCGCCGGATTTGAATCTCTCTGGGGAATTCTAAAAAATAAAATTTACAAATAGTCAGTTAATGTGACATGAGGTTCAGGAAGCTTGTTATTTCATTTCCCCGGATATCTCCGCCAATATTGGGAGTTCAATGAAGCGACGATGTGAGCAAGTAATTAATATGAATGAAGCTTCTACAAAATTTTTAAATAATATTTAGCTTAAACAGCATAAACTAAGTTTGTTTTGTAAACATAAAATGTCTCTATTATTTTTTCCTTGCATATTTTTTTAAATACTTTAGTTTTTCGAATACAGCAGGAAGTATCGTATTTTTTTAAAAACACAAATTTACTATATATATTTCATTTCATTGATGTAAAACTAAATAAAATTTGTGTGTCCCTATTGCTATTTCCTACAGTGTATCAATATAATATTAATATCTCAATAGGATTGCAAATAAAGAGTACTACAAACAATTACTTTGTCTTATTTTTTATACTCGTGATTTTAGGAAACATATAGTCATGGTTATGTATGATTCACATCGATCGCGCAAGCTGTGCGCATCGCAAAGGTACATATTACTAATAAGTACTAATTAATTTGTCAGCTTATCACTTGTTTGATTGAAACAATGAAAAATGAGTGATTTATACAAACATGTGGAATAACAACTATTAAATAATAGTAATGACAACACTAATTGTATATTTCAATAAAAACTATATTGATTTTATCAAGCATTATAAAATATGTATTTATATTTCAAAAACTAATCATGAACATGCAAATAATCAACATGTTTCTATAAAATAAATGCATTTTTTACACTAATATAATTGGGTTAAAATTAATAAACAACTCCGACCATCCCCCGATATTTATTTTATATTATTTAATACTTAACACAGCTAAAAGTTATAGTAATTAAAATCGTTTAAATCATTATCATATCTCTCCATCTCTTTGACATTTTGAAATTTCGCACAATTTTGTAGCTATAAAATGGAATTTCTCGTCAATAATTTAAAAAGACACAAAAGATTATGACATCAAAAAAAGTATTTGAAAAAGTGCCTGATGAGCAAAAAAAAAATAAATTTGAAAATTAAAAAAAAAAATCGTTAACATTAATGGCGCAAACTTGCGCAAACTTTTTTATGTGTCTAAGATCAAAAATTCTAAATTTTATTGTAGTATAAAACATAATTTCTACATTGGCTACCTTCACTTTTAAAAACCTTTTTTTTAAGTGTATAAATTTAATTTTTTTTAATTTTTAAACGAATTGTTTCAACATTAGTATTCAAGATAATTTCTTTTTTAAATATTAAAAATATCTTTCAGTGAAAAAGAAAATCGGTATAATACCTTTAGTCGTTTAGCCACAAAAAAATATCATATACAAATCTTGAAACCAAAAAAAAAAACATTAAAAACGCGTTTAATTTTCTTCACTTTCCTGACTTCGCAACATAAAGTGTTAAAAATTTACAATATGATTTAAATTTTGTTCTTGATCGATATGCGTACTTAGTTTTTAAGATTTCTTAAAATTCATTTTTGCCTTATTGGCCAGCTTTTTGGTTCAAATACTCCTCTGTGAGTCTGTAAAAAAAACCCAAAATGATTTATATCACGGAAATGTTGTAAAATGGCAAAAACTTGTGAGAAATCACTAATAAACTTCGTTAAAGCAAAGCCTGTGCTCGAAAAGCCAAACAGAACACAATTTTGAACCTTTGTAAAGAATATCATTGCAACCGGCTGAAAGCCAGCTATTAATTTGGGCCTATGACATTGCCAAAGTAATTTTCCGTTTCGAACACCAGATCCCTTTCCAAAAGGATTTCAATAAAATATTCAAGAAAACATAGCAAAACACATTTCCCAATTTTCTTTAAACCGCCTGCAAAGTAGGATCTCGCAAGGTCCCAAAATGATGAGGAAATCTCAAACAAACCAAATAAATATTGAAAGTAACCGAAAATCCGTATTAATGTGTCCTTAGTTTTTTGAATGAATGTTAGAATCAGTTAAAAATAAAATTACTTACAATTTTAAATGTTTATACTTTTAAAAATGATTGAACGGATTTCTTCTTGAATAACGTACAGTCAGTTACTGTAATAATATTGTGAGTGTTAATGCCAACAATTTTGGTGAGGCAAATGTGAGTTTCAAAGAGCTCCTTGAAAAACTCTGAAGTGTCCACAAGAAGCCAGAAGCATTTGCAACCGGACCAAGTGCTTAACCTCAACAAAATAAAAATAAACTAAACATGCCTGCGATGTTTTTCTCCTGAAAACATTTTGTTGTTTTTTATCTACTCGTATGTTATTATTTCCACCACCGAAAAAATAAAAAAAATATATTCTTTTGTTAAATTCCAGTTTCCAAAGTATCGGGTTTTTATTTTTACTTGCTGCCACTCTTCGCCATGTTTTCCACAATATAACCTTAAGGCACATAAAACTTTTTAGAGATTCGTTATCTACACAACGTAAAGATTTGGCTGGAATTTGTTTCAGCATAATTAGATGTTATTTAGATATGAGTATCGGTCACGTGATTGGAGGAAAAACATGTGCAGTTCTTTTTTGACAAGACCTAGAAATTTTAAGTTTTTGGAAAAAACTGTGTGTACCATCCAGCTTAGCTACAAGCGAAAGATTTTTTTCAACGCCAGGAAGAATACTTGACGATATGTGAAACAGACTTTTTGGGAAAAATGTTGACAAAATTTTATTTCTGCATATGTCTATCTATTAACGCTAAATTGCAGATGAGCAAGAAAATAAATAATTTTAATCAAAATATTTTAAATATGTATATAAATAATCTTAAGTTTCACTTCAAAACTTAAAAAAAGAAAATTTACATTTTCTTTAAGAATTTTCAATTGTATTCAATTGTCAAATTTAATTTTAACCACAAAGTTTGAAATCGCAGCTACATGTGTACATACATTCATATGTATGTGTAAATCCTGCGTGAGAACCCTGCATTCTTACACGTTTTCACATTAATATATAAAAAATGTTTGGTCTTTCAAAAGAGGTACCTTCAACTTATACATGGTGTTTAGTTATAATATATATTATATAATAATTGATCACAAAGTCTTGTGACGCGCGCTACAAAAACGGAAGTAACTTTGAAAGTTAAAGTGTGTTTTCGTAATTTTTATCGAATTTTGCATAATAAAGTACACAAATATAGTTCCTAAAAGAAAGATGAATGAATATAAGAGAGTTCTAAAATAACTTATATGCAACCAAAAAATTTTGTCGTTTTTTGTCAGAAGACATGAACCCTTTGTGACGTACCCTGCGTGAGTCACATTACATTTTTTCTATTATATTTCTATTCTGAAATTTCATACCCAATATCAATGTTTCCAAAATAGTAAAAAAATTTTTTTTTGCTAAAATTCAAGTGCATTCAATATATAAAAATATGGCTTTCGATCGGGCCATCTTCACTAACACTATGGTAATGATATGAATACGTGAAAATGGTTAATTTCTGGTATGAAATTAGAAGATCTGAGGATTTGATAATAATTTGTGCATTAATGATCGTCGAAATACATTTATTTTATTTATAAATTATATATCTAGTGTAATATTTGTTTGGTGGACTGTTTCTGGGGATTACCCATATCAAAATTTTGAAATTATATTTCAAAACTAACAATTTGTTTGAGAAAAGTACATTTCTCAAATAAACACAATTTTCCTCTTTTATTGCAGAATTTTCTAATTGTATATTAGATTTTTCTATTTGCATTCGTAATAAACAATCTCAAAAATAAAGAGATGAGCACATTTGATGTTGTTAAAAAAATAGCCTCTTCTATATCAATTACTCTGGACAATGCTGATATTAGCAGTGCGTATAGCCTGAAAGCAAAAAATAAAATAATAATAGGGTTCACCTCTCTCAACAAAAAACGAGAAATAATGGGAAAATTGAAGGGCAATAAAATCGATGCTAACTTATTCAACACGGGTGATAACATACCAGCAAGCAACAACAGCAACTTCGTTTATGTGAACGATGATCTTACTGCCTTCAACCGGCGACTATTATGGTTGGCAAAAACAAAAGCAAGGGAATGCAAGGAAGTTTGTGTGGGTTCGGAATGGAAATATTTTTGCCCGAAAAATCGAAAACTCCCCAGCCATCATCATCTCTAATGCTGCTGACATTGATACAATCAATTAATTATTTTTTCTAAACACTGTATTTTATCGTTTCCTACTCTTTCTAATACAATAAAACAAAATGAATAACAATTTACACCAAACATTAGAAAACTTTAACAAAATAAACAAAACAGTCCTAAGTTATCCCTTTTCATTGGTTTATATGAACATTCGATCAATCCGTAAAAATTTTGACTGCTTCTTAGTAGATATACAAAAAATATTAAACGAAATTAAAATTATAATACTAGTGGAAACTAACATAACAGATGATGAGGTCGATATGTATGGAATAAATGGATTTCAAGCCTTATTCCTAAACAGAACAAATAATCTTGGTAACCATAAAACAGGTGGTGGCATTGCAATATATATTAAAGAAACAATAAACTATACTAAAATCTCTTTAAACAGCATTTCTTTTGAATCATTACAAGTTCATGTAAATATAGACAACGAAACTCTCACTCTCATTTCAATTTACCGTCCCCCAACTTATAGCGTAAATAACTTTATTACAGAACTTGAACAATCGATTAAAAAAACAAAAAATAAGCAAGAGCTGGTTATAGTTGGAGATATGAATATTGACATAAATAAACAGAATTTAACAACAACTAAATACTTAGAAATGCCCTCATCATATGGATTAGAGTGTATGATAAAAGAAAGCACAAGAGAGGATGTAAATAAAAAAACAAGCACGTGCATTGATCATCTGTTTATAAGATGTAAACAAAATACACAAACAAACGCATCAATAATAACAACAACAATATCAGATCATTATTTACTTTTTTGTTCCTTTAATGAAGAAATAGTCCAGCAAAGGCAAACCAATAAAAATAGTGGGGCCAAAAAAATAGTTAGTCACACAGTAAATAGTCTAATAATAAACACAAATTGGAATAATATCATATGTCAAAACCAAAATGCTAGTGATATGTACAATGAAATCCACGAAAAATTTAGTGATATATACCAAAAATCAACTAAAGCAATAAAAAATAATAAGTCAAGATCTAACAATCCATGGATTAGTGATGAAATTATTGAAAATTGCAATATTAGGGATAAACTTTATAAAAAATGGAAAAAATACCCAAATAACAAACATTTTGAAATTAATTATAAAAAATATAGAAATTTTTTGAATAAAAAAATATATAAAGCTAAAAATAACTACTATAAATATAAATTCGCTGAAAATCTAAATAATATACGTATAACGTGGCAATTAATAAATGAAATTATTGGAAAAAAATATAATAGCATAGATAGTGTAATACAACAAAACTTTAAAAACGTAAACATCGAAACTGTTGTTCAAAACTTCGCTACTAATTTTAAAGATAATGGCGGTATTCAGTGTTCGGTGCAAATGCTCTTGCGAAAGTGCAAATGCAAAATATCGTAGCTTTTTTGTGAAATTTAATGGCAACTCTGTGTATTTTGTTGTTGGATTTTACAAAAAAGCTACGATATTTTGCATTTGCCTTTTCGCAAGAGCATTTGCACCAAACACTGAATACCGCCAATGTTAAAAAAATCTTGCATAAATGTAACATAAAAACCATTAATGGAACTAGGTCAACCGTATCAAACTCAATGTATTTACACCCCACTAATGAGGAAGAAAGAGTAAATATCTTAAGAAATCTTAATGCGAACAAAGGTCCCGGATATGATGGAATCAGACCCAGAGATTTAAAACATAATGCACACTATTAAGTTTTATTATTCTTTATATAAAAAAAAAAAAGTTCTTCCAGTTTTTTTTGAATGCTGCGTCTGGTCGCAGCAGTTTGAATTCACCTAAGCACCGTTTGAATTCACTGAGCACTTTAGCTCAGTTAGAATAGAGAATCAAAAGACTAGTTATTCGCTTAATCAAATTGATTCTGATTTTATTTACAAATTTTTCTTCTATTTATACTAATTTTATTTGCTTATGACCTAATTTAATTATTGCTTACTTCTATTATATTTCTTAAAGTAATTTAACCTACTTTTATTTTATTTATTGCTTTTTTATATTTCTTATAATTATTAACAAATAAATTTTAACCTGCTTACTTATTTCTTATTTCTAGAGGTTTAAGATTACATTGACAAATAAAAATAAAATTGTGTTACAATTTGTATGTTGCTTTTGGTATAGTGCAACACATTATAATAAGTGCACTACAACACGTTGTTGCACCCGTTATAACAACTCTAGTTAACTTAAGTTTAGATAGCAATGACATACATACCATCACCATTGAAAACATCAATTGTACGCCCAAAATACAAACAAGGAACGAAAACGGACTATAATAACTATAGACCGATTTCGATTTTACCAGTCATTGAAAAAGTTATGGAAGAAATTGTCGTAAGAAGGTTAACAGATTTTATAGAAAAATATAATACCATTGACAAAAATCAATTTGGATTCCAAAAAGGAAAAAATATAAACAAACTCCTGGGACATTTTTCAAACCTTATCAATGATTCTCTGAGTAAGAAAAACCAGTGCATAGCGACTTTCATTGATTTCAGTAAAGCATTTGACACATTATGCCATGAAAAACTTGTCAATACGCTAGAAAGAAATGGTATTAGAGGTAATTGTATCAAATGGCTCGAAAACTATTTGAGTCTTAGGACATATAGAGTTAAGATAGACAATAAGATGAGCACAGAAATCCAATCAGATTATGGAGTACCTCAGGGCTCAAAACTAGGGCCGATACTGTATATAATATATGCGAATGACTTAATAAAAACGCTAACAAACTGCACAACCTTCGCTTACGCAGATGATACAGCAATTGTAGTATCGCATAGAAATATAAAAAATGCAATTGAAATAATGCAAAGTCAGCTGGATACAGTAGCAAAATGGTGCCATGATAACGGTCTAATTATAAATGCATCAAAGACCAAATTCATGCATATAAAACCATCACATATACTATACACAGAAATTAAACTGAAATTTCATGATACTGAATGTCTACATATTGGTAACAACAACCTAGATCCTAATGACAATTGCAACACTTATATAGAAATGGTCAACACATATAAATATCTGGGAGTGTATATTGACCAAAATTTTAAATGGAAAACACAAATACAGGAAGTGCAAAAAAAACTACGCAAAACTGCTTTCGTACTCCACCACTTAAGTTATTGTGCTACCCAGTCAGTACTAAGACAAGTCTATTACTCGCTCGCTGAATCCTATATCAGACACGGTATTACAGCTTGGGGTGGAGCAACATACTGCAAAGACCTGCAAAACAGCCAAAACAGGGTACTAAAAATATTAATGAACAAACAAAATAGTATCAACTATAGGAACAACAACAGAAACAGCATAGACACCACCGAAAATACCACAGACATCCAAAACTCATCTTCATCAGAACAAACTGCCAACGCCACAAACAACAACATCGTAAACCCTACAAACAACTGCACATTAAAAGGAAATCCGGCAAAATACCTCAACGTATTAAATGTTACAAATATATACAAAACATCTGTAGTAAACGAATTCATCGACGAAACACGAACAGTAGAAAGACGCTAATAAAAATACACTTTTTAAAAACGCAATAAAAGGAAAAATATATATGAATATATACATAAATAAAAAATTAACTTAATAACTAACAAATTAAAAAATAAAAAATAAATATTTAGAAATTAAAACTGAAATTTTTTTTTTGTTTAATAAATATTACCATCGTATAATAAACCCTTGCGCAAACAGAAACTACATTAACACAATCATCAAATTAAACTCAACAAAAAACTGGCATTATGAAAAAACGGCGGTATTAAAACTCAGCAAAAAATACATCATGAGTAACAACATAACCAGCATCAGTAATATCAACTTGCTAAATAATATCAAATATTTAAGAACTAAATTACAAATTGATCAATAAAAATTAACAACGTAGACTAATCTCACCCAAAAAACAATTACAATAACAACACCATAATACAACAACCAAAATAAAACCAAAAAATCTATAATAAAGTAAAACTAAAAGTACAAACCATTATAAAATCAGTAAAACCTATCAAAGTCACATAATTAAAACTCATCAACAAGGACTTCAACAACATTGATAAAAAAGTCAACAAAGAGAAATACACCATCAACAACAACACAATCAACAGAACAAACATCTAGAAGAAGCACTGGAACAACAATTACAACACGATGAATATATAAATATATATTTTTATTACATAAATTTTCAATATATCAATTTTTTTAAAGAAAAATATTTAAATAATTAATGTACATTGTAATCTGAAATTATTTAAACATGAATTAATTATATAGTGCAATGAAATTATATATTTATATTTTTAAGAAATTTGTAAACCTTTATATACCTGCAGACAAGCCAAAATGGCTTTGCAAGGTTGGTAATGTTTCAAATTCTTTTTGATAAATAAATAAATAAATAAATAAAAAAAAAATTATTATTATTATTATTATTATTATTATTATTATTATTATTATTATTATTATTATTATTATTATTATTATTATTATTATTATTATTATTATTATAGATAGTAGGTAGATATGCGTTTCGATGATGTTGTGCTAACTACGAAGAGAAGCATAAACTACCTTGGAATAAGACTAGATCCGAAGCTGACATACTTGCAGCAGATACAACACGCAACCACAAAAGCCTCGAAGATTACATCGCAGCTGGCTAGACTAATGGCAAACATTGGAGGACCGCTCCCATGCAAGAGGAAGCTACTAATGGAGACTTGCAACAGTATTCTCTTGTACGGCTGTGAAATATGGGGCGAGACTCTTAAAACTAGAGTAAGGGCAAAAGCATTACTCGCAGTGCAGAGAACAGCGGCATTGCGGGTAACATCGGCATACCGCACCGTTTCTGCATCCGCTGTATTCATAATAGCCGGAATGATTCCAATTGACCTCCACGTAGCAGAGCGCATGAGAGCTTTCGCCTCAAGACGAACAATAGCGCATACACCACCCCCACCAGACCTCAGGCACGAGACCATTGAGTCCTGGCAAGCCCGATGGATCGAAGATAGGAGCGGAAGATGGACGGCCAAACTTATCCCTAACATACGTAAATGGATAAACCGGAAGCACGGAGAAGTAAATTATTACCTAACACAGATGCTGACTGGACACGGGTACTTCAGGAAATACCTCCACAAAATGAGAAAATGCAGCACACCATTTTGTCTGTACGAAGAAATTGAAGTAGTTGACGACGCCGAACATACGTTCTTCTCGTGCCAACGCTGGGCAGCCAGACGCGAACAACTGGAGATGCAAGTCGGACCCATTACAGCTGAAAATCTGGTTGACAGAATATCAAGTGCAGAAGAAGCGTGGGACGCGGTAGCAGAATACAGCGAACATGTGCTCCGGACAAAAAAGAAAGATCTGGACAGAGTAAACGACTCTTCGGAACTTGACACAGGTCAGAACAACAACATCTGGCTGAGTCAACGGCTGGAGGGGCCTGGACGCAGGCAATAGAGAAGGAGGTCATCAGACCAAAGAGGGAGCCACCTCGAAGTAATGCGAAAGCGGTTCCGAGGTGGACCCATCTCCCAGACAGACGAGGCGGGGTTTTAGTCGGTAGGCCCAAACGGGAGAGCCCGACATACCACGATGGATGACGGTCCACGATGAATGCGTAATGCATTTCCCCACCTTTCCCTCAAAAAAAAAAAAAAAAAATTATTATTATTATTATTATTATTATTATTATTATTATTATTATTATTATTATTATTATTATTATTATTATTATTATTATTATTATTATTATTATTATTATTATTATTATTATTATTATTATTATTATTATTATTATTATTATTATTATTATTATTATTATTATTATTATTATTATTATTATTATTATTATTATTATTATTATTATTATTATTATTATTATTATTATTATTATTATTATTATTATTATTATTATTATTAATTAAATTAAAAAAAAAATTAAAAAAAACACCACGCATTTCTCTGATGTGCATTGGTGTGCCTTTGTGTCAGTTGTTGGCGGAAGGTTTCAGTGGCGAAGGCATGGTCACTGGTCACTGAACAGTCACTGGTCACTGAACAGTACCAACTTCAGCTGATACTAATTCCAATGTAACATCAGAGCGCCCTCCCTCGTTGGTACTGAGTAGCACAATCAACGGCGAAGTAAAATAAAATTAATAAAAGAAGTGGCTACTAAACTAAACACAGCTTCAAAACTCGTAATGTCCTCCTCGCCACCAGAGGCGCTGCAACACTACTCTACGAATAAACGTGCAGAAAAAAGCAGAGTTGTAAAGAACGAATGAAGCTACACCTCCTTTCATATCTATCACTATCCCTCTCCACTAGTTCCAGCACAATGCATTGCATGTGTAGGGGTCATCCCCTGAGTGCTGGTCCAAGATAAAAAAAAAATGTGCTCTTTAAAGACCTACCCGGAGCACCATTTCTATACAGTACAGATACATATCTGTACACAGCACAATTATTTCATAATTTCTTTTTTATATTATATTTATTATTTGTAAAATTTCCATAAATATAATCATCTTAATGAATATCTTGGACGCCACTTTCCATTCATTGGTTAGCATGGGACTGGCCCCTGTTCCTAGATTTTGCCTCCTAAATAAAGTACATCAGTTTCACATTGCCTGTTAAATGTATAAAAATACTCTGTTAACTGCAACAATAGCACTGTTACAAATTTTATTTCATCTCTCTGCTAGTTAAATTTAAATTTTACTTTACACCAGGGTTACCGATCACCAGACTAAAGTCACAATTTTGCTCTTTTTTAGCGGTCTGTGACATTTTGTGGGACTTTTTTATTAGCGACTTTTGCGACTTTTTAAATTTTATTGCGTCGTTTTACCCTTTTTTTTGTTTCTCACAAAAAACATTTAATTTGCAGTAAATTTATTTAAAAAAAGTCGTCAAATATAAAAGCAAATTTCAGATTATTGTTCATTTAGGAACACTTTCATTACGTTTTTGCAACCTTGTCATGCACACAATGCATTCACGAAATTGTTCACATATTTTCGGTAAATGTTTCAAAGAACAGTTTTGGCAAAAAAAGCTTTTTAAAGTAAGAAATAGTGGGGTTTTAACTGCTTATTTTACTAAATTTGCCGTAAAACATGAACATACTTTAAAATAGGATTTCTTGTTAAAACGAAAAGAAAGTCTGAAAACGAAAAATAAGTTAGAAATACGTGTTCAGACGCAGAAGACACCACGGAGTCTGAGAGGGATAATGTTAACAACGCTGCAGGTCCTTCCAAGAAACGTAATATTTCGCAATACTCTTCGAGAGGCTGGGAATTGGAGTATAAATAGCGTAAGCAAGACATGGAGTCAAAGCGCCTTTTTTGCATTGTTTGTAAACAGCAAAACAATTATTTTTCTCTTGGCTTTGTTTTTAACCGAAGTCATAGTCCTTTCACCTTAGCAGCATACGATGGTCAAGCTTACTAAACTTAACGAAACTTGCTTAGTATACATGAAAACATGTATAGAAGAATATATAATGCAATTGAATATGTTATGAAATATGATAAAAATGAATTATGCAATAAGCTTTTTGGTTTGTTTCAATTGTTTTTTTTATTTGGTTATGCTTTTTATTAATAAGAAAAAGTTTAATAAAAGATGTGCGATTTTTATTTTCTCAAACGACTTTTTTGTACGACTTTATTTTTTTAAAACGACCTTTTTGTGCGACTTTTTAAAAATTCCCAGCGGTAACCCTGCTTTACACACACACACAAAAGTAGCTGGTGGTTGGCGGGTGTTAATGTGTGCATCTATTATTAAAAAATTATTTTTTAAATTTCAGGTGATTTGCTAACAAATGCCTTTCCATTCTGGTTGCCTGGTTGCATCAATGGAAATCATTTTATGGCAAATTACGCTCTGTGATAGGCCCCATTTTTAACCAATAGTGCTCAAAAGTCGGAATAATATTTTTTCAGCAGTTCATTATTAGAAATGCATGTTTACTAATGTGCTAAACAATATTTTCTGGACCTCTTCGTGTATCCCCTACAATGCAGTTACGGATAGCAACAAGAACCCTTGTTCTAATCGCAAAACTAATCACCCTATCGGAAGATGCATTGGGTTGGTTCTTGTTTACCAATATTCGGTCGGTGGTGTTAGCGAAGCTTGAATGTCAACATCGATTTCCTAATCGTGCCGTTCCAATTGGTCAAATAATCCGCCACTGAGCTGCTCGACTCAAACAGACAGGAGCCTCAAAAGATCTCGTAGTTAATAGAAGCCACCGGACTGATCATTTTGTGGAGAATATCGTGGCTATGGCTGCCGATGTCACTGATATGGAAGAAATATAAGCCAGAGTTTACAGGGCCATGATAAACCAGTTCTGACTGCCGCATTTGAATGAGCGGGGCTTGGTGAACATGTGGTTTCGACAAAGACGGTGCAACCGCACATACAGCAGGAGCCACAATCGATATTGTGAAGGAAGGCTGTTCAATTTTGTGCGAGCCTGTATATTTTTTTCATTTTACCTTTATGAATTTATGTGCGTGAAGATAAATTTTAAAATTTATCACCCTAGACACAAACCATAGAGTTTACCAGGACTCTGTTAACATACTAACATAACTCTGTTAAACATAAAAAATTGTCCTTTTGCATTAAAAATTTAAAAATTACCACATTTTTAAACAAAATGAACCAGAAAAACTAAAATATCATATAAACAACAAGTGTTTTCTAAAATATATTTATAAAAACTACATATTTCGAACTAATTCAAGTACAAAAACACGTTTGAAAAAAATTTGCACAAAAAGGAACTTTGTCCTTTTTTTACAAACGGCAGGAGATGGGCGAAAAACATTTTTTGGGGAAGATTTGTGGTCGTGTCTAGATGAATACCCAATAGCCAGAAGTGCTTACAGTGCGTTTTTTCAGAATTTATAAAAGATTTAAGAAAAAACCGAGAGAAAGGTCTTTGGTCCTTTTCTCACAAATGGTAGGAGATGGGCGAAAAATATTTTTCGGGGGAGATTTGTAGTCGTGTCTAGATGAATACCCAATAGCCAGAAGTCCTTACAGTGCGTTTTTTCAGAATTTATAAAAGATTTCAGAAAAAACCGTCAGAAAGGACTTTGGTCCTTTTCTCACAAACGGTAGGAGATGGGCGAAAAATATTTTTCGGGGGAGATTTGTAGTCGTGTCTAGATGAATACCTAATAGTCTGAAGTCCTTACAGTGCGTTTTTTTATGTGTCTAAGATCAAAAATTCTAAATTTTATTGTGGTATAAAACATAATTTCTACATTGGCTACCTTCACTTTTAAAAACCTTTTTTTTAAGTGTATAAATTTAATTTTTTTTAATTTTTAAACGAATTGTTTCAACATTAGTATTCAAGATAATTTCTTTTTTAAATATTAAAAATATCTTTCAGTAAAAAAGAAAATCAATGTAATACCTTTAGTCGTTTAGCTACAAAAAAATATCATATAAAAATCTTGAAACAAAAAAAAAACATTAAAAACGCGTGTAATTTTCTTCACTTTCCTGACTTCGCAACATAAAGTGTTAAAAATTTACAATATGATTTAAATTTTGTTCTTGATCGATATGCGTACTTAGTTTTTAAGATTTCTTAAAATTCATTTTTGCCTTATTGGCCAGCTTTTTGGCTCAAATACTCCTCTGTGAGTATGTTAAAAAACCCAAAATTATTTATATCACGGAAATGTTGTAAAATGGCAAAAACTTGTGAGAAATCACTAATAAACTTCGTTAAAGCAAAGCCTGTGCTCGAAAAGCCAAACAGAACACAATTTTGAACCTTTGTAAAGAATATCATTGCAACCGGCTGAAAGCCAGCTATTAATTTGGGCCTATGACATTGCCAAAGTAATTTTCCGTTTCGAACACCAGATCCCTTTCCAAAAGGATTTCAATAAAATATTCAAGAAAACATAGCAAAACACATTTCCCAATTTTCTTTAAACCGCCTGCAAAGTAGGATCTCGCAAGGTCCCAAAATGGTTTTTGGTCCATAAATACTAGATTAAAAAATGTAGAGCCAAAGAGAATTGAATGCCAACAATTTTGGGGATGCAAATGTGAGATTCAAAGAGCGCCTTGAAAAACTCTGAAGTGTCCACAAGAAGCCAGAAGCATTTGCAACCGGACCAAGTGCTTAACCTCAACAAAATAAAAATAAACTAAACATGCCTGCGATGTTTTTCTCCTGAAAACATTTTGTTGATTTTTATGCTCGTACTTTTCACGAGAAAATACAAAATACCGCACTTCACTTTACCCAATCTTAATGGAGTCACACTAAGGTTATCCGACAATGCGAAGAATCTGGGTATAATCCTGGACTCTAAGCTATCGTGGAAGTTAAGCATACAAGCAAGAGCAGCGAAGACCGCTATTGCTCTCTATACCTGCAAAAGGGCCATAGGCAACAGATGGGTCGTCAAGCCCATACTTATGAATGGAGCAGTCGTCTCGTGGCCGGCCTGAGGCAAATCCACCTACTCCAAAATTATAAATAGAATTTTACGAACATCAGCCTTAATGATTGCGGGTGCACCTCGCACTACCCCATCAAAAGACTTGTTCCCAACGTTATACTGGCTTCCTGCCGATTTAATGGTCAAACAACTGGCCATGAACTCGGCAGTTTGGCTCAGTGCCGCTGGAGCATGGAAATCAGTAGGAGATGGACATGCGACTATTATTAGACAGGTTGAGAATCTTCCTGAACTGCTCTTCCTACATTATGCCGGATAAAAGATTCGCAGTGTCAATCTCAGACACTCTCTCCAATTAATGATCCTCGACATAGAGGGGGAGGACTTGAGGTATACACTGATGGATCCAAATCAGACTCAGGGGTGACAGGAGGCATTTACATTCTTCAATTTCAACAGTGGATACGTTTCAAACTATTAGATCATTGTAGTATAACTGAAGCCGAAATATCGGCCATTAGAAGGGCAGTTAACTGGTTAAGGTACAATAGGGTATATAGGCAGGACATTCGTATATGTACCGTTAGTAAGGCTGCACTGAATGCTCTATCGGGTATTTATACAACATCTGAACTGGTAAAGGAATGCCGGACATCCTTAAACGAGATGGCGTCACATTCCAACCTGGAGCTAATCTGGGTACCAGGACACGCAGACGTGCCTGGCAACATAATAGCGGACAAGCTTGCCAAGGAACGCTTCCGTTTGCAAGAACGGTACACTGACCTACTAGTAGGAGTCCCTCTAAAAAGCTGTAAAATCCTCATACAGCAAAAACTCATAGGGAGAGCACAATCTAGATGGTTCAACGAATCTACTTATGCAGTTTCCAGATCAACCTGGCCCCAGTATTACCAAGCTAAAACTGCCATCTTACTAGGGATCCCTCGACATCAGCTACGTATACTCGTAGCAGTCCTAAAACGGCACTGTTTCATAGTGCCCATGCAAATAAATTGAATCTCCCTTTCAACGACTTCTGTAGAAGCTGTCTAAATGAGGAATAGGAAGAAACCGTCAAGCATCACCTCTGTCAATGCCCAGCTCTGTCTTATCGCAGACCTTACGGAATGCAATCCAAAAAGAATAAACCAGTTTATTCAAAAAACGGGTTGGTTCAACACCGACCAAAACATAAGACAGTGGAATAGTCTTTTCTCTGTCTAATTTGGGCATCACAAAGCGACCCATTTTTCAGGACGCAAGTGGGCCGGCTGCTAGCAGCTGGCGGCCTGTGCAACCTAACCTAACCATGTATGTTATTATTTCCACCACCGAAAAATGTTAAATTCCAGTTTTCAAAGTATCAGGTTGGAATTTCAATTCATTTCCTTTAAATCATTATAGCAAGCGTAGTCGTATCTCTGTCGAACTCGGTGTGATTTTAATGGTGTCCTTTCACAGTCAACAGTACTTATTAGCGGCAGTTGCATACTCGTATGTATGCGACGATATGATGGATACAGTTTCGAGCCTTTTTCCAATCGCATACAATCTGAGCTGAATACATTGCTGTTCTGTTAATGCCTCCGTTGGAATACTTTCAGCCTCGCTGGACTAGCGATAAACATTTTTTTAATGATATTCACTTTTGTGATTTGGATCTGTGATCATAATTGATGTAGAAAAGTGTCTATTATTTTCATATTCGATTTCTTCATTGATGTCTTTAAACTTCCGCCTCTTAGGTCTAGCGCTACAATTCTTCAGTGTTTTTGTGGTCTCCCACCACTGCTTCGATTTGTAGTTTCTGAAGTGATCTGGACAGTAAGTTTGACCTCTTACCAGCTTGCAGAGTGCATATGAAATTCATAATTGCTCCATTGACATTTTTTTGTAGCGCACATAGTATTGAAATTATAGCAGGCAGTGCTTTTAGACTTTATATTTATTTTCAAAAAATTTAATTTTTTAATCTTCATATTTTTAAAAAGGGCTAAAAAAAGTTCAAATAAGATAAGATAGTAGCTTGCTTATATGGCTGCGTGTCTATTAGAGTCACATATAAACTGGTAAACTATAAAGGAAGTTAAAAATTAAAAAAAAACAATTAATTACATGGTGGTGAAGAGGAAACTAACATTATTTGAATGATAATATTTGATTAATTTCAATAAAATAAAAAAGTGTTCTACGGTGGCACGAGACGGGCACGAATGTATAAACAGTGTCAAAGAGCTCGTTTAATTTTTTTGATCCCCTTTGATTTTCAAAAGTTCTATTTACATAAATTTCAAAAAAAATTTAATCTTAAAAATTATTTTATAACATTTAGAATGTAAACGCTGCAGTGGCCACACGTATTATATCTTACATACTACAATCTTACCAAATTATAATAAAATAAGAGTAGTCAATTGTTGATGGTAGCTTCTGAGGAATGATCAGTTCTTCTGATCTGAGGGTGATTATCAATAGTTTGACATTTTTTTTATTTTAGCTTAGATTTGCTTGCTCACTATAATACTCGTGAAGTATTTACAAATCATGAAACTTTTTTACAATGTAGACTTAATTTACGCCTTAAAAATCATCCTTTTTTTTTTGGAATGCAGTGAAATTTGAAGCTTTTTGAAATAATACTTCTTTCTATTCTACGATTCTGAGAAAATATCATTGACTTCCGATGACTGCTACAGAATAATACAAAGTATGGATTCATTCCAAAGCTGGGTGCTGTTGGCTGAAGTAGTTAGCGCGTTGACTACAAAGCAAATAATGTCTAAGATCGTGGGTTCGAGCACAGCTTCAGGCAACTCATAACATCCAGCATTTTTTCAGATGTGCATTAGTATGACATTGTATTTGTTGTTGTCGGACTGTTTAAGTGATGAAGGCATAGCACTCACTGGTCACTGAACAGTACTGGCAGCAATTGATACTGGTGTATGCTAGCGGACATCACAGTGCCCTCCTTCGTCGGTATTGTAGCAAAATCGCCGGCGAAGTAAAATAATTAATAAAATGGCTACAACAGCTTAAAACACATTTAATGCGCCTACTTGTCATCAGAGGCGCTGCAACACTGATCTAAAAACTAACACAACGCGCAATATCAGAGTTGTAAAAATTAAGCTTTCTCTCTTTCACCATCTGTCCACTCTCACTATCCCTTTCCCAAGGAAGGTAACACACCTACGGGTTGGTAGGCATACTAATTGCCTGAGTGTTACTTCTGTTTAAAAAAAAAAAAGCTGTCGACGCGCGCAACAAACTTTCCAGTAAAACAATCTTAAGAATATCCGATCCGCACATTTCATCATTATAATTGGCAAAAACAGTGAAACGGATAAGCTACATGCAACTTCCACGAGAAGTTGTATGTCAGTTTATCAATATTTTGCTATCACTACACGACTATAGCGTGAGTTGGATCAGGCAAACTATTTGAAAATATAGAAATAAAATATGTTAATATAAATAGTTGTGTTACAAAATTTTCTGTTACAGTTTTAGGACGATTTTGAGCAGTTAAATTCAAATGGAGAAAACTATTCTAAGTAAAATTTATAGATTAATAATTTTAATGGAAATGATGTGCTCAATTGTAGGCCAGGTAGGATTAAACGTAAACAAGGTACCAAATCATTTCATTTAAAAACTTGCAAATTATGAAATGAGTTAATTTTCACTTCATTAAGAAAACCTGGACGTATGACTTAAAATCGATAATGGGGACATCTTCAGATCCCGAAAAATTTAAAGTGGATTTAGAAATTGAGCGCGTTTCTCGTGGTGTCAATGCGATTTCCGGTAGCTTACTATTTAATGTTGACGTTGCTGAAGGCGACTCGAATAAAGTGCATATATAATAATTACATATTTATTTAAATTAAGACTTGTTAAATACTTTTTCAATTCTACAGATTGCAGTTAAAACTTTTCGCAGCAAATATGATGATAACGACTTTAGAGTTCTGCCTTTTCAAGTACCTGAAACACATTTTTACAAAATGCTGGACACTCACTACAAAAATGTTATAATGGACAGTTTAAAGGACTGCTCGAATTTTCCGGTTTTCGAAAATACATTTCAGCCACCAATGGAAAAGCGAATATACAAAATGGATCGCTGTCAATTTTCTCAAGACGCTTTTCCGAGTCACTTACAAGAAGGTCTTTATAAAATTTCTATTATTGGCACTGGTGATGTTGATTGGCAGATTGATATCATTGCTGAAGTCATATCTGATTTGTAATCAAGTTATACGAGTACAGAGATATATTTAATAAATATTTAAAATAAAGTGCATTAAATAATAATCAAAAGTATTCAATAAAAACTTTAATTAATTCAGAATGTCTTTAGTGAAGGAAGCGGCTTATATCACTTGCCAGAAGAATGAGCGCGTGAAATGCGTCTTGAAATTGTGTGGCTTACTTTGTCTTTGCACAAAGCTGTTTGACAAAAAGTTTATATAAAATCAAAACATATTGCTAAAAAACGAAAGGTTGTTCCTTTAAATTTCATAAAAGGGTAAACTTTTTATTTTAATAAACTTCGAACCACATATTATTAATTTATATTAATATTATTTCTTCAAGCTTTAGGTAAATTTTTTTATAAAAAATATTAACAAAATTTATTTTATTTAAATTCCGATATTTCGCCACTTCTTTGTGTGGCTTCCGCAGGGATATCAATTTACTTTTTTGGACAGTTCTATTAAAATTAACTGCTCTCTACAAAATTTTTTTGAAAAATATATAATGAGCAGTGACTATTAAATAGAATTTGATACGTTTCGAGCTGAGCGCTGTAGATTATTTCGATATACTGCAAAAAAATGCGGCCACTTGCTGAAAACAAAATGCCATTAAGGTAGGAATTTATGCAATATAATTATCCCAAGCCAAAATAGCCCGAAGCGTAAAATAGTGGCTTTAGCCAAATCAAATACCCGTCACGGAGTGGCCACGGCAATCGCCGGATTTGAATCTCTCTGGGGAATTCTAAAAAATAAAATTTACAAATAGTCAGTTAATGTGACATGAGGTTCAGGAAGCTTGTTATTTCATTTCCCCGGATATCTCCGCCAATATTGGGAGTTCAATGAAGCGACGATGTAAGCAAGTAATTAATATGAATGAAGCTTCTACAAAATTTTTAAATAATATTTAGCTTAAACAGCATAAACTAAGTTTGTTTTGTAAACATAAAATGTCTCTATTATTTTTTCCTCGCATATTTTTTTAAATACTTTAGTTTTTCGAATACAGCAGGAAGTATCGTATTTTTTTTAAAAACACAAATTTACTATAGATATTTCATTTCATTGATGTAAAACTAAATAAAATTTGTGTGTCCCTATTGCTATTTCCTACATTGTATCAATATAATATTTATATCTCAATAGGATTGCAAATAAAGAGTACTACAAACAATTACTTTGTCTTATTTTTTATACTCGTGATTTTAGGAAACATATAGTCATGGTCATGTATGATTCACATCGATCGCGCAAGCTGTGCGCATCCCAAAGGTACATATTACTAATAAGTATTAATTAATTTGTCAGCTTGTCACTTGTTTGATTGAAACAAAGAAAAATGAGTGATTTATATAAACATGTGGAATAACAACTATTAAATAATAGTAATGACAACACTAATTGTATATTTCAATAAAAACGATATTGATTTTATCAAAAATTATAAAATATGTATTTATATTTCAAAAACTAATCATGAACATGCAAATAATCAACATGTTTCTATAAAATAAATGCATTTTTTACACTAATATAATTGGGTTAAAATTAATAAACAACTCCGACCATCCCCCAATATTTATTTTATATTATTTAATACTTAACACAGCTAAAAGTTATAGTAATTAAAATCGTCTAAATATGTCCCCATCTCTTTGAATTTGGAATTTCTCGTCAATAACTTAAAAAGACACAAAAGATTATGACATCAAAAAAAGTATTTGAAAAAGTGCCTGATGAGCAAAAAAAAAATAAATTTGAAAATTAAAAAAAAATCGTTAAAATTAATGGCGCAAACTTGCGCAAACTTTTTTATGTGTCTAAAATCAAAAATTCTAAATTTTAATGTGGTATAAAACATAATTTCTACATTGGCTACCTTCACTTTTAAAAACCTTTTTTTTAATTGTATAAATTTAATTTTTTTTTTAAATTTTTAAACGAATTGATTCAACATTAGTATTCAAGATAATTTCTTTTTTAAATATTAAAAATATCTTTCAGTGAAAAAGAAAATCAATGTAATACCTTTAGTCGTTTAGCCACAAAAAATATCATACACAAATCTTGAAACCAAAAAAAAAAAAAAACATTAAAAACGCGTTTAATTTTCTTCACTTTCCTGACTTCGCAACATAAAGTGTTAAAAATTTACAATATGATGTAAAATTTTGTTGTGCATCGATATGCGTACTTAGTTTTTAAGATTTCTTTAAATTCATTTTTGCCTTATTGGCCAGCTTTTTGGCTCAAATACTCCTCTGTGAGTCTGTAAAAAAAACCCAAAATGATTTATATCACGGAAATGTTGTAAAATGGCAAAAACTTGTGAGAAATCATTAATAAACCTCGTTAAAGAAAAGCCGGTGCTCGAAAAGCCAAACAGAAGACAATTTTGAACCTTTGTAAAGAATATCATTGCAATCGGCCGAAAGCCAGCTATTAATTTGGGCCGATGACATTGCCAAAGTAATTTTCCGCCGTAAAGCGTTTCGAACACCAGATCCCTTTCCGAAAGGATTTCAATAAAATATTCAAGAAAACATAGCAAAACACATTTCCCAATTTTCTTTAAACCGCCTGCAAAGTAGGATCTCGCAAGGTCCCAAATTGACGAGGAAATCTCAAACAAACCAAATAAAGCAAGCAAAGAAAAAAAACAGCACTTGAAAACAACGGACAATATTGAAAGTAACCGAAAATCCGTATTAATGTGTCCTTAGTTTTTTGAATGAATGTTAGAATCAGTTAAAAATTAAATTACTTACAATTTTAAATGTTTATACTTTTAAAAATGATTGAACGGATTTCTTCTTGAATAACGTACAGTCAGTTACTGTAATAATATTGTGAGTGTGAATGCCAACAATTTTGGTGAGGCAAATGTGAGTTTCAAAGAGCTCCTTGAAAAACTCTGAAGTGTCCACAAGAAGCCAGAAGCATTTGCAACCGGACCAAGTGCTTAACCTCAACAAAATAAAAATAAACTACACATGCCTGCGATGTTTTTCTCCTGAAAACATTTTGTTGATTTTTATCTACTCGTATGTTATTATTTCCACCACCGAAAAAATAAAAAAAATATATTCTTTTGTTAAATTCCAGTTTCCAAAGTATCGGGTTTTTATTTTTACTTGCTGCCACTCTTCGCCATGTTTTCCACAATATAACCTTAAGGCACATAAAACTTTTTAGAGATTCGTTATCTACACAACGTAAATATTTGGCTGGAATTTGTTAAAGCATAATTAGATGTTATTTAGATATGAGTATCAGTCACGTGATTGGAGGAAAAACATGTGCAGTTCTTTTTTGACAAGACCTAGAAATTTTAAGTTTTTGAAAAAAGCTAAATATCTGCCAATTCTGCAAAAATTGGCTAAACAAATACTGTGTGTACCATCCAGCTAGCTACAAGCGAAATAGTTTTTTCAACGCCAGGAAGAATACTTGACGATATGTGAAACAGACTTCTCGGGAAAAATGTTGACAAAATTTTATTTCTGCATATGTCTATCTATTAACGCTAAAGTAGATGATCCTACTTAATCTTAATATTTTACACAGATTGCAGATGAGCAAGAAAATAAATAATTTTCATCAAAATATTTTAAATATGTACATATATAAATAATCTTAAATTTCACTTCAAAACTTAAAAAAAAGAAAATTTACATTTTCTTTAAGAATTTTCAATTGTATTCAATTGTCAAATTTAATTTTAACCACAAAGTTTGAAATCGCAGCTACATGTGTACATACATACATTCATATGTATGTGTAAATCCTGCGTGAGAACCCTGCATTCTTACGCGTTTTCACATTAATATATAAAAAATGTTTGGTCTTTCAAAAGAGGTACCTTCAACTTATACATGGTGTTTAGTTATAATATATATTATATAATAATTGATCACATTGATCTTGTGACGCACGCTACAAAAACGGAAGTAACTTTGAAAGTTAAAGTGTGTTTTCGTAATTTTTATCGAATTTTGCATAATAAAGTATATTTATGTTCCTAAAAGAAAGATGAATAAAAGAGAGTTCTAAAATAACTTATATGCAACCAAAAAATTTTGTCGTTTTTTGTCAGAAGACATGAACCCATTGTGACGTACCCTGCGTGAGTCACATTACAATTTTTCTATTATATTTCTATTCTGAAATTTCATACCCAATATCAATGTTTCCAAAATAGTAAAATAAAGGAAGGCCCAGAAAACACTATCCTAGAAAGGACTATTCTCTATTTACCCACGTCTGGGTCCGTCGTGTCTATGGTCAGCGTGATATTGCTGGCGCCCGGGCCTGAGTTTGCAGGGCCTCGTTTTGCCGTAATGCATCGAGGTGTGTTTTTTTCCTTCGCAGGATATTTTCGACGTAGTTTCCGACAGCACTCCATTTGTTCACGGATTCGAGCATTTTATCAATGATATTAACAGGAGTAAGCTCGCCAATCTGCTCCGTCAATGCAACTCTCTCAGCGTGCCATCTGATACAGTTGAAGAACGTGTGTTCAGCATCGTCGTTTGACGAGCCACAGTAGATGCAACTAGGGTCTCCTGTTTTACCCATGCGATACAGGTACTTCTGGAAGTATCCATGGCCTGAAAGAAACTGGGTCAGAAAGTAGTTAACTTCCCCAAATTCCCTTTGCGTCCACCTTTCTATATTGGGGATTATTCTTCTCGTCCATCTGCCACTCGTTTCAGAGTTCCATCTATTTTGCCATCGCTGAATGGTTTGGGATCTGCGCTCTGTAGCACTAATACTAGGATCCTCTCCTCTAGACTCCCATGCCTCTTTCCGCTCACGTGTCAGCAGGTCAACGGGTATTTCTCCACTTATGACAAATATTGCTGCACCCGAAACTGTGCGATAGGCTGAAGCAACTCTGAGTGCCGCTGTGCATTGTACAGCCTCCATCGCTTTGCGCTTGTCATTTGCTTTTAGCGCATATCCCCAAATTTCACTGCCATATAGCAGTATCGAATTCGTGGTTGCCATAATCAGCCTTCTCCTACTCTGTGTTGGCCCGCCGATGTTCGCCATTAGCCTGCTTAGCATGCCTGTCACCTTTGCGACCGCGTTTTGTATTTGAGCCCAATATGTGAGCCGGCTGTCTACTTGGACGCCCAAATATTTTATCGCCTTTTTCGTGACGAGGGGAACGTCATCTATTTGTATACTGACTTCGAGTGGCACATGTCCTCTTGTCATCAGCATAACCTCGGTCTTCTGTTTGGCAAGCTCCAGACCATGGTCTTCGAGCCATGTTTGCATTCTGATCATGACTTGATTCAGTTTCCTTCTGGCATCATCCATATCCCTTGCTGAGATGACCGCCGCTATATCATCTGCGTATCCTACAAGATGTGTGTCTTCAGGCATCCCGATACTGAGTATCTCATCGTAACTCAGGTTCCAAAGATCGGGACCCAGAATTGATCCCTGAGCTGCTCCAGATGTAATGGTTTTGACGCGCTGGCCCTCTGGCGTGTCGTAGATGAGCTTACGATCTCTTAGGTAACTTTGGAGAATTTTCATTAGGTACCCCGGAATGCGGAATCTTTCTCGCAGAGACCTCGTAATATCTGCCCATCGTAAGCTGTTGAAAGCATTTCTCACATCAAGTGTAGCCAAAACGATTATACGTTTTGGATAGTAGCGTCTGCGCTGGGCACACACAAAATCTCTTACTACATCCTCAATGGCACCAATCGTCGATTTGCCGGGTCGAAAGCCATACTGCCTCTCCGATAATCCACCAGCCAAGTCAACTGCCTCTGCTAATCTGCGTTGCAGTAGTTTTTCCAGCAACTTTCCGGCACCATCTAGCATGCAAAGAGGGCGATATGCTGACGGCAGCGTTGGGTCCCCTCTGCCTTTGCTAATCAGCATCAACTTTTGCATCTTCCATTGTTTTGGAAAGATGCGTTGGGCTATGCAAGCGTTGTACACTGAGAGCATCGTGCCCGGACGGTGTTCGGCTAAAAGTGTGAGTACTTCAGCTGGTACCCCATCTGGGCCGGGAGCTTTACCCTTTTTAAGACTTTTAGCTGCGTTCTTTAGCTCTTCCTCAGTGAAGGGCGTTGGCATATCTTCATTATGGGGTTCGCTTTCTTCGCACAACAGGGGGTGAGTGGGAAACAAGTTTTCCACGATGTTGTTGATGTGTTCCTCCTCTAGATGTGGGATGGCTGAGTTTGCGCTCAACTTCTTCGTAACGATTTTATAGCCAAGTCCCCACGGGTTGCTGTTCAGCTCGCTCCGAAGTTCTTCCCATTTTGCTCTCTTGCTATTGATAATCGCCTGCTTCAGCGCTTTCCTGGATTGCCTGAACTCTGCTGCCTCCATCAATGCCTCACCACTTCTCCTTGCTCTAGTGTACCGCCTCCTGTCGCGGATACAGGTTCGTCTAAGATCAGCGATTTCTGTTGTCCACCAGTACACAGACTGTCTTCTGTGATGCTGCGTTACACAGGGCATGGATGCATTGCAGCTTCGGACTATACGCTGCATCATGACATCTGCTAAAACGTCAGCGTCAATAATAGTGTTTGCTACTGGAACCTCATCAAAAGTATGCAAAAGTGTGCCCTGTTCATTTTAGTTACATTCCACTTGCGTGTGCCACTCCTTTTGGGCTGCCGAGCGGTGTTTGTTCGTGATGTGATCCGGAATGTAATATATTGATGATCACTTCCAGTGTAGTCTTCTAGCACTTCCCATCCTTCAACAGTTGAAGCCAAGTTCTCGGTCACCGAAGTGATATCCGGCGTAGTGTGTTCGCATCCTGGTCTTCTAAAAGTAGTGGCATTGCCAGTGTTTGCCACTATAAGACCTAGCCTGGCAGCCATGTCTAGAATGCACCTTCCTCGTGTGTTCGTTGTTGGGTCTCCCCATTCTAAAGATTTGACATTGAAATCCCCAGCTACAATAAAGGCTCCGCCTATTTCAGGTCTAGCTTTGCCTTAAACTGCTCTATTCCATCACTAGGGGTAAGGTAACAGCTCATTAGTATAAAATGCTCTGTTTGAACGTACGTGTAACAGAAGCCAGTTCCGTGTTGCGAAACCGCTAGCTTACTGCTACTAGGTAGCCACAGTGCAGCCGTACCTGAATCATCCTCGTACCAGGATCCTCGCGGTATTCGTCCATATTGCTCACTGATGATGACAGCATCCACCTCCTTCTCAACAACAATCTGCTCGAGCAAAGCATCTGCCGTCCGGCTTCTGTGCATGTTTGCTTGCAGTATTTTCATCATTTCTTTGTTTGTGGGCACTTCTTTGAACCTGGCAGGTGGTCAGTTCGGCCGCGTTTGGCGTCCACGCAAAGCACGCATTTGGGGGCTGTCTTGCAGTCTTTCATTCTGTGCCCTGCTTCCCCGCATCTAATACAAGTGTCTCTCCTGTTCAGGCCCGAACAGTTGGCTTGGATGTGCCCCACCTCAAGACAACGATAGCATATTTTGATGTCTTCGCATTCTCGCATTCTTGCTCGAATCCATCCAATTTTGAAATGACCTGCCTCAATGAGCTTTGTAGAGCTTTCTTTTGGCAGGGTGACGAAGGCCCGTACCTGCTCCCTTGCATTTGGTGCCGTGATTCTTGTCTGCATCTGTTCCTCTGGGTTAACGAGCAGTTTACGGACTGCTATTTCCACCTCATCTTCGAGTGTTAGCGAATCCAGATCCCGTATCTCGATCGTAGCTCTCGGCTTCAGTTCCGTGACGGAGGCTGCGTCCCGTATGGTGTTCCTCAGCTGCTCAACAAAATCAAGCTTTATCTGTTGCCCTCTCCCAAGTTCCAAAAGGATGGCTCCATTCTGTGTCTTCCTGACGGACTTTATTTTAAACGAGTCGTCGGTCGTTATCTTACTACGCAAATTTTTTAGCACTTCTGCATAGCTGTGACCCGTACTAGGTTTGATTATTACCGCTTCCGGTTTCGTGCGTTGTGGTCGCGCCTTATTTTTCCTGCTGGGTTGGTTTGGCTTTTCGTTTGCCTTTCTCTTGCTGCCTTTCTTGGGGACAGTCCGCCAGTTTTCTCCTTCTTTCTCGGGAAGTTCCAAAATTTCTCCGCTAGGCTCTTTTGATCTAGCCTTCTTGCTAGTTTCAGGGACAGCCGGACTGGTAGCCGATCGCTTCGGGTTTGCTGTTACAGGAGTTGAAGCGAGTGCTATCTGCTTATTAACGGCCCTCATGTGGTGGTTCGAACGCGCTCTCTCCTCTTCTGCCGCCTTCCACGCTCGCCTATAATTTAGCGTGACGTCCAACAGCTCGGACATTTTGGCAACCCCAGTCTTGACCTCGCTGCTTATATTTTTTTGTTGGTTGAAAGCCTGTTGCATGTCGGCTATTACACGTTTGCATTGGGAGATAGCGTCCTCCTCCACCTTCCTCATCTTCTGGATCAGCTCCAGGCGAGGAGAGCTCCCCTCTGTCACATTTTCATTTCCGCAAGTAGGTGTTTTCTGCGCTGTCTCTGTCGCCGTAATATTGGCAATGGGGCCATCCCTCTTCTGAGTTCCGGTGTTTGCTTGCGGATAGTCATTGGTTATGACTTCGGCATCAGCGATGTTAGTATGCGCTACGCTACTTCCAGCTATATTCGGAAGCGATGCACACCTTCCAGGCGGTGATCTTAGCATCAAGCTGCTTCTTCTAAAGGCTACACCTGTAGCTGCATCGTGCTCTTCCTTCTTCTGCTTTCCTCTCGTTTATTTTGTTTGGTTCATTATTCATTTCGATTGGATCCCCGCTCCGAGCCGCTATCCTTATGCGTTTGTACAGTCGCCTCAAACGATCCCCGTGGGTCCCTTTGCAGACAGTGAGGTCCACGCGAGGGTTGACACAGGACCTTATGAGTACCTGTGTTCAGAGCCAGGATCTCGGCGCAAAAAACAGGAGTCGTTCTCAACTGTACCTGTACAGCCACCTTAGTGGCGACGCGTGCGGAACGTACTCAGAGACTAGCCACAGTTTTAACGGGACGGAGGCGGTTGCAGCATTAGCCCACCAGCCGTTTCAGCACGATGTCACTCATGCATACTAAGGTAATGGAATACTGCAACCGTCAGCTCGTAGCAATCAGTTCAAAATCGTCAATCAGTATCATTTATTCCATTTCGTTTCCAAAATCCCCGTGAGTTTTCTAAGGGACCGCGTTCCAGTATACCATAATCAAAAACTTTACTGGTTTCAGTTTTTGATGTCGCTGTACGCTGTACGCACAGTTAGCTAGCTCTCAGCGGATGTTGAGTAGCTATCCAGTGGTGGCACTATTATCATTATTGTTATTTCAGCGTTGGCTCAGGTAGTAAGCACGTTGACTACAAACCGAAGGACCTGGGTTCAAACCCAGTGTCAGACAGTCATGAAATAAAAAAAAAACACCACGCATTTCTCTGATGTGCATTGGTGTGCCTTTGTGTCAGTTTGTGGCGGAAGGTTTCAGTGGCAAAGGCATGGTCACTGAACAGTACCAACTTCAGCTGATACTAATTCCAATGTAACATCAGAGCGCCCTCCTTCGTTGGTACTGAGTAGCACAATCAACGGCGAAGTAAAATAAAATTAATAAAAGAAGTGGCTACTAAACTAAACACAGCTTCAAAACTCGTAATGCCCTCCTCGCCACCAGAGGCGCTGCAACACTACTCTACGAATAAACGTGCAGAAAAAAAGCAGAGTTGTAAAGAACGAATGAAACTACACACCTCCTTTCATATCTATCACTATCCCTTTCCACTAGTTCCAGCACAATGCATTGCATGTGTCCAAGATAAAAAAAAAAATCTGCTCTTTAAAGACCTACCCGGAGCACCATTTCTATACAGTACAGATACATATCTGTACACATCACAATTATTCCATAATTTCTTTTTTATATTATATTTATTATTTTCCATAAATATAATCATCTTAATGAATATCTTGGACGCCACTTTCCATTCATTGGTTAGAATGGGACTGGCCCCTGTTCCTAGATTTTGCCTCCTAAATAAAGTACATCAGTTTCACATTGCCTGTTAAATGTATAAAAATACTCTGTTAACTGCAACAATAGCACTGTTACAAATTTTATTTCATCTCTCTGCTAGTTAAATTTAAATTTTACTTTACACCAGGGTTACCGATCACCAGGCTAAAGTCACAATTTTACTGTTTTTTAGCGGTCTGTGACATTTTGTGGGACTTTTTTATTAGCGACTTTTGCGAATTTTAAAATTTTATTGCGTCTTTTTACCCTTTTTTGTTTCTCACAAAAAACATTTAATTTGCAGTAAATTTATTTAAAAAAGTCGTCAATTATAAAAGCAAATTTCAGATTATTGTTCATTTAGGAACACTTTTATTACGTTTTTGCAACCTTGTCATGCACACAATGCATTCAAGAAATTGTTCACATATTTTCGGTAAATGTTTCAAAGAACAGTTTTGTCAAAAAAGCTTTTTAAAGTAAGAAATTGTGGGTTTTTAACTGCTTATTTTACTAAATTTGCCGTAAAACATGAACATACTTTAAAATAGGATTTCTTGTTATAACGAAAAGAAAGTCTGAAAACGAAAAATAAGTTAGAAATAGTGTTCGGACGCAGAAGACACCACGGAGTCTGAGAGGGATAATGTTAACAACGCTGCAGGTCCTTCCAAGAAACGTAATATTTCGCAATACTCTTCGAGAGGCTGGGAATTGGAGTATAAATAGCGTAAGCAAGACATGGAGTCAAAGCGCCTTTTTTGCATTGTTTGTAAACAGCTTTTAGTGACCCAAAACAATTATTTTTCTCTTGGCTTTGTTTTTAACCGAAGTCATACTCCTTTCACCTTGGCAGCATACGATAGTCAAGCTTACTAAACTTAACTAAACTTGCTTAGTATACATGAAAGCATTTATAGAAGAATATATAATGCAATTGAATATGTTATGAAATATGATAAAAATGAATTATGCAATAAGCTTTTTGTTTTGTTTCAATTGTTTTTTTTTATTTGGTTGTGCTTTTTATTAATAAGAAAAAGTTTAATAAAAGATGTGCGATTTTTATTTTCTCAAACGACTTTTTTGTACGACTTTATTTTTTTAAAACGACCTTTTTGTTCGACTTTTTAAAAATTCCCAGCGGTAACCCTGCTTTACACACACACACAAAAGTAGCTGGTGGTTGGCGGGTGTTAATGTGTGCATCTATTATTAAAAATTTATTTTTTAAATTTCAGGTGATTTGCTAACAAATGCCTTTCCATTCTGGTTGTCTGGTTGCATCAATGGAAATCATTTTATGGCAAATTACGCTCTGTGATAGGCCCCATTTTTAACCAATAGTGCTCAAAAGTCGGAATAATATTTTTTCAGCAGTTCATTATTAGAAATGCATGTTTACTAATGTGGTAAACAATATTTTCTGGACCTCTTCGTGTATCCCCTACAATGCAGTTACGGATAGCAACAAGAAACCTTATTCTAATCGCAAAACTAATCACCCTATCGGAAGATGCATTGGGTTGGTTCTTGTTTACCAATATTCGGTCGGTGGTGTTAGCGAAGCTTGAATGTCAACATCGATTTCCTAATCGTGCCGTTCCAATTGGTCAAATAATCCGCCACTGAGATCTCGTAGTTAATAGAAGCCACCGGACTGATCATTTTGTGGAGAATATCGTGGCTATGGCTGCCGATGTCACTGATATGGAAGAAATATAAGCCAGAGTTTACAGGGCCATGATAAACCAGTTCTGACTGCCGCATTTGAATGAGCGGGGCTTGGTGAACATGTGGTTTCGACAAAGACGGTGCAACCGCACACACAGCAGGAGCCACAATCGATATTGTGAAGGAAGGCTGTTCAATTTTGTGCGAGCCTGTATATTTTTTTCATTTTACCTTTATGAATTTTATGTAAATTCAATTTTTTTGCAATTTCAATACCGCGAGCAAGCAAACAAAATTTAAAATGCCCAATTGCAAATAGTAATTTTAAATTGCCGTTTCCGTATTTCTTCATTCATTTCCTTTAAATCATTATAGCAAGCGTAGTCGTATCTCTGTCGAAGTCAGTGTGATTTTAATGGTGTCCTTTCACAGTCAACAGTACTTATTAGCGGCAGTTGCATACTCGTATGTATGCGACGATATGATGGATACAGTTTCGAGCCTTTTTCCAATCGCATTCAATCTGAGCTGAATACATTGCTGTTCTGTTAATGCCTCCGTTGGAATACTTTCAGCCTCGCTGGACTAGCGATAAACATTTTTTGAATGATATTCACTTTTGTGATTTGGATCTGTGATCATAATTGATGTAGGAAAGTGTCTGTTATTATGTGTGTGAAGATAAATTTCGAAATTTATAACCCTAGACACAAACCATTCGCATTAACAGAGCTATGTTACAATGTTAACATAACGGTGTTAAGCATAGAAAAACTGAGGGTATCTATTCCAAATGGAATCATGACCACATTTTTTTACCAAATGGACAAAAAATAGAAGGTACAAGCAGCTAATTCTATTGTTTTTATAAAACAACAAACATTAAACACAAACATGTATCGAAACTATACTTTCTGACACACACAAAAACTATTATATTCTTTAAAGGAAGAATCTGAATTCCCAGCTACTGGACATACCTGGGCGAGAAAAAATGAATGGATTTTATAGATTTTATGCTCCCCTAAGACACCCAATTGTCAGAAATCTTAACAGTTGGATTTTTAAAGAAAAATTTTTTTAGTGAATTTTCAAATTTGGAATTTCTCTAGAGGATGAATTCCCAGCTACTGGACATTGGAATGCAGTGAAATTCGAAGCTTTTTGAAATAATACTTCTTCCTATTCTACGATTCTGAGAAAATATCATTAACTCCCGATGACTGCTACAGAATAATACAAAGTATGGATTCATTCCAAAGCTGGGTGCTGTTGGCTGAAGTAGTTAGCGCGTTGACTACAAAGCAAATAATGTCTAAGAACGTGGGTTCGAGCACAGCTTCAGGCAACTCATAACATCCAGCATTTTTTCAGATGTGCATTAGTATGACATTGTATTTGTTGTTGTCGGACTGTTTAAGTGATGAAGGCATAGCACTCACTGGTCACTGAACAGTACTGGCAGCAATTGATACTGGTGTATGCTAGCGGACATCACAGCGCCCTCCTTCGTCGGTATTGTAGCAAAATCGCCGGCGAAATAAAATAATTAATAAAATGGCTACAACAGCTTAAAACACATTTAATGCGCCTACTTGTCATCAGAGGCGCTGCAACACTGATCTAAAAACTAACACAACGCGCAATATCAGAGTTGTAAAAATTAAGCTTTCTCTCTTTCACCATCTGTCCACTCTCACTATCCCTTTCCCAAGGAAGGTAACACACCTACGGGTTGGTAGGCATACTAATTGCCTGAGTGTTACTTCTGTTTAAAAAAAAAAAGCTGTCGACGCGCGCAACAAACTTTCCAGTAAAACAATCTTAAGAATATCCGATCCGCACATTTCATCATTATAATTGGCAAAAACAGTGAAACGGATAAGCTACATGCAACTTCCACGAGAAGTTGTATGTCAGTTTATCAATATTTTGCTATCACTACACGACTATAGCGTGAGTTGGATCAGGCAAACTATTTGAAAATATAGAAATAAAATATGTTAATATAAATAGTTGTGTTACAAAATTTTCTGTTACAGTTTTAGGACGATTTTGAGCAGTTAAATTCAAATGGAGAAAACTATTCTAAGTAAAATTTATACATTAATAATTTTAATGGAATTGATGTGCTCAATTGTGAGCTTACCAACATTAAACTTAAACAAGGTACCAAATCATTTCATTTAAAAATTTTCAAATTATGAAATGTGTTAATTTTCACTTCATTAAGAAAACCTGGACGTATGACTTAAAATCGATAGCGGCGAAATCTTCAGATCCCGAAAAATTAAAAATGAATTTTGAAATTGTTCGTGTTTCTCGTGGTGTTTATGCGATTTCCGGTAGCGCACTAATTAATTTTGACATTGCTGAAGGCGACTCGAATAAAGTGCATATAGAATAATTACATATTTATTTAATTTAAGATTTGTTAAATACTTTTTAAATTCTACAGATTGCAGTTAAATCTTTTCGCAGCAAATATGGTGATAACGACTTTAGACTTCAGCCTCTTCAAGTACCTGAAACACATATTTACAAAATGCTGGACACTCACTACAAAAATGTTATAATGGACAGTTTAAAGGACTGCTCGAATTTTCCGTTTTTCCAAAATAAATTTCAACCACCACTGGAAAAGCGAATGTACACAGTTGATCGCTGTCAATTTTCTCAAGACGCTTTTCCGAGTCACGTGGAAGAAGGTCTTTATAAACTTTCTCTTATTGGCACTGGTGATGTTGATTGGCAGATTGATATCATTGCTGAAGTCGATCCTGATTTTTAATCAAGTTATACGAGTACAGAGATATATTTAATAAATATTTAAAATAAAGTGTATTAAATAATAATTAAAAGTATACAATAAAGACATTAATTAATTCAAAATGGCATTAGTGTAGTAAGCTAATTATGTAGTAGAATGGGCGCGTAAAAATGTGTGTGAAGAAGTTAAATCTTAAAATGTAACGCCCTAGACACAAACCACTGAGCTTAAGAGAGTTCTGTTAGGACGCTAACATGACACTGAAATCTTATTTAATGCATTAAAAATGGAATTATTTTGGGAAGGAGTCAACGTGGGCGGACAAAATTGAGAGGGATTTGAAGGCAAGGTGTCGCTCTGTTATTGTTCATTTATGGATTCTTTAACCGTTAGATTTTGAACGAGTTATTTTCGGTTTTTCAAATTAGGGTGCTTGCTGTAAGGTATGGCCACATATTTTTGGGGAAGGAATCAACGTGTTTTTTGTTTGTTGTGGCTTGAGCTAGTCTATATACAAGCATTTTGTTGGTGCTTTTGGTTTTTTTGTGCATTTGGTTATTTTAGCATGTTTACTTAAATCTGATTTACCGCAATTTAATAATTTGCCACAAGCTTTGCATTTGCATTTAATATCGTCATCTTTGAAAGGCTTCAGCCATCTCATTAGATTATCTTCTCTCAACCAAATTGATCAAAATCTTTGTTTTATATATGTATATATATTTTTTTATATGTATGTTTTTAGCATCGTCGAAAGACAAATGGGACATCTTTGTAAAAGTGATTATGTTTTACTTATTATTATGTTTAAATCTTATTTATTATTTTTAAAATTATTTACTTATTAAAGTCGAATAGACCTTTAAAGGTGGTGTACGTATAGATAAAAATATAGCACAAAACAATTGAACCACATAAAAGTTGTGTTACAGGTAACTTTGGGCAAGTTTGTACTAATGAGAGTAAAGTCAACATTTACTCTCTCAAATTCAAAAAGTTACTTAAAACATCTGGAACGCGAAAAACGACAATTTCAAGCCAAAATATTTCAATAGTGCTAACTTATTATATTTAATTTTAAGGTTGCGATTTTAGTCGCTCAAATAAGGCAATGTATTCTTACGATATGTGTGCATCAGTGGAAAAATCAAAATAAATAAAAATAAATAAAAACAAACAAACAAATTATGAAATTTATATTAATCGAGATTGCCTCGATATCTTTTTTCAAAGATTTAAAAAACTTTTGTTTGTTGAGGGTTTTTAGCTAGTCTATATACATGCATTTCATTGGTGCTAAAGCCAAATCATCAGTAGACCTTAAACCTAACTTTTAAATGTTTCAAACCTCTTTACTTATAAAAAACTTTTAAAAACTCAATGAGAGTTATAAAAATTACAATAGTATAAGCACAGCAGGCTTTGAAACTTATGCAAAAATCCCAACACTGCTGAGGTGAATAGAATTTCACTAGCCCTGGGTGCTGGTAGAATTTTTGAGAAGCAGCAAATTAGAAGCATGGTATCACAAAGCTAAGAAAGCCACCGCCGCGGCGCGCCTTCGTTTTTGAAAAAAATTGAATTTTACGGCTCTTGAATGTAGTTAGACTGTTGTTGTTATTTATAATTTGCGATTGCAATTGTACATCACACTATACAATTTTTCGCTACAACAGAGAATTTTATTTAATGTGTATAAAAAAGTTATCTTAAAAATTTGTAGCCGTCGTCTTGTACTCAAATGTTTTGCCTCGTCGCCGCAGCAAGTTTTTCAACAGCTTGCTTTTATAGACGTCTAAAAAAATATCCCTGATGATCTGCATTCGCAACAGTGAAATAAATGCGCATAGGAAAAAACTATACCCCTCAGTAATCAATTTCAATTTGATTTTAACAAAATTATTAATGTTTTACTAAATATATAAAATATTAATTGAGGGAAAGAGTGCGACTAAAAATTTAAAAGACTAAAATTATAGCAATTCCCGTAAAAAGCACCAGTAAAAATTTTATGTTGTCAAAAAATATATCATTTGGCACAGCAGAAACATGAAATTTTTCCCCACCTACAAATATTTTTTCACCATAGCACTTTGCTACCGATTGGCACACACCCTTTGTAGTAAATTTTAATAATTTCAATGCATTGTTGAAGCGTATATAATTCCATTTTTACTAATGACGTCAAGTAGTTACAGCTTAAGTCATCACTACTGTTAAAATGCCGTTCTTTTGAAAATTATTTATTTATTGGAAAATTTTGATTCCCTTAATCATATTTCTAGGGGAGAGACCACGGATTTTAAAGCTGTTAATTTTTTTCATACAACAGAGAACCTCCCTAATACATGTATCTGCATATATCCTTACAGGTACATACATATACGAGTATGTATGTCTATACATACAATTTATTCGGTTATTTTGTAGAGTTTTGGTTCTAATAAAAACCAGGAGTAATTCTGACTGCACAGAATAGTCTTCGAAACCGGCCAAAATCCACTTGACCTGAGCTTCTAAGCAAACGAATATTTCCCAAAAAAATTTTCGTAGTAAACATGTTCGATAAATGTTCGCGAATTCGAAAAACGTGCGAATTTTCTGTACAGCGAACTATTCTCAATAATTTCTCGAAACTACACATTCGAGAATTTATGAAAAATTTACAAAATGTAAAAGTTTTGCAAGCTGTTCAAACTGTTCTCGATAGTTTCTCGAATATATTTTGTAAATGCTCATTGTTTGGTAGTATTTCTAATTATTAAATATGTAGAATGTAATGAAATCATATTTAAATAACAAGCTTTCCAATCTGGTAAGTCTATGGCCACGAAGACCATGCGGGCAGTGAGAAAAATTTTGAACAAGGTGCGCTTTTATCATAACATATCGTTATTACATTGAAAAAATTTTTTAGGACAAGCAAAAAACTCTAGTATGAAAACTTAAACAACATTTTTCAAAAATTTTTTAGTTTAAGCTTATTTCTTATTGACGAATTAGTACAATTTTAATAAATAAAATTTTCCAGGGACATGCATTTTGATATGGTGGATCGAAATCTACCAAGAAGTCGTTTTTGAATTTTTTGTAACTTAGGGCTTTATTTAAATCATATGACGATATGTAGTATATTTATATTAAAAAAATATATAAATAATCATTTTACGATATCGAAATCTTTACGTTTGTGGTTCGATTCTGTTTTTGTTCTCATCACTAGCAAACTTTCGAAATCGATACGTCTTTGAAGCAAAAGTGAGCGACAAGTAGACTTCTATTGCTTCGCTTTTGATCGTCGATCTTTATTTTTTTACACAAAAAAGGTTAAAAATAAGTTCGCAAGCGATATCATAAACAAAGGGGTTGGTCAAGTGAAAAGATTTCAATGAAATTTCGTTCCATATGGAATTTCAGAGCACGTTTAGAAGCCAAATGTATTTTTGGTTCACACAATTCCAAATGTTTTGATTCGAATGGAATCGAGTTCCATAAATATTGAGAATATTTGTTAATTCTAATAAAAACATAACTAAATTTAGTGCATTTTATATAATTTTTATAAAGATATGTAATTGTATACAGACATCCCGGACGGTCCACAAAATTTACTTCATTGAAAAACATGTGAAAGCAAAAAAAGAACGGTCTTAGAAGATTAAAATAAAAAAAATTAGGTAACATATTTTAAATCACTCCGTTTGCAGAAAAATAATCAAACTAGGTCCTAAAGTTTTTGGATATTTCGGCTTACAAGTGTGTACTTTCGTACGTTGTTTCTATTATTTTGTTTTAAATCGTTGACAAAAATTATTAAAGACTTTTGCCGGCCTTCTCACAAAATGCTGCTTTGTACGAACGAGGGCCGGCCATGCATTAGCAATTGTTTTAATCAGAATATAAAATTTAATTATGGCTAAAAAAAAGAAAGTTCTAGAAAATTAAATAACTACAGAACTTGTTTTAAAAGGAAATTAGTTAAAAAAATATACATATATATTTTTTTTGGGACTAAGACCGAATTTACATACTGCAATTTTCCCTGAAATTAGTTGTTGCACAAAATTTTGTTTTGTTCACAAGAACAAGGTGGGAAAAATTACATATGTACATTAAATATCCAGGCGATTTTGTGAAATGTCTGTGAATACATTTTCATCTTTCCAACGGATTGACAGTTTTGTTTGAAATAATTGTCAAAAAAAATTGCATGTAAATTGCAATGTATAAACGAACCATCATGCAATACGTAGCAACTTTAAAAGAGAATTGAAAAAATTAAATAATTGCAATATGTCAAATCAGTCTTATTTAAATTGTTCTCATAAGAAATGAAATATGTAGTTTCAAAAATAAAATAAAATTATTTCCAAATATTATGCAATTAATTCCAAAAAATTTTAAAAATGATTCTTATATATTTTGGACCTTCTGTTTTTTTAAATTAATCTAATTTATTTTGAGCAATATCACTTATAACTATAATTTTTAATACAAATTTTGTTAACGTTTTATAAAAATTTACCTATTGCTCAAAATAAATTAGATTAATTTAATTTTAAAAAATGTGTAAGATTTTTTCGGGGAGTTAATTAAATTTTTTTAACTTATTTCAAAGGGAGTTATTGGTGATAGAGCCGAAAGAACAACTACATACATAAACTGGCTGATAATTTTAAAGTGTAATTTAATATACACACATATTTGGTGCACTTTATTGTTATTATTTAATAAATATGTGTTTCTGTAACTTGATTACATATCAGGTGTAATTTCAGCACTGACATCAATCTCCCATTCAACATCGCCTGTGCCAATAAGTTGCATTTTATATAAACCTTCTTGCAAATGATTTGGCAAACCGTCTTGAGAAAATTGACAGGCTTCCAATTTATACTCTTTCTTTTCTAGTGGTGGCTGAAATTTATCTTCAAAAACCGGCATGTCCGAACATTCTTTTAAGGTGTCCATCATAACATCTTTATAGAAAGTATTAAGGATTTTAAAAAAATGTTGTTCAGGTACTTGAAATGGTAGAATTTTATAATCATCACCACCCTGGACACTGCGAAAAGATTTAGCTGCAACCTGTTAAAAACAAAAATTATTTTAAAAATAAATCCAATATATCATTACAAATACATCTAGTATGTACATTATTCGAATCGCCATCAGCAATATCAAAATTAATTAATATGGTTCCGGAAATAGCATAGACACCACGAGAAACACGTTCAATTTGTAAATTGCTTTTAAACTTTTCAGGATCTGAAGTTTTCGATGTGATCGTTTTCAATTCATACGTCCAGGTTTTCTTAATGAAACGAAAAACAAACTCATTTCATAATTAGCAAATATAAAAAAAAAGTTTTTTTTGTTGCGGGTTTTTAGCAACAAACAGAACTTTTTGAGTTCTTTGAAAAAAGATTTCGAGATCTGTCTCGAATAATAAATTTATTAATTGTTAACAAATATAGTTAATTCTTACCTTGTCCGATCCAAATCTTGTTGTGCCCACATTTAAGGACATTAAGTTTATTAAACTTATTAAAATTAAAATTTTATTTAAAATATTTTTCTCCATTTCAAGGTTACTTGCTGCACAAATCTAAACAAAAACTATGCCTTTTATACCGCAACTATTTAAGCAATTATTAATCTGTTTAAATTGTTAAATATTTTCAAATAGTTTATTCGATTAATTTCTCTACACAAAAAATAAAAAATCACGCCATAATCGTGTTATGATGACAAAGACTGATAAAATTACATTTATATGGATTTCGAATTTATGGGATTTTCTTTTACTTCAGCTACAACAACTAAAGTTGTTGAACAAAATATTTGATTTTTATCAATTTCATTACAATTATTATATTTAAAACAAAAAAGTGGAAAACATTACAAGCTTCCAAATGTTTCGTAACAAAGTTGGTAATAACATTGAGAAATAAATACGATTTTCTTTGGTGCACAGGCGCACTCTTTTATTGATATGATGGCATGAACTTTTAATTTTAAATAATTCAATAAAAAATGTTAATGTGTTATAGAGGGCCAATTATGATAGACGAAACGAGAGATTACACAACCAGAAAAATCCCAATGGAATGGTTTAATTGATTCACATTCTAACGATTGGTTTTGCATAGTGATTTGTAATAAAAAGCTTACAAGATTCCGCTGACGCAGGGATTGAAGCCCAATGATGCCTGTCTTTGACTCAATCTTGCAGCGGTCATGCCAACAAACAAAATTATCGTTTGTCAATATTGATGTAATGACTATATAGCCATAGGCACCATAAGCTTATAACTTCGTTTATAAATCAAAGGAAAAGAAGAAGGTTCCAGGGGGGTTATTATGTATTTCGATTCGAAACGAAAATCATTCGAATTTGTACAGCTTACACATTGTGTTTAAAAAATATATTCTTTCGAATCTAAACACATAATAATCCCTTGAACTTTACAGATAACCAAGGATACGCTATCAACTAATCTATTAGGATTTATGAAAGCTTTTTTATGGTTCTCATGAGGCGAAAGTGCAACATACGTTAATTCCGCGTACAGGGGTCGAAAATTCAATTTTCTTAATAAAAGTACATACTAGAGGTGGGATCGTAAGTAATATTTCACTCACGCTCATGCACGAACTTATACATTTTAGCTCACTTTCATTCACGCTCACGTGAGTGGTAAAAAATGTTAGTGATAATCATGAAAGCTCACGCTAATGAAATATATATGAAAAAAACTATAAAATATTTAAAAAAATTAAAGGAAAAGAATTACAATAAAATAAACAAACTACGGAACAATCACGTTATAAAATATACTCATTCACGCTGACCCACGATCAATTATTTAATACTTATATTCAGGGACACTCACGTGATTAAAACAAAAAACTAATCACGACCACGCTTCATTCACATCACTAATCACGTGTACGGTGCCCATCTCTAATACTAACATACATATCGTCATCTAAATCGCATCTAAATACGTCCGTTTGCATTTAAGGTGACGATATGTGTGTATATGCCGTCTATATTCAATTTAAAATACAAAACTTTAAGTTTCAAATTCTTAGGGAACTGCTACACGTTCAATATACGTATATTGACAACGATCCAGTAACGCGATATTTATTGAACGTCTATTTGAAGTATTGACGCAAGTGCTGATGGATCACTTAATATTTTGAAATCCTGAAAATGGATCGCAATCCAAATATCATAATATAATTTGAACGTGTAGCATTTTAACAATATTTTTATTAACACTCAATTTTATTCAATATTTCGTTCAACTTCAATAACAAACTCCACTTCCCACTCAACCTCACCATAAGCCGATAATATAATCTTATATTCGCCCGTTTCCAAATGATTAGGCAAACCGTCTTGCGAAAAGCGGCATTTATTCAAAACATATGTTTTCTTTTCAAACGGCACTGTTGCTCTATCATCGAAATATGGCAAATTGGAACATTCCTTAAATGTTTCCATAACAACATCTTTATAAAATGTGTTAAGAATGTCATAGAATTGTTGACGCGATATTTGAAAGGGCATTGTCTTATATTTTCCATCTATAAGGGACTTACGAAAAGAGTTTACTTCCAGCTGAAATACGAGTACATTACAATTAAAAATTTAACAGAAAAATTATTTGAATCATTACCTCGTTGCCATCGCCCTCGGCAATATCAATATCGATAGTAAACTCGCCCGATAAAGCATAGACACCGCGTGATACTCGTTCAACATGCAAGCTGAGATTTACCAAATCCGAATTAGAGCTTTTAGTAGTGACAGATTTCATTTCGTATATCCAATCTTTCTGCAAATAAGGCAAACAAGTAATTTTATATACTACGTACGGTATGTGATCCCGATCTGAAACTTTATTACAAAGGACGCTATATATAACGCTCACATCCGATAATCCCTTTAACTCCCAAAGATCAGCTATTAATTTTGTTTTTCTTATAAAGAAACACCAACCAGTTTTTTTTTTATTTATAAAATATGAGCAATTTGTACAAAGAAAATTAGCAAATAATTTTTAATTCTATTTTGTGTTCAACTTTCAAAATTTTAAAAGAAAGCAGCCAAAATAGTGTTGCATTTATTTAACACAAAACATCGAACTTGGAATCGAAACAAACTTGTGTAGCTTTGAACAGAGCAAATGCGCCTTTAAAAAATTATATAGAATACTAGTGGAGAGTATGTTCTATAAGACAGAGGGAGCATCGGTTATTTTAAGAAGTTTTGCGAAGACAAAAATTTTGTTTAGAATTTATTTAGAGCATTTTAAAAATAATATAACTGAAGTTTATATATAAAATTTTAAATCACATTCAAACGAAACACCTAAAAATTGGCGAAAGCACATGAACACTGGCATGGGGCTGTAGCGGCCCCCGAAATGCAACGTTGTTTCTATTCCGCCGTTTACGTTGAAATTAATAAATGTTAATGCCAGTCCCAGGACGTCACACACATTCGTTCATTCGTACAATTACATTTAAAACAAAAACAAAGCTTTAGAATTTGTTTTTGTTTTAAATGTAGTTAATTGTACGAATGAACGAATACTTGTGACATCGTGGGACTGGAAGTTAATATTTTCAGTTTTCCTTGAAATATTGTCTCATATCTAATGCTATCTGACTAAAAACCTTACGAACTTTAGCCTATTAACAAACACTTTAGAAAAATAATCACATTAAAGTAAAAAAAAAACTTTATCTAGCGTCCCCTTAAATGCAAACGGACATATGTAAATACACAAATATTCAAAATAGAGTTTTTTATTGATTATGGTTCGCTTTGTAAAACTACATGTTTACGGAAAATTTTAGACTCCTGCGATCAGAAACGGTCGCTTTATTAAAGAAATTTAAGAGGGAGTAAATACAAGTGCATGTATTTTTTTTATGCAAAAAGGTGTAACTACATACAACCTTGTAAAAATATAAGTGTGGCCTTGTCTTGTTCAAAAATATATACATAAGTCTCCATATTATAAAAAAATGTAAAGGATTGCAAAGAATACTTTATTATTATTGACTTTATAACATTTTTAGCTTCTCCTTTAAAATAAATAAAAGTGTAGTTACGTCCGTTTGCATTTTAGATGACGATATGTATTTTATAAAAACAAAAATATTTAAAAGCAAAAAAGCTATGCGCCAATTAAATTTAAGATTAAAAAAAATTAAAGTAACTAATTAGAGAGCGCATTTTGAATCATTCCGTTCGCAGAGAAATGCTCAAAATAAGCACTAAACATTTTGCATTTTTAGGTTTTCAAGTATTTTCTTTCAACTGGTTTTTCTATTTTTATAATCGCTGACAAGCAATTTCAAAACGTTTGGCTGAGTTCTCGCAAAATATATGTATGTTGCGCAATAGAAATAACGGAGTATTTAATTCGCTTTTTTCCTTTCCCCTGGGGCAACATACCAAAATCATTGATGAAACTTGATCCATAAGTGCATTGTTAATATTACAAAATATCAAAAAATAATTTATTTAAAAGACTAAATTAAAATACCTGTCGGATTTGTAGATAAAATTATTGTCATTATTGCAAAACAACAACCAGCTTGTTAACTTAACTTTTTTCGAATTCATGTATGATAATTAAAAATTGTTAAGTACATGAATAATTAAATAAATTTATCTAATTTAAAATATTTTTAAAAAGCTCGTACAACATTCATAATATTTATATCACAAAAGTCTGACAAATTCTAAATGGATCTTCTACACGGAAACAATTTTTAAGTTCACAATTTTTGTTCCGTTCATGACACACGGTATCATTTATTCTTTTGGCATGGAATGTACAAGCGCAAGTAGTTTTGTGTGTGTATTAGTGCTTTTCATATTCATTTGATATTTGTCTTTAAGGGAACACATTTCTAAATTGTGTGTATGAATTGGTTTTGTACTGCAAATGCGTATTTGTAGCCGGTTAAAACAGTACGCCTCTCTCGCCATCAAGCTGTCATGTTATGACAGCACAATAATTGTTTTCGAGCGTGAATGATTAACCATAGAATACTAACCCATGTAAATTTTACGTGTAGTTTTTTTTATTATTATTGCCACACAAGCATCCAGCGTCCGAACGGTACCAAATTTAACAAGTGCTTTTTTCAATAGTTTTTGAACAAATGCAAAATTATAAACAAAGAATATTTAGTCATTAGACTGCTGTAAGAACGTGAACATTAAAAGGATATACGTAAAATTTATGTGAATTTTTATAAAGTGAATTTTAATTTCGTTCTGAAAATTGTTTTTGTTTACCTTAATATGAATTATAAATTATTATTTAATAAACAATAAAAAAATTACACAAACAACCACATTAATTAAAGCACTTTAGTAACAATTCCAAAGTACGTAAAATTTACGTGGCGTTAGTATTAACGCAGTATTAAGCAGCGTTAGTATTCTAGGGTTAAAGGAACCCGAATAGATTTATAAAATATTCGACATATGAAAAAAAAATGATGTTCGAATAACTTGAAGAAGCGTAATCTTGAAACCCGGTTTTTGGATTTTCTATTCAAAATCGTTTCGAATCCATTTAAGAATTGAGGTGTAAATTAATTCTTTTTATTAAAGCAAATAAATAATTTAAAAAGTTACGTTTCAGTCTTTTAAGTATTAATTAAGTTCATAACTGTTTCTCTTGAAATATTTCCTCTAAAATTATGAAATAAAAAAGAGGGTATTAAGTATTTTCTAATAAGACTTGGATTTTATTTTCACTTAAAATAATTGAGGGTTTGGTAGTAAGTACCGTACACTTTGGGTTTACAAAAGTAAGTAAGGTAAGTAGTTTACAATAAAAATATAAGAGCGAAGAGTGAGTTAAAAGGGCGCCAACCACTTAACAAACAGCAGGTGTCGAAACGCCCACTGAACAGTAATGGAATGGTGTTTACACTATGCATCCCCATTTTTTTAATACCCTCTTGCGTAAAAATGATAGATGCAATTGTGTCAGTTGACAATTTATTTCTCGAATCCGTTTTAATATTTTTTAGCTTACTAATAAAAACACTTTCTACGGAAGAATTAGAAAATTAGAAGAAATTTTATAAAAGTTTCTAAATTTGGGAAGAGAGTTTCACCAGAACAATTCTTTATTTTAAAAACGTTTGTCCAATAAATTTCGACATCTAAGAAAGATTTAGCTCTTTGTGGTCCAAAATTTCATGTTCCCGCCACTCATTGTCAAATATTTGGTAATCTATTTCAGCGGAAGGAAATCTGGTTTTAAAATTTGATAACGATTTTATTTCAAATGATTGTGCAAATTTTGGATCTACTATATCTATAAAGCTATAAAGGTCATCATCAAAGTTAAATCTTTTTTTAATTTGGGTAATAACTTCAATGTAAAAATGTCTGAAATCGATATACATTTTTTGTTGCTCTGATTCCGAACAAAATGAAATAGTCTCTAGTACAGCGACGGCAATATACATATAATTTTGTTAAACAAAAGAAATTAATTTGTCTGATTAATCAAAAATAAATGATTTTGTTTTATAATATTTGTTTGTATAACATTGGAGATTTTGATTGGAAAATTAAATTAAAATTAGTTAAAATACCGAGAGAATATGAAAGGAATTCTAAATATACTTTGGTAAATTTGCTGTTTTAAATTTTTTTATTTTTCTGCAATTAGTAGAATAGTATAAAACTGGTACAAAAAAAAATACAAATATTTTTAAATAGTACAGTTTTTGTACTATAATACATCGCTGGGTGTTTGATAATCAGAGAGTCAGCAAATTTGAGTGCATTTGCCGGTGCATGTACTTATTAAATTGACTTATTAACGACATTCAATATGGAATGATGACACACAGTGTTGCTTATTGCCTGCTTTTTAAAAAGAATCTCATGAAATCTAAAAAAAAATCAATAAGCTAAAATATTCGTATATCGTTAGCTAAAATTCAAAACCACGTAACTAACAAAAAATGTGAAATCGGTTTTTTGATTTATTATAACGCGTATCATCAACATCCATGCCGCCACCAAATTTTACTCTTATATAATAAAAATTAAACATTTTATAAGCGAAAACCAAAAGTACGTAACTACAAGTGCAGTTACTATATAAATCAAAAGCACGCAACTACATACTTGTATCTTGGGAATAGTCACCTAGTTTCCTTTCTTAATTTTATGGCAACATTGAAGGAGGGCAATTACTTCGTTATTTAAACCGAGAAAAATTGAATTTATCTTTCAACATATAACATATTTGTTTCTACTGAAAAATAATAAAAATGTTAGTTACGTGGTTTTGGGTTTCAGCTGACGATATGTCAAATAATTCGAAACATAAAAGTCGATTTGTCGAATAACTCGAAAACCGTGCTTTTAAAAAAAGCGAACAATTCGAATTTGGCAACTCTAGACAAAAAACTGAAAATAATTAATAAAAAGAAGAAAACCGCAAACTCCCGTCAATTCGTAATCGCTAGACAGCAGCCAATTTTTACGAATTATATGAGCATTCGAATTCACAAGATTTTGATTTAAAGAGGTTAAAATAAATAATACGAATAAAAAAGATTTTTCAATTAGAACAGAACGGAGAAATAGAAGTGAACTACTCGTATAAGAGGTTAATTACTTATGAGAGGTTGCACAGGTCTTGTACTGCAATAATATATACGAATTAGCAAAGTGACCGAAATTTATGGGATTTTTATGAATCAAAACTATTTTTGAAAGGACCAACAAGCAGATTGGGATAAGATTTTCGAACAGGTTACAAATTATAGCGATTTTGCTATACTTGAGTGAAAAATTAAGAATTCACATATTACGTAACGTGATTTTCGTCGTTCTTTGACCCACCCCATTGTTAGTCCGCTTCCATAGACCACATCCCATTTTAGAACACCTACCACCCACCCTTTTGCAAATTTTCTCAATATAAATAAATTGAGTCGAAAGTTTCAACGTCATATACAAAAAAATTATTAGATGATCTTAATTCGCACTACTTCCGGCGAACAAGTTCAAGATCTTAGACCCGTTTCACACACGTCAGGTTTGAGTCGTCATGTCTTGAGTTTTTAGGTTTTTAGCAGTCTTATCTAATTTTTATTTTTGATTTTTTAATTAAAGTGAAGATAACATCGGGACGACGATATGTGAACAGTCCATAATTTCCAATTTAATTAGCAGAAACACAAAACACATTTTCCGATCCCACTCATTTTACTCTCAATTGCCTACTGTTTACCACTTAACTGTATTCGTCCACTGGACTAACTGTAGTCGAAAAGAAACTATCAGGTGAGACCTACTACCAAGTCCATAAGGAAACTATGTGGGGAAAATTTACAAGTAGTATTTAAAGCATACTACAACAATTTTCTAAAGAAAATGAATAAATACACTCAATTTCATTTTATTTATTTTTTGTAAAATTTGCTTCTTGAAAATTCCGGCATTTATGAACCGATTTGAAAAATGCTTGCTTTACTTAGAACTACTTACATCCATTATGGAAATACTTTGTCATAATTATTAGTAGCCCAGTTAAAAGAATTTTCAATCTGCCATATACATATTTTTGGATTCGTAAATTTCGGGTATATTGTCTCATATATAATTCATATACATTTTTAATACATATTAATATATAGTTGAATGCACGGTGATAAATGTATGCAAGTATTAAGTGAACATGGACAATATCTGGAGCTTATATCCTCGATTTTGGGGATCCAAGGATATATGGGTCATATCGTCATAGAAAATGCAAAAGGCCCTAACATCATTATATATAATTTTACAAACTTGATAAGCTATTGCAAACAATTGTGATTATATATAAAACCGTTTGTTAGGGTTGTACTATTAGACTTGGTTTGGTTGGTTTACGTGGCTGCCCTCTACACGTAGGCATTCAAATAGAATCTTGATGATTCCTCTTTGAAGGTTTGTTTAATGATGCTATCCTGGAAAAATTGTAATCACGAAAATGTGCATAATCGCATAGCCACGAAAGTGTGCATTTCATCAAGCTTTTTAATTCTATAATGAATAATGATGTTGACTCCTTTTATATTTTATATGACGATATATAACATTTTTAGCTGGAAGAGTAATTGTTTTTTTTTAATTTCGAAAAATTTATATCCTTCTTTCATTATGTTTCACATCTTTATATTTGAATTTCAACTGCACTTTCTAATGCCGAAGGTCTCAGTCTTTATTTCTATATAAAAGTTCTTTAAATTAATTGTGTGTAATATCTTGTTGCTTCACTTCACTCATGTTTCAATTTCACTCGTGGCGTATTCAAAAAATATTAATTTGAATTTCATCTGTACTTTAAGGGAAATTTATGAAAAATTTATTTCAATGGAGACCAGGAATGCAAATAATTTTTTTCATGAGATATAATTATTATTTATTTAGTTAAGCTCGAGGTTTGAGTTCGAAGATTGTGTTCCTTAATTCCAGTTATTAAAACTTTAAATTATTTTATTAGAAAAAGAATACAGGAAAAGCTAACTAACAGAACTATAAAAGATCGTGATAATCAGCGTTTTTAAAGGCCGCTACTCCATCTTATCTGCACTCAAGTGTTTGTTTTTTCCACTTTTTAGGGGAATAAAATTAGCTAGGATTTTTAGTATTTTAAATTTTTATTCGCACTTTTTTCCACAATTAATATTTTACATATTTAGTAAAACATTAATAATTTTGTTAAAAACAAATTGAAATTGATTATTGAGGGGTATAGGTTGTTCCTATGCGCATTTTACTGTTGCTAATGCAGATCATCAGGGAACTTTACCCAAATATTTCTTAGAACAGCTGGAGATATTATATTAAACTTTCAACTATTCAACCGAATTATTTATAAATACTTATATTTAATAAAGAACACCAACAAATATTTTATTATGCATTTTAATATTTATAGCATTGCCGTAGTATATTATTACGAAATACCCATCTCTAATATTAAAGCTTTTTTCTTTTTCCTCTCTTTTGTTCAAGCTGAAATTTTTGCTCGGACAGATGAGCTGAACACTTATAGCTCATTTGCTACCATATCGTCATAACTCAAAAAATGCTGAAACAATGGTCATATTGTAATTTAACTTGTGTACACATTTCATACAAATATCTTGTATACTCATCTTTTGAAAGAAGAATATGATCTTACTTTCCCATTAAGTTGTCTATAAATTGGAAACTTGATAAAATCATTTTCTGCAAAAAAATTGTTTTTTTTTTGACTGATAACGACGTGGCAGCAAATGAGCGAAATGTGTTCATGGAGCTTTTGTTTTTAGTTTTCAACAATTCTTAAACGAATTCAAGCCTCCTGCAAAACCATTCACAGTAAAATATATTATTAAATTATTATTATTTAGTTTGAATTTACCTTATCCTTCGATGCGTCACAGCCGAACAGCAACAAAAAATTTATAATTGCAATTAAAATGAAACTGCACATTTTATGCGGACTATTAAGATATCAAATTTGAAATTTTAATAGTTTGATAATTGTACTTATATACAGTTTCCATTGTTATTTATTACATATTTTTGCAATAAATTTAACATAAATAGTTCGTGCGGGAAATAAACTATATTGTAGATTTTTTTCTAATTAGTGATTAGTTTAATATTGTGTACATAATAAACAAATCATGTGTAATTTAAACTCTAATAGAAATCAAGGTATTTCCTTAAGATATAATCTGACTTTGAGCTTAAACAGCTCAAACATGCAGCATAATAGAAAAGTAAATATTTGTAAATAGTGTTTTCAAATTAATTCCATGTAAATCTCTCAATGGTCGTCCAAGGGTTAAACGAACGCGTAGCTTAATTTTTTTTTTCAACAAAGAAAGCATTTTTTGTAATATATTTCTTATGTTATTCTTTTTTTCAGATTTAATAATCTTTAATAAATAAGAAACTCATCATTTAACCACAAACTTGCCACAAAACGTATCAATTTCCCATTCGACAACAAGAGAACAAAAAGAGCCGAAATAAATATTCAAATATACATATTTATTCTTTTAAAGAAAATATAACACAAAACAGCAAACAATAATAACAATCAGCAACAGGCACAGCAACACTATGCGTCGTTCATCATTTACGCCAGTTTTCAATATCAGTACACAAGAGCCACTTATTGTGGTTGAAGAATCCCAAACAACAGATGGTAATGATGATGTAGAGGGAGCCGTTGGTGGTAGCATTGGTGCAGAGAGTGGCTCTGCTTGTGCCGGAAGAACAAACAGTGATGATTCAGATCCAGAATCACCAAAAAATCCATATCTTTTGTGTCCACTACAAGATATGCAACAACGTCGCAAACACTCATTGCCATCATTGCAAATAACCGAAGGCATTACGGCCAGTCAAGTGCGTCGCCTATCTGAAGTGGGTGGTGAAACAGGCGGCTTGGGTCCACATGAAGTGGAATTTTTGACCACACTTTCACAGAAAACCAATCCAGGCGGTGGCGGCAGAAGGCATTCAGTTGTAACAATATCGGCCGTACCACCCACATTATTTGGACGCAGTCGTCGTGAGTCCTTATCTGGTGCATTGTACAGGTGAGTTAACCGTATGTACATACATACATGTATGTATGTACGAGTATTTGTAGTTTGTATTGAAAATGTCCATTTTTATGAGTGTGAAATTTATTTTTCTCAACAATTGAAAATACTTAAAGTTTGTTAATGCGAGACGGCACTAATTTAATGACTAAATCTAATTACAATTAATAAGTTGGAAACGCAGTTAAATGTATTTCTTTTGCACATCTTCAATATTTAATTGGACTTAAATGTTGAGATTTTATTTTATTAAAAGTAAAGTGCCCGCATGCCTGCATGTTCTTGCTTTAATTTATTTACAATGCCACCTGGCAGTTTTTACATTAAAGATATTCGTAATTAAGTTTAATAGCTGCTTTATACCTTCTTTTATGTTTGAGAGCAATTGTGTTGCTGCTCTAACTTTGACACAATTGCGTAGAAAATTGAACAGAATGGAAGTGTGCTTGCAAGGCAAACTTGTCATTTAATGGCACTTTAAAGTTAAGTTAATGGTTGTATTAATTACAAAATTACGATAAACAAAGCTTGTACCACATTCAGCATTAGAGAAAAAGTATTATGCGTATAGAATGTTTTTATTTTTTTTTTTTGTATAAAGGCGAAAATCTTTAAATTTTTTAATTTTGTAGCATTAATGACAATAATGATAAGTGACGCCTACAAAGGCTCTCTTCGGAAGCTTGCGCTGGCTCCCGGTAGATCTACTTACAAAAAAGATAAGCATTACGCAGAGCAATTAGGCTAAACGCAGTCGATGTATGAAACCACAGATCGTGGGATTATGCCAAAGTTTTAGACACCAAAGGAAATATTCCAAGGGCCGTCTTCGACAGAGAATTCCGATTCAATTTGACGAAGGGAATCTACCCGCAACGCGGAGCTTTCCTTGTTATTTAAACGGATGACTCCTAAAGGGTACTGAGAGTCTGCATCGAGGAATTTGAAATCAGAATGTCCTTCAGGATCCGAAGAGGCAGAAATATCTGCCATTAAGAGAGCAGATAATTGGCTAAGGGTCTACGGAATATCGAGCAGACATGCATATCCATATCATAATAGACAATCAATCTGCAATTATGTCCCTTACGGGTGTGTATACCACATCCAACCTGGTCCGAGAATATCGCCCAACCCTAGGTATCGTGCCATTCAAACATCACCTTTACATGGGTGCGGGGACACGAGACCATTTCAGGCAACACAACCGCTGACTATTTGGAAAAGAGAGGGGCCATGCTGAGAGAAGTTGATATTGACAATTTCTGTGGAATTCCACTCTCATCTTGCTGGAAGAACATCAAAACGGCCCTTTTTCGGGTTGCTCAAAACAAAAGGAACACTGAGTCTACGTGCTTAAGAGCGAGAATCCCCCGGCCTCGCATCGATATTAATAGAACAAATCAACTTATCATGTTCTCAAGGAAACACTTGCTGTTTCTTATAACTTCACTCACGGGGCGCTGCACCTTTGGAACCCACGCTAAAAGAATGGGTATCCCTTATAACGACTACTGCTTCAGTTGATCATCAACGCCTTCGCTTTCTACACAAAAGATATTTCGGAACTGTCAGATATGGAGCTCAAGAATGTAACTTCCTTCACTGGATGCAATGGATGGTTCTCGCGCTGACTCCTCTCCATTGGCTTAGTATATACGACCCCTTCTGCACGGAATACTCCACTTTCTTCCTTCTTCTGTAATCTTTCTTCAGCTTCATCTCCAGCTGCCCTTGCACTAATACTTTTCTCATTTAACTCTATTCTCTACTTTTACTGTTTCCCTTTCGTCCCAGATTAGCACAAAGGGATCATAACTATTTTGGACTCAAGTGGGCTGGTGTCATAACTTCCTTCCTAATTCATCAGCAACCTGTCAACCCAACCTAAGCCAACCTACGCAACAGAACAAAAACAACGTTGTTTTTCAAAGGCCGCTGCACCTCATCGTCAGTGCTCAAGCGTATCTTCATATAATCCCTACTTTCAGGGGGCTCGGTGGAATGTGTGTATTTACTTACTTAATTTTTATACCCTGAATCCATAAGTACCCCTGTCCTTAAAGCGCCAAAAGTAGGCTAAAATAAGGTACCAAACAGCTTAGAAAGCCACTACAATTCCAATAAATGTATCCTTCGAAAAAAATAACTCCAATATTTAGAACTCTTTTTATCAGGTTATCAATTAAGACGTCATATTAAAAGGCCCATAATTTTTAAAAATAATAGATATGTATGGAACTGAAAATGGGAATATACAGGGTGACCAGATAGTAATGATGATTTTTCCAATTTTTATATTTCAAAAGCTGGCAAATGCCAACTAGCCTGGCTGCCAAAATATTTAGTAGTGTTTGACATTTCACCCCTGCTGAACCTCAGCTGTCCATACGGAATATCAATTTCATCGTGATGTCGTCAATGGTCTGCCAATTCGTCGCACCGTAGAACAATTTCTACAATCTTTGGACCTTGAATCCACAACAACAAAAAAAGCGGCCATTATCCAAGAAGACCCTGAAATCTTGATTAGGAGTCGATCAGCTGAAATGGTCATCGCCAGACAGTCGACGTTGTATTGACCATAAAAATATCACCGATAACGATATAAGTATATATAAACCCGAAGTATCGCCGATATATTGACATCCATAAGCACTGCATCCATAAAGATTGATTGTTTTTTTCTGTTCATAGTATCATCGACATTATCGTATGTAACCAATCTTCTCTGGCCAGCGCTCGACAACATCACTATATCGTAGTTGCCACATAAGTTACGTAGCGCTCCAAGTTGTGAAGGAAAAACTCGGCAACGAACCGCAAAATCGGACTTACCGCTTGAAGCACTGCCAGCGAGGCTAAAACGTCCATTTGAATGATGCTATATTTTATTCATAATGGCATAAATATAGCTTCGAAATATAGCTGGAATCAGATATTTTACATCGTTGTTATTTTATTTACAATTCTTTTCCCATTTTTCTTATCCGGTCAATCTGTATTAATTATCCATTTTGAAAAATTTTATTTTCCCAAATACAGATCGGAGTCCAATGAAACTTCTTTAAAATTTCCATTTTCAAAGAGAAATCTTCGGACGGCTACTTAACTGTAGAGAGGAGGGTATCCCATTAATAATTGAAAACAACTACGAGGGTGGATTAATATTGCAGCTACCTAGCGCTAGATGGCAGCGCAAACATAAAAACTTTTTTTTAGAAATTGCGATCTGTCAAACGTCAGCTGTTAAAATTGCACCCAAATTCATCGATTAGTTTACTTGTTGTAGTCGTTTGAAGTAAGCAATTTTTGTGTTTCTTGAAAAATGGAAGAAAGTGAATTTTGTGCAGCGATTAAACGCTATTATTTAAAAAGGAAAACGGCGAAAGAGACAAAAGAAAAGCTCGATAAACATTACGGTGAGTCTGCTCCGTCAAATTACATGGTAAAATATTGGATTGTTGAATATAAACGCGGCCGAACAAGCACTGCAACAATACCATCAACAGGAAGGCCAAAAGGGTTGGTTACTGAAGAAGATATCAAGAAAATCCGCGATACCGTTATGAATGATCGCCGAGTCAAGTTACGTAAGATTGTTGAAATGGTAAACATATCATATGAACGTATGTCCAACATTTTGCATGAACATTTGCGTATGAAAAAGCTATCGGCAAGATGTGTGCCGCGTTTGCTCAGTGTCGAACAAAAACGAGTTCGACAGACCACGTTGATGAAACGTGGGTCCACGACTACACACCTGAAACCAAAAATCAATCGAAACAATGGTTGGAAGCTGGTGGAAGTGCTCCGAAGAAGGCGAAGACGGTGAAATCGGCTGGCAAGGTTATGGCCACTGTATTTTGGGATGCACACGGAATATTGCCCATCGATTATCTTGAAAAAGGATCCACAATCACAGGAAAGTATTATCGTGCATTATTGAATCAATTGATTGATGGAATCAAGAAAAAACGACCACATTTAAAGAAGAAAAAAATGCTATTTCTTCAAGACAACGCACCGGTTCACACAGCATTAAATACGATGCTAAAATTACGTGAAATACACTTCGAATTGGTTGATCATCCACCTTATAGTCCAGATTTAGCTCCCAGTGACTTTTTTCTGTTTCCAAACTTGAAAAAATGACTGGCAGGAAAAAGATTCATCTCAAACGAAGAAGTGATTACCGAAACTAACGCGTATTTTGAGGGGTTCCCAAAATCGTATTATTCAGATGGTATAAAAAAGTTGGAATATCGTCATACTACTCGTAAGTGTATTGAGCTAAAAGGAAATAAATGGTTTTTGAAAAAAAAATGTTTTTTTTTCTACTCAGCTTCAATATCAATCCGCCCTCGCATGACCAATTATTATATTATTCAATTTTTTTAACAGTAGTAACACTCAGCCAATTAATATGCCTACCAACTAGTGGATGTGTTACCTTCTTTGGGAAAAGAAAGGAGTGAGAGAGGACAGATGGTGAAAGTGAGACAGCTTAATTTTTGCAACTCTGATATTGCGCGTTGTGTTAGTTTTTACATCAGTGTTGCAGCGCCTCTGCTGTCAAGTAGGCTCATTAATTCCTTTGTGGTCTTGAATTGATTTTGGACCTAATCGCTCACGTAGCTCCAAAGAAAAGAGTCTAATGGCTAAACTGGCATCAGCTACGCAAACGATCAATTATTAATTACTATTGTCATTCACACCATCAGAAAACTATCAAAGAAGACAAATTTATTAGCTGGAAGAGCGGCCAAGAAGACACTTATAAATAAGATCAGTAAGAAAAAACGCTTTGTCTCTCCGAGACGTTATATCCAGTGGTCAAAGGAGTAGAGGACCAAATTGTTATTTGGCTCTGATGACATCAATTAAGTGTGCCATCCGCACAAAATCAAAGATATTCTCCTAGATATCTGTTGCCAACTATTAAAAAATGCGTGGTTTGAATGATGGTGTGGTGGGTAAGGAACAATATATTGATGTAAGAAAACTAAGATAATTTATATTTTTTATAGCTGCTTTCGATCGTGATGTGCAGGTCCGTCCCATAATCAAAATTGAAGGAACAATGAATGCCGTTAAGTACTGCGAACATGCTTTTCCAATTTCAAGAAAAAAACTCCCCCTGGAAGCATATTTTATCAGAATAATAATCCTAAGCACACAAATCACTTGACGAAATAGTCTCTAAGCGACCCTGATGTACAAGTTTTGGAGTGGCCTCCACAATCTCCCGATCTTAACCCCATAGAAACCTATGGAAGCTTGCAAATTGGGAAGTTATTTAAAAGAAACCATTAAATTTGCTGCAATTAGAAGAAATCATAAAATTAGAATGGGATCCCATGACATCAATATAGAAAGCAAATAAGGGATTTGCGACAAAATATTAGTTTAAAAAAATTTTTTTTTAAATTTAATTTAATTCAAATAAATTGTTTTAATTACACGGTGTACCATTTGTTTATCTCATACAAGCTAAGCGATCCTTTCCTTAAAACGCTACTAAAATAAAATGACTTGTTCGATTAAAGACATAATCACTTAAAAATGCAAGAGTAATTCTAGAAAATAAAGACCAAAGTAACAGATTAATAGGAAGTTAAAACACCGCGGTCCTGCATTTGACATGACATCGAGTTGCATTTTATTCTCGCTTCTCATGCTACCGAGCAATCATACAGCAAGATTCGCTAACGATACTCCTCTTCTAAGCATTTACTAGTATATTTCACATATGGATAAAATAAACTTAAACTGGCTTTTTATGCAATATTAAAAGCTTTAAACAAAATACAACTAAAGGATACCATTTAAACAATTTATTAACAGTTTATACGGAGTCGTATACAAATGTTAACTATTTATTTAACCGTACATTTTCTCATTCAACTTTTATCATCTCCATAAAAATGTCGTACTGATTTTTATTGCATACTTTTTTTCACATTTCTCCCCTGCAGCGGAAGTCGTCGAGGTAGTGGCATTCAAGGACCACCACTGACTGAACATCGAGGTAGTATACATAATTTACAACTGGATATAATGGATGGCATTGTACAGGCCCGTAAAACACGTTCTGGCAGTGGTGTTTGGCAGGCACCCATACTGAAAGAGACCGAAAGCAATTTACCCGTTCAGACATAAATTACTTTTATGTACAAGGATTTCGTTCGTTTTTTTTTATTATTATTACTATTCTTGCGATTTTATTCTCTTTTTACAATTTAATTTTCAACAATAAAGAGAATGTAAAAATAAAACGAGGAAAAAGCAAACAACTGAGAACAACTGTGCGGTTTCGCGTAAATGAATCAACAGTTTGTAGAAAAACACACAATAAAAAATACAAAAAAAAATAAATATAAAAATCAAATCAATATTAAACTTTAAGTTGGAAAAAGTTGCAGAAAAAAATTGTATTTCAATACCAGCAAATTATTTATTGTTTAAAGTCTTCTTTTATATGTATGTGTTAGACTTTTGTGCCAAAAATATATATATTTAAAATAAAAAATTTGCTTACATACGTATAACGAATTATTAAAAAGCTCTGGAACCAACTAGCAATAAAGCAACTGAATTATGTATTTCAACGGAAGCGGAATCTCAACATGTCCTTCTTTGTCTCCTGTTGTGAGTCTGCGTGTGCTCATCAGTCTTCTAATGCTCCACATCAATAAAGGAGATTGTATTATTTACAAATGGAATTGGTAAGTGAATTTTTATTGCCATTTTATAATTTAATTTAATTTAATTTGCACTGTCTCCCCCCAAGTACATTATATTTCATTTTTTGTCCATGGCCAACTTTACGACACTTTTTTATCAATCAGCAGATTTGATCCTTGGAGTGGGTTTTTACTCACTACATTTATAAAGTCATATTTAAATATAAGGGGTGATTTTTTAAGAGCTTTCGGATTTGATTTAAAAAAACACATAAAATTTAGAGAAATGTATGAAATCTTTATTTGAGACCATAGAACGATCATTAATATAGATTCTATATAATTCAATTTTTAAATACGATTTCGTGTACATGTTGACCGGGGCTACGCCTCAAATGGTTCATACGCTGGGTCAGATTTTGGCAAACCATAACTCTCTCCAACATATCGGTCGGTATCACACGAATAAATTCTTAATTATTGGCTTCCAGTGCGTCAACCGTTGCAGGCCCCACACAAAAATAATCTAAAGGAGTTAAATCGCACGACCTGGGCGGCCAATTGGCAGGCCCCAAACGTAAAATATAGTGTTCAACGAACTCGCCTCTCAATCGGTCCATTGTTTTGCGTGATGTATGGTATGTAGCAGCGTGTTGCTGAAACGACATATCAGTCAAGTCCAGCTCTGTAGCCCATTCACAGTAACTTTCCTTCCTTTGACATCAACAACTCTGGTGGATACAGCTACGATATTTTCCTCTATCCGCATACGTATGCGTCTTGGTGGGTTGTTATCCAATAATGTAAATTTGGTGCAAAATTTAGTCGCAAGATTCCGAATAGCCGTCTCAGAAGGTCACCCAAACTGATTATAAAATAGAAAAAGTGCACGATGCACTTTCTTAACCTCGATAGTAAAATTCAATAATCTGCAACTGTTGTTCGTTTGTAAATCGATTCATGGTTTTCAGTTTTGCCAAAAAGAAAGTTGCTAAAAAATCACCCTTTACAAAGAAATTAAACAAAATGCTAAGAAATAGAAAATATTGAAGTTCTTGCTTAAGCCGAGTTCAGCTGAATCAGCCGTTGAATCATTAAGTTTTATTTTATGAAACTTAGTTGGAAGAATTCAGAAAATATCAAATAACGGGTCAAGTTTAATGTCAATCGTATAGAGGCTGAACGAACGTTCGGATTCGGTGCCGAAGTTCGCAAAAAACAAAAACTATGTTCGATGAATGTTCAACGTACGGTAAAATTTTCATCCAACATTGAATTTTGTGCAAATTTTTTTGTATTAAAGAGATTTGAGATTTGTTTTGAGATAGATATTTTCCCAAGCAAAGTATATTCATTCAAGTACACTCACTTCTGCTACTTGTTTCACCGTAATTGTAAAGTTTTGTTTGCATTTTAATGTTTTTATATACATAAATTTGTTTTCAATTTGAAATTTTCAAAAATTAAGAAAATAATAAAAACAGGGAGAGAAAATGTATAATTTAAATAATTTTGTTTGTACATATATGCGGAATGCAATGCAAACCTTAACTGTATAGTCCAGTCACAGGAAACCAAAATGATACCAAGTTAAGTGCATTTATTTGGGATATTCCCTGACTACTCCGGACCCTTTATGGATTATGCGCACACATGCATGCCATCAATATAATGCAATTTTATTTGTACATACATGCATATTTAAGTGTGCGTTTATAAAGCTCCCACACACGAGTGATTTGTGCGCGTGATTTGTTCGTGCTCGACGTTTTGTTACTTGTTAATGGGCCTGTGCGCGCATAAATCACAAGTAATTGAAAATTTTCAATTTCTTGTGATTTGTTCGATGTGTGGAGGTAGAAGGTAAACAAATCTTAGTTCGAACTGCTTAAGGCCATTTTACACTATAATCCAAGTATTACGTAAATTAACGAAAATGCAACCCTGATATAATAAATTGTTATTATTTTTTTATGTCTTTCAAAGAATAATATAATAAGCGTTTCATTTTTGTTAACTTACGTAATACTTGGATTATAGTGTGAAATGATCTTTAATAAAATTTTGTCCAAATTAAAAAGAAATAAATATGACTCCGAATGGCAACAATGAAGCAAGCGCTTTTTTTATTTCAAAGACCGCTTTTTAAGAATTAAAATAGCTTAATGTATCGCAGTTGCACCTCTAAAGTGGGTCAACTCAAAATTTTCATATCTACCCACTGTCAAAATCTTACATCATTTTCTGTATAGTTGTATCACTTTTCTTGATATAAAAGTAGTATAAAAAATGGTTTTTTGTCTCTACTGAAAATTTTTAAAATTTTGAGTTGACTCTCTTTAGAGGAACCCGTGCTCTATATTTTTTAAAAAGTCTTATTTTATACATTAACAAAAAAAAAAATATTCAAAAATGTTCAAATTGGTTTATGTTTTTCACACAAATTCTATTTAATAGAAAATACATAGAAAATCGGATATTTCTTGGGATTACTTTGTCTCTCTCGTATATATTATTTACCGAAGATGTTTTCTGTCTTTGTGAAATAACTCTCTGTAATATATTGTTAGAATTTTTATTAAAAACAATAACAAATATTTGAAATTTAGATTTTTATAAAGTATATTATTATTTTTGTGTAGTTTTAACAATTCTCTATATTTTCCTTAAAATGAAAAAATCTGTCCTTTTTCCCCCTTCACTTGAAATTGCCCTAACAAATTCCCTATAAACAGGGAAAATTCCCTACTTTTGGCATCACTGTTGTAGAATCAATCGTACTAGAATAAATATACTTTGCTCTCAATTTAATTTTTAAAAATGTTCTTGTGGGTTAAGATAGTCTCTAAGCCTCACTTAATGGCTTTCAATTAAAAATTACATATTTATGTTGATATTTTATATCATTGATTTAATTTCTTTCCAGCTTAAAACCACCGTAACAGGTATGCATTAAGTTATAACTATTAAAATTCATTATTTTATAAGATAACTAGCAAAGTTTAGCAGGAATTGAAAGAAAACTTACTGAAAATTATATTTTTTATAAACTGTAATTATTAATAAATATATTGATTTATTCAAATTAAAAACTAAAAGTAAAAAAATGTTACAAGTGTATTTGAAAATTCAACAAACAAACAAACAAACAAAACTATTTCAAAGAAAAGCAGTTAAAAAAGGTATTAAATATAAAAACAGTACAGCAATAAACAGCTCAAATCTAATCGAAAAATATATTAACATATATATACATATATGTAAAATTTCAAAATTGTGGCAATTCTGATTAGAAATTAGTAATACATAAAAAAAATTCATGAATAACAAAATAATATATATTTAAAAAAAAACATCAATCTTGATGAAAATTTTGAAAATAAAGTATAAAGTCTTACTTTAACAAATATCGAATAAATTGCAATATACATACATATTTTATTAAATGTTTAGTACTATTAATAATAATAATAAGTAAAACAATGAAAGAGGAAATACAAAAGAAACTCAAATGTATCCCAACTAAATTCCAAGTGAAAACAATCATTAAAATTTTTAAATAATCCTTTTAAATAATATATAATTAATACGTAAACGATGATATGTATGAATGTATTAAAAAAAATAATGCAGAATTTCATTTCATTAACATATTCATAATACCATACACAAAAACTTTAGCATACTTATGCATTTATCATACCTAGAGTTCGCATAGTGGTCGAAATTCGACCACGAGTTTAAACGTTTACCTATTTAAGTTGCATTTATTTACAGATAAGAAACCACCTAACTCCTCATTCCCATCCCAGTGGAAAAAAAACAATAAAAAAAATAAAATTGCACACAAACATGCACATTTATTTTGTTGAGTTTTTGCTTGAAGCCAGCGTGACCGTGTGTGCCACTAAAATATCAATTTGTAACTTTTCTGACCTTCTTGCCACTTTTGGTGCCACTCTTTTAAAATGTGCTAAATCTGCTACTTTTTGTTACACACTTTCCCTTGTTGTCCCTTTTAAGAAATACTATCATTTGTATTAATTTGTTCTCAACAATCTGCTTGTGTAAGTATTCTTTCTTATGACAGTTTATTTTTTATTTCAGCTTTTACGAAAGCTAAATCAACGCGTCAAGCGTTTTCTATCTGTCAGCAATTCTCATACAAAATGTATGAAGCAAAATATATGCTGAAAAACTCTCGGAACATTCTATAATTGAAATTAAAAACAACTTATTTAAAGTTCCAAAATATCTGATTTTATTATATATTCATGAATTGTTATTTTTAATAAAACCTTATAGAAGATGTCACAACAATTAACTTTTTGATAAATGTTTTCCATATTTTTTTGAATTATTACTTGTAAATAAAAGTTATTCTTTAATTCTTTTACCTTGAATTTTCGCATTTTAAATAGATGCCCTTCTTTATAAAAATCCCCTATTTGGTGCTACTTTTATTTTTTAAATACCGTTTTTGTGCGACTTTTAGAAATTTCTCAACGGTCACGCTGCTTGAAGCTAACCCACCCATTCATACGTAATGAACATCTACATCCCTATTTAATTCTAATCTGTTTCAATTCTGATCTCTTTTTCTACATGATACAATTATCAGAGGTAATAGCGATTCTACAACAAATTACAACTCCAAAAAACACACGCATTTTGTTGGTAGAAACGTACAAGGATTATGTCAAAATCTATTGTCTGTGTGACGCACACATTCTCAAATATACAAAGTCAGTTTCAACTGCAAGCGTTGTTAAAAGTACGATAATCACAGATTTACTAAAATCAATTACAGAAAGATTGATTTGAGTACGAACTATTAACTGCTGAATTTCATTTTTTAGTTGATTCAAAATTTTTCACGTGATTAAAGAATTTTGTACCCATTTTGAGAAACTCCAAGATTAAAGTACATTTATTGCTGTTTTTACTCTAAATTTTGAGTACGAATCGTACTCAAATTAAGTAGAAAATACTTTAATTTAGTACGGCGTTTTTCTTTCTGTGTACGTATCAAAAACAGCTATCTGTTAATATGTATGTATGTTCATAGATGGTGGCCCAAAACTACAGAAGAGGTTTGAGTTCATTATAACGTTTTATTTAAGACATATACATATATATTCCTTTAATTCCCACTGGAGCATAGGGCGCCTACTGCAATTTATGTCTAGCGATTCGGTAGCAAGATTAAATTCGAAAATGTGGGTTGCTATCCTGCCTTTCCTAGTTTGGTGATGGGGCTGCTATCTTTGAGTTCAAACACACATAAGCGAATTGGCCAAATGCCCGCCTTGTCGCCCAGAGCCTCTTTGGCACTCAGAATTTATCTGGAAACCAGTGCAACCCGGAAATCCAACTGAGGTCCTCCGCTCTCGGCCGCTGAATTGCCCGCGACTGCTAAGCAGCTGCTCCGTATATCTAAGGAACTTTCCACTATCCGCAACCTGTGGACGCTCCCGATAGCACTCAGCTGTGCTTCCCAAAGAAGACTTATATATTGAGCGTAATTATATAAAATTATATCTCCAAAGCATTTGTCATAACCTTTCGCAAAACTTCAGCTGTTATGTTCTTGATTTCGTTGCGTATATTGCTTTTTTAATTGTTGGATGATTCTAGGCTTATTTATATACGTTTTCTTTTCAAATAGCCCCAAAGAAAGCAGTCTGGAGAGGTAAATCCGGTGAACGCGGTGGCCAATGAAAATCGCTTGTACACGAAATAATTCGTTCACCAAAGATGTCACGTAAGAACGTGGGTTCGTGCCCAGCTTCAGACAAGTCATAACGTCCAGCATTTTTCAGATGTGCATTAGTATGTCATTGTATTTGTTGTTGTCGGAGTGTTTAAGTGATGAAGGCATAGCACACTTGTCACTGAACAGTTCTGGCAGCAATTGATACTGGTGTATGCTAGCGGACATCACAGCGCCCTCCTTCGTCGGTATTGTAGCAAAATCGCCGGCGAAGTAAAATAATTAATAAAATGGCTACAACAGCTTAAAACACATTTAATGCGCCTACTTGACATCAGAGGCGCTGGAACACTGATCTAAAAACTAACACAGCGCGCAATATCAGAGTTGTAAAAATTAAGCTTTCTCTCTTTCACCATCTGTCCTCTCTCACTCCTTTCTTTTCCCAAAGAAGGTAACACACCTACGGGTTGGTAGGCATACTAATTGCCTGAGTGTTACTTCTCTTAAAAAAAAAAAAAAAAAAAAAGTAGCCAGTGTGTCCATCGCCGAGTGCGCTATATCTGGCACCATACATGCGGATAGTTTTTCCACGGCTGGTCTTAAAAAATGTTCCAACATTGTCCGTTATCGAATACCAGTGATGGAAACGGCGACACCGTGTTCATTTTCCAAAATTAACGAAACATCGCATCCAACAGTACAATTATGTGGGTGTAGTTGTCGCTGTTAAGCTACACTTGGATTTTCCGTAGCCCATATCTTGCAGTTTTGCCTATTAACGAACCCATTTAATTGGAATTGCACGAAGTCCTTTTTCCTAAATAATTTTTTTTTAATGATGAAAAACGATAGTATTCTTAACTCAAAAATCTCGTTTTTTTGAGATATGAGTACTTTGCAATTAAGGAGCGATATTCGATAGAGTGTCAACATGACAAATCTCTTACTTTTAAGCATGATGTTACACATTATGTTTGGCTTTGGGCTAACATTTTAGACTGCCTTTGGCACCCTTTCCTACCCACCTACGGAATGCTTTAAAAAATGATTAATTCCGTAGCAAGCTTTCGACCTACGCCATCCCAAACCTTTGCCGTTTTAAAGTTCAACCAACTCTCAATTCGTAAATATTAAGGCAGTCGTGTTTGTATTAAATTCCTCAATGTCGTTCAATTTAAAAATTGTAAAGAAACATTTATGGAAGGATAAAATCGGAATTACGAAAAGCAACAAAGCAACAAAAAAAAAACGTTAATAGCACTTTAAAAGAAAGTATTTGGTTTTGGCATTAAACAGTTGCTTATAAGTTTTGTTTCTATTAAAAAGGTAATTGATTGAGTTTTTGTACGGAACCAGATGTCTTGTTGTCCATTGACATTCCCTTTGCAAGTATTGCTCACAATTATTTTATTTATTTTTTTTTGTAAGGATTATGCTTTATATTTATATTGACTACGAAAACGCTGCACACAAGTAAAACCTTTTGCTGATGGCAGTTTTTTTATGTTCAAAGAAGCATAAACACAAATTAATTTGTATGGCCCAAAGTATTGAAACATTTTCAAAACACAAACATGTTCAGTGTAGCAAGTCACTGAGAATAAACACTAGAATATTGCAAGGGATTACAAAGTAAATTAATAATATTTGTGTTAAAAATATATTATATATTTTGTTATTTCAGTTTTTCACTTGGCGATGGGGAACAGTCGCTCGCTCGCCTGCTGTAAATAATTCTAGGTTTTTTGTCGACATCAGCGTTGTCATATTGTAAGATTTATCTTTTTTTGCAAGTTTTTTGAGATGCTAAAATTTTTTAAGTTTTTCTTCTCAAATAAAAGTTTTTTTTTGAAAATTTGTATACACTACAATATTTGTTTAAAATAATTTTTATATTTTTTAAACTTCGCTATTTCTCGTTTATTTAAAAAAAACTGTTTAAACTTTACTTAAGATAATGTTTCCCCCAATGCTGGCAACGAAATTGATTTCAGAGAACACTGTTTAAAATTTTATATTGAGCTCTGCAAGGGCATTTTAAAAAAGTTTGATTTCCACAACCTTTTTCTTAAATGTGTAGAGAGAGGCCTTAGCACCTGTCAATGTAAATAATAACAAATGTATATTTATGTGGTTCTCTGCCAAATATAATTAATATACAAATTATTCAGAAAACAGATAATGAATGGCTCGAACTTCTTCACTTTGACTTTTTGAAAATTAATCTGTTAAAAGAGCGAAACATTGAAAAGTTTTGGGGAGAAAGTTTTTAATTTTTTTAATAGTTTATACGGTTCTGTCGGCTCCTATATCCACAGACAACGTAGAGCGAATATTTTCGCAAATTAATTTAAATAAAAGTAAAATGAGAAATAAATAAAAAATTTCAACATTATGTGCATTCTAAGGGCCGGGACACATAGAATCCGTCGTACGTTATACGTTGCTTTTTTCAACTGACAACTAAGTTGAAATACAGGTTTTCTAATGAGCTTTGTCACATTCCGTACGTCTCCGTCAACGCAAAGTACTCAAGTTGGGTAACTTTTAACGTACGTTGAGCACTTTGAAATATATAATTTCTTTTTGCTTTGTTTTTATCAAGCTTTTTTTGTTGTGTGATGACAAAACTAAATTAGATTAAAATTAAAAAAAGCAGAATATCCTCTAATTCTATTGAAAATGTTTACTTTAATCAAATGAAGCTGATTTAATATCCGTCAACGAAGTATTCATTGTGTCAACCTCCTCCGCCGGTACTTTAATGTCAGTTGAAAAAAGCAACGTATAACGTACGATGGATTCTATATGCCCCGGCCTTAAGAACTAAAGACTTTTTACAAAATAAATAATAGCAATTGTATAAACTTCGTTTCATTCAAATAAATGAATTTAAAATTTAATAAAATAATGTACGACTAATATTTTTTATAATACACATACATATGTACATACATATATGTGTGTTTTATTAATAAAATAAAACTAAAAAATACACATTTATACTTTTTTTAATGATTTGTAAGAAAAAAGATTTTAGGCCCCCAAAAAAAAAGTTTTTTACTCAGAAATTTTAAGATTTCCAAAAAAAAAATATGACAACACTGGTCGACATGCATGGCATAATGTTTTTGTTCTCATTTGTAGATATTGCTAAGCTGTTTTTCACTTAGCTTTTTGTATTATACGACTACATACATACATACGATTGATGAAAATCAAAAAAGTTTTATATCTCGGAACCAAGTTCAAAAGTATGCTTTAGCTACTCCTACTAAAATAGGCCTGTTAAAATATAAGCTCTTAATATTAATGACAATATTTCCCATATTTTCGAATAACATGAGAAAAATTATGTTTCTTCCTTCTGATTTTTGTAATTAACGAATGATATGTCGCACCGTGACGTCATTTCATTTAACGAGTGGACCGAAATAGATGGATTTGTCGTACGTAAATGAAATTTTACGAAATGATCTATTTGAAATTTTTCAATTTTACTTAATACAAATCTTAAACAGATAACGTTACTTTTTCGCTACCCTGTATAGCTCTAGAATGTCCTTGAACACAAATTGTTGAGCTTAAAGCTCTGCAAGCAACTTCAATATGTACAGACATTTTCAGTATGTGGCCTAAGATTTAATTCGAAGCAAGGAAGGGCACATCAACAACCTACATATATAAAGGGTGTCCCAAAATTAACGCAAGATTTGTATTAAATAAAAAACAAAGTTTTTGGTTTTTTCGCTATTTTTGAGATATTTTTCAATTCCGCTGTGTAACGCTGCATTTTTAGCAGCCCTAAACTGTCAGCTGTAAAATTGTTTTTTTTTTGGGAGAAACTATCACTTTATGGTACAAATGGCCGAAAATTTAAATCTTGCATTAATTATGGTGCACCACCCTTTATAGCAAGAAACTTTTTTTTACGATGATTTTTTAAAGACGTATTGAAAAAAGTTTTATTGATTTTATATACAAACAATAATACAAAAAAAATATGTCAATTGTCGTGGAATGTTGGAATTTCAGATTCAGAATTAATGACAAAGGGACCTCCTTCATTACTAGATTTCAGCCGTGACTTCGCTACAAAATGTGTAATTCTTGGCGCTGTGGCCAAATTGAAATGTGTAAGATTTATTTTGTCCAAATAAAAAAACACAACTACATTTTTGTAGTTGCAAACAAAAAAAATGTTACCTCAAATAAATTACTTTTTCCATAAATATGCTTTTTTCGTTACGGTTTTTTCGGTTTTTATTCATTCATTTATTTTATTCATTGTCTTTCAGACAGCCTCAGCATGAAATCATAATAAACTTTTTATTGTTTGGATATGTGAAAAGAATAAAAATTTAAAAAAACTGATACTGTTTTTTTATTTTTTATTATCACTGAAATTAATTTAAATAATGTTTCAAAACAAGATTTGTCTTCGTTGAAGCAAAAGGTACAAACTTTTTGTTAGGGTGTGAGACAAGGCCCACGGAAAACTTAACGACCTTTCCAAACAAAACCAAACTACAGGACTTATACGCCATTTTAGTAGCTCCTTGCGCATTTTCATCGTGCCGAATTTAAAAAAAATTGATCCATTTTTGTAATATTTAAAAATTTCCAAATTACAAAAATAAAAAAACATCTCTGCATGCTCATAAAAAATTCTTAAATTCCAAATTTCAGCCTGAAATGTTGTCCTGAAATTTAACTCAAATTACCCAGTGTGCATCAAAATACTCAACATATAAAATGAAACAATACAGCCGATACCATCGCTATTTGAGCGGAAGTTTTTAATTGCGAATATGCTGGTGAAAATAAAATATTTAAAGATGTTTCCAATTTCACTTCAAAACCATGCTGAAGTAAAGAATGTTTCAATGGTTATGGAGCCCGATCGTACTCGAAGCTCAAGTCCAACCAAAACTATGTTCATTTGATTAAATTATTTACTTATTATTTGCTTAAAAAGTAATCTCTAATTTGCAATTCATTGTAATAATTAAAGTGTGAATGAATAATAAATAATACATTCAATATTGTTTAGCCAGTTTTTATTCAATATTTAGCCATTCTGATCATAGAAATTTATCACACAATTGGCAATAAAATTATTCATGATGGAGTTTTTCCAAAATTGAATTTGAGTTTTCGAAAGTACTCAAAACTTTACGAATTTGCCGTTTTTCATATTCATACGAGTATGTATGTATGTATGTATGTATGTATGTATGTATGTATGTATGTATGTATGTATGTACATATGTGTGTCACGATTTATTTAAAACATAATTTTAAAAATTATTTGTGTCTTTCTTAACAAGAAGAGCACGGAAGGCGATCTCAAGTCCAGGATATTTCAAGAAGGTTACTACTTACATCCTGATTCACTAAAACGTACTAACACGTCTGGTGGAAACTTTGTATGAAAGACCCTCATTATTTTTAATTTTTATTGAAAATATGCTATAAAATGGTTTTTTTTTTTAAATAGTGAGTTTATTAGAAATGATTGTATCATCACTTACGAGGCAAAATGTTTGTTAAGAAAACTTTAAATAGCTTTTTTTTTATAAAAAAAGTAAAAGAAATTTTATATTTTTTTAGAAAAGAAAACGACATAAATTTCATAAAAATATTTTAATGAACATTTCAACATTTCAAGTCGAAGACCTGGTAAGTTAATTTCAATCCTCTGCAATCAATACAGATTCCCCAGATCGGTTCCAAAGTCCTCCCACCTCTATGCTGCTCTACTTTTATTTTCCGCGATGAAGCCATTAAAAAATTGTTAAGTTTGCTTTTTGTAATATTTTTTAGACATATCAATGCCATTGATATAAGTGTATTTATATACATCCGTAACCTGTTTTTCTGTCAAACTCAACAGGTTTCTTACTTTGCTTGCTTGAATTAGCAAATCTCTGAACAAATCAACAGACCAAATCAAGTTGTAACAACACCTTGACAGTTTTAATCAAATAGTCGTATGTTAGTTTTTGCATCATTTGACCCATCATACTCGTACTATCATTGCAGTTAAATCCCCCGTGACAATCACTCGCCTTCATTGTGTTCACAATCCACTCTCACTCCGATTCCCTCAGGTTAAAATGATTGAAAATTGTTTTATTATTTTTTTTTTGTTTGCAAAACGACAAAAAAGAATGTGAAAAATAATGATGTGTAATGTAGCAACTCCCCAAGAAATAAACGGAAGCAAAACATGATTCCGAAGTATTGTAAATTGCAAATATAAATATTTACACACGAATATCTGTTAATAAAAAATAAATAAAATTGTAGAAAATAAATACTGAACATGAAGCACAAAATATTTTGTTATTAGTTATGAAAATAAGAAGAACGAATATTATATTCTAGGAAAATATGATTTGATTTTAAAGCAGTTAAATATTTTAATAATATTTGTGTGTTTGTTCTTGTTAATTAAGTTTTGTTAAGTAATTTATAACCGCTTGTTATATGCAGCAATTAAAGAGCAATGATTTTATTAGAAAATTAAATTAATTAAAAAGGTTTAACTTTTCAGAGAAATGTATGAGTGTTTGGATATTTTGTTTAATTAAAACTTAAGAAAAATATGCTTTTCTTTTTTTATTATAAGCTAAGTACTCTGTTTGAATTTGCGAAAAATGTTGAGCAACATTGATTATTTCGTTTGAAAATTTTGACAATTAGCCAGTGGTGACAACACTACGATTTAGAAGAAATTTATCGTTTTTATTGCCTTGAAGTAAGCAACATTGTTTTTCTTATGTAAACAAAAACCATGTGTGAAAACAAATGGAGAACAAAATAATTTTAAGAGCTTGTGCTGCTTTGAAGACACACGTTCTCATTCAATAACATATGTACCTTCATTTTATGTTATTTTCACACTATTTTCCTTTATTTTAGTTAATTGTGCGCAACAAATTCAATGCTAATTAAAAGCTGAGCATCTGTTGTTTGCAATTCCGCACGAAATAAGTGGTGCTTACATTATTTCGCAGTTGGAAAATATGTTGCCAGAAACATGTTGTATTTGAAAAAATCATGCTGCCAGAAACATTTCGTATGTTTTCACAATTTGAACAGAGTACAACTTCGGCCATTTTTTTTTGGAATTATTTCGCATGAATTTTTTTTATATGGACTTTTGACAGCAGTTCGCACGAAATGATGAACAGAGTACTTAGCTATAGTCTCTACTTTAAGCTGGATTTATTCAAATGCTTAACTAACGTTTTTATAACAAAAACTATCCTCAATCCTCAAAATATCCTCCAACTTTTTGCACATTTTCTTTGTAGGAATCTTGTTTTTCCACTGAGTTGTTTCTGTTTTAATTTTGATTTAGAAAATAGTCCAAGGGGACTTAATCTGATCATAAGAGTGCGTGAAGAAGGAACTTCTGAGCAAGGATACATGAGGGATATACATATCTGCAAATACTGCAATCTTCACTTTTCTCCTGCGACACGTTAACGATGTTTTATCCTGTTTGCTGCTGAACCCTTAAATTAATTTGCTTCAAACCAACCTTATACCTTTTTTCAATTTTTCCACTGAATACCACAATATAAAGTATAATAAATTTGTGTATCTTTAAAAAGTGAAGTTTTTGAAATTTATTTTTCAAAACTATTAAAATGGAGATTGCAGCATTTATATGCACGTGCAGCTGGAGTACCCAGTAGATCTATAAAGTTTCTCTTTCGCTTTTTTAATCTTTCTTTAGGACCTATAATATTTACCCAAATAAAATAGGAAAATATCGATACTAAATATCTTTTCCGAATTTGTTCTTTTAACTTAATTGAAAAGTTTATTTTATTTTATTTTTTTCGAATTATTTTATTTGAGTTAACTCTATGCCAAGCCCGCCTCAATAATGTCATATGACGCTGGTTCAATATACTAAATTGTAAGAATGAATTTTTATAAATAAATAAATCTATTAAAAAAAAGTTTCGATCAGCTCTGAGACCACAGAAGTCTATTTTTTAGTCCTAAATAAGTAGTTTATAGGCTGCCCAAGGCAAATGCATGCAGGAGAATTCGCCTTGGCAAACATCATTCTTGGATGTCATAATAAACTATTCAAGACGAATATAAAACCAGGAAAATCTAACAAAAAGCGTATTTTGACAATGAAACATTATAAGCAAAGCTGTATGAATTCACGTGGTATGAAATTGCCTTGAGTCTGCTACAATTTTTTTTATTTCAGGAAAGTTTTCTGAATATTCTTCAGCAATACTATTATATTATTGCTATTTTACAAAGCGACACTTGCGACAAGAAATTATGCCTAATGCCAAGTTAAGCGGCAGTATTCTTGTGTTCTCTTCTTCCAGTTAGTAATGCGATGAAACTGGCCTATTTTGGGTCCTATAAATTCCTCTCTCTGATATATGAATGTTCAGGGATTTCTACAAATTTCTCATTCATAACACATACATTCATTTGAAAATGGGTTTCTCTGAGAAATATCTAGAATGACAGAGGTGGTTTCTATGTTTCCTTCTCCTTCCTTCATCACGGAAACTTCTGCAGAATTCATTAGGCGAAAGATTCAATCACCTTACATACGCCCGTCTATAATATTGCCACTCCACATCGCATCTAATGTGCATAATTACTAGGGTTGTCATTCGAATAAAAATTATTTGAATAATTCGAATAAATTTTTGACAACTGATCAGTGGCGACAATACCACGATTTATAATAAATTATTTTATTACCTTCAAATGAGCAACATTGTTTTTCTTATAAAAACAAAAAAATGTGTTTATTTTATTAAAAAATTATAACAAATGGACAACCAAATAATTGTAGGAGCTTGCATTGCAGCGTATCAGTTAATGCAAATCGCAGCTGCTTCGGAGGGAGGAGCTCATTGAAGACACACGTTCTGCAAAAAGCACTCACCTTTATTTTATATTATATTTACATTATTTTCCATTATTTTAATAATTTCTGGGCAGCAAACTTAAAATTAAACCCACAATGCCCAGAAATATCTGATCAGCTGTTGTTTGCAATTCCGCACGAAATATGTAGTGTTAACATTATTTCGCAGTTGAAAAATATGTTGCCAGAAACATTTTGTGGTTGGAAATAATAATGCTGCCAGAAACATTTGGTATGTTTACACAAGATGAACAGAGTACAACTTCGGCCATATTATTTTGCAATTATTTCGCATGAATTTTTTTTATATGGACTTTTGACAGCAGTTCGCACGAAATGATGAACATAGTACCATGCTTTAGAATAACGAATTATTCGAATAAATTTTTTCGAATAATTGAACATTCGAATAATTAATGAACGACGTATAAAATCATCAAATACTTTAATATTATTCCAGAATTCTATGAATTTCCCATCCAATACTTGCTTTTTCCAATATGCCACAAGAAGCTAAACAAAGAAGTACGCAAATACTTTGTTTTCACGATTATTTTGTGATAAGAATATGTATTGCGAATGACCTCAACTACGATGAAGAATTAGATGACTTTTCTTAGGTAACTGATAACGTTTTATTAACTGATCTAAAAACAGTCTATAAATAAAGTAAGAAATTGTACGAATGCAAAAATCGTTAACAGTATGATAATGATGATCTGAACTATTTAAAAAAATCAAAGAAGAGAACAAACAAACTTGATAAGCTCTTCAATAGTGTTTCGACCGTCAATTTCTTGTTCTTTGTTCGTTTGAATTATCCGAAAAAAAAATTTCAAATTTATTCGTTTATTCGATAAAAAAAAATATCATGAAATTTTATTCGAACAAATAAAAAACACGAATAATTGACCCCCTAATAATTACTCTCGATAGTATTTTTATTAGAGTCTCCCTCATCTTGAACTGCTGGCCAAATTAATTTATGCTGAAATTGTATTTGATTCGTTTTCATGGCCGTAGAAAGGCTGGCCTAAGGTTAACATTGCCACCCCTAGAATTTATTGTTTATTCGGCTAGAAAATTTGCTTATGACACCGAATAAAAAATTCCAAGTTTCAATAATGCTCCCGTACACATCTCCATGATATGGCAGCCAGATTAAGTCCATGTTTGACGGACTCATAATCTTATTTAGAGATGCCGGGCATTCACCAGGCAGTCATGGATGTCATGTAGACAATCGGTAGAAATTTTATCATGACTTTTCTGTCAGTAGTTCGAATTCGAATATATTCGAATATTTTCACCATGTACCCTGAAGCTAAACGTCCTTTGTATGGGCGATCACTTCGCTTGGATGAATGAGGCGTAGAATTCATCGCGAAGCTTTAGCTCGATGACAAAGAACTGTTATCATAACAAAACGTTTATCGTGCAAAGGAACGGTGAAGGAACAATCATAGTTGTACGAGATTTATGTTACATGCCCCAAAATTTCACTTAAGTCGCCATTTTGCTTATACTATTTCTACTGGGTACAAAAACCAAGTTGAGGTCAGCGTTTTGGTGACAAGCACTATAACAATCAACAACGCAAGAACTCTCTGTCAACTTGTTCCCCACTTATTCAAGCCCCTGTAGACTAGTAGATGGCGTACTAGACTATTAGTTTGGGGGTCGCAGGTGCGCTTTCTATCTAGACCCTGGGTGTTTCTGCAGAAAAGCCAAAATGGCTTCGCAATTTGTGTTTGTTCTTAAACAAAACAAAAAAATAATAATAATCAAAGGAAAATGTGAGTTGATTTTCTGAAGTGATTTATTGTTTTATTTATTTAAAAGTCCAGGAATTTTTTCCTGCGCCAAAGGTTTCTTCCTAACGCAAATCTTATTTTCTCGCCAAATTATTAACTTCAAATAATTCGCCAATTCAAAATTTGCCATCCCACAAATGTCCCAATCCTTTGGAAATTTCCTCCCAAGTGGTGATCATTTAATATTGAATTCAGATTTGTATCTATTTCATCTAAATTAATACAAATTTGTTTCCCAGTATATGTCTAAAGGTACGGTCACACTTGGCGCACATTTGCCGAAAAAAACGTAACCAATAGACAAGCTAAATATGCATTTTCTTTAATTCCAGTATTTTTTTAAATATGGGTTCGCATTTATTAAAAGTATTATAAAAATAGCATTTTGCGGCATAATTGACTTCATTTTGTGATATAAAAACCAAGTTAAATCACAATAACCCTTAGCAAAAGTAGTGGTTATGTTTTTTTGGGCGAATGTTTGCCAAGTGTGACCTTACCTTAAGCTATATCATTTCTTTACGCAAAGAAATAACATGTTTGACACGTTTGAGGCAACGAAAGTCTACGAGCAATATATCATGACTGAAGTATATATTTGGTGGTACAATTGTATTATTATTAAATTAATAATAATTTATTTATTTCTACATCAGCTTGGAGTATAGAAAGATACCCAGACACTCCTAAAGATTACTAATTAAAATTGTGCCCCTTAACGTTTCCAAATTCTTTAAAATGACACCAGATCGCCAAATGCCTTTTATCTTGAAAGTTGATCTATTGACGGTGTATAAGCTGGATTGATCTCTTAATAAGAGAAACTATCAATTTATTTTCAATAAATGTCCTGCTAAAAAGTAGGAGTATCAATAAATTTTAAACTTAGGCTTAAGAAAAGCTACAAAGCGTTTTCTTTAAAAGCTTTTAAACACACCCAAAACTACTTCATAACTTAGCTTACTTCCCTGCTATTTCACTGCTCTTCAATTAATTAAAGAAAAATATAATCAAGCGCTTTTGGCTGCAATTAAGAAGGCCATGTTAAAATGTTTAAACTGCTTATTAAATCGTTTGTGTATTTTCCGAAAATTAATTGATCTTAATAATCGTAAATCACATTTAAAATAAAATAAAATAAATATTAGTATTCAATTAAAATAATGTAAAATATAAGTAAATAAATAATGCTTTGACATTTAAGTTATGATTTTGTAAATGGCATTATAAATTCCTTAACCTTGAGATGTACCATATGTACCTTTTTCAAATCTAATTGTAATGAATAAAGTAGAATAAATGCAGTGCATGTAAATTTAATCAGAATAAATTAAATACAAAATTTGCTTAAATTCGAGTGCACTCGATATGAAATGAATTGAAAAACAAATACAATATTATTAAAATGAAAAGAAAAATAACTTATCAATTGCATTAAACATTTAATTATTAATTATTTTGTATGTTTAACAAAAGTACTTTAAGCGTTTTAAGTTAATTGGAGGCAGAAAAGTACTTGAACAATGGCGTTGCAGTCTAAAATTAATTTATAAGTCGAGAAAAAAATTAAAGATTAACAAATTTAATTTTATTTTATTTTAAAAATTGTTGTATTTAAAATGAGAAGAAACAAAAAGAACAAATTTAAGCGATTAGTGGATGCTACATAAGAAATAATTTCAGTTGGCTTAAGAGTGTAGTGCTGGGAAAATTAGTTTTAAGGATTTAAGAAATTCATTTTGGGATACTAAAAGTGTTTGATTTCATATACAATTTAGTCCCAAAAGTGGGATAGATACCAAATAGATAGGATTGATTCGAAAATTTTGTAAATGAAACGACTGCAGTTTCGGTTTTCATGAAAGGTTTCGAAATGAACACTTTAAGGAATTCAGGCACTTTGATTCAAAGGTGATTAAGTTGATATGTATGCTATCATGCATAAACAGTTTCTAATCCTGTTCGAACGATATCATATTAGGATACTGTAGGCTCCTGCCAATTAAGGCATTAAGAGGAAATAAATGTCCTTAGATTTAACACAGCCACAAAAGGATCTTCATATTCCCTTGTTTGAGTTGTCGAATGATGTGAAGGAGTTTGATACTGTGCATGATTGGTACTGCAAGCAGCAGGGACTCAACAAAGAAGGCGAATAATCAGTTCAACAACTTCCAGAGTTAGAATATCAAGAATTTCGTGAGTATGTAAATGGTGGAACTAGCCATCAAAATGAACACAGAGCACTTTCAGAGACTTAGAAATAGACTATTGTTATGAATTGAAGCTTTTTAAGGGTCATGTAATTAACTTTGCCCAAAAACTATAGTGTTCTGCATTTATAGCATAATCTATTGATGAAACCATACTAAAGTGATCGATTATTCGACATTTTCCAGAAACCGGTTTTCAAATAGTTCGAATATTTGAAATTTTAGAAAACCCGGTTACGGTTTTTAAAAGTCATGAAAAACCGATAAACCGGTTTTTTTTTTCTTAAAAAAATTATTATACAAAAGTTTTGATTTTCATTTGCTTTATAAAAAAAGAGTTAACAGTTCATGTAAATGCTCGTCAAACTACATGTTCACAGAAAATTTTAGACTCCTACGATCAAAAACAGTCCCTTTATTACAGAAATTTAAACTGGAGTAAATACAAGTGCATGTATTTTTTAATGCAAACAGATGTAACTACATACACTCTTGTACAAAAAGGTGTTAAGTTGTCTTGTTCAAAAGTAAATGAATCTCTATATTATAAAAAACAATTTAAAGAATTGCAAGGAATGCTCTATTGCTATTGACTTTACAACGTCTTCAGCTTCTCGCTTTAACTGAATAAAAGTGCAGTTATAAAAGAGTATTTAATAAAATTCTCGCTTTTGGGAAAGTTTCCAGTTCTGAGATATATTAATAAATATTCAAAACTTTTAGGCGACGTTTTTGGTCTGCAATAGATGTCTAACTCTACATATAATATGAAGCAAAATGTCAACTAAACTAAATAACGATTTTCAAATATGCAGTTTGATATCCATTGCACGCAACAAGGTCAATTTAATCCGGCCCGGCTAATATCTAATAAACACCTAAAATTTTTTTCATTGAAAAAAAAAATACTTGGATAATCAACAGAAACGTTCGTCTCAGTTTTAATATAAGCTGCGTTCGAGTACTTTTGCAGTAAAATGTAGTAAATGAGTAATTGCTGAGTAAACTGAAAAATTTACTCTCAAAAAAAGCTATTTCCCAAAAAAGTACGCAAACGGAAAATTTGTAAAAATTATTAAGATTAAGGAAATAGGTGATTGCAAATCAATATAGTGTTGAAATATATTTACACTTTGGACTACTCAACTCTATTTCTTGTTGGTACTCGATGCAATATTTATTATAACACGAATATTTTAAGAAAATATAAACAAACTATTTTCTATAATCGTTTCCTTGTGTTTATTTTCATTTTATTTGATTTCCCTAATTTGTGTCTGATTAAATTTATTCAACAGTATGTGATTATTTGTTTTTGTTATTGACTACCTTAAAAGCAAATGCAGTACTAAGTAACCATATATGTACTTGGAATTTTCACAACCCCAAAGAAATAACAAAATAATAACGAAAATGGCTACAACATTACTTTCCTTTTAAAGGGCATATACGAGTACATACTTGTTTAAGGAAGGAATAGTTTAAAAATAATTGTTCACTTATTATTTTTTATTATTTTGTCTCAGTTTTTCTTTTTTTAAATAATTTTTCCACAAATTGTATACTTTTTATTTTCTTACTTTTGTTTATTTACCTTTTGAATCAAATGTTTTTTGGTTTTACAAAATTTTACTACAAGAAATTTCTGCAGTAAAAATTTTTAAATTCTCAGCCATGAACTGTCACTTTACGCTCTCAATTTGTGTTCTCATTTACTGTAACTTGAGTAAACGAATGCATTTTAGTAAAATGCAGTAAAGTTCAGTAAAAATTTGTAAAAACTTTTGGGTACTCGAACACACTTATAGTAAAAAGAAATTTAATTTGAAAAACATACAAATTGAAAAGTATTTTACTGAGCCGGTTTTTTAATTCCAAAAAACCGGACTATTTGAAATTCGAAAAATCAACATTTTGAAAAAACCCACAACCGTATTGTAGAAAAACCGGTTGAAAAACCGAGTCGATCACCCTAAATCATACCCAGTGTGCAAATAATAATAAATAAATTTATGAAAACATTTCCAATGATTTTTATTATTTGTCGAGTGTGTTAAACTCAAAATATTTGTAAGCTATAAAACAATACTATTTCTAATCCATTAATCTCTTAAATATGTAAAACTATATTCACTTAAAATTATTTTGTTTCTATACAAATGAAAATATTCGGTTTACCACTGCGGTAGTTTTATAATTTCATTTGTTTTGTTATTCTGTGTGCATAATTTGTGCAATAGATTTTTAATTGCATTAAAATGTTTAAAACTTCATTATTTTTGTGTTTTTATTATTAATACGAGTGTATTATAACCTGCACTAATCGAGTTAGTTATATCAATATATTTATATATAATTGTATTAGGAAATCCTTTGTTGACAAGCAATAAGAGAACAAAAAATATTTATAAGATTTCAAAATTAATAAAGAAAAAAGTTATAAAACAGTCGCTGGACGACAATTTAAACAAATTAAATTTAAAAAAATATATATACTATATACATACAATTAAAATATTAAAATGAAATAATTTACAAACATCAAAACAAATTTAACAATAACAGTTGAACTATAATTGTTTAGTAATATGTATGTACGTGTGAAATTTATATAATTAAATAATCAATTGATTCATGGTTTTATTTTCTGTTACAATACTTTATGATTTTTTTTATTGAAATTGGAAATTATATGATAATTGGACTCGTTACATTTAATTAATACAAAATTTATTAACCGCCCGCACAAGAGTTTAAAGTTATTTACTTTAATTCAAACAAGAAATATAAAATATTTTAAATAGAACGATGAATTTTTGACAACAATTTCAACAAAAGCAACCAGAACAAATAATTTAAAGCAAATTATTGAAGCATATTTTAATAAAAGTTTATGTTCAGAGTTTCAATTAAAGGTGTTTTCAAAGAATTGACTATTCGGTTTCATTTTAAAGAATACAAAACCACTTTTTTAGCCACTAAATCACAGTGGGGGTGAATGAAAAAATAATGGTAATAAATTCGTTTTTTTATTATTATTTTACGAAATTGAATTATCGAAAGACGCTGACACTGGAATTGGCGAGACTTTAACAAGCCACCTCAGTACACTAACCCAAACGTTGCCCGTGGCACGACCGCAAGCCTATCCGTCAGGGGGTGCAGAAGGTATTAGACCCTAACAAACCCATACTGATTCTTCTGCAAATCTCTTTTAACCTACGGAATACTAATAGAACCAATTTCACAAAATTACATTCACTCGTCCAGTTACACATAGATTCCAACATGATCGGAACTATATTGTGATTCCGAATACTACACCGTAAAATTTCATGCAACTTCTCTCTCCAGCTTAGGACTTGTGGACAGATAAAGAAAACATGTTTTGCATCTTTCACTGCGTTGTCATTACAACTCGGACAAAACGGAGTACTGTTATGACCAACGTGCCTCCCACTTCGTTAAAAGCAAGTTCATCGTACCACCTTTCATATCTGTTACAACCTGTATTTTCATAGGTATGATACCAGCAATGACAAAAGCGGCCTCGTCGGAGGTACTTCGGAATGCGTTACATACTCGCAGAGCGATATCAGGTTCACATATGTTGCGTATCTGATTGATTACGACCATTTTGATGATGCGTATAGGATAATGCTTCTTACTAGAGTACAGAGCAACTTCCTTTGAAGGTACTTTCGATCTCCTGTGTTTGGCATTATCCGCGATAACGCAGAGCAGATCTTTGGTGCTACATATATCAAGTGCTCCTCAAAGGATAGATGTGTATCGATAGCGACTTCAAGGTATTATTGAGCACAACATATTGAAGTAAAAAGGTATAAAAACCAATATTTTTTTATTTATTTAAATCTATGCGAAAAAAAGATCCTATAATTTTGTTACAACAATGTTTGCTACTTTTCACTGTTACTAATGCGTGTAGCAACTATCTAGACCCCTCAATAATCAATATCAATTTTTTTTTAACAACAGAAGTAATATTTTTTTGAATATGAAAAATATTTCTTTTTTTGGAAATAAATAAACACAAAATCTTAGCAGTTCCCCCAAAATCCTTTTAGGCCCTTAACAAGATCATTCCAATATAATCGATCTGATGCACGAAGTTTTATTTTATCCCAACGTATGTATGTAGATGGGATGTTTCTATTGCGACTTATCGATTTCAGGTGTTCTTTCTATTCATCGACTGCCTTGCGGATTCCAGTCCATGGCTTGTTTTGCAACATCTATCGATGATTTCCGCAATGTATGTCCAATCCAGTACCATTTAAGTTTTCGAATTTCCAGACGGATCGGTTATTGTCTGGTTTCTGACCATAGCTCGTCATTCGAAATTGTTCTGGAACAATATATGTATATGCAGAATCTTTCTTAAGCATTTGTTTACGAAAACTTGGATATAACGTTTGAATTAAATAGATTTAACTTTGTGTGTTTTGATATGTACGATAAATTCCACAACGGCTTAAGTTGTCCGAATGCTTGCCTCGCTTTGTTTAGGCGTCTTGAAATGTCAGCCTTAGAACCAGATAATAGAATAATGATTTTACCTCATCAAGTCATGGATTCTAAACGGATAGTCTTTGCTCATTATTAGAGTTTATTCACATTGTTTTAGTTTTGGCAATGATAACACAGTGCGACACGAAAAAAATAACCATATACGGACACCACTGAGTGATAAAAGACCAACAAAAAAGTCTCCCAGTTTTGCCCAAAGTAATGCACTTTTTTTATGGGCCCCAAAGATTTGGGGCCTCGGTGTCATTTTTGCAAAATACTGATCATTTTCCCAGGCTCATATCTTGCAAATCGTTCGGAATTTTCATTTACTCTCTGAGACAAAGTTGTAGATCTTGGCATAGAAAACAAAAATTGTGAACATATAATATCAAAAAATCTTTTTGTTCAAAATGAAAATCGCAAAAAATTAAAAAAAAAATTAGATTTTTTTTACCTTTTTTCCACTGTTCAGGTCCATAGGTAGCAAACCGTTAAAAATTCAAGAAAACAAAGAAAACTACAAAAATGTACCTAAGATATCAATAAACAACTTTTTAGAACATAGAAAGGACGTTCCTTCCTGAAAAAGTTTTAGTTATGATGATGCAAACAGAGTTCAATCAATTAGTATATTAACAAAATAATTTACGGATGACTTTCCTAAGGGAAACGGATCAGATGGTTTGTAATGTGAACGTATGCGTAAGAGTAATTCTGCATTAAGAGATAAATTTATAAGTAAGCAGGTTTTTTATCTTCTTATTAATTAAATGAAATCAATCGATATTTACGTGCTCTTGACATTTTTTAAAAACACCTCAGATCATTCTGTATTTCAGTAGGGCTATTAAGATTTTAGTTTCTTAAAAGGTTAGGCCTTTCCTTTTATTTTTGTTTATATGTATTACATTATTTTACATTCGAATCAGTAACTTGGGAGATATATGTATTTAAATTTATTACCATTAATATTTCGATTGGCCCCATTGTGCTTGTACTGCTTAACAACCCATGAGTTTCAGCAAAATGAGCAATAAATTACACACACAAGTATGTGTATATGTATATGTGTGTAATAATCTTGTTGATCAAAAGCAAATCAAAAAGATCGTGTAAAAGTAAAATTGTGTAAAATAGATAAGTATGTAACATACGAAAATGGGGGGATACGTGATTTTAAAATCGTAATAAAACGAAATCAGCAGTTTAGGCCCAAAACTACAGATTAGTCAAACTAAAATTAGCGAAAAAACTGTTTTAGATATTGTGTTTTATAAAAATAATATAAAAATAACAATAATAATAATAATAATAATATTTTTATTTTTTTTTTTTTTAATCTTTATCTTTCTTTATTTCGTATTTCTGTCAAATATACATTTCATTTGCCATTGACACCTTGCGAAGCCATTGGGGCTTGTCTGCAGGTGAATCAATAGATTTATGATATTTACATTAGTAGAAATTTAATTAAACAAAACATTTTATAATATCAAAAAATCTAAAATAATAATAATAATAATAATAATAATAATAATAATAATAATAATAATAATAATAATAATAATAATAATAATAATAATAATAATAATAATAATAATAATAATAATAATAATATTTTTTTTTTTTTTTTTTTCGGGAAGGGAGGAAAAATGCCTAACGCATCTCAGACAATGTCGTCACAGTTCTGGTATGTGGAGTTTGCATCCACTAAAAAACCCCCCTTTTTCCGAGCCGTTTCTCCGCCCTGGTACCACTTTCGTATTGCTTCAGGGCGGGGCTCCGCTTTTGGTCCTATCGGACAGTCGTCGAAGTTCCTACGTCTAGGTCCCGCTTTTTTTCGCGTAACACTTTTTCTATGAACGCCGCTACATGTTTCCAAGTGCTCCCATTTTCCAGCATGCGATCAACAATATTTTCCGGAGATATTTCTCCAGCGAGTTGTTCTACGATTTGCCGTTCTCTTCTCCATCTCTCGCACCTGAAAAAGGTGTGCTCTGCATCATCTACGCAGTTGTCTCCATAGATACAGACAGATCCGTCCACTTTTCCCATCTTGTGGAGGTATTTTAGAAAGTAACCATGCCCAGAAAGCATCTGAGTTAGGAAATAGTTTATTTCGCCGTATGTTCTGTTTATCCACTTATGCAGGTCAGTTATTAGCCTTGCTGTCCATCTGCCACGTGATTCACTTCTCCATCTATCCTGCCACCTTCGCATGGTCTGCGCTCGCAGGTTCCTTGATAATGCTGTATCTGTGTTTGTTCTTCCTGTTTGTCTTCGTGCTCTCCAGAGTGCTTTCCGTTCTTCAGCCAAGAGGTCAATTGGGATAGTGCCACTTATGATCAGAACCGCAGGCTCGGACACCGTGCGATATGCTGAGGCGATTCTTAGTGCGGCAGTCCGTTGTACAGTCGCCAGCATCTTTCTTCGATACTTTGCTTGTAGGGCATCAGCCCAGATTTCACACCCATACAATAGAATCGACTGGGTCGTTGCCATTATTAGTTTCCTTTTGCTGTAGTTTGGTCTTCCAACATTCGCCATAAGTCTGCTGAGAGACGCCGTTGCCTGGGCTGCTTTTGTTGCAGCCTGTTCGAGTTGGGCTCCAAACGTTAATCTAGGATCCAGCCTTAACCCTAGGTATTTCAGCCACTTCTTCGTTTTTATTGTCTCAGACAAGACCTGCATGTCTACTTCTAGTGGGATGTGCTTTCTTGTGATTATGAGCAATTCAGTTTTTTCCGTGGCTAGCTTGAGGTTATGATTATCCAACCATAACTTTGTTCTAAGCATGACTTGGTTTAGCTTACGTTGTGCTTCCTCCATGTTACGGGCAGCAATGACGGCAGCAATGTCGTCCGCATAACCGACCAAGTAGCTATCGCTTGGCATATCAATATAGAGAATGTCATCATAGCTAATGTTCCACAAGTCAGGACCTAGGATCGATCCTTGTGCAGCACCTGCCGTAATCTGCTTTTCTCGTGTTCGCCCGGTGTTTTCGTACATAAGTACACGATCTCTGAGGTAACTTCTGACCATCCTCATGATATATGCGGGTGCTCTAAATCTTGTTTCCAGAGATTCTATCATGACGGCCCACGTTGCGCTATTAAAAGCATTTCTAACATCTAGAGTCGCCAGAAGGACAATGCATCGTGAGAAATGGTTTCCTGTTTGAGCTTTTTGGGCTCCCTCGATAACGTCTTGGATAGCTCCTATTGTTGACCTTCCCGTTCTAAAGCCATGTTGCCTTGCGGATAGTCCTCCTGCATTTTCTAAGGCTGCATGAATTCTGGTTTTGAGCAGCCTTTCTAGGAGTTTTCCTGCGGTGTCTAACATACACAAGGGTCGATACGCCGATGGAGATTCCGGATCACCTTTTCCCTTACTTATCAGTACCAGTCGTTGTCGTTTCCACACTTCTGGAAAGACACCTTGTAGGCAACGGTTGTACATTCTTAGTAGTACCCGCGGGTTCTCTTCGGCGATTATTTTAAAAATTTCCGCTGGGATTCCATCCGGACCTGGTGCTTTTTTATTCTTTAGTGTCCTCGCAGCAGTCTTTAGTTCCGTTGTAGTGAAAAGTGGGGGAGGATCTCCGCTTGCTACAGGACCTTCATTTTGGCCTACCTCACTTGTGGGGAAGAGAGTGTTAACGATGTTTTCCATAACGTCTTCTTTTAACTCTGGTGTTGAAATGCGTGCTCCAAGTTTCCGCATGACCAGCTTATATCCTAGGCCCCAGGGGTCGTTGTTTAGGTCTGATCTTAGTTCTTCCCATTTTACTTTTTTGCTTCTGAGTATAGCAGTTTTTAGTTCTTTTTTTGCCCTTTTATATTCCTCAGCTTCTGACGTTGCGGCATGTGTTCGTCTGGCCCTGGTGTATTTCCTTCTGCATCTAAGGCACGCCCGCCTTAGGTTGGAAATTTCATCGGTCCACTAGTATACTGCTTCTTTCCGATGTTTACCTCCAATTGTAGGCATCGCCTCGTTGCATGCTTCCTTAATTAACGTCATGGTGGTTCGTACTACGTTCCGTGCATTTATTGTATTGTCATCTATGTCGTGACCTTGTGAAATTCTATTCAATAAAGCCTCTTTGTCGAGTTTTGAAACATTCCACTTTCGCGTAGTTATTGTGGTGCTGGGTTGGTTAGGTGTTCTGCTGCTTTCTACACTGTACATAATGTATTGGTGATCGCTTCCTGTATAATCTTCTAGTACCGTCCAGTTTATCACTCTGCTAGCGATCCTTTCCGAAGCCAATGTGATGTCTGGGATTGTTCCTTCGCATCCTGGTCTTCTAAAGATAGCGACACTTCCTCTGTTCATGATGACTAATCCCATTCTGGCTGTCATATCCAGTACTAGTCTTCCGCGGGCATTTGTTGACCGCGATCCCCATTCACACGCATGGGAGTTGAAGTCTCCTCCAATTAAGAGAGGGCCTCCAATCTCTATGCCTTTGTCCTCAATACTGTGCAGCTTAGCTTGGAAAACTTCTCGTTCCTCGTTTGGTGTTAAGTAGCAGCTGAATAGCGTCAATTCTTTCGTTTTAAGCCAGACGAAACCGGTTCCGCTGCCTTTGTCCTCAATAGTTAGAGTACTATACGTTGGTATCCATATGGCTGCTGTTTTACTGGTATCTTCGATCCAAGTACCACTTTTTGGCTTAGCGTATTGTTCGCTGATAACCACTACATCAGTGTTTTTTTCTATGATTAGCTGATCAAGGAGTGCATCAGCTGTTTTACTTCTATGCATATTGGCTTGAAGTATTTTCATTTTTTCCCTCTGGTTGTCATGCAGCACTTGATTGAGCCTGCTAAGTGGTTTATCTGGCTGTGTCCCGCTTCAGTACAGAGGCAGCATTTTGGTTCATTTTTGCATGCCTTCATAATGTGCCCGACTTCTCCACATCGGATGCATATACCTTGGTTTTTCCTATCAGGTCCTTTACAAATAATAATAATAATAATAATAATAATAATAATAATAAATAATAATAATAATAATGATAATAATAATAATAATTATGACAAAATTATGAAAAATCAGATAAACGTAAGAACAATCAACTGCTCCAAATAAATCGTAAACATAAAGACAAAAACTATTTACATATTTTTTTAGTAAATGTTGTTACTTATAATTATCCATAAATGTTTCTTAAACGTAAAAAATATCGGCCGTATTCAGAAAAAAATTATTTAAATTTTAAATGTGTTTTTAGTCACTTAAAATTCAAATAAATTTTTGGTTATGCGGCAGTAAAACTTTAACTCGAATATTGTCAAACTTAAGAAAAACTAGTGTAACAAAGATGAACAGACAAATTAATTAACATTTTGTAACTTTTTCCCTTCCGAATAGAATTAACAAAAATAAAAATTTCTGCAATAATCATATAAAAGGTATTAATTGATAAAGTATAAAACATATTAAAAAAATAACTTGAAAAAAAATTAGCATGTAGTCCGAAATTCCGAAAATGTGTAAAATTTTATTTAATACAATAAATTACAGCAATATTTAATAAAAATAAGACAAGTTTTATGTATTTGATGTCACTTTTTAATATTAAATAACAAAAAAAAATAAATAAAACAAAAAATGAAAAATTCTGAAGCCATATATGGCCATAAATATATTGGAATGGGAGGGACTATATTCTCAATTTCCGGATCTAGTACATGTATGGACTCAAATGGTTTTTAATTGGAAAGTAATTTCGACTCATAATGAAAACACGTAATTTTCTAAGTTTAAAGGGTTTAAATTAATATATACCTGACTGGCCCACGATGTCGAACGATATCGTTCTTTTGTGAAATTACATTTAAAACAAAAACAAAATTTTAGAATTTTTTTTTTTGCTTTAAATATAATTTCACAAAATAACGATATCGTTCGACATCGTGGACCAGGCAGTAAACTTAGGCACAAATAATGGAAGATTTCAAATAATGAAAGATTAATGAATGAATATTGAATATATTGTATGTTAATATTTAATAATTTATTTACAAGAATTATAAAGGAAAATAAAATTTCAAATTCATTTTAACAAAAAAAAGAACAAAAATGCTAAGATTTATTGACAGTCATAAAGGTGAGTATTCAGAAGCGCGTATTGAATAACAAGGTGAAGAGGTTCCTCTGTGGTTTGAATCTAAAAAATGTTTTCGAATTGCTATGTAAATACTTGGTAATGACTTATATTAAGGTATGTAAACTGCATACCGGCTGCATTACTTTACAGTAGCTATATAACTACTCATTTTTCAGATGTGCATTTATTAATGAGCAAAATATGTTGTCGGACTTTTTAAGCAAGGTTGCCAGAGAAAGATATATTAAATGTGCTAGAATGCCAAAAAGAAAGTGCTAAAATGTTCTACGGTTCAAAAAAATAGTTCTAGTTTTTGTAACATTGCTTTTTAATAATATAGTTTAAAAAAAATTTATATTTCAGACATCTGTATATTTTGAAAAAATTTTTATCATTTGTATAAGGTATTGATATTAAATATCTTTAATTTAATTTGATATTTTAGTTATGTAAATATATTTACATACAAAATTTATTTTATTTAATATAAAAACTTTTAAAGGTATACATAAAAGATCAAATTTTTTTAATTAATATTTATACGTAATTGTTGAACTGTTTAAGGTTTATATTGAAATGAAAATTTTTTGGCTTAAGTTCAAATCTGAGTTTTCTTCCCAATTCAAGAAATCATATTTGGATAAATTAATTATTTTTTATTAAGAGAGTACTATTTTATTTGAAACAATTTATTCATCAGACCAGCAGAACGGATCAGTACTGATTTCGAGGTCGCTACACCATCTCATCAGCGTTCCTTGTTCGATTCTACCACCCCCGACGGTGGATACGATACCAGTAACTAGGAATATCAACTATTTAACCGTATTTAACGAATTATAATACGAAAAGTGCAACTTATTTAACATATTTTAATTAAAGTTGTTAAGAGTATTCAAAATATCAACCATATTATTTGCATCTTCCTCACAGGCTAAGTCATGTTTGTATATTTCAGATGAACCGATTTTTTAACAATATCCTCCTGATATATCCAAGGCAGGGACATAACTTTTATGCCGAATATTTCTTTAAAAAATCTTCAAAGAATTATTATTAAAGGCATTATAAAATAAACAGTAAATAACAGTTAAATAACAGTTAAAAATGAGGAATATTTTGTTGGTCTTCTTATAACTATTATAAAATATTTTTATTTATTTAGGTCTTTCGTAACACTTATAAAAAACCTTTATTTGTGCAGCCTTCTCATAACCATTACAGAAGATTTTTATTTTTCTAGGTCTTCTCGCGACTTTTATTTTTATTCGTCATCTATATCAAGACATACTTAGTGTGTGCAAGCTCTAAAAAGCCCTAATTAAAAAATGCATAGCCAAAGACCAAAAAATAAATAAAAAATTGGTAAGAGAAGATCAACATAAATAAAAATCTTTTATAACAATTATTAGAGGACTAAAAGATTTTTAGCTTTTTCTAATTGTTATTTCAGAACCAAAAGTTTTCCAGCTATTTCTTCTTTGACCAACTAAATATTTAAAAAATAACAGCAGTTATTTTGGGTCTCTGATCTAAAGTATAGCAGCATACGTTGTTTAATTTCACACCCTCTCTTATTCGCATAACCGGAAATAACAATTCTTTGTTTTACTTTTCATATATTGCAAATATTTAAAAAACCTACGACAAAGTTGTAGAAAAGGCAGAATATATGTACATACATATGTATATTTGTACGTTTTTATACACTGAGAGAATTTATACTTAACTTGATATTAAGTATATGTATGATTTTTTTTAATAATTCTGCGATCTAAAAAAGTGCTTAAAATGCGAAATAATTATAAAAATATGCTAAACTAGCATTTAGCATTTTTTTTTACTTTTGGTGCTAACTCAGAAAAAATAATCCTAGATCTAGCACTAAAAGTGCTAAAATGGCAAGCCTATGTTTAGGTGACGAAGGCATAGCACTAGACACTGAGCAGTAATCGCAGCATCTGATGCTGGTGTACGCTTATGTAGATAACAGCGCGTTGCTTCGTTGGTGTTGTAACAAAATCTTCAGTGAAGTAAAATAATTAATATACAGCTTAACAAAAATTATTGCGCCTACTTAACACCAAAGACGCAGCAAAACTGCTATAAAAAAATTAACAAAGGCGCAATAACAGAGTTATAAAAGAACTAATTAAGGTTCATCACTTTCACCATCCCTTTTTTAAATTTTTTGATTAGCGGACCAAATCGTACGGTCCTAATATTTTTGTTGAAAAAAAAAACATTAATAAAAGGAAAAACTTCATTAAATAAACTTATTTGGGTTATTTTGGCGAAAACGATAAAATAGAGTCTGATAACCCTGCAAATGTGAACGTAACATAATTTTTCAACAAATGCTGTTATCTAACAGTAAAAAACTATAACAACAATTTAGTGCCTGTTTGCCGATATCGAAAGAAAATATTCTTACGTATAATTACATTTGAAACAAAAACAAAATTTTAAATGTTGTTTTTGTTTCAAATGTAGTTATACGAAAGAAAATTTTGTTTCGATATCGGCGAATTGGCAGTTACTTTTTATTAACAAGAAAAAACTTACTTTCAAATAAGCCAGTCAAAGGGCATTACCATACGCCTCCATGTTCGTAGCTATTTTTTTAAATGTGAGACAAGAAAAATGCTATATTCTCTTATTGTAGACACAAACCGTTTTATCGCGTTTGCAGCGTCTGGTAACCATATGTACATATCGTCATATGAGTTCATAACAGTCCCAACTTACATTCAATAAATTCTACCGTACAAAACGAAAAATTCTAATACGAAAAGTTAACCAACAATTTTCACAATTTTTTCATAATTATTATATCTTATTAAGGAATTAGTAAAATTTTAAGAAATAAAATTTTCCAGGGACATGTATTTTGTTATTCACCCTTATTCCAGTTGTCAACATCGACGTCACGTCAATACAATACCAAAAAATTGGGGTTTGTCTACCCGTTGTCGAAAACAACTGAATACTATTGATAGACTCTTGTTATTTTCTAGACCTTAGAGAAGATTAATATACTATCAACAGCACAAAATTTTTCTCGAGAGCATTTAGACAAGCCCATAGTAGATTAATACAGGTAGTGTCGAAGCTACAACAACACTGCTTTTAGGTTCGAATCTGTCAAAAAGCACAAAAGAAAAATGGCAAAATGGTTGCATTTTCTGTTCTATAAAGAACTTTGTTTCTTTTCCTTTTCTTATTTACATTTGAAACCAATCTTAAAGTGTGCTTTTTTAGTAGTTGGGTATGTGTTAGTAATACATAATAAAATTTTGACAGACCCAAACCCAAAAAAAAAGTCCGTAACGCTTCCACACTACCTCTATTACTCTAAAACGGACAAGCCTCAATGTTTTGGTATTGTATTGACATGACGTCAATCAAAAAGTCGATTTTTAATTGCTTGTAACTTAGGGCGTTTTTGAAATCATATGACGATATGTGTATCCATTGATTGAATGGAAAATCTCTTAACTACACTTATGTAAATTTTACAGGAAAAAAACAGAAACTAAATAAAATAGTTGAAAACAATATACATACATACTTTTCCCTTTGAAAAAATATGTAATTTTCTCGGCAAAAGTATCTAGACTACAAAGCAAATAATAACTGAGAACGTGGGTTCGAGCCCACTTTCAAGCAAGTCATAACATCCAGCATTTTTCAGATGTACATTACTATGTCATCGTATTTGTTGTTGTTGGACTGTTGTAAGTGACGAAGGCATATCACTGCTTACAAAAATTAATGCGCCTACTTTACAGTAGGCAGCAAAATTGCTATAAGAACAATTAACAAAACGCGTAAGAGTTGTGAAACCAATAAGCTTTCTCTTTTATATTCTAAATCTAAAATACTAAATACTATCTACGCCATCAGCAAACTTTTAAAAAAATATTTCATGTACTGACACGGCTTTGCTACAATATTAGTTTGTTTGTATGACACAATAGTATAGTTATTGATAGTTATTATGTACATATTTTGAAATCATTCGAATTGGTATGCGAATCGAAGTATATAATAGCCCCGACAATTGTTATCGAAACTTGCTGTCATACAAACTAATATCGTTTCTATTTGTGAGAAATGTGTAAATCGATGAGCTGACAGCTGGCAGATTTAAATTTTTATTTTGAATTTTGTTTATATTTTTGATTTCAGGCGGTTAAATGTTGATGCATATTGCAAATATACATAATTAAATATTCATTGAATGTAAGCGAATTAATAAATAATTCGAATTCTATTTATATTTTACATTCTTTGCACAAATTTTTTGTGCCAAGCTAATTCCATAATTACACTACGCAACTTTACTGCAAGCAATTTTCATTTTAAGGGAGAAATACAGTTAAATAACACATATATACATTTCTATTTCAACACTTACTTAAATGAAAATCGCATGCAACAAAGTTGCGTAGTGTAAACATGGAATTATTTGTAATAAGAGCTGCCAGAATCTAGAGAAAATAAAAATAACGCGGTCCTTTTTTTAAATTATAAAGGTTTGAGCAGTCCACGAAATAAAACAGACATTTTTGGTCGGAAAAGGCTAAACTTTCAAAATATTGTTAAAAAAAATATAAGCAAAATGAAATAGCTGATTCGGTGTTTATTTTCGAATAAAGGCAAAGCCAAGACGGTTTCTTGACACAAATTCCAATCTGACTAAGATTCTACAACAACCCTGCATTATTAAAAATTCATATAAGACACGATTTATGTTTTAACAAAAATAAATAAATAAAATAACGAAAAGGTACGATAATTTATCTATTTATTTCCTGTTAGGAAACTTTTCATAAATTTTGTATTAAATACATTTATTTGTCTTTAAAAGACTTAATTAATACAAAACAAGGCGAATTCATTTTACAGCTGATGTTGATTTTACAACAAACATCAGATGGTTGGCACAAAAATTCAAAAGCAGAAAAGAAAAATATTTCTTTCTTAAGTGCAACACATTAGTGCCTGTAGTCAAAACATAAATAAAAAATTCTGAAATATGCAGCCAACAAGACGAAACAGTCAGCTACACTTTCAACACCACCCAAGGCGATTTCACCAGGTGAACTGGAAAGCACAGCTGACTCATTCAGCCCAATTATAAACAGAAGCTCCTCATGAATAAAAATTTCTTAATTTTACTTTTTAGTCCATTTTTATAAACCGTGTAAAAGGGAGAAAAAAATAAAAAGCTAAAAAGTAGTTATTCTAAATATATTTAAGTTTTGGGGTTTCCCTAAAAAAAATTTCCTCACAAAACAGAAGGTAGTTTGAATTAATTGGAGAAATTTTTTGTCTAGAAAAACCTTTCCTCATGAAACAAATTTTTTGCGAATATTTATAATTGGGCTGATTGTGTTTTATTATCAAAATGTGCTTTTTGGTACATTTTTGTGATTTTAAATTAGTCTTGAACAGTTTATTTTGACATCCAAAAAAATTTTCCAAGGCAGAGCTGGCCTAAGAAGCAGTGCCTTGTTATTACCGTTGCAAGTGTGCCTAAACGCTCCCGAGCTATCCATTAGAACTGCAGATTTACTGCAATCATACCGGGCCCAAGTCAACCTCGAGATCGAGCAGGTTATTAGCCCATTTAGTCAACGCGGGCCCAAATAAATTCTACTGAATTACTTATTTACAGCGATGGTTCGTATATCAAAAAAAAAAATTAGAGAACATTTAATTTAAATATTATATTTTCTTATTTCGAATTTTCGAAAATTTTAGTTTTTATTTTTTTTAATCAAAATAAGAATTTTTTATTTTAATAATTAGCGATCTGTTGCTTTTTCCCCTTTCACGTATTTTTATAATATGATTTTTTTTTCAATTAATATTTTTACAGTTTTATTTTAACATTTTCTTAAATAACAAAAAAAAAAAAGATTTCTTAAATTTAATAATAATATATAGTTTTATTTAAGTAAAATTTTGTTCATAACATTAATCTGTGTTTTTTTACAAAAATAAAGACGCTTATACTTCGTAAGTTTAAAAAAAAAGTTGGTTTTAAAGTCAATAATTTAACAAAAAATAAAATAATAGACTATATAATAATAAAGTGTATATTATGGTATAAATAACAAAGTAATTTTTCTTTTCATAACTTAAACGAGTTTTACTTGAAGATATAAAAAAAAATCTCTTACAGAGAAAAAATTCGTCAAACATATAACTTATTTCTCTTTTGATGTGTGTATATTGCTGAGAGTTATAAAAAGTAATTTAAAATGTTGCACAACACTCTCTTTTTTTGTTTATTTTCTTAAATATTTTGATTTCCAAAAACCCTTTTTATAAATTTTTTAAAAATGTTTTCAAATATAAACCGTTTTAATATGTTTTCTTTTTAATACTTGATTTGGAATTCGAAAAAAATGTATTAAAAAATTTATTATTTCCGCCAGTATAGTAAATTTCACATGTCAGATTGATCAATATATTTTAATTGATAAAAGCGCATGTTTACACAACGTGAATCAGTCTAATTACAATTGACGCCACCTGCGCGGCCCCACTAAATGCATTTTGGAGATAACACGTCCAATATCACTTGTTAAAGTAGTCAAAACCTCTACGGCACTAAAAACAATATATAAGTTATTTATACGTGTGTTCATTTTGGTTTGTTACATATTTGGAAATAGTCATAAGGGCCACATTGTTCTCGGGTTTAGAACGTATTTTGGTAAGACACACCAAGTTAATACCATCCATCCTTTTACACATGCAGACGTTTTGGGAAGTAATCACCATCGCCCTGATAATCACTGTTATCAAAATCACGTTTTTTTTTTGGAAATGTATCATTTTTTTTGCAAATGTAATACATGCACTCACTACCAGACAGATTTGTGGTGATATGAACTTAGTTTTATATGAAGCCGGCATCATGTTTTTTAAACGATTTTTAAGACTTCATTTTAACAAATTTAATTTAAATTTAACAAAAAAAAAATAACAAAAAATTAAAGTTTTCAACTTAAATGTAAAGCTATCAAGTTTAGCTATATGAATTCGCAGTTTTTAGCAATTATAACAAATTGTAAATAAAAAAATGTCAAATAAAAAACTCTTAAATTAGTTTCTGGCGATATTTTGCGTTGCATATAAAATATTTTTATACTCATAGTCGACAATGGGTGTTGCTATGATGGTCACTGTAATTAAGCTGAAACAAATGAAAAGACTCGTTTGCATTCCTTTCTTTCCAGGAAAAAAAGACTTACAGCAAAAAAAAACTTGCCTAATGTAAACACAATAATATGAACCGCAAAAAGTGACATTTCAAAGCACAGATATATTTTACGTTGTCTGTGCATACCTTAAACATATTAAAACAATTTACATTAGTTGTTATTTGGTCTTCTGTCGCTGACATGCTTGTCTCTCCTTAAATGTTATCAATGCTGATGAATTGGTTTTCTTGTTGGTTGCATGTACGGTTTAGTTAGTTATTACAATTTTGGTAATGTTACTTTTTAATTAGTTCCTTAACTGGTTATTGTTGTTGCTGCTGCTGCAGCTCATTTGTCCATCTCGTTTATTATCTTTATTGTTGTCACTTTGCTTTAATTGATTTAATTTAAATAGTCATTTACTTTCACAACAACCGGCTTTTTTCATTTGTTTTTGTATTGCTGGCGGTATGAAGTCTTTCGTTTTTGTATGATTGCCCTCCTGTCCCAGCAGAGAGGGTTCAATTAATTTGCCATTCTGTATATCTTGAATCTTCTTTAAAATATCATAATTTATATGATCGGTAACAATGGAATCTTTTCTGTAATTAATTAAAAAGAAAATGCATTTTTATGTATTTGATTTTCATATAAAATAATTTGTATAAGAAGACTTACTTATAATCGGGATGATTAAGGACCTGCTCTCTCATCCAAGTGGCTGTGGTCATTAGTTCACCTGATGCTCTTTTTTGTATAAATCTTAAATATTGTTGAATCGTACAATGAGTATCGGTATCAACTTCCATAGACTGCAAATAACTGCGTATTAGTGGCACTAAGCCAGGAAATGAATCGGCCTGTAAAACAAAGATCATGTTTCCATTAATGTATTAGTTAGTAAATATAAGAAAAATTTTTTTGTTTTCTTTATATTATATCATTTTCATTTATAATTTTTATTTTTCATTTATATTTTTCAAAGCGACCATTTCGCCCTTTTACAACAACTAAACTTTTCGAAAACCTTTTCTGACAGTTTAGAGAATTATTTTATGTTCATGTCTTATTAAAAGTGATCCTATAAAATAGCAGGTAATTCTCCAAAACCATTAACTCCGTTAGAAACCACAGAATAGTGTATTTTTAAAATGTTCGTGTGGGTGCAGTCTTTGTGTCTTTTAAACGCGTATGAAAATATGCTTTTCATAAAAATCTTGGCCGTTTTTAAATTAGATTAACATTATAATTGTCCTTTTTTTTCTACATGCGGGAGCGGATCCAGCTAAAGTTTTTGGGAGGGCAGATATTAAATGAAGCACAGCTTTTAAGGTATTCTTTTGGCAACGCAATAGAATCATGCGATATTTTATTCGTTTTGGAGGAGATATTTTATGTTTTTCCTTCCCCGCGACTCGCGGCTGGTTGCATGCAAACTTCTGCACAATCCTGGATGTCCAGTATATATCGCTCATTTAGCTCAACACAACTGAAACAACTCGTTATATCGTTGTTCATATTGTGTAAAAAAATCAAACAGATATCTTGTTTTACTCACCTCTTGAGGAGAAAATATTCACGCTTGTCTTGAATAAGAGGCGAACATTTTGTTCACGTGAAATATTTCCCACCTACAAATGAGGGCGAAAAAAAACTAACCAAATAGTGCACTATCACAACAGCAAAACAAATTGGCGAATATAAATTTAGGAAATTTCTCATTTTACTTCTGGGTGATTATTGAATTTTTCCATTGAAGTGTAAGTAAATTAAAAACTTTAGATGCGAAGAAGAGCGAAATTTCTTTAGTTACAGCAGTCTGTTAGTGAATGAACGATATATGCCTTCAAATAAAAACAAACAGTTAGAAATTAAATTAAACAGCTAAAGCCTGGGTGGTCCCAAAATTAAGGCAATGAAATTTAAATGGAAATTTCGATCGATTTGGCCTACGATTTCATCAAAAAAAACTTGGAATTATAAATCAAATATACTAGTACAAGTTCGAAAATATAATATAATATAAACTTTTTATGTAACTTCGAACTTTCTTACCTTTCCATTAAATATTTCCCCAATTGTCATCAATTCGAAATCATCTTCATGTTCGCTCTGTGATGTATGATGATAACCGTTAATGCTACCATTTGTATTGGTATCATTGGACGAACCATTTTCGTTAGCTGTTTCATTTGTGGTGCCATTGTGCATAGAACCGTTAGCATAACCATTCGATAGTTTTGAAGTTTTGCGCACATTTTTACGAAACCAAAACTTTTTCTGGCGACAAGCATCACGTTGTTGTGCTGTTTGCATATTTTCATCGACCTTTGAAATGGGCGTCAGGAAATTCAATTGATAGGACAATATCACTCTGGTTAGTAGCACAACAAAACAAACAATAGCAGCATTTTCAAAATCACTTATTTGAGCTTCACAAGGTCGGAATTCGACCCGCCAGCCAATGGAGGAGTTGGGTGGTGGAGGTTTGAAGCGCATAGTTTGCCAATTGGTAGATTGTATATTTTCAAAATGATCCGTATCTTCCTCGTCGTTCTGATTAACCTTTTCGCTAAAGAGAGAAACCGTATCACGTATAAACAAGTGAGCCACATGTTGAGCCAACAAATGATCAATACCACCTTCACGCAAATTTTGGTAGACCTTTTTGTCGTAGGTTAGAGGAACATCATTGTATCCTTCACCTTCCGGTGACAGATACGAATCTATAGAATCATAACGAGATTTTGCTATGCGGAATTTATTTTCCTTTAAGGGCTTTAGGCCTCTTTCTTCCGGAGTGCGACAATCCACCGAAGAGCTGATAACATTCCAACGACAGTCGGACTCTGTTAAATAGCCCCGGTAAATGGGTGAAGCTGCTGTTAGAGCCAACATAATGGGACACAATGGTGCCAATTGATCGTACAATGTACGAGCCTCTGTTATATTACACGCCTGGAATGTTAATTGCAAACAACAACAGCCCATGCCGAAACCCATGGCATCCAGTAATACTACATCTGGTTCCATAGAGGGACTACCCTCTACTGGTAGTTTAGTATTTTCGTCTTTAAATACTTTTAATTTTATAGCAATATTTTCGCCGCGGCGACTGCGTATATTGCGTGTCAAGGTCTTAAAACGTGGATGACCCGGATAAATGGCTTCATCTGGGAAATAAGCAGATCTAGCTGAACTGTTTGGATCATTCGGATTGGGATAATGTATGGGATGTGTAAATTCCTTACAACCTAAACGTGGAAAATTTGTTATGGACATGACACATTCATCATATTCCAACAGCTCGGTGACTTCTTCGCGCCTGTAACGCATATTAGCTTCCACTAGATTAAAGTGAGCCAGTAGGCCACCAAATGGTTTACCCGGAGTACCTTCAATCATATACGCTCCATATTCTGGACGCCATAATGATTTAACACCATTTGGATCGGCAGCTTCTTTTTCATTCAATTTGGCCAACAAATCTTCGGCCTTGAGAGAGACTCTGGCCAGTTTTTTATTCTCATCGAATTTGACAATAATATACTCAACTTCATCGCCCCATTTAAGTACATCACCTTGACGATCTTTTAATCTGTGATAGAGATTTATGAATTGTTGTATGCCATGAGCACGTACATGTTCAGCGTGAGCTTTTGTTTCTTCCCAGGACAAAGGACTGCCTTCAGTTAATAGCCCCATGGCTGAAATTAAAAAAAATTAAAGTAAAAAAATCCTATTATAATTTCTGTTTGCAAACGTTAAGTCAAGAGCCGACCTCTAACAGGAAGGAAATAGCAATAGTCTGTATTTTTATGTTTGTACCCGTATAACTTCCATTTCTCATTTTTAAAACGATTTTCAAAATTATTTTTTTCTTTGAAAGGGAACGCTTGCAGATTTTTTTTTCGAAAATCGGGCGGGAAAATTGACCACCCGAAATACTGAATATCGATTATTGGTTATTGATTATTTTAAAGTGTATGCTTGCAGTTTGAAGAGATTTAAGTGATCGGATTTAAGAAATCGGACGGTCAAAGTGGCTATTTAGTTTCGCCATTTATGGACCGATTTAAAATTTTTTTTATTTCAAAGGGCATGCTAAGTTAAGTTAAGTTTATTTGAGACTTCAACAACAAACATTACAAAGTAAATAATTAAAAATAGTATTATAAAGAAAACTTAAATCTATAATGTTTTGATAAAATGGTATTAATGTTAGACAGTAACAATCTTATCAATTTGTGAATATATACATATATATAACAATTTCTGTAAATTAAGTGCTTGCTCCCGGCACAATACATATCAGTTATATAAAAAAGAATGGACTTAAAAACTAGACTTAGAACTAAAAGAAATGGAAAAAAAGTTATATAAAATAATAATAAAAAAAAATAAAAATAAAATTAGCCCCTGTGGGCACCCGGAATTTTCGATACGTAAAATTTAGGCAATAAACTATTTACACAAGCGATTTAGTTTTCAACATATCCCAAGGGACAGTAATAGCTAGTGTTCAGCCAATTAAAACCCGCTTGATTATCAATGATGTTCTGAATTAAAACATTGTTCAGCGTGTGCAAAGAATTAATGAATCTTTTCATGAAATCAAATGCATAAGATGCCAAAGGTTTTACCCAAAGGTCATGCAAAAGTTTGTTGCTTTGAAAAATGTTTGACAGCCAGTTCGTCGATTTTCTAATTTTTTTTAAAAATTAAGTTGGTTTTTTGCAAGAATGATTTTTTGATTAAAGTTAAATTTAATTTAAGTTTTAAATTAATTTAATAATTGAATCAATTACTTATGTGATGATAAATGAAATATTCTTTTATGTGCAGTTTTCGTAATAGAAATAGTATTTTTTTCTATGAAATATTGCTAAATAACAATCTAGCGATCTTTTTGGTAGATTGTTTGTTAAGAAGCCTACATAAATGCTGGAGGATTATAAAGCAGAAATTATTGCGAGCAGCGCCTCCTCTGAAAGCAGTGGTGCTCTTTTCGAAGCACTGTCGTATAGATGCGAAAGTCGGGTTGGCAAAACCACTCAAATATGTGAGAATATGAAGGCACTTTCAATACACTTCAGTGACTAAATAGGACCCAAGTGGGTCAACGTAACATAACATCTGTCCCTCTCACTAATACAATGCAGTGCACTGATGTCAAACTACATATGAATATACTTGTATGTAGTATGTATGTATGTATGTAGGGTGAATGCTCCTAAAGTCGGCATGCACCAATGGTCGGCACTTTTGAGTTAAAAGTTAAATAAATAAGAATATCGGTATTATAAACACAAGTAGGACTGACTAAGGTTTATTTCAAAATAATCTCATTTATGTTTATGTAATACTTAAAAGTTGATGAGATGAGTATTTTGATCCTCAATACTATTCATTCAGTGACCACCTTTGAAAACGTGCGTTAATTTTTTAAAAAGTTTTTTAGAGCGAACGTGAACTTTAGCAACGTAGTATTCATATTTATATACATATATACGTTTTTTTTTACTTCGTCGGTTTCAACATGTTAAAGTTTGCATATTTATTGTTCCTAAAAAGAAATTTTTGATAAAAAATATTTTTTTAATAATTTTATTGACTGCCGACATTAGGAACACAATTTTTCTTGATTTCCAAAAGTCGGCATGGTGGTACCGACTTCCGTTGATACACTTTTTTCTCTCAAACTCTAGAAATTTATTAATTTTTCTTCTCTCTTTGCAATTGTTATAAAAAAAAGTTATTTAAAATGATTTTAGCCAACAGTCGGCATAGTTTTTGTTGAATATTTTAAGAACTGCCGACTATAGGTGCACGAGAATCCTGAAGTCGGCAGCAGCTAATACTGTTTTTCTTAACAAAAATCCAATGCCGACAACTGGGTCATAAAATGCCGAACTTAGAAAAAGGTGCCGACTACAGGTTCAAATCGTATGTTTAAGAGAAAACGAAATTTTATGAAATAAAATAAAAATTTAAATAAAAACAGTTAATTGAGTTTAAAACTATACCAATCACTTGGCAACAATAAACCATTGACAATCTAACATCATATTTACATTCATAAGAGCATCAATTTCAAAGTAAAAAAAAAGTTAAACTGCCGACTACTGGAGCATTCACCCTATACCCACAAATTTTCTTGAATGACATAAAAACTTATTTTTCACAAAAACAAAAGCTAATTTTGCTCTTAATACTTTCAAAGACTGCAATTTAATTTAAAAAAAAAACATACAGACAGTATTAATGATGAAAACTAAGTAATTTTTAATTATTTATGTCTTTTTATATAGTAATCGCCAAACTACGAAATTGCGTTTTATTTGTGCACTTCGGAGCGGATTCCAGCTTCGGTGTATTTACACATGTTCATGTTTAATTTTTCCTGATTATAATTTTACTTAAAACAACACACACATACACTCAGACACAAAACAAACAAAAAAAAATAATTAAATAAAATGTTCAAGTAGAAACTTTCACGGAAATAATTGAAACTGATCGAAGCTACTGAAAAAATATTCACGTTTAATGGAACTTAAATAAGAAACTATCGAATTCCTTAATCTAGCAACAAAACACAAAACTAAAGTATTATTTAATAAAATTTAATTACAACTGCATGTCAAACAAAGATTTACGAGAACAAATAATTAAAATATTTCTAAGTTTATAAAATACACAGCTTTGAGTCAAGAGAGAGAGAGAGCGGTCTTACGGGAATAAATAACAATTGAACTTTAGTTTAAAATGACAATTAAGTTTATTCACAGTTTGAATTTATAGCTGATTTTAGAGGAAAAATGCTAATGTAAAACTATGACTAACCCAAATCAATTTAAATTATACGATCGCAAGCTCACATGAAAATGTTAATTAAGAAATATGTATTGAGATAATTGACTTCAATATCTTAACTGATAACATCAATTTTTGTTTTATGCAGTTTCAGAGAAATAAATAGCGGTTCATATGTAGAAATTTAACGAGGGTCAGTCGAAAAAGCACAATTTTTTATATGCGATAGTCCGACATTAAAAGAACGAATCGAATGAGGAGGAACTAAAAGGATTTTAGTGAAACCGTTCTGTATTGCTGTATTGTCTACTTTGCAACTTATCTTAAATAAGTCTAATCTGTCACTTTTTAACTCAAATTTATCAACATTGTTAGTTTGCCAGTTCAACAAAACAGTTACCGTAAGATTTGATTTTAATGCTCGAAAGACCCAATGTTGTATGATTAATCGCAGCAAGCCATGGTACAATTATTACCTATTGCTGTACAAAAAATATTTATATTGTTTGCTGGGAGTTGCTGGAAGTTTTCTTACTGACTGTTAAAACAACTATGTAATAGTTCTTTTTTTTGACACTCAGTAACAAAACACCCAGCAAACAATATCCACATGTACATGCATACTGCACTTACCTAGTAATAATTGTACTATGCTCGCAAGCCTACGACCGAATATGATGCTTCATCTGTAAGAATTGGTGGTATAAGTATTAAGGAATCAGAAGCTCTTGGTGTTCTTAGCAGCGCAAGGTTCGACCAAATTCTTCAAGTCGCAAAAGATAATTTCAAGTGTCTCGATTTTTTTAAAACGGTGTAAGCTACTTCACTCCATCTGATTTCCTTACTATTTATGTCAGCTATATCCGACATAAAATGGAACACAACTCTCATGTAAGCGCCATCCTTTGCTTAATATATTTTAAAGATACACGATCGCAGAAGATCGTCGGTGACAGTAGGGTAGACAACTCTATTGATTCACTGGAGCATCGACAGAATGTGGGCTGCGTTTCACTGTTTTGTCGTTACTACAAAAGAATTCGCTCTAATGAAACCAGGGAACTTTTTCCCGAAAACCGCTCTTTTTCCGAACAACATGTTCTTCATTAATTGTGCATCCATTTGAGAGAATTCACATTTCAGCCAAACGATTCTCATGTGGAGTAAATCATAACTGATTCCCTTCACAGAACAAGAAATTAAAAAATATTTTTTACCGCAGCCGTTAAGCAGCTCTGGGCTGAAGAACAGCTCTCGCGTCATCGTAATTATTTCTTAAGTGCGGTCAGGCTTGCGTGTGTTATTCGGCCTTCGAGAGTTTTTCGTCTCGCTCGCACTGGATCAGTGATTTGCCACGGATAACCGTATAGTATTGCGGTTCTTTTGTGGAATTTCGTTGACAACCACATTGCTACTTCCTATGTGAAGGCATCATAGGTCGGGTATAGTCAGTCACAAAAACATTTTTATAATACTGTTAATAACATCATGGACATATGGTGTAGTTACCGGCGCCATTTTGTGCAACAATATTCTGCAAATTTACTTTGCAGAATATATACCAATAAATAAATATGTAAATAAATTTTTTACCGAAAAGAACGGCACAGAACGACATCGAAAAGTAAAAACTAATGAGTCCTTTAGTTCAGTCCTCAACCTTAAATAAGTATTTAAATATTGTGTTTCATATGCTCGTAAACAACAAATTATAAAAAATAATTTTGTAAAAATAAACCTTAAAAACAGCAATTAATAATATCGGTTTCCATATTATTAATCTTAATAGCAGGTACACATTTGTTGTTATTTCTCAAAAAATTGAATGTTCGTATTTCTGTGAAAATGTTTCAACGTTTTGCAGCGATTATTAAAATATATGTATGTGTGTAGGTATTTCTATTTATTTCGGACTTTCGAACACTTGTAAATAAATTGCTTTCAGTTTTTTTCAGACCACTATTTAATTTCTGTAAAAATAATTTGTTAAAGACGCAAATAACCTTGAACTCAAACGTCATTATAAGATACAGACAAAGGCCCGTCCGTATTCATAAAAAATAATTTGTATTTGAAATTTATTTTAAGACAAATTTTTCATACAAATTTTTCTTAAAATGGATTTCAAACCTAAATAATTTTTTTATGAATACGGCAAAAATAATATAAAGTGATTCATAAATTAATTTTGATTTGTATGTATGTAGTATGTATGTACATATAATAAAAATTATAAAATAATCTACATCGTATATTAGACAGGTCTTTTCAAATGCAATTTATTTTGTCAAAAAGCCGGCGTCAAATCATTATGAGATTCAATGAAAAAAAAAACGTAATAAATTAATAGGATTTTTTTCGATCTACATAAGTACATATATATTTACATATGTACATATGTTTGTACATAATATGTATGGTATTGCTCTTAATCAAAAATAAATTTATTTATATTGGACTAAAGTTCGTATTTATTAAGAAAGAATTTTAATAATTCTGTGATCATTTCTCATGAATAAAGAAATATTCATTATTTCCAACAACACGACAGAACATAGCAACATGATATTTTCGGTTATAAATATCATTAATATATATGTACATACTTACATATCGTCATATGAAACGTAAGACCATGTAACTACACTTTTTCGATTTTACAGAAGAGGGAAGAAGCTTAATAAAAGATTTCAGTAAGCAACCTGAACAAAAACGATTCTTCAAAACTTGCATAGAATTAACAGACTCACCTATATTTTGACCAAATATTATTTTTTGTAGGAACGTAGTACACAATATTCAATAAGAAAAACAAATTTTTTAATTTTTGTTACTTACAAACGTGGTTTTACGTTTCATATGACGATATGTATGCGAGTATTTACATATACACCCAATCCTGTTTTTACACGATACATACTTTCCAGCGACCACCGTGTAAAAAAAGTGGTGCAAAAAAAGTTATATTTGGTTATTTCAAAATTGAAGGTGGTCGAAAGGATTAATATTTCTACGAAACACCTAAATTTTACTTCTTTTTCTTCATACAGTGTTGCTTTAATTTAACTTTAAGACATGATATCTTAAAATATTTTATTTTTAAATAAAGAATTACATTTTTAAGGAACTAAATAACTCTGTATAAATAATATTTTGAAAAACTGAAAATTAAAAGCAAAAAAAAAATCAAAATATAATTTTTCGACCTTTTTTTATATATTTATATATTTCTTTAAATTAAGCATGAGGTCACTTTTTTTATAAAAATCATCCAAATTTATTTTATTTTGTTATTTGAATTGTTTCTTGATGTTTTCCTCCTGAAAAATTTACCCAAAGGATACGAAATATCAAGATAAAATAAATTTGGATGATTTTTATAAAAAAAGTAACCTCAAGCTAAATTTAAAGAATAATATAAATACAAAAAAAAATTCATTTATTGAAAGGAGTAACGAAATATCGATAATAAATTTAGAAGTTTTTTTTTCATATAAAAGTGGTCTCTCAAGCTCGTTAATTAATTAGAAAATCAAAATCGAAAAATTTGTTGTTAACAACATACAGAATTATGTTACCACATAATAAGTTTTGTAAAGTATGTTTAATCAAGTTATGAAAGTGTATGTCCTACCTAAACTGAAAATTCCCCAAAAATATTTTTACCCGTATAAAAAAAGACGTGTAAAAACAGTAAAATATTATTTTTGTTAACCGTGTTATTTCAAAATCGTGTACAAAAAAGATCGTGTAAAAACAGGATTGGGTGTACCTATGCTGAGAATATTTCTTAAACAAAAAATCAAACAAAACAACGTCGTTCATAATGTGTAGACCCACTTTTTCGGTGGAGTAGTTTGCATGCAAATTTGAGTATTCTTTATAAACAAATCAGTTAGTTGAGAAAATTGAGTACGAGAATTGTAATATTACAACATATTTTCTTTCCATAAACTAAAAAGCTCTGAAATTAATCATCAATAACTTCTTTCCATTCCTTATTAATTTACTCAAAAGCCTTTTTCCTTTCCAACTTGTTTATTTTGATTACGAAAAATTCTCGAATGAAAATATTTAAGAACATTTTACATTTCCTTCTCTTTTGATTACAATTAAATACATTTTGAGAAAAAAATTTTCAAAAACAGATTTCTGAAGAATTGTTTTATTTCAAACAAGAAAATTTTGTCCGAAACAACATTGTCTACAGAAAATTTTTCTTAACCAAGATTACTAAATAGGTGCACCCGCAAGGCAATTGAATCTTTCATACAACGACTTCAGAAGAAGTTTCAAAATGAAGAGGAGGAAGAAACTGTTAAGCACCTCCTCTGTCCTATTACAGAACGATGTATCTAGATAATTCGATTCTACCCCAACAAGTAGACCTTGTGGAATGCAAACTAAAAGGAATAAACTTGTTTATTCGTATATCAGGTTGGTTTAACACCAACCCTAACGATGGATAGGGTGTGACTTCTCTCCTCAAATCCACATCAGGCATCACAAAGGGACCAATTTCTGGACCGCAAAAAATGTATAAAATATGTTGATACACACAAGATAATTCATAAAAAAATTCCCGAAACAAAACTTTTATACAACAAACAAACCGTTCGAAAAGGCGTATCTGTTTGAATAGACAGAATACAAAGGTAGTGAAAGTGAAATACGAAAAGTAAACTTTTCATTTTTGATGTTCTGGAAAAGTAGAGTATATTTGTATTGAATATTGAAATTCAAATGTAAAAAGAAGAATGCAGAACATAAAAAGTTTTAACTGAAGTGATTTCAGGTGCTTTTTTAACATTTTACATACATATCGTCACCTAAAATGCAAAACAACGTATTATCAAAAAATTAAAATTTAAGTTTTATTGATTACGAATTACTACATCATATTACATACTTGTGTGCAAAATTTCAAGCTTCTGTTAAGAAAAACAAAAAATTTAAAATAACCTATCATCAAGTGAATGATTTTATTAAACAAAAAAAAACGTTCATCATCAGTGTTGTCAACTATTTAAACCAAAAATACGCTGTCCTTTTGCACAAAATTCGCTAGAAAGACCGTGAAAATATGATTTCAATATTTCAAACAGTTTCCGTGTTATACATTTTTTTGTTTCTCCTGTAAACTTAAGAAAAGAGATGTTACGTTATTTTGCATTTACGTATCGAAAATTCCGGGTGGCCCCACAGGGGCTAATTTTATTTTTATTTTTTTTATTATTATTTTATATACCTTTTTTCCCGTTTCTTTTAGTTCTAAGTCTAGTTTTTAAGTCCATTCTTTTTTATATAACTGATATGTATTGTGCCGGGAGCAAGCACTTAATTTACAAAAATTGTTATTATATATATTCACAAATTGATAAGATTGTTACTGTCTAACATTAATACCATTTTTTCAAAACATTATAGATTTAAGTTTTCTTTGTAATACTATTTTTAATTATTTACTTTGTAATGTTTGTTGTTGAAGTCTCAAATAAACTTAACTTAACTTGCATTTTATGACGATATGTAGTAAAATATTACCAGTTTTATTAAAAACAAATTGAAATTAATTATTGAGGGATATAGCTAGTTCCTATGTTCATTTCACTGTTGCTAATGCAGATCATCAGGGAACTTTACCCAAATATTTCTTAGAACAACTGGAGCTACATATTATATTAAACTTTCATTAAAGCGAATGAAAAGTTTAAACAATATCAAAGTTGTAACAAGAACTCAATAATCAACCAATTGTTTTTGATTTCTTACTTTACCAATTTAATTTCACTTCAAAGTGGAATGTAGAACATACCGGTATATGTACTCGTATATAATCTTAGGTATAATTTTAGGACAACATATGTATATAGGTTACGTGAAATTTTAATTTTCTCAGTATTTTTCCAGTATTTTTGAGATTACAATAGTTTTTAAGCGTGGGTCCAGCGTGAATGTTATTCATTACAAAATGGCAAACCAAACTAACCACAAAACAAAGATCAGCTATCAAATCGGTTGTCAAACAAAGCACTGTTGCAATTCAAAATTATATTGGACTTAAAAACACCCATTAAGCGGCATAATAAATACCTTCTCTGTGACGCATATCTGTTTATTATTCACAATTTAAATAGTAATGATTAGCGGCTGCTTATAATTACAAAGAATTCTAAAAAAAAACATTCTTATCTAAATCATAAACCTTAAATGCTTTTCAAAATAAATAAAACTCAACTATAAAATGATGATGACGAAGCCTTATAGTTTTATCTCTTATTGCATTGTATAGAATTATGAGCCACACACGATTGGCTAGATTAAATCAGTTATTAGGTCTGTTATTTGCTGCATTCGCCGATAAAATTTTTGTCCGCACAAATTTTTTTCAAATGTAGTTTGAAGTCGCTTTTCTTGAGAGGGAGAGAAATAATTTTTTTCGGGCTACTCTCAATTCGAATTGGTTTAATCATGATATAACAAATAAAGTCATCATCCCGTTAGTACAACAAACACATATATATTTTCTGACTGTCAAACAAATTCCGCAAATAAAAAATATTGTTTACGTTTTTTTTTCATATACAGTTTCACATTCAGAAAATACTTACTTTAGAACTGATTTACATCTTGTTTTTAGGTAATTATTAACTGCCAGGCCCACGATGTCACACGTATTCGTGCTTTCGTACAATTACATTAACAAAAACAAAATTTTAGAATTTGTTTTTGTTTTAAATGTAATGGTACGAAAGAACGAATACGTGTGACATCGCGGGCCTGGCAGTAAATTTATTATTCGAGATAGGTCTCGATATCTTTTTGAATTCTTTGAAACCCCCTCAACAAACAAGCCCAAGTTTTAGTTTTCATAAATTACCTTGGAAATAATTTTGCATTCTTTAGTTCATTAAGTGAAGCACTTGTCTTTTATTATTTGTTCTACAGAATTTGTAGCTGATTTTTATTTTTTATTTATGTATAATAACCTTGATATTCCGGAACATTTTTTTTAAATGAGTGAATCGTGCTGCAAAAAAATTTCAATTAACAAAATTTTTGCCAAAAAAAATGTTTGAATCCACATCCCTAACGCCTGGACCGAATTTGATTTGATTCAGTGATAAAGTGTTTTCTATTAAATGAATGGATGATACCATTTCAAAACGAGTCGAAATTAGGCATTTGGTTAAATCAATGATATTAAAACTCATCGTCAGAGTTTTTAAAATTGTTAAGTTTATTATATTTTTATTTTCGATTTGATGTCTGTCTGTCTGTCCGTACGTCTTTCTCTAGCTTGGTATATGTATGTGTGTTTTTTCGCAATAATTATTTAATCTTATTTTTGAAAAGTTAAATCTTGCCTACTCGCTTGCTACAACTATTTACTACAACTAACAGATTTTTTACAATTCCCTAAAGTCCGAAAAAGGTCAGGAGAATGTCAAATATTGCCGACAGGGACTAGACAAACAAAAGCTTATTGTTTGGTCTTGAATTGATGTGACGCCGACAAATAGTTACAGAATAAGAGTGTTGTGTTTCAACTTAATTTTTGTTCTGGTAGCAGTCATTTTTTCCATACTCTTTACTTTATTTTACCAAAGATTGATGAAAACATTCAACAAGATATATGTATATATTATAATTTTATTTGAAATGTAAAAAAATCAACTACCTACATAAATACACATGTATGTATGTATATATTTGTTCAAAGTTTGAAAGATTTTATTTTTCACAAATTACAAAGTATTCTTCTCCCTGGTGATTAGTATTTCTGTATAGATAGAGAAGAAATAATATTTAATAAGTATGTACATATTATGTATGTATGTATATAAGTGTATATATGTATCTTCATTTGTTTGAATTTGCTGATCACAGAAATGGCTATCAAATTAAACAGATAGGTATTTTATATATATAGAAGAGTATGATGAAATAAAGTGAGATTTGCAAAAAGAAAATTACAAGTGCCATACAATGGAAAAAGTCATACGAGGTGTGTTAAGAAATTAACGGGTATACATAAAAAATAATTGGGGTTGCACAATTTGACCAGCCAAACAGGCTAAAAAGTTAGCCAAGTAAAGTAGCTTGCTAACAAGCCTAGCCTAGCCGGCTTAACTGGGTTAACCGACTATATTATCTAACAGCTAAACCATTTAATTTGCTACTTTAGCTGCTTGACGATTAGTGGGTTCATTCGTAGCCTAGGGCTGAAGCAGTGAATATATGTAGGGGTTGTGCAAAAGATTTTATGGTCACAGAACGTGGGGCCCATTATAAATAGACAGATATGTATGACCATAAGAAAGACCACTTGTTGAATTAAGAATTTAAAATACAAATATAAAAAATGGTGCATTTCGCTGTTTTCACATTCTAAGGGTCATTAGCGTTTGAGTATTGCTTTATTAAAAAATATGCAAATATGTATGTATGTAAAATTTAAATGCATTTCTACATATACATACATAGACCTATAAAAATATGTACATATGTATGTATGTATGTACATTTAATAATGAACAGTAGTAGACCAAACCTTTTATGTATAACCAATTTTGATCTAGCCACCATACGTTCCCCTTCGGATTTGTAATTCCCTGCTTTTGAAATATTTACATACACTAATTGCAGCAATTTCAGATGACGAGAGTTTTTGTTTTTTTTTAAATAATTATAGCTATTTCCCGCTTTTCTCGAACGTATAGTGCCGGCGGTCGTCCACTTCTCTGTTGATAAACACACTCTGAGTTGTTTTTAAAGTGATTTATTATATCAGTAATAGTGGTACGTGGCAAACCTACTAATGTGCATATTTCCCGAATATTTTTCTTTTTTTTATACGCATTTAAAATTATTTTTCGCCATTCTAGTGTCGTTTCTTTCCTTTTTTACTCATTTTTAATAACCACGCGGCGTTTGGCGAACTTTTTTAAACAACTACCATTATTAAATTGTGGGAGATCAATCTAAAAGTTACAATATTACACAGATTTATTTTCAAACGAGTTTTAAGGGGCAAAATGGATTTCATTTAAGTATAATATACATCCATATATGCTGGAAGATAAGCTAAGATCCAGCGACGGTGACTTTTGTCCACAGCAAATATTCACTACAAACATTAAATACCTATTTAATTTTGTAAATAAGCTAAAGGATAAAAGAACTGTTTTCACTGAAATAAAGTGTTAATAAATTATAGTTGTTGTTGAAAATACAATATATTGGGTTTCAATTATTTTTGGGGCGTGGCAGCTCTTCAAACATTCTAGAGACCAAATAACGGTGACTTTTATCCATCTGTCTACACATATATGTACATATATTAACCATCATAGGAAATAAATATTTGACCTTAACAACAATTTCAAATTTAAACACAAGCTTATTAATGTTTGGTTTCTTTTTAATACCTTTTTAGTCGTATTATTTTTAGAAATTGTTTCCAATAATATACATACATACATATGTATGTATGTATTTATTTACTCGTACTATCAAGGCTAAAAAATTAAAAAAATAATTAACAAAAAGCAGAAAAAATCGAATACAACACAAACATGAACATACATATGTACACACACTAATACATCCAGACACATTCTTACTCTGCGATAGTAAATATGATTACAAAAACAAAAAACCCCCAACAAACAGAAAATTGAAACGAATGTCAAGGTTACGAATACAATCAAAATAAACATATTGACTTACATACACATACGAGTATGTTCTATCAATGAATGGTATTTAAGTCAATTTCAAAATTTCTTCTCGTACTTTACTTCGTCAAGTTTCCTACATCCCTCTTCTCTTCTCTGATTGCTTTTACACAATCTTATTTACAAGTGTCAACTTTCACAGAGAAATGTGAATGTACTTAACTAGTGGCGTGTATTTTTCATGGATACTGAAGAGGCTGTATTTCTTTTTTAATAAGCACAACGTAACTTCGATATTTATTCAAGCAGCTTTCGTCAAACATTTTTTTTTATATACGAGTACATATGTATGTATGTACATACGATTTCTTTTGAACTTTGTATGCATGAAGATGCAAATCTTTCGTCATAATTCGCTGCGAAGTGGATTTGGAGACACCAATTTGCTGAGCTCGGTTTCGAATTGAGGTGGATGGAGTTTGAGCGACATCATCACGTACAGCTGTGACATTTTCGGTCGATCGACCTGGTCGATGGCGCGTTGTTGTCTTTACATCACTAACAGACCCAGTTTCGGCAAATTTATCCATTAATCTCTTTACAGTTGACTCTTTTGGAGCATTATTGTGACCCCAAATTGATCGCAATTTGCGAACTGTAGCCGCAAAACTTTCACCATTTTGGTAAAACAATTTCACAATGAGAATGCGTTGTTCATTCGTGTAGCGCTCCATTTTTACTAACCTCGTACCTTCTACTAGCAAACAATAACAATTGTTCAAATGTCAAACAATGACACTTCGAATGTTGCCAGATTTAAAAATTGCGTTCTTGTTGGGACACCCTTTACATTAGGGGTATAACCAAATTTCGGTCCTAGCACTACGCGATATTGTGTTATTTACGAAAGCAATTTTATTGGGTCGTTTGAAAATAAAAACCGCACCCACAAAAGCGATTTTCTAAAATCCCTAAAGAAAAAATTTAATAAGTAAATTTTTAATATTTTATTAATAAATGGGAAAAAGTTAAAGTTTCTTAATTATTAAAGGACATGAATTTCATATTTAATGTGCGTGAGTTTTTGGCTAAATGTATAAGTACAAAAATAAAAAAAATAATTTTCCAACTTTACCGCGTTTTGTGGGTGGGTGACCTTTTTTGAAAACCGCGAAAAATTAATATCATTTTTTTAATAGTTTTCAATGGACTATTCGACTATGCTAGGGCCATTTTGATATTTGCAAAAAATGGGAATAAGTTATACCCCTAATGTTCATATGTATGTACTATATTCCCGTATATATTAAATGTTTGGAAGGAAGGAAAACTAGTAAAATACAAACTCAGGAAATGAGTTGATAGAAATGACAACTCAAACTGCATACACCTAAAACAAATATGTTCTGTAAAAAACAAACAAGCGGTTATCAGCGTTGTCAACTTTTGAATTTCACAAAGCACCCAAATCGAGAAAAACTAATTAAGCTATTGCATAGCTTTTATCGCGGCCTTTGAGCTTGGCGACCGAATCAAGAAATTCCGTAACGAAAAAAACCTAACACTAAGTTTGTTTCTTAAGTCTTTTGTTTTTTAAGTATTTGAATCGCCTAGCGTATGTTAACCCCTAAAGTATGCTATTGATTTCATTAATATACAGTATTGCTAGAACAGATTTTTACATGTAGGAAAACACAAAATGGCGGACTTACGAGCAATCGTGGTTGACAAAAAATGCTATGCACAAACAAACAGACAATTCGTAGGTTTTTAAGTGGTATTTTCCGGATATTTAGAGGATATCAAGTCTCAAAATTATGTTTCTTATTTCAGCTACCATAAACCTATAGATTCAATGATAAAAATTCCTGAATAAAAATATATTAAACGATATTAACTTCTCAATTCTCATTCAATAAAAGAAAAAAAAATGTTTTCTTATTGGTCACCACGCTCAAAAAGCGTAACATGAATTAATATCAAAGAAAAAACTTGAATTAATATCAAAGGAGTGCTACACGTCTTTTTTTATTTTTTATTTTAATTTATAAAAATTCATTACATGGGGAAGAAAAAAATGTGTTACTGGCGTGGATAACTAAGAAGTTTAGTAAAAAATTTTTATTTAAAGAAAATATTTCTCTTCGAAAATAAAATACTTTTTATGTTTAGTCGAAAACTCTACAAAGTAGGATTTCGGATTCTGAAAATACATTACTGTTGCAGAGATTAATACATATGTATGTATGTATGTATATTTTAATTCGACTAGATTCTTTTTCAGCCAAGTTATTTTTAAACTTTCTAAACAGAGCAAACTCGGAGCTGGGAGCTCAATCTCGAGAACAGAGTAGATGCGCTAAGAATTTGAGCCTCAACACATTTCTTATGCATCGGCGAAAAAATTGGTCAAGATTGTAACAAAAGCCTTTTGATAGCTACTGAATCAGTCAAACGCACAATTCATCTTGTCAATAGCTTTTTTCATACTCAATTTTTCGTGCATAATGGAAAACACTAAACTATATCGGGAAGCAATCGGATGTCTTGAGTGAGAACACGTTTAATTGATTTACCCAATTATATATAGTCCTAATCGCTGATGCAGATGTACCATAGAAGTCTTTAGTGAATGCATGAAATGTTTTCTATTTTCCGAAAAATTTTACGGTCATATTTTGCAACTTGAAATTTTTTAGAAACCTACTTTATTCTCAATTCTTAATGCTCTTTAAATAATTCTACAAAGACTTATTCACTTCCTTTCGTTATTTATGATATCGTTTTTAAAAATTGTTTATTTTTCTCTTAAATAAGATTTCGGGTTAGTAGTTTTTAATCCAAAGTGATTATTATTTTTTGACTAATGTTCTTAACATTTTTAGTCAGAAAGAATTGGACATGAGACAATATTTCAAAGGAACAAGGGAAAATTTTAACACCAATTAATTTCAACTTACACGGCAGAACAGAAACAACGTTGTTCTTCGGGAGCCGCTACACTCCCATCATCTGTGTTCATGTGTGTTTCCATGTATCTGCCATTGTTTAGGTGGCTCGGTTGAATGTGATTTCAAATTTGTATTTGTACAAATAATGTATAGAAAAAACATACGAGAGTTATTTTTATTATTAGTTGTTTTTGCAGTAAACACTGCTTTACCACTATCAATATTCAAATTTTACCATCACTAATTAACGTTAAATTAACCCATTGTTACACGTTGGTTTTATCTCATGTATCATTTTTCTTTCTAAATTTTGTTTTACTTAAGACGAACTTTTATGGTTTGATTAATACTTAAGTATTATTGCTTTTTGTTTTTTGTCAACTAGTTGAGTGTTTTTATTTTTTTGATCAATTTTAACTAGTTATGTGACAGCAAACATTGCAAGGCTCAAGCCAGTAGCTAACTGTTTTTATTTAAAGTGATTATTTTCCGTGTTATACGTTATTTTTACGATGAGTTTTTACCCTGAATTTTTTAGTGTTAATTGGCTACAGAAAGAAAGAATTGAAAAAGGTAGGCACAAAACACAATGTGTACCTATCTATCTAAGTATGTATAGTGGGCCCCACGTTTTGCGAACATAAGATCTTTTGCATAGCCGCTTTATTTACTGTTTTGGATCTGCGCTACAAATGAAGTCAATCACCTTGCTTATATTCTTCCTTTAGAGTCAGAAAGTGTTGTCTGCAAGGAATTTAGCCCTGTGATATCGCAGGTCAGGGTATGCACACAATACATACTCTAAAGTCTTGTCGCACAAGTTGCAGAGCACAATGTGTAAACTGGATATTGCTAATGTAAAAAGAATCGCAAAAAGTGCACCGAGCACTGACTCGAATTTGAAAAAGCACTAAGTTGACAACGTTATTTGCGATGTAGTTATAAAATAATACAAAAACAAAATAATCAGAAAGTGATAAAAGATAGCAAATTTAATTACTGCATACATACATACATATGTTTATAAATTATGAATGTACATATGTATATAAAATGTATACGATATATCGACCCCTGTGCGCAAAATTATCGTATGTTACATTTTTTTCGAAATCGAGTTTTTTATTCAAATCGGTTCTAAATCTATTAATTCAGCTGTTGACAAAATATTATAGCGATAAATATAATAGTTATGGAGATAATACAATGCACATTTTATCGTATGTAACAGTTTTATAATATATAATAGTAATAAAAACGTTCTCCTGTAAAATTTAGCTTTTGTAACATACAATAATATCGCTCACAGGGTTCGATATGTTGATAAATATGTATGTATGTATTTTTATTAACTACACATACAGTAATTTTCCGATTTAACGAACATTCGATTTAATGAACATCGTATTTAACGAACACCCAAATATTATCTACTGAGGACCTCTTATATTACGAACAAATATTTTATTTTGTACTCGGTTTAACGAACAAATGTAAAATATATCAGCTGATGATTTGCATAGATGCCTTGAAAATAAGCCTTTACCCGATGATGAATGCGATGATAAAATTTTTAAAATGATGAACAGCTTGATGAAACAGAAATTCTAGAGCCAAAAATAAAATACGAATATGTCATTAAGCACTTACAGTCATACCTAAATTAGAGCGTTGAGCGTCGCGTTAGCACAGGGTACGTATTTTCAGTACATTCAGAGAAATTTTTTTCTTAGAATATATCGTAAATACGTACCCTGTTGCTAACGCGACGCTCAACGCTCTAATTTAAGTATAATTGTTAGAAGTTTGTACTAAATGGGATTAGCAAAACAATATTAGTAGCAAAAGTTAAATGCTTTTGAGAGAGTTTCAATAAGACATCCATTCCAAGAAAACACATTGTACTTAAACAGTTTTAAGAATAATTTATATTTGTATTACAGTGTTTTTATGAATTTTTCATTTTCTTTATACATATTTTTAATGAAATATTTATTTTAAATTACTATGACTTTAATAAAATATTAATAAAATGTTGTACAAGGGTTTTGAATAAAATAGACGACACTATTCATTTTTAATTCAGTACTGGATATAACGAACAATTCACTTTAACGAAAGCAAGCCTGACAGCAATTAGGTTCGTTAAATCGAAAAACTACTGTACATACACACATATTAGAGTCCAACCGATTAATTGGCTTCGAAATCGTTCCAAAATTGGTATTCGGTCAATATGTAATTGGTATTCTAAACTATTTTTGCCAAAGGTAAATTTTTGGCCAAATCAAATGTATGTTTGTGCAAATCAAATGTGAAGAAAAAAAATCAAAATGAGATAAGTATGTAATTTAATTGACTTCTTATTTCAATACGCATTCTTTACGTATATATTCGCAAAACAATCTATTTAGAATAAATTTTATAAATATGCATATTTATAAGCAAATTTAATAAAAGCTAAATAATTTCAAAAACATTTATACGTGTTGCCGTTTTATGCATTAAATAAAAAATCGGCTTCGGTTTGGCCGAATTTTAAAATGTTGGCCAAACAGCGTCTTCTACTTCGGCATCGGCCCAAAAAAGTGACTTCGGTCGAACATTAATTCTCATACAACATTAATACTTTACTTAAATTAAATTAAAAAAATTTTTATAAAAGTATAGACAACAACAACTGCAAAACAAAAGGCAGTTAAAACGACAACAATTTTATGGTTTCAAATCTTGTAATTACGACTAATAACGATTTGTAATTTTCCAAGGCCAGTCAGTGAAAATGTTTATTAACGTCTATAACTTTTATATGTAAGTATGTATTAAAAAAAACATGATAGATTAGATTTAGTATTGGAGTATTTGTTTTCTATTTGACTATAAGCGCTGTATTGCGTTGCTACCGCTAATAAATGTTTATATTTTCACATTGTAAATTGCCATGGACAGTCATTGCACTTTTCATTATTATAACTTAATTTCGTCTCGTGTGGACTAATGGAAATTTTATAAAAAGCACCGATGGTAAATCATTCAGTATAATTTTATACTTAATCTCGGTTCAGACTATGAAAGTTTTCTTTCAGAAACTCTTAGTTTGTGGGTGAGAGGGGAGAGAAGATTTGGAAGTAAACGATTTCATGTTCTTTGAAATTCTCTTGTGTTTTGTAATTCATAATTGTCAACCTGATGTTGGCTTTATTTTAGATTTTCTTTTACTTTTTTTTAATTAAAATATTTTATTCACGAATCTTATGCGAGTAAGCTAAATAAGGAACAATGTAAACGTACTACAACAATTAAATCTAATAATTGAATAAGGAAACTGTTAATAATACCGTATTGAGGAAAATATCTCACAAAAACCTCTTACAAACTTTCAAGATATTATAATGAAATTTAGTAAAACAATCGCTAGAAGATTCTTTTTAACAAAAGATTCTTTTACTTTTGTTTATGGTGGTGACGGCAAAAATTTATGTACAAAAAAAATAATGTCAAACAAGAAAAAAAAAAATTTAGAATTTCATTACCAAAAATTTCGATGTGTAGACTCGAGTGAAAGTTTAAGAAAGAGAATTAGAGAAAATTTCAGAAAGAAATGTATTGTGAGATACATTCGCGAAGAATTTCGCCACAATGATGTCGTGATCTCATTCACTTCACGTATAAAAAATAAAGTCTGTTGATCCAAATACTGACTCTATCTAACTTTTTGAAGAATCTATTATATAAATAGGCAAAGACAAATTTTTAGATCCCTTTTTCTTCTTTGTTTTGCCACCCGATTTTCTTCATTCTTTTACCAAATGGTAAACATTGTTCAGCTTTAGTGACCCGACTATATATTATTTAAATCGGTTCAGTATTAAAGGAATAAAAGGGTGGTAAAGTTGACACCACTACAAATGCTAAAAATACAAACGTGCATTCACTTATGTAAGTAAGTATTGGTTCAAGTAAAGCAATGAGAGTGCTAAAAAGATTTTTTCTCTTCTTATGAGTGAAGTTGAAAAAGAAAAAGAGATCAGAATTGAAAAAGATGAGAATTAAATATGGGTGTACACGTTCATTACGCATGGATGTGTTAGCTTCAAGAAAAAACTTAACAAAATAAATGTGCGTATTTGCATGCAATTTTATTTTGTTTATTATTTATTCCATGGGGAAGTGAATGGAAAATCAGGTAGTTTTTTTCTCTTTAAATTAATGCAACTATACTAGGTATACGTTTAAACTGGCGGTCGAAATTCGACCACTAGGCGCACTCTAGTAATTTTAAATTTCTTTAACATTTTTACAACTTGTCGAAGTCTAAATCGAAAATTCGACAACCGTAATAAGGCCCATTATTTCGTGGTTTAGAGAAGCATTATTAAATAAATGCTAAATCAAAGTTTTATCATTTAAAGCGACATTTATTCTTACAATCAATAGTTATTAAACAACCCATATTAGAGGACAACGTTTGAGAATTTGTTGAAAACATTTACGAACACATATAGGGCCACTGTTTTTTGTAATATTTATAAATGATTTGCCGTTAGTCTTTGATTTTGCAGTGTCTTTTATTTGCTGACGATTTGAAATTGTACGCCGAAATTTCTGAACTTCACGATTGTGTTAAGCTGCAAGCCGATCTAGACAAACTATCAGTTTGGTGTTCAAAAAATTTTATAAATATTAATATATCTAAATGTTGTGTATTATCATACTCTCAAGTTTTAAGTCCTATTATTTTTGATTACACAATCTGTAGCTCGCCGCTTAAACGGGTATTTGAAATGAAAGACTTAGGAGTTATTTTTGACACAAAATTAAGTTTTTCTAGTCATATTGATTATATTGTCTCTAAAGCTTATAGTATGCTTGGTTTTATAAGAAGAAATTCAAGAGAGTTTAAAGACGCTTATACTCTAAAATCTTTGTATGTATCTCTGGTCAGAAGTGTCTTAGAATACTGCTCAATTGTGTGGAATCCATATTACACATGTTATTCGAATCGTATTGAGCGTGTTCAAAAGCTATTCACCAGAACTGCTTTAAAGTTAATATGGCCTTATGACCTACCATCATATGATATCAGGAGAAAGTTTATTGGTCTTCAAGCGTTGAGCGATCGTAGATCCTACTTATCGATAATGTTTACCTATAATGTTTTATCACGGCATATAAATTGTCCTGAAATTTTAAATTTATTCTCTTTATATAGCCCCCCAAGAATTTTGCGAAATAATCGTATGTTTGAGGAAGATATTCACAGAACAAACTACTCATTAAATGAGCCTATTGCAAGATGCTTACATCTATGTAATAGCTTTACTCCAATCTTAAACTTTAGATTAAGTTATAGTATATTTAAGATACTTTTATTTAAATATTATAATTAGTTAATAGTAATCTGTAAGAATTTAATTCTGTAGATGAAATGAAATAAATAAATAAATTATGTTACCTTTTCCGAACCATTTGCAAGTTTTTCTTAGAAAAAATATGCATGTTTCTCAAATTATTTTCAAATTATCTGCTGCAGACGCTACATAGACATTACAGCAATATTGTATTCAAATCGAACACGCTTGTTTGCTGGGAAATATACAATATGTAATGTAATATGTTTGTATGTATATAAATTTCCAACATATTTTGCATGTAAATTGTAAATTGTAATACAATGTTTGTTAATACATTTGAGAATAGTTTTTTCTCTCGTGTATTGGTATGTAAACTAATGTTTTAAATATTTAATGTGAAAAAGAAAATTTGAGTCATACAAAAAATGCCAATCATTCAAACGTTTTACTGTTGTAGCACAATATCCGCACAAGTATTACTGACTACTCTATTTTATTTATTTTTTTCATTTGTCTGTGAACTGAAAAATGCAAATGTTTTGATTTTTCTATTTCGAAATCTGCTTCGAACTGAAAAAGTATTCGTCAAGCTCCGTTTACACTATACAATATGTTTGGGCAAAATTTGAAAATATACGACGAGGTTTTTTTCACTTTGTTTGAAATGTAAATATATGTTGGACCGATGTGTCAGCTAAGATCCTAAATCCGGAAAAGTTTTTATTGCGAATATTTTAGTTGTTTTTTAAGCAAACTTTTCTTTTATTCCCAAAATGCTGAACAAGCAAAAGTGAAAATAAATAAATAGACCATTAAGGTATCAACAAGTCGTTACAGATTGTTTGAATATTTATAAAATATACATACAGCCATATACATATGTAGTTATTTAGTTTTTACTTTTGGCACCAAACAATTGTAGCACGCGATTCTCTAAAACGATTTCAAAGAATCATTATGAAAAGAGAAAAAAAAATTAAAGAAAAATTTATTGAATTGTTCTAATACTTTACAGTGACGTCTGTCTATTGACGGTGTCCTATTTATAAATGTTTGTTTTTCTTTTCTTGGGACCTACAAGAAGAAAAATACTATCAATAGCGGACAAGTATAACCACTTTCTTCGCAACAGAGTATTCTGAATTTATTTTTACAAGTTTTAGTCCACGGCTAATAGCGATTCTACAACAAATTACAACACCAAAAAACACACGCATTTTGTTGGTAGAAACGTACACGGTTTATGTAAAAATGTATTGTCTGTGTGACGCACACATTCTCAAATTTACTAAGTCTGCTGTGTTATTAGCGTTACCTGGTATTATTGCACCATGAGCCAAACCTAAATCAGAGCGTCAAGCGTTTTGTTCTATCTGTCAAAAATTCTCATATTCATACAATATGTATGCACGGCATACATAGTGCGGCGTCTACGCTTTGCAATTGGACAATCGGATTTTCACGCGTTAAGTGTGTCTTTTTGTGTTATTTATTATTGATACAAAGTAAAGGCAATTTAGCTGGTTTTAGGTCAATTTAGCGGTTGGTCTTCATTTGTATTTATCTTTTGTGGGTTGTGTTAAATAAGACTAGACTATCCAGCGGTCGACTCAATCAACCACATTCTGGAAATTAATATTAAACATTTACATAAATACATACGATAAAATACAAAAAACTAAAAACATTCTAAATAAACAACTTAAAACTCTGTCACATTTTTTTGCAAAAGCAAATTGGACAAAAAACAGACATGGACACTTTTTTTATTTTTCAAGTTGAATCTGATACATGTGTAAAAAGTGTGTTATTTATTATCGATACAAAGTAAAGGCAATTTAGCTGGTTTTAGGTCAATTTAGCGGTTGGTCTTCATTTGTATTTATCTTTTGTGGGTTGTGTTAAATAAGACTAGACTATCCAGCGGTCGACTCAATCAACCACATTCTGGAAATTAATATTAAACATTTACATAAATACATACGATAAAATACAAAAAACTAAAAACATTCTAAATAAACAACTTAAAACTCTGTCACATTTTTTTGCAAAAGCAAATTGGACAAAAAACAGACATGGACACTTTTTTTATTTTTCAAGTTGAATCTGATACATGTGTAAAAAGTGTGTTATTTATTATCGATACAAAGTAAAGGCAATTTAGCTGGTTTTAGGTCAATTTAGCGGTTGGTCTTCATTTGTATTTATCTTTTGTGGGTTGTGTTAAATAAGACTAGACTATCCAGCGGTCGACTCAATCAACCACATTCTGGAAATTAATATTAAACATTTACATAAATACATACGATAAAATACAAACAACTAAAAACATTCTAAATAAACAACTTAAAACTCTGTCGCATTTTTTTTGCAAAAGCAAATTGGACAAAAAACAGACATGGACACTTTTTTTGTTTTTCAAGATGAATCTGATACATAGATACATGTGTAATAACTGTGCATGTGTTCGCAGCAACTTTAAACGCTACTATCTCTCTAAATATCGAACCGATTTAAATATTTTGTGCACATCTATGTACAAACACCGTTTAAAAACATATAAATCTTTCCAAAATCGGTTCAGTATTACCACGTTGGCGCTTTTATTTAAGCAAGTCATTTCAGCCTAAAAGCTAGACATTGGAAAACGCTATGCTTGACGGTAATTTAGTTTGGTCCGTAAAATGATGTTTTATTGTAATTAAAACTTGTTTTCAGCTAAGTTAGGCATGTAGTGTGTACATATATTTAATACTTTTATTTTTAGAATAACAAACAAAATTGTAATATAAAATTTTTATAAATAAAATTATTTAAGGCTGGAGCTAGCATTTAAAAAAAAACGTTTAAGCTTTTAGAACGTTATCTTATTAGTAGTGACATGCCATGAAAACCTCTATTTGAGAGGGATAGTTGCTCTAGTATACGTACTCGTACTTTAGCAGGGTTCGGTGTTTGGTGTTTGAAATTGCAACAGCTAATCCAGATACATAAGACAGATTTTTTTAAATTTATTTTCCGACTAATTTGTGAGACATTTATTTTTTCAATTTTACTGTTTTATTTTCTTTTAAGGATTTATTGGCTTTTTAATTTTGGGGTACAATTACACCCAATTCGCACGATGTTAATCATCGGCTGCTGAGCAGCATATGAATTGGGTGTGTGTAGCTCAAGGACGGCTAGAGACGATTGATCTTTTAAAAAAAAATAAAACCATACAGTATAATTGGTGTGCAATTTTTTATATTGTACAATAATACTGCCAATGTGTACGTCATATTAGAAAGCAACGCCAATGTATTGGAAAACAAATGAAAAGATTTCATTGGTACAATCAAGAAATGTGTGCAATGTGCTGGTAATATTATTTTCCCTTGTTTAAAAAAAATGTTTCTTAATATATTTTTGATATTTTATATTCATATATATTTTTTTGTTTTATACTGCATAAACAAAAGAATTATAAATAAAACATGTAGATATTTTTAGTTAGTTTATAAAAAAAATTAAGAATTTTATTTTAGAAACCCATAAATATAAATATAACATATAAAGAATAAAATTAATTATTTTTCACATGGAAATTAAAAAGTTTTTTAAGTTGAATGTTGAAAATATTAAATTAAAATTCATTCGCCATATGCAAAACAAAAATCTATGGCATTTACAACATTATAATAAGTAATATTTCGTAAGTTATTTTCAAAGTATCGGTTAAAAGTTCCCTAAAATTATTTTGCCTCAATAATTAAATTCAACATATTTTTAATAGAACGAATTTTACTGAATAAGTATTAGTTTGGGGCAAAGAAACACATTACAAATTAAAACTAATTGTATGTAATTAAAAAATTCCCAATAAAAAACTCTTAAAATATCGTAGCTTTTTGTTTGCAATCCAAATACAAATTACGCCAAGTTCCACTTGTAATAATCTTTGCTTTGCTATACTTAAAACGGTACCATATACATATTAACGGGGTTCAGAGTCTGACGAAAGTGTAAATGCAAAATATCGCAGTTTTCTTAATAAAATCTAACAAGAAAATACACATAAATCTTATTGGATTTTATAAAAATGCAACGATATTTTGCATTTGCACTTTTGCAAGACCATTAAATACTCCTGAGCTCAAGTTATTATGCAGTTTTTGTGTATTGTAAATCTCGCGAACTAACAATACAAAAACATAAGACAAGAGATTCGGTAAATATATTTTACAGAAAATTAAAAAATAAGTGGTCTCCCGATTAAACCATTGGAATTATTCTTACTTCCCAACAACGTCAAAGTAAAACGTTTGAAATATTATGGTATTAACATTTGATATCGAACAACATTCACAAATCTTTTTCAAATATATACAGCGGTTAAATACTTGAATTCGAATTAATGTCCATTTGATAATAATTGTTTGACAAGTCGCACTTTCTCAATTGGATATCAAGTGTTATTTTCAAATTCCCGCCAAACCTTAAAGTGATACTGCATTCAACTTAACATTTTCGCCTTTTATGGAAGACTCAAATAAAAAGTTTATGATAGAAAAATAATTTAAAAAATGTAAATTATTAATAACTGTTTCACTAAATGCGAAAGTAAATTTCTGTCAAACATTTATTTCGAAAACCAAAACAGATTTTTGTATTTTATTATTGTGTTTTATTTTAAACGTTCCAATGACATTTTCTTTCACAAATTTTTAACACAAATCACAATTCTCAATTTGTGAAAGATTATGAAAAATAATGTGACCAGCCTAGGTCGCGGTCAGAGTATCAAAATTAAATTAATGAAAAATCATTTCTCAATTTGAAAATAAACCTCTCTTTTTGTTGAGCGTGCTATGTTTCTCAAATTACATTTACATTTAAATCATTTTCAAACGTTTATCATTTGAGACAGAGTTTGATTCGAAATCATTCTCAATTTATGATTAAACCTTTGTGTATGCAGGGTTAGGGCTGCAAAATGATCAAAATAAGTACTCACGATTAATGGCAAAACTGTTGCAATTGGTAACAGTTGCAATGTAAAACATACCAAAAATCGAATGCTATTCTAGTTTTAAAATCAACACTAAGCAAAGCAACGCATGCAAATTCGGGACTTGCTTTGCTTAAAACTTACGAATTGTTTTTGATACAAATTGTTGGGTTGCGTTTTATAATATAAGATACAAAACAAGATCCATTAATACAGGTCGTAAGCAGAGCGTATCTAGTTTTTCCCTATAATAGGTGCGTTCGAAAAAAATTTTCAGTTTACTCAGTAATTATTTATTTATAAAATAAAAAAAATAATAGTTTTTGGCATAAAAACCAACCCACAAAAGCAATAAAATTATTGTGACATGGCTCCAAATTTCATTTTCTTTCGGAATATAATTTTCCAATTCACAACCTATTGTAGGAGTTGTACCTTGTTGTTGTTAATATCTATGTATATGAACGCTTGTTTAGAAACATGTTTAGGAAATTACATTTATACAATATACAACACGCTTACACTAGGTGTAATGTTGTGCATTTGAGAATGCAAATTTATGCAATTGTAAAAATTTCCAATCAATTATGAACACTGTTTTCTAAAAACATGTTGAAAACATGAAATTCCTCTCTTAATTTTTTAGTTTGCTCAATCTTCTGTGAATTCTCTCAATTGGTTGTTGCAAAATGAAGTGTAAATATAATCTACAGGTTTTTGTGTTGTTTATTTATACAATAGTCAGCAAGTGCATATCTTTGTATTTTGTTAATGTAGAGTAAAAATATGCTACACCACTTTGAAAATGCTACGATGCAAGACCATTTGCACAATATTGTGAATTGGGCTAATGATTCAGCATTAAAATCATATGCGCATAATACATGTCGCTCATTCGCTGCAACGTCGTCATAACTAAAAAAAAAATTAGTTTGCAGAAAACGAGCTTAGTTTTTAATTTACGCGTAACTTAATGGAAAAGTAAATTAATATTCTTCTCTCAAGAGATGAGTATACAAGATATTTTTATCTTTTTATACAAGATAAATTACGATATCCTGATTATTTCAGCATTATTTACTGAAAAATCGATTTTTTTAGTTATGACGATGTTGGAGCAAATGAGCGATATGTATGTATGTTATAATGATTCAGCATTAAAGTCGCATGTGCATATGTATATACATACATACATATGTATATATGTATAAAGTATGTATAGAGCTTTGCGTAGAGATAATGTGTGTAATTAAAATAGCAACAACTGCCGCCATTTAGACAATTAAATACCGAATAAAATCATAAAAATGAAACTAAAATCTGTACTATCAAAATTCAGATAAGTAACAAGGAAAACATGGTAAATATGGGTTAATAAAATATTCCAAAAAACAGGGTTAAACGTATGACATATGATGGTTTTAAAATTGTGGCATCTAATCTTATTTATAATTCTTATTCACAAATTAGTGTCAAACTTCAAAAGTAATATACACACATACATATGTACGCTTTAAATGAAAAGCAAAAAAATAAATTAAGTTAAGAAAAATAAATGTAAAATTATCCGAATTACAATTATTTGTATAGAAATATTCGAAAAAAAATTTCAAGCGAAATTTTTCGAATAAAAATTATGGGAATCAAATTATGTGAACCAAAATAATGAAACAAAAATCATTCACATAATAGGCAAATAAAAATTATTCACATAAGAATTATACGAATGTAATTATTTGAATAAAATTATTAAATTAATTTCACTTATGTTCCATATTTGGTAAACAATTAAAAATAAGTTGGAGAGCAGTTTCAGTTCAAAAAATACATTTTTGCTTCTCAAATTATGTTCAAATAATTCTCAGTATCCACGTGTTTTGTTAGGATTTACATTACAATAATCTTGCCGATAAAAAGTTTCGTTTGGTAGCAAGATGCTATGGAACAGACAATAATTGAGATAAATATTGTTAACTTTGTATGAATCGTAGTCAAAATTATTAGAGAAATTTTTTTACGGTCGAACTGAAATCGAACAAAATATTCGGTCGAGTCCGAAATTTTCAGAAGCTTGTTTAGTATTAATTAATATTGAAATATGGTTCTTAAAACATTTTAAAAATTTACTTGTTTATTTTACTAACCATGCAAGTAATTACTTGCAACTAGAGTATACGTTTAACATCGAAAAAATTTAAGAAATAATTAAGTGAAATTTTCGTTGCCAGTTGAACTAACAAGAACTTAACATGGGTATATTTCAGAGGGAAAAGTTGATGAAAATGGCATCGAGTATCTTCTTTATCTGCCCAATCATAAGTAAAAATTCCTAATGGCATTTCTCTTTTTTATTGCTCTTCCCTGTTCTCAGTAAAAATTGCTTAAGGAGTTTTCGTTTTCATCTCTTTCCACTGAGAATACAGGAGGAATATAACATAATTGGAGGAATATTTTCTGGATAATTTTTTCATAAAACGTTACTACTTATTGTTTTGACACTAACTTGGAGCAATTGTCAAAAACTCACTGTCTTCTAATACTACATTGATATTTATGTACGTTATTTTGCACAGCAAATAGTAACGAAAAAATAAGTTGCCTGCGTTGATTCCGTTAAGATTTTCGGTGTAAGTCGTCCAGAAACATAAACTTTTTTATTTATATATGTATATCTATAATAGTTTTATGTTCGAAAAAAAATTTAATAAATTCCCTGAAAAATGTTTGCACGAAAAAATAAGTTCTGCCTACAGTACGTATCGGATATAAGAAATTGTTTCTTATATGCGATTTTTTCTTATAAGCAATTATTGTTTAGAAGAAAGTTATTTCTTAAAAACATATACTTATATGGACATAAGAAACTTTTTTTCTTATAAGTGTGTATTCTATAAAACATATATACATATGTATGTACATATTTCTTTTCTTATTTGTGTTTATCTTTCACACGCAAACTAAAAAAGCTATGGCTCAAAAAACGAATAGTTGTAAATTTTGTGTATATTCAGTATTGTCCGAAAGAAGAAAAATTTCTTATATGAAATCTTTTTTCATATCATTTCTTATATCATTTTTTTTCTTATATACGATTTCCTTCTATAGAAAATTATTTGTATGGAAAGTATAGAAAAAGACATTGCGTTTTTGGTCCACTTTCTTATAAGCGGTTTTTTTATATGCGATGTGCTTATATCCGGGATTGCTTCACTTTTCCCTTAGTTTTGTTCACTTAATTTTTGCATGTGAACTGAATAAAAACATCATGTATTTCAGCATTTTCCTTCTAATTATATATGTATTAAAGATTCTAAATATTTCCTTTTAGGGCAAGTTCAGTAAATACTGTTCATTATTCTTAATAATAATTGCCCAAAAAAAACTTTTTGGACAGTGTACGCATCTTTTTTTTTTGTATGGAACCAATGCACTGCATCTAAAATATTTAAAATACATATTTGATTTACCCTTAAAAAGATTTTAAATGTAACAAAAAATGTGTAATTTTTCATTCTTAAACTTAAATTTGTCTAATTTTTAATAAATGTTTAAGCATTACTGAGAAGTGACATTGGGAAGAAAAGTTCATGGCAGCATTTTTCCCTTCAAGGGGAATAAAAATTTCATGGGAAAAAATTGCACTTTTTATTCACGATAGGGGTATATGTATGTATGTATGTGTATGAAGAAAATAGGGCAGTTGATCGACCGCCTTATATGCATATAAACTAATTATGTATATATGTAAATACATATGTATTTACATATATCAAATTTTATACTTGTAATGCTACGTAAAACACGAATAATTTTCTTTTTATTACCATTCATTCGCTATTAATGTCAAGTCATTAGTTAAGAAACCAATTAAATGAATACTTTAACAATATTAAAAAAATAAGTGTTGACTAGCAAGGAAAAAAATGTTATACAATGTGGAGATAACGTGATTTATTTCTATAAGTTTAGATAAAAATTTAAACACATAAATACATTTGTGCATATTACGAAAACGTTGTACATTTTCAAGTGTACATGTTATCTATTAGATAAATAGTAATAGACAGACATAAAAAATTTTAAATACCTATTATATGTATATACATACAATTGAAAAATAAATTCTATTATGTATATCGTCATATGATTTCAAAAAGACCTAAGCTCAAATTTAATTTAAATTAAGTCAAATTTTGCATATTAAAATTTTACTAATTCCGTATTAAGAAATAAGCTTAAATTGAAATATTTTGAAAAATGTTTAATTTTTAATACTTAGTTTTTTGTTTGTCCTGTAAAAAATTTTCATTGTAATTTATAGCTTGATTTTTATTGGAGTGATATTTAGAACTTCCTCTAAATATGAAAGCAAGAGCGTGCATACTTTTTATAACTTTTATCATTTAATTAACTATTTTCTGTCAAGATTGGTGCTGAATACTTTTTTGTAAATTAAGATATTACATTATAGTCTTAAGTATTTTTCCTTCTAATATTGTAATAATTTTAAGTTTGTTCTCATAAAAGAATTATAAAAAAGGTTCAATAAATATTAAACTTAAACTTAAAAGTTTAGATACGTCAAGCTGAAAAATTTCATTTAAATTTGCTGTAGAAAAAAATCTACCCGCGTGAAACAAATTGTTTCAATTTATTGTATGTGTATTTAAATTTATTCTTTGTGATTTTCTTAAAGCTGCAAGTCGTTGAAATAAAAAATGCATTAGTATAGTCGTCAATAAATTCAGAGTTCAATAACATAAGAAGTTGTATTAAAATTATCTGAAAAATTTTATACATACTACATTTTTTTCTCGAAACAGACTTTGATCTAGTTGTTATTGTTGTTTTCTTTGTCATTTTTAACCGCATTTTGAATTTAAATTTATTATAAATTTCTTGTTTAAAGTTTGTTTTTAAACATGACATAAAAAATATTTTTTTTAATTTTAAATTATTGACGACTTCACTATGGTGTAAAAATCGATTAGGAACCTGGTTTATGCGTATAAAAGAAAATCTTTCTAAAGATATTTACATAACGGAAAATTTTTAGTGGCTCTGTAAAATTAGATAAAATTAACGAAAAGTACAGTGTTATGATACGCAAAGCTCTCATTTAGTTTTGACAGCCGCTTAAATAAAATTAACCGCTGAGCCAACGATGTCGAAAGATTTCTTTCTTTTTTACAAATACATTTCAAACAAAAACAAAGTTTTAGACAGTAAGACATGTTTCCATTCTTCAACCGAATTTTTTTATTAAGAATGAACAATATTGCCAATCTAGTATTCTTGTACTTTAATGGCCTTATTCACAAACGATTAATAAAGTTAATGTAGGTTTAATGTTGGATTTTTATATGGGAAAACCGGTTTTAATGTACACATTAACTTTATTAAGCGTTTGTGAATAAGGCCATAAGTATATACAGAAGCTACATGATAACTTAATAATAATGTAAATAAAGTATGTATGTACTTTACACAACATTTTTATTCCTATTAAGTTGATTTCAAGGCAGTTCAATAAAGGCAGCAGCTGTTTTACTACAATTCAAAATTTTTTGGAGAAAATACCTTGCAAGTTGTAAAAGTAAAACACCATATAAAACGGAATACATAAGTATATGATATGATGAATTCGAAGAATAGATTTATTTAGCTGATCCAATCTTACTAATCAAAAGCGTCCTTTGAGAACTCTAATCGACCTACGTCCTCCTGTGGAAAGCTTGAATCACAGATTTCACAGATCTATTTGTTTATTTATATTGTACTGCGGCGTTATGAAACACTATACACTGGTCTAAAACAAAGCAATTGATGTTTTGGAAGCCAGGATTATAGTATTTACCGGTGTAACCAAACCGTAACTCAGTACAGTTGTTGAAGCCAAACCTTAAACTATCCAGAGAGTAAGACGACGACTAAAAATTTTTAAATTTTATATAATTATAATTTTAAAATCACTTAAGGGATTTTCGTTCTGGGGGAGGGGTGAGAAATTTGTTGCGAATACTTTTAATTTATACTTCGAAAGGAGGATGGCAGACGGAAAACTTAAAAATGGGGTTAGGTAATATGCCAGCACTCCCATGTCATTTTTCTTTCCAAAAAATGTGTTCGATTTATAAAAACAATTTTTTTTTACTTCTTTTCGCTATTGATTTCCTTCAGGCACCCTGTATAAGTCCACTTCTGTTTTCTTTTTGTTTTCGCAATGTTCTTTTTTTTTTTGTTTTTTTATTCCTTTTGCGTTTGTTTTGATTTGTAGCAAATGCTGTTGCCGACATTTACTAGAAAATAAGAGAATTTCATAATAAATGAAAGAATAAACATCTATTTTGACTTTATCACCGTGACTGAGTAAAAAATGTTGATTCAACTTTCAATTATTAATTAAAGCACTTTTTGAAAAATATTACAAATTGTAAGGAAGTGTGTGTGCGAAAAACTGCATAAAAAATTATAACTAATCGTGATGTGTGTACATAGATGATGACCTCACCCTGTTAGTTCAAAGGAATTCTGACAAATAAATCCCCTCTTGAGTTTCTGCTATCAACAGGATATGTACTTTGTACTACAGGAAAGGTGTTTATATTTTTGTTATCTACCGTTTTAGGTTTTCTTTTTCCGATATTTTTTTTATTATGTTACCTTTTGTTCCTTTATTTGTATATGCAAAAAGTTCTCTATTATATTTTCTTGTCGGTGACCACAACACAAAAAAAACTTAATTACAAAAACGTTTTACAAAGAAAAGATCAAATTACAAATTCCACTTTCAAATCGTTTGATTTTCTCCGAATTTATTTTCTAGTCTTTTATAATGCACTTTTTGCGTTTTGAGAAAATTGTATGTATCTTTGCTTTCAAGTCCCACCGCCTGTTTCTTTTTCGTCACTGATTAAGCGTACGGGTATTTATAATTTATTTGTTACAATTAGGAAATTATATTTGAATATCCACCGATGGAAATTTTATCGTACTTTGAGCTTCTAAATTGTTACCGCACTCCAAAAATTCTGAAACATTTTGCATGCTGTTCTCCGCTATTTATGTGTTTTTAGAAAACATGTGTACTGATAACAGGGTTATTAGATGTGCAAGTAGTGATGAATGGAAGCAAAAAGTCATAGGGTGCTTCAAAAAGTATTGAATTGTTCAGATTATACATATTTATGACGCAACAGAAAAAGTCTGTTACGAAGACCGAAAATCAGTCCGAGTCAAACAGAACCCATAATGACAAGAACGACAGTAACGACAAATTTCTCATTAATGCTGTTGAATCACTGTTTTCCATTTATTTTTAATTTTCGTTACTCATGTCGTTAGGTTTTGTGTAGAATAATAATGCAATTTTATGAAAATGAGGCAACTTGGTAGTGAGAATGGGAGCCCCAAAATAAAAACACAAAAAAAATCGTTCTCAAAATAAAGTAAGTTTTATTTAAGGCATGACATAATAAACAAGGTAAACCCGTTAGTACATAAAACAATTTTCAGCTGTCAAACACATTCGACAAATAAAATAATATTGCTTATGCTTTTTTACATTGACTTTGACGTTCAGAATCAGCTGCTGTAACGGGCTTACCTTGTTTATATTATCATGTGTCTACGTATATAAAATGACAATTTGTTTGGAAAATCGTGTTGCAGTGGTAAATCACAAAAAAGCAATCGCCTAAAGTACTTATAAAATTAGTAATTACAATTCACCTTGTCAAATATCTTTCCTAGATGTCAGAATTACTCTTCAAATCGAGTATAAAATGAAAAAAATTTACCAAAACACACACTTTGACAATAAAAGATGATAAATCACAATGATTCAGCAGAGCTGTCGAGCCAACTGGTATGAATTATCCTTGGTGCAAATTAAATAGCTCAATTTTCCATAAAAAAAACTTTATCAAAAATTAATTTGATTTCAATTACTCATGCGATCAAAGATAAAAGTATGTGATAATTTTAAAAAATCAAGGTTGAATCAAGTCGTATGAACCAGGTGACGGCATTACTGCACCTGATTTCTTTGCCTTACTTATGCCTTTGAATGTCAAAAAGGGTATTTTTATATTTTTGAAAGCACCAATATAAAAAATGCCTGTTCTTGTATTATTGTACTAATAATTTTACCTGTTTAATACCAAGGCGTATTTAACATGTGACAGAATTACAGCAGCTGACTATTCATTGCGAATGTCAAAATACATACAAAATACTTTTACTCTTTTCTGTATCTGTTTTCTTTGTTTTATGGGTTAGGTTTTTGACATAAGCAATGAAACTACCCAAAAAAAAATGCCTGTTGTTCTTGTATTGTTGTAATTGTTTTCCTAATGCTGCCACCTAGTTAAATACACCTTGTTTAATATGCCTTGGATTGAATATACAATTTATGTCGAAGTTTGAACTTTCACAGAAGTAACTGAAATCTGACTCCAATTTGTAGAAAAATTTTTAATAATAACAATAAACAAATAAATAGATTCAAGGCGTATTTAACCAGGTCCCGAATAAATTAATTTGTTAATGTCTCATGTAAATACTTACCTTGAAGATTTTCTTAATATGTCGTGCTACCTCAAATTTAGATTACTCATATACCTTTTTGATATTATTAAGTTTCAAAGGCCGCGGAACGTAGTGTCATTGATCTCTTTTACTAGATCTATTAGAAATCCCCAAATTTTTATTCCGCGTATTTATAACTCAACTTTCGAGCATTCATTTGTAGTACGAGCAGCGCGCATTTGGAATGACTTAGCTAGAAATTGGAGGTGTTTTGCAATGTCTCCGATTGTATTTAAACGTAAATTAATGGACTTCTCCTGTACTAGTCACTAATTATTTTTTGGGCTTAAATTCTTTTCTAGTTTTTAGTGTTCTCTTTATTTTTCATCCTATTTTGTGATGTTGTGGATTACGGGTGATGAGAGTTTCGGATTTCATTTTTTTGTTGATATATATTGACTTTATTTGTATTTATTATATACATTCGCTGTTTAGTTGTAATACTAATTTTATTGGCCAAGAGGCCAAATGTATTATAAATGGATTAATAAAATAAATAAATAAATTAATGAATTACTTAATTAAGATTTATTTTCCGTTTTGCCTAATTAAATACTTTTATTGTCACCCAAAGGTTGTGAAAAAAATAAAATAGATTCATATCGAATATAATTAGTATGTTGTGTTTTTTGAATAAGTTTCAAGGACATTGGTATTTTAAAAGTTTTGTATAAAACAAGAGGTTTGAAACTTTTCAAAGATATGGTTGAAGGTCTACTGATGATTTGGCATTAGGACCAATGATATGCATTAAAAAACCCCCTCAACAAATATAACTTTTTGAAAGTGTTAAATTCAATTGCGATAGCAATTGATATCTGTTGCAAATTTTGGTAAATACAAATAATTGAAAATTTTGTATATTAATTTTTTCGTGATAACCACACAAATAAATGTAATGCAGTTTTCGTAAGTGAAATCGTATAAATTTTTTTCAGTGTATGTGCATACATACATACATATGCAATCATAGCCTATTAGATTTGATAATTTTAAGTGCACGTCCGAATTTAATTAAAGGGTGCAAAACTTTTTTTGTCGTTTTTATCGATTTATTAACTTTCCATTTTTAAAAACAGCACACAGTTTTCCATCAACAGTGTGACTACACTGTTAGCCGTTGTCAGCCCTAAGACTTCGCCCGCATCCTCCAGAGTTATTAAATGCTGTTTACCAATTGTCACCTGAGGTCCATTACGATTTCTGAGGCCACTTGCAGTGTCGTATTTAGTTTTATACAAAAAAACATGACGATGTGACTCGACAATCAAAGCATAGCCTAAATCGGGAGAACAATCCATAAATTTCTTTTGTTGTTTTGACGCCTGAATATAACCAAATGCATGTAAATTGCCTTCATGACGCATAGACCACTCTTCTGGTTTTGAGGGATTGTAGTGTTGCAACCACAGACAACAATCCACATCTTGCCTGGTGGCTAAAGAAAGTGGGAATCCAGGTCGCAGGGAAGTAGAAAATAAAGGTGGCGATGGTCCCAGGATAATGGTATGCGTTATGGCTTTCTTAAATAAATTGAAGCGAGCTGAAAAATTATGTTCATTAAGTTTCATTTTTATATTTCTATCAGTTACTCACAAATAGTTATTTCTTCTTCAGTTGTGCCAATAGGAAAATCGCAATCTTCTATGGGTGCTTCAAGATTGACTATTGGTTGCGGATCCATTCGTAAAGAATTCTCTCCATTTTTTTCAATAGTTTCTTTTGGTCCCAGATCATTTGCCAACAGTGAAGTCCACAGCAAGCCTGAAGTGTTTTTAATTAAAGTAATTTGAAGATAATTGTTTTCCTGTAGAAAACGATTTAATTAGTTTCTTATTTATTCATTATAAATTATTTTAATATATTTTCACTCACGATTGTCCACGTGGTTAATTCCCGATCAATAGTATCAAATAGCTCATGATTCAATAATACTTCTTCATTACATTTAACTGTAATCTTATTCGCCAGACTGTTAAGATTGTAATCATTTTTGTCTTTGCCAGCTTTGACTTCAAATTTTATAACTAAATCTTCATCAGTTTGTGACCAAGAAAACTCTAAAACTTGATCAGCTTCATCAAAACTTTCTCCATGTAGTTTAGGGTTTTCCACCCTCTCCTTCTCAGATGTTTTTTGTAACCTATTTCCTTGTAAATTTTGTGAATGCCATTTAAACTCATGATTGGAGCTAATAACTAGAGATTCGGCTCTTGGTTCAAATGCACAATAGTACAATGATCCTTTACCCGCTAAGGTGTCAAATATTTGAAACTTCCATACCGCATTTTCCAAAGTCCACTTACACCAATGCAAATAAAGAAAATGGCTGGAAGCGCCCTCGGGTCGATTTGACTCCACGCGTTGGACATGACCCAAAATAATAGAAATTTGTTTACGTTCTTGAATAATATCCAAGCGAGCATCATAAATAATATAATTTTTCTCATCGTCTGGCAATCCGTACCCTGCCACTTGACAAGTGGCCACCAATTTCCACTCAGTAGCCTTCAAACGATCCCCGGTTTCGAACAAACTAAGCATTTTCACACCATCACATATTAAGCAAAATTTTTCGGATAGAAACCGAAAACTGTAATTGTAATCTCCCCTCCTGCGACCATCTTGAAGTGTTAAACGATATACCACATGCTGCTGGTCTGGTCTACCTTTGTTGTCATCATAAGCACATCTCATAATCTCTCCCAAAAGATTAATGAAGTATGATTGCGTCCTGGCCCACGGATCGACTATTAGTAGGTTTTGCATTGAAAACAATTCAGTATGCAGCAATGAATATTGGTCATCGTCGGGTTCCGCTTTTAAAGGTGAGGTTTCTAAATTTTGTTTTAAAATTGGAACCGAATCTAAGGATAGTTTGTAACCATCAAAATTTGAACGCATTAAATCACGATCCTGTCGTAATTCTATTATTTTAGGCATTCTATTGAATAAAATATCCGGCTCAAATCGATTTGTAAAGATGTCACAAACACGTCACAAAAAAGAAATAAACAATTGTCAATGTTGTATTATGTTACTAACAGTCATGTCTACAGTAACAAGTACTGTTTGTTACATTAAAAATAAACAACCTCCTAATTTTATTCCACAGCCATAAAAAGGTAGATTCAATGTGAATTCCTTCTGCTTACAATGCTTGGAACATTCTTAATGTTATGTTTATTTTGCATACCCTTCATCTAAATATGAAACAACGTCATAACTTCAAAAAACTCTCAGAGTAAATCGTTGTATCGCTCTTCATATTGTGTACAAATTTCATTAAAATATATTGTTAGCACACTTATTAAAAGATGAATATTTTTCAAGTTGTGACTAAATTGAAAACTTTAAGCTCGTTTTTTACAAAACAAGTCTCTTGAGTTATGACATCGTCAAAATTATGTTATCTCTAATTTAGGCTGTTCTATGCTGTTATACATTTTTTTATATATTTCGCCAACAATAGCTTAATTCGATATTTTGTTTGTCGCTTTGAAAAATAAATTGTTACAAAAATTTATAACAATATAAATTGAATTGTGAAAAAAATATTAATATTAATTTTTAAGTTCATAAAAAAAGAAATAAAATGTTTTGTTTAAAAGGCTGAAAGTAACCATCTATTTGCTTTGAACATTCTTACTTGTATTTTTTAATTGTTAGTTAGTCTTACTTCTTGTTCTCATATGCTTAACGTAGCAAAGCAACAATCAATATTCTTTATTCGTTTTTTATTAAGATATTTATTTACTGCCCAAATAAACTTTATAAAAATCATACAAATCATAAAATAATCAAAAATATTATGTAATGTAGAATTTTTCGTAATCAAGAATCGTTCAATATACCGTTATGTTTTTAATACAGCGCAAAACGAAAATAGTATAAATAATAAAATGCTTAATAATATTGCAGAAATAATTTGTATGTTTAGTGATAAGAAAATTTTGCGAATTTTGAGTTGATTGGTATTTTATAGGCGAAAGAGACGAGGGAAAAGATACGAGTAGTCAGATACCTAAAGGTATTTGCAAGGAAATGTCATCAAGACATGACATGTGTGAACATCAATGAAAGATTAAAGAAGAAAAAGTTAGAATCTTGCCAATAATACATGACTCGTTTGAACGCAGACTAAGCGCTGTTCACATATCATTAAACCTGAACCAAAGAGAAAAGTTCTTTAGCTACAAATCGTTTTTCGGACTGACCTTACCAACGTTTATGTTTGAAGCTCAAATCACGATTTCAATTAAAATTGGGAACCTGACACGAAAAATGTAAGAAAGAGATATTTCGAGTCCACGTAGCATTATTTTTTGCCGCAATTGTCATATTTGATTGCGTATAACAAATGCGACGTCTGGACCACAAAATGCCATTTGTGGCAATGCATAAATTTTTCTGATATTTTAACTTTTAGCGAAATAAAAATTTTCGACAATTTGTAAAGAGGCATCATAATTTAAAAATAAATAAATAGGGCCATATTCATAAAAAATAATTTGTATTTGAAATGTGCCTTTTTCATACAAATTTTCCTTAAAATACATTTCAAACCTAAATTATTTTTTTTATGAATACGTCCGATATTGTTTTTTGCATTTGCTTACTTAAAAAAAAATATTTTTTTTAGTTCTAAATCCAAAAAATGTATATCGTAATAAACATAATTTTCTGTTTACGAGCAAATCTGTACAGAATAGTTTTATTTTTTATGTAGAGTTCGACATATGCTGTGATATAAATGTGTCTAGTTTAGACATATAACATATTTAATACAAGACTATAAAATAGTTTGGCAACTCTTCAAACCATATGTTTATTTGACAAATTCCTCAACTAAAATTAAAATTGATGAAATAAGACGAAGCGAGGAAACAAGCAAATGAAATGAATATAATACCGTTATACAAATAATATCCTGTATTTAAGTAGTGACGTCTCTAAAGAAAAGAAGTGTTTAACTAGTGGAACAAAAAAAATTGCATACCAAAAATGTTAGCACTGATTGTTAAACAAGTTTAACAAAATAAATAATAAAATTGTAAAAGTTGCTTTTTCGGAAAAATATCAACAAGTAAGCTGAATGAACAGAGAAAAACAAATTTTTGAGTTATTAATAGAATTGGTGCTATAGATAGCGGAAAAAATCGCACATGCAAAACTAACAAAAGTGTCCCCAGCCAAGAAAATAGCCTCCGCCCTAAATATACAAATACATATGTACATATATGCATGTATGTATATTGAATTTGTGTTAGAGTTTGTTGTGTCAAAAAAGGAGGGAATGTTGGTTTTGGGAAGATAACAATTTCCGAAGACAAGAAAAAGGTAAAACAAAAACAAGAAATTCAGAAGTCAACTAAACGCGAATTTGCTAGTAAAAACAAACAACAAAATAACAAAACCAACTTAATTAACGACCTTGTAGTGTTAAAAAATTCATTCATTTTGTTCAACTACTGTCGTACACGTCTCTTACAAACCTTGATACGAACACATACTAAAAAAACGATTTTTTTTTACGTTGATGTATAAAATGGGTAAGTACTAACCACCAAGCACATTTATAACACAGACGGAAATTCAAATTATAATGCATGTCGAATGCATGTAACAGAAAAATATAGTTCCTGGATGGTTAGAAAAATGTAGGCAGCGCCGCCAGATCATTTACAAATTGTTAGCATTTTTCCTTATCACTTTTAACGATTTTATGTCAGATATATCCCAATTTTTACCATAATCACAGATTCTGGTTTTAGAAAGTTTTTTTTAATTTGGCCAATATTTATTCATCTCTATGTACAATATTAATTAGTAATATCTCTGACTTTCAAGTGATTTTGCGATATCCGTAATTTCCTTTATAAACTCATTTTTCCGGTTTCGTTAATTTTTCGCATTTCTAGTAGGTAATTGAATCAATTTAAAAGCTCTCCGATTTTATATATTTTTTTAAATACAAAAAGATTAACGCATTTGCTGTCGTTTAAAGAAAAATGCAGATTGTCTAGTTTTGCAACAATAAGAAATTTACTAGAGAGTCATTATGGCATTTCTAAAGTTTATAAGATGTTTTTGTGATAAATTTTCCTCAAAGACATTGTTATTAATAGTTTCATTATTCAATTATTAGATTACACTGTATAAGTACCTTATAGTAAAATCTCATAAAATTGTACCTTACTTAGCTTATAAGATTTGTGAATGGTTAGTAATAATTGTAATAAAAAACATTTCTAGAGGTTTTAAATCAATTTTAAAGCTTTCCGATTTCATATATTTATTTTTAACTACCGCATGCAGCGGCCGACGGCGAATCGCCCGCTTTCTAGTATTTAAATATTAATGGCCGTATTCACAAACGATTAATAAAGTTAATGAGTGCATTAAAACCGGGTTTCCCATATAAAAATAAACCTACTATAACTTTATTAATCGTTTGTGAATAAGGCCATAAGCATTTAGATAAATATATGTATGTATGTATACGATAAAGTACAAAAACAAAAAACATTCTAAATAAACAACTTAAAACTCTCTTATTACTATCTCTCTCTCTTATTACAAAATATATATGGAAAAAACTCTGTCTCATTTCTACACAAAGCAAATTGGACAAACACACACACACACAAACACTTTGTATGTGTAATAAGTGTGCATGTATTGTTAGCAACTTCAAGCGTTTGTAGCTTCCAAAATACTAAACCAATTTAAATAAAATGAAGATTGTGCACATCTATCTAAAATCCCCATTAAAAACATATAAATCTTTCCGAAATCGGTTCATTATTACGACTGTAAAAGGGATCTCAAAAAACGTGTTTGACTATTAATAATATAGATTTTCGGGATTTAAAGAATTTTTTTAAGTTTGCCTTTACAATGTCAGCAATTTAAAATTTGTTATTTAACCTAATTTGGAATGAAATTTTATTAAATTGAACCAAATTAATAAAAAATCGTTTTACCAATTTTCAATCAGTTTTCCTGCATTACATAGGCAAATTTTTGCATTGGTAATTTTCTTTAAATTTTTGTGATTGAACCAATATTGAAACTTTTTTTTGAAGTTTTTGGCGAATCTCGTTAATTTTTGCGATTTATGTAAGTGTTTTCCAATCCGCAAAAAATATATTAAAAAACCTGTCGAATTTTTCTCGGAAAGAATGATTGCAATAACTACTAATTGACGCTCACTTTGCTGACTTCATACTCATCGTACAGTTTTATATACATACATCTTTGGATATGAAAGAATTTTAAATTTAGATAGTTGCGTTTAGGTAATGTAACTTTATTTAGTTTTGTTTTAAAACTGAGGCTATATAATACAATATTTGCAAAAAATTGAAAAGTGTGCAACCAAAGTCACGAAAGTTTCATGCTAAATAAATTTTTTTAAGTACAGTAGAAACTCGATTCTTGCACGTAATGAAAACCGGGCTCGGTGCAAGTTTCGAGGTTGTCGCAAGTACCGAGTATTAATTTCCCATACAAAATAAAAGGCACATACATCTGTTTATAATCTAAGGGCCAGTTTATGACTTCGTATTTAAATGGTATTTATATTTAAGTTCTATTTACATAAATACGAAATTAAGTTTTGCAGTACAAACTTAAATAATATTTAAATGACCAACCATGCTGATTTAAGTTCTATTTAAGTTGTGCACACATCCATACACAAACATATGGTTTTGCTACCTTGTTGTTTCGCGCAACAAAGTAAACAAAAAATTTGCGGCCATTGAAAAATCAACATCTTTTGGGTTGCAATTTGGACTTCTTTTATTACTATTATTCTATTATATCTTCTTTCTTAATTGTTTTACACGTTTAAAATATTGCAGCAACCTATTAATGTTGTTATTTTCAGCCTGAAAAAGAATTCAAATTATAAATTTTTCTTTAATTTTGTTCAACAGCTGTTTCTCCAAAAAAATTGAGAGAATTTCGTGATGCTGCCAAATTTTTATCGTAATTAAATACAAACAATTATTTAACACTGAAAAACTGAAACTGTATTTAAATGCAACTTAAATTTAAATGACAATTAACTAAATGCGTATTTAAATATGAAGTCATAAACTGGCCATAAGTTTAATATTTCAATTCAAAACACTTAAGTTCAACGCATTCGTATAACAGTAGATACATATGTACATATTTTATGTGGAATTAAAGAAATTTAAAATTTTTGTTTTGTACAAAGTCGCTTGTTCAGTTCTACACTGCTTCTTAGTATCTGGAGCATCAGTATCTCCTCCGATGCAACTTGCTTCGTATTGAGTACCACGTCACCGGTTTCTTCACCATCAGTAAGGTCATCATCGGTACACTGCTCTTCATTGTGTGCGGTGAGCTCCAAATTAGGTTCTACAATCCTCAATTTCAGAATGTGATATTTGCTGCAATGGTTCTACTTCTTGAAGCAAAGTTGCAATGGATTGAATATTGAATGCATCGTCAGCTAGCTGAAAACATAACTCTGAAAGAGGAATGACATCGGATGATTTATTAAATAGTTTTTGAAATGATGACCGAATTGAAGACTCATTAAGGGCATTCTACGCATTAGCTAAAAAACTTAAATTTTTTCTTTGCCATTATTAAATTAAATTAAATTTTTTCTTTGCCATTATGACACCGCACCTCTCAATAGTCAGCTTAAAACTGATTACAACATTTCATCAGCATCATAAAACGACGGAGATTTCCCGAAATGTATTCAATCTAAGAAAACGTAAACAAAGCAGCACGCAAGAGTAATACAAAAATGTTGCAAGTATCGACTTCAAAATTTTCGGATGTCGCAAGTAATGAGTGCGTAATGACAAATATTTCTATGTTGCAAGAATCGAGGTGTGCAAGTATCAAGTATGTGCAAGAATCGAGTTACTACTGTATATGCCACTTCACAGAAACACATTTGTGATACATCGTCTGTCTCTCTGTTTGTCAAACTCCGAATTCGTCGATAATTTTGTAAATACCTATAGCATGTTAGATTTTATAAGAAAGTAACTGCTAAAAATAATTAAAAATATACGAATATGTAAGTAATATTTAGTCTTACAATTGAATCATCTATTACAGAAGAAACATTATGGAACTCAACCATATTGTTGTATGCCAAGATTCAGCAAAAATTAATTTTACCTGCTTTTCGATGCGGTTTAATAAGTTACTTCATTTTCGGGAACCTCTTTACTGATTAAATCTAATTTTATGTTCTAATGCCACTTAGTTTTATTGTTAATATGAAAGTGATCTAAGCCACTGTTCGACTCACAAGAGACTCTTCCACATCCCAAGCCTTCAGTTATTGTCACACTTTGTAAACGAAATATATATAATATATTCATATGTATATGTTTTCAATTAATTATCCTTTAACTTCCTTAAGACCACGTAAATGTCTTGAAGTAATGGCTACCAGATAGATGGCGGCCTTGTATATATACAAATGTATGCCATTTTAAAATATTCCATGTAAACTCAGTAAATCAAAACAATAAAAATAAAATACAAAACATTTTTTTTTAATTTAGTTTTTTATTTTGGAAAATACTCGTATTTCTTGGTTTTAGTGTTTTTTTAAATTCAAAAGTTGACAGCGCTTAAAAAGGGAAACGCAAGAGAGAGAGAGAGAGAGACTTTCCGCACTGCGAAAATAATAACAAACTATCCAAAGAAACAACCATCTACCTGCCATTTATCCAACCAAGATCGCCGATTTCACCAAGATCTAACTCTGCGATATCTCTTAGCCCGTAAAAGAAAACAGTACTTAGCCAACACATCCTGTTGCGCTTTAAGCCACGGCAACGGCAGGTAATGTGCTCAAAGGGTTCCTCCCCATACTCGCATAGTCTGCAAATGTCGAACGTACAAATTAATAACAATAGTCCAAAACAGTTTTTTCGACGGTCTTTGTAGAAAGCGACAATTATAATATACTACATAATGATACGAACAAAGGGATGTGAACAAAACAAAAATAAAAAAGACGTGTGGCGCTCGGGAACTGCCGCGGCAAAGCTATTGCATAGCATTTTTTATCAACTTATGCTATTATAATTATTTATTTATTTTTTATTTATGCAGTATTTTTTTCTCTTTGATATTAATTCAAGTTTTTTCTTTAATATTAATTCAAATTACACTTTTTGAGCGTGGTGACCGATAAGAAAACAATTTGTTTTCTTTAATTGAATAAATGAGAAGTTAATATCGTTCAAAATATTTTTATTATCTTACAATACATGTAGGTTATTCAGGAATTTTTATCATTGAAACTGTAGGTTTATGATAACTGAAATAAGAAGCATAAGTTCGAGACCTGATATCTTCTAAATATCTGGAAAATACCGCTTAAAACCCTACGAATTGTCTGTTTGTTTGTGTATATCATGTTTTGTAAACCACAATTGTTCGTAAGTCCGCCATTTTGTGTTTTCCTACATGTAAAAATCTGTTCTGGAAATACTGTATTTTAATGAAATCGATAGCATACTTTAGTGTTTACCATACGCTAGACGATTCAAATACTTAAAAAAACAAAAGACTTAAGAAACAGCCTTAGTGTTAGGTTTTTTCGTTACGGAATTTCTTGATTCGGTCGCTGCGCTCAAAGCTCGCGATAAAAGCTATACAATAGCTTAAAAATTTTACATGAAAAATGCTTATATGCACATTATTTTCTACCCAATTATTATTAGGCTAAAGTTCGTAACATTTTGTGTGTGTAATTTCAACTTGCGCGGCAGAACAGAAACAACGTTATTTTTCGGGAGCCGCTGCACCCCCATCATCAGCGTTCGTTTGTGTCTCAATGTATTCGCCACAGTTTAGATGGCTCGGTTGAATGAGATTTCAAATCTTTATTTAATTTGTATTATGACCCCAAAGAGAATGCGAGAATTATTTGCATTGCGGTAGGTATTATTAATTGCTTAAAGCAAATACAATTTCACTGCGATCAATTGTTTTGTGTTCTGTACCATTTTCGTTTTTAATTTTTTTATATTTAGGATAAACTTTTTTCGTTTTATTAATAAGGTATGTGCGTTTGTTTTTTGATACCTAGTTACGTTTTTGTTTTATTTGATCAACTGCAACTAGTTATATGACAAAGTACAGCAAACATTGCAAAGCTCTAGCCAGCAGCTATTTGTTTATTTAATGTGATTATTATTTCGAACTTTGGAATAACAGTCAATTTAGTTCGAAAAATCATCACCTTAAATAAACTAATGCCGAATGTCGCAGCAGGTGCAGAAATGTGTGGTAGCACATTTTGTTATCGCACAATTATTGCATTTACGAATATACCCTTATTTTGTGCTGCACAATCCAGAACATAAAAAGTCGTCCAGATGACAATAAATGCACAACTCTGGCAATCCTGTTTGGAATAGTAAATAACGGAGCATTAATACCTCAGCGAGATACAAAAAAGGAAATGTTGTAGTATGTGTATAAAATGTAGCGGTTATTTAAGCCTGTTTAATTTGCATTTTTTCCTTTTGTTGTTATTTGTTCATTATTTTTTTCTGCGTTCGTGTGTGTTTGTGTCACTATTTTTGTTGGTGTGTAAGTGATTGTATTCGTGTTTGTTTTTGTTTTATTTCCTTGTTTTTACACATTATGATTATCCTCGTTGCCTTGCCAACCAGCAATTTGTTTAGTTCGTTATTATTCTTGTTGTTTTTATTTTAGTATGTAGCTGCCGCTTTCTCCTCCCCACTAACTCAAGTGATTCTTGTTTTTGACAATTGTCACCACCTCCCTGTTTTTATTCCGTTTGTTCATCTGTTTCTCTGAAATCCTTTAGTAGTTGCAGTTTTTCTATCACACGGTAAAGTTGGCTTTATGTAAAATTCACTATTTTCTTTGCAATAAAATTGTATTTAAATAAAAAAAAAACAAAATCAGAATGCAAGAAAAACATCCTTGAAAATTGTTTTCTATGAATGAAAAATTAAACAAATTATTTTACACTCTAGTTAAATGCTTTTCGTCTTGTGTTTCTTTAACAAATCAATTTTCTAAAACAGTGTGTGTTTTTGTGTGTGTGTATTTTTTCAGATAACATCGAAATGCTTAAAGCTTTATATGATTTTCAAGCCGTCTATCCAAAGACCATCAGTTTTGACGAGGGTGAATATTTTATTTTATACCAGACCTCGGCACGTCAGCGTAACTGGTGGCAAGTGGTCAGCATGAAGGGTAATATTGGTTTTGTACCCTCCAATTACGTAATGAAGATAAAGGTAAGTAAAATACTACAAAACGATTTTTATAATCCTTATGGCCCCCAAATTAGCTGGACGAGTTCTTTAAACAATATAATAATTATAACAGCTCATAAACTACTTGAAAACTATGTACCACTAAACTATTAGTTTTCATTATCAAACCTTGTGTGTGTTTTATTTATAACAAATAGGCACTTGTAGTTTTCATGGAATATTGTTGATTTTTTTTGCTTTAATAAGCCTCTCCTTTTTGTTTTAAAATTGTGCCAATCAATTGCTATCTTTCTTCTTTTTTTTAGTTTACGAAAGGAAAACTAATAGATATTGTAAAAATTACAACAATAGAGGTTCGAAATACATACATATGTATGTATGCATGTGTGTATGTACAATTTAGCATGAAACGTCATGCACAAGTGTTTTGTTTTCATAAAATTAGGTTGATTATCTAAATTGCATTTTAATGCATAATTTTTTTTTCGTTCAATATTCATGCAGACAGTGAGTGCATAATAAGTGCATTGTTATTATAATATTGTTGGCAAAAGTAAAAGTTGTTTTGAACCATTCATATTGAATTTCTTGCATCGTACATTATCGTTTTATTTTGATTTTTTGGATTACGAGATATGCTAGCAAAAGAGCTCCCTAATAAGAGACAGTACATATTTAACTTGAGGCCATTTCACACTATAACAGAAGTACTCGTAGTATTACATACATACTAGGATGATCGACTCGGTTTTTCAGCCGGTTTTTAAAACCGGATTTTCTACAATATGGTTGTTGGTTCTTTCAAAATGTTGATTTTTCGAATGTCGAATAGTCCGGTTTTTTACAGTTAAAAAATCGGCTCAGTCGAATACTTTTCAATTTGTATAGTTTTCAAATAAAATTACTTTTAACTACATATATTATAACTGAGACGAACGCTTTCTGTTGATTATTCAGTATTTTTGTTATGTAAAAGTTCCAAGTGTTTTTTGACTGTGGCGAAATAATCTTATGAGGTGGTACCAGTGGCGAATTAAATTGGCCTTGTTGCGTGCAAAGGATATCAAAGTGCATATTTAAAAATCTGTATTTAGTTTTGTTGACATTTTACTTCATATTTTATTTAGAGTTAGATATCCATTGCAGACTACAAACGAATAAATGAACGTCGCCTAAAAGGTTTGAATACTTTAATAATATATCTCAGAACTGGAAAATTAACCAAGAGCGAGAATTTTATTAACTACGTTTTTATAAATGAAATAGGGAAATTCGCCGAATAACGACGTAACTACACTTTTATTTAATTTAAAGGAGAAGCTAAATACGTTATAAAGACAATAATAATAGAGTATTCCGTGCAATTCTTTAATTTTTTTTAATAATATAGAGACTTATTTACTTTTGAACAAGATCACTCAACACTTTTGTACAAGAGTGTAAAAAATACATGTATTCGTACTTGTATTTACTCGCGTTTCAATTTCTGTAACAAAGGATCTGTTTTTGATCGTAGGAGTCTAAATTTTTCCGTGAACATGCAGTTTGACGAACCATAATCAACCAAAAACTCTATGATATGAACGATATGAAGCTATTTTTTATGCTTAACCTTTAATTTTTATATTATTTAATAATTTTAAACCGTATTTAATATGCACTAACGCATTCACTGAATTTAAAGATTACCGGTTCCTAATTTTTGTTTTAAACAAATTCATCAAACTGAATGTTCTTTCAACCTTAGCGGAAACAATTCATGGTTGCATAAAAAGTACTATTTGCGCTTAAAAGAAGTAACCAAAATATTAAACTAAAAACGTTTATCAGTTTTACAAAAAAGCACAAAAGTCACTGTGAGAAATTGGTAAAAGCACTGTAAATACCCGCTTTTCAAAAACGGGTATTTAATTAAATTTCGCTCGTATGAAGAGACAAAAAGTTCCAAAAATACCCGAAAAGCACTAAAGTGCCATCACTGGAACATATATTTTAGTTAGTGCCCAAAATATATGTATATTCGAGTGGTTTATTATATTATAATGTCTTATAGGAAAATAGCAGTCATCTGATCTATTTAATCAAGTTTAACCTAAATACCCTCTATCTTCCCACAAGCGAAGAGTGAAGTGCGCATCGCCATTTAGTGCATTTGAAATACACAAACAACATCACCATGCAGTACATATTGGCACAACAACAGTTAGCGGCACACAACAAAGTGTCGGGCGACGTCTGCTCTCCATGTGTACTATAATTTTGGTTTTACTATTCAGTGACACATGAGACTCTTATGCTTATTATGAGCATGACTTTAAAGTAGTGCATTTATGCCACTTTATGCTACACTTTCAAGAAAGTTGTCAGGAGTAAGAGTCTTGGAAGACCTTAGGGAAGAGGCTCTGCAGACAATTACATCAAAAAAGAAGGTACACTGCGGCTCTTAACTTAGAAAATATTCAACATTAATAATTTGTGTTTTACATATTTTGTATTAAAATTAAGGGGTTTAAATCACAATAAAAATTCTCATATTGAAATTTACTATTCTTACATTGAAAGCTACTATTCTTACTATTTCACTTTGAAGTTTACTACTCTCATTTCGAAACTTAAATCTTATAGTCTGAATGTTAGTTAAATTGACTGAAGACTGAGACAAATCACGTAAATAGTTAAAATATCTAGACATCCAGTAGTGTGTCCGCCAAAGCTCCCAATAAAGCAAGGATGCATCAGAATGAACATCGTAGAATGTTTAAAATATACATATATGTACATGTGTAAAATAAAGAAAAATATGTTTATAATGCCATGAAGCATCCCAAAACATCCTTACAACGTAATATTTATAGTAAATAGTCGTCTTGATAGAAAAAAGAAATAATGAAAACTGACAAAACTAAAACCATTGGAACGTTCTGGCTGCGTCATTCATTTCTTTGTTTACATTTTGGCAAGGACTCAAAAACCAACATGTTCAGCAAACACACCAGCATCACCATCAGGTTATTCTGTCTTTTTACTAAATTTATCCATACAACAGTAAAAATTCATGTTTAATTACAATAAAAAAAATTCTTATCAACACTACAGTTGGCTGGAAGGTATCGTAAAATTTAATATGTTTTGTTAAGTAAAAATATATATTTATGTGTGTAAATTTAGGTGAGGCTTTATCAAATGTTTTAAAATTCAAGCTTTTGGAATAATGAACGAAAAATTCGACTTTAAAACAATGAAGTGTGATCGTAGTATGCAGAATATAATTGTAGCTCATCGTTCCAATATGCATGAATAAAAAACTGTAATTCCCAATAAAAAAAATGAATGTTTAAATAATATCATTTATGATGCATAACATTAGCAATAACTACTAACCATAGATAAATCCAATTATCCTGTTCGGTGAGACTAAGTACTACTATATACTACTTTGTTTGCTTATAATTTTTTATTAAATGAAGGAGAATGGATCTTATATTGATAAATGTTTTATTTAATGTCAGCAATTATGTATGTTAGCCTCACAAATGCGAGCCCTTTTCAGCACATTTTTCATTACATTTTCACACATTTCACGCGGTATTTCATTAATTTCATCACGAATATTTTGTTTGATTTGCTCAAACGTTTCTGGTTTGTTTGCATAAACCTTGCTTTTCAGATATCCCCACAAAAAGAAGTCCGGAGCAGTCAAATCAGGCGACCATGGAGGCCAATCAACAACTCCATTTCTTGAAATAACTTGTTGTGGAAAGAGGTCTCGCAGTAATTCCATTGTAATCCTGGCTGTATGCGATGTGGCACGGTCTTGTTGATACCACATGTTAATCAAGCCCAATGCATGCAGTTGTGGCGTGAAAAAGTTTTCAATCATATCACGATATCGCTCCCCATTCACAGTTACCGTTACGCCGTTTTCGTGATCAAAGAAGCAAGGTCCAAAAATTCCTCCTGACCAAATTGCACACCAGACTGTAACTTTTAATGGATGCAAATGTGACTGATGCATAATTTGACTGGGGTTTCCATTGCCCAGAACCGACTATTATGTTTATTCACACATCCATTCAAATGACAATGTGCCTCGTAACTCATTATGATTTTGTCATGAAAATTGGGGTTGTAACATCCTATTGACATATGTAAGGCGGCGTAAATGCTCTTGTGTCAACTGAATCTTAATTGGAAACAAATGCAAAACCGTGGAAAATTGTGGCCAAAGTTCTTTCTTTGAAGACCAAGCTCCTGAGCACCTCGTCGAATTGAGGTTGATGGATTGTTTTGAACGCTTTCTTGAGCAGCAATTATGTTTTCAGCCGATCTTACAGTACGTTGTGGTCCATGCTTGGCTCTGTCACCTACAGACCATCTTCGAAATAATTCACTACACGATAAATAGTTCTCGTGACTTTCTCAACGTTACACTAATCGATGATTGATTTTGATAAAATATTTTAACGATTAAAACACGTTTGTTTATCGAATATTTTTCCATAATAAATTTGTCACGTGTCTACTTCACGACTGCCAAATATGAACTGTCAAGACTAATGTTTCCCAAAATGGCGGCAAAACAAAGTTGTATACCTTCCCGGCGGACACCCTGTATTTCCCTAAGAGTCATCAAGGCCTTTCCAAGAAACTTCTTGCATTGGATTAATTTTTTATGATTCCTATCTCAAAATTTAATTATTGACTAAAAAGTTGCAGAAATGGATATTTTTTAGACAACAAAAACTTTCAGTTAAAAAAATTCCATACGTTTTTTTTTAATTAAATTTACACTGCGCGTTATCAGGTTAGATAAGAAAACTACTAATTATTTAATAATTTAATACATTAATAAAAACACCAAATATTGGATAGAAAAAAAATCACGCGCTAAGTGGGTTTTTACTATTTTATATACAAAATTGCATTATTACATTATTATCCGTTTTATTTTTTTGCGCGCGGTTTCATAAGAAATGTGCAGGGGCACATACTATATAGTAGTTTTTCTAAAAAAAATTTTTTTAATATTATCTTGTTGTTTTATTTGAATGAAAATCTATAAGAGTCTACTCGATAAAAACTTTAATGCTATAGGTCACTTGGCTTAAATAATATTTAACTTTAACGGCGAGTGAAAGGGGTACGCTAATTTGATGGCGCACTGTGTATCGTACTCGTAACTTTTCATTAACATTTATTTTTATCCATACTAGCTGCACATTAACATTTTGTTGCCAAAATCATATCTTAAATTCCAATCATTTCGTGGATTTTTATCCTTTAAATAAATTTAAAAACACAAAAAAAAACAAAAACTTTGTCATTAAATTACACTAGAGTATCTTTAAAATTTAAAAGAAATGAGAGTATTGTGCCACACTTGTGTTATTTATTATGATTTAAATGGAAATGTTTGGTTAGTTGGTTGCAGCTTGCAGTTCTTTTTTTTATGATTTACGTGAAAATATTCTCAAAAGCCCCATTTTAATAAAGTAAAAATAACCTCAATTAAACCACAAAATGGACAAATAAAAGGACTCTTACACGCAAAGCGGTAAACAAAACAAAATGAATAAACAAACAAAAAAAAGGAGAAACTTAAAAAAATATATATTGTTTAGAGTAAAAGTGTATTTTATTTGACACACTGCTACGTACTCTACATTTTTTTAAATGCTTTAAGCGAAAATAGAAAGAAAAAAAATATAGATACAAGTTAAACTATGGGTTAAGCTGGAAAATTAAAATACTCTACTCAACTTGTGTTGGAAAAACTTTCATTTGATGTCACTTGTAGTGGAGTATTAAGTACGTACGTATATATGTGTTTACCCACTTGACAAAAGATTCGAATAGACACAAATGTTGGCTAAAAAGAAGAATTTTCAGAATAAAAATATTTAAATGTTCGCTGTAGCGAACTTCTCGCAATAATTTCTCGAAAATATACATTCGCAAAATCCCCTCAAATTTTCAATAATTTAGCAAATATATTTCTTGATTGCTTATTTTACACAATATGCAAACATGCCTACAAAATTTAAACAAAATTCTCTGTTCGGAGAACACCCAACATCAATCAAACGTAGATGAGTGCCAAACTCCGACACCTAACAATAACGTTCGAACGAACTCTATTGGCATATTTGAGGAGGTTCTTTTCAAAACTTGACTATTCCAATTTTTGTGGTTTTGCACAATTTGAGAAAACGGGATCATAAAATTTAGCAATACTATATATTGAATGAATCCCAAATTTGGAATGTAATAATCTAGTTTTGACGCGGCCGATTAGAAAAATCAAGTTGTGTTGTGTGCTGTAGAGGAATAATCATGTTTTGATTAAAAGCACTGTGTATTAATCTTGTTTGCTGAAACTAATTAGGTATCAGAAAATAAAACTAAAAAACTTAATCACAGTATGTTTTATTTATTTTTAAATTCTTACAGCCTTTTCATGTTTAAGGCATGATCCAATAATACAGGACTCTTCAATAATCCAGCTGATTTTTTGCGGCGTTGTGTTTTTTAACGGTCGAACACTATGAAATAGTGCTGGCAAATACTACTATTTTTCATTACTCAATAATATTCAATACTTTGCATTTGGGTACTCAATACTTATCTGCAATTATTATCTGCAAATATTCATAAATTAAAAATAGATCTTGAACTATTATTATTGGTTTTTTATGTCTTTTATCATTAAATAAAAAATAAATGTAAAGCTAACTTTTAATTTAACGTTAACAAAAACTTAAAAAATAATTTAATTGTTCTAAAAAAAAAATTATTTAATTTTGATTTGATAAAATAATCTTACACCTAGTATCTTTTTATACAATGATGTATTTTTATGCACTATTTTAGCCACTCAACTTGCTTAAAAATACAACTCTAAAAGTATCGAGTAACTACTTTTGAGTATTGAGTAACCAAAAAAAAAGGAAATACCCGATTCCCCCTACCCACTACTCAATACTTTGCCAGCACTATTATGAAAATGTCAAAAGTTGTTTACTTTTTTGAGCGTCATTGCATTTATATGTACTCATATGATTTCAAACGTTATTCTCAAACCTTTATCTTGATGTGAAAAGGGATTAAGAATAAAATTTGGTATCAGATCAAACCATTGTGTTTGTTTCGATGATGTAACATAAACACAAGAACAAATATAATTCTTTGTATGTTTTTAGGTAATAAAGAAAAATTACAGATTTTAATTTAGTACTGTGGGCGTCAAAAAAGTATTATTTAAAATATTTTTTGTATCGAAGAAAATTTAATTTTCTATCACTATTTTTTTATTGTTGTATTGTTGTAATTTTGCGCAGACCTGTATCATTGGATCCTCTGTATGTTAATGATAATTTTCAGCAACACTTTCAACGTCATTGTTTATTATACTGACATATCAAGAGAGGTCCTGGTATTAAGTCCAATCCTTGCCGAATTTTTAAACAAGCATAATTTTTTTTTAATTCAGAAGCTTTTGAATTGCAACTTCAGTTAAAGTAAAATTAGCTAAACTTGTCGTTTTAGAAGGTTTAATTTTATCTTATTTTCATCATTCGACGCAAAAACCTAAAATGTAAGTTGTGACTTGAAAATGTTGGGATAAAACATGTTTTGTTGCAACTAGGACTAAAATGGTTAATTAACGCATTTATTAATCATATTTTGTAAAAAAAATGTATGTTTGAAATGGGTTATGTCATGTTGAAGTGGAATAATCTAGTTTTGACGAACTCATGCTGTTTATTATTTTTTGTGCTGGTGTAATTATAGATTTTTTTTCCAATTTTATTTTCACAGAGTTTTAATTTCAATCTTACCAAACAAACAAAAAATTAGAAACTATTTCTGTCGAAAGTGGAATAATCAAGTTTTAAAAAGAACCTCCTCATTTAAGATCTAATTATAGTTTGTACTATGAATAGAATACAAAAGAACAACAAAAAATATAAGTGTATATCGACAAAATTAATCTTGTGGCATAATAAAAAATTGTGACTTTAAATTTAAGGTAATTAAGTCGTGTTAGTAGCACGGTACCAAAAAAGTCCAAAATGTATAAAAAATTACAATTGAACCATAATTACCATCCCGGTCTTATACCCAATTATGAAATCACGGCTTTGGAAATTACTTAGAGCACTGTTCCAGAATAGCATGAGGAAAGACCAATGTCTATCTATATATTATTAATAGGCAAACACGTTTTTTTAGATCCCTTTTGCGTTCGTAATATTGAACCCATTTTGAAAAGATTTATATATTTTTAAACGGGGTTTTTACATAGATGTGCACAATCTTAATTTTATTTAAATCGATTCGATATTTAGGGAGCTTTAAGCGTTTAAAGTTGCTACTAACTAATGCACACTTATTACACAAACATGTATCAGCTTCAACTTAAAAAATAAGTTTTAAGTTGTTTATTTAGATTTTTTTTGTTGTTTTTGTCGTATTTTATCGTATGTATTTATGTAAATGTTTAATATTAATTTCTAGAATGCGGTCGATTGAGTCGGCCGCTGGATACACTAGTTTCTATAGAAAGACAACTCTTGAGAGCCAAGTCTGGTGGATTATTCTCTATTGCGATGCGAAAGAAAAATGGTACAAAATCGAACTATTGTTATACTAAAAATGCTTTCGCATCGCAATAGAGAGTAACCCCCCAGATGTTTATATTCATGAAATTTTACATATTATTCTGGGAATGGTAACAACACATTAATACCTATCTATGCTGACTGTAAAAGAGAAAATATTGAAAGTAAATCGGGACCGACAGCGCTAGTAAGCATACGGCAGAACTTCGCTAAAAGGAAGCGGTGTCTTTAATGTTGCCTAAGGTCAATTTCGTCGACTTCAGTTGAGTAGTAGATCTATAAACCGCTTATGGAGTTGTCGGTTTTATTTTTTCGGCGAATATACAAACTCCATATATGATGTCTGTTCATCTTGAATATATAGTTTTCTAACAAAGACGGTATGCATAATGCTAATTGTGACGCTTACTGTACCGCACGTAGGGACGCCCATATCATTCAATTCGGGTCATTAAAGGTGAAATTCACACACTTTCACATGTGATTCACAATAGCTGATTGAGCTGTTAAACATTATAATATTTCTCGCGGTTGTTACCAACGTTCTGGCTTTATTCTCTTTCTCACGCTACTCTTTGTAGGGTGCAAATATAAACTACAACACAGAACAGCACAATGCAGCAATTTAAAACTATTACGTGACACTACTAAATCACTTGATTGTCACATGGTTTGTTCTCTCCATAAGATTGAATCGCAGCCTCAGTTTTATTAAGAGGAAAAAAACAAAAACATTTCAATGGTTTTTCAGTTTTATATTTTTCTTTTCCATTTTATAATACACACAAATACTCGCACATAAGTACGAATGTACACGAAGTGCCATTGTCCTTTGAAAAACGTCATTTTGTGTATTTAAAGAACAGTTTTCGAACTGTTTAAAGCAAATGTGTTTGCGAATACATATTTTGAATTTTAAATACAACAAACAACTTGAAAATTCAGAACGAATATACCGCGTCCACTATAACATCGACTCTTTTTTTCCTAAATATAAAACTAATTATAATTTTGTTGCAAATATACTCTAGAAGTCTAAATTGTTATGCTTCAGGCTGAACACATGTATATATTATGGCTTCCTTTATTCATTTTTTAAAACATTGCCTTCGCAAAAAAAACTTAAAACCTGCAACAGCAACAGTGGTGAAAAAATCGTTTTACTTCAAAAAGTTTTCTAAAGTTTTCATTAAATATTGCTCATACAACAACAAATATGTCAATAACCTTAAACTACATTAAAAATGAAATAACATTATTTAGGTGCTTATTACAAGTATTTAACATGGATTCTTAGCCCATAGACACAACACATAAACTCCTACTGATAATCTAGTTCAAAAACACACGTACATACATACATAGTCTTTTAAATGCCAGCAAAAAATCTATTTCAAATTTATATCGAGGAAATTGATTTTTAATACACACGTGCATTAATATTTGCATGCAAATTTCAACACTTTCACATTTCACATTTAAAACGGCCAACGGAAAAGTTCTTTGTAAGAAATTTAGTTCCTAAGATTTTGCAAAATATAGAATGGGACTTAAAAGTTTCAATATTTACTGAGAAATGTAGGATATTCTAAGGTGTGTGAGGTATTAAAGACAACGCCACAAAAAAGTATTCTGCAAGAGTCAATTGGCACAATATTGGCGATCGAGCAGAGCCTCCGCAGATTAGTAGTTAGCGTACTATACTATTAGTCTGGGGGTCGCAGATTCGATTCCTGCCTAGACCCTGGGTGTTTCTGCTGACAAGCCAAAATGGCTTTGCGGCTTGTGTTTGTTTCTTCTAAAAGAAAGTCCTTTGCGTCTATGCTTGTGTCGCCGGCTTTCCATAAAGGTGTTCATGTTCACTTTGGATCGGAAGAAATTGAAAGTACGAACCAATCATGTCGCCAGCCGAACGAACAATAATTTTTATACCAAAGCTTTATCATAGAGCTGCACGCTCAGCTGTGGTGATTGGCATCAGTAATTGAATAATAAACTATGTACTGACAGACGCTACTGATCTATTGGAAAATTCCTTGCAATTCAGAAATCTACAAACATTCAATTCACTGGAGCCGCTAGTGAACACCTTGACCGATCAACAATCTGCATGGAATTAAAACGCCTTGAATTTTCGTTCAACTTTGGTCCTAATAAAATTCCTAGAAACATTTTGATTAACTGTGCGGACAGTATTGCTCTCCCTTTAGCACTTTTATTCAAAGCGTCAATCAAATATGGTCATTTTCCGTATGTATGGAAGGATTATCCCTTTGTTTAAATCGGGAAATAAATCTGATGCTAAAAACTATCAAGGTATTGCAAAATTATATGTTATATCTAAACTATTTGAAAAAATTATCGTTGAACACGTATCAAATTTGATATTCCCTTATCAGCAAGGGTGTCAAAAAAGGTGCTATACTTACATCTAATATTCTTCATCTTACAACCGTAATATATCGTGGATTTCTTCAACAACAACAAACTAATGTGATATACACTGACTTTAGCAATGCTTTCGATAAAGTCAACCTTATGCTTTTGCAAATTAAACTACATTTATTTGGTTATACAGATTTTAGTATGAAATTGATATATTCATACCTGAGTAATAGAAAACAAACGGTTTGCTTTAAAAACACTTATTCCAGAAGCATAGATGTTCTGTCTGGTGTACCATAGGGAAGCCACATTTGACTAGAGCTGCGAAACTATCGATAGTCGCCCCATTCGATAGTTTTGATAGTTTGTTATAAAACTATCGATATTATCGTTAGTATCGAATTCTTAAAAGAATTACGCAAACGTCTGTCAAAATTACATTTCAAAAAGCGCTGCCGACTACTTCTTACTAGAGATGGAATCGTGAGTGACTTTTCAATCACGCGTATGCACGCTCACGATGAAAAATTTTAGCCATGTACGACCATATATTTTTTGCTCACGTTCTTGTACGCTCACATGAGAGCGAAAAAGTAGTCATAATCATGAACGCTCACACTCACGAAATTCTTTCGAAAAAAACACAAAATAATTAAAAAAATAAATGAAAAAAATTACAATAAAAAAAATCATTAAACAATCACGCCAAAAATCTACTCATGCTAGCTCGCGAGATTGAAACAAACAACTAATCACGATTATGCGTTATCACGCTATTCACACAGGCGGTGGCCACCTTTACGTCTTGCTGATTTCGCTCCACATGTGTTAAAATTACCTTTCTTCGATAGTATCGCTTTCGGGGAAAAAAACATCGATAATTAAATAATTAAAAATAAAACTATCGATACTATCGATAGTGCCATCGATTGTTTTATAGCTCTACATTGGACCGCTTCTTTTTACACTGTTTATTAACGATCTACCTGATGTAATTCATTCATCCAATATTTTGATGTATACAGAGGACGTGAAAATTTTTCACAGTTATCGTCTAATATCTAAACAACAACGTCTCCAAGATTACTTAAATTCTCTTTATATTTGGTGAAAAATAAATCGTATCGAATTAAAAAAAGTGCAAATACATCCAAGTGTTTTGTTAGAAAAAGTCCGATTCCTGCACGTTATGTTTTTGACGATTATCAGTTGGAGTCGGTTGATAATTTCTTAGATCGTGGAATTCTGCTTGATTCAAAGCCTAATTTTATCGCGCATATACTCGTAACAATGGCAACAAATAAAGCTAGAGATGTACTTGGTTTTCTAAAACGCAGAGCGCATGTGTTGGTGTATGGATCTGTAATATGGGACCCTATATAAAAAACATGCTGACGCTATTGAATCCGTGCAAAAACAGTTCCTTGTTTTTTGTCTTCGTGGATTAAACTTTAACCCAAGGAATCTACCCTCATATTCTGCTAGACTTTCCTTTATCAAGCTACAAACTCTGAAAAGTCGTAGAGTTGTGCTGAACATATCGTTTATTTTCAACATAATTATTGGCGATGTAAGCTTTGGTTTCTTAATCAACGATATAACGTTCAATGTCCCTCAACAAATTAGTATTGTGCTGCTTAGCAGTCTTGGCGAGCCGGACGTTCCAGGCCTTTATAAGAATTTGTAGGATATAACGTTGTTTTTATCCTTTTTTATATTTTGTTGCAATAAGTATGCATAAAGATTAAAAGATTTACATAATGTATGTACAAACTCGTATATATATGTATGTATTACAAAGCAAATCATAACCATGCATAACCACTATATGCGGCCATGGCTGACTGGTTGACATGTTCTCTTTAAATTGTTTATATTTTTTCTATCAATGAGAAGAACAAAAAATGACACATGCACTCCATATGATGATGATAATGGTCTTATAGTTTGCTTATCCCCGCTTGTATTTTTCAACTGTGACTTTTTACTGCGTGGTGTAGTTGCTGTAATCAAAAAAGTTTCCGTATGAGTTTTATTTAAGGAAATGAAATTTAATTATGTTACAATGAAAAGTAGTCATAGTTTGTTGAGAAAGAAATTGCAGCAACAGCGCAGGAAACAAAAACACTTTGCTTAAATATGATGTCCTTGACTGTTTTATTACTATGGGCTAAGGCAGAGTAAGCAAAAAAATTCTCGCTAGTACACTGGCGGTCATACAAACATGCCTGTATACGTAAGTATGTACATTAGGGGTAGCACTACGCGATAGCGAATGTTGTGTTATTTACGGAAACAAAAAATATTGAAACTATAATTTTGGATCAAATTCAAACCCGAGTTTTATTTTTTATTTAATTTTATTAGAAAATTTTTTTGGATAAATTCATTATTTTTTTTATTAACAGAACAATATATGGAACAATTTTTTATTATTCATCAAACTAGGAGAACGGATCAGTACTGATTTCGAGGTCGCTACACCATCTCATCAGCGTTCTTTGTTCAATTTTACCACTTTTAAAGGTGGATACTAGTGATTATATCCAAAAAAAATTTCTAATAAAATAAAATAAAAATAAAAAAAAATAAATGGGTTTGAACTTGAACCAAATTAATCGTTTCAATATACATATATAAAATATATAAGTTCGACTAATTGCTTACAAACATTAATAACAAAAAAATTATTTTCCAACTTTAGCACGTTTTTGAAAACCTCGAAAAACTAATATAATTTTTTTAATAGTTCTCAAAGGCCATTTTGATATTTGCAAAAATGGGAATAAGTTATACCCCCAATATAATGTATATAATACATATAATGCTGTTTATTTGTAGTTTTTTTTTGCTGCTGTTGCATTAATATGCACGTAAGGACAAACATGTTTTCAAAAGGGACACAACACATTTTAAGTTCTGCCATTGCATAAATATTGCAGACTATGCCCCAGGAATGTGCAATCTTTTGTTGCACACATATTAACTGGTGTTAATTTGCATTGCTGCTGTTTGATATTTTTTCAAAATAAAATGTGCTTGAGGAAAAGGAAGAGATTGTAACCAACTGTCATTTTCTGAAATGTCGTCATGTTTAAAGAAAATGCAGAGAAAATTTTAGTAAAAAAAAAAAAAAATAATCAATTATTAAAAATTCATTTACATCGCAAAAATTCGGTGATAATTCTTGCTGTCACATAATAATTTGCTGTAAATAATTGTAGAAAGTAAACTTGCTAAAGAATATACGCTCTATAGAAAATTCTCTTATACAAAAAACTTCCCGAACAAAATACTTTTGTATAGAAAAATAAATACAAATTTATTTACACGAATTTTTTATTGAAAATCAAGCAAATCTTCTTCTGGAAATACTCTTTCTTATTCACAAAATGTTGACCGAGAAAGTGATTTCAAGGCAAAACAAACTTATGCCGTTTTCTTTTCTAAAAATAATGTATATTTTTTTTACTTTTTATCAAATAAATTGCTATTCGAAGACTTTTTACGAGAAAAATTGACACAATCATTTATAATAAACTTACTATTTCAGAAAATCATTATATTGCAAGTTTTCAATAAAAAAGGCAAACAATTTTGCATTTTTTTTTAGAAAAGAAAACGCCATTAGTTATGCAGTTTTAAAATTTAAAACTTAAATAGAAAAAGTTTTGTTTTTGGGAGAATATCTTGAATAATAAATTTACTTAATACTTAAATATAAAGTTATCTTTAGAAAATTTCTCGGGAAAATACGCTAATAATTACTATTTTAGGATAAGGATACATTTATAGAAAATAATTGGAAATAATATACATAAATAATTTTATATAAAAAAATTTATTATAGTGAAATACCGTTTCATAAAAACGGTTCTTTATAGAGAAAACTCTGTTATACAAAAAAATCAATAGAAAACACTGTTATACAAAAATGATTCTATGGAAAATGATGTTATAGAGAAACCCCCATCCAAATATATATTGTTATGCAGAAAGGAAGTCGATTTAACGACGTTTCCGAGGGCTCCGTTTAACATGTTTACAAAACTTTGCTACTGAAAACCAGTAAAATCAGTCTATAAATGTGTGAGATACGCTTAAAAAACTTTGACTGTCTTTATCATTCTCGTATTTTTCCATGTTGTTGTATAAAAAAAAATTATAAAAACCAAAAATTTAGAAATAGAAAAATCCAAGTTTTGTAAAAAAAATATAAATTTTTCATAAAACTGAGAATAGACAAAAAGCGTTAAAAAATCGAAAAATACCAAAAAGAGCAAAAACTCAAAAATTCGCTAAAATCGGGAAATTCAAGAAAAAATTCACCGAAAGCTCCTTTACATTTCGATTTAAATTTACCAAAAAATTAGAAACGAAACAGGAAAGTTTACCAAAATTAGAGATACGCTAAAAAATCCTTGGTGTTACCTAATATGTGAACAGCCCCTTAAGCAAATTATAATAAATTTGCGACATTAGACACAATTTTCTAAGTGATCGAATATCGAGTTGATAAACACTTTTGCAGCAATTAAAAAAAATCACTTCTCGAAAATTTCCCACAACTGTTAAGACAAGGGGCATTTGATATCGAGTAAAACTCCATACAAAATTTGTTTTTATTTGTATGGAAATTTCGATCGAATGCAGTAATTTGCCCCCAGATTAGATTTAGTTAAATTTTCAATTTATTAAAAAAAAATCTGAAATGTTTTAAATTCTTTAGATTGGCACAAAGTTTGTTCCGATTAGCTTAGTTGCACATACAGCCATTTGACATTATGGTTAAAATAGTGAGTGTAGACTTCTAGAACCTCAGAATCTCGAAATCTGCTGAAAACTCAATTTTCGAAAATTGGGGCGAAATCAGTAACTTTCCGGTCGCGCTAACAATGAAATACATACAAAATAATGTTGGACCTTCTCCTTTTTTTTAAATCGTTGAAGAATTAAAATGCGCGTAACTTCCAAGTAGTTCATAAAAGTCCTTTCCCCATAACACACAGATTATTTACCAAAAAAAAAAAACTAAAAATTCACCAAAAATTAAAAAATCCAAGCATTTGTATTTACTAAAAATACAAAAAAAAAATTAATAAGGGCAAGTTTACAAAAAAAAAATTAAAAATTCACAAAAAAATGGACAAATTAAAATTTTGCAATTCCATAACACCGAAATTTTTTCAGAAGTTACAAAAAACGGCTAAAAAAAGTTTTGAAATGACTCTTAAGGGCCATACAACTCATTTGATTTCGAAAATTTCATTGTGCAGGAAGTTCTCTATAAAAATATTTTTTAAAAATCTTATATATCAATGTTTTGTTAACATTACAAAATGTTTTAAGGCACTCGAAAACTTTTTGTTAAAGAATTTAGCAGCTACTTTTCTTATTTTAGTGTCTTATTTTCTGCTATCAAGGATTTTTATATATTTTTAAGTTTGAAAATTTATTGGAGGTTGAATTCAATTGATTGAAACTAACTTGAATTAATTATTTTACCCTGAAGGGCCAAAGAAACAACAGTTCAGTATTGATGTGACTTAATGTTATTGAGTTTCATATAGTTTTCCTGCATGTTATTACAAACAGGAAAAATAAAATTGAATTAATTTCTAACTTAATAAGAACACATTTAATTTAAAGTTTTAAAAAAGAGAACGCCTTCAGTGGCAATTCTGCCATAGAACTTTATTAACATGTGAAAATAACAATAAAACACACTTGCTAACTGTTTGCGAAAGCAACATTATTTTCCTTGAAATAAACTTTGAATTAATTTTATTATGTACATATTTCGTTCCAATTTCTAGGTTGAACCAGATTTTTTAATAGGTTTTTTAAATTCATCAATTGAGTCGTTGGAAAAATGCAAAGATAATGAAATAAATGGTATAATGCCTAAAGAGGAGCTATTGGAAAGATTAAGAGAAAAGAAAATGTCAATGGAAAGAATGTACTTGGTAAGTTATTGGCATTTTTTACTCATTTTATTCATATTGATTTTGTGTTTCCTTTTATAATCAGGATAATTCCGAACGTGATGCAGATTCATCTCTGTCATTCTCGCAAAGTCTAGGTGATAAATACAGTAGTAAACATAGTGCCCCCCATTCACAGGAACATCGACCACACAGTCCACCTCATACGAAAAGATTAGATAGTAGTAAGAAATCCATATCTAGCCCCTCCATGGGGACCACTATGCCATTAATGATATCTGAATCGCCCAGTATGGGTTCCATGCAAGTACTATCTCCACAAAACAGTCAACCAACACCGCAATCCCAAACGGTAGTGCCAGCCCAAACCAAAGTAAATGACATTGCCCAAGATAACAGTATCACATCGGAGCCTTCAGAAACTACCACCACAACTACAACGACCAGTGAAGATGTGGTGACCACCTACAAAGAACCCAGCCTAAAAGATTGTTCTTCAGCCTCATACAATCATGCCAAACAAAATGGTAGCTTAAAAGATACCAGCAATAATAATTCCTCACCTCCTCCGGAGAGGCCAAACAAAGAAAAAAGTGCCAAAGGAGAAGGCCAACATATAAAGCAATTAAATGGAGACAATTCCAAGGACGATAAAGTTAACGATAAGTCTGAAACTAGTGATAATGTAAGTGCTGAGGGAGCAGAGACTGCAAATGCGGAGGGTAAAGGTGACGGTGGCAATAGTGTGGAAAATAGTCAGGCATTAGATAGTGAAGATAGTACTGCTGCTTTGCAGCAGCAATTACATGCAGCTGCCGCTGCAGCCGCTTTAGTACATGGCGGCTATGCGAATGCCAACTTAAAGGTAGAATCATCTGATGTTTACCAGATTGTTGATGTTATACGACGTAACACCAACCTCAGCTTTGATTTGTCTTGTGAAGCATTACGTGTTGTACTTACTAGTCTGGAGCAGCTGTATAATGGTGCTATTAATCCATATTTAGAAGCCGTAGCCATACATGTTACCGACAAGGTGGAAACACCCAAGGGGTTATTAGGCATGACTCACGACTCCAAACGGCTGCAATACATATTTTCTCAGCTGGCCGATTGTAAAAATGATGCGGAGCAACGCACCTGGATGTTGTATGAAGATGAGGACGATATTGTTCAGTTTTTAGAGGAACTTGTAGAAATATTGGTATGTTTATTTAAAAACAAAAGAAAATTATAAAATCTGATTGGCTTTTTTTTTGCCGTTTTAGAATAATGCCGACGAAACTATTAGCTGTTATGAAATGTCTTGTGATCAATATCAGGCCTTGGTCAGTTTAGTTCAATATTATCAAATGGAAACTAGATGGCCTATAAAACGTTTATTGCTGAAAACATTTACGGCTGCTTGCCATTTAGATCACATCATTGTGGATATTTTGTTGACCTCCGTCTTGCCTTTGGAAATTGTTGAGGACATGAAAACGAACTTTTCGAATTTAGATCGTTTTAAGCAATTAGTCAAAATGTTAACAATTATATTTTGTTTGGGCCAACCAATGCCCGTGAATCACCAAGGTAAGTTTGATTATCATACATACTTTCATTTTAAAAATTGAAAAAAAAATAGTTTTGCGTATTTTTGTTTTTGTTAAATATACGGTTTTCATTGCGAAAAAAACACTTTTTGTAATAGATAAAGTCATTATACAAATTAAAAAATCTGAATCGAGTTCGAGAATTGATTTATGAATTCAACTATGAACTTTTTGAATTACATATTGCTATTTGGTTAAATGGTATTTATTTCTAACTTCTAACATCCACAAGAAAAGTGGTATAAACAATCACATGAACGCTGATGATGATGATGATGTAGAGACTGTCGAAAACAAAAGCTTCCATTAAAAATTTCAAGAATGGGATCATTTCCGGTAATTTAATGGTTTTAATTGGAATATCTCCTACAAAAAAAATTATAAATAAAAAAGTAGGGACCGAAACGATTAGTTTTTTAGCTTTATTTTTCGATTAGCAAATAAAAAATATTTCAATAATTTAATTTTTTTTGCATTAATTAAATTAATTAACTAAAAACGTAAATTTTTAGTTTTATTTGTGTACTGTTCATAGAATCCAAGCAATCGAATTCAGTGAATAATTTGTATGAAAACCACTTATTTATTCGAGTGATTTTTATACATATTTTCTTGTCAAGTCTTCAGAAAATAATAGTTATATTTTGAGTTTTATTTTTTAATTAAATAATAAAATTTATTTCTTGTTGAGCTTCATTTTTGGCTTAAAAAATAAGAGTTATAATCGAAAGCTGTCCTATTAACTGATTGATTATAAATTAATTATATTTCTATAATATTTCGTTTAATAAATTTTAGATAGTAATTTTATTTTTTAAGCAAAATAATTAAATTAAAAAATCACTCTCATTTTTTAATAAAAAAATTAAAGTCAAAAATAGCTTTATTCTTTAAGCAAAAAATAACACCAAAAAAATAACTCGAACGAAATTACCATACAAATTTAAAAAATTTTGCATGGGAATTCGATCGATATCGAATGCCATAATTTGCCCCCAGTTTATGGTGGTAGTCCGTGCAACATAAATTATGTTGGTAAATTCCTTATGCACGCCGCATTTCTCTTTCTGTATGACGTTTTCAGAATAGTCGTTCTTTACGGGCCTAGACTAGCCGTTTTAAAATATAATTTATTTTATTTCGGTACTCTCACTATCGCTAAAAAGATGATAAAATAAAAAAAATAAAGTTTAATTATTTTTTTTACGAAACATTATGATTTGAGTAACGGAAAATAAAAAGAGAAAGAAAAAGCAGTAATTCAATAAAATTAATTATAAATTTTTTCCTTTACTCTGGTCGTATCCATGATGGGCTTTGTTTCTCCACACATCGACCATCGATCCAAGTCACAATCGTCATGTACAGACATTTTTTTGTTGAAAAAATACAGTAAGGCGCGAAATACTAGCATGTTGCATGATTGTATCCATTTGATTTATTATTTTTATATATTTTATATGTATTGTGAATTTTAAAATTTCTGTCTTTTCTTTATTCTTCCAGATTATCTTGGCGTGCATTTTGCCTCATTTCTTTTAGAAATAGTTGAAGGCAATAATCCTGAAATATTAGTTGATATGGTTATAGCATTAATTTTAGCATTTAATTTACAATTTACCGACTTTTCGCAAAATGTGATGGTAGAGGCCATGCAGAATTTACCCTCGGCCAAATCTTTCACTGAAAAAATTTTATTATTACTTAATCGAGAAGGTTTGTTGGAATTATTAAAAAAGTAAAATTCTTTACTTAAAACTTTATATGTCTTATCTTTTAGAGGATCCAATCAAAGTTTTAAAACATTCGACGGATACCATGAACTCGGTGTTGAAAATATTTATAGATATCTTTAGTATACCAGAAACTGCAGGAATGTTTTATACGAATGACAACAAAGTATTAATCGATATAATAGTAAGACAATTAACTGATTTATGTGCTGGTAATCCGGTAAGTCAATTTTTCTATTACAAATTTATTTTGGAAATACGTATTTATTTAAAAATAATATTAGCTAAGACGTTGCTATTTGGAATTATGTCGACGTATTTTACGTAACACTAACTACCAGGAGCATCAGCATCGTAAACAAGATTTCATGAAAATCTTTACGCGCATTTTTTGCGAGGAAACTGAATGTAGTTCCTCTGATCAGCAATTAGTAAGAGATATTGCCAACGAATTTCCCCAAATATTTAAGGCTTAAAGGGAAGTGGCACGTAAGATAAACAATCTTAAGAATATTATTAAGAAACTTTATAGTTTTTTCCTTATCGGTGTTTTGTAGATAAGTTTTGAAGTTTTGACGTTATGTAAAAGCATTTATAATTTGTCATAATATATTTTCACTTTTTTTATTAACCTCAACATTCGAAATTGGTTGCGTTTTCTAGTCTTTAACTTTAATTTAATTTTCATATGCGTTATATATTTTCTTTTTGTTTTCTGGAACAAACAGATTTATTTTTTTCATCAAGTAAAATAAGTACATATAGTTTTTGTTTTATTTCCTAGCAAATCTTCGTTTAAAGTTTGATAAACGATTAATAAGGAAGCTAACAAGCTCTTCTTATTAATACTTAAGTGGACACATATTCACTACATATTTTGATAAGAAAACCATATTCTAATGCAATCAATAACTGTGTAACATATATAAAAGTAGTTAACCTTTTATTTAGTATCGTACATTAAATTAAAATCATATTAATGATTATCATCATATATAATTTTCATCTACATACTTACATACATTACACGCATATAAAAACCAAAGTGCATCATACAATACATAATATACAATCGTTATAGGGAAAATGTTAAACATATTATTTTTCGTTTTTATTGTTCTGGTAGAAATAAATAAATTCAAGGTTAATTTTATTAGTTTCAGCTGGTATATAAATTTAATATTTAAATTTTTTTGCAAAGGTGTTCATGTTGTAAAAACATTTTGAATATTTTACTAATAGGATGGATATTCAGGCATGTGATGATGGAAATCGATCGATTTGAAAAGGTACAATGAATTTAGAGCGAGTTTGAGAATTATTTTTGTGCAAAACTTAAATTAAATAATCTCAAAAAGGATACCAGCAGTTTAATATATTCTCTTGCTCTTCTCTTTAATATATTCTTCTTTTTTTTAAGGGAAGTAACACTCAGGAAATTAGTTTGCCTACCAACCAGCAGGTGTGTTACCTTCTTTGGGAAAGGGATAGTGAGAGAGGAGAGATGTTTGAAAGTGAAAAAGCTTAATGTTTAAAACTCTGATATTCCGCGTTGTGTTAGTTTTTAGATCAGCGTTGCAGTGTTGGCGCATTAAATTGTTTTAAGCTGCATAGCCATGTTTTATCAATTATTTTACTTCGTCGGCAATTTTGCTACAATACCGACGAAGGAGGGCGCTGTGATGTCCGCTAGCATACATCAGTATCAATTGCTGTCGGTACTTTTCAGTGACCAGCGCTATGCCTTCGTCACTTAAACAGTCCAACAACAACAAACACAATGGCATGCTAATGCACATCTGAAAAATGCTTGATGTTATGACTTGCCTGAAACTAGGCTCGAACCCACGTTCTTAGACATTATTTGCTTTGTAGTCAACGCGGTAACTACTTCAGTCAATAGCACCCTCTTGCGGTTGGATATAAAGGGTTAAATCGTAAGTTTGCGAATTATGGGAGAAAATCGCCAAATTCTGGCCGTCATGATTGAAAGGAATGTTTCAGTAAATATGGCGACATTTAACTTCCTAAACTTCTGTACATATGCAGCGTCAAAGCAGTGCTTAAATCAAGCAATTATACCTTACAACACTGCAAATGCATTGTCATTTAAACTTTGCTGTTGACGTTTAGAAACACTTCTTTGCTTTGCATCATTAAAATTACGATGGCAGCAAGAAAAATCATGTTGGAAAGTTTTTTAGATTTAAGTGATTGAAACCGGATCCAGTAGCCACATAATAAATCCTTTTTTTTGTTTCAAAACTAAAGCGTCTTGCACTTTTCGTACTTGAACACTACTTGTTTATAAAAAGGATTGCAAATTTAAATAATTCGCTAGTTGCGTTTATTTGCATTTTAGCTGCGAAACAGATGACTTTAGGAATGCCTTACTTCGTAAAAAAGTTAGCACAGTGGCGTTTGAGAATATGTGACAAGTAGTGTCGAAACGTTAACGGACTTTTTTTGGGGTTTGCAGCTGTCCAAATTTTTTTTACACTACGAAAAAAGCACACTTTAACATTTTTCAAATGCAAATAAGAAAAAAAAACAAAATTCTTTATAGAGCAGAAAATGCAACCAAACACACATGTGAATACACAAATTTTCGCCATTTTTCTTCTGTGCTTTTTGACAGCTTCGAACCTAAAAGCAGTGTTGTTGTAGCTTCGACACTACTTGTATTATTCTACCACGGAGGCAGCCATATACAAACAGAGATTGTGTAGAGCTATTTTATAAAATAAAACTATTTTATTCTAAAAAATTTGCAAAACAGAAAATATCTGACTAACTGGTTGGGCTATTCGACATTCGAAAAATCAATATTAAAAATATAGAAAAACCTACTGAAAACCCAAATCGATCACTTTTGAGTTCACTTTAGTTCCAACGTTCATTTAATCGTGCAGATCCTTGCATGTGTTTTCCTTGATATTCTATGTCGCTGTTGTTGTTGTTAATGGTTTTCATATGGACTGTAATGAAATTTAAATTGAAAAATAATATCAAAATGTTAACATAAGTATTTTTTACTTTGAATTTAATAATATTTGTACCAGAAACTGCATGTCAATCACTTGCACATTCAATCATTCGTTATATCCTAGCACTGACATTTATCATACAAATTATAAACTCCAAAATAGTTAACATATTTGTGTAATACATATTTAAAACATACTCAAGAAAGAAAAGCACCCTGTATCCTTACTTCCTGTATATTTAGCATTTATTAAATAATAAATCATTTAAGACTTGAAACAAGGAATTTTATTTATCTTTAAAACAATTTTTAATTGAACAAAATTAAATATGTTTTTTAAATTAAAAAAAAAGTGTTAAATCAATTTAAAATATTTTACAAAACAAGTATTATTACTGAAAATTTATTTATAACTCTAGAATTATGTAAAGTTAAGCGGCACCAGTTGGAAAATATAAATTCTCTCTAGGTTTTCAAAAAGGTCAATAATTTAACGACAAACAGGAGTGCATTCTAATAAAAGAAAATATTTAAAATGTAACGAACAAATTATATAAAAAATAACAATTACCTTAAAACAAAAAAAGTTAAATTTGACTATATAATCTATAATAAACTTTAAGAAAAATAAAACTTAAAAAAATTTGTTATTAAATAGATTTAGATACGTAAAATGAAATTTTAGTGCGGCTTATGCAATCCAGACGGTTGCCTGCTTTGTCTAGAAAATTTGTATGAGTCATTTACATACAAATTTTCTATAAAAGTCGTTCGTCTGGATTGTGGAAACCGCACTTTAAACTAAAAATAAATAAATAAAATCTTGAGATTAAGCAAATACTCACTTTAAGTAAAAACTCAATTTTAAAATTAAGAAACTAGTCTAATTTATTAGATATACAATTAAGCTTCCGCCTATTTGTCTGAATATATATTCACAATATTTTGAAAATTTAAAGGTGTCTTAATGATTCAAAATACCTTTCGAAACAACAAATTAATACTGCAAATTACACTGTGTGGCAGAATAGAAAATTTAAAGATATTTTTTAAATTACCTAACATAGATTATAAGCCTATTTGAGTAGATAATTTTGACATGTTTAAAAATTTAAGTACATCCTTAAAATCAAATTTTTGGAAATTCCACGGAACTTTTTTAACTAGATTTTTCAATGATTTAAAATTTCTAAGCGGATTTCAATAGACGAGGAGTTGAGCTTTCTGAATGTATATAAACAATTTTACTTCGGTCAAACTTTTGACGATATCGCACGAAATTTCAATAGAACTTAAATAGAATTTTCGATTGATATCGAATGCGGTAATCTGCCCCTTGAACTTCTGATATTTTCAAAATTTTTAAACTTACGTCAATTTGCTATAGCACTTTGATTGAAATCCAAAAGGAACCCAAATGATCCAGTTTCATAATCGCTGTGCAACCTGGCCTAAGGTTCACTGAAACCTTATTTCATTTGAACTTTATTTTATAAGTCTTAAGTTAGAAGAAAGGACATTAGGATTACTGTGATGCCTATATAATAGCGATTAAAATGTGACAGCCTAATTTTGTAAAAAACTTCGATTAGTAATTGGAAAAGTTATAACTTTTTAATGTGGACCTGCTTAGAACGTGTGTAGATCAATTAATATATTCAATTCTACATCTTTAACAACATTCTCTATTTAGTCTGCGGCATGAAATTCATTGTACTACAGTTCTGAAACTTTTTACGACACATTCTTTCACTAAAAGCGACCGTAGCATAGTAAATCGAAAGTATTCGATGAGCCTTCAGCTGTAGATCTTTTTTTAAAAACTATCAAAAAAATTGACTCTGACAAGACAAAAAATAGATTTTACAAACAAATAATTTAAAAATTTCCGTTTGCTCACACCTTAAAAGGAAAAAGTATGTAATAATATTTGGGCTATGACTGCCTTGAAGTAAAGGAGCTTTATATTGAGAGATGTAGGAAATTGGTGGAAGCAAAGTTGTAGGTCTAGTACAAGGCCATGAGGTATGTGCAACAGCGCGGCAGAAGTTGAAGAGAAAAAGAGATATGATACTTTGATCATTTGTTTTAAATATACATATTTTTACGAAAAACGGCTATCGTGCTCCATAGAAAAAATCAACGTCTTCTGCTCCTCTCTGTTGCACATATCTGCTGAATATTCCTTGGCGCAAAACAAAAATGTATTTGTTTAATGAATTGGCAAATTTTATGAAATGTTAATACAAAATATTAACAACTCAATTGCCCAATTCACAATCTGCTGTAGGAGTTGTAAGTTGTATCACTGTTGTTGATAATTTCCACATTAACATGTTTTTAAAGAAATGTTTATATATAAATTACCAATAATATTTGTACAACTTACAAGTACTACTATAGGTTGTGAATTGGGCAAATATAAGTCAGTTGAAATTATAATTTTTTTTAAGTCAAAAATATAAAATTTGTTCAAAACAATAAAACAGAAAATGTTTGATAAAAAATTCAAAAATTATAAAACAAATGGAAATTTTGCGCACTTTTACGCAACTGAAGCACAAATGAAAAATCTCTTTTTAAAATTAAACAAATCGTTTTATTTTTAATGAATTTCAAGAAACTTGAAACACAAATAAAATTCAAAATAAATTATAAAATTTAATACATAATAGTTTTAACTCAATATTTGTTAATAAACATAAAAGCATTGGCGTCTTAAATTAATTGTCCAGTACCTTATAAGAAACAATTTTTTGTTAAAATTTTTCTTTTTTAAACTTTTTTTCTTAAAACAAATTTCGGAGTCTTAAAGACTTGTTATTTATTAATATAAAAAAAATTAATTAAGAACCGTAATTAAAATGATAATATTATTGTTAGATTATGATAAATCTCTTACTAGAAAATAAAAAAATAAAAATCGAATATTAGGATTAAAAATCTTGAAATTTTATTTAAAATTTTAAAGAAAGTTTATACACTTTTTCTGTTTTAATTAATTTTTTTTTTAATAATAAAAAAATAATTTATTAAAATTGCAGTAAACAAATTTAATCAAACATACTTTTATTCGGGCTAAAATCAAATTAATTTTTGTTCATCTCAATAAAAACTATTATTAACTATTATTATTTTGTAATACGCAACGTCAAGCATTGACATAGTTTTAGTGTGTTTCGGCATTTTGGATTTTTTACACATAAAATTTAAAATAAATTCATAAATTCATTTCCATATATATATTTTTAATTCGAGGTTTTTCCCTTTGGAGGTTGAGTTTTATATATTACAAGCTTAACCGCACGAAAATTTTCAGAAATTATAATTGTAATTATAATTGCGAAAGAGTTTTTATCCTTTTGGATTCAGTATAAATTTGTCGTATGTGTTACACTTTTTCACAGCAAGTTATTTTCTTTGAACATACGACAAAAAGTCTACTGAAAATATATAATTTGATAAAGAAAAATTGCGATATTTTCTGTATACCATGTGGATGAAAATTTTCGGAATTGGCATATCACTGCTGTTATCTATCTATATTATTAATAGGTAAACACGTTTTTCTAGATCCCTTTTACGGCCGTAATACTGAAACGATTTTGGGAAAGATTTATATGTTTTTAAACGGGATTTTACAGAGATGTGCACAAGCTTTTTTTTATTTAAATCGGTTTTGTATTTTGGAAGCTACAAGCGCTTGAAGCTGTTACTAATACATAAACAAAGTGTGCATGTGTGTTTGTCCAGTTTGCTTTTGCATAGAAATGAGACAGAGCTCTAAGTTGTTTATTTCGAATGTTTTTTGGTTTTTTGTAATTTATCGTATGCATTTATGTAAATGTTTAATATTAATTTCTATAATGCTGGATACAGCAGTAAATATTAATTTGTAGCAACAATTCTTTAACACTGTACAACACAAAAAAAAAGAAACGAATGATTCTGGTAGAGCGCACCATTAATATATACGTGTATCTGTGTTCATTTCAGGATGAGCTAAAGACCCCTCCGCTCTTTTTGCGCATTATTATAGTGAATCGACATAGGAAATTTTGTATTCGATATGCTTAAGTTTTAAGACGCGTGAAACACCACGGGAAATATATTCGTGCAACATTTTAACCCTCTAAGTCTTCGTTGTACGAGTTTTTTTTTATCGCTTGAAACAGTGACAAAAAACTCACCTTCAATGGCGTTATCAGTACTAAATTATCCTGTAATATCGGATTTTGTGATGCTAGTTTTTATTAAAATTATGTCTTACTTCAAGTTTCACTATACGTCTACCCTCGAAAGAAATTTCGAACTAAATTGGTTGTAATTCAAAGAGATTACAATTTGGCTAAAGTTCGTAACCTTTTTTTTTTAGTCAGAGAGAATTGGATTGTGTTGCACGGTATAATTAGAAAACAGCAAAATGCAACATGTATTTCCTGTCCCGCCAAAAAATTCGCCAATTTTCTTAGAGCATAATTTTTCTGTTTCTGATTTCTCCGTAACAAACACGTTTACTTAAAAAAAATTTAATTCCATATTTACGCTACGCAGTTATGTTGCGTTAAATACCTGTTGAGTGAGAAAAAGAGAGTGAAATACAAAATGTACACATTTCAACACTATGAAATAATTTAAGAAAATTTTAGCAATTTTTTTTATAAATACATGCGTATTTAAGTGATTTTTTTTATATTCAATTAAGCAAAGTTTTTTTTTTAAATACAAATATAGAAATATCTTTAAACATATTCAATTAATGAGATACCAAAGCTGAAACAGAACGACATAATCAATCATGTGATTTTTCTTTTTCTTCGTGCTTTATGTACTTTTAGTTTTAATATCACAAATTTAATTCAATTCAATGAAATCTAAATTTTTAAACGTGAAATTCGCCAAATTTTAAATATTCGTTTAAAATGCGCATTAAATAAGTTTTAGCAAACGTTTGTGGCAACAAAGTAATTATTGTAATTAAAACAGTGTTACGCTTGTCCAAAAGGTTAGAAAGGGCATTTGAAGTGGACAAATTTTGCATTATAAAAAAACATTTTGAGCAATAAAATCTATTTTAATTGAATACATTTTGTTACATTTTGCAACAATAGTATTTAACACATGCCCTCTCAACATTGTAAATTTTCAATAGAATGCCAAAATTATTATAAAACATGTAAGGGAGCTACGACTTAAAGATTTTTAACTGCGTGATGAATTAATCAACTTTATTTTAGTTGTCAACATTAACGTCACGTTAATACAATACCAAAAACTTGGGGCTGTCCACCCGTTGTCGAAAACAGTCGACTACTATTGACAGGCTAATGTTATTTTCTAGACCTTAGAGAACATAAATATACTGTCAGTAGCACAAAATTGTTCTCGAGAGCGAGTAGACAGACAAGCCCTAATTTTTTGGTATTGTATTGACGTGACGTCGACCTTGACACCTGGAATAAGAGTGAATGTATTCTGAGTAATGATCATGGAAAAGTTTTTTTTTACTAATGTACTTTTTTGATTGATTTTACAGCATTTTGGAAATTGCTGACAGTCAGTTTGTTTGTTTTGTCTGCGTTGACTGACTATTTGCCAAATTAAGACTAATTTTAAGTCTTTTTTCAGAGCTTGGCACTTTTTCAGTTTCGCTTTTCCCTCCACTTCTGCTCCTTAGTGGTTTTTAACCAGTTTCAAGTTCTTTTTTTCCCCACGAAAAACTGTCCCCAAGTATTCTTTTTGACATTTTTGGGGACAAATTCTCTCATGGCTACACAGCCGATAGCAAAACTTCTAGCCGGCTCAATGTCAACAAAAAATATGCCTTATTAATGCGCATCGCATTAATTGATTCTGTAACGTTGTCTCCCTTACAAAATTGATTTCATCTAAGCAATAATTTTTGCTTGGAACCATTAATCGTTCGATTACGATTAAAAATGTTACCTTATTTCAAGCAAACAATTTATGTAAAACGTCTGCGTGCAAATATATGTAAATGCTACATTTTAACGTGAGCATTTATGTTACAAATGGCAAATTTAAGAGTGATTATATTTTTAATAATGTTGCGAACATAAAGAAGGTTTTGTCCTGACGAGTAAAATTTAGCATAAAAAACAGAAAGAGAAACTGCAGCACAAAAGTATAAAAACTGAACTGAAGAATTTGTATTATATGATAGAAACCAAGGCTAATTCATAATAGGTGGTCTCGACAGCTCAGATGATTATTTTTTGCTCTTTGCACTTTGATCTGTTTTGTTTGTCAAAATTTGTTTATGTTTGATTTATATATAGTGTTTGACGTTTTGTATTGAAGGCGAATTGAGGCGAGTCTACCTGTTGTGAATTTGCCTTGGATAGAAACATAAGATAAAATACGTCAGTCCAAGGCAGATCCGCAACAGGTAGTCTCATCCGGATTCGCCTTGAAAATTAGAACAGATTCGTCAAAACACGGCTGACAAATTTATGAGAAAATAAACAAAACGAAAAAAGAAATAAATAATAAAAATATGTATGTATGTACATAAATATGTATGTATGTATGCCTTGGGAATATGTGGATATAAAAATGGTTAAGGAAAATAAAGGTGAGTGCTTTTTGCAGAACGTGTGTATTCAATGAGCTCCTCCGCAGCAGCTGCGAGATGTATTAATTGATACATTGCAGTACAAACTCTTAAAATTACTTTGTTGTCCATTTGTTTTAATTTTTTTTAATAAACACATTTCTTTTGTTTTTATAAGAAAAACAATGTTCTTCATGTTATAAATCGTGGTATTGTCACCTATGATCAGTTGTCAAAATTTTCAAACGAAATAATCAATTTTGCTCAACATTTTTCGCAAATTCAAACAGAGTACTAAGCTTTAAGTTGAAAAATAAACAAATCATGCACGTGTGTTTGTCCAATTTTATTTTGCAAAAAAAAAAATATACGGAGCACTTTCTATACATACTTTGTAAAAAGAAGAGAGCTAATTAATTTTAAGTTGTTTATTTTGTATTTTTTCGTATATATTTAGTAAATGCTTATAGGCTTTTTACACTGCACAACATCTTTGGGAATCGCATGGAAGATGTTGAAAACGTGAAACATGAATTTACATTGGCAACATCTTCCATCTTTCATTTATTCAGCTGTCAAAAAATTGAAAGAAAAAGCCACATCATTTTTGTTAAAAATTAAAAATATTAAAAACTGGGTTTAGAAAAAACATTAATCATTGGAGGAGTTGTTGCTTTGCAAGAACAAGCCCAAATTCAAATGCAGTACATTGACATAGACAAAAGTTTGTTTATTTTCTGCAATGTCAGTTTGCTAGTGATGGCAAAAAGAAAATCGATATTTTTGCCATTTTATTAGTGGTGACACTTAAAATAACGAAAAATGTAAGGTGGAACAAAATGAGAAAAGATCATCTACTGTAGATGGAGAAAGATGTAGAATTTTTGCCTGTATAATTCTTATGGGAATATATTAACATCTTTGCAAATTGATGAAAGATGTAGGTCAGTGCAAAAAGCCTATTATGGCCTTATTCACAAACGATTAATAAAGCTAGAGATGGGATCTTGAGTGACTTTTCACTCACGCTCATGCACGCTCACGATAAAAAAATTTCACTCATGCACGCTCACGCACGACCTCATATTTTTGGATCACGTTCACTCACGCTCACTTGAGTGGAAAAAAAGTTAGTGACAATCACGAAAACTCACGCTCACGAAAAAATCACAACCTATAAGTATTTATACATTAAAATTTCTGAATGCAAATAGAAAAATCTAATATACAATTAGAAAGTTCTGCAATAAAAGAGGAATATTATGTTTAACTGAGAAATATACTTTTCTGAAACAATTTGTTGGTTTTGAAATGCAAAGTTTAAATTTTGATATATGGGAAAGTCCCAGAAACAGTCCACCACCTTATTTTTTATCTTTTTTTTTAAAGGAATATTAGACTAGATATATAATTTTATAAATAAAATAAATGTATTTCGACGATTATTAATGCACAAATTATTACCAAATCCTATCGTACCTCAGATCTTCTAATTTCATACCAGAAATTAACACTTTTTAGGTATTCATATCATTAGTTAATGAAGATAGCCCGATCGAAAGCCATATTTTTATACATTGAATTCACTTCAACTTTAGTAAAAAAAATTTGTGCTTACTGTTTTGGAAACATTGAAATTAGGTATGCAATTTCAGAATAGAAATATAATAGAAAAAATGTAACGTGAGCCAAGTAGGGTGCGTCACAAAGGCTTCATGTCTTCGGACAAAAAACGACAAAATTTTTTGTCTGCAGACAAGTTTTTTAGAATTCTCTTATATTCATCTTTCTTTTAGGAACTATATTTTGTGTACTTTATTATGCAAAATTCGCAAAAAATTACGAAAAATCATTAAGTTTTTTGCTCATAAGCAATCTGTGTAAAAAATTAAGATTAAGTAGGATCTTCTACTTTAGCGTTAATAGATAATAGATACTCGTTAATAGATTTATGCAGAAATAAAATTTTGTCAAAATTTTTCCCGTGAAGTCTGTTTCACATCCCTTCAAGTATTCTTCCTGGCGTTGAAAAAACTCCTTCGCTTGTAGCTTAGCTGGATTTTTGCAGAATTGGAAGATCTTTAGCTTTTTTCCAAAAACTAAAAATTTCTTAAGTCGTGTTCGTCTGTATGAAGAAACAAAAAAGAGAATTGCAGACGTTTTTCTTCCAAATGTTCGCCAGTCGAAACTCGGACTTATGTATATAGCTATTGACTCGTTCATTCAAAATTGAAAACCACGTACCTACTCGTATTAAAAATATGAAAAAAAATTCCAAAATCGACAAAATCGTGAAACAATAACGCAAAAAATCTACTCATGCACTCACGTTAAGGTTTTTATACTCACGCTAATCACGTGAGCGATGCCCATCTCTAAATAAAGCTGTGTGCTTTATATAAAAATTCTACTATAACTTTATTAATCGTTTGTGAAGAAGGCTATCAATATTTAATTACTAGAATATGGTAGATTGCATTGGCCATAGGAAATACCAGTAATTATTAATTTGTCGACCAAAATAATAATTTTAGTTTGAAGCACTAACTATGAATTTCTATCATAATTAAATTTTTTTTAGAAAATTCGCGCTAGAAAAGCTAAAAATGTTTTAATATACAGTCGAACTTCCATAACTCGAACTTCTAGAACCCGAATTTTCTCTAACTTGATTGATTCGATTGGCAGTAGGGTTAAGAGAGAAAATAACTTACAATTCTCCTTCCGTAACTCGAAATTCTCCATGACTCGAACGAAATTGCATGCATATGAATTCTATAATTCTATCAAACATTGATTTTTTATTTGCAAACTACAACTGATGAGCACTATAAGACTTTAAACTATAGTACAACCTCCCTAATCCGGACTATCCAGTAATCCGGACATTTAAATTTTTCCTCTATAGTCTGGACAAGTGTTCTTTTTTCTCAGTAAAATTTGCGTGGCGAACTGTTTTCAAAAGCTATTTTATGGACTAAACAAGCAAAAGCGACAGATAAGGATATTTTATTTTTAAAAGAATTTAAAAATAGAGCAGAAAAAATTACATAAAAATTCTTATTTTTCAAAATTAATTTTTTTGGTCTCTTTTAGTATGTTTCTTTATGTTTTTTGTAAATAAATATACCAATGAATTCTTATTTTCCTTTTCGGTAATAAAAATAAATTATATACATATGTATATATGTACATTTATGTATTGCGCCTAAAATTTTATTTTAACTGCAGCCTAAACGATCCTTTAATCCGAACAGTAACTGAAAATATCTGTCCGTATTTAGAGTAATTTTTTATTGAAAATAAAAAATGGAAATTTTCAGTCACGAATTTCAGAATACATATTTTACTTCAGTATTTCTTACTTCTTATATGTTGTTTTCAGTAATAAAAAGTACATATTTAATATATGTACGAGTGAGTATATACGGACGTAATTGCAATTGTTTTTTTTCCCAACAAGTAAATTCTATAGCTCGAAGTCTCCGTAAGTCGAAGGTGTTTTTGGGATAATGGGGATCGAGTTATGGAAGTTCGACTGTATTATGAAACTTATACATGAAGAATTTGACATAATTTGGTATTTAAAAAAAATTATCGTCTTTGTATTACATACAATTAATAATAGAATCAGTAGTCAGAAATTAATAAATAATTTATGTAAATACAAATTTGAAAACACATTCGACAGAGCCACCTAAACAGTGGCGGATACATGGAAACACACATAAACACTGATGGTGCATGTGTAGTGCACCCGAAAAGCAACGTTGTTTCTGTTCTGCCGTGTAAGTTGAAATTAATTTATGTTAATTTATCTCTTGTACCTTTGAAATATTATCTCATATCTACAAATCTACAAAAATGTTGCCAAAATAAAAAATACTGATACCGGAATGATTCTAAATTCTTCCTTAATCACGATTAATCAAAGTTCTTTTAATCGTAATCGCGATTATAAGCAAACCCTAGAGCTGAGTGCACTAGCTCTGGATGAAGTTCCTGGATTCGTTCTTTTAACTTTTGGCCGCCCTTTTATATTTTATAAAAATTAAAACAAAATATTTTACTAGTGTTTTGGAATCGTAAAAAAATTATTTTCAATTGTTATTTTTTTTGTAATTTCTTTGACATTTTTCATTATTTAAAAACTAATTTACAGATTTTCTTAAATATTATTTTTTTCCACAATTTACACATTAAGAATTTTGTAAAACCAAAAAGGCATAATAATTTCATAACAGCAAAAAATGAAGGGAATTTACAAAGATTAAAACATGAAGTCAAAATCAATTTTCTTTTTTGGAAAAAATATAATAATAAACTTAGAAACTAATAAATGCACTTGTTCCGGTACGTAAGAAAATGATTTCAGTTGAAAATTTCTTTGAAAAAAAAAAATTTTAAAAATAAATTATATTAGGGAAGAAAATCAGCAACAAAATTTACATACGAGTACAAATTATAGCCCCTGAGTATAAAACTAAATTTATATTGTATGTACAAGAAATATTTTGTTTGATTAAATAGTAAAATTAAAAAAAAATTAAATTAAATATATAATTTATATCATAAGATGAGAAAAATTTCATTTAATATACACTTAAAGAAATAAATAAATATTTAAGGTATTTCCTGTTAACTAAAGTAGACTTTTTAAACAGCCAAACATTCATTCGTTTTATAAAACTATGTATTTCTTAAAATGTAGTTTTTTAAATGCAGTTTTTTTTCTTTAGAGAAATTTGAGCATCATGCTATTTAGTAACTCTTACCATTACCCTATAAAATAATTTACAATTTAAGCTAAAGCAAAAACTAAACTTAAACTAACACAATTGTTTAACGGCTTTTACAACTGTCTGCCGGGGGTAAAGTTCTCACCACAGAGCCCTCTCTCTTACTTAAGCGTATTTCTTGAAAAGAGCTTTTTTGTGGGCTTGTTAAGACTATAACTTATGACATAAATCGAGCTATTTAAAATCTATTAATACATACAAATTTTTAAAGAAAAAGAATTTCATCTCTCCTTCAAAAAAAAAAATTATAAAACCTTAATCAATAACCACAGCCCAGGGATGATCAACCTTTCCGTATTGAATGTTCATTAAAGTCTCTCTAACCGTTTTGTGCAAGGGTTTCTCTTGCTCCATGGTGGGTATATACAAATCTTGATCCATGTAATTAATGCGGTTAATTGGACTGACTACACAGGCGGTGCCAGTGCCAAATAATTCAAGCAACTTTAAATTAAAAAAGAAGAAGTTGTTAGAAACCATTTAAATACTTGTATGCTAATAAAGCTTAATAACACTTACTCTTCCTTGATTCAAAAGTTCGCAGACTCGAGGCATAGTAAAGGTGCTTTCAGATACTTTGAATTTACCCCATTGGCGGGCTAAAGCTAAAATGGAATCTCTCGTAACACCGGGCAAAATCAGACCATTTAAGGGAGGCGTTATTAATTCTTTTTCTGCAAAGAAACCCGTACAAAATTAATAAAAATAATTCACAACTCAATAAGATAAGACCTTAAATTATTTCTTACCGCCTTTATCGTTTATATAAAACATAAATATGTTCATGGTACCGACTTCTGTTAACTGATGATCTTCACCGTACAGCCATAAAACTTGTAGCAATCCTTTGGCTGCAGCTTTTTGTTGTACATTAATGGTAGGAGCATAATTTGAACCCATTTTACGGTTGCCTACACCACCAGGCCAGGCCCTAAAAATTCATTAAATAAGTAATTTTTAAATGATAAAAGTTGTATTATTATGTATAAGCTTACCTTGTATAGCTGGGATCGGCCAGTAAAGAAACAGCACCGGTATCATCACTCTTAAAGTAGGAGCCGACAGGACTGAGAATACTGTATAATAAGGCGGAATCGGATGAGGCAACACCCAACGTGGGCTAAAATAAAGGCAAGAGGTTGCAAAAAAAAATTACTACATAAAATTACTCTTACAACAAATTTCCTAAAAACTTAAATAAAATAAAGGGCATTTACCCTGTTGGATAAGCTGAGATAAAGCCAAAATAGATAGGAGAATGAATTAATACACGACTGCACTCACTAAGTACAAGGTGGCGCAAAAATTGTCACCCAATATTTATGACTGGTTCTGTTTTTGGATCATGCTTATTTGATGTTCTAATTATTTTTTATCACTCTTGACAGAAATTCCAGCGATAGTTTCTCGCATTCCCGACGTTTATTATCTTTTGGGGGATTCATTAGTCTGATATTTGTCGATATAGACTGGAACGATTATCGGCCGATCTTATCGGCCAGTCCAAGTCGTCAAAATGACTGAAACGCACTATTGTGACTCGTAGAGTATGCGCCTCTGTTACATCCTGCGGAAACCAAATGTTCTTCAATCTCATTCCAAATTTACCCAATTAAAGAAGGATGAAGTCATCAGGACACTACTCCGCATCCCTCTGCGACATCTTCAGCCACAGCCACGATATTCTCAGCGGAACGGCTGCTTCGGGGCCGGCCAGACCCGGCAGCATCTTGTGTTTTCGCATACTTTTGAAGGCGTGCTATTTATTAAACGATGTAGTGTTTGCCCAGTAGGTGTTGGACGACCGTGAAATCTGCGCCGAAATTAATGATGCGCCACCACCACCGACGAATTATTCCGTAAATAAATCGAGCGTTTTTTGTATCTGTTCTTTTCACAAAAAAATTTATAGCATCTTGCGATAGGGTGATGTTTTTTGAGCCGTCTTGTGCAATAAAGCGCGTGCAAACTTCAAAAAAGTCTAGTTGGCGTAACTAATGAGAAAGAATGCATAATCTTCCCGAAACATTTCGTTAACACTAAAACTTTTAGATGGAAAGTGTACAGAGTTTCCAAGAGAGACATGTAAGCTTCTTCTGGATACACATTTTCCGAGATCACTCGAATTAATGTAATGCGTAAAAACTGTTGTAAATTTATGTTTTTGTTTTTATTTTTTAAAATTTTTTCAAATACTTACATCAATACCAATCAGTGTAGGTCTGAGATATAAACTGGCAGTTTCTGTGTGTGGTACCCATTCAGAATCGATCGATACGAGGCGGGATAGACATTTAATAAATTCTTCGCCTTCAAATGTAGGTAAGCCGGAACGCTTGGCAGCTAAGTTCATGCGATTCATGTTCATATTGGGACGGAAAATACGAATTTTTCCATCAACGCCGCGATAAGCCTTCATGCCCTCAAAAAGCTGTAAATAATCATGATATATATATGAATAACTGATATGCTTAATTAAATTTAAAATAAGTTTAATGAAAGGTGCAAAAAGGTAGTTGTTGTTTTGTATAAACAAAGGAATTTCAAAAAATTCTAAAATATTATACTGATAAGACACCATGACAACTACGAGATAGAATTATTTGTTTCGAAAATAATTAGCAACAGTTTTTGATTAATTGTTATTGGTTGACATGAAACCATGCGTGTTTTTTTACATGTAATACACTGAGATAACGTCAATAAACTCATAAGATTTCGAACTTTCAGAATAATAAAAATAAATTCTGTAAATATTGTTTTGCTATTTTGCTTCCTATGATATTTTAATAACCACTAAATATGATTAAATAATTGCAAAATAATTAAAAAATAATAATATTTATTAGAATCATCAGAAGGTTCTGTTGGATGATTCTTCGTGCTTCATTAGCGCCGTTTGAGACTCTTCATCGGATTTCATTTATTATTATTTGTTGAACTTGAAAGCTGTTTAGTTTAAACTACATTTAAATTTAAAATTGGTTTAGGTAAATTAGCGTTTAAACCTTCAATTATTAGTTTTATTTATTTTATTTATTTAGTTTTATTTATTAGCCCTAAAAAGCTAAAGAGGAGCTGTATCGGGAATCCTTTCGTAGCTCCCCAATAGCTAAAGATAGTTGTTTATTTATTTATTTTGGTCAGAAACTGCGCAGTCAAAGTTTTGCAAAAGTATTATTCTCACGATAAAGCTTACATTAGTTTGAAATCACATGATGGCATTTTAAGAGCCCATTTTGTGTGTTTAAAAAAGGGTTTGAACTATTATCGAAGAAAAAAAAGAAATCTGCTCGCACTGATTTAGTGGCCCTTAATATATGAATAAAATGTTTACTTCTTTATAAACCAGTCGGACATGTGACATTCATCGACAGAAGTTATTACCAAATTCAGGCGGGGAAACAATCTAAACTTTTTTTGGGCTTCAATTTTATATGAATTCACATATTATAATTTTATTAAAAAACTACTTCAAACCTAATGACAACAGATAACAATATAACAGCTTTATTTATCCAATATTTCGCTTTCTTTATGGAAAGCTTCTTCAGGGACATTAAATCCAAAATGATTATTATTTTGGCTAAAGTTTTTTAGTAATTGGATATGAGACAATATTCCAAAGGAACGAGGGAAAAATTAACATTTCAAATTACGCGGCAGAACAGAAACATAATTTGAATAAATACAAATTTGAAATAAATAAATACAATCATGAAAACACAGATGAACTGTGATGATGGGAGTGTAGCGGCACCCGAAAAACAACTTATAGTAAGTTGAACTTAGTTGATGTTGATTCTTCCCTTATTCCTTTGGAATATTATCTCATATCAAATTCTTCCTTACCAGAAAATGTTACGAACTTTAGCCAAAATAACAATCACTTTGGATTAAAAACCACTAGCAAACAATTTTCGAGTTCGAAAAATTATCACATTTAAATATTAATTATTTTTTTTAATCAAACAATTGTTAAATTTATTTAAATATCCCTGAAGAAGCTTTTCATAGAGAACGTTCAATATTGCATAAATAAAGTTGTTACATTGTTATATGTATGTTGACCTTAAACTTGAAGAAGGTTTTTAATGAATTATTAATACAAAGGTCGAAATATTCGAATATTTTTTTCATTGTTAAATGTTTTTCTAAGGCAATGTAATATGCATAGTAACTCGATGGTCTATACAAAAGAAAAAAATAAATAAAATAAAGAACATCTTAAATTTCAAGTTCTATTCCGGTACAACCTAACATTTGTAGGAAAACGGCAAAAACAAAGCAGAGCACCCGACATGAAATTTTGAAAAGTATATACATAAGTCTTAAAATTTATAAATTCTTAAAAAGAGTTCTGGAACTAACAATCGTTCTTTTTATTTAGTCCAAGGTTTTCGTTACTTCTTTGCAATAACCCAATTTCAAGTTTAAACTCACCTCGACGGCATAGTGCAATACTTTGGCGGCGGGATGTATAACTAAATTTTCTAATGGTGTAATTTGAGGTTTTTGCCAGCCACCTAGATTCTTGTGATAGTAAATTTTCAACATGTGGTCTGTGAACAATTTGCCAAAGCCTAATTCTTCGGCATTATCGGGCTTAGGTTGCAACTGCTGAGGAGTGGCCAAGCGGACCGACAATTGGCTCGCTTTGAATTGAGTGCCAACATCGGGTTCATGTATAACAGGTTCAGGTACAGCTGTTGATAATTGCGATGTCATGGACTTGGTTATTTGAAAATCAGCTTCCAATTGTGATTTCTGTTGCTGCTGCTGCTGCTGCTCTTGAGCAGCCCTTAACGAGTGATTGTTGCATAGTCGTATTGATTGTTCAATGAAACGTATCAAACGGTGTTGGTTGCGGAAAATATCCTAAAAAGATAAAGTGAGAGGGAAATATTAGAATGATTTTTAAAATTCAATATTTATAGCTTTATTTGTTCAAACACAGCGTCTTTGAAATTTAAATGACACAAAATGACGCCCTTAAATTAAAATGTTTAAATAATTTTAAATTCGCACAAATTTGTTTTTTATTGCTTTCGTTGAGGTTTCTGTTTTAATTTAAGTTTTTTCTTCGAGTTTTTTTTTTGTTTAAAAATTCTTTTGTTTTAATTTATACTTTAAAAATACGCATACACAAACACACACACACACTTGTATAAGTGCTTTTTTTAGCCTCGCTTGTTGGGTTCAATGTTCAAATTATTATATAAAATTTCTTTTACGTTGTTCTTATAAAATCCACAATAAATTTTGTATTATTAATAATTTCTAAAACAAATTGGTGATTTACATCACAACTTTTGTAGCTTTCAAGTTTGGAAATTTGGACTTAAAAATACTTATGTATGTGTAATTTTCAACAAACAAAAGTGTTTAAAAATTTTTGAAAAAAGATATCGAGGCAATCTCGATTAAAAGCCGAGACACATAGAATTCGTCGTACGTTATACGTTGCTTTTTTCAACTGACAACTAAGTTGAAATGTAGCTCAAAAGCTTTGTCCCGTGCCGAACGTCTCCGTCAATGCAAATTACTAAAGTTGGGTAACTTTTAATACACATATATACAATTAAATTAAATAAAAATGAAAATTATAAAAAACTCTAGAATATCCTCGAATTCCATTGAAAATGTATACTTTAATCAAATGAAGCTTATTTAATATCCGTCATTGTGATAACCGCCTCCGTCGTCACTTTAATTTCAGTTGAAAAAAGCAACGTATAACGTTCGACAGATTCTATGTGCCCCGGCCTTAATAAATTTAAAAAATATGATTAATTTTTAGTTGGAAATTAAGTTAATGAAAAAACTATGGCTTTTTAATTTCAAATAAATTTTGAATACACATTTTATCTCCCAACTTTTGTTCTTTAACGTCAGCATGATGTAAAAAATTGCAAACTTTCTTAATAAAAAGAAACAAATTCCTGCGTATTTTGTTTGTTCCCACATTTGAATCGATAAACTTTTAAACCCCTGTATTCGTAATAATTATAATGATTTTCATTTTACTAAAAGCTTATAATCTTCTCACGTACTTCTGAACGTTCAAGAAAAACTGTGCAGGTCAAAATGTTATCACTAGATTGAATCAAAGCAAGTCGTATTCAACATCTGATGAAAATCGCTCAAATTATTAATCATTCTTAATGAACTCGATTTCGGTCAGCAGTGAATTAATAAAAACGATTAAATTAATATATTAAAAAAAGAACAAAAACCAAAACTAATTGTTTGAAGTTGTATGCCGAAGAGGGAGCCAAATGTGTTAATGAAAAAGTATTTAAGAAAATTAATTTAAAGTGCATTGCACGTTTTACTAATTGATTTCTAGTTTTTAAGGAAATTATTTTTAGAAACAACGTAATAACATAAATACATAAAAATTTGCAAAACAAATAAATTAAATATATAGACAGAATTAAATTCGGGCTCAAAGTTTACAAACAAAAAATAAATGTATACGATGCATAATGAAGTGAGAAATACGACTTTTTTAATAAAAAAAATTTAAAGATTTCTAAGAGTCGAACCTAAATAAGAGCGTTGAGCGAGCGCTGCGTTAGCTGCAGGGTTCGTATATTCAGTACATTCAAAGTATATTTATTAGGTTTGTGTGTAAGAGAAGACGCATAGACTTCTTTGAGCGAAATTAACGTATGCAAATTTTTTTACGAAATTGATTTATTAATGCAAATTTTGTTCTAAAGTCAGTGGCCCATCGCATGCAACACAAGAGACGCACAAAATTGTTTGTGGTGAAACCAATTAAACATTTTAATAATTTCATAATTCGTAAGCGGGAAAATTTTCCCTTTAGTACACCCAATCCTGTTTTTACACGATCTTTTTTTACATGATTTTGAAATAACACGGTTAACAAAGATAATCCTTTCCTCTTTTTACACGGGTAAAACTATTTTTGGGGAATTTTCAGTTTACGTAGTACACACAAGAGCTGCCATATACTTTTTTTATAACTTTCATAACTTGATCAAACATACTTTAAAAACCTTATTATGTGGTAACATAATTCTTTTTTTTATTAATAACAAATTTTTCGATTTCGATTTTCTAATTAATTAACGAGCTTGTTTATATAAAAAACATCTATATTTATTATCGATATTTCGATATTATTTAACAAATAGTATAAATGAATGTATGGCGCAATACAAGGAGCTACACAAAGAGATCTCAAAGTAGGATGGATACGTTCCAGCGAATTCAGCTACGCTGTTGAAATAATTAAACCACTGGATCCTGAAAATGCAGACGTACTAGACATAAGACCGTGCTTACTATCAGACACTAAACACCGAATAAAACATTTTGATTTTCCTTATACATATACCGTCATATAAATGCAAACTAACGTAACAAAAAACTGTTAATTTGGAAACTGTTTGAGATATTGAAATCATATTTTCACGGTCTTTAGCGCTTTCTAGCGAATTTTGAGCAAACGGACAGCGTATTTTTTATGTAAATAGTTGACAACACTGATGATGATACGTTTTTTTTGTTTAATAAAATCATTCACTTGCTAATACGTTATTTTGAATTTGGGTCATAACTTTTTTTGGTTTTGTTAACAGAAGTTTGAAATTTTGAACACATATGTAATATGATGTATTAAATCGTAATCAATAAAAAACTCAAATTTAAATTTTTTTATGATATGTACGTTGTTTTACATTTTAGGAGACGATATGCATTTTTTTGTTTTTATTTTTTTATTTTTAGTTTTTCAAAATATTATTTCTACAGAGTTATTCAGTTCCTTAAACATGTGATTCTTTATTAAAAAAAATATTTTAAGATATTTTGTGAATTATTTCTTTATTTTTATGACTTAAAAATCATAAAATTAAATAAAAGAAACACTGTATGAAGAAAAAGAAGTAAAATTTTTGTGTGTCATAAAAATATTAATCCTTCAAGGTTGAAATAATCAATTATAACTTTTTTGCATGATTTTTCATTTATACGGTGGTCCGTGGAACGTATGTACCGTGTAAAAACTGTATTGGGTGTATTGAAAACTATTTGAATATGAATAGAAAAAAGAGCAAACATAGTAGATGCTATTCCGAAAATTTGTAGACACAAGGAATTATTTAAAATTAACGGATTATGCATCAATCACTGATATTACGCGCTTATTCATGAAAATCACAAACTGGTCATCTATGTAGAGAATTTAATAAGTCCGTGCAAAAACAAGAAAACAAAATTTTTTTTTTTTTGGCAAATAAGGTGGATGGATGCATTTTGCACATTGAAGCCAGTATTGTGTTACTGGAAGATTACATTTTTTATTTGCTAAATGGGGGCGTTTATTCTTAAGTTTTTTGTTTAATTGGTTCAATAATGATGAATAATCCCAACAAAGACTTTGATAGTTTGTGCCCCAAACACGTTCCATGTATATTTAATACATGCATATATTATATATGAACATTAGAGTTTTTCACGGGAAATTTCGAAAGTTTTCAATACCGAAATTGGGGGAATTTTACTATTTACAGTTTGTAGCATATTTTTTTAACAAATCCTTCTAAATGAATTTCTGAAATCGATAGAAATTTACACATTTAAAACAAAAACGCATTTTTGTGAGAAACATTTGAAAATAATTAACACATGTTTTAATGAAAGTAAAAATATATTTCAACGATTTTCAAAAACTTTTGTTTGTTAAGGGGTTTTTTTGAGTAGTCTATTTACACGTATTTCATTTGTACTAATGCCAAATCATCAGTAGACCTTAGTAGGCATTAGCACCAACGAAATGCATGTAAGTATATAGACTACCTAAAAAACCCTCAACAAACAAAAGTTTTTGAAAATCTTTCAAAAAAGATATCGAGACAATCTCGACTAATAAATTAGAAAATAGTAAAAAGTTATTTTCAAATGCTTAACAAATTTTAGTAAAGTTGTCTGCACAACAAGTTTATAACTGTGTTTTGTTGGTGATAATAGTGATAAAACTACAAGTTGAAAGTTTTTATGGTAGTAGTATTGTATATTAATCGCGCGAAATTTAAATTTATTTCCCGGAAAAGAAAAACTCTAATGAACATATACATATGAATATATTTTTAAAATATATATGAAATATATATCGGACCATATACCGAAAATTTCGGATTCAAAAATATATTTATGGTTCATATATGACATGTTTAGCTTTCAAACTATTTTATTACGAATTTAAAACTTGCTATCACGAATACACACAACTAATAAAAAAACACATTCCTTCGCCAGGGAATGAACGGCTTGCTGATCTAGCGTATTCAGAGAATATATAGTTTTTTTTTATTTAAAAGTAAGTAATTCTAGAGCTACTGCAAAGTACTGCACACAGTATTTAGTTTCTGCTGAAAAGTATTTAATGGCAGTTATTACCAAGTTTTTGATGGGATTTTCTCCATCTACTGGACTTTAATTTTTTCCCAAGTAAATAAACAGTCGTTGCATTCCTCAAATTCCTGAATTTCATTTCTGGTAAATAGTTGCATGTCCATGTTTCGATTCGGCAATTATGTATCTGCGAAAAAAAATGTATCAGTAGCGTGGTAAAGAGCTCCAAACTCAGCCAAATTGTGAACAAACGCTCTACCCTTCTAACCAATTGTCCCTTTTCATAACTCATTTTTGTTTCTTCTACTAGTTCTTACCTCACTCAACTTTATCGTGGATTTTGTCAATGGTTTCCCAAGTAACTGGCTCAATTATAGTACGATTTTGAATTGGCTTATGTATGTATATGCTTCCCCTCGTTTTTTCTTTTAAACTTAATAGAAAAATCTAAACGAAAAAAATTGCTAAAATACTAAATTAAAAAGTCACAGGCTTAGTTTTTTACACAAAACAAATACCTATTTGATAATAATTGTCGAAATCTTGACTTATTGAAGTGCAGTATAACTTCTGTAATCTGGGCACTCGCTATTCCGGCATATCCAGTAATCCGGATAGTGCAATGTTTCCGGATAGTGCAATGTTTTAGCTCTCTAGTCCAGCCATTTTTTTCTTAGCAATAGTTATTCGCAATTCTACCGCTAGACACAACACACATTTGTGAATGAGCAAGAATAAAAAATGCCATGCAAGAGTGTTGTATCTCAAAATCCACAGAAAGATATTTATATAAAAGCATAAAAGATAAAATAAGAAAATATGCGTGTAAAACTTTAAGAGGAAGTGGTGATGTTGTAATGGATCAATCAGCAGCGTAATTTTAATGCAGTGTTCATAGTTTTGGGGATTTGTCCCCAAATAGGGGACTTTTTTTGTGATTGGGGATAAAAATTTCGGGAAAATCCCCAGGGTATTTTTTTTGAGAAAAAGCTCTTTGCTCGCTGGGGATTTTTGAGGATAATATATTATTATAAATCTTGTTATTTAGTTTTTCTTTTTTGTATTTAAATTCATGTACATATTGACAAATTATATTTTTCTGCTTGATGATGGTAACATCATCTTGAGAGTTTTTACAACACGGGCATCAGTTAGTTACTAACAGACTGGGGTCAAATGGACGTTTCATTTTATTTTATCGTGTATATTATTTTTTAACGGTGATGAGGGAGTCATCGGGACGTTAGGAGGTAAATTGTTTAGTATTAAGTACTCATAGAATAATAATCACATGTAATACGAATTAAATTGGCCTAAGGATATAAGTATTACGAATGAATGAATAAGTAAATAAATAAAACATTAAAAAAATTCACAACTGAATACAGTATGACTTATTAGAAGCTCTTCTTAGAATAAATATATACTTTAAAAATAATTCACCGTATTTATTCCATCTTCTCAAATGCTAACACTTTTTAATATGTACAACCAACATGAATGATTCTGAAGTTTTTGAAATGATAAACATTGATAAAGATATGTGGGATGAGATTATTATAATTATTTCGACCTTTTGATTAAGTTCCAATTTATAAATTAAAAAATAACAAAAACCTTGATTACGAGTATATTCAATATTTTTGAAATTACGTTAATAAAAATAGTTTTATATTGTTTAAAAAATTTTACAAATAAATGTTAAATATTCCAGAAGAATCTATCTGTTGTGACTGAGAAATATTGAATTTGACAACGCTTTCTGTTATTTGTGAATTTATAAGCTTGAAAATTCTTATTACAGATATGTCGGGATTTTTGGGGATACGAAATTAGCTATTTTGGGGAATTTACGGAATGAAAAATTGCAAATTGTAGATAAAGTATAAAATGCATGTACCTGTTTCGACAGAGATTACACGAATTAAAGCAAGATTTCGGAACCAATAATTTTTCAGTGAGTAACGAACGGCTGGCTTCCAAAATTTTAAATTCTAAATAAAATGAGAAGCCTAAAAGTTTGTGGAGGGAAGTTATCAAATGTTTTTAAAAGCTGTGAAAGAAATGGGTAAATATCAAATATATAACACTGATGAATCTTTGGTACTTTGGAGTCCACTTACACCAATAACATGGACTCATAGTAGTGAAAATTCCGCTCTTGGTAGAAAAATATCTAAAAATCTGGATTTCATTAGTTGCCTCTTCTCGTAATTTAAAAACTTTTAAATTCCTAAATCAACTAAAAAGGGTTCGATGTCGGCTTTCGCAGTTAAAAATGGTCCAAGAAAGTCCTTATCAGAAATGTGAAGCAATTTTTGACTGGTGCCAATAAGTAATTGAAAGCACTTTTAATGTTGGACAATGCACCATTGCACTTAAAAGAAAACGAAACCAATACTGATCCTTGTTTTCGAGTTTTGTTTTGTGCCTTCAAACAAAAATAAGTTCGAATTTCAAAAAAAGATTTTTTTCACTCAGTTTGAGTGTTTACATGTTATTTTTTAACTTTTAATTTTGTTCAAATGCTTTCCCAACGATACAGTAATCCGGACAAAGGGTGAATCTGTATCTGTTCGGATTACCGAGGCTATATTGTATGTTTACTACCTGTTACCAAACAAATACAAAATATACATACAGTAAAAATTCGATAATCCGGATAATTGATTGCAGACCCCAATCCGGAGTAGCGAATTATCCGGATTACTACACATATACATATGTATGTATTTATTAAAAATTATAATAATTCATAGCAAAATTAAACATAAAAACATAAATATTAATTTGCACAGTTCAGTTAAAATAGATAAAGTCTTCACTGAAGGCATCTTGCATCAATATTAAACTAAAAACGCATGTGCAACGTTCCAAAACATACTCATATCACACTATTCTAACTGTATTTTTCAAAGCATGCTGTGATTTGAATAAAAAAATAAATAAAAACGGGTGTTACTCAATCCGGACTATAGAGTTGCAATCAATCCGGATTATAGAATACGCAATGAGCTGCAAAATTCTGCCCGGATTACCGAATATTCCGGATTAGTGGAGTCCGGATTATCGAATTTACACTGTACATGCATACATACATATTTAAAGGAAGTAAAATATGTTTCTTTCTGTTAAAATTCATTCATAAATCCAAAATGAAATCTCTTAAATAAAGTTGAGTTTGTTTTCCTTACTCACAAGTTCTTGTACAATATTTACTCTACGCCACACACACACAAACATATGTACATACATACATACATACATACATACATACATACATACATACATACATACATACATATATACATACATACATACATACATACATATGTATGTACATAAACTCCATGCATTTATACAATTATTTATGAGGATGTATGTATCTACATGGATATGTAGGTTGGTATGTTTATTTAAGCAGTTAGCATGCATTCTAAAACAACAACAAATGCAGGCAATTGTCCAAAAGTAAAAACAAATTCTCATAGTTAAAATAAAACTTGTTTGATGGAAAAGAAATGCATTCAACTAACGAGTGTATAAAAATGCAAAAACAAAATATAAAGTGCAATGTACGCAAATGCTGGCGAATACGAGATACCAAACAGCCCCTTTTTGAATACAACAAACAAACCAAACAAACTAAAAAGAAAAATGAAATACATACATACATATACATATTTTGTAACGCGTATAAAATTGTGTGTGTTTATTTTTATTAATTCTCATTTATTTCGTGTTTCAAATTGTACATATAGTTAGCTTTTTGGTATGTTAAGTTAGCTTTGCGCAGAGGCGATATCGTAACCAATGAAGTTCTACTGAGGTGCGATTATTGCTAGTTGAAAACTTTAACCAATACCCCGCCATGGGGACGTGAAATACCGTCCACTACGGCAATTTTTGCAAGCCCGAGAGGGCTAATAAAAAATTAATTATATAATAAAAAGAATCGACGTTCGTTTTTCACGGGCAGAAAGGAAAAGTTTAGTTTCAAATGGAAAAAATAATCGTAAATTGCAGGTTTTTTTTAGAGCTGTGCCAAATCGTTCATTTCAGTGATCGGTCATTTTCGTTCAATTACCAAAAATTAACCCGTTCGTTCGATTGAACGACAGTACGGCACAACAATTTTATTTTTTTAATTCATTATTTTCTTAAGAAAATCGTTTGTAAATATTTGAATTAAATTAAAGAATTTACATATTAATAAACGGATTTATTAATTAAAAAAATCATATTTAAGTTCATTTTTGAAACAATTTGTTGTGCTTTTGACTAGAATATTAGAAATTTTATTTTAGTTTCATCTATGAATGTACATATACAAACTTTTTATGGGTTGATGCTAAAAAGGAATGTATATTTAATTTTTAAAATAACTCTGATCAATACATCAAAACTCAAATGAAACAAAATAATGCAACATAAAAAATATCCATGAACGAAAGTAAATTTGACATAAAAAAGATACGTGAATGAACACAAGTTTTAACTCATCTATAGAATCGACCGGTACACTATTCAACCAAAAGCGTGCATTAGAATGACCGGATCACTTCGTTCAGTTGGGTGATTCGTTTAACCCGTTCGTTCATGAGCTACACAGCTCAATTTTATATTATATACAGGGTAGCGCAAAATGTATCATCCAATTTTATTTTTGAAAAACTTTTTTGCCAAATAAAAGAAAAATGATTTTGGACAAATCTTGTTTCAGTGTTGCCACCAACAAAATGTTGAATTACACATGCATCATGCCAAAATTACACATGATATTAGGAACTACACATGCTTTTTTTGTTTGCAAAATAATGTGCTTTGATTTGTTTAGATTAAATATTTGACCATTTCGGTGTAATTTCAAAAATTTTTTTTATGATGAATATATTTTCAATGTTTGGGCTTTTAAGGTCAGTTGATATAAGATTATTTTTTACATATTATTCCGACTTTTCGTTGGTACTTTCCAACTTCTTCAGGGTTTTTTTATTTTTTTAGATATTCTCCTTAAAAATATTTTGTTTTGTGTAGAAGGACAATCACAAACAAAAACTTAATAAATGTAAAGCAAAAAAATGCAAAACAGGTTCAATTCTTATTTGTCGTCATCACATTAAAAAAAGGTAGTGCTCAAAAACGATAAAATTTTGAATTACACATGAGTTACACATGCAGCCAATTACACATGGGCTAAACATGAAAACCAAAATTACACATGATATGTATAATTACACGGTCTTGTTTGGACCACTGATATTATGCGTAGGAAAAATCCCTATTCGTAGGGATTTTCTTAAAAAAAAAGGAAATGGCCGTGGGAAAAATTACAGATTTATTGAAATTATTAAAATGTAGGGACTTTTCAATAATGTGGCAAAATATATTAATTTGGCATCCTTTTTCGATTTGTGAAAATAAGTTTTTTTTGACCTTTTCGATTTTCTAGGGTAAATTGGGGATTTTTCGGGCTGCCTAAAGACTTCTGAAAAAAGTATATAGCATCACTTGTTTGGAGCTTTGAAATTTCTTCGATTTAGTGGAAAAGATCAATATCATTAAACTCTAAGAAAATTTAAATTTATCATTTCAAATTTGAATTATTTTTTTTGCTTTAATTAGGTATTTTAGCGTATTCAGTGACTTCCAATTATTGAAATTTTCAAAGCGGAATTGATGGTACATAAAGTACTTGCCTCCAATGGTATCAGCATGCTGAAGTAACAAGTTTTAGCTAAGATTGTTTAAAAATAGAAAATTAAAAAACCGAAGAATATTGCGAATCATTTAAATAATTATTATATATGTATATATATATATATATATATATATATATATATATATATATATATATATATATATATATATTATACATTCCAAACTTATTGTCTTTTGCTTTCTAATTTTTCTGTTTTCACTTTTACTAAAATTGTAGTTCATAAAAGTTTAATAATATTGAACAACTTTCACTTACAAATATAATTTTGCATTCTTTGTTTGCTTAAAAAACTATTTTCCAATAATTGCAATCACTTTTTGCATTAATTAAAAAATGCAATTAAAACAAATATCCATAATAATTTTATTTTTATTTAAAGATTCTTAAAATGGCGCAGATTTTACATATTATTTATATGATTTTAATTTTTGATTAACTAAACGAGATCTAAAATACGAGTAATACATAAGCATTTGCAAAATAAAATCATATTTGAAGGAAAAAGAGATTCTAGTCGAATGAGGAGGAATGACAGCCTCCATTGCAATAAAAGCCTACTTTGAGAATCCACCGAAATCTTACGCTATCGAAGACTGGAAAAATTTTGTGAATCGCTGCATTAGGTGTAACGACTTCGTATGTGTTTTCAACACTTATTAACCTCTCCTCGTAAACTTCGATTGCTTCTCTAGAAGTTCTTGTTAGCTCGTTTAATAACATAATGTAGTGCTTAATATACGTACATACACACATATTAAAAGCTTTTAAATACATTTAAACTTTTGTGCCATCAATAAGAAACTTGAATTTGGGATTCTTATTTCCTCTTTTCTTGCCAAGTTTATACTTATTTTACTTTTTCGTTTAATTTATTTTCTGTTACCATTTGTTTAAATATGTTGTGCCGGTTTTTGTTTACTTGATGGCTCCATTCTAAAACATGCTAAGTCAAAAATGCTAGTTTTGAGATAAACGGTTTTAAAATTTATTGATGATATCTCGAGAATGGTTTGCGATAGAACCTTAAGAATTTTTGTGTTCATATCATAATTGTAATATAAGTTTTTTAAGTTTATTTGAACTTTGCAAATTTGTTGTAGATCATAGTAAAAAGTGACTTAGAATACTTTAGTATGCACACAAATCTATTGCCTAGTCGTGTAAGTGGACTTATCATCTTTTTGGTGGTCCTTTCTCACTTATATTAATCATCTAAGTAGGGAAAAAATTGAATTTTTTATTACATTGAACAAAATTTGTTGTAAAATATGTACTTAAATTAATAAAACAAATACTGATAACATTTTTTATATTTTATTTACTTATAACTTTTGATAGGATAGTCCGATTGCTATTAAACTTTTACAGAATCTAAATAAACAAACGATGAATCCAGAAATGCTATTCGCAGCAAAACATGCTGTGTCGACTTAGCATGTTTTAGAATGGAGTCGTCGATATAAGCTTTGCCTAACAACTGATTGAAATTAAATGAATATAAGCATATACATACATACATTTTAATTTATGTAGTTTAATTTTAAAATGTTCTTATTGGAATGTTGCAAAAAAAATACTTTCACAAGAGAGCTTTTAATTTATAAAAAAATGGAGATACATACATACATATATATTTTTTTTTAATTTGAGAGTTCATTATTTACTTTTAGTGGTACGTTCAGTAGCAGTTCCACTAAAAAATATATTAAAATTTTATTAAAAAAAACACAAATAATTGATAAAAAGTTATTATTTTATTGAACTTTTTCAAATTACCTCAAGAAATTCTGTAGACTGCAGGGGTATGTTTTATTTTTTTATTTGAATTAAAAAATAACTTGTTGACGTTAGTAAAAACATATTTTTGCTAAAATTAATTTAACAAAAAATATATTTTTTTCTTTAAATATTTGAGCCATTATATTATTTTAAATATATAAATTTTTTTTAAGTTCTTATCGTATATATATATATATATATATATATATATATATACATATATGTATATGTGTGTGTTTTGCGAGCTCTTTGTTTTAAATTAAATGCAGATTTTAAAATTCATCTAATTTATTTAAAATGTTTGAAATTTTCCGCTTAATCATTAAAACGTTAAATGTACATGCAAAAAAAACAAGATTGAGGTGGCCATAAGTATCGTCAGGACATATTATGAAAACAATGACATTATACGTAACATATTTTATAATATTATTAACCATAATATTTTTATACAATATCATAATATGGTCTAGAATTGTTTTATTATGTTCAAATATGCTCCAACTCAAGATTATTTTCTGCTCGCATGTTGCGAGTAATTTAATGTTGGTAGTAATTTAATAGTCAAATGTAAAAAATAAATTGTTTATCGTGACTAAAATTATGTCTAAAATATTAAAAAACAAACAATACATTGTTTGCAACAAACAATATTTAGTTGTCACAACCATGTCTGTTTGATAAGTGTGAATTTTGTATAAATTTTTAAATATCAAAATCGTTTCATAGTGTTTATGTTACAACTTTTTTAAAATAAAAAGATGAGACTTACCAGTTATTAATTTTATAATATTAACAAACACGAAATTCCCTTCCCCTGATAATCAAATATTTCCTCTTCTTGAACGTAACCATAACTCATAGTTCGGAGAGATTAAGATGTATGTATGTTTATTGTGTTTTTGGCTTCGAAATTTGATTTTTGTTTTTTACTATTCAATCATTTTTGACAATTAAAACATGTATGATGACATGTTAAGGATTTCCTCTACCATGGTGCACCCACCGGTCTTGTTCTTTCGTGGAACTGTATCATTAGAGAGACTACAAACGGAACTAAAAATTTACCTTGTACGAGTGTAGCAGTTTTAAAACTTAAATGGAATTCACAAGATCATTCTAAATGTTCCATATAAAGAACCACTTTTTAGGTTTTTAAACAACCGTTACAACAGTTAGTACACCTTATAGATTTCTTTTTATAATCTTTATTGTATAAAGTTATAAAGGGGGTGCTAGTATTTAACTTAGTAAATTTTTAATTTAATTTTAGATTTTATTGAGACTTCAAAAATTAGATCACAAAGCAGATGAACAAAAATAACATGAATTATGATAAATTTAAAACTTAATAAATATTTAAGACATTATTAGTTCTGAAGAACGCTACATGCTTAGTTAAGCTTGACTGAGATATGAGATTTTGCATCAATAGATAAACTTTTTTAATTTTGTCCCAGTGAACAGATCCCCTGAAGAGTTGAAGTGAATTTGATTTTCTTTGTACAATGTACATGCAAATAGAATCAACGATGTTTTTCTTTTTTTTGATAAATTAATGTTTTATTAGTTTCAAAAAATTTCATTACATTTAATTATTTCACCTAAAAATGTCACATTCTCACTGGAATTCTAATTGAAAAATTACTGATTTGCATTCCACTAATATCCTCCCAGCAAAATCTTTGCAACGACTTCTTTGCATTACTTCGCAGTTCTTATATAACTACTTACTAGTAAATTCTCTGTCTGAGTGGCGCTGTCATGCAATTTGTTGGCTGTTCAACCCCTGCAGAAGACATGTGCGTTTTTTTAAATTTTGTGTGTTCGTTAAAACAAGTTTTTAGTGCGTAACAAAATAATTGTGCAATAGACCATCGAATCAAACACTTGACATTAAACACAATAATTCCTTAATAAGCCAGAGTTCAATACTGGCGTGGTGCACCATACATTAAATTTTTATTGAGTTTTGCGCATTCAATGATTTGCAAGTATAGACATTTTTAAATCGTTATTTGTTATCGTCATGTTTAAGTAATGAGTTGTACTTCATATGCTTGTTGGCGTTTTAATTAATTATGCTATTTACTGGGCTTATTTTATTACTTCATTTATTTATTAAATAAACAGAAAAAAATATATATTATTAATGAGATTTAAATCAGTAATTTTTTGTTTAGAAATTCAAGAAGCTACATCTTGGTACAAACCGTTAATTACGAAATTAAAAAAAAATTTAATTAGTCATTATTTGTTGTCCCTTTGAACCCTTTTTGCAGGCCATTCTTGCAGAAAAACCATTTAAGATGAGTTAATTTCTTACTCTTCGGTTCAGTAGTGCCCACAAATATCAATAAATATTAATAAAATTAGGATTACTATCCGGTTGAAATAAATTTCAAGCGCACTTTTCCGATCTTTTCTTGCTGCTTCCTTAAAATATTTACGCACATTTATTTTCAATAATGAAATCAATCTAGTTTACGCCATCAGCTGCAACCCCAACGTATGTAGTTTTTGCGCCATATTTTTGATACTATTCCACCCGAACTATTCACATATTTTTCTAATATTTCTTATTTACCCGTAATTTTTTTTATTAAAAATTATTATCCACAACTAATGGAACATTTGTGTTTTTTTCAATACCTGAAAGCTTCAAATTTCTTACCTTAGCATTAATAGCCATTTTAGAAGTCATTTTGGGAGATTTTCAAACGATTAATTTCACTGGTTTAAGAAATATTTTCTGAACATTCGCACACTTCAAAATCTTTTTTCAGCACTTCACTCGCTTAATTCCACTAGGTTTTTTTGTAGCCGCACCAAGAAAAAATTATATTTTCTTATAAAATATTTACTTCTGCACAGTTTTCTTTATAAAACTTTATTTTTTTATCTGCTTTTATTTTCAATGCTTTTTCGCTTCTTTTTTATATAAAAAAAATTAATTCGCATTCAAGAAATATTTTTCTTTATTTTTATTTTATTTAATTTTTGAAATTTATGCGTCTTAACAGCTCCAAGTTACGACAATAACTGAATTATTTGGCTGCATGAGACCACTATCTATAGGTTTTGGTCTCGCACAAAATGCCTTCTGATTGTTAGCTATATTGACTCTTAATTGCACATTCATGCACACACATACACACACTCACACGCACACAAGCACCTAGTCGACACAAATCAATAGCGGAAAATAACGAGCTGCGAACTGTATTTGCTCGTGCGATCATTTGGCAAAGTGTGTTTGGGGTTGTGTGTATCTATGAGAGTGTGTTTGCGTATATTGTCTCCCAATATTGACATTGTTTTTGGTTTTTAGTACAATTTGGCTGTTAAGAGTATTTTTTCTTTTTAAATTTGGCAGTCTTATTATTTACTTTTTCATTTCATGTACAAGTATTTATTTTTTATACAAGTATTCATGGTTTCTGGTCTAAATGTGGTGTTTTCGAGGGGTGGGGCTGTTGGATGTGGTTTTTGCTGTTTTTTTTGTTCAAAACAGCTTGACAAGTGTGTTGTTATTAATTCACAAAACGTTGCTATTCTACGAGTACGATCAATTCCCAGTTTCTTTTGTTCCACCTTTTAACTTATTTCTAAATTGTGGAGATAAATTTGTTTGTTTTCTCGCTTCTCTTTCTTCTTTTTATCACTAAGTAATGCAAAAAAAAAATTAATAAAAGTTTAGTTTGCTTAAAAATATACATAATTTTTGCATAAAAAATGCAAATAAATTTATTTGAAACATGCTTGAATGCTATATTTTCGACTGTGCCAAATTTCATGTGCCCTTCACTAAATTAGAGAGTAGTTCATTTCTTGTAAAAGATATTTGGAATGACAAACTCAAATGAACATATGCAGTATATTTTCATAGCATATCCATCTGTGGAAAATTCTATAAAAAGAAAAGTCTTACAAGGCAATTTTGGTCGTTTCTAACCCTCACCGCCTTTCGTATCGCATTCCGAAAAAATTTCACTCCAAATTATAAATTCCGAAAACAAGCCGTATATACATATGTATGTATATGTGTTTGGGGGATTCACCCGGTGTCATATTGTTTTAAAACTAAAAATTTCAATAAATAATTTTTTTATCGCAAATAAATTGGCCGGTTGGACGGTTAAACTAATTTGAAAATATTTTTATTTCTTTTTATACAAAAAGTTTCTTTTAATAATACAAAATTCGCAAAAAATTATTAATATAAAATAAATCTGTAAACATTATTAGATATCACTAAGACTGCAAATTAGCCGAATAGCTCGGAATATAGCGAAAATTCGCAAAAAATCTAAAATCTTTATAAATTTGAAAAATTAAAATTTTCTAAAACTGCAAAAATTTCTAAGGAAGTCTTAAAACCGTTTTAAAATGTTTACAATTGTAGAAATTGTTAAAACTCTGAAAATTCGCCTATCAAATTGCAATATCAAAGATCAACTGCAAAACAGATTACAAATCATATTACAAATCACAGAGCGAAAATCATTAAAAAATCGCGAAAATAACGAAAATTCACAAAGTCTTGACATCATCGGAAATACTAATATTGATTACTAATCAAAGTTATAGTAGGATTTTTATATGGTAAAACCATTTTTAATGCACACATTAACTTTATTAATCGTTTGTGAATAAGGTCATAATACTTTAGGAAGGTAAATAAAATTGCAAAACTTGAAACAATCGTTAAAGTTGATTAAGAACCCGGAAAAATTCTCCAAAAATTGTTAACATCGGAAAAACAGCATTGTCTAATATTGATAAAAAATTAAAAAAAAAAATTATATAAATCACTTCTATCACAGTTTCCAAGAAAATTATAAAAACTCGCGTAGTAATCTCGGCCCTAAAATTTAACAATAATTCCTAAAACTATAAAAAGTATAAAAACTTCTGAGTGCTAAGGTGAATTTTTTTGGAAATGGCAAAACGGATCATATCATGGAAAAAACCATAACAAAAAAAGACGTATGGCACTCGGGGACTGCTTCGACAAAGCTATTGCATAGCATTTTTTATCAACTTATGCAATTATAATTATTTATTTAGTTTTTATTTATGCAGTATTTTTTTCTTTGATATTCAAGTTTTTTCTTTGATATTAATTCAAGTTACACTTTTTGATAAGAGTACATGTAGGTTATTCAGGAATTTTTATCATTGAAACTATAGGTTTATGGTAACTGAAATAAGAAACATAAGTTTGAGACTTGATATCTTCTAAATATCTGGAAAATACCGCTTAAAAACCTACGAATTGTCTGTTTGTTTGTGTATATAATTTTTTGTCAACCACGATTGCTCGTAAGTACGCCATTTTGTGTTTTCCTACATGTAAAAATCTGTTCTGGCAATACTGTATGTTAATGAAATCAATAGCATACTTTAGACGATTCAACTACTTAAAAAAAACAAAAGACTTAAGAAACAAACGCAGTGTTAGGTTTTTCCGTTACAAAATATCTTGATTCGGTCACCGCGCTCAAAACCCGCCATAAAAGCTATGAAAGATTAAAAATTTAGTGAAAAGAAAGCAAAAATATTAGTTAAAATTATAAAAAAGCGAAAATCACTTCTATCGCAAAAAATATCAAAATTAAAAATAAAACTTACAAATTTAGAAGAAAACATAAAAATTGTAACAGATTCTAAAATTTGCAAACAATTTTTGAAATCAGATAGAAACCGTTTAACTATTTCCATATAATGTTGGATTGTCACATTAAATATATTTTTGGTTTGTAACATTTGTTTTCATTTATTTTACTTCAGTTCATTTATGTTATGACAGGTTGATCGCAGCAGTCATATTTTTTCGTGTTATTATTTTATACATATATGTATATATGTACATAAATACATACATATATCATATTTTCAGTCGAACTGACTTTGATAAATGAAATGAAGACACTTTTGATCGACACGAGCCCCAATTTTGATTGAGGTAGATCGATCCGCTATTTAGGATTTTACTTTTAAAATAATAAACTATAATAATATAGCAAATATTCTCCATTCAGAATTCGAATTTGTTTTCTTTACTTTTGTGGTCTTCTGCTTTTAAGATTAGCGATTTTGCTAAGTCGAAAATGCTTAATTAAAAAGTGTATTCAAAAAACCCTATAAAGTAAAAACTAATTTTTTTTAATATCTTTTAACTGTTACTCCACTCCTCCATGTTTTTTTTTATTATTTTAATTTTCTGTCTGCTGATAACAACTTATCAATTTAGAAGCAGATTTTTTGGGTTTTTTCGATATTCCTAATTTAAATAAAGAATTTGAGCTAATTTATTTAAACTAAAAATAAAAATACGCGTTTTTACTTTATTTTGTTGTTATTTCCGCTACTATTGCTCTATTTGCTATTTTGGCTTCTTCTCTTCTGCTAACGATCACATTTTAAGAATGAGACATTCTAATCTTAGATCGTCTGCTTCAAGATATTTAATATTTTTTTTTACTAAGCAGTCTGAGTCAACAGCGTTGCCATTCTGACACTAAAGTATCAATTTTGACCCTTTTACGTGCCAATGACTCTTTTTGACCTTTTTAAAATTTATCCATTTTTATCATTTTAACAAAATTTATGCCACTTTTTGGCCCTATATTAAAAAACAGCAAAACGTGTGAAGATATACGTAAAATAACTAACGCAGAAAAGTTTTGGTTCGAGATAGGAAATTTTAAAAATAGATTTGATGAAAATATATATTCAAATATATATTTACTTTGCCTCGCAGTAGTGCTTCCGCTGAACGAAACTATCACTGATTAAAAATGAACTTGCAATGAAACTTAAAATAGAAACTTGTGAGTCTATGCTTTCCTCCCTCTATTTGCTCGTATCGGAGCTTAAAGAATGGACCTCAAGCGAAGAATTAATTACAAAATATCGAATAAGTATTTCTAAAAAGTGATAAACATTCTGAAAAGTTTTTGTAAAATTTATTTATTTTTTTGATAATACCACTAATATTGGAATATCCCTGTGAATTGTTTTTTAGTTTTAACATTGATTTATAATTCAAGAATGTATAATTACATTTGTTTTAATCTAATGTATATAATTAATTCTTAAGATTCAGTTTTATTTTTTTTTTGTTAATTGAAATAAATATTATTTTGTTGTTCACAAAAAACTTGACCCTATTTTACTTGAAAATACCCTTTTTTGGCCCTTTTTTAAATACCCCTTTTATGGCAAAATACCCCTTTTTCAAAATTTCAACGGCAACCCCGCAATTCAAGAGTAATTAAAATATGCTTATATTCGTAGTAAATTTTTTTATTAAGCACTGAAAATGATCAATATAATAATTAGTAATTAAACTGGTTGCATGTACTTTTAATTAATAAATAATAAAGCGGTCCACACTTTTTGGGTTATCGTGTTTTCTTCACTTTCAAACAATTTTCAATATACGGTTTAACGTTTAATTTAATTTTTATTTTTCCCGATTTTACTATTTGCGGAGGTATTAAAAAAAAATTAACTAGAAAACAAACAAAATGGGTCCAAATAGAAAGTACTCGTATATCCTTCATTTGGAAAAAAAATATTTTGAAACTCTGGTTATCTGGACTAATCCTTGTAAATTTACATATTTTTAAATATGACTATAATAAAAAATGAACAGACGAGCAGACCGGCATCTCAGCCAAAAATAATAAAAATTGGACCAATCTGGAAATATGTATATCCTTTCAAATAAAGATAAAATTCCAAATCTATAAATAGCAACGTTCTAAGGCAAGAAACTGTCTTTTTGAAGTCCGTTAAACATAAAAAGACTTAACGTCAATCACTCTAACTATTTTTTTATTATTTTCCTTCTGTAAAATTTTGAATTTGGACCATTTGAAAAATTATTAAGAAAATGTAACTAAATAGAACTTTGTTGTCATTTTTTGTGTTGTAATTTAAAAAAAGTTGTTTTCTTCTATTTATTTGTAAAAATTTCCAACGAATTTTGGGGACTTCCAAGGATTTTTTTAAATAAATTTGGGCATTCCTTGAGATTTTTTAAACAAATGGAATTCGGGATTTGATAATCTAAAATAAAATCCAGTTTTTTTTGATCGGGAATTCGGGATTAGCATTGCTGATGGCATGTAAAGATCAAGTTTAATGGAGCATTGGATGTTGCTTGAAGCCCTATTTTTCAAATGATATCACATTTTATCTATCGATCATCAGACGTTGACAGCACGTAACTGATTTAGGGTGAAAGCGTTATTACCCACACAATAAAGTCTCTAAAATTTAATTAATAGATACGAGTAGGTACTATTAACTAATTTCCGATCTTTTATTTAGCGGATAGCAATGTTTCCTTAGCAATTAACATTAACTTTTCCGCGCTTCCTGAAAAATAATAAAAATTCAGTTATTTCTTCTGAACATATTACCGTCGATGTATTGTCTTGGGAGAAAATACAAAACTTAAGCAAGACTCTCTAAAAATACACATTTTTTTAGACACGGTCCAGCTCACTAATGATCGCCACCAGACCCCAAAAATATTTTGGGAACCGTCATAAAACATACCGATCTTTAACATTTATTGAATTTATTTCATTCATTTATTTGAGAGGATTAACAAATTTATTTATTTAATATGTGAAGATGAACAAAAACACGTTTTCAATCTTCATACCAAGTGAGTCGCTCTAATGTAAACAAATATTTATTTCCGTTCTTTTTTTCTATCAATATAAAAAATATTTATACATACATAATTTATTTGTAAATTAAAGCAACATTTTGTGTGGTTTTTTTCACAACAACTTGTACGAGTGCAACAAAATACATTGACACTTTGTGCTGACGAAACTTTAAAAAGAATTTCAGTAGGAAAATCTATAAATTTCGTAGAATAAATTAATAATTTTTGAACTTGAAGACTATGGGTTTTATTATCATTTATAAATAAGTACATATGTATGTACGTATGTGAATATTTTGAAAATTTAGTAACAGCATTATTAAATAAATTTTAATTACACTTTTTAAAGGACAATTTTAAAAAACTTTCAAAAGAAAACGTACTTAGATTCAATAGTGGAACTATTTATGGGCTTCAGGCTTTTAGGTTGTACGAGTATTCTTGCAATTTATTCTGAACTGTATCAACTCTTGTTTCTATCTGCAGATAATTATTTTGCTCAGTGGAAGCCTTAATCGGAGTCCTCTTGATTTAGGGTGGACTATAGTGCTCTTATTTTTACCGGAACTGTATGTAATCAGAGCTGTAAATGAATCATTCTTTTTAGATTTTAATTCATTACGAATAAGGTAAGTTTTGAATTAATTCTTTTCACAACAAAAAAGAATTGAATGAAATTTGAATCAATTCAAACGAATTAGGCAGAAATGAATTGAAATTCATTTTCTAATTAAAATGAATTTGTCAAATGAATTGAAATTCATTTTCTAATTGAAATGAATTTTTCAAAGTGAATTGTAATTCATTTCTAATTCAAACGAATTTGTCAAAGTGAATCCCAATTCATTTTCAATTCATTTGAATTGATTTGATTTTGAATTAATTCAAATGAATTAGAAAATAAATTTTAATTTATTACCAACTCATTTGAATTGAATTGATTAAAATTTAAATTGATTTTGTAAGTAAATATGCAGTAAGCATCACTGCCGTTTTGTTACACAATAATTTTTTCAAGTAAAAGAGAGCAACCATTACACTCGTTTTGTGTATCACATAGTATAGTTCAGAGACAAAAAATTCTTAGATTTCAAATTCCCATGATATCGGCAGAATAGGTATTGGATTTTTAGGTATCGGCGAAATTCCTATCAAAATGGGAAAATTTTGTTTATTTGCTAAAAGAAACATATTTTTATTTTTATCAAATAGAGTGAAAATATTATTAAATGTGCGTTTAACAAACAGTTTTTGCTTATATAATCTCATATTTGTATATTGTGGAAAATTTTTTTTTGTAATTTTTCAATGAAATTTTAAAGATTTTAGCAACTTTGAATCTCAAATTTGTTAACTTTTTGTATTGATAATTTCCAGCTGTTGAAAGGTTATTTTCGTATGCCTCTATTCTAAACATCCCTAAACATGGATCTCCAGATGATGATTTTGAAAAGTTATTGTTGTTGAAGGTGAATGATACATTCTAGTTAAATCTAAGTAGCCTTATTTAGCAACTAAAATAATAGCGTATTTAAAAATAAAAATCAGTTCTTGAAGAAACAAGCTCCAGATATCATGTTTTCTTTGATTAGGAGCCTGATACAGAACAAATCTTTTCAAATTATGTACTGAATATTTTCATTTTTCATTTCCCATAGATCTGCTCTTGATCTTGATTGATTGCAACTCATTTTTGATTTCATTCATTTGAATCGCAATTCATTTTAATTAATTCAAAATCAATGCAATTCATTTGAATTGGAAATGAATTACAATTCACTTTGACAAATTCATTTGAATTAGAAAATGAATTGCTATTCATTTCTGCCTAATTCGTTTAAATTGATTCAAATTGCATTCAATTCATTTTTTCGCGTAAAAAGAATTAATTCAGAATTTTCTAATTCAGTTCATGAATGATTCGCGAATATGTTAAAAAATGAAGTTACAGCTCTGGTAGGTATGTATGTATGTACATCAAAACTATTTTACTACGGCCTAAATTTAATTTTAACACATTTTACCGCAACATAAAATAATAAATATGTCAATAAATTATGCCTTCCAATGTTGTAGGTTTTTGAATGCCATCGAATCAGCGTGTGATTGTGTGTTCGTTTTCTCTTCATTTTTGTCTGATGCAACACGTGAGGAAAGTGTATCATATATGAAACTATGTACCTATTTAGCAAAAAAAAAAATATTCAGACCAGTTTGTTTTTCGCTTCGGTTATTTCGTACAATAATAAAAGTGGTTCACGCTTTTCTCAAAATTGATTAAATTAAAAATATATAAAATAGATTAAAAATTTTATTTTTTTATTTTAAAATCTGGAAGAGAGATTTTTAAGTAAAAACAAAATAAGATTTTACATTTTAAATGGAATCCTGAACGTATAAGATTGTTTCATTTATAGTTTTTAGTACAAAAATAAAATGTTCTCTTTCAAGCAATGAATATTTCTCTTAATGTCTTAGTTTTCTCTTACAACATTTGCAATTCACATTGTAGACACGTGCTTTTGAATTGGATTTGGCCATGAGCAATTCTTACAGGTACTAGCGTTTCTACAAGAAATTACAACACCACAAAACACAGGTATTTTATTGGTAGAAACGTACAATCGTTACGTCGAAATCTATTGTCTGTATCTCGCATACATTTATAATCTCTCACAAATTTACTAACACACGCATATTGTTTATAGAAACATACAACGTTTATGTCAAAATTTGTTGCTGTGTGACGCACACATTCTCAAATTTACTAAGTCAGCCGCGCTATTAGAATCACCTGTATTATTGTACTATGGATCTGGTTTTGATAGTTATAAAATTTATAACATAATTAGACAATATTTAAAAATTTTGCTTACATTCGTCTCTAACGGACGTTTTAGCAAGTTGACTCGGGCAGAAACAAGTTCGTATGATTTGTAATTTTTGAAATATCTTGGTTTTAAATTTTCCTTATTTTGAGCTATTTTGTATTTGCTCAATTTTTTATGATTGGCAGGTCCCCTGTCACCATACAAAAATAAATTTTTAACGGTTCACTTTCCATATCTACATATTTTTTTAATTAGTTTCCCGTAGGAATTTTTAGAGGTTATAAAAATTATGAATCACCGTGGGGTTTTTATTTAAAAAACTAGACAATATACTCAGTACGTTCACATAATAAAATTTCAATTTGTTCGTCTGCATTTTGAAAAACACTTTTTTAAATCCAGGTATACTTGGCATTAGCACCAATGAAATGCATGTAAATATGTACATATATAAGTAGATTAGCTAAACAAACCCTCAACAAACAAAACCTTTTGATATTTAGTTTTTGGTTTAAAATTTAGTATAAAACGTAAAGATAACTTTTTGGATATTTTAGTTAAGCCAACGAAATTTTATTTTATTTTAAATCCAGAGTCTAAAAACAAAATCGCCTCTGCAATAAAAAAAATGAAGAATATAAAGGCAGCAGGTGTGGACCCATTTACCTATTTCGTGCAAATGTAAAAGCAAGTATAAACATACTAGACGTCGCCATGAAGCTGCTTATGGCACAAATCCTGAGGCGAATTATTGCTCAAATCGACTGAAGTTTCGCCGTGAATCAGTTAGTTTACATCTGATCGTGCAGTATAATTGCGGTACCCATTTTATATCATTACAATCGACTACGGGAAAGCATTCGACCCTATAAAAAGATAATGCATATCGCTCCTTTAATGCAACATAGTCATATATCAAAAAACGCGATTTTTGAGTTAAGAATGAAAAATTATTCGTCCTGTAGTTCATTATCTTTTGTAAAAAAGTAAAAAAATAACACAAATACAGTAGTTTTCCAATTTAACGAACATTCGATTTAATAAATATCGTATTTAACGAACACCCAAATATTATCTACTGAGTACCTCTTATATTACGAACAAATATTTTATTTTGTACTCGGTTTAACGAACAAATGTAAAATATATCAGCTGATGATTTGAATAGATAGATGCATTGAAAATAAACCTTTACCCGATGATGAATGCGATTATAAAATTTTTAAAATGATGAACAGCTTAATGAAATAGAAATTCTAGAGTCCAAAATAAAACACGAAGATGTCATTAAGCACTTGGAAGTTCTTATTAAATGGGCTTAGCAAAACAATATTAGTAGCAAAAAATTAATGCTTTTAAGAGAGTTTCAATAAGACATCCATTCCAAGAAAACACACTGTGCTTAAAGAATTTTTAGAATAAATTAGTTTTGTATTACAGTGTTTTTATGAATTTTTCATTTTCTTTATACATATTTTTAATGAAATATTTATTTTAAATTACTATAATTTTAATGAAATATTAAAACAAATACTGTACATATTTAGAGTTTTTAATAAAATAGACGACACTATTCATTTTTAATTCAGTACTGGATATAACGAACAATTCACTTTAACGAACATGCCTGACAGCAGTTAGGTTCGTTAAATCGAAATATACTGTACCTTATTTATACTCAACTTTTGAAGGGAAAATATATTTTTAAATGAATCTAATTTTTCTCGAGCTATAAGTAAATTTTTTATAAATAACGTTTATAAAATTTTATTAGTTAACCGATATTTCGCCACATCCTTGTGTGGCTTCTTCAGGGAAATATAAATATTTTTTAAATAAAAAATTTTTACAATAATCAAAAAACAAAAAATACAAAAATTGTCAAAATTAAAATATCAAAAAATGAACAACTTAAGAAATACGTATGTATACAAAAATAGAATATTATCAACCAAATATTCAATTTCCGTTTCCGTTCTTATGCATGAGCAACACTAGCTGTATCTGCTTTAAAATTATATTTATAATTTTTATTTTTCCATTGAAGTGTGAGTAAATTAAAAACTTTAAACTCGTTTTCCGAAGAACGAGTTTTTTACAATAAATGCAAAGTACTACTCAAACAAACAAATATCGCAACCTTTTCAGACCTACACAGCTGTTCGTTCGACCAGGCTGCCTGCTTTCCCAGTCACTATTCCTCGTCGTTATGAATGCAGCAACGAGACGTACAACAAAAAGTAATTGGAGTCTTTGAAGTATGTAGACGAAATGGGAACCAACGCATCGCCATAGGGATATGCAAAGAAAAAAATTAATGTCTTGAATGGTGCATCTGTTAAAGTTATCCTTAATATCAGCTACTCGATAACCTAATTTTCATTACATCCAAAGATCTTAACTTAGTACTTCCCAACTAAACAATAAAAGAAAATCAGTGTTGATATCTCAGCAGCATCATGAATAAAGACGGCAGCGCATCTAAAGATGTAGATGCTAAGATAAGATAAGCAAGCTGTGTCTTCTCAATTCTTCGAAGAATTTGAAGTGTCGCAACTTTAGATTATCCGTCAATTTCCAAGAAAAAAGATTCTTTGCAAATGTTTATTGTGAATCAGTATAGGAAACCATGTAATCTTCCATATTAGTGATACGTTGTATTTAGCGAACCGTGAAAGCTTTTAGTAAATTATTTAAATTCTCTTATATTAAATGGACTTGATTGTTCTCTCTTCTAAAAAGGGGCATAAGGCCCATACGTTGGACATTTACAGGTTTAAAATGTTCCACAAAAGTATTTGTCATGTAATTTTATTATAAGTCTCTCAGGACACCAAAATTGAAAATCTAACTTCAACGCCTGAAATAAGCCAAAACTTGAAATTCGTTACAAATTAATTTCGTACTTATTCAGAAGTTTTCACTTATTTAGTGTTCAAGTTGAATTTTTAACTTTAGTGTCTTTGAGAAATTATAATAGAATTTTAAGGCAAACAGTTTTGTAGAAACGGGGCAAAATGACCCATACATAAAGTGACCATATTTTTTTCACCTGAAAACGGGACATCAAATAATTCTGATGGATTCGGTTATATGAAATGGAAATGCATAGATAATATAATAATATTTTATTTGTCCATAGTGAATGGAATTATTTATTTTACGTTACACTACAAAAAATTTTTTATACATTGTTATATCCTGTTTATACACTGAAGGGTATCAGTTAAGGGTATCAGATATTGGGTGTTATCTTCGGTCCGCAACTTGTTCATCAAAGAAAATATACGTTCAACCGGCGCATTTGTACCAGACAAACATAAAACATATTCAACTATAGTTTGAAAATTCGCATGGTTTAGGTAATTGCTTTTAAAATGTTTAAATACTTCCACCCAACGATTTTCCGTAGAAATATTTTGTTGATTCCATTCATAAATTTTGTGGAATGTTCATCGAAACTTCCGTATCTTTATTGCAATCGATATGTTCTTTTTCGATCAATATATCTAGAACTAGAAATCTAGAAATCTATCTAGAAATTCTCGTCGTTTAACCATCTTCTTTTAATTTTTCAAGTAAACCACGGACTGAATATGGAAGAAAGTGGGTTGTCGCTTTCTGAAACAAATTCTCTTTTAATTTAATTGCTGCATTTCAGGTTAACCAAGCAAATTTATAAAATTCCAATTTTACTTCGCCGGCGATTTTGCTACAATACCGAATATAATTTTGAATATTAGTTTGACGGGCGACATACAAGTAAAACGCGCAACGTATTCTTATTTTGAGAGGGTGTTACATTTTTTATTTTTTCCTTTTTAAGAACAGTAAATTAAATTTATGTACCATCAATTTATTATTTACGAGTAGATTAAATTATTTTTCGGCTAGACTTGTGATGTATTTTAAAATACATACATATGTACTCGTACATATGTATATTTAAAAAGAACTAGCTTTGACGAATTTGAAGATTTTCTCCTACATTTTTGAACAAATCAACTATTTTTTTTTTGAATTTCTGAAAACGGGACATTTTTGCGTCCCCGAGTTGATGTCGGGGACAACGGGACAAAGTAGCTGAAAACGGGACGGTCCTGTTCAAAACGGGACGTATGGTCACGTTACCCATACAGCGAAGAGTCAGATAGTTAAAATGTTTCACATATGTACATATTTTTCTTGAAATTCTACTGCAAAAGTTCAAAAGTGGATAAAGTTCAACTTGAGCGCCATAAATAAGTCAAAATTTGAAATGGCTGAACGTTATAAGTTTTAACTAATTTCTGGCGTAGAATCTAATTTCCAACTTTAGTGTCTTTAGAGATTTATAGTAGAATTCTATGACATACTCTAAATTTAGTTGAAGAGTTGGCGTATCAAAATATTTTACAAAAATGTTCCACGTAGTGTTTTACATATGTTTTCTAAACGCATCCTGTACCTGAAATGAAAGATTCACATGGTTCCCTGTGGCGATGCACAATAAATATTTGCGAAAGAGGGGACACTTTTAACACCTTAAACAAAATATGAACATAGTTCCCGATGTAAACTTTTAAGACGCCGATACACGAATATTTTTTTTGGGTCTCCTCCGATAGAATCAGTTGTCAGAACCTTGTTATTTGTTTCGTTCTGAGAACATGTTTGTTGTTGATTTCCGAATTCCACAAACTAATAACAGAATGTAAAAAATAACGGCTGCAAATGGCTTAAATTCTCTGAATCGTTGGACAGCATAGAAAGAGACAACTATATTTTACAAAATACAAAAATAAAAAATTTTTACACGAAAAATGCTTACATATAAAAGTTTTGACATACGAGCCTCTAATTTGTGGAAAAAAGTAGAACACCTGTTTTAATACGCCTTGTTTTGGACGAAGGTATCAGATATGAAAAATTAAGTAAATGAACCGAAGTTTACTGATATTTCAAGAACTGTTACAGGAATATTATCCATCCCACATTTTTTTCCAATTGTGGAAAGATTTATTTTCATTTCAAAATTTAATAAAAACAAACGAGAGGAACAAGTTATTTGTTTCGACTGACTCTATCTAATCCAAACAAAGCATTCGCTGAAGTCATCTAATTAGAATTGACTGAGAGTTTGTTAGCAAGAAGTACATACTTATGTATGTACCTATGTATATCATAAAGTATAATTTTATATTAAGATCTTAACAACTGAGAGTCTTTTGTGTACCTTTTGGAATTAAGCATTAAATTTAATTGTTAACTTTGTCTACATAATATATACGTACAAATGAATTTCAGTGATATACATATTTACAAATTAATTTTTATGTACATACGTCTTTAGTTAATTGTTAATAAAAAATATTTCAAAAATAAAAAGTACAATCGGACTGAAAAAAGTACACTTCTTCTTAAAACTTAGTACAATTTGATAATTTCGTTTTGCATCCCTGATATAGACTATATTATAGAGTGAATCACAAATAACGTATGTATGTACATATATATAGTTCTCCCTTTCTCTCACCTTTGTATGCTTTGTGCTAATTTGTCAGCAAAATATCAATACTGAGATATGAAACAGTATGTTTGCATCGGCAGCGCAGTCCTTAAAGAAAGGCACCCAAGAAGCATGCGAACAAACGTAGCTTTGTTCACAAGAAAAATAATTTAATTTCAGCTGAACTCGGCAGGTAAAGACGGCCTCTGACAGGTTCGGGAACAATGTAATGGAATGTAATAAAAAAGTAGATTCTTGTGAGTTGTAAACAATTTTATATTTTGTTACTGCAGATAAAACTTAGACATAAATATGAAAGTAAAATGCCAACAGTTTCAACATCCTTTCGAACCTTTTTAGACAACCTCAAACACCCACTTCATTATTATAATAAAACGCAAAATTACTGCAAATGACTATATCTTCCCTTTGTCATATTATAATTCAGCGTCCATTGCACAACATGTATGTATAACAAGAGACCAATTTGCCTCATAAACCAGACTCGTGCGATTACTGTTCGTTCTGCTTTAAAAGCACTCGTCCTACCAGTTGGCGACATCGACGTCACGTTAACACAATACTAAAAAATTTGAGCTTGTCTCTCTCGAAAACAATTTTGTGCTCCTGGCGGTCTGTTTCTGTTCTCTAAGGTCCAGAAAATAACATGAGCCTGTCAATAGTAGTCAGTTGTTTTCGAAAACGGGTAGACAAGCCCCAATTTTTTGGTATTGTGTTGACGTGACATTGATGTCGCCAACTGGAATAAGGGTGACTGTTTTTTAACCCTCGCTTGTGCTATTTTGTTTTCCATAACTGTTTGTTTATGGCGTTTTTGCAAAACTACTTGTTTTTCACACTCTTAAAGTTAATTCACCGCATAGATAATTTACAATTTTGTTTGTGTTTTAATTTTTATTCAAACTGATTAATTGTCGCATAAAAAACCTTAATGACGTTGTACAATTGTTATTGTTTTTTTTTTTCTTTTATTTTCTTCATATGACACCGAAATTCCATATAAGTTTACTTATTTCAACCCCCCCTCATCATTATTATCTCTTGTAAATGTTATTGTAAAAAATTATCAACAACTTGTTTGTTTTTATATTAAAATTATTTTCAATTTTTCTTGTGATTGTTGTTTATCTACGATATTTTAAACAATAAATATTTATGACGCTGTTCTACGCAATCGTTGTTATTGTGGTGAACGATCATATGTTTTTCTGAATGTTTGGATGATATTGAAGGTTAGACACACACCCCCTTTTTAAATGAGTAATACTAGTGACACACATTTGTAAATCTAGTACATTGTAATAAGCGTAGCGTTTTTTCAGCGCGAGAGATATCGGGAGAGTTTTTGAGTTTTTTTTAATTAAAAATCGCAATTGGAGGCAAAGTCAGATTAAAAATCGCAATGGAGGTAGTCAGTTTAATTTTTTTATTGACGACAAAAAATGTATGTATATTTTTTAATAGCAATAGAATTATTTACGTGTATTTTCTTATTGTTGTCGTTCATACTTTTTTATATTTTTTCCGTTCCAAATAAACATAATAAGAGACTACACGAAAGCGTCATTTACATATATGTATATAAGTAAATGATCGTATGATTTTTATTTATTTTTCACAATTCTTGGAAAAAAAAATTATAGAGAAATTGTATGAGCTCAACACTTTTATTTTTTATGCGTGTTCATAAATATTAAATGAAAAAATCGTCTTTCACGACAGATATTTTGAATTTTTCTTCAACATTTAATAAGATAATATTTAAAATTCTTATAGGCTCTTGTCCTAATCTCCAATGTATTCTCTCTCCTCTGCATAGTCTTACTGCCAGGCCCACGATTTTGTTTTAAATATAATTGTATGAAGGAACGTATGCGTGTGACATCATGGGCCTGGCAGTTAATTTCCAAAGCATTTGACAATAAAATTTAGATTTTGTTAATTTATTAATTTTTTTTCATTTCTAAACTTTGGCACAATCTTCTTATAGGTACATTAATTTCTTGTGTTACGGTATTTGTGTTTGGACTCCTCCGAAACAGTTTTTCCGATTTTTATGAAATTTTGTATATGTACATATGTACATATGTATTTGGTAAAGTATATTTTATATCGGTTTTTGGTCTGTGGGCTTAGGGAAGTGGCAAAATAAATAAAATAATATTTTAGCACAATAATATTTTAGCTGAACAAAACTGTATTTCTCAACGGATTTTGCTGAAATTTTAAACATATAATATACGTAACCAGGGCAAGGCTGTAGAATACTTAATGATGGACCATACTCCCTTCTACGCCCATTTCTTCCATATCTCTAAAATTCCTATTTACCCTATTTCGTTCTATAAACACTTTAATTTTATATAGAGATGTGTCGCCATATTTGAAAAGAAAAAAAAGTACATTGAAAAAAAATACAGTACTTTTCAAAACAAAAACAGTATATTTTTTTCTTTATTGATAACATAAGTTTTACTTCAATACGTCAAATTCTTATTCCAAATAAGTCAATAAGAAACATAAAAACATTTTAAGACTAGCTGAACGGTGCCATAACTTTTAATTCTACATATCACTTTTTGTTAAATAAGGTAATAAAAACGGAAAACATATTAAAAACTCTGCGAACGTAACGAAAAATTTTGCATTTCTTGCAAAAGGCATACATATACATACATACATTTATAGATCTTCTCGGACTATAAATAGTATTTTAAGTTACTAACGTGATCAAAAGCACAAACTAAACGTCCTTTTTCGAATGATATTAATGTTGGTTTGAATAAACGAATTATTAATGCTGCACCATTTTTAACTGTATTTCATAACTGCCCACTATATTTTCAAATTATATTTTGAAAATGGTCTATGTAATACATTTCAAAATTTATTAATTAAATTTAAAAAAAAATTTTAATAGAATTTCGAAACTGGCAATTGAATTTAAAAAACTGCGAACTGAATTTTAAAATTATCTTTCAATTGATTTTTTTTTTTATTTTTTTCTTAATTTTATTTATAAATTATAATTATACAAATATTTATAAATTAAAAAAAAAAACATCAATAGCATTTTATAAATTATCAATTTTAAAGCAGACTTTTACTTTATTATCCATAGAAATTATTATTCTACTAAAAATCAAAATTTAACAAAAATTAAATGATAGTTTAAGAAAATAATATTTAGGGTCAACAGTAAGAAAGCATTTTTTTTAAAGTCAACTATAATTTTATTTTGAATAAATTTTTTTAAAGACAATGTCAATTTCTATGGACTATTTTTTACTTTTTTTAGGCAATTGGCAGTTAATTTTTTTTTTTTTTTTTTAAAGAGAAGTAACACTCAGGCAATTAGTATGCCTACCAACCCGTAGGTGTGTTACCTTCTTTGGGAAAGGGATAGTGAGAGAGGACAGATGGTGAAAGAGAGAAAGCTTAATTTTTACAACTCTGATATTGCGCGTTGTGTTAGTTTTTAGATCAGTGTTGCAGCGCCTCTGATGTCAAGTAGGCGCATTAAATGTGTTTTAAGCTGTTGTAGCCATTTTATTAATTATTTTACTTCGCCGGCGATTTTGCTACAATACCGACGAAGGAGGGCGCTGTGATGTCCGCTAGCATACACCAGTATCAATTGCTGCCAGAACTGTTCAGTGACCAGTGCTATGCCTTCATCACTTAAACAGTCTGACAACAACAAATACAATCGCATACTAATGCACATCTGAAAAATGCTGGATGTTATGACTTGTCTGAAGCTGGGCTCGAACCCACGTTCTTAGACATTATTTGCTTTGCAGTCAACATACATAAGTTCTTCGACATACATAAGTAGAACTGTTTGAGGCTACATACTCACTAGAATCTCTTTCCCTTTTTAATAAAGCGAGAAAAAATATATATTTTTTTAATAGAGATCTTACAGTTTTGTTAAGGGATATGCCCGTGTATTTAATATTTTTTAATGAATATTAATTTTATTACACATCAAGAGAACATAAATAAAAACACAAAACCTTCATATTTACAAATATAACATTGATTGCTTGGAACGTAATGAATCCAAACTTGTATACATCGAAACGGAGTGGAATAAAAACAGAGCATTTCAAACAATTTTTATACAAAAAATATCGTATAAATAAAAAAACGCAAAAACTTTTTTATAAAAAAATGTGTAATATATACAAAAAATAGTACAAATCTAAAAAAACAGTACTTTTGCTTACTGTTTTAGGTGTTGTGAATAAAGCAGTATATTTTACAAAAAATAGTACGTGTACTGTTTAAAACAGTATGTATGGCAACGCTATATAGAGATTCCCTTTAAACTTGATCTCTTAGCTTCGGGAATTTACGAAATACAAGTTTAATTGACCACTCCTTCTTCTATGAATACTCTTACGCCAACTTTTGTCAAAATATTTTAAATTGATATAAATCGCAAATCCATGGTTTGTTTATACTCGTAAGTAAAGTTAAAATTTCAAACTCTTATAAAACTTCATTCAGTTAACCTTCACTACTACCTTGAATTAAAAACGATTGAATTATTAGATAAAAAAATTAAACTGGTAGAATGCGAACGCTGAATAAGTATAAAAATTATGCTAAAATTTCCTGCAAGAGAAAAACTAAATACTAAAACAATTTTTAATTTTGCCATAACTTTTTTTTAAACAAAAACGTACATATTATAGAAGATTATTAATAAAGTTAAGCTGGATTCACCCATAAAGAATTTGTCGGGACAATCCAGCTTTATTAAAAATTTGGTTCGTAAAGTTTCGATTAAAAATAAAACCATGAAATACATATATTTTAATATGGTGGTGTTTCTGAAAAAATAGATTTTGAGGCATACGTGGTTATTCATGTAAACTACACAATTTAATCATCCTTCCTTCACGTATTGAAAATGTATAGCATGGAACTTAAGTCACTTTGAAAAGCCAAAGTTAAAGAGTAAGAAAAATAGAGCTTACATTTAAGCAGGTTTGTAAGCGAGAGAAGCAATAATTCATGTGTGTGAGCAGCTTCGACAAGGAAGCGGTGCAATCCAAGAATTAAAGTAGTTGCTTGAAAGCCATTGCAATGCATGCTTAAGGGACTTTCACACCATCATACAAGTCTTAAGATTTGCATTGGATTTTGTGTGAAAGAAATCTAACGAGATTTGTTGCGACTGTCAAAAAATCTAACGTATCATTACATTTTATTTTCACATTATCAGATCTCAAGTAAAATGATAAATATGAGTAGAAAATAAGCGGCGGCTAAGCAGTTTCATGTAGCCGGCGGACGTGCCGGCCTTTTAAAATGTTTAGCAGTTAAAGTATATATCGTCACCTAAAGTGCAAAATAACATATCATCAGAAAATTTAAATGTGAGTTTTTTATTGATTACGATTTACTACATCATATTACATATGTGTGCTTCCATAATAGTGATACGTTGTATTTAGCGAACCGTGAAAGCTTTTTGTAAATTATTTAAATTCTCTTATATTAAATGGACTTGATTGTTCTCTCTTCTAAAAAGGGGCATAAGGCCCATACGTTGGACATTTACAGGTTTAAAATGTTCCACAAAAGTATTTGTCATGTAATTTTATTATAAGTCTCTCAGGACACCAAAATTGAAAATCTAACTTCAACGCCTGAAATAAGCCAAAACTTGAAATTCGTTACAAATTAATTTCGTACTTATTCAGAAGTTTTCACTTATTTAGTGTTCAAGTTGAATTTTTAACTTTAGTGTCTTTGAGAAATTATAATAGAATTTTAAGGCAAACAGTTTTGTAGAAACGGGGCAAAAGCACCCATACATAAAGTAACCATATTTTTTTTTACCTGAAAACGGGACATCAAATAATTCTGATGGGTTCGGTTATATGAAATGAAAATGCATAGATAATATAATAATATTTTATTTGTCCATAGTGAATGGAATTATTTATTTTACGTTACACTACAAAAAATTTTTTATACATTGTTATACCCTGTTTATACACTGAAGGGTATCAGTTAAGGGTATCAGATATTGGGTGTTATCTTCGGTCCGCAACTTGTTCATCAAAGAAAATATACGTTCAACCGGCGCATTTGTACCAGACAAACATAAAACATATTCAACTATAGTTTGAAAATTCGCATGGTTTAGGTAATTGCTTTTAAAATGTTTAAATACTTCCACCCAACGATTTTCCGTAGAAATATTTTGTTGATTCCATTCATAAATTTTGTGGAATGTTCATCGAAACTTCCGTATCTTTATTGCAATCGATATGTTCTTTTTCGATCAATATATCTAGAACTAGAAATCTAGAAATCTATCTAGAAATTCTCGTCGTTTAACCATCTTCTTTTAATTTTTCAAGTAAACCACGGACTGAATATGGAAGAAAGTGGGTTGTCGCTTTCTGAAACAAATTCTCTTTTAATTTAATTGCTGCATTTCAGGTTAACCAAGCAAATTTATAAAATTCCAATTTTACTTCGCCGGCGATTTTGCTACAATACCGAATATAATTTTGAATATTAGTTTGACGGGCGACATACAAGTAAAACGCGCAACGTATTCTTATTTTGAGAGGGTGTTACATTTTTTATTTTTTCCTTTTTAAGAACAGTAAATTAAATTTATGTACCATCAATTTATTATTTACGAGTAGATTAAATTATTTTTCGGCTAGACTTGTGATGTATTTTAAAATACATACATATGTACTCGTACATATGTATATTTAAAAAGAACTAGCTTTGACGAATTTGAAGATTTTCTCCTACATTTTTGAACAAATCAACTATTTTTTTTTTGAATTTCTGAAAACGGGACATTTTTGCGTCCCCGAGTTGATGTCGGGGACAACGGGACAAAGTAGCTGAAAACGGGACGGTCCTGTTCAAAACGGGACGTATGGTCACGTTACCCATACAGCGAAGAGTCAGATAGTTAAAATGTTTCACATATGTACATATTTTTCTTGAAATTCTACTGCAAAAGTTCAAAAGTGGATAAAGTTCAACTTGAGCGCCATAAATAAGTCAAAATTTGAAATGGCTGAACGTTATAAGTTTTAACTAATTTCTGGCGTAGAATCTAATTTCCAACTTTAGTGTCTTTAGAGATTTATAGTAGAATTCTATGACATACTCTAAATTTAGTTGAAGAGTTGGCGTATCAAAATATTTTACAAAAATGTTCCACGTAGTGTTTTACATATGTTTTCTAAACGCATCCTGTACCTGAAATGAAAGATTCACATGGTTCCCTGTGGCGATGCACAATAAATATTTGCGAAAGAGGGGACACTTTTAACACCTTAAACAAAATATGAACATAGTTCCCGATGTAAACTTTTAAGACGCCGATACACGAATATTTTTTTTGGGTCTCCTCCGATAGAATCAGTTGTCAGAACCTTGTTATTTGTTTCGTTCTGAGAACATGTTTGTTGTTGATTTCCGAATTCCACAAACTAATAACAGAATGTAAAAAATAACGGCTGCAAATGGCTTAAATTCTCTGAATCGTTGGACAGCATAGAAAGAGACAACTATATTTTACAAAATACAAAAATAAAAAATTTTTACACGAAAAATGCTTACATATAAAAGTTTTGACATACGAGCCTCTAATTTGTGGAAAAAAGTAGAACACCTGTTTTAATACGCCTTGTTTTGGACGAAGGTATCAGATATGAAAAATTAAGTAAATGAACCGAAGTTTACTGATATTTCAAGAACTGTTACAGGAATATTATCCATCCCACATTTTTTTCCAATTGTGGAAAGATTTATTTTCATTTCAAAATTTAATAAAAACAAACGAGAGGAACAAGTTATTTGTTTCGACTGACTCTATCTAATCCAAACAAAGCATTCGCTGAAGTCATCTAATTAGAATTGACTGAGAGTTTGTTAGCAAGAAGTACATACTTATGTATGTACCTATGTATATCATAAAGTATAATTTTATATTAAGATCTTAACAACTGAGAGTCTTTTGTGTACCTTTTGGAATTAAGCATTAAATTTAATTGTTAACTTTGTCTACATAATATATACGTACAAATGAATTTCAGTGATATACATATTTACAAATTAATTTTTATGTACATACGTCTTTAGTTAATTGTTAATAAAAAATATTTCAAAAATAAAAAGTACAATCGGACTGAAAAAAGTACACTTCTTCTTAAAACTTAGTACAATTTGATAATTTCGTTTTGCATCCCTGATATAGACTATATTATAGAGTGAATCACAAATAACGTATGTATGTACATATATATAGTTCTCCCTTTCTCTCACCTTTGTATGCTTTGTGCTAATTTGTCAGCAAAATATCAATACTGAGATATGAAACAGTATGTTTGCATCGGCAGCGCAGTCCTTAAAGAAAGGCACCCAAGAAGCATGCGAACAAACGTAGCTTTGTTCACAAGAAAAATAATTTAATTTCAGCTGAACTCGGCAGGTAAAGACGACCTCTGACAGGTTCGGGAACAATGTAATGGAATGTAATAAAAAAGTAGATTCTTGTGAGTTGTAAACAATTTTATATTTTGTTACTGCAGATAAAACTTAGACATAAATATGAAAGTAAAATGCCAACAGTTTCAACATCCTTTCGAACCTTTTTAGACAACCTCAAACACCCACTTCATTATTATAATAAAACGCAAAATTACTGCAAATGACTATATCTTCCCTTTGTCATATTATAATTCAGCGTCCATTGCACAACATGTATGTATAACAAGAGACCAATTTGCCTCATAAACCAGACTCGTGCGATTACTGTTCGTTCTGCTTTAAAAGCACTCGTCCTACCAGTTGGCGACATCGACGTCACGTTAACACAATACTAAAAAATTTGAGCTTGTCTCTCTCGAAAACAATTTTGTGCTCGTGGCGGTCTGTTTCTGTTCTCTAAGGTCCAGAAAATAACATGAGCCTGTCAATAGTAGTCAGTTGTTTTCGAAAACGGGTAGACAAGCCCCAATTTTTTGGTATTGTGTTGACGTGACATTGATGTCGCCAACTGGAATAAGGGTGACTGTTTTTTAACCCTCGCTTGTGCTATTTTGTTTTCCATAACTGTTTGTTTATGGCGTTTTTGCAAAACTACTTGTTTTTCACACTCTTAAAGCTAATTCACCGCAAACAACCATATACTTACATAGATAATTTATAATTTTGTTTGTGTTTTAATTTTTATTCAAACTGATTAATTGTCGCATAAAAAACCTTAATGACGTTGAACAATTGTTATTGTTTTTTTTTCTTTTATTTTCTTCATATGACACCGAAATTCCATATAAATTTACTTATTTCAACCCCCCCTCATCATTATTATCTCTTGTAAATGTTATTGTAAAAAATTATCAACAACTTGTTTGTTTTTATATTAAAATTATTTTAAATTTTTCTTGTGATTGTTGTTTATCTACGATATTTTAAACAATAAATATTTATGACGCTGTTCTACGCAATCGTTGTTATTGTGGTGAACGATCATATGTTTTTCTGAATGTTTGGATGATATTGAAGGTTAGACACACACCCCCTTTTTAAATGAGTAATACTAGTGACACACATTTGTAAATCTAGTACATTGTAATATGCGTAGCGTTTTTTCAGCGCGAGAGATATCGGGAGAGTTTTTGAGTTTTTTTTAATTAAAAATCGCAATTGGAGGCAAAGTCAGATTAAAAATCGCAATGGAGGTAGTCAGTTTAATTTTTTTATTGACGACAAAAAATGTATGTATATTTTTTAATAGCAATAGAATTATTTACGTGTATTTTCTTATTGTTGTCGTTCATACTTTTTTATATTTTTTCCGTTCCAAATAAACATAATAAGAGACTACACGAAAGCGTCATTTACATATATGTATATAAGTAAATGATCGTATGATTTTTATTTATTTTTCACAATTCTTGGAAAAAAAAAATTATAGAGAAATTGTATGAGCTCAACACTTTTATTTTTTATGCGTGTTCATAAATATTAAATGAAAAAATCGTCTTTCACGACAGATATTTTGAATTTTTCTTCAACATTTAATAAGATAATATTTAAAATTCTTATAGGCTCTTGTCCTAATCTCCAATGTATTCTCTCTCCTCTGCATAGTCTTACTGCCAGGCCCACGATTTTGTTTTTGTTTTAAATATAATTGTATGAAGGAACGTATGCGTGTGACATCATGGGCCTGGCAGTTAATTTAAATTGTTAATTTATTAATTTTTTTTCATTTCTAAACTTTGGCACAATCTTCTTATAGGTACATTAATTTCTTGTGTTACGGTATTTGTGTTTGGACTCCTCCGAAACAGTTTTTCCGATTTTTATGAAATTTTGTATATGTACATATGTACATATGTATTTGGTAAAGTATATTTTATATCGGTTTTTGGTCTGTGGGCTTAGGGAAGTGGCAAAATAAATAAAATAATATTTTAGCACAATAATATTTTAGCTGAACAAAACTGTATTTCTCAACGGATTTTGCTGAAATTTTAAACATATAATATACGTAACCAGGGCAAGGCTGTAGAATACTTAATGATGGGCCATACTCCCTTCTACGCCCATTTCTTCCATATCTCTAAAATTCCTATTTACCCTATTTCGTTCTATAAACACTTTAATTTTATATAGAGATGTGTCGCCATATTTGAAAAGAAAAAAAAGTACATTGAAAAAAAAAATACAGTACTTTTCAAAACAAAAACAGTATATTTTTTTCTTTATTGATAACATAAGTTTTACTTCAATACGTCAAATTCTTATTCCAAATAAGTCAATAAGAAACATAAAAACATTTTAAGACTAGCTGAACGGTGCCATAACTTTTAATTCTACATATCACTTTTTGTTAAATAAGGTAATAAAAACAGAAAACATATTAAAAATTTTGCGAACGTAACGAAAAATTTTGCATTTCTTTCAAAAGGCATACATATACATACATACATTTATAGATCTTCTCGGACTATAAAAAGTATTTTAAGTTACTAACGTGATCAAAAGCAAAAACTAAACGTCCTTTTTCGAATGATATTAATGTTGGTTTGAATAAACGAATTATTAATGCTGCACCATTTTTAACTGTATTTCATAACTGCCCACTATATTTTCAAATTATATTTTGAAAATGGTCTATGTAATACATTTCAAAATTTATTAATTAAATTTAAAAAAAATTTTAATAGAATTTCGAAACTGGCAATTGAATTTAAAAAACTGCGAACTGAATTTTAAAATTATCTTTCAATTGATTTTTTTTTTTATTTTTTTCTTAATTTTATTTATAAATTATAATTATACAAATATTTATAAATTAAAAAAAAACATCAACAGCATTTTATAAATTATCAATTTTAAAGCAGACTTTTACTTTATTATCCATAGAAATTATTATTCTACTAAAAATCAAAATTTAACAAAAATTAAATGATAGTTTAAGAAAATAATATTTAGGGTCAACAGTAAGAAAGCATTTTTTTTAAAGTCAACTATAATTTTATTTTTAATAAATTTTTTTAAAGACAATGTCAATTTCTATGGACTATTTTTTACTTTTTTTAGGCAATTGGCAGTTAATTTCTTCGACATACATAAGTAGAACTGTTTGAGGCTACATACTCACTAGAATCTCTTTCCCCTTTTAATAAAGCAAGAAAAAATATATATTTTTTATAATAGAGATCTTACCGTTTTGTTAAGGGATATGCCCGTGTATTTAATATTTTTTAATGAATATTAATTTTATTACACATCAAGAGAACATAAATAAAAACACAAAACCTTCATATTTACAAATATAACATTGATTGCTTGGAACGTAATGAATCCAAACTTGTATACATCGAAACGGAGTGGAATAAAAACAGAGCATTTCAAACAATTTTTATACAAAAAATATCGTATAAATAAAAAAACGCAAAAACTTTTTTATAAAAAAATGTGTAATATATACAAAAAATAGTACAAATCTAAAAAAACAGTACTTTTGCGTACTGTTTTAGGTGTTGTGAATAAAACAGTATATTTTACAAAAAATAGTACGTGTACTGTTTAAAACAGATGTATGTCAACGCTATATAGAGATTCCCTTTAAACTTGATCTCTTAGCTTCGGGAATTTACGAAATACAAGTTTAATTGACCACTCCTTCTTCTATGAATACTCTTACGCCAACTTTTGTCAAAATATTTTAAATTGATATAAATCGCAAATCCATGGTTTGTTTATACTCGTAAGTAAAGTTAAAATTTCAAACTCTTATAAAACTTCATTCAGTTAACCTTCACTACTACCTTGAATTCAAAACGATTGAATTATTAGATAAAAAAAATTAAACTGGTAGAATGCGAACGCTGAATAAGTATAAAAATTATGCTAAAATTTCCTGCAAGAGAAAAACTAAATACTAAAACAATTTTTAATTTTGCCATAACTTTTTTTTTAACAAAAACGTACATATTATAGAAGATTATTAATAAAGTTAAGCTGGATTCACCCATAAAGAATTTGTCGGGACAATCCAGCTTTATTAAAAATTTGGTTCGTAAAGTTTCGATTAAAAATAAAACCATGAAATACATATATTTTAATATGGTGGTGGTGGTGTTTCTGAAAAAATAGATTTTGAGGCATACGTGGTTATTCATGTAAACTACACAATTTAATCATCCTTCCTTCACGTATTGAAAATGTATAGCATGGAACTTAAGTCACTTTGAAAAGCCAAAGTTAAAGAGTAAGAAAAATAGAGCTTACATATAAGCAGGTTTGTAAGCGAGAGAAGCAATAATTCATGTGTGTGAGCAGCTTCGACAAGGAAGCGGTGCAATCCAAGAATTAAAGTAGTTGCTTGAAAGCCATTGCAATGCATGCTTAAGGGACTTTCACACCATCATACAAGTCTTAAGATTTGCATTGGATTTTGTGTGAAAGAAATCTAACGAGATTTGTTGCGACTGTCAAAAAATCTAACGTACCATTACATTTTGTTTTCACACTATCAGATCTCAAGTAAAATGATAAATATGAGTAGAAAATAAGCGGCGGCTGAGCAGTTTCATGTAGCCGGCGAACGTGCCGGCCTTTTAAAATGTTTAGCAGTTAAAGTATATATCGTCACCTAAAGTGCAAAATAACATATCATCAGAAAATTTAAATTACGATTTACTACATCATATTACATATGTGTGCAAAATTTCAAGCTTCTGTTAACACAAATAAAGAAGTTATCATCATCAATATTGTCAACTATTTACATAAAAAATACGCTGTCCTTTTGCTCAAAATTCCCTAGAAAGCGCTAAAGACCATGAAAATATGATTTCAATATCTCAAACAGTTTACATATTATACAGTTTTTTGTTTCTCCTGTAAACTTATGAAAAGTGATGTTACGTTATTTTGCATTTTATATGACGATATATACTATATATCAAAGTACAACATTAAATAAAACAAAATTTCAGACATGGTGTGATACACATTCCAAATTTTCAGCCTGTGTATGACAAAAAAAATGCATCAGAGACGGCACGCTATCGGCGGCGAAACAATCGACTGTACAATTTGCTTTTATGAAAATTCAAATGAAAAATCTTTTCGTTTAGAAAAATTTGTAAAAATGGCAAAGTCTTATGGCTTGTTTCCACGACTAGTTGAATGACCTGCTTCGCTTTCTCAATCATGTTTATGAATCATGCTGTTTATACGACTCACATACTAGCTTCAATTTGACAGTTCTCTTTAATAAGCAAACGTATGTAATTTTTCATTTATTTCGTTACAAACAATTATTTTAAATGGACAATAAAAGTAAGTAAGCTTATTTTTTTTTAAATAAACTTTTTACCTTTAATTGATCATTTTGTTTTGATAATAATATTTGCTAGTTCTGATAAACTTGCGATAAAAATTAGAGAAGACAGGAATTTTTCGTGCTTCAAAATTTTGTATGGCGAATCAAGTTGCTTCGCTCATGATTAGCGATTGAAGCATGAATAGAGAGCGAAGCACGTGCCGTGGAAACAAGGCATTATGGTATTTCAAATTTATTATCGTATTATTTGTCATTTTAATTATTAAAATTATTACAATTTGATAACATTTTGCTTCCACACTATCACACTTGCACTTACTATTACAGTTTTTGATAAGTTTTATAGTTTGAAAGGCCCTTTAATGTAAGCGAACACTTCAAGCTCAAAAAGCAAGAAAGCACTTGCATACGGGCTGCCGTTCGTTATCTGCTTGAAAAAAACCATAAAAATATTTTATTTTATTTATCTCTTTTTATCTAAAATTAGCAAACAGTCCAATATTTCAAATAACGTGATTTTTGAGCTAAGAAGGCAGAATAATTCGTCGTATTGTTCATTATCTTGTATAAAAAATTCAAAAAAATATTTTGTTCACTGATTTTTCAAAGGGAGAATATTTCTTTATTTTTCCTTCGATGTGTGATTGAAAAATGAGGTTTTGAGATGTGACTACTTTGCAATAAAGGAGCGATATTTAGTTAATAAAATAATTATAAAACGCCATATTTTTTATTCTATTTTATTTTTATATGATTTTTGTATGTACAAGGAAAGAAAATAAAAAACTAAATGACTCCCGTTTTCTGGCCACTTGCGATAAATCAAATCACGAGTTATCCGAGTGCGTATAATAAATGTGTTTCTCTTGATAAAATACGATAACTAAATTTTTGATTAGATATAATAAATAACAATGAAGCACACCTTCTTGATTCCTGATAATGAATAACTAAGAAAAAAGATAATACTTATTATCTCTTTAATAATTTTATCAAAATTATAATAACAGTAACACATTTTAGAAACAATAGAAATTGTTATTCAAAATAGAAAAATTTGGAGAATAAAAAGTTATTTTTTTATTGATTACTTCCAATTTTCAGCGCTTATTTAAATTTCAGATCAGAAAATTACAATATAATTACCTTAACTGCAGGTAATTTTCCAAATTTTTATATATCTTTTAAATTATTTTTCACGATTTATAATTCAAGTTAAAAATTATGTTTATACATTAGAGCGACTCACGGAAATATTTTTTGTTCCCCCATAAACTTATAGATCATTTTCAGAACTGGCAAAACATTTTGGGGATCTAGTGATGACCGCCCGCGATGTATACCTTGTCTAAAAAATTTATTTTTATTTCGTTTTTTGTTTGTATTTTTTTTACTTTCTTCTGATAAATTTTTTTTCGAGTCGCTTAGGAAATCCTTACATCAGGGATGATAAATGAGAAAATTGATTTCGTACCAACAAGCTTCTAAAATAGAACCTTTTCGACATCGGTTGTACTAAAATCTATTTGTGTATATTTGATAACATCTAATTAATAATTCTTAAAATCCTATCCGCTGTCATATTTATTTTGATTTGATAACTTATAGTCTTTTAAATTCTACACTTGGTTTTTTTTCTTAACTGGACCTTAGAATTATGAACTCTTTTAAAAGTTATTATTCGATATGAAATTAACTTTCTTATGAGTATAATTTTGTTGATGTAAATCCCAGAATATTTTTTTTGAAAAGGAAAGCATATTGAAAATTGAGTGCCGGAGTTTGTAAATAAAATTCAAATTTTCTGTTCGAAATTTGTATTGAAAACAAAAGCAATTTTAATTTTTTTATTGCTGTTTCAATACAAGGTAGCGCAAAATCAATCATCCAATTTTTGTTTTTGAACAAAAGTTTTACTTAATAAAAAAAATGATATTGAGTGATGGAAATCTTTATTTGGACTTTTACAATTTTTTCTGTTCAGAGGAAAAGATGATATCCACCAAGCGGCTGCCGTCAGTGTTGTACTCATTTGTGCCCGATTTATCGCATTTCTCATTTACCGCAAGATTTCCGGTGGTAACTGCTCGTATTCCTGTCGAATATTTTCCTTAAGGGCGGCGATTGTCTGCTGCTTGTTGGTATAAGCCCACGACTTCAAGTAGACCCGAAGAAAGAGGTATGGGACCGTTAAATCGAGCGTTCTTGCTGGCCATGCCAAATCGCCGAAACCGGAGATTTTGCCGCTAGGAAACGCTTGGAAAGATATTATTCCACGCTCTTGCGGAGTATACTGCAGCTGTCTAATTCACAAGTGTCATATATGATTGACGTACGATAACATAAGCAAAAATTACAACATTTTCCGATAGGGTGATTAGTTTTGCGTAACCCTGTTTAAATTCCCAAAGGAAAAGTTTTATTTCATTTGCAAAAACTTGAAGTGCACCTTTTTTTATCCCGTTAAGTTTCACTTTTGTAAAAAAACTGTACAAATTTTTGCACGATGCATAAATAAACCGTAAAAAGAATGAAATTCTGGTATTGAAATTGTAAATTCACCAAAAAGATACTGATATTTAAAAAAACGATAAAAAATTAAAATGATAATGCTGAGTAATCTGCTGAGTGATATGCTCTCAAGAATTAATTAATTTTTTTAATTACATTTATTAGCAATCTATTTACATTTAAATAGTAAGCAAACCTTATAAGAATTTCAAATATTACAGAAACGTTAAATTCCAGCGAAGCCAAAAGATATACTTATGTACTTATTTGGTGGCATGTCATAATGTCCATGGACGTTATGACACTTTTTTTTTTGGACTTTATGTCACTTTTTAAGGTGTCATAATGTCCAAACTTAAAAAACTGAAATAATAAAAAATAAACATATATACTTAAATATTTGTTAAAAATGCTACTAAAAACCACTAAATAAAAATAAAAATTTAGATGGGGTGCAATAACGCCTTACGAAATAAGGCCTTTAAGGCTTTATTTCTCAATGGAAAGTGAAATAAGGCCTTTATTTCCAAAAAGGTTTTATTGCACTTTGAAAGTGAAATAAAGCCGTAAAGGTCTTATTTCACTTAAATTTCTTTTTAAATGATGCAATAAAATTTCTTATTCTTCTTATATTTTATTGAACAATTATAAAAAAATTTCATATTAACAAAAATTAATAGAACATTAATAATTTTCTTTATAAAGTTTTTCTGCGTGGCGGCCTGCGGCCGCTCTTAGGGGTTTTCTCCTCCATGGGACGCGGCAGGTGGCTTCGCTGAATAAAGTTTCCCTGCGCGCGTCACACTACGGAAGATAATGAGACGCGCGCAGGAAAACTGTATTCAGCGAAGCCACCTGCCGCGTCCTGTGGAGGAGAAAACCCCTTAGATCGGCCGCAGGCCGCCACGCAGAAAAACTCTATTAAGTGAAGATTTAGGTTATGACACTTTAAAAGTGTCATAATGTCCATGAACTTTATGACACTACTTTTGTGGACATTATGACACTTTTGAAAGTGACATAAAGTCCATGGACATTTTGACACTTTCAAAAGTGCCATAATGTCCATGGACATTATGACATTGGACATTATGACATGCCACCACTTATTTGTATCTACAAGCTTCTTAAATTATTGTTGTAAGTCGATTAAAATGCGAGTATGTTAAACAATTTTTTTTTGTATTATTATATACATAATTTCTTAGAATGACTTTAGTTTAAAGTATAAATGGAAGATCTAGCACATGCAGTCTTTTTAGCCGTCCTTATTTCGTCACTGTCATCTAAAAGAGCTATAATATGTAGAATATTTTCGATGTTGCTAATTCTGTTCAAGCATCTCATGTCATATTTTTTTATTTCGTCCTTAACTTTGGAAATATCAACGTCATGATGTTGTTTCTAACAAACGAAGGCGTTCCTGTTATAAGTCTTAAAGTTTTAGACTGATATTTCTGAATAACATCAATGTTAGAGTACGATGCTGTTCCCCATAACTGAAATCTATAAGTCCAGATAGGCTTTAAAATTGTCTTATAGAGTATTAATTTGTTGTTTAGACTCAATTCTCAATTTGGACCTGGTAGTCAGTACATTTTTCTTGTTTTTTTATCAAGTTGCATTCTCTTCAGTTGTAAATGATTTTTCCATTTCAAACGTCTATAAATATTCAAACCAAGATATTTAAAACAATTGGATTTGGGCATCAAAGTCCCATTAAGATAAATGAGTGGACGGACAGTCACCTTCTTTAAAAGTATAAGTAACATGAGTTGACTTATCTGCATTCACTTTTATATTCCACTTTTTTAACCACAGGTGATTGTGATTGAACTATTGCTGATGCTTCAGATGCGATTCTTTGACCACTAATATAGCCAATATCATCTGCATATGTGGCAAGAATAACATCCGCATTCGAGGGTATGTCTGTAGTAAATACTGTATACAGGATTGAAGCTACCACGCTTCCCCGCGGTACACCGGGCTTTATTACGCCTAAGACTTCAACAATAGGCAGTCGTTTTTCTAACTTGTGATTTAAAAACAAGAAGGCGCAAACATTTTTAAATCGTACCAAATCAGTCACAGGAATACCATCGTAATTTTGAGGCTTAAATAGTGCCAAAAATGGTACAATTGCACCAAATTTATCTAATATTCAAATGTACATATAGAATATTCACAAATTCATATAAACGATTTTTTCACATTCTATTTTTAAATTTTATATAAAATATGAATACTCGTATTAGTCATATCATTTTTTAATGGCAAAATGGCATTTAATTGTTTATATGGAATAAAAATTTAAAAATGTATGTATAATAAATATTTTTTCTATTCTCTTCTATCTGTATGTACGTGTAGATATACATATATTTTTTGGATATTGTATATTTTTGTATTATGTTTTAGACATGATTGTTCTCAGCATTTATTTTCCCTGCCAAATTAGTTGAGTGTGGTTTAGCTTTCGATTAAATAGAAAAAACAATTTTAGCATAAAATCGCTTTCCTATTACATATCATTGATTTTTTTTTATTAAAACCAAGCTCTTCTTCTACAGTATATTGAAATAAAATAGAAGGTAAATATCGCTTAATTCTTAACGTCAGCGAGCAACTTTTTCCTTAATTGTCTCTTAGAATCTTTTTGTATGAACGGTACTCAGGAATGGCTCCTACGTACATAAGCAGTACATTCTGCTGGAACTAAGAAAATGGGTTATGGGAGGGAGGTCAGAAGGAGTAGTGTTACTGGACATTCGAATTGAAGCTTCGCTTAGGAACGGCCTCTGCTGGCAGTTCATTTCACATACGAACAGTGCGACTAAAAGAAGAGTTCCATATCTAGTGCATGGTGCGATTCACTGGCCAATCGACCACAAACGGTACGCAATAACGTTCGGGTATCGGAAACGAGTTTCTTGATTCCGTCGGAGCATATTACATTGTAGTAACAATAAAACAATGAACACACCCCACATTCCGTCAATGCTCGTAAGAGTCAATAGAGCTGATCACTCTACTGTCACCGATGAGCTTCCTCATGCTCTCCCGTTCGCGGTCGAAAAACTTCAAAACATATAAATAGTGAAGAGATCAGATTGATAGAGTCAAGAGATCAGATGGAGTGAGCCATCTGGTGCACCGCCTTAAATAACCGAGGCATTTGAATGCTTCTTTAGCGACTTTGATCTCTTACTATGCCTTGGGGCAGCCATTTGAGAGAGTTATATGAAAACCCCATTGGGCTAAGTTTCTTCAAGATCAGTTTACACAAAGATCAGTTACACAAAACCCCGATTTATAATGATTGTTAGTTGTAAAAGATTTGTTGTAGTAGAACAGCTTTTTAAAAAAGCCATATTGAACAGATGACAATAGAGATGATACTTGCTGAGAAATGCATTCAGTTACTATCTTTTCAAAAAGTTTGGAAATAATACTTTGATTGATTAGAAGTGGACATCTCTTATTCTTTCTGTTTAAATTTGGTCGAGCTTGAATTATTTCATGATTATAATTTCATTAATTCTAACAACCAAAATGATTTTTAATTGATCAAAAAGCATTCTACTTATGTACGTAGCTGCATATGCAATAATCTGCGGCAGCAACCTCATGCACTTAAAAAGTGTGTTTTAATCGCCTAAAATATGAACACAAAATTGTAAAATATGCACTAAAAAAAATCAATTTTTGTACGTATTTCTTTTATTTTTATTTGAATTCAGTCTAATTGTTAAGTTAAAGATGTTAACATATTTGAATATACATATATACTAAGTAACAGAATTACATATCGTCACCTTAAATTCAAACGGTCGTAAATCAAACGCTATCTATTGCTGTTTAGTTTTGGTTTCCTAATCAAATCAACATTTTTATATTTAAACTGTAATAACTCATTAATGTATGATCAATATAATCGATAAAGGTTTTGTTCGCCACTTTTTATACATTTAATGGAAAATATTCAAACAAGTTAAAATTTCAAAACTTAATATCTGTTTTTTAGTATGAATTTGTCTAATCAAATAAGAAGTTAAGCAAATGAATATATTTTTGTTGTTCTTTAGCTGAGGTTCGAGTACGATACATCTGTTTTTAAATGTGTTTTTCATTGTAATTTGCTTTTTCTAAAAAAATAATAAAAAATGTTCACTTCACGTTAGAATCTGATCGTATCCAAATTTCAAATTCACCAAAAATATGTTCAATAGGTTTAAAAAAAAGTCCAAATAATTTAAAATATACTTTAAATAAATTATCAACATTGATATCATTTAAGAGAGAACGCTTCATATAATTTATATTGTAGTTTAAAAAAAGGATGCCCATAATGTCCTGAAAAATTCTTATACTTCAATTTCCTTGGAATTTTTCAGGTAAAATAAATATTAAACTATTTGTTAATAATTATTTTACAAAATATTTATTTCTCGAGCCGCATTAATCATGCCCACAAATCCATCTAAAACTTCTTTAGCCACGGGCAAGATCATTTCTTTTGGCAAAACAAACCAGTATTCACCTTTGTCGCGTAATTCAATAGTATAGGGAATGGGAATGCCTTTAATGCCATAAGTCCATTCTTTACCAGAGCCTGAAACTTTATATGAAAAGAAAGAATAAAATAATTAAAATATATTATTGAGGCATATTCATAGTCGCACTTTTATATTATTTCCAACCAACCATCATGATTCCGTTAAATCATGTTAATTTGAGCAAATCATGTTGTTTTATACATGATTCATCTTACATTTTCCATACGGTCAAATTACCTTAAAATACATGATTTATTTTAAGTCAGGTCGAGAATATTATTTTTCGAACACGTTTTTTCTATATCACGTTGCTTTTAAAATTACATTTTCCATCCCTGAGTCATCCATCAATATTGTTCGACAACTTCGAAAAAGCGGCTTTAGGGAGTATTTAAATAATTTAAAATATCAAACTATGTATGAAAAAAATTAATTACAATTGCATTTTTATTTAAATACAGCAACTCCCGTGGTCGGACAACTGCAATAGATGGCCGGGGGTTTCGATGCCAAATGTGAAAATTAATTCATGTTGAGTTTCTCTGTTTCTAATTTTAGATTTCTTTTCAATATCATTTAAAGAGACCAAGCTTCGACGGTAGGCAAAAACTTTGTAGAATAGGATTGGGGGAAAGGATGCACCCTATACAAGGTATCTGATATATCTATTCCGTATTCTATTCTTAACAATTCTCATCACTATTATCTGTATAAATGTTATAAATAGCATTATAATTATCACTGGTATGTTCTTCGCTATCGAGACTTGTATGAAATATTAGCAAACAAATTGCTTCCAGGTGCGAATTATTGCTTATTTTCTCTTTTATTTTTCTCACATGTGATATCACAGGATCAGAAGTAACTATGTAAGAGTATTTCAAATATTTCTTCATTTGAAAAATGGTTCAAATTGGCCAATAGTTTAATTAATTAGTGTAGACTTCCTCTATCAAGTTAGTAGAGCCAATAATCTGTGATTTAAGTTAACTGTGTTTAATGTTGTACTAAAGCCTCGGAACGTTCTCTTCCTGTTAAATGCAATTTAATGCAACATTATTTTATTTGAAAGTTCTAAATGTTTTATGTTTTTGTTTAATCTCGATTAATAAATTTAAAAAAAACATAAAAATATTTTGATCTCAATTTTGTAACTAGATTCTAGTTACTAGAAATTTTCTTTATTTTAGATAATTTATTTAGTTTCCTCCTAACACGCGCTAACATAATACATGCATATAGTGTTACCAAGACCCGGAATTTCATCCCACCATTTCGACCATATAATACCACTAAAAAACTACTAAAACTTCCTTTGAGGCTTACAACGAAAAATTTAATTTAAATTTTTCGCGCAATTATCTATATGTTCCACTTGTACATATTTATTCAACATTAATAAAATATATTAATAATATATTAATAATTGATAATATATCACTATAATAATAACTATAATTATTTCATGGTTAATTTTTCAAACGTGCAATCGCTTAACCTTGACCATTCGTATTTTAACATTAGTGATTTGTATACATTGAAAACAGAAAACTTGTCGTTTTTTATGCCCCGTTTCTCATCCCACTCACCACCAAAATAAAACATCATGAATTTTATTCGTAAATTTAATTCCTCGTATAAATTGAGCCTAACATCTACGTTTTGATTAGCACACATATTAAAAAATCGATTTTATGTTTGTGAACAGATAATTATCGACTAAAAATTAATTTTCCCGAGTATTCAAAAAAAAATAGCTAAATTTAGGGGTAAAACAACTGAGTTGGCAACACTGTATACTCTGAAAACATTTTCATTTAATTATTCGGTGTTTCTATGCGTTAATAATGTACATATACATATGTATGTGTTCGTTTTCTTTCGTTGTAAATCTATGCATATGTACATACATACGAGTATGTACATATGTGTGTGGCATGAGCATATTGTGGGGTTAATAAAAACCCTGCTGCTCTCAATTGCCTCTTAAGCAAATAGATTTTAGTACTCATACGTACCTATGTGCAAACATACATATATACGAGTATATTGACCCCTGTGCGCGAAATTATCGTATGTTACACTTTTTCGAAATCGACCTTTTTATGCAAATTGGTTCTAAGCCCATTAATTCATCCGTTGACAAAATATTATAGCGATAAATATAATAGTTATGGAGATAACAAAATGTACATTTTCATGGTTTATAATAGTGAATAAAAACGCCCTCCTGTAAAATTTAATTTTATACCGAATAGCAATTTTCAAATACTCGATAATAAGAATAAGATTATCTCCGCCAATTTTCGCGAATAAGAACACAAATATTCAATTTGAAATTTGGAGTTTATGGCTGGATTTTGACGTCTGCAAAATAAAATATTTCAAATTGATTTGAGAAAATTTCCCCTTCGCATCAACAATGAATTGAACAAATAATCGCACCACTGTCATTCTTTACATTTCGACAACAATAAATCAGGTTCTTGTCTTTCTTAATCCACACCAAGCCCGATTGTTTTTTGTAGACCAAATTTCAAATTATCAACTTCTGATTTGGGTTATTCGACATTGTATTTAACTTCCATTCATTAAGACTTTATTGAAGACAACTTTTGCAACAATTCCATCGATTTGGTATTTTTTTTAGATTTAAAGAATTTAAAGTGTCGTCTGGGTGCCTACATAGACTTATCGGCAAGCTGTTAGCGTATCAATGTGATTGTTGCGGGTTCGATTCCCACAAGAAGGGAAGGTCTTTTGCTTTAAAAAAGAGGGGGCTTTTAAAGATTGTTAAGTTTTTGAACTGGTTAGTACACCGAATCCAAACTTTGATCGATTTTTCAGGTCGAAGCCGAAGTTATTTTTGTTGAATAGAAAAAATTGTTCGATTGTTCGGGCAAAATTTTACCAAACGCCGAGCATCAACCGATTGCTTTTTGCCGAGGTCTGACACCGAACCAGAACAGCATTTTCATGTATAATCATGTATATACTATGTATATACTTAAACAAATATGGATTTACACATATGTACTTACATATATGTACATACATATGTATGTACATATGTACGCGCAAATGCCATCGTTTTAGCAATTTTTTTTCTTTGCAAGACAAATCAATAAAAAACGTAGATATGTATGTCCATCCATACTTATGGGCTCCGAGGTATTTTTAGCGTGATGAAAGTCCAGAATTCTGGCGGCTCCAGTACTAACGTCTGCCAATGATTTTTCACCCCGACTAAAAAAACACATCCATACTTATCTACATAATATATGTACATTAGACCGTCTCAGTTTTTAAACTTTTTTCGAAATTCCTTCATGAACATCGATTTTCTTAATCTACTCTAAAAAACAAGAATTTTGGTGTATAAACACTTAAATATTGATGAACGGGAAGAGGTCTCCCATCGTTTTTTTTTTTTGTTTTTTTTTATGTAAAACGCCTTTTTTCCAAAAAATTAAAAAATCTTGCTTTGGTAATTTGCCTCTAACTCAAGCAGTTCTTAACGGATTTGAACTTAATTACATGCATTAGAAAGCTTATTAAATTTTGTAAATGCCATTTTGTTCGATGGCTTTTTATGCATAGCATTACAAATTCAGATTTTCAAATACGAATTTATAATTTTTTCCCTTTTTGCTTACCTTTTCTTATATAAAAATTGAACGAGGCAAAATTTAAATATTCTGTAAATGCAGTATTGTAGAAAATTTTAAGATAAAGATTTTACTGTAAATAACAGTAGCATTATGTTTAGAAAAACTACAGCTTTAAGCGAAATGACCAAAGTTTTTTAATTGTAAATTTGCTTCAATTTCAGAAGAACATTAATACAAAGTAAGAAGATACACTGAGAGGTACATTAAAAATATTTTACAAGCATCGAAAGTAAAATTAAAGTATTTTTTTGATTTAGATGATGAGTTGCGTGGTCTGACTGAGTTCAATATTTTTCTGGTAAAAATTTACGTTGAGCATTAATTTAAGTGCACGTTAGCAACACTTGGCGGTTCAAACGATATTTTTTTGATACAACAAATCCAGCAATATAGCAAAATATTTTTTTCTGAGGCGGAAGCTGCTTTGGAAATAATGTCACGCCACCTATGGTATTTAAGTGAAATGGCGATGGACTCATCTTTTTTAATCCAAGACATTCACTAAATACGTTGGACGAAATGGTATCCGCTTTAAATAGTCCAAGCGACCAGCAAAATTTGTTTCTTTATAAGTGTTTTTTCAAAGAAGCTAACCTCAAAATCGTTGACCTGGTGTAAGAGAACACAAAAATATTTTTCGATATTATTGGAATCAATTATGACTTTATTCAAAGTTCATCTTTCTGTTGGCCCGAAAATTAAAATTTCAAAAAAAAATTTTAAAGTTTGCAATAAACTTAACAGTAGGTTAACGACCCTGCTGAGCGCGCCATTGGCCTTTTAAAACCGTCAACAACACACCATTGATGGAAAACAGTGAGCAAAATGATTTGATTGCAATCATCGATCATTTTCAGAAAACTCCAACAAAAGTACAATTTTAGCAAATTTGAAAAAATAAAAAACCAACATCAATCTCTTCTTACTTTCTATTAATGTATTTATGAATTAATGTAAATTTACAAATAAACAACTTTAGTCATTTTGGCATTTCGCCTAAAACTGCAGTTTTTCTGAACATAATGCTACTGTTATTTTCATCTTAAAATTTTCTATCTACCATACTGCATTTACAGAATATAAAAATTTTCCCTCGTTCAATTTTTATATAAGAAAAGGTAAGCAACAATGGAAAAAATATAAGTTCGTATATGAAAATATGAATTTGTATTGCTTTGAATAAAAAACAATAGAACAAAATGGCAATGTTGCTTTAATAAACATTTAGGAAATTTAATAAGTTTTCTAATATATGTAATTACGTTAAAATCCGTTAAGAACTGCTTGAGTTAGAGGCAAATTACCAAAGCAAGATTTTAACATTTTTTTTTTGGAAAAAAAGCATTTTTCCTAAAAAAAACGATTTGGGAGACCACTTCCCGTTCACCAAAATTCTTGGTTCTTAGAGTAGATTTAGAAAATCGATGTTCATGAAGGAATTTCGAAAAAATTAAAAGTGAGACGGTCTAATGTACATACATAAATACATTCATATCATGTACATATATTTACTTATGTCTATACACATACATACATATGTATGTATATTTTTTATCAAAAAGTTAAATATTTGTTAATTTATTTTTCGCTTTCAGTATATCGTACGATGTTTTTTGCGTTCTATTTGTTGTTTGTTGTTGTTTTCGTTTGACATCACGAAATTTATTATATTTGGAGGCTTGTTTCTGTTTTTTTTTTTCAAGTATGTATATTTGTTGTTTTCCATTGTATACAGTGTGACAAATAATAATATGTATTGAGGACAACTTTTAAAACGCCTCTAAAGGCCACAAAACTATCTATCTACAGCATTATTGTTACTAATTTTTTCAAATTAGAATGACATTTTAATAATTGTATTGGATTGAGTATAAAATCTCGCGATTTATAATATGTAGATACATGAAATTTTCACGATACACATACATACATGTACATACATATCGCTCATTTACTCAAACAACGTCATAACTCGGAAAAACTAGTTACTCAGATTCCTAGATTCCCTATAATTTTTGTCACATTTTTTTCATACTTTGTACTTTGAGGTTTCTTTTCTTGGTTGTTTGCACAACTCTCAACTTGAATTGGTTTAATTTTAATTTTTGTACGGACAAAGTTAAAGTGATTTGCTGATATTTTTCAGTGTTTTTTCTATAAATGAACTTGGAAAGAATTTTGCTTCTTTTAGTTCATTATAATTTTTTCTACACAATTTGCCATTAATTAATTCTTATTAAATGTATATAATTCAGTAACAAATTAGCGGGAGTTCCTGATTTTATTGCATCCCAATTGTACTATAAATTTTGTTATTAGAAGAAATTGATATACATACGTTTGTACATCACATTTTTATAAAAAAATATTCAAAAAATTACATTCACATGTGGCAGTGAAATACCGATGTACTCGTATACTAACTTTCTTTTTAAATTTAAATGGAATTTAGGGGCTATTGTGTTTGGTAAAAGGATGATAAAAATCGGATATCTAAATTTTTGGTTTAAAAATCAAATTATGTACAAATTTAAGTTTAATCTACATAAAAATTTATTTCTTTCGATGTGGGTATGAGGATTTCATATTTCTTGAGTTTAAAAACTATTATTTTATAATTGCTTTTTCTCAACATTTTTTATATCAAACCGGGTAAAAGTTCATATCATCTAAATTCATGGCCTGATCTGTAACCAATGTATTGATTAATTACATCCCAGTGGGTGACCCTTAAAGCTTATGAAAATTTATACCTACTTCTAACTTTAATATCTCATTTTGAGTGTCGATTATTTTTTTAATTTTTTCCTTTTTTTCAACTTACTAATTTTAAAATAATAAAAATATGAGAAAGCAAACTAGATATTCTGGGTTTCGTAATATGCACGCAATTCGATTTTTTACGATAAGCCAAACATTATTTTTACTTTATTATGTGTATTTTTCTATTGAGTTTTTTAACCGAATTTCACATGGCAAAATATTTAAAATATCTATGACCTTTAAAGCCCTATTGTGTGGAACATTTTTCCTGGGGGGCAATGTGAAATCGAAGACCGATTTTAATTGCTATTCCCAATACTTTCGAATTGAATTAGACAATGGATTGTTCTTTATGTATTTTAGATTCGGTGTCCGTCTGCACTTTTTTCCATCTCTCTATTTTGGAGTCGGGTTTTTGCTAGTATAATTTTCTGTTATCATTAATCAAATGATGAGATGGTGTAGCGACCTCGAAATCAGTACTGATCCGTTCTGCTAATATGATGAATAATAAAAATTTTTCTATATATAGTACTCTCTTAATAAAAAAATAATGAATTTATCCAAAAAATTTTCTAAATAAAAATTAAAAATAAATTAGAATAAATAAATGGGTAAATTCGGGTTTGAACTTGAGCCAAAATTAATCGTTTCAATATATAAATAATCAAAAAATATTTTTTAATATTAAACGACCACCATCAAACTTCATATCATCTCATAGATTTTTTTAAGGCTTAAAATTTTTTAAAAATTTTGATGCAAAAGAAAAATTTCTGAAAAAGTTCCGCCAATTGTAAGAAATATGCATTTACCAAAAAAAATTCATTTGTGGCAATAAATTGTGTTAGCATAGAAATTTATGTATACAAGAGTTTGGATGCAAAGAAACATTTCTTTCTTATATCTTAAGCCATCTTTATTTTATCTACTAGATACTATCTAGTACCTTCAAATTGATTGGAAAATTGAACAATGAAATAAAGCTTAAATCGCTATAAAATTTTTACCAGAAAGATTTTTAAGTAGGTCGTAAATTGGTAAGTGAATGAAAATGTTTTTATTCGAAATTTTAGTGCCAGAACAAAAGTTTTTTTTTAATACCTTACATGCGTATTTACAAACGATTAATAAAGTTATAATAGGTTTAATTTTGGATTTTTATATGGGAAAACCGGGTTTATTGCAAACAATAACTTTATTAATCGTTTGTGAGTGAATAAGGCTAAAAACCTATAAATTTTCAATGCAAAAAATAAAAATTTATGATACAAGTTAGTGCATTAAAAATTTTTATTACTCGTAACGAAGAAAGTTCATAATTTTTCTATTCATACATATGTTTTTATATTTAGCATATTTTATTTATTTATGTACATACATACATATTTATTTACTCTTTATTTTTTTGGAGATGGAGGTGAGACAATGTCGTAGATTTCTAGAAGCTTTTGTATTATCCATTATAAAATCGTTTCATTCAGCCATTATCTACTTTTTGTGCCGCAAACCTGCAACTCAACATTCATTGCAAATTATACTTAATAAACTGTAAATCACTTAGTACGTCCGTCCATCACTCCATTCATTCGCCTTTCGTCGATTTGTCTTTCATAAGCTTACAAACATTTACATAATTTTATTTTTGCTTCTACATGAATAAACATTTTATAGAAATTGCATTGATATCGAGGTTGTAAGTTAAAAATCTGAGGCAATATTGTGTTCGACTTGCAATGCACAATTGATTAAATGTTCATATTTTGTTGTTGTTTTCATTGTGGTTGTTAGAGATACATTGTAATCATTTTGCAACACACAGCAAACATAAACCAGCTCGGACACACCTCCTTAACCAAGGCTTTCTGCTAGTACAATGACCGACCGACCGCATTTTGTATTTTTGTGACAGCATTCGATCAACAAAAGCACCACCAGCGTTACCACAAACTTTAATATAAAAGTCGTCTATTAAATACAACTAATGAATTTTTTTAGTACATACAAGGGAAAGTCGTGAAATTCTCGGAAAATCATGTACTACTTGAAAAAGGGAAACATGGTGAATATAATTAATCAACAAATTAAGCGAAATAAAGAAAAAAGCTGCCAGTTAGCCAAAAAATTTATCTTTAAAATACGCAAGTTCATTTTTGTCGCATCTCATTCTCCAGATTTGATTTCCAGCGACTTTTTTCTGTTTCCAAATTTAAAGAAACTGCTCACTGGAAAAACATACATCTCCGAAAATGAGGCCATTTCTGCAACAGAAACCTATTTTAAGGACTTTCCTAAATCTTACTTTGCCGAGGCCTCGATAAACTTGGAGAATGAATATGTAAAGTGTATCGAACTGTAAATAGACTACATTGAAAGATACTACAAAAATAAGTCAAAAAGACTTCCTTGTGCTTACAATACTAAAAAGGTTTCTTGAAGTGGCGATGACATTTTAACTATCATTGTTGAAAAAAAAACGTCGGGGATAAAGGATTACTTAAAATTAAAATCTTTTAATATTATTATTCTTTAGCTAACAGGTAGTACATGGCCATATTCAAATATCGAATAGACAAATTCTTTCCACCTGATTTTTTTAAATTAAATTTACAAAAAATAACTGCTATTTGCGATTCCTGTTCATATTCCTTTATAATTACTAAATAGGTTATTTAAAAAGATTGTGTGTTCACAATTTATGTCACCATCTGTTTAAGTGAATATACACCAAAGAGTATTGACACCTTAGTGGCAAGAGAAAGACACATTTCATGTTGCTGTTGTCTAATTTAACATTTCGTATCTCTATAAAAACTTACCATACTGAGCGAAATTGAAAAACGATCTTGAATCTGACTGATGAAATTATTTAAAATAATCGATCTGTAATAAGAAAAGACACAACTTCATGTTAAAACCACAATTTTCAATTCTCAATATCTTAACTTCTAAACTAATGATGAGATTTGCCTGAAACGTTTTAAGTACCGATGGCACTGCAATTGGCCAGAATTAGCCACATGGAGTGAGAAAAATTTTTCGGTCCTCATATATGATTTGAAAATTTTCAAATATTTTTATTCCGATAAAAATAATTTTTATACTTGACTTTCTTGTGCTTTTAGTTCATAAATTAATTTATGAAAATAAACAATTCTTTACTATAAAGCAAACTCAAAGCTATCATTTACTGCAAATAAAATATTCTACCTTTCCTTCTACGTTTATTTCAAAAGCCCTCTCTTCAATCTGTCTCCACTGGGGGCCAATCATCATCATAGTAATTGTATACACACATACATACATATCTATTATTAACGAGGGCAACATCAATATTGTTGTTTACAAAATTGTTTACATTTAAAATAAAATATTAAAATCTATCAACATCTCTGATTTATTGCATTTTTAAGCCAATTCACGCACTTTGTGACGCACTATAAAAGTTATGAAAAAATAAAAAAACAAATTTGTGAAAGCATCATGCGCTGAGTAAATAATAATAATAATAATTTGAGTTAATTTTATTTAATGTTTTTACAGATAATTATAAATAACACCAAACTGATAACAATTACTATATGGTACAGGTTTGTGCCAATATTTTTTTAAACTTTCAAATTGTTGTTATTTTATTTTTTTATTGTTAAATAATGTACACAACATGTGTGTATTTTTATTTTTAAATTTCATTCAGCTGATAAGTATTAGAGTCTTTGTTGTTTTTTAATAAACATTTTTTTTGTGATATTGTCACTTGTGCGGTTGAGCCAAACATTTATTCTTGGCATTGATAATGGAATTAATTGCTAAAAGTAATGATATAAAATATTTTTGGAAACAATAATGATAGACCGACATGATGAGTCCTTACCTTGGATCCAGGAAGTAGATTTTTTTTATTTTTTTTTCACCATTCATCAATGAAAGAATTTTACTTTATTTTCAATGTTTTATGACTACTTTAAAGGCAGTTAAAAATCGCTGAAATATTTGCATACGTTATTTTATGAATTGTATAGTGGCGGAATTAAATCATCATTGGGTTTCATTAACTAAAAAATCTACCTCTTCTCTACATGTGCACTGAGCAAGAAATAAAATAAACTACTTGCTTATCTGCTAGTAAGTAGATGTATAACTAGTTTCAAGTAATGCAGGTAATATCGTTCCTTTAGTGCAATGTAGTCATATCTAAAAAAAACTCCTTCATCAAAAAATTAAAATCAATGGAAAAATATAAAAGTATTCTCATCTCAAATGACGACTAAACAAGATTTTTACATACATTTTTTGCGCAAAATGAAGACCATGTTTTTTGAGATATGACTACGTTGCAATAAAGAAGCGATATATAGTGCGCCATTTTGCTGCAAAGATTTTTTTCCTTGACGATAAATTTGAAAGTTTTAAATGCGATACTAAAGATATAAACGATACCCTGCAGGAAATTGTCCTAAACGCACCCGTCCTATAACCGGTGACAACACATTTGATACAAAAACTTTAGTATTTTTTCTTAACGTTAAACAGCATTAAAATAATTTTTATTAGAGTCCGAGCAATCTCAGCGTTTTTTGCACGTTACAACACGATTGTCGACAGGACATACAATCGATGCTTTAAACACAAAGAAGACCGTGGCTACACAACAACTACTAAACTACGAATTCCGTTTGCTCCATTCGTCGCAGTGTAGCCAGCAACTTAAATTGTAGAAATATATATTACAGTGGTGTTACTTTCAAATACTTCACTTTTGTAAATATAAAATTATTTATACAAAATATACTAATATCACGTAAAAATGTAAAAGGTTGATTCTGAGATTACGGGCTAATTTGCTATATTTGTGTTTAAAAGGGGGAAAAGCACCGTTTGGGCTTTTGTTGTCTCTGAAATAATTTTTTCTAATTTTTTTTTTCAAAAAATTGCCTGCTAAATTGCTAAAAAGTCATTACCCTGGCTGTCCCTAAACAATACTTTTCTTTAATATATCTAAATTTTTCATGTAATATATGTTTTTATCAATTAATATTATTATGAATGATAATATTTTGTCCCTTAAGTTTTACGTCATTTCCTTGTAAAGTCGTATATTTGTTAAAACTCAATTTTCCGAAACATTGGTGATTCGCAATAATTTAAATTTGAAAGAACATTGTGTTGCAGAATTTTACCAACAATATTAATAAAGAGAGGTCAGTGCCATTCTGCCTTTCGTAACGAGCATTAACACTTACGTTGGTCATTTCCCGGTATTGTTTAAATAACAAAATTCTGAATATTTTATAATTTCTTATGTTTTTTAAGTTCATTTTAATTATCAGCTTCCAAGTCCCGCAAATTTATTTAGAGATAACTACTTCAATTATCAGCTAAGATACTTTTTTTTAGATATTCGTCATTCCCCTGGCATCATTTCCCTGTCAAAAATATGCACAGGGGAATGAAAATTTAACGCAAGTTACTGAAGTGTAATTTTTTAAAGTTTCATGATGCCTAAAAATAAAGCAAAAACCAAGGAACAGAAATTGGTGGCTAAGCGAGAGGCAGAAAAAAGCGATATAATAAGATTGAAAACAACCCAGTTAACAGCAAAAGCAAAAGGAGAAATTAAAGTACTCGTATCTTAAGAAAAACAAAGAAAAAGTTAGTAAAACCTATTTCTGAAATAACATCACGAGAAAAACGTGCCAAGAGAAAATCTTGGAGAAATAATTCAAAAACTTACAGAGAAAACAAGAAAAAAAAGGAAAGAAAGAGTGGTTAAAATTTTTGGGAGCTCATTCTCAACCAAACTCAGATAACGAGAATGGAAGCACAACACCAGACCTGGAAACAAGTGCATCTCCTGAACCTACAGCTCTACATCTTCGAGAGAAAGTTCGAAAGGATAAACTGTTGGTAACAAGAAACAGGAAAAGATATTTTTTGGCGCTAAAGGAAAAAGATAACATCATTCGTATATTGAAAAGCAAAGAAAGAAATGTATAAGAAAAGATATAACAGATTAAAGGCTACAAGGAAACCAAGACGAACATAGAATATCTTTGTTGTCGATAAAAGTGATATATCTTTCATTTCTTTGTATCAAGTTCTAGGTATATTGCCAACACCAATCGTTATAGTGCGCGAATGTGGCGTTAAATACAATTTTACATACAAAGAAGCATCTGACGACCAATACATTATTAATAGTTTATAACAAACTTGCTTAGAATAAGCCTTTTTTATAACTCTAATAAACGAACTGCAAATTTATTTATTTTAAATTAAATAAATTGATTTTATTTGTCATCGTCATTACCCTGCCCAATAAGTCAATACCCTGGGGGACATATTTTGTAATTGCACATAATTCGGTTAATCATTAAGAAATTGATGTGTACTTACGATAATTAAGTATCTTTTCTTTGAAGGATTAAAGCTACATACTTGAAATACTGAATTCTGCAAAAAAAAAAACTTAAATGCCGAAAAATTATATCTAGATTAGCCGGTAATCTCAGAGTAAGCCAAAAACAAATCAAAAATTTCTAGATTGTTTATGCATTTATAATGTTTTAGTTTTGTGATGTTCTTTTCTGTTAAATAAAATCAAATATTTTTAAGCTCTCATTTTTTGTACCTATTCTATTGTATTGGCAGAACTAGAACCCATTATTGTCGCTAACGAAAATAGAAACTAACCTAAGTTGGCGACAGTGACAGAGGTGGTCGTGTAGACGCGATGACGTCGTCCTCATATGAAAGTGTGTATTCTAGTTTTGACAAATTATATATGTACATAAATAATAAATGCAATTATCCATTCAACGACAAGTAATATGTTTATAGTTGCACCCGATTTGCATGATGGACGCAAATATAATACCACAGGTAGAAATTGTCGAATATAAGATACAATAACACTATACGCATGTTTTATATTTTCCTTTTATTGTAGATTACTCTACAATATATTGAAATCTTTTACCATTTACAAAGTTTACAAGTCCAGAAAAATTTTTGACACACGGTGTTGTCAAATTTGACTCCTTTTAGATCCACCCCGTGTTGCAATAGGGTGACTCTGAATACAACATTCGAAAGGCTTACGGCTTCTTCTATGCATAGCAACTCGATTCAAGCAAATCGGCTCCGTAGTTTAGAATTTACGGGCTTATTATCACTTTGTTTTTTTTTAATTTCACGCCACTGAGCGGCGTAGGGTATCTGATATATTTATTGCCATTTTGAAAACATTTACGTGTATTATTTATACATTAATTTATATTTAATTTTTTCAATGGCCTTGAAGATGAAAGCTAACAAGAGCGATTAGGCGTTTCAACAAAGAATTTTAATATTGAAAAAATGAATACCATTGAAAAAAAGGTTAACAGGTTTTTTAAAATCCTGTACAGAATATATTGTTTTTTTGAAGAAATACAAAGAATCTTATACTATACAAAAATAACATTTTTGTTATTAAAACTGCGCTTTTTCAAATCTTATTTTGGACATATTTAAAAAAAAAATACACACACCGAGAGCCCGATGATCGTCATATATACTCTTAAACGAACCGGATTTTGCTATCCCGAAAAATTATTGCGTACGCAAATGCAGTAACAAATGCAGTATACAACCATACTTAAACAGATGTTTAATTCGTTTTGTTTAATTTTTTAACTAAAGTTTTAACTACGTTGCTATAAACATGTACTGGAAATCACTATTGAAAAAACATTGTTATTGCACTTGTTGGATGCAATATTATAAAAAATATCTTCGATGTAATATTACTTTTGTTAAAGTATTCGAAAAGAAACATATGACCTGAGTGAGGTTTCTATAAGACAGACGGTTGATTTGAGTTTGGTATTCACTCAAACAAATGGTTGCTTTGCATATACATATATTTTATGCACAAGTCGACGGTCTGAACCGCGCTTCTAACATGTGCTTAAGAACACTTTCAGCACGGAATTATTTGGGCGTCGCAACGTTAAACATACACGGTCATTTAAAAAAATAATTAACACTGCTTTAAGAATCATTGTGAAGTAAAATTATATGCAAAAACGTTTATTAAACGAAAATTTTAAAGTAAAGCACGAACCTACTTCATGTTGATATTTTCGAAATATAATTTTTTACCTCAAATTTCCTTTTTAACATATCACATAAGAATTTATTCTGCACCTTAAATTAGTGCTTGGAGTCTGAGCTCTTAGTGTATAGTTTTTCTTTTCACTAGATTTTACAATTGAATCAAAACTCATAATAAATGATAAAATTGATTAAACAACACAAAGAAAAATTTTTAAAACAAATATGTAAATTTGTTAGTGATGTGCTTGCGGTCAAGCCAACAGAAAAACTGGAACTTTTCATTCGAATGAATAGAATTGCGGGAATTCTTCTTTATTAATTCTATTTTTGTTGTTCTTAGTTCATAGAGAAATTAAAAGCTCATAATGTTACAAAGCAAATTACTTTATTTCAAAATAAACACCCTTCATACACTCAGAAAAAAACAAGTAAATTTAACAAAATAATTAACAAATAATTAGTTCTAAGAAGGGGTTATGGGTTATAGGTTCCCGCATCCAAGATTTTTTTGATAGATAATCTGGTTTTCTAAACTGCTTTTATTTTAAAAATTGTTTCGAGCGTACACTTACCTTTCGAATATAACAGTAGAAATTAATTTTACTAATTTAATGAAGTAACAAACAAAGTCATGTTTAAAAAGGATTTTATTCAACAATTTGATTTTCGAGTTCCAAACCGTCAACTAAATGTAATATACATGGGTTTAAAATGCCACCACTCTCCATTTCTTCATCTTCTCTTTCGGGATTTTCTTCGTCTGTTTTCGGAACAATCACTCTCAGAAATGTATGACAAGAAATGTGCGTAAATAGCGGATGTTTTGTCAATTTCGTTGTGTTTCTCTAGCCATATATTGAATAATTCTGAATTTGCCACGCAGTAGTCACCTGAAAAAATCTATTTTTTTAAACTCGCAAAAAATTTACAGGTGACATACATTAAATTTGGTAGATAATTGATTGTTCTAGAGAACTATTATGATATTATGTCTAACATGTGTTATCATTTTTTGTAAGTCTATATAAAATTCTAATTCATAATTCCATTAGTTCATTTTAAGGTCACTTTAATTTTTCCAATTTAATCGATTTTATTGATGACTTTACCAACATTTTCCTATAGAATGTAAAAGTACTTACTACCTTCGGCATTTTATTGAATTTTAAAATATTTCAAAAATATAAATTTTTGTTATGAAATCTTTTATTAGAAGATATCACAAAATTCACTGCACTTAAAGGTTTTCTGATGGCTGGTTTAGAAATCGTAATCAAAACAACTGTTAAAGTCACAGAAAATAAATTTTTTTGAAAATTTTAAAAAGCTATGTTGTTGTTGTGTTATTTTTTATTATATTAAAGCAATAAAAAAATAAACTTAGCAAAAATTCAAATTTTTACTTTTGGCCAAAAAATGGGTGAAATTTCCTACAGTGCACTGGAATGGTTTGGCCACAAATACTGCTTGCTCACATTCTGGATTTTTTTTATTTTCCGTATTTATCATGTGTTATTTAATTAGAGTTACGGCAATATTTATTTTTTATATATTTATCCCTATTGTTTTTTTTACAACTTAACAATTACAATGTTTACAAAATTGTTTATTTTTTCTATTTCTAGTTCATACTTTTCATAGCAAAACAGCTGGGGGCAAATCACGGCATTCGATATCGAGTAAAATCCCATACAAAATTTTTTTAATTTGTATGGAAATTTTGCTCGATATCGAATGCCGTGATTTGCCCCCTGGCTTACTTAGGGGTTACGCGATCAAGTTTCCTCTATCAAGTTTCAATGCACTCACACTTTTTTACTAATACTCTCATGCTTTTAAAACTTTTTGAAATTCTCTATCCATCGAGTGTTTCAATTTACTGCCAAGAAAACATTATTTGTTTTGTTTTTACAAATATTCTGCCGGAATTTACAACTACTAATTAAAATCAAATAATCAAATATGTTTGTGAATAAAAGTAATAAGTGTAATAATGTTGTGTGATGTATAGAGCAACCATTCGAAGCTGTATTCTTGACGATGACATCTACAAAAATGAAATTGCGAGCAGCCTACGTCACAGCCATCAATTTAAATGATTTTGATAAGCAGTACGTGTAAAATTTTTCGATTCAAACGTAACTGAATGCCAGAACATAATCGAAATGCAGAATGGGGTGGGGTGATTAAATAAATACTATCAAATACTTTAATAATCGGATAAAACTTTATTCGTTTTTTCACATCATAAATTACAAAGGGGCTGGTGAACATGATGATGTTGCCAGTATTAACGTAGTGTTTTTGCATATCATTTCTTCACAAAGATTTCTTAACTTTAGCATGAATTTTAAAGCTTTGTATAATATTTTTTTGCATACGGCCGATAATTTTTAATGACCATTTCTGTGTAGACCATAATGAGGATTTAGTGCGTTGGTTATGCGACTTGAGATCAAAATCATGTTTTTCAATGGTTCTTCAGATGACAATCAATTCATAATGAAATCCCAATCTCAGGCGCAAGTACATAGCAGCTATTAAAATATTATAAAATATATACTCGTATGCTATTTTTTTACGCCAACCATAAATCACGTGACAGCTGTAAAAGAATGTTATCAAAATATAAGCGGATTTCACAAATATATGTATGTATGTATGTACACACATATGTACATAGTACATACATACCAACCCAAATAAACAGTATACGAAATAGCTTAATTTTAAACCCCAAAAACAATTTATTTCCTTGGAATAATCTCATTTTATTAAGCTGAAATGAAAACTAATTTTGGTCAGATTGTTTTAAGATAATAACACCATGCAACAAAAAAAGAAAACTGATTTAAAATTTTGTGCCATATATTTAGATGGAAAGTTGTTCCAAATTAAACTGAACACGGTGCAAATTAAATGACTTATTGAAATACATAAGTTCCTCACTAAGCCCAATTTGGAAACTTCTACTATACAACTTGATTCGCAAGCTAATATGATGATATGCCTCAGCATCCAATATATAGAAATATATTTTTGTTGTATTTGTTGTTAAAGCGGCAATAAGCACCCGGTGAAAATTTCCAATACGTTTTACGGTGCTCAACCTAGAGCTCTAATTATGTCCCTTTTAACTTCAAATTATGTAGTTAAATTTGTTGTACTTGTTGTTCAACATCCGTTGAAAATTTCCGTTGCCACATGCAAATACAAGTTCAAAAAACAAATTTTATACAAATTTACTGGGTTGTGAAAAAAATCTATTTTTTATGTGCATACATATGGGCATTTCCATGAAAATGACAACCACGACTGAAGAAATGAAAAACCTTGAAAATTTCTTTAAAATATGTGAAAGAGGGAAAAAACGCTCAAATTTTACTATGTAGATTAATTCATAGCTTGTAAAAATTTTTAATGAGCAAAAATAATTTAAAAATTTTAAAATAATTTAAACTGACTAATTAATTAGATTAATTTTAGGAAATTGCAATCAACTATTTTCTCTTAAGTAGGAACTAGATTCAGGTATTTGTGACATTGCAATTATACTTCAAAATTAATGTTGCAACAACAATGGAAAAGATCTATGAGGAAAGAGAAAATACAGAGTTCGATTAGAGGTATATTTTTGATTTGCTTTGGGTGCCATTCTAATGTCACATTGCAATCAGGAGTACCATAAAGAAACGTTTTTCACTACAAATATTTTCCTTAAAATCCCCCAAAACCTCCCATATTCCTGGTTTTTTTTACATTACATTTTATTGTAAAAATATTATCGATCTACTTTATGTTATCTTAGTATGGTATTCGTAATTTATTCACTGACATCGCCATTTAGCCAAAAATGTTACTTAGACCACATTAGTTCCAATTGCACAAAATTAATTATTGTAACAAAAGAAAAAATACTTTTTCCTGTTGGATGACATGAAGATAAATTTTGACAATTGAGTTTTGCTAATCTGCCGATGTTCTTCTTGTTAACTGCAGTAGTGGACGATATGTTAACACTTTAAGAAAGTTTTCCGGACTTGAAATGAATAACAAATTTAGGTAAACAATTAAAAATTTTTTAATTGTTTAATTTTTTAATTTTTAAGTATATTATTCCATTGTATGGTGTAATTTTTCTTTATACATTTAAGTTGTTGTAGAACTACTATTATTTGAAATACATGCGTAGAGTCTGACGTTTTCTTATCAACTTTCAAATTCGTAAACGCATTTAAATACAAATTCAAAAGACAAAAGTTTTGATAATTTCACGTGATCTTTGGAAGTAAACATTTTTTGTACTTATACAAACATTTCCCATACTCTCAACCAATTTTCTACACTTTGTGAAAATAACTTGAACAAAACAAATCCTTTTAATGTATCAATTAAAGCTGGGGTTATACATTCGTGTGCAAGTCAACTTTAAATTTTTTAAGATCCTTTAGTAAGTAAAATTAGATGCAAACTCGTTTGTTACACGAACATTTTAAAGTAAGCGCGAACCTACGCAAAACATTCGTTAAGTTATTATTGTCCAAATACTATTTTGCACTTAAAATTTCTTTTTTAATATATCATATACGAATTTATGCTGCATTATAAAGTGCGGATGTACTATTTACCCCGTAAGTTCAATCTTAAAAGTAGATATTGCTGTACAATCCTCATCCTGAGCCATGGCTGCCCAACCTGGTTTCACAAAACTGCCCAAAACCCATACAAAAAAGCTGAAAATTGTTAAAAACAAAAGTTTTAAAATATTTCATAACGTTTCCCATAGATTTCTCCACGGACTTACTGCACTATAGATTTAAATATAAAAAGTTTAACGCGCTTACCAATAACCTGACGCTGTCTTTTAATGAAAAAATGCAGATTTTCTCGTTGTGAAACAACAAGAAATTACTAAACAGTCAAAATCTTGCTAGTGATTGTTTTACCAAATTCCAATTTAATATTTCTCAAGTGCACCCAAACAAGTTTTAAGAAAAATAATTACAGAAAATATATATTTTCGGTCAGCTAAGTTAAAACGCAGCTAACGTTGATTTTTTGTATGATAACAATTTTAAAATAATAAAAATGTTGGGCATTTATCTTAAATGTGCAGGTACAAAAAGAGCACTTAAAAACGGAATTTGTATGAGATTTTAAAGATTAGTGACAGAAATTATAAATTTTGTGCAGTTAAGTCAAAAGTGCTCTTAAACAAATGGCAGCTAAATCAAAAATACTATAGTACGTTTAAGTAAGATCTTATAAAAAATTCAATGATTGGAGTGTTATCGTTTTTCGTTTCTTCTTGTGATGAAAAATATCACTAAATTGTAAATTTCAGTGAATATTCATAATAAAATTTACAGGAAACACAAAGAAAAAATTGTAAACGTAAATAAATGTGTTAGTGACGTACATACATACGTTCAAAACAATAGAAAAAATCTCGCTGCGCGAATACTCTTATCATTCGAATGAAAAGAAATGTGCAAGTTGTTCTTTATTAATAATATTTTTGTTGTTTTTAGCTCATGGAGAATTATTACCGCATTAAAAGCTGCTAATTTAAAAAAAAAATATTTTTTAATTTTACTTCAAAATAATAAATAAATACACACATAGTCGGGGTTGTCACATAATCCAATGCTGACGAAAATGGATTTTAAAAAGTGACAAAAATACATTTGTGTGATGAATTTCAAAGTTAAGTTCCATGTTCAAAACAGATAGTAATTCTAGATTGAACATAAAAGCGATAACATTGAAATTCATCACACAAAAGTATTTTATTGTCGTCTTTTCAAATCCAATAGACGGACTACATTGGTTTCTGTGACAACCTTCTTGTAAATCATAAATTACTAAGTGGGTTGTGGACACGTCGATGTTACCAATATTAACGTTTTAAAGTCATCTAGTTCTTAACAGAGATTTATTGTTTAGCGTTAAAGTGTTTGCTAGTTAATATGAATTTTATATGTAAAATTACAACCCAACCATAACAGATTAGAGTCGACAGTTGACAAGAAGACACAGAAACCAATAATTGATTATATTAAAATCTACACCTCTCAATTGTTTTCCATTTACTATGTACTTATTTTTTACTAGCTTATTTAATTGATTTTCATGTTTTTTATTTAATTTCAGATCCCGGAAAGAAGAGAGAGAGACACGTTAATAAAATGGCAGCTTGAAATTGATTCAAATTATAAACACACCACCCTGTAGTTTTAGTGTAGTGTGGGCAACAACCAAATGTTACCTCTAAGAATACTTTTTATTGCATCCTAAAACCACACTCCGTTTATTGTATAAACAGCTTACAAGTTATTTATTACATCGATGTCAACCAAGCGCTTTTTGTGCTAGATTTGGAGGTTTTTAATAACACAAACGCAATTCAGAAGATACAGCAGTGAATTCATCTTAATGTCGTAAATAGTTTCATCCTAATTAGTTATGCAGCAAATACCGATACGAATGTGTCGGCGATACTTCGACGATATTTCGATAGGTTAAAACTAACAAAAAAAAATAAATCAGCTTAATCCCATACATTTTATAGGTGTTATATTGTAGAAGTTCTGACAAGCCTACAAGTAGTAGACTTTAGAGCATCTGCGTAAACATTAAAAATCTTAGGAAAATCAGCCCCTGCTCATTCTACGTCTTAATGGTTTTAAAGAAGAGTACAAATGATACCTAAGATATCATAATATATATACAGACATAAACTCACGAAGTTGAAAATAATTATGCAGCAGTACTTTATGGTGGACTATTCCCACTGAAGGTATTGCGTATACAGTATTACGAAATCGCCTTTCTCTGCAAAATTTGAAAATAATTTTCTTTTTAAACAAATTTTTTATTAAAATTTATTTAAAATACTATAATAAGCTTTAATTTTGTATAATAAAAAATCCTTATTTGCCCCTCCCCATTAAAAGACGTGCCAAAGAACTTAATCAGTAATTATACGTTAATGTTTGCTCTATCAGTCTTATTCTAACCTGCAAGTTATATAAGTTTAGCTTAAGAAATTTCGAAGTTATTGATGAAATTTTGAAATGGTTTTTAAGACAAAACTGCATGTTTTAAGTAAAGTTCTAACTCGTTTATCTCAGGAACTGTTTGGTGTAGCGTCATGAAACTTTTACCGAACGATAGATTACAACCTCAGCTACAACACAGATTAGTTTAATGTAAAAATATATAAATTTTAGTTACTAAAATTCATTATTCCGAGCGAACGCGCATTTGCCGTCGTCATCAGGAGGCGTGGCAAAAAAATGTTGTAAATAGTTTGTTCGCTAATATTTTCTCTATCAGCCCACAAAATTTCATGCAAATGCCTTCAAAAATACCCGAGATATTATAAAAAACGTAAAACACTTTTTGCCCGAAAATTTTTAAAATAAAAATGCAATTTTTTTGTGAAACACCAGGTCAACAGAATCTTGTAGCAGGTGAATTTTAACAAACTATTTTCTTTAAAGTGCTATAACTCATAAACGGATAGAGATATTTAAATGAATCTTTTACCATATGATAGATTGGAACGTGGGCTACGCGGTGGTAAACCTTTGGCCCGCGTAGCGGCCCGTATTATTAGTCTAAATTAGCTGTAAATAGTTTAGAGCGTTATATCTTCCAAACTAAAAGGCTCAGCGCATTCAAATAACTTTTAAACGAATCGCGAAGTCTTATTCTAGTAACCCTGTAAGTTATATAAGTTTAGCTTAAGAAATTTCGAAGTTATTGATGAAATTTTGAAATGGTTTTTAAGACAAAACTGCATGTTTTAAGTAAAGTTCTAACTCGTTTATCTCAGGAACTGTTTGGTGTAGCGTCATGAAACTTTTACCGAACGATAGATTACAACCTCAGCTACAACACAGATTAGTTTAATGTAAAAATATATAAATTTTAGTTACTAAAATTCATTATTCCGAGCGAACGCCCATTTGCCGTTGTCATCAGGAGGCGTGGCAAAAAAATGTTGTAAATAGTTTGATCGCTAATATTTTCTCTATCAGCCCACAAAATTTCATGCAAATGCCTTCAAAAATACCCGAGATATTATAAAAAACGTAAAACACTTTTTGCCCGAAAATTTTTAAAATAAAAATGCAATTTTTTTGTGAAACACCAGGTCAACAGAATCTTGTAGCAGGTGAATTTTAACAAACTATTTTCTTTAAAGTGCTATAACTCATAAACGGATAGAGATATTTGAATGAATCTTTTACCATATGATAGATTGGAACGTGGGCTACGCGGTGGTAAACCTTTGGCCCGCGTAGCGGCCCGTATTATTAGTCTAAATTAGCTGTAAATAGTTTAGAGCGTTATATCTTCCAAACTAAAAGGCTCAGCGCATTCAAATAACTTTTAAACGAATCGCGAAGTCTTATTCTAGTAACCCTGTAAGTTATATAAGTTTAGCTTAAGAAATTTCGAAGTTATTGATGAAATTTTGAAATGGTTTTTAAGACAAAACTGCATGTTTTAAGTAAAGTTCTAACTCGTTTATCTCAGGAACTGTTTGGTGTAGCGTCATGAAACTTTTACCGAACGATAGATTACAACCTCAGCTACAACACAGATTAGTTTAATGTAAAAAATATATAAAATTTAGGTATTAAAATTCATTATTCCGAGCGAACGCCCATTTGCCGTCGTCATCAGGAGGCGTGGCAAAAAAATGTTGTAAATAGTTTGTTCGCTAATATTTTCTCTATCAGCCCACAAAATTTCATGCAAATGCCTTCAAAAATACCTGAGATATTATAAAAAACGTAAAACACTTTTTGCCCGAAAATTTTTAAAATAAAAATGCAATTTTTTTGTGAAACACCAGGTCAACAGAATCTTGTAGCAGGTGAATTTTAACAAACTATTTTCTTTAAAGTGCTATAACTCATAAACGGATAGAGATATTTGAATGAATCTTTTACCATATGATAGATTGGAACGTGGGCTACGCGGTGGTAAACCTTTGGCCCGCGTAGCGGCCCGTATTATTAGTCTAAATTAACTGTAAATAGTTTAGAGCGTTATATCTTCCAAACTAAAAGGCTCAGCGCATTCAAATAACTTTTAAACGAATCGCGAAGTCTTATTCTAGTAACCCTGTAAGTTATATAAGTTTAGCTTAAGAAATTTCGAAGTTATTGATGAAATTTTGAAATGGTTTTTAAGACAAAACTGCATGTTTTAAGTAAAGTTCTAACTCGTTTATCTCAGGAACTGTTTGGTGTAGCGTCATGAAACTTTTACCGAACGATAGATTACAACCTCAGCTACAGATTAGTTTAATGTAAAAAATATATAAAATTTAGATATTAAAATTCATTATTCCGAGCTAACGCCCATTTGCCGTCGTCATCAGGAGGCGTGGCAAAAAAATGTTGTAAATGGTTTGTTCGCTAATATTTTCTCTATCAGCCCACAAAATTTCATGCAAATGCCTTCAAAAATACCCGAGATATTATAAAAAACGTAAAACACTTTTTGCCCGAAAATTTTTAAAATAAAAATGCAATTTTTTTGTGAAACACCAGGTCAACAGAATCTTGTAGCAGGTGAATTTTAACAAACTATTTTCTTTAAAGTGGATAGAGATATTTGAATGAATCTTTTACCATATGATAGATTGGAACGTGGGCTACGCGGTGGTAAACCTTTGGCCCGCGTAGCGGCCCGTATTATTAGTCTAAATTAGCTGTAAATAGTTTAGAGCGTTATATCTTCCAAACTAAAAGGCTCAGCGCATTCAAATAACTTTTAAACGAATCGCGAAGTCTTATTCTAGTAACCCTGTAAGTTATATAAGTTTAGCTTAAGAAATTTCGAAGTTATTGATGAAATTTTGAAATGGTTTTTAAGACAAAACTGCATGTTTTAAGTAAAGTTCTAACTCGTTTATCTCAGGAACTGTTTGGTGTAGCGTCATGAAACTTTTACCGAACGATAGATTACAACCTCAGCTACAACACAGATTAGTTTAATGTAAAAAATATATAAAATTTAGGTATTAAAATTCATTATTCCGAGCGAACGCCCATTTGCCGTCGTCATCAGGAGGCGTGGCAAAAAAATGTTGTAAATAGTTTGTTCGCTAATATTTTCTCTATCAGCCCACAAAATTTCATGCAAATGCCTTCAAAAATACCTGAGATATTATAAAAAACGTAAAACACTTTTTGCCCGAAAATTTTTAAAATAAAAATGCAATTTTTTTGTGAAACACCAGGTCAACAGAATCTTGTAGCAGGTGAATTTTAACAAACTATTTTCTTTAAAGTGCTATAACTCATAAACGGATAGAGATATTTGAATGAATCTTTTACCATATGATAGATTGGAACGTGGGCTACGCGGTGGTAAACCTTTGGCCCGCGTAGCGGCCCGTATTATTAGTCTAAATTAGCTGTAAATAGTTTAGAGCGTTATATCTTCCAAACTAAAAGGCTCAGCGCATTCCAATAACTTTTAAACGAATCGCGAAGTCTTATTCTAGTAACCCTGTAAGTTATATAAGTTTAGCTTAAGAAATTTCGAAGTTATTGATGAAATTTTGAAATGGTTTTTAAGACAAAACTGCATGTTTTAAGTAAAGTTCTAACTCGTTTATCTCAGGAACTGTTTGGTGTAGCGTCATGAAACTTTTACCGAACGATAGATTACAACCTCAGCTACAACACAGATTAGTTTAATGTAAAAAATATATAAAATTTAGATATTAAAATTCATTATTCCGAGCGAACGCCCATTTGCCGTCGTCATCAGGAGGCGTGGCAAAAAAATGTTGTAAATAGTTTGTTCGCTAATATTTTCTCTATCAGCCCACAAAATTTCATGCAAATGCCTTCAAAAATACCCGAGATATTATAAAAAACGTAAAACACTTTTTGCCCGAAAATTTTTAAAATAAAAATGCAATTTTTTTGTGAAACACCAGGTCAACAGAATCTTGTAGCAGGTGAATTTTAACAAACTATTTTCTTTAAAGTGCTATAACTCATAAACGGATAGAGATATTTGAATGAATCTTTTACCATATGATAGATTGGAACGTGGGCTACGCGGTGGTAAACCTTTGGCCCGCGTAGCGGCCCGTATTATTAGTCTAAATTAACTGTAAATAGTTTAGAGCGTTATATCTTCCAAACTAAAAGGCTCAGCGCATTCAAATAACTTTTAAACGAATCGCGAAGTCTTATTCTAGTAACCCTGTAAGTTATATAAGTTTAGCTTAAGAAATTTCGAAGTTATTGATGAAATTTTGAAATGGTTTTTAAGACAAAACTGCATGTTTTAAGTAAAGTTCTAACTCGTTTATCTCAGGAACTGTTTGGTGTAGCGTCATGAAACTTTTACCGAACGATAGATTACAACCTCAGCTACAGATTAGTTTAATGTAAAAAATATATAAAATTTAGATATTAAAATTCATTATTCCGAGCTAACGCCCATTTGCCGTCGTCATCAGGAGGCGTGGCAAAAAAATGTTGTAAATGGTTTGTTCGCTAATATTTTCTCTATCAGCCCACAAAATTTCATGCAAATGCCTTCAAAAATACCCGAGATATTATAAAAAACGTAAAACACTTTTTGCCCGAAAATTTTTAAAATAAAAATGCAATTTTTTTGTGAAACACCAGGTCAACAGAATCTTGTAGCAGGTGAATTTTAACAAACTATTTTCTTTAAAGTGGATAGAGATATTTGAATGAATCTTTTACCATATGATAGATTGGAACGTGGGCTACGCGGTGGTAAACCTTTGGCCCGCGTAGCGGCCCGTATTATTAGTCTAAATTAGCTGTAAATAGTTTAGAGCGTTATATCTTCCAAACTAAAAGGCTCAGCGCATTCCAATAACTTTTAAACGAATCGCGAAGTCTTATTCTAGTAACCCTGTAAGTTATATAAGTTTAGCTTAAGAAATTTCGAAGTTATTGATGAAATTTTGAAATGGTTTTTAAGACAAAACTGCATGTTTTAAGTAAAGTTCTAACTCGTTTATCTCAGGAACTGTTTGGTGTAGCGTCATGAAACTTTTACCGAACGATAGATTACAACCTCAGCTACAACACAGATTAGTTTAATGTAAAAAATATATAAAATTTAGATATTAAAATTCATTATTCCGAGCGAACGCCCATTTGCCGTCGTCATCAGGAGGCGTGGCAAAAAAATGTTGTAAATAGTTTGTTCGCTAATATTTTCTCTATCAGCCCACAAAATTTCATGCAAATGCCTTCAAAAATACCCGAGATATTATAAAAAACGTAAAACACTTTTTGCCCGAAAATTTTTAAAATAAAAATGCAATTTTTTTGTGAAACACCAGGTCAACAGAATCTTGTAGCAGGTGAATTTTAACAAACTATTTTCTTTAAAGTGCTATAACTCATAAACGGATAGAGATATTTGAATGAATCTTTTACCATATGATAGATTGGAACGTGGGCTACGCGGTGGTAAACCTTTGGCCCGCGTAGCGGCCCGTATTATTAGTCTAAATTAGCTGTAAATAGTTTAGAGCGTTATATCTTCCAAACTAAAAGGCTCAGCGCATTCAAATAACTTTTAAACGAATCGCGAAGTCTTATTCTAGTAACCCTGTAAGTTATATAAGTTTAGCTTAAGAAATTTCGAAGTTATTGATGAAATTTTGAAATGGTTTTTAAGACAAAACTGCATGTTTTAAGTAAAGTTCTACCTCGTTTATCTCAGGAACTGTTTGGTGTAGCGTCATGAAACTTTTACCGAACGATAGATTACAACCTCAGCTACAACACAGATTAGTTTAATGTAAAAATATATAAATTTTAGTTACTAAAATTCATTATTCCGAGCGAACGCCCATTTGCCGTTGTCATCAGGAGGCGTGGCAAAAAAATGTTGTAAATAGTTTGTTCGCTAATATTTTCTCTATCAGCCCACAAAATTTCATGCAAATGCCTTCAAAAATACCCGAGATATTATAAAAAACGTAAAACACTTTTTGCCCGAAAATTTTTAAAATAAAAATGCAATTTTTTTGTGAAACACCAGGTCAACAGAATCTTGTAGCAGGTGAATTTTAACAAACTATTTTCTTTAAAGTGCTATAACTCATAAACGGATAGAGATATTTAAATGAATCTTTTACCATATGATAGATTGGAACGTGGGCTACGCGGTGGTAAACCTTTGGCCCTTTTAAAATTCATTATTCCGAGCTAACGCCCATTTGCCGTCGTCATCAGGAGGCGTGGCAAAAAAATGTTGTAAATGGTTTGTTCGCTAATATTTTCTCTATCAGCCCACAAAATTTCATGCAAATGCCTTCAAAAATACCCGAGATATTATAAAAAACGTAAAACACTTTTTGCCCGAAAATTTTTAAAATAAAAATGCAATTTTTTTGTGAAACACCAGGTCAACAGAATCTTGTAGCAGGTGAATTTTAACAAACTATTTTCTTTAAAGTGCTATAACTCATAAACGGATAGAGATATTTGAATGAATCTTTTACCATATGATAGATTGGAACGTGGGCTACGCGGTGGTAAACCTTTGGCCCGCGTAGCGGCCCGTATTATTAGTCTAAATTAGCTGTAAATAGTTTAGAGCGTTATATCTTCCAAACTAAAAGGCTCAGCGCATTCAAATAACTTTTAAACGAATCGCGAAGTCTTATTCTAGTAACCCTGTAAGTTATATAAGTTTAGCTTAAGAAATTTCGAAGTTATTGATGAAATTTTGAAATGGTTTTTAAGACAAAACTGCATGTTTTAAGTAAAGTTCTACCTCGTTTATCTCAGGAACTGTTTGGTGTAGCGTCATGAAACTTTTACCGAACGATAGATTACAACCTCAGCTACAACACAGATTAGTTTAATGTAAAAATATATAAATTTTAGTTACTAAAATTCATTATTCCGAGCGAACGCCCATTTGCCGTTGTCATCAGGAGGCGTGGCAAAAAAATGTTGTAAATAGTTTGTTCGCTAATATTTTCTCTATCAGCCCACAAAATTTCATGCAAATGCCTTCAAAAATACCCGAGATATTATAAAAAACGTAAAACACTTTTTGCCCGAAAATTTTTAAAATAAAAATGCAATTTTTTTGTAAAACACCAGGTCAACAGAATCTTGTAGCAGGTGAATTTTAACAAACTATTTTCTTTAAAGTGCTATAACTCATAAACGGATAGAGATATTTGAATGAATCTTTTACCATATGATAGATTGGAACGTGGGCTACGCGGTGGTAAACCTTTGGCCCGCGTAGCGGCCCGTATTATTAGTCTAAATTAGCTGTAAATAGTTTAGAGCGTTATATCTTCCAAACTAAAAGGCTCAGCGCATTCAAATAACTTTTAAACGAATCGCGAAGTCTTATTCTAGTAACCCTGTAAGTTATATAAGTTTAGCTTAAGAAATTTCGAAGTTATTGATGAAATTTTGAAATGGTTTTTAAGACAAAACTGCATGTTTTAAGTAAAGTTCTACCTCGTTTATCTCAGGAACTGTTTGGTGTAGCGTCATGAAACTTTTACCGAACGATAGATTACAACCTCAGCTACAACACAGATTAGTTTAATGTAAAAATATATAAATTTTAGTTACTAAAATTCATTATTCCGAGCGAACGCCCATTTGCCGTTGTCATCAGGAGGCGTGGCAAAAAAATGTTGTAAATAGTTTGTTCGCTAATATTTTCTCTATCAGCCCACAAAATTTCATGCAAATGCCTTCAAAAATACCCGAGATATTATAAAAAACGTAAAACACTTTTTGCCCGAAAATTTTTAAAATAAAAATGCAATTTTTTTGTGAAACACCAGGTCAACAGAATCTTGTAGCAGGTGAATTTTAACAAACTATTTTCTTTAAAGTGCTATAACTCATAAACGGATAGAGATATTTGAATGAATCTTTTACCATATGATAGATTGGAACGTGGGCTACGCGGTGGCCCGTATTATTAGTCTAAATTAGCTGTAAATAGTTTAGAGCGTTATATCTTCCAAACTAAAAGGCTCAGCGCATTCCAATAACTTTTAAACGAATTGCGAAGTCTTATTCTAGTAACCCTGTAAGTTATATAAGTTTAGCTTAAGAAATTTCGAAGTTATTGATGAAATTTTGAAATGGTTTTTAAGACAAAACTGCATGTTTTAAGTAAAGTTCTAACTCGTTTATCTCAGGAACTGTTTGGTGTAGCGTCATGAAACTTTTACCGAACGATAGATTACAACCTCAGCTACAACACAGATTAGTTTAATGTAAAAAATATATAAAATTTAGGTATTAAAATTCATTATTCCGAGCGAACGCCCATTTGCCGTCGTCATCAGGAGGCGTGGCAAAAAAATGTTGTAAATAGTTTGTTCGCTAATATTTTCTCTATCAGCCCACAAAATTTCATGCAAATGCCTTCAAAAATACCCGAGATATTATAAAAAACGTAAAAACACTTTTTGCCCGAAAATTTTTAAAATGAAAATGCAATTTTTTTGTGAAACACCAGGTCAACAGAATCTTGTAGCAGGTGAATTTTAACAAACTATTTTCTTTAAAGTGCTATAACTCATAAACGGATAGAGATATTTGAATGAATCTTTTACCATATGATAGATTGGAACGTGGGCTACGCGGTGGTAAACCTTTGGCCCGCGTAGCGGCCCGTATTATTAGTCTAAATTAGCTGTAAATAGTTTAGAGCGTTATATCTTCCAAACTAAAAGGCTCAGCGCATTCCAATAACTTTTAAACGAATCGCGAAGTCTTATTCTAGTAACCCTGTAAGTTATATAAGTTTAGCTTAAGAAATTTCGAAGTTATTGATGAAATTTTGAAATGGTTTTTAAGACAAAACTGCATGTTTTAAGTAAAGTTCTAACTCGTTTATCTCAGGAACTGTTTGGTGTAGCGTCATGAAACTTTTACCGAACGATAGATTACAACCTCAGCTACAACACAGATTAGTTTAATGTAAAAAATATATAAAATTTAGGTATTAAAATTCATTATTCCGAGCGAACGCCCATTTGCCGTCGTCATCAGGAGGCGTGGCAAAAAAATGTTGTAAATAGTTTGTTCGCTAATATTTTCTCTATCAGCCCACAAAATTTCATGCAAATGCCTTCAAAAATACCCGAGATATTATAAAAAACGTAAAAACACTTTTTGCCCGAAAATTTTTAAAATGAAAATGCAATTTTTTTGTGAAACACCAGGTCAACAGAATCTTGTAGCAGGTGAATTTTAACAAACTATTTTCTTTAAAGTGCTATAACTCATAAACGGATAGAGATATTTGAATGAATCTTTTACCATATGATAGATTGGAACGTGGGCTACGCGGTGGTAAACCTTTGGCCCGCGTAGCGGCCCGTATTATTAGTCTAAATTAGCTGTAAATAGTTTAGAGCGTTATATCTTCCAAACTAAAAGGCTCAGCGCATTCCAATAACTTTTAAACGAATCGCGAAGTCTTATTCTAGTAACCCTGTAAGTTATATAAGTTTAGCTTAAGAAATTTCGAAGTTATTGATGAAATTTTGAAATGGTTTTTAAGACAAAACTGCATGTTTTAAGTAAACTTCTAACTCGTTTATCTCAGGAACTGTTTGGTGTAGCGTCATGAAACTTTTACCGAACGATAGATTACAACCTCAGCTACAACACAGATTAGTTTAATGTAAAAAATATATAAAATTTAGATATTAAAATTCATTATTCCGAGCGAACGCCCATTTGCCGTCGTCATCAGGAGGCGTGGCAAAAAAATGTTGTAAATAGTTTGTTCGCTAATATTTTCTCTATCAGCCCACAAAATTTCATGCAAATGCCTTCAAAAATACCCGAGATATTATAAAAAACGTAAAACACTTTTTGCCCGAAAATTTTTAAAATAAAAATGCAATTTTTTTGTAAAACACCAGGTCAACAGAATCTTGTAGCAGGTGAATTTTAACAAACTATTTTCTTTAAAGTGCTATAACTCATAAACGGATAGAGATATTTGAATGAATCTTTTACCATATGATAGATTGGAACGTGGGCTACGCGGTGGTAAACCTTTGGCCCGCGTAGCGGCCCGTATTATTAGTCTAAATTAGCTGTAAATAGTTTAGAGCGTTATATCTTCCAAACTAAAAGGCTCAGCGCATTCAAATAACTTTTAAACGAATCGCGAAGTCTTATTCTAGTAACCCTGTAAGTTATATAAGTTTAGCTTAAGAAATTTCGAAGTTATTGATGAAATTTTGAAATGGTTTTTAAGACAAAACTGCATGTTTTAAGTAAAGTTCTACCTCGTTTATCTCAGGAACTGTTTGGTGTAGCGTCATGAAACTTTTACCGAACGATAGATTACAACCTCAGCTACAACACAGATTAGTTTAATGTAAAAATATATAAATTTTAGTTACTAAAATTCATTATTCCGAGCGAACGCCCATTTGCCGTTGTCATCAGGAGGCGTGGCAAAAAAATGTTGTAAATAGTTTGTTCGCTAATATTTTCTCTATCAGCCCACAAAATTTCATGCAAATGCCTTCAAAAATACCCGAGATATTATAAAAAACGTAAAACACTTTTTGCCCGAAAATTTTTAAAATAAAAATGCAATTTTTTTTTGAAACACCAGGTCAACAGAATCTTGTAGCAGGTGAATTTTAACAAACTATTTTCTTTAAAGTGCTATAACTCATAAACGGATAGAGATATTTGAATGAATCTTTTACCATATGATAGATTGGAACGTGGGCTACGCGGTGGCCCGTATTATTAGTCTAAATTAGCTGTAAATAGTTTAGAGCGTTATATCTTCCAAACTAAAAGGCTCAGCGCATTCAAATAACTTTTAAACGAATCGCGAAGTCTTATTCTAGTAACCCTGTAAGTTATATAAGTTTAGCTTAAGAAATTTCGAAGTTATTGATGAAATTTTGAAATGGTTTTTAAGACAAAACTGCATGTTTTAAGTAAAGTTCTACCTCGTTTATCTCAGGAACTGTTTGGTGTAGCGTCATGAAACTTTTACCGAACGATAGATTACAACCTCAGCTACAACACAGATTAGTTTAATGTAAAAATATATAAATTTTAGTTACTAAAATTCATTATTCCGAGCGAACGCCCATTTGCCGTTGTCATCAGGAGGCGTGGCAAAAAAATGTTGTAAATAGTTTGTTCGCTAATATTTTCTCTATCAGCCCACAAAATTTCATGCAAATGCCTTCAAAAATACCCGAGATATTATAAAAAACGTAAAACACTTTTTGCCCGAAAATTTTTAAAATAAAAATGCAATTTTTTTGTGAAACACCAGGTCAACAGAATCTTGTAGCAGGTGAATTTTAACAAACTATTTTCTTTAAAGTGCTATAACTCATAAACGGATAGAGATATTTGAATGAATCTTTTACCATATGATAGATTGGAACGTGGGCTACGCGGTGGTAAACCTTTGGCCCGCGTAGCGGCCCGTATTATTAGTCTAAATTAGCTGTAAATAGTTTAGAGCGTTATATCTTCCAAACTAAAAGGCTCAGCGCATTCAAATAACTTTTAAACGAATCGCGAAGTCTTATTCTAGTAACCCTGTAAGTTATATATCTCAGGAACTGTTTGGTGTAGCGTCATGAAACTTTTACCGAACGATAGATTACAACCTCAGCTACAACACAGATTAGTTTAATGTAAAAAATATATAAAATTTAGATATTAAAATTCATTATTCCGAGCGAACGCCCATTTGCCGTCGTCATCAGGAGGCGTGGCAAAAAAATGTTGTAAATAGTTTGTTCGCTAATATTTTCTCTATCAGCCCACAAAATTTCATGCAAATGCCTTCAAAAATACCCGAGATATTATAAAAAACGTAAAACACTTTTTGCCCGAAAATTTTTAAAATAAAAATGCAATTTTTTTGTGAAACACCAGGTCAACAGAATCTTGTAGCAGGTGAATTTTAACAAACTATTTTCTTTAAAGTGCTATAACTCATAAACGGATAGAGATATTTGAATGAATCTTTTACCATATGATAGATTGGAACGTGGGCTACACGGTGGTAAACCTTTGGCCCGCGTAGCGGCCCGTATTATTAGTATAAATTAGCTGTAAATAGTTTAGAGCGTTATATCTTCCAAACTAAAAGGCTCAGCGCATTCCAATAACTTTTAAACGAATCGCGAAGTCTTATTCTAGTAACCCTGTAAGTTATATAAGTTTAGCTTAAGAAATTTCGAAGTTATTGATGAAATTTTGAAATGGTTTTTAAGACAAAACTGCATGTTTTAAGTAAAGTTCTAACTCGTTTATCTCAGGAACTGTTTGGTGTAGCGTCATGAAACTTTTACCGAACGATAGATTACAACCTCAGCTACAACACAGATTAGTTTAATGTAAAAAATATATAAAATTTAGATATTAAAATTCATTATTCCGAGCGAACGCCCATTTGCCGTCGTCATCAGGAGGCGTGGCAAAAAAATGTTGTAAATAGTTTGTTCGCTAATATTTTCTCTATCAGCCCACAAAATTTCATGCAAATGCCTTCAAAAATACCCGAGATATTATAAAAAACGTAAAACACTTTTTGCCCGAAAATTTTTAAAATAAAAATGCAATTTTTTTGTGAAACACCAGGTCAACAGAATCTTGTAGCAGGTGAATTTTAACAAACTATTTTCTTTAAAGTGCTATAACTCATAAACGGATAGAGATATTTGAATGAATCTTTTACCATATGATAGATTGGAACGTGGGCTACGCGGTGGTAAGCCTTTGGCCCGCGTAGCGGCCCGTATTATTAGTCTAAATTAGCTGTAAATAGTTTAGAGCGTTATATCTTCCAAACTAAAAGGCTCAGCGCATTCCAATAACTTTTAAACGAATCGCGAAGTCTTATTCTAGTAACCCTGTAAGTTATATAAGTTTAGCTTAAGAAATTTCGAAGTTATTGATGAAATTTTGAAATGGTTTTTAAGACAAAACTGCATGTTTTAAGTAAAGTTCTAACTCGTTTATCTCAGGAACTGTTTGGTGTAGCGTCATGAAACTTTTACCGAACGATAGATTACAACCTCAGCTACAACACAGATTAGTTTAATGTAAAAAATATATAAAATTTAGATATTAAAATTCATTATTCCGAGCGAACGCCCATTTGCCGTCGTCATCAGGAGGCGTGGCAAAAAAATGTTGTAAATAGTTTGTTCGCTAATATTTTCTCTATCAGCCCACAAAATTTCATGCAAATGCCTTCAAAAATACCCGAGATATTATAAAAAACGTAAAACACTTTTTGCCCGAAAATTTTTAAAATAAAAATGCAATTTTTTTGTGAAACACCAGGTCAACAGAATCTTGTAGCAGGTGAATTTTAACAAACTATTTTCTTTAAAGTGCTATAACTCATAAACGGATAGAGATATTTGAATGAATCTTTTACCATATGATAGATTGGAACGTGGGCTACGCGGTGGTAAACCTTTGGCCCGCGTAGCGGCCCGTATTATTAGTCTAAATTAGCTGTAAATAGTTTAGAGCGTTATATCTTCCAAACTAAAAGGCTCAGCGCATTCCAATAACTTTTAAACGAATCGCGAAGTCTTATTCTAGTAACCCTGTAAGTTATATAAGTTTAGCTTAAGAAATTTCGAAGTTATTGATGAAATTTTGAAATGGTTTTTAAGACAAAACTGCATGTTTTAAGTAAAGTTCTAACTCGTTTATCTCAGGAACTGTTTGGTGTAGCGTCATGAAACTTTTACCGAACGATAGATTACAACCTCAGCTACAGATTAGTTTAATGTAAAAAATATATAAAATTTAGATATTAAAATTCATTACTCCGAGCTAACGCCCATTTGCCGTCGTCATCAGGAGGCGTGGCAAAAAAATGTTGTAAATAGTTTGTTCGCTAATATTTTCTCTATCAGCCCACAAAATTTCATGCAAATGCCTTCAAAAATACCCGAGATATTATAAAAAACGTAAAACACTTTTTGCCCGAAAATTTTTAAAATAAAAATGCAATTTTTTTGTGAAACACCAGGTCAACAGAATCTTGTAGCAGGTGAATTTTAACAAACTATTTTCTTTAAAGTGCTATAACTCATAAACGGATAGAGATATTTGAATGAATCTTTTACCATATGATAGATTGGAACGTGGGCTACGCGGTGGTAAACCTTTGGCCCGCGTAGCGGCCCGTATTATTAGTCTAAATTAGCTGTAAATAGTTTAGAGCGTTATATCTTCCAAACTAAAAGGCTCAGCGCATTCCAATAACTTTTAAACGAATCGCGAAGTCTTATTCTAGTAACCCTGTAAGTTATATAAGTTTAGCTTAAGAAATTTCGAAGTTATTGATGAAATTTTGAAATGGTTTTTAAGACAAAACTGCATGTTTTAAGTAAAGTTCTAACTCGTTTATCTCAGGAACTGTTTGGTGTAGCGTCATGAAACTTTTACCGAACGATAGATTACAACCTCAGCTACAACACAGATTAGTTTAATGTAAAAAATATATAAAATTTAGATATTAAAATTCATTATTCCGAGCGAACGCCCATTTGCCGTCGTCATCAGGAGGCGTGGCAAAAAAATGTTGTAAATAGTTTGTTCGCTAATATTTTCTCTATCAGCCCACAAAATTTCATGCAAATGCCTTCAAAAATACCCGAGATATTATAAAAAACGTAAAACACTTTTTGCCCGAAAATTTTTAAAATAAAAATGCAATTTTTTTGTGAAACACCAGGTCAACAGAATCTTGTAGCAGGTGAATTTTAACAAACTATTTTCTTTAAAGTGCTATAACTCATAAACGGATAGAGATATTTGAATGAATCTTTTACCATATGATAGATTGGAAGGTGGGCTACGCGGTGGTAAACCTTTGGCCCGCGTAGCGGCCCGTATTATTAGTCTAAATTAGCTGTAAATAGTTTAGAGCGTTATATCTTCCAAACTAAAAGGCTCAGCGCATTCCAATAACTTTTAAACGAATCGCGAAGTCTTATTCTAGTAACCCTGTAAGTTATATAAGTTTAGCTTAAGAAATTTCGAAGTTATTGATGAAATTTTGAAATGGTTTTTAAGACAAAACTGCATGTTTTAAGTAAAGTTCTAACTCGTTTATCTCAGGAACTGTTTGGTGTAGCGTCATGAAACTTTTACCGAACGATAGATTACAACCTCAGCTACAACACAGATTAGTTTAATGTAAAAAATATATAAAATTTAGATATTAAAATTCATTATTCCGAGCGAACGCCCATTTGCCGTCGTCATCAGGAGGCGTGGCAAAAAAATGTTGTAAATAGTTTGTTCGCTAATATTTTCTCTATCAGCCCACAAAATTTCATGCAAATGCCTTCAAAAATACCCGAGATATTATAAAAAACGTAAAACACTTTTTGCCCGAAAATTTTTAAAATAAAAATGCAATTTTTTTGTGAAACACCAGGTCAACAGAATCTTGTAGCAGGTGAATTTTAACAAACTATTTTCTTTAAAGTGCTATAACTCATAAACGGATAGAGATATTTGAATGAATCTTTTACCATATGATAGATTGGAAGGTGGGCTACGCGGTGGTAAGCCTTTGGCCCGCGTAGCGGCCCGTATTATTAGTCTAAATTAGCTGTAAATAGTTTAGAGCGTTATATCTTCCAAACTAAAAGGCTCAGCGCATTCCAATAACTTTTAAACGAATCGCGAAGTCTTATTCTAGTAACCCTGTAAGTTATATAAGTTTAGCTTAAGAAATTTCGAAGTTATTGATGAAATTTTGAAATGGTTTTTAAGACAAAACTGCATGTTTTAAGTAAAGTTCTAACTCGTTTATCTCAGGAACTGTTTGGTGTAGCGTCATGAAACTTTTACCGAACGATAGATTACAACCTCAGCTACAGATTAGTTTAATGTAAAAAATATATAAAATTTAGATATTAAAATTCATTACTCCGAGCTAACGCCCATTTGCCGTCGTCATCAGGAGGCGTGGCAAAAAAATGTTGTAAATAGTTTGTTCGCTAATATTTTCTCTATCAGCCCACAAAATTTCATGCAAATGCCTTCAAAAATACCCGAGATATTATAAAAAACGTAAAACACTTTTTGCCCGAAAATTTTTAAAATAAAAATGCAATTTTTTTGTGAAACACCAGGTCAACAGAATCTTGTAGCAGGTGAATTTTAACAAACTATTTTCTTTAAAGTGCTATAACTCATAAACGGATAGAGATATTTGAATGAATCTTTTACCATATGATAGATTGGAACGTGGGCTACGCGGTGGTAAGCCTTTGGCCCGCGTAGCGGCCCGTATTATTAGTCTAAATTAGCTGTAAATAGTTTAGAGCGTTATATCTTCCAAACTAAAAGGCTCAGCGCATTCCAATAACTTTTAAACGAATCGCGAAGTCTTATTCTAGTAACCCTGTAAGTTATATAAGTTTAGCTTAAGAAATTTCGAAGTTATTGATGAAATTTTGAAATGGTTTTTAAGACAAAACTGCATGTTTTAAGTAAAGTTCTAACTCGTTTATCTCAGGAACTGTTTGGTGTAGCGTCATGAAACTTTTACCGAACGATAGATTACAACCTCAGCTACAACACAGATTAGTTTAATGTAAAAAATATATAAAATTTAGATATTAAAATTCATTATTCCGAGCGAACGCCCATTTGCCGTCGTCATCAGGAGGCGTGGCAAAAAAATGTTGTAAATAGTTTGTTCGCTAATATTTTCTCTATCAGCCCACAAAATTTCATGCAAATGCCTTCAAAAATACCCGAGATATTATAAAAAACGTAAAACACTTTTTGCCCGAAAATTTTTAAAATAAAAATGCAATTTTTTTGTGAAACACCAGGTCAACAGAATCTTGTAGCAGGTGAATTTTAACAAACTATTTTCTTTAAAGTGCTATAACTCATAAACGGATAGAGATATTTGAATGAATCTTTTACCATATGATAGATTGGAACGTGGGCTACGCGGTGGTAAACCTTTGGCCCGCGTAGCGGCCCGTATTATTAGTCTAAATTAGCTGTAAATAGTTTAGAGCGTTATATCTTCCAAACTAAAAGGCTCAGCGCATTCCAATAACTTTTAAACGAATCGCGAAGTCTTATTCTAGTAACCCTGTAAGTTATATAAGTTTAGCTTAAGAAATTTCGAAGTTATTGATGAAATTTTGAAATGGTTTTTAAGACAAAACTGCATGTTTTAAGTAAAGTTCTAACTCGTTTATCTCAGGAACTGTTTGGTGTAGCGTCATGAAACTTTTACCGAACGATAGATTACAACCTCAGCTACAGATTAGTTTAATGTAAAAAATATATAAAATTTAGATATTAAAATTCATTACTCCGAGCTAACGCCCATTTGCCGTCGTCATCAGGAGGCGTGGCAAAAAAATGTTGTAAATAGTTTGTTCGCTAATATTTTCTCTATCAGCCCACAAAATTTCATGCAAATGCCTTCAAAAATACCCGAGATATTATAAAAAACGTAAAACACTTTTTGCCCGAAAATTTTTAAAATAAAAATGCAATTTTTTTGTGAAACACCAGGTCAACAGAATCTTGTAGCAGGTGAATTTTAACAAACTATTTTCTTTAAAGTGCTATAACTCATAAACGGATAGAGATATTTGAATGAATCTTTTACCATATGATAGATTGGAACGTGGGCTACGCGGTGGTAAACCTTTGGCCCGCGTAGCGGCCCGTATTATTAGTCTAAATTAGCTGTAAATAGTTTAGAGCGTTATATCTTCCAAACTAAAAGGCTCAGCGCATTCCAATAACTTTTAAACGAATCGCGAAGTCTTATTCTAGTAACCCTGTAAGTTATATAAGTTTAGCTTAAGAAATTTCGAAGTTATTGATGAAATTTTGAAATGGTTTTTAAGACAAAACTGCATGTTTTAAGTAAAGTTCTAACTCGTTTATCTCAGGAACTGTTTGGTGTAGCGTCATGAAACTTTTACCGAACGATAGATTACAACCTCAGCTACAACACAGATTAGTTTAATGTAAAAAATATATAAAATTTAGATATTAAAATTCATTATTCCGAGCGAACGCCCATTTGCCGTCGTCATCAGGAGGCGTGGCAAAAAAATGTTGTAAATAGTTTGTTCGCTAATATTTTCTCTATCAGCCCACAAAATTTCATGCAAATGCCTTCAAAAATACCCGAGATATTATAAAAAACGTAAAACACTTTTTGCCCGAAAATTTTTAAAATAAAAATGCAATTTTTTTGTGAAACACCAGGTCAACAGAATCTTGTAGCAGGTGAATTTTAACAAACTATTTTCTTTAAAGTGCTATAACTCATAAACGGATAGAGATATTTGAATGAATCTTTTACCATATGATAGATTGGAAGGTGGGCTACGCGGTGGTAAACCTTTGGCCCGCGTAGCGGCCCGTATTATTAGTCTAAATTAGCTGTAAATAGTTTAGAGCGTTATATCTTCCAAACTAAAAGGCTCAGCGCATTCCAATAACTTTTAAACGAATCGCGAAGTCTTATTCTAGTAACCCTGTAAGTTATATAAGTTTAGCTTAAGAAATTTCGAAGTTATTGATGAAATTTTGAAATGGTTTTTAAGACAAAACTGCATGTTTTAAGTAAAGTTCTAACTCGTTTATCTCAGGAACTGTTTGGTGTAGCGTCATGAAACTTTTACCGAACGATAGATTACAACCTCAGCTACAACACAGATTAGTTTAATGTAAAAAATATATAAAATTTAGATATTAAAATTCATTATTCCGAGCGAACGCCCATTTGCCGTCGTCATCAGGAGGCGTGGCAAAAAAATGTTGTAAATAGTTTGTTCGCTAATATTTTCTCTATCAGCCCACAAAATTTCATGCAAATGCCTTCAAAAATACCCGAGATATTATAAAAAACGTAAAACACTTTTTGCCCGAAAATTTTTAAAATAAAAATGCAATTTTTTTGTGAAACACCAGGTCAACAGAATCTTGTAGCAGGTGAATTTTAACAAACTATTTTCTTTAAAGTGCTATAACTCATAAACGGATAGAGATATTTGAATGAATCTTTTACCATATGATAGATTGGAAGGTGGGCTACGCGGTGGTAAGCCTTTGGCCCGCGTAGCGGCCCGTATTATTAGTCTAAATTAGCTGTAAATAGTTTAGAGCGTTATATCTTCCAAACTAAAAGGCTCAGCGCATTCCAATAACTTTTAAACGAATCGCGAAGTCTTATTCTAGTAACCCTGTAAGTTATATAAGTTTAGCTTAAGAAATTTCGAAGTTATTGATGAAATTTTGAAATGGTTTTTAAGACAAAACTGCATGTTTTAAGTAAAGTTCTAACTCGTTTATCTCAGGAACTGTTTGGTGTAGCGTCATGAAACTTTTACCGAACGATAGATTACAACCTCAGCTACAACACAGATTAGTTTAATGTAAAAAATATATAAAATTTAGATATTAAAATTCATTATTCCGAGCGAACGCCCATTTGCCGTCGTCATCAGGAGGCGTGGCAAAAAAATGTTGTAAATAGTTTGTTCGCTAATATTTTCTCTATCAGCCCACAAAATTTCATGCAAATGCCTTCAAAAATACCCGAGATATTATAAAAAACGTAAAACACTTTTTGCCCGAAAATTTTTAAAATAAAAATGCAATTTTTTTGTGAAACACCAGGTCAACAGAATCTTGTAGCAGGTGAATTTTAACAAACTATTTTCTTTAAAGTGCTATAACTCATAAACGGATAGAGATATTTGAATGAATCTTTTACCATATGATAGATTGGAACGTGGGCTACGCGGTGGTAAACCTTTGGCCCGCGTAGCGGCCCGTATTATTAGTCTAAATTAGCTGTAAATAGTTTAGAGCGTTATATCTTCCAAACTAAAAGGCTCAGCGCATTCCAATAACTTTTAAACGAATCGCGAAGTCTTATTCTAGTAACCCTGTAAGTTATATAAGTTTAGCTTAAGAAATTTCGAAGTTATTGATGAAATTTTGAAATGGTTTTTAAGACAAAACTGCATGTTTTAAGTAAAGTTCTAACTCGTTTATCTCAGGAACTGTTTGGTGTAGCGTCATGAAACTTTTACCGAACGATAGATTACAACCTCAGCTACAACACAGATTAGTTTAATGTAAAAAATATATAAAATTTAGGTATTAAAATTCATTATTCCGAACGAACGCCCATTTGCCTTCGTCATCAGGAGGCGTGGCAAAAAAATGTTGTAAATAGTTTGTTCGCTAATATTTTCTCTATCAGCCCACAAAATTTCATGCAAATGCCTTCAAAAATACCCGAGATATTATAAAAAACGTAAAACACTTTTTGCCCGAAAATTTTTAAAATAAAAATGCAATTTTTTTGTGAAACACCAGGTCAACAGAATCTTGTAGCAGGTGAATTTTAACAAACTATTTTCTTTAAAGTGCTATAACTCATAAACGGATAGAGATATTTGAATGAATCTTTTACCATATGATAGATTGGAACGTGGGCTACGCGGTGGTAAACCTTTGGCCCGCGTAGCGGCCCGTATTATTAGTCTAAATTAGCTGTAAATAGTTTAGAGCGATATATCTTCCAAACTAAAAGGCTCAGCGCATTCCAATAACTTTTAAACGAATCGCGAAGTCTTATTCTAGTAACCCTGTAAGTTATATAAGTTTAGCTTAAGAAATTTCGAAGTTATTGATGAAATTTTGAAATGGTTTTTAAGACAAAACTGCATGTTTTAAGTAAAGTTCTAACTCGTTTATCTCAGGAACTGTTTGGTGTAGCGTCATGAAACTTTTACCGAACGATAGATTACAACCTCAGCTACAACACAGATTAGTTTAATGTAAAAAATATATAAAATTTAGATATTAAAATTCATTATTCCGAGCGAACGCCCATTTGCCGTCGTCATCAGGAGGCGTGGCAAAAAAATGTTGTAAATAGTTTGTTCGCTAATATTTTCTCTATCAGCCCACAAAATTTCATGCAAATGCCTTCAAAAATACCCGAGATATTATAAAAAACGTAAAACACTTTTTGCCCGAAAATTTTTAAAATAAAAATGCAATTTTTTTGTGAAACACCAGGTCAACAGAATCTTGTAGCAGGTGAATTTTAACAAACTATTTTCTTTAAAGTGCTATAACTCATAAACGGATAGAGATATTTGAATGAATCTTTTACCATATGATAGATTGGAACGTGGGCTACGCGGTGGTAAGCCTTTGGCCCGCGTAGCGGCCCGTATTATTAGTCTAAATTAGCTGTAAATAGTTTAGAGCGTTATATCTTCCAAACTAAAAGGCTCAGCGCATTCCAATAACTTTTAAACGAATCGCGAAGTCTTATTCTAGTAACCCTGTAAGTTATATAAGTTTAGCTTAAGAAATTTCGAAGTTATTGATGAAATTTTGAAATGGTTTTTAAGACAAAACTGCATGTTTTAAGTAAAGTTCTAACTCGTTTATCTCAGGAACTGTTTGGTGTAGCGTCATGAAACTTTTACCGAACGATAGATTACAACCTCAGCTACAACACAGATTAGTTTAATGTAAAAAATATATAAAATTTAGATATTAAAATTCATTATTCCGAGCGAACGCCCATTTGCCGTCGTCATCAGGAGGCGTGGCAAAAAAATGTTGTAAATAGTTTGTTCGCTAATATTTTCTCTATCAGCCCACAAAATTTCATGCAAATGCCTTCAAAAATACCCGAGATATTATAAAAAACGTAAAACACTTTTTGCCCGAAAATTTTTAAAATAAAAATGCAATTTTTTTGTGAAACACCAGGTCAACAGAATCTTGTAGCAGGTGAATTTTAACAAACTATTTTCTTTAAAGTGCTATAACTCATAAACGGATAGAGATATTTGAATGAATCTTTTACCATATGATAGATTGGAACGTGGGCTACGCGGTGGTAAACCTTTGGCCCGCGTAGCGGCCCGTATTATTAGTCTAAATTAGCTGTAAATAGTTTAGAGCGTTATATCTTCCAAACTAAAAGGCTCAGCGCATTCCAATAACTTTTAAACGAATCGCGAAGTCTTATTCTAGTAACCCTGTAAGTTATATAAGTTTAGCTTAAGAAATTTCGAAGTTATTGATGAAATTTTGAAATGGTTTTTAAGACAAAACTGCATGTTTTAAGTAAAGTTCTAACTCGTTTATCTCAGGAACTGTTTGGTGTAGCGTCATGAAACTTTTACCGAACGATAGATTACAACCTCAGCTACAACACAGATTAGTTTAATGTAAAAAATATATAAAATTTAGGTATTAAAATTCATTATTCCGAACGAACGCCCATTTGCCTTCGTCATCAGGAGGCGTGGCAAAAAAATGTTGTAAATAGTTTGTTCGCTAATATTTTCTCTATCAGCCCACAAAATTTCATGCAAATGCCTTCAAAAATACCCGAGATATTATAAAAAACGTAAAACACTTTTTGCCCGAAAATTTTTAAAATAAAAATGCAATTTTTTTGTGAAACACCAGGTCAACAGAATCTTGTAGCAGGTGAATTTTAACAAACTTTTTGAAATGGTTTTTAAGACAAAACTGCATGTTTTAAGTAAAGTTCTAACTCGTTTATCTCAGGAACTGTTTGGTGTAGCGTCATGAAACTTTTACCGAACGATAGATTACAACCTCAGCTACAACACAGATTAGTTTAATGTAAAAAATATATAAAATTTAGGTATTAAAATTCATTATTCCGAACGAACGCCCATTTGCCTTCGTCATCAGGAGGCGTGGCAAAAAAATGTTGTAAATAGTTTGTTCGCTAATATTTTCTCTATCAGCCCACAAAATTTCATGCAAATGCCTTCAAAAATACCCGAGATATTATAAAAAACGTAAAACACTTTTTGCCCGAAAATTTTTAAAATAAAAATGCAATTTTTTTGTGAAACACCAGGTCAACAGAATCTTGTAGCAGGTGAATTTTAACAAACTATTTTCTTTAAAGTGCTATAACTCATAAACGGATAGAGATATTTGAATGAATCTTTTACCATATGATAGATTGGAACGTGGGCTACGCGGTGGTAAACCTTTGGCCCGCGTAGCGGCCCGTATTATTAGTCTAAATTAGCTGTAACTAGTTTAGAGCGTTATATCTTCCAAACTAAAAGGCTCAGCGCATTCCAATAACTTTTAAACGAATCGCGAAGTCTTATTCTAGTAACCCTGTAAGTTATATAAGTTTAGCTTAAGAAATTTCGAAGTTATTGATGAAATTTTGAAATGGTTTTTAAGACAAAACTGCATGTTTTAAGTAAAGTTCTAACTCGTTTATCTCAGGAACTGTTTGGTGTAGCGTCATAAAACTTTTACCGAACGATAGATTACAACCTCAGCTACAACACAGATTAGTTTAATGTAAAAAATATATAAAATTTAGATATTAAAATTCATTATTCCGAGCGAACGCCCATTTGCCGTCGTCATCAGGAGGCGTGGCAAAAAAATGTTGTAAATAGTTTGTTCGCTAATATTTTCTCTATCAGCCCACAAAATTTCATGCAAATGCCTTCAAAAATACCCGAGATATTATAAAAAACGTAAAACACTTTTTGCCCGAAAATTTTTAAAATAAAAATGCAATTTTTTTGTGAAACACCAGGTCAACAGAATCTTGTAGCAGGTGAATTTTAACAAACTATTTTCTTTAAAGTGCTATAACTCATAAACGGATAGAGATATTTGAATGAATCTTTTACCATATGATAGATTGGAACGTGGGCTACGCGGTGGTAAACCTTTGGCCCGCGTAGCGGCCCGTATTATTAGTCTAAATTAGCTGTAAATAGTTTAGAGCGTTATATCTTCCAAACTAAAAGGCTCAGCGCATTCCAATAAATTTTAAACGAATCGCGAAGTCTTATTCTAGTAACCCTGTAAGTTATATAAGTTTAGCTTAAGAAATTTCGAAGTTATTGATGAAATTTTGAAATGGTTTTTAAGACAAAACTGCATGTTTTAAGTAAAGTTCTAACTCGTTTATCTCAGGAACTGTTTGGTGTAGCGTCATGAAACTTTTACCGAACGATAGATTACAACCTCAGCTACAACACAGATTAGTTTAATGTAAAAAATATATAAAATTTAGATATTAAAATTCATTATTCCGAGCGAACGCCCATTTGCCGTCGTCATCAGGAGGCGTGGCAAAAAAATGTTGTAAATAGTTTGTTCGCTAATATTTTCTCTATCAGCCCACAAAATTTCATGCAAATGCCTTCAAAAATACCCGAGATATTATAAAAAACGTAAAACACTTTTTGCCCGAAAATTTTTAAAATAAAAATGCAATTTTTTTGTGAAACACCAGGTCAACAGAATCTTGTAGCAGGTGAATTTTAACAAACTATTTTCTTTAAAGTGCTATAACTCATAAACGGATAGAGATATTTGAATGAATCTTTTACCATATGATAGATTGGAACGTGGGCTACGCGGTGGTAAACCTTTGGCCCGCGTAGCGGCCCGTATTATTAGTCTAAATTAGCTGTAACTAGTTTAGAGCGTTATATCTTCCAAACTAAAAGGCTCAGCGCATTCCAATAACTTTTAAACGAATCGCGAAGTCTTATTCTAGTAACCCTGTAAGTTATATAAGTTTAGCTTAAGAAATTTCGAAGTTATTGATGAAATTTTGAAATGGTTTTTAAGACAAAACTGCATGTTTTAAGTAAAGTTCTAACTCGTTTATCTCAGGAACTGTTTGGTGTAGCGTCATAAAACTTTTACCGAACGATAGATTACAACCTCAGCTACAACACAGATTAGTTTAATGTAAAAAATATATAAAATTTAGATATTAAAATTCATTATTCCGAGCGAACGCCCATTTGCCGTCGTCATCAGGAGGCGTGGCAAAAAAATGTTGTAAATAGTTTGTTCGCTAATATTTTCTCTATCAGCCCACAAAATTTCATGCAAATGCCTTCAAAAATACCCGAGATATTATAAAAAACGAAAAACACTTTTTGCCCGAAAATTTTTAAAATAAAAATGCAATTTTTTTGTGAAACACCAGGTCAACAGAATCTTGTAGCAGGTGAATTTTAACAAACTATTTTCTTTAAAGTGCTATAACTCATAAACGGATAGAGATATTTGAATGAATCTTTTACCATATGATAGATTGGAACGTGGGCTACGCGGTGGTAAACCTTTGGCCCGCGTAGCGGCCCGTATTATTAGTCTAAATTAGCTGTAAATAGTTTAGAGCGTTATATCTTCCAAACTAAAAGGCTCAGCGCATTCCAATAACTTTTAAACGAATCGCGAAGTCTTATTCTAGTAACCCTGTAAGTTATATAAGTTTAGCTTAAGAAATTTCGAAGTTATTGATGAAATTTTGAAATGGTTTTTAAGACAAAACTGCATGTTTTAAGTAAAGTTCTAACTCGTTTATCTCAGGAACTGTTTGGTGTAGCGTCATGAAACTTTTACCGAACGATAGATTACAACCTCAGCTACAGATTAGTTTAATGTAAAAAATATATAAAATTTAGATATTAAAATTCATTACTCCGAGCTAACGCCCATTTGCCGTCGTCATCAGGAGGCGTGGCAAAAAAATGTTGTAAATAGTTTGTTCGCTAATATTTTCTCTATCAGCCCACAAAATTTCATGCAAATGCCTTCAAAAATACCCGAGATATTATAAAAAACGTAAAACACTTTTTGCCCGAAAATTTTTAAAATAAAAATGCAATTTTTTTGTGAAACACCAGGTCAACAGAATCTTGTAGCAGGTGAATTTTAACAAACTATTTTCTTTAAAGTGCTATAACTCATAAACGGATAGAGATATTTGAATGAATCTTTTACCATATGATAGATTGGAACGTGGGCTACGCGGTGGTAAACCTTTGGCCCGCGTAGCGGCCCGTATTATTAGTCTAAATTAGCTGTAAATAGTTTAGAGCGTTATATCTTCCAAACTAAAAGGCTCAGCGCATTCCAATAACTTTTAAACGAATCGCGAAGTCTTATTCTAGTAACCCTGTAAGTTATATAAGTTTAGCTTAAGAAATTTCGAAGTTATTGATGAAATTTTGAAATGGTTTTTAAGACAAAACTGCATGTTTTAAGTAAAGTTCTAACTCGTTTATCTCAGGAACTGTTTGGTGTAGCGTCATGAAACTTTTACCGAACGATAGATTACAACCTCAGCTACAGATTAGTTTAATGTAAAAAATATATAAAATTTAGATATTAAAATTCATTACTCCGAGCTAACGCCCATTTGCCGTCGTCATCAGGAGGCGTGGCAAAAAAATGTTGTAAATAGTTTGTTCGCTAATATTTTCTCTATCAGCCCACAAAATTTCATGCAAATGCCTTCAAAAATACCCGAGATATTATAAAAAACGTAAAACACTTTTTGCCCGAAAATTTTTAAAATAAAAATGCAATTTTTTTGTGAAACACCAGGTCAACAGAATCTTGTAGCAGGTGAATTTTAACAAACTATTTTCTTTAAAGTGCTATAACTCATAAACGGATAGAGATATTTGAATGAATCTTTTACCATATGATAGATTGGAACGTGGGCTACGCGGTGGTAAACCTTTGGCCCGCGTAGCGGCCCGTATTATTAGTCTAAATTAGCTGTAAATAGTTTAGAGCGTTATATCTTCCAAACTAAAAGGCTCAGCGCATTCCAATAACTTTTAAACGAATCGCGAAGTCTTATTCTAGTAACCCTGTAAGTTATATAAGTTTAGCTTAAGAAATTTCGAAGTTATTGATGAAATTTTGAAATGGTTTTTAAGACAAAACTGCATGTTTTAAGTAAAGTTCTAACTCGTTTATCTCAGGAACTGATTGGTGTAGCGTCATAAAACTTTTACCGAACGATAGATTACAACCTCAGCTACAACACAGATTAGTTTAATGTAAAAAATATATAAAATTTAGATATTAAAATTCATTATTCCGAGCGAACGCCCATTTGCCGTCGTCATCAGGAGGCGTGGCAAAAAAATGTTGTAAATAGTTTGTTCGCTAATATTTTCTCTATCAGCCCACAAAATTTCATGCAAATGCCTTCAAAAATACCCGAGATATTATAAAAAACGTAAAACACTTTTTGCCCGAAAATTTTTAAAATAAAAATGCAATTTTTTTGTGAAACACCAGGTCAACAGAATCTTGTAGCAGGTGAATTTTAACAAACTATTTTCTTTAAAGTGCTATAACTCATAAACGGATAGAGATATTTGAATGAATCTTTTACCATATGATAGATTGGAACGTGGGCTACGCGGTGGTAAACCTTTGGCCCGCGTAGCGGCCCGTATTATTAGTCTAAATTAGCTGTAAATAGTTTAGAGCGTTATATCTTCCAAACTAAAAGGCTCAGCGCATTCCAATAAATTTTAAACGAATCGCGAAGTCTTATTCTAGTAACCCTGTAAGTTATATAAGTTTAGCTTAAGAAATTTCGAAGTTATTGATGAAATTTTGAAATGGTTTTTAAGACAAAACTGCATGTTTTAAGTAAAGTTCTAACTCGTTTATCTCAGGAACTGTTTGGTGTAGCGTCATGAAACTTTTACCGAACGATAGATTACAACCTCAGCTACAGATTAGTTTAATGTAAAAAATATATAAAATTTAGATATTAAAATTCATTACTCCGAGCTAACGCCCATTTGCCGTCGTCATCAGGAGGCGTGGCAAAAAAATGTTGTAAATAGTTTGTTCGCTAATATTTTCTCTATCAGCCCACAAAATTTCATGCAAATGCCTTCAAAAATACCCGAGATATTATAAAAAACGTAAAACACTTTTTGCCCGAAAATTTTTAAAATAAAAATGCAATTTTTTTGTGAAACACCAGGTCAACAGAATCTTGTAGCAGGTGAATTTTAACAAACTATTTTCTTTAAAGTGCTATAACTCATAAACGGATAGAGATATTTGAATGAATCTTTTACCATATGATAGATTGGAACGTGGGCTACGCGGTGGTAAACCTTTGGCCCGCGTAGCGGCCCGTATTATTAGTCTAAATTAGCTGTAAATAGTTTAGAGCGTTATATCTTCCAAACTAAAAGGCTCAGCGCATTCCAATAACTTTTAAACGAATCGCGAAGTCTTATTCTAGTAACCCTGTAAGTTATATAAGTTTAGCTTAAGAAATTTCGAAGTTATTGATGAAATTTTGAAATGGTTTTTAAGACAAAACTGCATGTTTTAAGTAAAGTTCTAACTCGTTTATCTCAGGAACTGTTTGGTGTAGCGTCATGAAACTTTTACCGAACGATAGATTACAACCTCAGCTACAACACAGATTAGTTTAATGTAAAAAATATATAAAATTTAGGTATTAAAATTCATTATTCCGAACGAACGCCCATTTGCCTTTGTCATCAGGAGGCGTGGCAAAAAAATGTTGTAAATAGTTTGTTCGCTAATATTTTCTCTATCAGCCCACAAAATTTCATGCAAATGCCTTCAAAAATACCCGAGATATTATAAAAAACGTAAAACACTTTTTGCCCGAAAATTTTTAAAATAAAAATGCAATTTTTTTGTGAAACACCAGGTCAACAGAATCTTGTAGCAGGTGAATTTTAACAAACTTTTTGAAATGGTTTTTAAGACAAAACTGCATGTTTTAAGTAAAGTTCTAACTCGTTTATCTCAGGAACTGTTTGGTGTAGCGTCATGAAACTTTTACCGAACGATAGATTACAACCTCAGCTACAACACAGATTAGTTTAATGTAAAAAATATATAAAATTTAGGTATTAAAATTCATTATTCCGAACGAACGCCCATTTGCCTTCGTCATCAGGAGGCGTGGCAAAAAAATGTTGTAAATAGTTTGTTCGCTAATATTTTCTCTATCAGCCCACAAAATTTCATGCAAATGCCTTCAAAAATACCCGAGATATTATAAAAAACGTAAAACACTTTTTGCCCGAAAATTTTTAAAATAAAAATGCAATTTTTTTGTGAAACACCAGGTCAACAGAATCTTGTAGCAGGTGAATTTTAACAAACTATTTTCTTTAAAGTGCTATAACTCATAAACGGATAGAGATATTTGAATGAATCTTTTACCATATGATAGATTGGAACGTGGGCTACGCGGTGGTAAACCTTTGGCCCGCGTAGCGGCCCGTATTATTAGTCTAAATTAGCTGTAACTAGTTTAGAGCGTTATATCTTCCAAACTAAAAGGCTCAGCGCATTCCAATAACTTTTAAACGAATCGCGAAGTCTTATTCTAGTAACCCTGTAAGTTATATAAGTTTAGCTTAAGAAATTTCGAAGTTATTGATGAAATTTTGAAATGGTTTTTAAGACAAAACTGCATGTTTTAAGTAAAGTTCTAACTCGTTTATCTCAGGAACTGTTTGGTGTAGCGTCATGAAACTTTTACCGAACGATAGATTACAACCTCAGCTACAACACAGATTAGTTTAATGTAAAAAATATATAAAATTTAGGTATTAAAATTCATTATTCCGAACGAACGCCCATTTGCCTTCGTCATCAGGAGGCGTGGCAAAAAAATGTTGTAAATAGTTTGTTCGCTAATATTTTCTCTATCAGCCCACAAAATTTCATGCAAATGCCTTCAAAAATACCCGAGATATTATAAAAAACGTAAAACACTTTTTGCCCGAAAATTTTTAAAATAAAAATGCAATTTTTTTGTGAAACACCAGGTCAACAGAATCTTGTAGCAGGTGAATTTTAACAAACTATTTTCTTTAAAGTGCTATAACTCATAAACGGATAGAGATATTTGAATGAATCTTTTACCATATGATAGATTGGAACGTGGGCTACGCGGTGGTAAACCTTTGGCCCGCGTAGCGGCCCGTATTATTAGTCTAAATTAGCTGTAACTAGTTTAGAGCGTTATATCTTCCAAACTAAAAGGCTCAGCGCATTCCAATAACTTTTAAACGAATCGCGAAGTCTTATTCTAGTAACCCTGTAAGTTATATAAGTTTAGCTTAAGAAATTTCGAAGTTATTGATGAAATTTTGAAATGGTTTTTAAGACAAAACTGCATGTTTTAAGTAAAGTTCTAACTCGTTTATCTCAGGAACTGTTTGGTGTAGCGTCATGAAACTTTTACCGAACGATAGATTACAACCTCAGCTACAACACAGATTAGTTTAATGTAAAAAATATATAAAATTTAGATATTAAAATTCATTATTCCGAGCGAACGCCCATTTGCCGTCGTCATCAGGAGGCGTGGCAAAAAAATGTTGTAAATAGTTTGTTCGCTAATATTTTCTCTATCAGCCCACAAAATTTCATGCAAATGCCTTCAAAAATACCCGAGATATTATAAAAAACGTAAAACACTTTTTGCCCGAAAATTTTTAAAATAAAAATGCAATTTTTTTGTGAAACACCAGGTCAACAGAATCTTGTAGCAGGTGAATTTTAACAAACTATTTTCTTTAAAGTGCTATAACTCATAAACGGATAGATATTTGAATGAATCTTTTACCATATGATAGATTGGAACGTGGGCTACGCGGTGGTAAACCTTTGGCCCGCGTAGCGGCCCGTATTATTAGTCTAAATTAGCTGTAAATAGTTTAGAGCGTTATATCTTCCAAACTAAAAGGCTCAGCGCATTCCAATAACTTTTAAACGAATCGCGAAGTCTTATTCTAGTAACCCTGTAAGTTATATAAGTTTAGCTTAAGAAATTTCGAAGTTATTGATGAAATTTTGAAATGGTTTTTAAGACAAAACTGCATGTTTTAAGTAAAGTTCTAACTCGTTTATCTCAGGAACTGTTTGGTGTAGCGTCATGAAACTTTTACCGAACGATAGATTACAACCTCAGCTACAACACAGATTAGTTTAATGTAAAAAATATATAAAATTTAGGTATTAAAATTCATTATTCCGAACGAACGCCCATTTGCCTTCGTCATCAGGAGGCGTGGCAAAAAAATGTTGTAAATAGTTTGTTCGCTAATATTTTCTCTATCAGCCCACAAAATTTCATGCAAATGCCTTCAAAAATACCTGAGATATTATAAAAAACGTAAAACACTTTTTGCCCGAAAATTTTTAAAATAAAAATGCAATTTTTTTGTGAAACACCAGGTCAACAGAATCTTGTAGCAGGTGAATTTTAACAAACTATTTTCTTTAAAGTGCTATAACTCATAAACGGATAGAGATATTTGAATGAATCTTTTACCATATGATAGATTGGAACGTGGGCTACGCGGTGGTAAACCTTTGGCCCGCGTAGCGGCCCGTATTATTAGTCTAAATTAGCTGTAAATAGTTTAGAGCGTTATATCTTCCAAACTAAAAGGCTCAGCGCATTCCAATAACTTTTAAACGAATCGCGAAGTCTTATTCTAGTAACCCTGTAAGTTATATAAGTTTAGCTTAAGAAATTTCGAAGTTATTGATGAAATTTTGAAATGGTTTTTAAGACAAAACTGCATGTTTTAAGTAAAGTTCTAACTCGTTTATCTCAGGAACTGTTTGGTGTAGCGTCATGAAACTTTTACCGAACGATAGATTACAACCTCAGCTACAACACAGATTAGTTTAATGTAAAAAATATATAAAATTTAGGTATTAAAATTCATTATTCCGAACGAACGCCAATTTGCCTTCGTCATCAGGAGGCGTGGCAAAAAAATGTTGTAAATAGTTTGTTCGCTAATATTTTCTCTATCAGCCCACAAAATTTCATGCAAATGCCTTCAAAAATACCCGAGATATTATAAAAAACGTAAAACACTTTTTGCCCGAAAATTTTTAAAATAAAAATGCAATTTTTTTGTGAAACACCAGGTCAACAGAATCTTGTAGCAGGTGAATTTTAACAAACTATTTTCTTTAAAGTGCTATAACTCATAAACGGATAGAGATATTTGAATGAATCTTTTACCATATGATAGATTGGAACGTGGGCTACGCGGTGGTAAACCTTTGGCCCGCGTAGCGGCCCGTATTATTAGTCTAAATTAGCTGTAAATAGTTTAGAGCGTTATATCTTCCAAACTAAAAGGCTCAGCGCATTCCAATAACTTTTAAACGAATCGCGAAGTCTTATTCTAGTAACCCTGTAAGTTATATAAGTTTAGCTTAAGAAATTTCGAAGTTATTGATGAAATTTTGAAATGGTTTTTAAGACAAAACTGCATGTTTTAAGTAAAGTTCTAACTCGTTTATCTCAGGAACTGTTTGGTGTAGCGTCATGAAACTTTTACCGAACGATAGATTACAACCTCAGCTACAACACAGATTAGTTTAATGTAAAAAATATATAAAATTTAGGTATTAAAATTCATTATTCCGAACGAACGCCCATTTGCCTTCGTCATCAGGAGGCGTGGCAAAAAAATGTTGTAAATAGTTTGTTCGCTAATATTTTCTCTATCAGCCCACAAAATTTCATGCAAATGCCTTCAAAAATACCCGAGATATTATAAAAAACGTAAAACACTTTTTGCCCGAAAATTTTTAAAATAAAAATGCAATTTTTTTGTGAAACACCAGGTCAACAGAATCTTGTAGCAGGTGAATTTTAACAAACTATTTTCTTTAAAGTGCTATAACTCATAAACGGATAGAGATATTTGAATGAATCTTTTACCATATGATAGATTGGAACGTGGGCTACGCGGTGGTAAACCTTTGGCCCGCGTAGCGGCCCGTATTATTAGTCTAAATTAGCTGTAAATAGTTTAGAGCGTTATATCTTCCAAACTAAAAGGCTCAGCGCATTCCAATAACTTTTAAACGAATCGCGAAGTCTTATTCTAGTAACCCTGTAAGTTATATAAGTTTAGCTTAAGAAATTTCGAAGTTATTGATGAAATTTTGAAATGGTTTTTAAGACAAAACTGCATGTTTTAAGTAAAGTTCTAACTCGTTTATCTCAGGAACTGTTTGGTGTAGCGTCATGAAACTTTTACCGAACGATAGATTACAACCTCAGCTACAACACAGATTAGTTTAATGTAAAAAATATATAAAATTTAGGTATTAAAATTCATTATTCCGAACGAACGCCCATTTGCCTTCGTCATCAGGAGGCGTGGCAAAAAAATGTTGTAAATAGTTTGTTCGCTAATATTTTCTCTATCAGCCCACAAAATTTCATGCAAATGCCTTCAAAAATACCCGAGATATTATAAAAAACGTAAAACACTTTTTGCCCGAAAATTTTTAAAATAAAAATGCAATTTTTTTGTGAAACACCAGGTCAACAGAATCTTGTAGCAGGTGAATTTTAACAAACTATTTTCTTTAAAGTGCTATAACTCATAAACGGATAGAGATATTTGAATGAATCTTTTACCATATGATAGATTGGAACGTGGGCTACGCGGTGGTAAACCTTTGGCCCGCGTAGCGGCCCGTATTATTAGTCTAAATTAGCTGTAAATAGTTTAGAGCGTTATATCTTCCAAACTAAAAGGCTCAGCGCATTCCAATAACTTTTAAACGAATCGCGAAGTCTTATTCTAGTAACCCTGTAAGTTATATAAGTTTAGCTTAAGAAATTTCGAAGTTATTGATGAAATTTTGAAATGGTTTTAAGACAAAACTGCATGTTTTAAGTAAAGTTCTAACTCGTTTATCTCTGTTTGGTGTAGGGTCATCTAGTAACCCTGCAAGTTATATAAGTTTAGCTTAAGAAATTTCGAAGTTATTGATGAAATTTTGAAATGGTTTTTAAGACAAAACTGCATGTTTTAAGTAAAGTTCTAACTCGTTTATCTCAGGAACTGTTTGGTGTAGCGTCATGAAACTTTTACCGAACGATAGATTACAACCTCAGCTACAACACAGATTAGTTTAATGTAAAAAATATATAAATTTTAGGTATTAAAATTCATTATTTCGAGCGAACGCGAACGAGTTCTAACTCGTTTATCTCAGGAACTGTTATGTAAAATTTAATATCACTATATAGTCGTTTGTTTTTTTAATTTTAAGGATTTAAAAAAATTCAATACTGTAAAACAGTTCGAGCTAATTTGATTGTGTACCCTCTGCCGATTTAACTGAAAGTTAGCTTAGAGATAGATCTGATTTCTTCGATTTTGGCCACTCCCATCATGAATTGAGGTTAAATCGCAGGAGGTATCGCAGTGGGCGGATTTACTGTTGTTCTTGGGTTAACGTTGTATAGATTTCATCTATACAACTTTTAATTAATTTCAAAAAGAGTCTTTAAAATAAAAGCTTTTTTTCTATTTTTATACATTATTATTTTTATTTAATTTTTTTTGTAGTTTGTATTTTTTGGATTTTGTTTTTTCTTGCTGTTGTATAACTTTTTATATGTTTTATTGTTGCTGGGATTTGAATACATATGAGATAATTACTCATTTAATATACATGTATAAATAAAAAGGTATACATTTGTATTTATTTATTTATTATATATAAATAATATATTTTTTTAACATTTTATAATGGTTGTTGGTTTTATTTGTATCCGTTAATTGTTTCTTAACACAAAATTTATTTTGCATATAATTTTATTATGAACCACAAATTGTAATTTTTTTTGTTTTCAATTTGGAAAAATTGTTTTACAAAATACATAAATAGCAAAAAAAAATTTTTTGTTCGTTTCTGTATTATAATTTTTAATAAAAAATTAACAGACAATGTTTATTTAGAGTTATGTATGTGTATATGTTTATGGGAAAGCAAAGTAGAAATTTATAAAAATAATGCTATAGACATCTAAAGGTAAATTTTTATCAAGAAAAAGTGATTGATTGTACGTGTGCTATTCAATTTGAAAACATTTTGTATCCTTTAATATTATTTTACGCGGTTAAAGCCAGATTTAGTCGACATAAGATATATATAAATAGTTGCTGTGAAGAGTGGCAAAATGATTAAGCTTATGCTTAAAACTTGCCAACACCTCATATTTGCTTTCCGACTAAAAATACTTTTCACTAAAAACTTGTGCAAAAATCAATATTCTAATGCTATATATAATCTTCTTCAACACCCTATTTTTCATTATTTAAATATTTTAAAGTTATTGGCGCAGACTGGCTGATGGGGTTTACTTGAAAAAGGATATTAAAGGTGAAGAGCCCGCACTGAAGAGATTGACACCCTGAATTTACCAAATTTTGTGTGTTTTAAGTTCCAGGTGGAGCTAAATTGAGGCCCATCTTACGGTCCAGTAATCAATTCGTGTTATTTTTCCCATAAACAATGTTTATTAAACATATGTATGTACTTTATTTTTTCACTATTTTTTTCATTATTTCAAAGATTTTTGAAACCAGAGCATAATATAATTTATAATATTGTTTTTATTTTTATAAAAAAAGCTTTACAAAAATGAAGCTAAAAATTTATTTTTATATATTTATAATTAAAAAATTATTTTTTTTATTCAATATCTGTAGAAAAAAGGATATGCTTTGATTTAACTAGTTAAATTATTTTATTGTTTTCAACACTCATTTTTTTAGTTAATTACACATCAGAATTTTTTATATATAAGAAAATATTTTTATTTAAAAATTTCAGGTTGTTGTTTAATTTAATAAAATTTTTGTTGTTTTTTTAAAGATAAATGAAAATATATTTTAAGTTGCTTAAACTAAACATAAGTATAAAAAAATTAATCAAAGAAACTAAACTACCATAATGTTAATAACTTTTTAACAAAAAAAAAATAGTTGAAATAATGATAATAATAAAATATGTTTAAATGTGTTTTAATATATTAAGAAAAAATTAACACGAAAGCTTCGCTTTTATACAATAAATTTGTTTAAATTTAAAGGTAAATTTTAATTTTAACTCTACTTAATAACAAATGAAACGTTAAAAATCTATTTATTATAAATATACAAAAAAATGTGTGCTTTTTTGTTTTTGCCAAAACTTTTTGTTTTAAATCAAAATACTAAAACAATAAATAACTAAATAAATTTTTAGGATGATGTTTGCATATTAATTTTTTTAAATTACTCTGTCAATATTATTAACAATTTAAATAAAATTGTAATGGCATTAATTGCATAATTTTCGTTTTGTTAATTAAGAAAGAAAACCAACAAAAGGGTTGAAATTGCAACAAATTTTCTTTTAAAAAAATATTAAAGGAAGAATAATATAAACTCAGACTTATAATCTAATGTTAGAAAGAGCTTCCTTCTAATATCTTTATTAATTTTCGACTTGTGAGGTTTGAAAAAAAAGATTACAACAAATTTATATTTATTACAAAATTTATATAATGCAAAATTCTGTTACTTGCTTAAAAAAAAATTTGGAATTTAATGAAAGTTAGCGAATGGAAACGAATTTCAAATAGTTGGTGTTATTTTATATTTAAAATTATAAGGGCGTAATTAATGAACCACCATTTAAATCAAAGTAGGCAGACAGTGGGAATTGTCGTAAAAATGTATTTTTTCCACATTAATGCTAAACTCTTTCTTTAATTATAGCACAACATGTTTTATTTGAGCATCTTAATTACATTTTGGGTTGTAAACTTTTAATAGCAGACTCTTGCAAAAAATCCTTGACTCCACCGTTTTTGCATTAAAGCTCTAAAACCGAATAGTTTAAATAAATGAAAATAATATTTCGCAATTTTCCTCTTTATAATAGAATCCACTGAAAGTTTCTATTGCTTTATGTTATTTTTGCATTTTGAAATGGTGTTTGCTACACCCTACCAGCATAATTTAAATATTAAAAAAACAGATTTGCAAAAATGAACTACCGTAAATTATTCCTGCAAGCGAAAAAATATTTTGAAAATCGACGAACTTAAACCAAATTTTATTTTTAAACAAATTTTCTACAATTCTCTTATATCGAATTAGATGAAAAGCAGAACTCCACTTATTACAAATTTCTATTGCGGTTGATGAATTGACGTGGAAAATTACGCTTTAAACTATTTTTTACAGTTCTCCTTTGCATTAATTAAAAATTGGCACAGCAATAAATCAGGAGAAATTTAGAATGGTGTCCTCAAATGTTGCTCTAAAATTCGTTGTTTCTGATTTTTTTAACATTAACATTGCAAGTTTTGGGGGTTCTATTATAATTTTTTCTTTTTCAATCAATTCTTTTTTGTCAATCGATTTTAATACGTGCATTCGTATTGGTTTTAAGTTACAAGATACATACATATGTAATTTGTAATTGTTTTTGTAACATTTATTATTGAAAATATAAACAACCGTATTTATACGAACTACTATTTCGAATTGTTAGTTTCAGGGATAAACTACTATTTTCTAACTTAAAAATTATAAAGTGATTTATTTTTATATTCAGCATATCTTTTTTAAAAACCAGTGCATTTTCTTAAACACAATTTTTGTTACAATTTCAATCCTTTTTTAATAGAGGAAAAAATTAAAGAAATGAAAAAAATTTTACAGTTAAATAATATTGATATTTTTACAAAAATAACCATTTTTAATTATACAATTAAATCTACTCGATACAACTAAGAAAAAAAAAATTTTTTTTTAAAACAAACTAATATTCTATATTTAAGGCTTCCATTTTCGAAAATTCGAACTTCTACAATCGATTTTTCGTTTGTTTGTTATATGTAAAAGAAATATGATGCTTTGCTTTAGTCTTATGTTAGTTTCAGTTGAGAAAAGTTGCTGCTTTAGTTCTCTATAGAGAAATAGAAAATTAAACATTGTGTTGAAAAATGTATTTACAAAAAGTAGAAAATATTAGATTTTGACAACAAATTATTGAGCGGTTTAAAATTTACTTTTAGAGACATATAATTTCACAAGCATTTTTTTATTCAAGAAAATCACACACACACATAAGTATTCTGAAATAAGTTAACTTTTTTAAACAGCTTATGGAAGTTCAAAAAACAGCTTTAACCTTTACTTATAAAAACTCTTAAAACCATAACCGTCCGTCCGTCCGTCGTTTCACTTATTGCGATATTACTACTAAACATATGTACTATGTACATATGTATGCATATTCTCGCACTTATATTTAAGTTAATTTAAGCTTTTCTTACTCCTTAAAGCGTTTCTGTTCTTTTTTGATTCATATTTCAACTTTTCCTAATGTTTGGCTTGTTATGTATGTATGTATGTATGTATGTATGTATGTATGTATGTATGTGAGTATGCAAGTATAGATAACATCAGATAAGAAAGAGAACTCAGAAATACTACAACTAGTTGAATAAGTTTTGTTATATGTAAGTGATGGCTTTGCACAGAAAAATACATAAATCTAATTTGAAAACTTAAAAGTATGCTTACTTTCATTAAAATTCCTTTAGGCTACCACCGCGCCTCAATTTCGCCAATCTCCTTAAACTGCCACCCATGGTGGTGGGCGTACCTAAACTTAAATTAGGCGAACCAGTCAGTGAGGTGGCACCACCCCGTTCGCGAATTACAAATGATCCTCGGAAGCGTACACGACTGCGTCTTTCTGGTGTAGAAAGCAGTGATGAGGGAGGTTGTAAATAAATGGACATTAAAGGTTGTACGTTGGCTAGAGAGGGTGGTGTGGCCTTACACTGCCACACATACTCCCGAGATTATAATTTTTTCTCCCATATCACTATGTGAGCATCATTTGAATTGGCAATGAGAGGCGAAGAAGCACCCGAACTGAGGGACGATGATGATGAAGATGACTTATGGCCGGGAGAATTTGTGTTGTTATACCAGACATGGCGCCAATAGCCCCGACCTCCGGTTAGGGTAATAATAGTGCGTGGTCCATCGGCTTGCTGTTGTTGCTGCTGTTTGGCATTTTGTTTTTGCTTACGTTTGAGTGTAGCTGTAGCAGCTGCCGGGGGTGGTGTAGAAGAGCTGTTGGCACCGGCCTGTTTGTGCTGTTGCATTAGTTTAAAACCATCATCTGATTTGGGAGTGCTGTGGTTGTGATATAATTCGGTCATAAGACCATTTTCTGATATATTTCCCAAATCGCTGCCGTTTCCTGAGGTTTTATGACTGGCACTTGAACTGTTGCGTGATACCGAACGGCCACCAAAGAGTCGAATGGCCATACTTTCTTCACTGCCAGAGGATGTATACAAGCTGGATGATTTTGAGTCGACCGACCAATTGGAGAGATCTAATGATCTCGGTCTGGAGGCTTTCATCCTTAAACGTCTGTCTAAGGTAGTGACTCGTCCTGGTATTGCTGCCAACTCCGGATCGGACCTGCGCATGCCTTCGTACATCATATCCATTAGATTTCCCTGTGTGCCTTCTTCGGCATCATAATCTTCTTTGACAAATATCAATTTACCATACAAACCGTAGACATCACAATAGCCATGCTCTCCGTGTGAGAGAGTACTGGTGTTGGAGTTAAGACCCGATTGAAAGTAACCGGCTGATCCCAACCCTCTAGGTAAAGTCTTCGACATTCTGGCCGATTCAGAAGACAAATCTCTAAATTTTTTTCGATGAAAAGCTGGTGAGTTGGCCAACGAGGCTCTAATTTTGGCTGAGAAAGATTGATCTAAAGAGTTTTGTTTGTCCAGTTTGGAGCAACGAGGTGATGAAGCATTCGAATCAGCGCCATCCGCGCTTAACTCACGCAACATGAAAGCAGAGGGCGAGGCTGAGCCAGAGCCTGCTTCGTCTTTGGGTAAATCTCTCCTCAAAACTACAACACTTTCATCTAAATCGGCTTCAGATAGTTTCTTGGGATCGGCATCGATGGCTGGCAATTGTAAATCATCGCCCATACTAGGAACCACTGGTTCCGCAGCTATATTTAAAGCCGGTGGCAGAGTTTGTGAGTTGTTTGAGTTGGAGGGTTTGTAACTAGGATACACTTTTGGCACCAAAGGCAGCAAAAAGGTGATTGGCCCAAAGTGAGCATGGCAAGACATGCTTATGCCTCCGCTTATAATTGGTACACCCTCTAGGCGGGGAAGAGGTATTGTCACAGCAATGCCTACATTAGTGCCCACCCACAGCAATCCTTTGCAGGCCATTAAAGCCGTTACATAAATGGCACTGTTATTGACAGCCTGTTCCTTTTTGCCATCGCTTCTCAAAACACTTGAAGCAACATTTATGTCCTGTAAATGTTTAAAGGTTTCCGTATGATACAAACACAACATGGTGGAGTTCTTTAGGGAAATCCATAAGCCAATGCCAGAATGAGCCATAAGATTGACCTGCTGACTGGAACCATGATGTACCTCAAAGCTGCGTTGGATCTCACCATTTAATGCATTCAAAACATAAACACGATTGGCACATGCAGCATAAATGTTCATATTGATAGGTAAAATACTGGGCACTGGCAAACCACTCTCACCCAACTGCACCACCTGAGGATCTTTAAGCATCCAAACACCATCATATGCACGTCGAAATATTAGGACGCTGGCATTCGTTAAAGCCACATAAATCGTATCAAAATGATACAGTATCCTTGTCACAATGCCAGGCACACTACAGCAATTTAATTGTTCTTCTTGTTCCGGATTTTTAGCAGAATAAATCAATAACTTTTTTGAATCGGTTCCCATCCAAATGAGATCGCCCAATAATGAACTGTATTCTTCGCGTGTCTTACAATTATCTAAACCCTTGATGAATTCGATGGCTGTCACCTGAATTTCAGCCAATTCAAATGTGCCAACATCACGTAGATTACCAGCCTGTTGATGGTGCTGCGAATATACTGTCAGCTGTGATGAGGAACCATTTGAGGTACACATCCACAGATAGTTCTGTTGTTTATGGCGACGTCGGGCATTACCACTTATTTTCGAATCGTTAGCGATGGTATAATAACATCCACAGCGAACCTGAAATTGAGGAGTAGTAAAACATATTAATAAATGTGATTTTTTATAGATAATTGATATTTCGAAAATGTATTTGACAAGTTTTGAGTTTATGAAAAACATGTTAACACAACAGGAACTAATTAAAAGAAAATCACGTGAGCTACCAATGGAACCTAACCTAATTTTTTATTATATAGTTTTTACTTACTTCAATAACTAATGTTACCAGTTAGTAAAGGTTGGGCTGTGGAAGTGTTCATAACACCAAACAGTATGATATATATAATCTATGTCTGGGGTTCGCACCGTTTTTTGGTTACCGGACACGTTTTTTGGTCTGCGCACTCTTTATTAACCTTTTTTTCTTGCAGACATCCATTATTGATTTCATTTTTTATTCTTAAAAATAAAATGACAAATGACTGAATTTTGAGTGCATAAAAGAGAAGTAGAGAACAACAAATTTAATTTTAATATAAAATTATCTTTAAATTTTTGGGTGATTTGTTGACAGATTTCTTTATTTCATCAATGGAATTTTGTGGCAGATTACACACTGCGATAAATCCGATTTTTTACTCATATTGTATATTTAATAACTTTCTAAGCTATTTTTTGCAGACCTCTTCTGGAATATATTTACGGACATGGAATGTATTTACGAATCCCATTTTTAAGTACCTTTACTCTTAACCACCCTGCTGAAACACACGATGAGGCACAGGGTTTCAAACCCATGATGAATTTTAGTTTTTTTTAACTAATGAGAATATAGACAAAAAACCTCTGCTACAGTTGAAAAGATATTTGGTTTTGAATTATTGTAAAATTTCAGTTTTTGATCTTCATATAACAGCGTTGCGAAAATTCGTATAACATATTTTTTTTATTTTCAATAAATTGGAAAATAATATCCCTTTTTTAATATATAATTGCCTCAATTTGTTTGGTCGCTAAAAATAACCAAATTCAAGATTTTACGGACAGTTTATCCGAATATTTAGACTGGTACTGAATTTTGCCTGAATTTCTCATTCGCATAAGAACTGTGTAAAAAAAAACTTGTGTAAATACAGGTTGGTAAATTTCTCAAGCAAATTTCCGTTTTCTAGTACTGACTTCACAGAGTTTTTTAAGCCGGCTACACACGAAGGAAGATTAGCAGAAGCATTGGCATCTTCCACTCAACGCTCCATAGTGTGTATCAATGTTTCATGTTGAAATTTGTGTTTCTTTTTTGGTTCCTCAATTATGAAAATGTTCAAGGCACAATGTTCCATCGTGTGTATCGATGTTTACTGATTTTCCTTTGACACTACTTCGTTGAGAGCAGCCGTAATGCGAGGTTATTTTGTACTTAGTAAATAAAGAAAATAAAAAACACACAGAAATGATGTCTCGCTTATGGTTTCCTCATATGTGTTTAAAAATTAAACATGAGTAGAAACACATGTTTTGTTTCATTCATGTCAAAACGAAATATAAATGAAATTAAACTCTTTAGAATGTTGCAACATGCAAACTTTGTTCCGATCGGTTCAGCCGTTCAAAAGTTATGAGAGGCTTATACCGGGTGGTTTCCTTGCAAGTATATTTTTAAATTATATGTTATTTTGACACTGAGACTTTTTCTGTTCGAAATATTTATTATCTTTTATTATTAGCCTACTCGGACCAAAATGAGTCGTTTTACCCTTGAACAGCGTCCGGAAATACTGCAAAATTATATATCGGTCCTCGAATTTGCCCGAGAAATCATCACCGTTTTATCACCCATCTTAGCAATGCCAATTGGCCACCTCGAATTAGCTACGATGTTACCGCTTTATTATTGTGTGGTGCCGTTAAAGACCGATGATATGTAGGATAATATCGCCCGGGCCATTCGTGAGTTAGAACAAGAAACAGGCATCAAAGTATTGGAAAATTGGACTGACAGGATAAGTGAATTCGAAGCCGTCCGCAGCAGTTACATGAACGAAATCGCGTTGTTTGAATAATGGGAATATTTGATATTTATAATACCGTAAAAATAATCACAATAATCCTCTAGGACTTCAAAACGCCGAAATCTGATGATATATAAAATGTTTTTGTTTAAACAATTTCAGAACAATGACGGCCCTCGTCCATCAGTAGTCGAAAATCGACAATTTTAAGAAGAAAAACTTAATCACAACTGTTGAGTGATAAAATAAATATAATATTTTCTAATAATTGTTTATGCTCTACAATCATGTGCTGTGGTATTTTTAGAATGTAGACAAATTGGGATTCATAAGGTTGAACTAATATAAAGCTATACGTAATTTAAAATGAAACTGGCAGTTGCATGTATTTCAGGATTCCCAAAGATTTAGAATAATAAGAAACTCTTCTCCATTTTTGGGAAAAGTGTTAATATTTTTTAAACTACTCACCTCCGTTTGATGCTGTGACTTATAAACCGGCATCGCTTTGACAAACAGTGGCATCTTATTCGATTGTCTCTGTACCAGTTGCATTTGTTGTTGTTCATACGCCGGCGTACTTGTGGCACATGGTTCCGCCGATGTTGTCTCCCAAGCAGGTGAATTATTTATATCCAAAGCCAATTGTGCCAAACGCAATTCCGTTATCCATTCCTTTTTTACATTTGGATTAGCCGTTTGGAATGTAAATGTCTCCTCTTTACCATTCTTATTCTTTGCAACCAATTGCAAGCAACATGAATCTACCCATGCCATCTCCTCATTTTTCCTCTGTATAGAACTTTGTATGGAATTCATGAGATTGCGTGTAACATTTGTGTTGACCTCTTTATAAGTTCCCTTGAGAGATCCAACAAGATCGTTAATACGCGAAACAACTTCATAGTCGTACATAAGAGTACTCATTTCGTTGCAGAGATTGTCAGCACCGTTGGTAAGTACAGCAGCGGGTGAATTATCAAGAGAGGCATTTTGATAGGCTGTAGCCGATGGCGAAGATGTGTTGGCAGGTAGAGTATTGGTGGTGTAGTTGTTGCAAGAACTGCTATTCGATTTAAGACTTCCACCGCGATTGAGACCTGAGAAGGAGGGGTAAAAGTAAAATGCTTTTAAGAGAACTTTTGTAAATGTATTACGGAAAAAATAAAACTGTACATAGTCAAATAAAACAAAATTTGTACGACGACATTTAGACAAGACTGAAAATACGTCATGCCTTTTTACAAATTTTTCTTTTTGTTTTTCTCCACCACAAAAACACAAAACTATATGACAATCATATAAAAGAAAGTGTGCAAATAAAAAAAAACTAAGTTGCAATAAAAGCAATTTAAGTCGAGACTTTTTTCTAACCGCGTTTGCATCTCTATGCCGCGCCGCCGTTCACCTACCATCTTAAAACTGCAGACTATTCACACATATGAAAAAGTCAACTTGTAAATGCCGTCTATGTTATATGCTATTTATACGAAGAGTTTTTGTTTGACTTTTTTCAATTCTCTTTTGGTTTTGCTACTCTCTGAACGCCTTTTTACTCCTTTTTCATAAACTCTAAAAAAAGGCAGGATATAAAGCCTTCGTGTAAATCACGAATCAGTTAAAATGCCGAATGCTAATGATCAGCTCCGCAATAGCGAACGAAAAACTTAGCGCGCCAAAGCCAGTAAGTCATTTGAAATCGAATTAATTTGGATTTCTCGTATCAAAAGCTTTATTATTTTGACAATGAGTTTAAAAGGGAAAATTAGAACTTCGTATGAAAATGTTAACGTCCTACTTTTTGTTCTTCTCGTCGTACGGTTGATTTTATTCCACCTTCATATAAAACTTTGTTTACAAATATTTAATTAGTACAAAATTATAAAGAAAAATTACACTCTTGCTCTCGGGCCTTATGTGATTGGAAAGAGAATCATCTCATAACTTAAGAGTGTTGCAATATAGATCAATTGGACTGGACTTACACACATAAATAACATTTACTACTGTCAAGCAATACAAAGGCTTTAGTAGAAAGTTTAAACATTTTATTGTCATTTTACAAAGTTTTATTGTAATTTAGCAAATTTTCTATAGCAATTATGTACTTTCATTTTATCAAGTTTCTATTGTCGATTTTTCACCATCATATATATTATTAATCTGTAAAAAGTATTTTAATAAAATTTCCGCATTAACGTTTATTATTTATTTTTTTGGTTTGCTAAAGTTTTTGTGGCAGTTGTGATTTTTTTTTATTTTTAATTTTGATCGTTATCGTTTTAGGAAGTTTTTATTTTCATCTTCTTGTAGTCGTTTTTCTAAACAATAAATTTTCTGGCATACAATCTCTTAAAAAAAAGAAATAAGAAAAAAATGTATTTGTAAATATAAATATTATATTATTAATAATAAACCGTTTTGCAGCTTTTTCATAGTTTTACGCCAAAAAAAACTAAAAAGTCTTGAAAGAAAGAAAAAACTACATCATTATAGGCCTGCAATGCAAAATGATTTGTTTATTTCATAAACAATCAAAACAAACCATAAAAATACACTTTATTTATCTCTTTAGCAATTTATTACATCCGAAGCGGAAACCATACCCTTTTTCCCAACAGTCTTAAGTTACCAGCCAAACATTCAAACCCGGCAAATACGTATTATAGTCGTCAGTCAAACAATAACAATGATTTCATTTCGATTCGTTTTTCACATTTTCATATATTTTCTCGTTTGTTTGACTTGTTCCTAATTCGCCGATCGAAAACAATAATAAAAATGAATTGAAATACAATAATTATGATTATTGGCAAATTGCATAAATCAACAAATTAACATGAAAAGAAACATTCGCTTTTTTTTGGCTTTAAATGAAGTTGACATGGCAGCCAGTGAAAATGAAATTCAAATGCGAACGCGCTTGTAAAGGTTACAATTTTCGTTAAATTAATCTCTATATTTTTTTTTGCTTTCGTTTGAACCACAGCAAAAAGTCTTGCTCTTAACAAAGATACTTATGACCAAATGTTCATAAACTTGCCTGTCCGTCCACTCCTGCATTTTTCAACGGCACGAAATAAAATAAAAATAAATAACAAAAAAATATATATTAAGTCAGTCCTAAAGCCAAACGAAACTAAACCATAAACAGATATTTGATGCCAGTTGTCTACATTCAATAACAAGACCATTTTTTGCTATTGCTTTTTCAATTGTGTCTTTTTAGCCTGTTAAACTAAATCATAGTGTTTTATTAGTAACATATTTTGATGTTGCTGTTGTTGTTGTTGTTGTTGATCTTTTGATGTTTTTGCCTCCCCCATTTTCATTTGGTTGTTGGAAAACTTGATCAGAAAAACGCAATATTTTTTTTTTCCTTAATAAAGTTTTAAAAATCATCAAAACATGACGATATTGCAAGTCGGGCTGTATTATTATTTTAAATGTACAAAGGAAAGAGCTCCCACCATTCAATCACCAATTGCAAGAGTTATGGCTATTATTTGTTTGTTTTTCATTTGCTTAACCTTTTGAAGGTAGGCTGGGTCATATTTCATGATTGAAAATTAAAAAAATATCAGGGACATCTTTATGGGATTCAATTCAGGCCTAATAATAAAACTCTTGCTCAATTTATAAAATTGCGCGTACAGGAAATAAATAAACATTATTGTGCAAACAGACAGAACAACTTCGCAGAAAAGCGGCTAAAAACGTCGAGATCTGATGAAAAATGTTTTTTTTTTTGAAAATTGGAATGTAGCCCGCAACAAAAAGAAATTCTAAAATTTTGTTTTTGTTTTAAATTAATTAATTAATCAATTGTACGAGAGAACGAATACGTTTGACATATTGGGCCTGGCGGTAAGACTATATGGAAGAGACATATATTGTATCCACTTTGGCTGTCTCTTTCATAGTATGTTAGTAAATAAAAATTTCGCATGTAAAAAGGCCGTGCGTAAGAGGCCGCCGTTGAATGTTCAATAATAAAGAAAATATTGTCTCGACGAGCAAAATTTAACATATAAAATAGAAAGAAAAATTATAAGCACTTTTTTCATCCTAAGAGTAAATGAGGAAGTCAAGAATTTCTTTTATACCATAGAACAAATATGCTGCTTAAGCATGCGCCAAGCAGTTGAAACAATTAAATCAACGTTCATACAATGCAATCAAGAAATGATATGCTTTTTTGATATTTTATACTTAATTAATTTTTCCTTAGTCTTAAGCTCTCAGTAAGGAAAACCAATATTTGTAGAAAAATAAAAAAAAAGTATCGGAGATAAGAGAAAATCAGAAATTTTTTTACGGATATTAAATGTACTCGTATGTATGTGGGAATTTTCTTCGTTTTCGTTGACTCATAATCTGTTTCTAAAATAACACTTAAATAAACACCAAATTAAAGTATGTCTGTCCTTCATGCTTTAACAGAAATAATAAGTCTACTAAATTTTCTCACAGAAAAACTTTCCTAAGAAGGTTATTTATTATACATTAGTACTGTTTTGATTGGGAATATCCTATATTCCATATTCTCAAATTAAATACTTCCGCATTTTTAGTGTTCATATTCATTCTAAGTTCTAGAAAAAAGCAAGAGAATGCTAAAAGTAGTCAACTGCTGTCGACAGGGAGTTGATAATGGTAAGATCTTATTTTTTTGTGTTGCCTTCACGTGACTTTGACAAATAGTTACGGAATAAGGGGTATTAGCTTTTATTATCTAGCAACACTAACAATTTCATCCTTACTGTCAGAAATTATAAAATAATGCATGATTTTATACATTTAAAGCTTTTGAATTGTTTTTACCAAAATTTCATAAAATATTTCAAATTTTAATTTTCCTAGATCATCACATTTTTGATTGCGGGAAGTTAAAAAAATACAAACGAAATGATAACCAATCTCCTATTTTTGAAGTCAGTCTAACAAATTTTAAAATGTTTAATATTGAATCATGCCAACCGGTGTACTATTGATATAACAGTTCGATGGGCGGGCGTTCTTCTGATTAAACTCGAATTAATATTTGTTGCAAAGATCACTCAAGAATCTTGTTCTTTATGACTTTTGACATACTTAATCATTTGTTTTTACCGATCAAAAAGTACAAAATGTAAAATAATATTGATTACTCAAAGGGTTATAACAATACTGCACATGCGCGTATTTTTTATTTTCATCGTTGATACGAAATACGCAAAATATTTATTATTATTTTTTCTACATAAACATTTTGTTTATTTCTTTACCACTTGTATATTTAATGATTTTGTTATGCTTGGAAAGAGTAAAATTATTGCTATTTTTTCAAATTGTTTCCACCAACGACTATTTATAATGGTGAGTATTTTCCATTTTACGCTTTATTTGTTATGAGGACGTAAATGTTATGACGGCCACCATCAATCTAAAAGCGCTCAGGGTATTTAACAGCACGCAATTCATTAGTAAAAAACAAACAAATTGGTTTCTTTTATTTTAAAGAAACCAACAACTAACTAAAAGAAATTTTCTAATAAGCATAAAATATAAGTTTCACTCTCGTTTGAAGTCATTGACATGTTAAGGAGGCGTTACATTTTCAAAAGGTTTTTAAACGATCATGCATCTTTATTTTTTATGCATTTATTTATGAATAGACAAGGAAATAAGTACATAGTGATAAATTTGATTTGCAAGTAATTGTTTTCATTTTCATAATTATATTTTTTTAGAGAAAAAGTTAAGTTTTTCTTTGAATGTTGGTTGACATGTCTATAGTTGTAATAAAAAGTATGGGAATGACAGTTTACTTAAAGTAGAGAAAGTTAACGGATTTTAAAATCTTTTGTGCGAAGAATGCAAATTGGTGAAATTTTAGGAACAATCGATTTTATTTACTAAATATTTGAACAAAGAAAAAACTCTTTAGCTATCAGAAATATAAAATTTGAAAGGTACAAGTATGTATATCTAAAATAGGATGTAACACTTACCAGCAGTTAATATTCTCGATAAGGTAGCGGAAGTACTATTATCTACAATTTCCACATCTGTCACCGGATACATCCATTTGAATGTCAACTTTTCTGTGGCGCCGAAATCATGTGATTGCTTAGGTGCCACCGATACACAGATGACTTTATCATTTAACAACAATAAACGGCGTTGCTTTGATTTGACTATGAAACCAGCCTGATTGAATTCCATATGTGTTACATTGTCCTCACGTAACAAATAACGTGGCCGATTGCCTTCGGTTGTGGTAAGAGAACGTGTATTAAATGTTCCACTTATGTGTCCCAACATTTCTTTGAAACCTTGATACTGTTCTGCCTCACGTTTGCGTTCGTTCAACAACTCAGCCAACAGTTCTAGTTGTGTTAAAGCCAACTGTAACGACATGCGATCATGATGTCCCTGGGGTGTATATTTGAGCAAGTCTTGCAAAAAGAGTATGAATTGAGGAAAACGTTGAACGGGCTTAACCATTAAGCCAAAGAAACTTAAACGATCATGAGCACTTATTTGTTTAACTTTGAAGAAATCCGCCAATGCAGATTTGCGTTTTTCTTCCATTTTCGCTAATTCCATGGCAGCTGAGAAATTATTGATGAAACCTGAATAGATTTCTAAAATACGTGGCTTACTGAAGGCGCTAACAAAACAATCACCCAACTTTTCATCACGATCCCAATTTCGTACACACTCAGCGAGAGCGATGCGAAACAATTGATGCGATTGGAGGATTTCTGGCAGGCGATGAAAGAGTGTACTTATTTTCGCAGCACTCAACACTGGTGGATTACTTTCTTCAAGAGGTTTTTTGTAATCCTAAGGTAATAGAGAAAAAAAGAAATAAAACAGCAAATATTTGTTTTAGACTTTTACTAACGGAAAATAAATATTTTTTAATGATTAATGGAACAAATAAAGAAAGAGGCAAAATTTGTTTAATGGCTTGAAGGAGAAAATATCGAGGTTAATTTTGAACAAGACCGTTAATAGTTTCATTTGAAATAATTAAGAAAATTCTCAAAATCAACTAAATTTTTTGTTTTAAGAAAAAAACTTTTTTTATCATAATATTGTGTTTCCATTAAGATAACTTTTTCCAAAACGCACTTTCGCCGTCAGCATCTTTTTTAAAGAAATTTTAAAGAAGTCGTTTTAAATCAAGGACGTATAATTAAAAAAAACTTTCGATATAATTTTAAGAAGTAAAAGAGCACTTTATACAAAAGAATCTTCTAGAAACAACTTTAAATACGCCCGACTTTAGAAGAGGATTTTTAAATACGAAAGATATTTTTAAAATACAAATTACATTTTCCCATTTGCTAAAAATGTACCTTTGTCAACAATGACTTCTTATAGGATAAAAATAAGAAATAAACTTTTTAAAAAGATGCTTAAAAAATTCTTAAAACATATTTTTAAAGAGATAATTTTCTAGAACAATACCATATTATTTGTAGTAAATGTAAATTACAAAAAGTACTTTTTATAGAAGTACATCTATTTAAAAATCCTTTTGAAAATAGTACATTTTCGAAATTTGTATTCATATTTTATTAAAATACATAATACACCTTAAAAATAAGTTATTGTTGTATAATATGTGGTGTATTCGGCCGATAATGACTTACGGCTGTTCAGCCTGGTTTCACAAAACTGCTAAGATATACTCAAAAAGGTTTCATGTTATTCAAAACAAAAATTTTTAAATACGGACTTACTACACAATAGATTTAAATACAAAGAGATAAACGCTTTCGCCAATGATTTGAAGCTGTCATTTAATGAAAAATGCAGATTGTTTAATTTTGAAACAATAAGAAATTTACTGAACAGTCTCTGAGAATTTTTTGTTAAAAAGAATCTTACTAGCGATTGTTTTACCAAATTTCAGTATAACATTTTCAAAGTTTGTAAGAGGTTTTTGTGACAATTATAAGATTTAATTTTTGTAGTACATAAGTAAAATCTCATAACATTGTACCTTATTTACCTTGTAAGGTTCGTGAGTAAAACATTTTGATAATCATTTTTTAATAAGATAACAATATAAAAACTATATTTTTTAAAAACTAAACAATTGTTAATATTAATTAAATATCCCTCAAGATAATTAATTAAATATCCCCTCATAATGTTTTTATATTGTTATCTGTTGAGCTTAACCTTGAACAAATATGTATCACGTACACTTTTTGAAGAATTTTTCCAAAAAGTAATTTTTTTGTATATAGCAGAATTTTAAAAATTAAGCAAACTTATTTTTAAACACTATGCACCTTAACACCAGCTTATTTCAAATTGTACCCGAGAGAGCACATTTTTTAAAAGAAGTATCTCTTTAAAAAGTAAGTTTTTAAAAAATACTTCATTCCAAAAATTATTTAAAAACTAAAATTTTCATAGAAATTTGCTATTTTTGAAAAACAAAATAAATCAGAAATTCATTCAAGATTTTTACACATACAGCTTGTCAAAATTCACAAAAATTTAAAGCTGTGACGTAGGCTGCGCTCAAATTCATTGCAAATTTTTTAGCAAGATGCCATCAAGAAAACAACTCAAAATAATTTTTTCCCTACAATTATTCAAGGAAATAAACAAAATCATAGAAACAGAAAAAACAAACAACAAATATTATTTTTAATATTTGACTGTAATTTGAAACACTTTATGGAATGAAAATTTGTAAGCAAATTCTCGTCAAAATTTAAAAGTGTGAGTGTATTAGTAAGAAAAGTGAGAGATTTAAAATTTTAATGAAAATTTGATCATGTAACTACCAATTAAAATACACTTTTTGAAATTAAAATGAAATTACGATAAATAAGTGGATTAGTTGTTAATCTTATTGGTTCGTCTGTTTAAGAAAGTACATTTTAGTTTTGCAAACATTTTTAGTTTATAACATTGAACAAAAACATAAAAAATTAAAATCGGCTCAGCTGTTTGGGAGCTACGATGACGCACACAGATACACATATCAAAGTTATAACACATCTTCTGTTGGTCGGGGTTTAAAACGCACATTTTAAAAGAAGTATCCTTTTATCTGTTTGCTATTTTTTATTATTTCAAAATAGTACCATTAAAAAAATACCTCCTTAACAATAACGGTGTTTTGTGTTGAGTTTACGTTTTGTTATATTTACTACGATTTTTCACTTCCAAGCGTGAGTAGCTTTTTTACGTATGCATTTTTTGTTTGTTTTGTTTTTCGTCAATGCTTTACTCTGGTAAATTTGGCTCACGTAATAATTACTACAGGTTTTCGTCTTGTTTTTAGTCACAGCGTGGTAATTGTAGATCAATACATTTTATTGTTGCACAGTGAGTTAAGTATTAATGCTTCAACTACATTAACAAGATTGAAAATATCTAAAAGGATACTCTACTACCTAAAGTGAAAACCGCTAATGTATATTGTGGAAACGAAGTAAGTGTGCAACCTGAAAAGCGTGCCTTTTAAATAGAACCGTTATTAAGATATTTTAAATTAATAACATTTTAAAAAGTAGCAAGCAGTTCATAAAATTCATTTCAAATTATCTTTAGCGCGTATAACATTCAAAATTTTCTCCCAAATTTTGCGTCTTCTTTTTATTAAATTTATAATAATTTTTTAAAGTTTTTCTTTCTGTACATTTATTTACTTTAATTTTGCAACTATTTGTTTTGGATGATAGTATGGTTAGTAAATGATCATTAATGTTAATGAAATTATTAATTATAATTGATTTTTTTAATTGGTTTTCGTTTTGATAGCGTGACGTAGTAGAGAAGGGGATGGAATTATTTATATATAATTTTATTTTTAAATTGGATGGATGGCATGTAAAGAAATAAAATTTACAATAAAATGGATTAATATAATATGATAAATGAATATATCAGGGAAAGAAAATTTATGAAAATTGTGAAAAAAATCATGCAAAAATAATACCTCTGACAGACAGCGTTCACTACATGTGTGTTAAGCTAAAGCACAACTAATATATAAAATTGAGAATGATTTTTGTCTTTAGTGAAAACGATTTGAATGTAATTTGAAAAACAAAGCATTCTTAATAAAAAAAGAGACCTTATTCTCAATCTTAGGGGTCGATTATAGATGGAAACCGAACCTCAATCGGTTTGCCAGTTGCTATAAACTATAAATATTACTGACAACTCAGAATTGCCAATTTCAGTTCCTATTTAGTGCTTTTCTGGTAAGCACGAATTTTCAGTTGCCACCTGGCAACGCAACACTAGTCCGGTTACTACCCACAATTGACGAATTAATCTCAAACCTTATTCTCAAAGTTTTTCAAACTTGGATTGTAAACAAATGTGGAACATAACTAAAGTTCATTGTTATTTCATTGTAGTTTATATTTTTCGTATATTTATGTCGTTTTCTTCTCTAAAAAAATGTGAAATTTTTTGCCCTTTTTATTGAGAATTTGCAATATATAGATTTTTTGAAATAGTGTATTAGAAATGATTGTATCACCACTGACGAGGCAAAGAAAACTTTGAATATCTAGTTTTTGATCAAAACTAAAAGAAATGTTACATTTTTTTAGAAAAGAAAACGGCATTAGTTTGTATAACTTTCAATTAATTTAATTAATGAATGCAGTATCAATTTAAGGGTTGGCAATAATTTAAGAATAACATTTAATATCAAATATTTGATCTCAAATGAACATCAATTTATATTAAAATTTTAATCTTAAACCTGTGCATACGTTTGAAGAAGGTTTGAGGATAATATTTGATATCAAATGATAATATCATCATACTTTAAACGTGTGACCTTGTGATTGGTGGGTTATAGCTGGTTACTATTAAAGTATAAGTAGTATAAACGTGGAATCTCTTCAAATAAAGCTTTTTAGCTGAGCTCAATAAGAACTCTGCACATCTAGTAAAATTCATTATATGTAATTTTATTTGCATTAAAAATTTATTTTAGAAACATTACATCCAACAACTAATTTCCTTGGAGCCAACTAATTGTATTTTGGCAATTTTCTAAAGGCACTGCTACACGTTCTATTTACATGCCTGTCACCACGTTATGTAAAGCAGATGAACGAGTATGTCTATCTGTCAGGGGTATATGAAATCATTTAAATAAACCAATTTAAAGCAACATGCAAAACATAACATTCCAATACAATTTCTTAGAAATCGCTTTCAAAATAGTTCATTAAGTCTGAGACAATACAAGCATTTTAAAAACTTCCGTCTCGGGGATTGATTTTAAACTAATGGCGAGTTTTTGACTTCCTATTTAAATGTTGTTTATCTTTAAGTTTTATTTAAATAAAAAATTAAGGCTTTTAGCACAAACTCAAACGATATTTAAAAGGCCAACTGTCTGCATTTAAAATTTATATAAGTTACTAGACAAATTTCGTTTGAATGAAGCTACCTATGTATATATACCTTTGTAGAGGAAATGGAATTCCTAAGAACCACTACTAGAGGTTTTATTTGATCTCCCCCAGTATTACAAACCATTGCAAGAGGTAATGGGAAATTTCACAAAAAATACCGCAGCACGATACAGTTAGTCAAGGTAAACCATTAACACGTGCTAGACTGAAAGCAAAACTCTTGAAGGCCAATAAACTAACAGTGGCCTGCCCTGGCTGCACTTTACGACTGCTATTTAAGTTATACACTCAACCATGCATGTTTTTAATAGCTTATTGCTCTTTCGCGCAGCAAGGTAAACAAGGAGTTTGAGGCCATTGAAATTGGCGTGAAGTTTTAACTTCTTTCATCAATATTATTCTTTTACAACTTTTCTAAACATGTTATGAAAGAGAATCCAATTTTGAAATTGTTGTTACTTTTTCGTTCTGTTCTGTTACAGACAAATCTGTAGAAAATAGAATATGTACATGTGTGCATGGTAGTTTTTTTGTAGTGTGAAATATTACACATTTTGTATTGTCAGAAAATTTTATTTTTATTCAAGATTTTTAAAGATTTATGTACATATGTATGTACATATACATACATATATATTTGTCAAATAAAATACATTTTGCTCACATTTACAAAATTCATTCCTATAATTACATCGTCCAGATCCGAAAGTTCAGACACAGAACAAGTAAATAAAATTTTTTTTCTACAGCAAAGAACAGCAACGAAGAGGAAAAACCAATGAAGCCTTTATCCAGCGATGAAAATTCATTTTTATTAGATAAACAAAACCATATGTACATACATTTATATTTGAAGTTTTGGGAGGCATTATTAAAACGCTTGATTGGACCCAGCTTATGACCTGAATTAATTGTATAAAGCATTAGAAAACCCCATAATTCAAACAAAGCAAAAGTATAAAGTATATTAAACTAACTATTACTCTTTATTTAGAACTATTTGTATTTGTAATTAAACAGAGTAAAAGTGACCTTATTATTTTGAAACGCGATTAACAAAAACTAAAAATTATACAAAAATGAAATTTATTAGCGTTAACACAAGAAGCTGGATAAATATAAAATGTTTTAAGCATGCAAAACTATAAACTAAAAATAACCATCAGTTCAAATTAAATTGCAAATGAGGGGGAAAATATGTACTATTTTTAATTAATAAATATAAATAAATAAAAAAAACAGACATTTACATTAAATAAATTTCAATAAAAACTTACATTGACTAGACGTTGCAAGGTTGCCACATATGAATTTTCACTGTGTACAATGGCTGCCACAATGTGGCGACGTTTAAGTTGTTGCTGTGAAAGACCAGGTGGCGCTGGCGGTAGCATTGGTTGTAGCAAACGGTTGTGAGCCGAACGGGCAGTACCGTTGGCGCGACTGCCAGGTGGTATCATTAAATCCAAATCGAATCTAGATGTCGATGCGGTTAATGATGAAATATCATCATCTTCATTCTAGTAAAAGAAAAGATAAGAGTAATAAAAATTATATCGCAGAATGGTTTAAATACATCCAAAACATATTAAAGATTACCAAATAAAAATTAACATGTCTTGTGAAAAACAGGATATTGAACAACATTCTTTTTTTTGCAGTTTATTACTTACTTCTGGTACCCCAGGCATTTTACAGGCAGATTTTGATGAATTCGCTGAGTTTGATAATTTCTGTGGTGATGCTTGCGTTGAATCACATGCAGCATCTGGCAAATCTATACTCGAAGAGTTCGATTGTCTGCCATCACGACCACCAACATCATATTGATGTGATGAGCCGCGTCGTATGGAAAACCAACGAGAAAGTCTACCACCAGGCGTTTCACCCGGTGTGGTTATGTCTTCTCGTGGCGGCTGATGAGCTGTAGGCATTGTTGTGGCACAATTTGTACTGGCTCGGCGTGTTAAGGTACCACTACTACTGCCTCCTCCACCACTTCCGGTGCTGCTGCTTGTACTTGAATTGCTGCTTGTATCAGCAGTTGAGTTGTTGGCATTCGATGAACGCCATTTGTCAAACGACAAGTGTTGCTTGGCGCGATTGAATGTTGAACGCAATTGTGAATTGCGCTGGTTTGTGGCACTCAATGTTGACGTCAGGCTGCCGTTTAATTCCTCCTCGTTGGCCAACTCTTCGTCTTCTGAAGAGCTGTTAGGTGGTAAAGGTGATTTTGTTTGAAAATTAATTTGTGCGGTATCCGTTAAATGTTCACCGGCACCGTTGTTGGGTGAACTCGACCCGTCTGTGGCGCCACCAACGGCAGTCGATCCGCCGTTGGCGTTAAAACTACCGCCAGCTATTGTGTTGCCGGTTACAGCAGCCCCCTGTAGCAGAGGTTGCTGTGAATGTTGTTTTATTGCCGCTTCGTTGCAGCGGCCTATAACAGGTCCTGGAAACGCTGAATGTTGATTGTGACTGTGTTGGTGGTGATGTTGTAATTGTTGCTGATGGTGATGCTGATGTTGTAGATTTGATACTGCTTGTATATTCAAAGGCTGGAGATTATGACGCGCTGCTGCTGTATTATCAGGACGTCTTAAATTTGTGAGATTGTGCAATTGTGCTGTGGTTGTCGTTATATTGCCGTTTTTAGCGCTTTGAGCGCTGGATATCGATAAATTTTGGTTGGCGTTATTATTGTGATGTATTGTCGTAGATGGTAGGGGATCTTCCCACGAACCAGGATTTAACTTCGATTCATCTGTTAAAGGAAAATTAAAAAAAATGGTAAATTTTAGATTTGCTTTCATGTTTTATTTATTTTCATTTTATCATTTAATTTAAAAAGCAATGAAAAGATATAAACTAAAATGTAGCATTTTATTCAACAAGAATAATTAAAAATATATACTTTGAATATCAAAAGTAAACATTTTTGTAAAAGTTCTTTTAGGAAAAAAAACGTTAGAAAATCTATTAGACTTTCAAAAAGTAATTTTTAAGAAAGTGTTCTAACGAAGTACATAACAATTGACCACAGTTTCATTTGAAGAGAATTTGGTTTATAAATGGAATTAAAATTATTATATTCATGGCTGAACCCACAAGGCAAAATTATTTTAACAGCTGCTCATCAGCTGATTGCACTCTATCCGCCAAACTCCATATAACAAGAGCATTGATAGTTCAAAGTATTTAATTGAAATAACTTTCTTGAGCTCACGAACTAACTTTACTTAGCTTTTACTTTTAAAATTTTATTACAAGTTATAATGAGGGGTTTTATATTTTTCATCATTTAGCAAAAGTTTAAATTAGACTTAAAAAATATTAGATGTACTTACTTCATCTAAAAATAAAAGTGTTCTTTTGAAATTCATTGACAATATTTTTCTTAACCAAACCAGCAAATCATAATCATCATTTATGGTGTGCTTAGAACTAATTCATTTTTTTACTGCTTAAGCTTATACACGTTTACCAAGGAGTGGGTGTAGTTTGTTTCACTTCGCTTTTTTTGGTCAATACATTTTTTTCAAGACTAAAACTTGAAAATAGTAACAGAATTCAAAAACATGTTTTTATTATCGTAAGAAGGATTACTAAAAATAATAGAAGTAGAAAAATAACAATATTTAATATTTTTCGTTTTAAAACTTCCGCCATCGCATTTCTAATGGACTCGTCAAAGCTTAAGACGAAAAGATATGGTTTGCTTTAGCGGCATTTTGCATTTGCCGCGTTCAGCTTATTTTCGTTCTTTAATTTCTTATAAAACTTGTAGAAGATGAAAAAGCAACAGATAAGTGGAATATGGTTTGTATGTTTATGGATTTTTAATGTAGAAAATTTGCTGTCCATTCGTTATTGTCGGTTAAGGCGATAAGCTTTTTTTGCAGTTAAAAAGGGTCAGTGTCGATGAACTATTAGGACAATAAAAACGCTCGACGTATCGCACTTAAAATAGCATTTTGTAAAAAAATAAATAAGAAACACAAAACTATCTCACAGTATTTTAAACAGAATGTTGTGAAAAAGTAATGGACAAAGAAGTGATATAATCGTGATGACGACTAAATATTTATCAATCTTAAAAAGAACTTTAGCAAACTAATAAATTTTTAAAAAAGATAAATTTGAGAAAAATTCTTACTAATTTATAAATTCAATGAAAACTATATTAAGTTAAAGTGATTTCAAATTTAAATTTAGTTCAAGTCCAACAGCAGTAAATCATTATTATTATTTACACTTTAACAAATAATAATGTGATTTACAGATTTACTGCTTAAAAATTTCTTTATACCAAAACAAGAGATAATCTTGCACTAATTATTAGCCGAAGAGTCAGTTTTTGATTACAAGATTAGCTATTAAATTAAAGTTAATAATCTTTGGAATTTGTTTTTCAGTTGTCGATTATTTTATTTTTTTGATCGTTTAGTTAAACAAATAAACTTGACGGATTTATCATGCATCTAAAATATCAAGTAAAAAATTACAGAAAACTATTTCCATAATGCTAGTAACACTAAACAGAGACAGAAGATCCGTTTAATGATTGCACACTTGTTTATGGTCCTTCCAGCCTTAAGAAATGTACCTTTTACAAAAAGTAAACTTTATTAATTGAACTTTTTCTCAAAAGTATATTTTATAAAAAACACCATCTAAAGAGTGTTGTTTAAGACCGGCAGAACTTTAAAGTAAAATGCAGCACAGATAAATTATGTTAATTTCCATGATTTTGCCTTCGGTCATGTGACGGCCGAGGTTGCGACGTAGATGGCGCAATAATGCAGGCATATTTCGCCAATAACTCACCGAACGTTGTGTTGCAAATGTTCAATCGCCTCTGGTATATTGGCGTAGACACGTGACTTGACATATCGCATATATGACAGAGAAAACAATATTTTGGAGCTAGATCGACAACGGGTGTAGATAAGCCCCAATCAACGTGACGTCGATGTCGCCAACAGAAATAAGGGTGAATAACACGAAAAAATATGACTTTTCTCAAATTTCTACTGTTTGGATATGACAAAACATTAAAAAAACATAATTTAAAGTCTTATTTTTTATGACTTTTTTGTTTGAAGCACAACAACAATTTTTTAAGCTATTGTAAAATATTAGGACATTATGACAATATGACTTGATAGGACACCGTTTGAATCCCCCAATTGTACTTGGTCATATTATGAACAAACTTGGTGCTTATTTGGATTTAACTAAACACAAATTTGAAGTAAGTTGAGGAGGTAATGGAACCTGGGACGAACTATCCCCATAATCAAAACGGGAGATTTCCAAGGGCTTGTGGGGGTTACAAACCTTGAGTTAGCAAATTGTTTGAGTTAACAATTTACTGGGGAAATAACTATAGTGGATTGGGATACTTAACCTTGGGACAGGAGGGAATTCCTGGATCTTAAGATGAATAAAGATGTACACAATTAGTTTCAGAAAATTAACTTACATTTTATTGGGTGAGACTTGAGTAGGAAGATCTAGCCTTGTTGGAGGTTACAGCGAGAATGTTTTAAACCAAAAGTATTATTACAAAATTAACATGATATTTGGCGCTGTCGCCCATTGGAAAAAATTCACAATAATTTTGCTATAAAATCAGAGGTGGAAATACCAAGTATAATAATTCAACAAATATGAAACTTATAAGGAGTTAATTTTTGCTTAAATATCAACTTGTTTAGCCATTCAAATTCAAACCAAGATTATGGTTTGATTAAACATAGTTGACATATAAAAAGAAAACGAAATATACAAAAAGGGAAGTCTTGTTTAAAGACATTTAAACATATTATATTAAAACGGATACTCATTCTCATATGTAGATAACAATACAATATTAAGTTAAAAGTTTTTTAAAACGTTAATATTACATTAGTTTTTTATACATGATTCTTTATTTACTAATCTTCTACATCGCTCATTGGTGATTTAATACCATGCTTCATTGGCTCCTATCCAAAGTTCTTTGGCATTTTTAAAACTATGTTATCCAATTGTATTTTTAATATCATTCCAAAGGTTTTCTATTGGATTTAGATCATGACTTTTACGATGTTAGTCGAGAGCTTTATCTAATTGCCGTGCATAAATTTCCATGATAATGTCATATTTTCAAAGGCTTATGACATACATATGTATGTGCATATGTATGTATGTATATATTTTATGGAGTCGCAAATGAATATTGTAGAAATTACAAACGGAGTGACAAACTTACATACGCACACGTATGTACATACCCTATCGACATTTCTTGGGGAGAAGGGTATAAAAACCAAAATCTTTTTTATTATATATACAGAGCACTATCAAAAGATTTGATTACTTTTGCTTTCATTTCAATGTAGAAGAAAGTTTCATAATAACTTGATGTATGTATTCGCCCCCAATCCTTATTATGTATTTCTCTTGGCACGTTTTACTAATAACAAAATCTAGATTTAAAAGGATTCTTATTTGTGGGTATTTAACTCAGTTGTTGTATTTTTATTATTTATTTTTCCCCTTTTTCTTTTCATACAAAAGAATAAGAAATACGTTTTTTATATGTACAATAAAAAGCATACAATATTATGTTGCCATATACATGTATGTATATTACATACGCACATGTTTATTTAAACTAGAAAACATCCAAATTTAATTTTAGCACAATATTAATAAAGTCAACACACTCATTTGCCAATTATACACATACGAGTACATACAAATCGGTTTGTAAATATTATTCTTAGCTCGCACGATTTGAATGTCATAGATTAATAATGAAATGTAAGAAAAGAACTACACAAATCTATAATAATCACATCATTATTATCCTCATCAGGAGCAACACTAATGATCATCATTAAATGAAATTGTACAACCGCTGTTCACGTTAATATTTAAGCAAACAGAAGAAATTGATAGTAATACAAAGAAACACAAATAAATAAATACTTAGACACACACATATGATATTAAATAAAAATAAATAAATGAAGTAAAAAAACAAAAATCTAGTAAAAATTGGCTTAAATATTGTCAAGAGACTTGAATTCATGCAAATAAATTGATGATTGACTCGTGCACCCAATTCTGTTCATACGCGATTTTATTATATTTAACGCGATCTAAAAATGTGGAAAATGCGTTGAAGATATATTCTCGAGCCATCGATTTGAAGATGACATAAACATGACGCCGACATAGCTCCAGTATTAAAATGTACATGTTTTTGTATGTGGCGAATACGTGCGGATGTAGATGTTCATGTTCGGTCTGGTCATATAATTTTCTGGTCGTACAATAGAGATAGAAGTTTTTGCGCTGTCTCTTTAGTCTCCTTTAAAAATTACATTTGATGTCGAATATAGTTGCTCAGCCATCAATGGCAGAGCATGGATGAAACATAGACATAAGTGATGTTCAATATATTGCTCATACCAAGTTGATGGCTAATGGAGACGTATAGTTTTGGACTGTATCAAACATGCTGGATTCGCGATATCAGAATTAAAAGAATAAAAGTTAAACGCCTGTTGGAGCGCAGTTTGGCTAAATTGCGTCAAAAATAGCAGGCCAGAGACTTTTAACACGGTTGAGTTCCTACCCTCGCTCCAACTATAGTTAAAAAAGACTCCGAATGGCAGCTAAATTGGTCGAACATATTCGCAAGCATGATACTACTGAGGAAAGAGCTGCGACATTTCAACGTGATGTGAAAGAGTCTTATTAAAACTGGAAGTCAACGATTGATAACGGAATTTGTGACTAAAATATCTGAACCTCCACCACCAATTGAATGAGTATGATTTGGAAAATGTTTCTAGTGATGATGATGTTGTCTCTCGTAAACGAATGCGGTTATCAAAAAGTGATACTGACTAAAAATTTATTGTTATGTATGTATATTCTATGATTTTTGTGCTTTCTTTTCAAATAAAATTTATTTATGAAGCAACACGATTTTTAATTACATATTTATCTTATTTTATCTAATATTTGATATGTTCGTGAAACCAATCCCGTCATTTTATATGGATACTCTCGCGTATTTCGGGGAACATACATATATATATCGCGTAAAAACAGAATTAGGTGTATTCTATATTACATATGTTGATATTAAAATGCATTTTATTTGCCCAATATGAAATTGAGAATATGTACTCGTATGTATGCAGATATAAAAAAGAGCTAAGAAAAAAATTAACAAAAAACTAGATGAAATCTTACAAAAAAAAATTGAATATGCAGGAACAAAACGATTAATCATTTTCAACAGTTTGATATTACAACGAAGACACAACATGAGAGAGAGCTAATAAATCCCACACAACCACAAAAACTCACACTCTTACAAAAATTTGAAGCTTCCTTAAACTTCGTGAACGCATTTAACAGTGGACATACTATTTATTATACAGGGTGTTCTAATGAGATGTTTAATTTTCAATAGCCCGCCATTTTAACAGTTATAATAACTCAACCTACATGCGTGTTCATCCTTAAGGTGTGACTGTTTGGTGAGGTTTTTGGTATGGCGGGGTCAATGGAACTTACTTTTTTGGAAATGGGGCCACGACGATCAGTGATTTTGTATGGCCGTACTTGGAAGATATTAATGTGGACGACGTTTATTTTCAGTGAGACGGCGCTATGTGCCTCACAAGTAACGATACCAACGCACTTTCGCTTAAAAAGTTTCTGGCCGTGTAATTTTTCGATGAGGCGATCAAGATCTTGTGATTTAACTCCTTTAGACTGTCTTCTTTGGGGGTAAGTCATATCTTTCACTTATCTCCAAGGAAGAAAGTCCAATTATTTAAATCACAACTAAATTGATAGTTGAATTGTAGTTGTAAAATTCTTATAAATCAACTCAACTTTCAATCAGCTGTTCACTGTTGTATTCGTTAAGTTTTTACCCGTATTATGATTTATAACAAAGACCATTAAAATTCGCTGTGAATCATAATAAAAAAAATTGACCTAAAAAGATGGAGTTCGTGAAGTTATCGAGGTCATACAGCCACAAAAGTGCGAATTGGTAATGGAAAATTTAATGGAAAAAATATGGTTCCGCAAGCCCAGCCGTGAGGCCATTTGGCTGACGTTGTTTTCCATTATTGATCACATATCCTCCTCTTTACAATTAAATAAACATCCGATGATTTCGCTTAAAAATACTCGTTTTTTGCAAATCAAAATGAAACCTTTTATTGGAAGATCTCATACACCGGGTTTTTGTTTTATTCCTTTTTTCCTTTTTTGAGACGCAGAACTTCAAATTGAACACACAATTTTTTCCGACAGCCTGTCTGCAGTGTCGGCTGCATAAAATATTCCATTCATAGACTAATTCAAATGTTCATTCATTTCCAGACACTCTACAAAAACGTGTATGATAGTGCGCTACCAATACCCGCAACCCAGTACCATTATGGAGCCGTCCGTCTAAACCGAAACTACTCTGTCTAGAAATACAGAATTTGTTTTCCTTTTTGGAAAATATATTCATACACAGAGCTTTTAGCCAGATCCCTGTATTCATGTAAATACTCATATTATTTTTTATATTTCTAGCAAATCATTACTATACACTCAAAAGTAATGAGGAAAATAAGTGCGGGTCGTTACTTTGTAGCTCATTAAAAAATTATTTTTTTATCTTGGACCAGCACTCAGGGGATAACCCCTACATATGCAATGCATTGTGCTGGAACTACTGGAAAAGGATAGTGATAGCTATGACAGGAGGTGAAACTTCATTCGTTTTTTACAACTCTGCATTTTTGCACGTTTTATTCGTAGAGCAGTGTTGCAGCGCCTCTGGTGTCGAGGAGGAGCATTACGAAGTTTGAAGCTGTGTTTAGTAGGCACTTCATTATTAATTATTTTACTTTCGCCGTTGATTGTGCTACTCAGTACCAACGAAGGAGGGCGCTCTGAATTTATTCGTAATTCAATCTCTCATTTATAGTTCACACTCCGATTACATGCAAAATTATGTAATGCTTCATAAAAAAATTTTGAAAGAGAATTACTTCAGTTGCAAGTGGTTCACTTTGAAATATGTACCTTCGCAATTGCGATACATTTGTGACTTCTCCAATTTTTTTGCGCTAAAACGTACCAAAAGAGAAAAGTAACACTCGGGAATTTAAGACCTACTAACCAGTAGAAGTGTTGCAGTCTTTGGGAAAGGAATAGTGAGAGAGGACAGATGGTGGAATGGGAATGAGAAAGCTAAATTATTTTATACAACACTGCTATTGAGCGTTTTTGTTAATTTTCATAGCAGTGTTGCAGTGGTGTCCCATGTCATGTTGACGCATTAAATTTGTTTCAGCTGGTACACCTTCTACTTCGCCGACGATTCTTCTACAGTACCGTAATGTATTTAAAAAAATTACATTTAAGTAAAATATTCTGAAGTAAGTGACTGAAAATTTACTTTTTTTTTATTTTCAGTAAAAAATAACTCTAATGTGCTTAACGCTTTGTAATGCTCATCAGTTGTTGTGTCATTTGTCTGCAAATAATAATTCAGTGTTCGGAAAGAACTTTCTACATCATTTTTTGTTGGCTTTTGAGAAGTTTCTTCTACCGAGCTTTCGACATCACTCTCCGTTCCGCTTAAGATTGGACTCACTGATTCAAGGCAATTATGCTCAACAATATCATCGTCTGTAGGAAAGCCAGTTGTACAGAGCTCATTATCTACCTCAATTGGGGGCCTTAACTCTTTTACTACATAAACGAAATCCAGATTCAAACGAGTTGATAATTGATTTTTTATTTTTGAAAATTGTTGAGGCCGTGCTTGCCGGGATACCATATTTCTCAGCTGCTTCCTTTTTCTTTAGGCCATCTTCGACTTCTTTTATAAGTTTATATTTTTTTTCAATCGATAAGCATTTTAAAACACGTTTAGTTGTCATAATAAAAAAAAATCGATTTCAACCATTCGATTTCATCGAGTTATAGAGTTCATGTGTATAGAGAACTCCGAGTTATGGAAGTTCGAGTTACGGAAGGAAAAGTGTATGTGATTTGTTCTTTTAGTTCGAGTTAGAGAAATTCGACTGTAGTGCATCGTAATCAATCAAGAAGTCGATTTCACTTAGAGCTTCTTGAAATAATATGACGATATACAAAAATTACTCTTCAAATGCAAAACAGCTGGCTTAGTGATTTTTTAGTACACATTAAAAAACCCATTGATTTCGGATAGATTTAGTCAAAATCTAGTGACATAGAATATTTCGTTTTGTATGGAAAATTTAATAAAAATCTAGTAAATTCTGCTCGAAATCTTGTAAGTACTAGATTTGGGTGAAAAGTAAATTTGGTATTATTAAATTCTTTAGGTTTTCATTTCTTAAGTTGATTTGTTAATAAAAAAACTCTTCCCTCCTCTTGACTTTCTTTGTCAGTTCTTTTTTTGTAAATAATGAAAAATTTCTACGAAAAAAAAAAAAGTAAAACTTGCTTCATATTTTTACTTTTCAAGGACATGAGGCATAATAAAACCTAAAGACCTACAAAATTCACAAGAGTATTATTTCATTCATGATGTTTATATTGATTTAATGTTTTTTTCCTCTTTTTATTTATACCAGCCAGAAAGCAGTATAATGGGGTTTGATCTGTTTCATTTAATTTTTTTTTGCTTAAAGTCTTTTAGGTGTCACTATCTTTAAGATTCTAAATAAATTGTATCCATGTACTTTTTTTTTCTTTGCCGGAATTGACAAATGACTTTGTCTCGTCAGCCTCCATATAATGTGCGTAAAACGTGAATGGATTTTGGAAAGAACAAAAAAGAAATCAACTAAACCAGAATAATAATATAATAATAAAATGTAGCAGGTAGTAAAATAGAAATAGTGGCAGTAGTACTATAAATATTGGTTAGTAGTAATAATAGTAATCCTAGGATGTGCAACAACTTGTCAACTACTGGAGAATTTTTTTCTAAAAATCTGTTTTATTCATAGGAGTGCTAGAGCAAGTAATATTTTTGTATGTAGGTTTGTTTATAAGCTTGACGAAAAATAGCAGCAACAAAAAAAGTGTCTTATGGCCAGCAATTGTAGTAAACAAACGATGTGGAAGGACACCCAACTGAACTGTATTACGGGCAGACGGACTTACTACTGCCATTATTTAAATAGATGAATGCAGAGCTCTTGTTACTTGTTTTTATTTTTTTCTGACTTTATTTGCTTGCTGCCTTCTTTTAGTAAATTGCTGTCAGGGGATTTTTTTTTTTAATTTTGCTTACGATATTTGCTTATTGAATGCCTCTACTTATAGTTAGTTACTCGTAGTTAACTATAGCCAGCCATTGAGATAAATGTTTTAAGATAAAAAAAAACAGCAACAATATCAAACAACTTTGAATTATAATAAACCAACAAACGATGCCTGTTATCGAGGCAGTTTATTTTCAGATGTTTGCTTTTGAGTTTGTTTTTTTATATTTATTTTATTAACTGATATTCAATACATCAAGGAGGAGGTTTTTATTTAGCTGTTTGACTTTGGTTCAAATAAAAATTGAGTAAAAAAAATATAATCGTTTTAGTTGCAGCAACAAAATATGGGTCGAATTTTATTTTCGTTTACTGTATTCGAATTCACTGTTGGGAGTGCGATAGAGAAAATATTATCACACATTTCATGATTTCATTATTTTGCAAAAAAAATCTCAAGCGACTAATATTGTGGAACTGAAACAGCTGTTTCTAAACGATTTGTTCGTTTGACGGCGCTATGACATTATAGACCAGAATCGGTTGATGTTTGTGTTAGCGACAGACTTTGACCAATCCTGTCTCTAGAACTTGCCGCTGGGTATTCAAAATAGTTGGCTTGCGCAATAGCAGGTTGGGTGGTCGACCGGTGGCTGGTTTAGGGCTGACTAGTGATTGACTTGTCAGTCGAATAAGGTGGATATTTTTTCCGACCGGTATGGTGCAAAACTCAAGTCATATACGCTTTCAATTGCTTGATTTCAACTGGTTTATTCATGCATTCTAAGTTATGATATCACGAAATATAGGCGGCCACTGCATAAAAGTAACTGTTCGACAGCTTAAGCTTACAACTAGTTTAAGCTTCAACGAGCTGCGTGGCTGATTTTCGTAGTACAGCCAAATGGCTTGTAGACGCTGTATCGGGCTGAGTTCTTTCATAAAAAATCTCATACATAAGTTTCTCACGACTAGTGACAATAAAGCAAAATATTGCTATGGAAAATATTGCCTAATAATGAAACACGCCTTTCTTTGTTCAATTAATTACTTAATTGAATCAATCAATTGACGGACCTGCCCTAATAAATAACTTTAATTAAACATGGTGAGTTATTTTGAAAAGATTAAACATTACACATTAAAACATTAAACAGCCGACATCTGTTGTATCACTGTTGATACAGTAAAATTATAATTAGCTTGTATATTTTACAATATTTAGTTAATTTGCAAATTCCCTTGAATGACCGAAGCAATCAACAAATTTTAATCATGTGCCGGTAATTTATTCAGAATTATTATGTTTGTTCTATTTTCACAACATGACATTTTAATTTTGTTCATTGTCAGCAGGATATAGACACAGACACACACACACACACACACACAAACACTGACACATACAACAAAATTCTGTAAGCATCTTGTAACCACTGGTGTGTCTTTAACATAAACCACACAAAATCTGTCTTAGTGTTTGTGTGAGTGTGATACATATTTTAGTTAAGTTTTCTTTTCCTGTTGGTATGATTTCCCTTTATTTCCTTGTAATACAAATAAACACCAACAGCAACTTGGACTAGTTAGTTGAGTGGATGTGTAGATGGATGGATGGATGGTTGTCTAGTTAACTGAGTCGCTAGATAAGGGACCGAAAGACTGACAGGCGGACGGACAGACGTACATATTCGATATGTTCAAAAGTGAGCGTGTACATCATCTGTAGGCGGTTTTATATGGAGATTTTAAGATTAGATTTGTTTTTTTTTTGTTTTTAAGGTAGAAAAGGGCTTTTCTGTGTTGTTGTTTCGACTATTCGTACACAGTTGGTTTATTTTATTTTAACTTATTTTGCTTTGGTCTTCATTTGTTTTCAATTTAATTTATGAACTTGGGATCATTGTTGTTAGTGTTGTTTGCCGAATTCTTGGAAAAATATAGATCACTATATTTTCTTTGTGTAGCAAAATCTTGGAACAAAAAATATTCAAACGTGTAGTAAAACTACTTATAAAAATCGTATTGACACAGTGACACTGTATACTGAATGTAAAATCTTAGTGAAAGCAGATAAAAGCAACAATTGATGTGACAGTAATAAAGGCGTTTGTAATGCAAAGCAAATTAAAGGTTTTTGAAAAATGTTAGTTGTTAAAATAAAATGCCATTGATTTGAAAATAATTTCTGACAAAAAAGGATTATTTATTATTTAATTATGGAATTATTTTTCTTAATACATACAGATGCGATCAAAACAATAGCACTAATTGAAAAATGTTATGTAGTTTATATTATCGAAAAATGCCACTTTATTTCAACAGCCTAAAGTGCCAATTAATTTATTTAAGAAAATTATAGTCAAAATTATGGGGCTTCAGCTCATTTTTTAACAAAAAAAAAATGTGTGCTTGAAAAGAAATTTGGGAAAAGCAAAGCGTCGTTACTTTTTAAATAATATTAAAATAAACTTTAATAGTTTGTTGCAAGTGACTCTTGCTTAGAATTACGGACGCTTAACGCTTTCCAATCAATTTTACGAGGTTTTGACATCTTTCCACAGTGATTTAACTCCATATTTCATTTACAGCTTCCCAAAGGCCTTCAGTACTTATTGGTTTGATCGCAGATACTACCGTCTTTAGTTCTGCCCATAGATTTTCTGTGGGGTTTAATTTCGGCGATCTTGCACCAGGACAATGAGTTCTCAATAAACCACTTGTTTGGCATTTTGCTGTTGTGTCTAGGGTCCTTGTATTGTTGACCAAGAATTTTATCAGAGGCATACAGTAACATTACATCCTCTACGAGTTTTACATATACGTCGTCTACGTCCTTGATATGAAAAGAACCCCATACCTTAGTACTACAACCAAAATGATTTGTAGTACCGCTACTTAAATTCATTATTAGATGGTTTCCGTACAATGATTACACACTTTTTTTGCCCTAAATGGAATAGCTGGCTTCAACAAGACCGTGCCACATGCCACACGCGAAACAATGGCCCAATTGATACGCGAGTTCGTTAAATAGTTTATTTCACGTAACTGCACAATGAATGCTGATCAGTTATAAAATATTATAACCTTTAGTTATTGTATCCTTTATATTTAATTATTATAAATATAATTTTTAGCCTATTTAAATGTTTCCGTCTATTTCACGTGATTATTAGTCATTCAGACTTTTTACGGTGGGAATAAGTAAACTAGCTATTGAGCAATATAATATAATATTACTCGTGCTGGGTGTTAATTCGTGTTCATTATGTTATGAGTGTGCAGCACTTCAAAAATCATCACAATTCTGCTACACATTTCTGCTGCTATGGCAACATCTTACTGTTGCAATAGTTCGCACACAGAAAAAGTCTTCATGTTATTTTATATTATGGTTTTAGTTCATTTACATATGATTTGATTTAATCTTTATATTAAGCTTTTATCTTATTTAAAATATAAGATTACTTTGTGATATTTCAACATTAAATCAATAAAATCCTTTTTAATGAAATGTAATTAAAATAAGAGCTTTATTGTTCAATTAAATGCGACGAAAAAAAACGAGTTCCATGAATTTTATTTTTCAATGCAACTGTTGAATCAATGTGTTGCGGCAATCTATAGCCATATTCTGTAATTCTCGGAGCTGAAGCGAAATCTCAATCGCTAAAATGCTGAATGAATACAAAACAAACAAAAATTTTGCGATGATATCAAAAGCTAAAATTAAGGTGAATTAAATTTTTAAGATTTTGCTTAATCGACCTTATATATTTTTAGTGATGGCGATTTATATCTCTAGAGAATTATAGAATAAGGCTGTTGTTTTGCTTGTTCATTCATACACTGTTCCGTTCAGACAAGTATTCTACCAACCAACCACAGTAATTCTTCTTCAATTTCGACATCAAAATAAAAAAAACCAAAAAAATTTCCACGAATTAAGCCAGCATATAGTAAACAGTGACATACACCAGAGGCCCAACAAGGACGCCGCCGATTGGACCGACTGACTTCGGCTAATATTTTTCAGTCAGCTTTAAAATTTTTCTGATATTTACGGAATGTATTTTAAAATTTGTAATTATTTTTAATGAAAGATTATATTTTACTATACTGACATGAACAATTTTAAAATATAGAATACCTATTTGAACTCTGGAACCTCAACTGTGTTATCAACGTCAACATCTAAAATGAAATCGTCTTAGATGCAGTGTACAAACAAAAACTCCGTTATGTGTCACAAAGAACAAAGTTTTTTGGTTGCTGAAACGTACGCAAATACACTTTTTTGAACTTTTTTTATACGACCATGACTACATAATACATACATAAATACTATGTGATAAAATTTTTTCGGTTATTGATTTGTAATAAAAGTTTTAAGAATAACAAATTTTATGTATTCATTTGTTCACATACGTGTACGTTAAAAAATTAAGGACCTGTCACAGAAGGTCGAACGTTACTATCCGCAGGAATTTTTCCCTTAAATTAGCTGATTTGCGTGTCACTAGCAACATATTTTATTGAATAATTTGTTTATTTGGTATATAAATAATTCATTATAGAAATAAAATAGCTTGTTATTGGGAAGGAAATAGCTCTTTTTCGTTTAGAAGTCGAGCAAACTATAATATACATCGGACCACAGGCCATAAGTATTTTTTTACATATCATTAACTTATTTTTATCTGTCTGTACTATTTGCATAACTATAAAATTATTTGTTTTGGTCTTATATATATATTTTTGTTTGCTTTTAATTATAACAAAAGTAATAAGTATTAATGCGTAAAAAGTCGTCGGCTTCAGTCGACTTTGAGCCACCGTCGGCAATTTTCTGCTCAGTCGCCGGCCCCGAAAATGTTACGATGACTTGAACCTTTGATATTTTTATACAAAAAGCCTGCACAAGACATGTCATACATAAAAATTTCATGCCTTGCCATGTCATGCCAACACAAAACGAGAATAATTTGCGATGAGATGGGATGGCACTTTTAAGCAACATGTCTTGTGCAGGGCTTTAATAGAAGCATATATATGTATGTATGCGGCGCACAGTGGCTGAAAATCGTTTTTCATTGGCCAAAACTCTGTAACTTTTGAACCGATCAAAATATTGAAGTAATTTTTTTTTTATTGGATAGATATTTAGTTCAGCTTGACTCAGTTTAAATTTTATTAAAATTGATTGAGGACTTTTTAAGGAATTCTAGGTCAAAGTTGAACTTTTGAATTTTTTTAACTTTTTGAGTGAAATATGGAATTATTATTTTTTTATTTATTAAAAAAATTGAATATTTGGAAATTAATAATAATTATAAATAATTTTTGTAATAATGGAATTTTTTTTATGTTACACTTAAAAAAAATTTTACACTGAAAAAAATAGTAAAATCAACTGGAGATTTTGCTATTACAGAAAAATTAAAAATTTTTTGCTGACAAATTTGCAAATTTGTTTACACTCAAAGAATAGTTACACTTAAAAAAAACGTTAATAATATTATCTAAAAATATTACTATTACTACAGAAAAATTTATTATTTTTTGCTGTCAAATTTGATAATTTTAAAAACATTTTAAAATAAAAACTGCAATAAATTTTAATAGCATTTGTAACAATGGTAGGTTCGTTTATTATTATTTTTTACTAATACTATGTTTTTCGTACTTAAATAACAATGAAAGGCAATTATAATTATTATTCATTTGACTCAAATATTGATTGCAAATATTCCATATTTTGTTCTGTGCTATCTCTGTTCTTTAGTAGTTTTTTGGCTTCTTCATCTAAATCCCGATGTTCCACTTTCCATTGATTTCGAATACTGGAGATAAACGGATCTGACGTTGCCAATAATATATTAAATAGATCTTCATTTGTTGAATTTCGTGAAATTTTTCTAGTATTGTGGTCTCTATAAAATCTGTAATCCTTGTTCCTTTTTTCCTAAGCCTCCTCTGATAGATCTCCAAGTAGCACCAAATGATATTTAATCACATCTTCTCCATGATAAAGGATTTTGTGAACTGTTGCAGACATATTTCTCCATGGGTAGTTGGTTGTATATATTTTTGCAGTTTCCTTTGCATAATCTCCAAATTTTCTAGAGTCAATTTCTTCATTGCACGCAAGTACTTCTAGGATTATTTTAAATCTGAAAATGAGGTTTAAATCCACTCCTGTTATTTCAGATGCTGTTTCTGGATCTGAAAAGAATCTTCTTGCGGTATTGCCATCATTTGTATTGCCTGACCCTTGTTTTGGCTGATCTATAATCAATCCTAATTTGCGATATTCATCTTGAACATGTTTCTTTTTTGCACTTCTTAACTCTTTGTTGGTTTCGTTGTTTGTTATTGATCCTGAAGACCCGAAATCCAAATCATAACTGATTTTTGGTATGTGTTCCATAAGTCGTATTCTTGCATGTAGTGGTGATAATCCAAATTCATATGCATCTTTATTATCTAATGATTTTGTCGGGACCTGGTTTAATTGGGTTGATGTTGCTTGGCATATAATGCAGCTGGATGCAGCCTTCGTGTTAGTCAAAGCCTGACCTACTTTTCCATCTATCATTGTCAGCACTAATTGGTAGCTTACTTCAATTTGCTGCCCATCTAACTGTAATTGTAATGGCTGTAGTGTTGCAATTTGGGTCTTGATATCACTAACTTCTTTGCTAATTGCATCATGAGTTTCTTTTTTGAATTCAAATTTGATTGGCCTGCAGTATTTCGTAGAAGATGGTGTCTCATTTTTCCAAATATCCATTGTTTGCGTTGTACTAGTCGAAGGATCTGAATCTTCCAAAATCTTTTTCAATCGCAATGGTACAAATGATACCATGAACATATCTGAGTCCGATATATTTTCACATACAGCTTGTTTGTATTGTTTTTGTCCCGAAGAACCATCACATCCCCATTTACAAAAAAGAATTAACTTTGTGTTTCCATATTTCTTTAACTCATTTCCTGTTATTGATTGTAGCAAGCGTTCTGCTGTGTGATCAAGTAGAGATTGTAGTTGTACCTCTGCCGAAATTTGTGTGATTGTAATAGTGTCCTTTGATGGCAAACAGTCCATTTTAGCAGCGGTTATGTAATGATATGCTGGATACTTATTTGAACCTTTTTCAATCGCACGCAGTCTATATATTGCTGTTTTGTTAATTTCAAATCCAGAAATAATGGTAATGCCTCCTCATTTGTGTACTGTATTACATCACTCGGAGTTGGTATACTTTTAAGAATCCGTTTTGTTCTCACTGGACTAGCTTTAACAACTTTTTCAATGATATCCACTTTTGTTAATTGGTTCTGTGATCGTAATTGATGTAGGAAAGATTCTTTTATATTTATACAACCAATTGCATCGTTAATATCTTTAAGTTTCCGCCTCTTAGATCTATCGCTGCAGTTGCCCATTAATGATTTGCGTGGTCTTCCACCCTTATCTTGCTTTGCTGTTTCTGCAGCGACAGTAAGTTGGCCTTCTAACCAGGTTGCACTTTTTATATAAAACTTTTGTTTACTGTAGCTAACTTCTTTGTAGCGTTTTTTTAGTGCTTTTACGAAATTAAATAATTGCTCTTGCATTTCGGTGGTACACGAATTTAAGTTTAATTTTATTTTAACGTAGCTAAGAACATCTTCCTGGTTTTTGTTTCTAAAATACTCTTCGGCCAGTTCTTTATAACTGAAGCTCTCCATATTTTTCTGAATATTTTTATTTGCGTCTGTTATGTTTTATCCGTACACTTAGAGGATTAACTGAGTAATCCCTTATCGAATCCGTAGTTTTATACATTTTTAGATACATGTTATTCACACATTGATCTTTAATTTCATAGCAGGTAGTGCTTAAATTGCACAAAACTGCACATGTTATCCAGACCTTAATATCAGGTAAAACTGATTAGTATCTCGCCAATATTTGTTGTTGTTGTTGGGTTATTTTTTTTTCTTTAGTGCTTTAATGTCGCGATTATTGTTATAAAATTGTTTATGACTTTGGTTGACCGTAACATTTGATAACAGGTAAATTTAGAAAGAGATCATATGTTTACTTTAGAATTTTGTGATAATTTTATGACTTATTTTTGGCTGATCAAAGCAAAGCCATTAAACCCTTTCGCAGGTATTATATTTAATTTTTTTAGTTTTACGTAGTCTAAAGTAAAAAAACATAAACTTTTAGGCAAAAAAGTGAAAATTATATACACCATTGTATACGAGTACTTTGGAGTAATTTCATTAAAATGAAAAAAGTGTTCTACAGACGGCTCGTCGCGGGTGCAAAAGTATATATAGCGTTAAAGAGGACACTTTCACCTTTCTCCGGGTGGTATACATTTCTTGTTCCCTTTTGTTCCCTAGAAGTTCTATTCCACTAAAGTTTAAATTTGAGAAAAATATAGTAGTTTCATAAATATTCCGTAACGCCCTTAATATTAAACGCTAGATCTCTGACCACTTACAAAAACTAAAGACTATAATCCTACCAATATTATAAAAAAGACCGCAGGCCATTATCGATGATAGCTTGCGAGTAGTAACCATTTATTTTTGATAAAAAACAACAGAAAAAAACCTTTTTCTCAAATTAGAAAAAACCGTTGAGTTTGACAGCATGCCACGCTCACAATTATCAATAGTTTAACCTAATTTTTTGGCTACCTTAATCTGGATATATTAGCTGCAAAAGGGCGTAAAAATTTTAAAAATCGGTGACAAAAAAAAATTTGAGTTTTGGCCAATGAAAAACGATTTTCAGCCACAGTGCGGCGACCGCAGCTGTGACAAACAAAAAATTCTTTAATATTTTAAGCAACGTTTAAGTCCATATGAAATCAAGATTTATTTTTATTATTTTAAGAAACATAAATAATTCTTGCAAAAAAGAGGGATGAACAAACAGATAGGCGGACATTAACTCCGAAACACAAAATTAAAAAAACAAGACAAATCTGCAATTAAGTCCTTCAAAATAAAGCAACAATTTTTTAAATCGTTTCCTAAATGAGAACATTGAGGGATCAAACATTAAAACAATTAAAAAATAACAATCGAATTGATAACCTTCTACTTTTTTGAAGTCGTTTAAAAAGCCAGCGGTTTGGTTTCTCTATTGAAAAAATCATCAATTTGTTACTTTTGTGTTTAAAACATACTTTTAACTATTAAATATATTTCGTTAAAATGGTCTTGTTTTATAAGTTATAAATAAAAAATAAACTGTCATATTTTTATGCCATTTCGTAATTACACAAGGACCTTTTTGTGTGAGTGTGCTTTTTTCATGTTGACTTTTATATTTCTTGAGTGATAAAATTTTAATTATTTTTTTGTTTTGCTACATTCTGAACTACACTTTTCTACACTTGTTATAGTAATTAACATAGAGCATAACATAATTACTATGGAGTAAAGCGGATACGGAAACAAGGCGTTGCCACACATAAGCAATTGAGAAGAAAACAATTGCAATTAAGATGTGATTAGATAAAACAGAATAAAGCAATTTAAGGAAAAAAGGAAAAAGAAATAATTGCAACACACTTACACATCGTCGTAAAAAAAGTAAAAATCGACATCTTGATTGATTGAGATGCGCCATATCAAAATACATGTTCCTGAAAAATTTTACATTATTTTAAAATTTTGCTAGTTTCTTAAAAAGAAATAAAATTAAACTGAAAAAAATGTTGGTTAGTTTTTACTTCTGTAAAATTTATTCAATGTAACTTAGGGTTTTTGAATTCATATGACGATATACCACATCTATATATTTTCCTTAGAAATTTTGCTTTGGAAAATGTTGAAAATTCGGGAAAACTTTCTAAAGTTATTGTGAAGCCCTAAATAACGAGTGTATACTCGTAGAATGTCAAAAACTCTCAAATCACAAAAATTTGCAAACGAAAAGAGCTTAAACACACAATTCTCGAGTACTATAAAAACTCGCAAACATAAACTTGTTGGCGTCAGAAAAATAGCTAAACGGTTTGGTTGTTTAGTTTTGATTCGATTATAGAAATACAACCTTAAAATGCACATATGTATATCAATATTTTCGAATTCGTTACCTTAATAAGAAAGGCCTTAACTAACTTTTTTTCAAAATTGAGTTTTTTTTTTGCATATTTCAATAAATTCAAAAACCTGTTATCGAAACCACTCGATTTACAAACAAATACTTAGGGTCTTTTTGTATTAAGGTAACGATATGCATTTAGTACAATCAATACAATCAACATTGTAAAAAATTGCTTTTGTTTTTATATATAATTCCCGAGCAAAAATTTTACTTTAATTCTCAAAAAACAGGCAGTTGTTTTAAAATTTTAATAACTTTTATTTATGAAAGAGCTTGTATTAAAAATTTTAATTTAATTTCCATTTAAAATTTTATATTATTAGAAAAAATCTAGGCTAAGGTTGTCTGTATATACTCGATAAAAATTTTTTTTTATATTTATTAAAAATTTACAGTTCCCTTTAATTTTCTGTAAAAAAACGCACTCAAATAGCACATGAAAATTTTACATTTAGGGTTAAAAAGTAATAACTATTCTTTGTAAAATTCCTGTCATAGATACCAAAGCTCAAAGTTTGTTTTAAAAGGGAAGTAAATTTCTTTTATCTTATTTCTTTACCTTTTATTAGCAGAAAATGCATCTTTAGTTTACAACATAAAAAGTTTCAACCTACAAGTAGACCGTGTTCACTATTTACTGTTAACAATAGTTCTTTCTCATTGTTAAAAAAAAATTATCAACCAGCAAATTGACGATTTTTCTTTCCTATTTTCGTTTTTTTTTCCGCTGTTTTGGCATATATTTTGACAGGATGTCACGTTGTTAAGCGCAAGTTACAGAATAGCACAATACGAGTAGCTAGTAATAACAACAAAATAAGTTTACAATGCTAACAAGTGTTGTTATCGCTAAAAGTTACAGAATCGTCACACAGGTTAATGGGTTACAGTTACTTAGTTGCTGTGGGAATTGCGCAGCCCCAGGCCTACTAAAAAAAGAAATACTAAATTAATATTACTCATACGCATTTTAATTAAAACCTTTTTAATTTGTAATTTTCTTACATGGAAAAAATTGTTTAAGCAAAATGCAAGTCAGAAAATAAATAATTTGTGAGGATTATTTTCAGTAAGACTTATTGTCTTACAGTCCTCTACACCAAGTAGATACTTAAATTTACCATAAATTTAGTTCAAAAAAGCAAAAACGTGAGTTTCTAAAATGCTGCTGAGCGCCCGCTATCAGCCAAAGAAGTAAAAAAAAACATAAAACTAAATACTAAATACTTAGCATAAATAACTTGCTTAAGATTTTGTATTTAAACACCAAATGATTGCCCAAATGACTAAGACTCTGCTTAGGAAAATACATAAAATAGAAAATTTGCATATTAAAAATTGCAACGCCAATACCATAAACAATCAGTCAGCAACTTTATCAAACAACTTTTTATATTTACAACAATATTAACCATAATACCATCCATAGGTCGCCGCCATCAACAACAGCACTGCTACTGCCGTCATCATTATTATTATCTTTGCCAAGTTAATACATAATACAAGTTAGCTTGTTGATTGGCTTGTAGTAAAGCAAGACAAAACAAATTGACACCTTTAGCTGAAAACGCAAACAAGACAACAACACCCCGAGTGCTAAAACCACACAAAACAAATGACAATTAAATACATGGTAAATGACAACACCTTGGTTAAGAAAAAGAGTAGCAAGCAGCACACAGGCACTCCATCCAAACCCATTAATGCCGGCAACAAACTGCAAACAAAAAGTTGTTAAATTCAATTGTTTAAACAAACAAACAAATGCATGTGAATAAACGATAGCTTCTTTAAATGTGTTGAATTGCAAAAATGTAGTTGATTGTTTTGTAAAAAGGTAAATAAAATAAATTCCTTTTTGACACTTTGAATATTTAGGCAAAAACAAAACTTTAAAAAATTATTAGGGGTACAAACAAACAAATAAAAGGCCATTTGTATGGAAAATTAAATTTCGGTTTACAGCTGCCCCGTTCTAAATATTGCAGTCCGGCGAAATGGTAACTCATAAATGAGCTGAGTGTATAATTGAAATTTATACTTATACAGAGTTAGTGAGTACTGACTTATTCGTAGGACAGCGCATGTACAAAGTAAACTGCTTTAACCGCTAGATATGGTGGCGCAGTGCCTAGAATCATAATATGGTTGCGCGCCTTAAAAAAACACAACTTTTGTTTGAAATGGCCCACCCTAATAAACACACATGCTTGGCAAACTTATTAAAATTATTATTTTTTTTTTCTTGAATAATCAACTTAATAAATTTTCAAGCAATTATTTCTATTGTCACATGAGAAATAACAAATTATGTTTACAAATTATTGCCTTAATATGTCCTATAATAAAATGAAAAAGAAACATATATGAGTTTCGCATACAAAGGTGTCTTAACTTAATAAAACAATTATGGTTAAATACGAATGAAATAAAACAATAAAAATTATTATTTATGCACATGAATAATAATAAAAAATATAAACATGTACTCAAGTCGTATTGTAATTTGAGTTTCAAATAGAAAAATTAAATTAAATTAAAAATTCAAATTTGTTGACTGCATTTGAAGGGAGGAGTTTTTCGTAGTTGTTCGTTATTTCAGCTTTAAATGTTTTTTTAATCTATTTTGCTGAGGAAAATCATAAATCTTAAGCGCCATTGTTGGTTATTTTGCTGGTACAATTCTTTTGTTCAATTAATCAACATCCATACATATCGGATTGTAGGGGTTTTTCAGATTTTAATTATTTGTTTGCATTTTATTTATTTTTTTTTTTAATTTTAATCTTAAGAAGTTGTACCATTTTAAATTCGTATGTAGGCGAATGATTAATATTAATTAGCATTTGTATTTTTTTTGCCTTCTGAAGAATATGGAAACAGTTAATTAGAGGTTTCTGATTTCAAAGTTAGAAACTGAAAGCGAAGAGTGGTGTAAATGTTTTTTTTTATTATACATACATATTCTATAAATTTAAATAATATGAATGTACATGAATGTACATTTATTTATTTTACTTCAAGTATGTATTAATATTATTTTTGAAAATACAGTAGGATGTGATTTAATTCGATATTTTTTGTAACCATTCCTTAATTAACATCACAATTTACTAATGGTTTTGTATGACGTAATTAAACAGTTTTTTATATCATTACGGAACTTGCAAGCGGGCCTATCAAAAATCCTATTTTTATTGATTCCGGTCTTTTGAGTACAAATATATTTCCATGCCAGCTTCCAGGCTCTTCCGGCCATAAATAAGAATTTTATTGATATAATTAAAAATGATCTGCCTACAAGAGAAATTACGCCGCTATATAGATTTTGATATGAGAAAAGCATTTTTTCACATCGTGATTTTTTAAAATAATTATCGTACACTGAATTTTTATTGGAAAACTAAGAGATTATGTTAAGTTCACTTTATTTAACATTTAAAAATATACTTTTATTTAGTTCACCCGGCACAAACATTGCATTGGTACTTTTATCAAATCATCCGTAGACCTTGAACTATATTCTTGAAAAGTTTCAAGCCTCTCCACTTATAAAGGATTATCCATTTCGTGGTTTCAAAACCGCCGGTCTATCAAGGCTATCAGCTGTTAACTATCTGTGATCTGAAGTGTCATTTATTTAGTGACAGGTTTGTCGTTTACGAATATAGATTGTTTAACAACCAAAGAACGTGTAAAAATAGTTAAAACTTACTACAAATATAGTGGCCACTTTTCGAGCATTGATGATTGAGTGCCAGAGCAGCACCGTTTCAATGCTGATTTTTCGAACAAAATTTTCTGTAGCGATAATAAAAAATAAAACTAAGGGACGATAATTACTAACGAACGATATATCGGTTTTAGCCCGTTTTTGCTGTAATTTATAAAATACTTCTTGTGCACAAAATATTGAAACGTCAAAAATCTAACCTAATGCAGGAGCATTTGAAAGCCAACATCATTCATGTTATCGACGAGATACCGCATGAAATGTACAAAAACGTGGTCGAAAACTACCTCAAAGGCATCGACTGCTTCAGCCAATCTAGAGACGTTCATTTAAAGGACTTTGTATTTCGTACATAATATGTAGCAACTCCAAGCATTATAATGAAATAAAACTTTCATCGAAATCTTAGCTTAATGTGTGTTTTATTAACTTTACTTTTGAAACCGAAAAATGGAAAATTTTTTACAACTTGTAAAAATAAAAAAATTCAAAAATTACATAAGCATGAAGCTTTGACTTATTAAAAAAACACAAGGACCAAATTAATTGGATATTTTTCCTCAAGAATATCGCTGAAAGTCTGCTGATGATGATTTGAAATAGACTTGCTCACTCCACAACATAGAAAAACTTTTTGATTGCAATAAAAAATAGATCATTTGAAATGAATTCTAGGAAATTATGAACTCATCTTTATCATAGTAGACCAGAAGCTAGATCTAATCATAAGTATGGATAACATGATTGCTATAAAAATGAAAATGGAAAATATAATAAAGGATTTATTGTAAAATTGTCCGCGCTGGCGAGGAAATAATGAAACGCCATGTTAACTGTTGGAGCGCATTATGACTAATAGATCTCTTAATAAAAACAAGTTGCTTGTTGTAATTCCTTTTAAAGTTATTTCCAATTTGTTGTACATATTAAAACACATTTCATTTTGTTTTTATTAGTTTATCAGAATTTTGCTTAATTTATAACTTCCTTTGATATAAAAGTAAATCATGCTTTGAACTTAAAGATATCCAATAAATTACTAATTTGTCATTTATTTAAGAGGCCAAAATATTCATTTTAAATTTCGTATGAAATATTTGATATAAATATGTACATACATATAAAGCCATCTATCTATATGTTACTAAAAGCATAAAATAATTCTTTGAAATCAATGGTGGCAAACAAAAATAAGTTGATTCCTTCTTTATGTTCCCATTTGAGAAAAAAAACCAAAAAGTTAAGAGTAAAAAAAAATCATGTTCAAAAAACACAAATATTATTTGTCAATAAACGAGTATAATATCAATTTATTCAAAACATGAAAACAAAAAGACGGTACCATTTCATGCCAAAAATGCCACACACAGACAGACAGACAGACAGACTTTGAAGCATAATAAAAAGGCTCAAAAAGTTCACTGCGCTGATATTATATAATGAATTAAAAGAATATTTATTCCACACAGATAATATTTTCTTGTATACATCCTTAATAGAAAGCATGTTGAGAATTAAAAGAAGACGACAAACATTAAAAAGGCGCCACCATGGCATAAAGATATACTGAAGTCGCACATTCAACATTGATTTAAAACTTATGAATGAATGAATCAAAGATTTTTCTTCTAAGCGAATGTGATATTTTGGGTCAATTTTATTTATAATTTGCAAACAAATTAGTTCCAAGCATTCTTTGAGCACCATTCATTCTGTTTTATATTTAGTATTGTTGTTCTTTTTATAAGTCCGAATTAAATATATGCATGCCTTTTATTCGTTTGTTAATGAAACATTATTAAACATTCATGTTTACTTTATTATTTCCCAGAATTCAAACGGAAATAACATAATTTCATAATGGTTTCCTACAAAACTTGCCTGCCTGTTTAACTTTAAATTTGCTAACTGAACTATTTGTGGTGTTCTTCATAAAACTCTGTATAATGCCACATATTACATGCAGTTAAGTTAAATAAGACAAATATCGTGTCACTATAAAATTACTTTTTGTTAGTGCGCAGCTCTTAAAGCAACATTTCGAGAAAATGTCTAAAGCTAAAAACGTGACAAAATGTGTTTTTGTGCAAGTAGTTCTAATGACAGGATTTTATGGCATTTTTTCTCCGAGTGCTGAAAATTATGTACAAACTTTTGCAAAATGTAAAATTTTATTACACAAAATGTGCAAAAGTTTGCAAAGTTGTTCTTATGGCAGCTTTGCAATGTAATTTAATACTAAAAGGAATGACTGGAAATTAAATAAGAATAATAAAATACACTTGTGACCAAAACTAAAGCAGCTGGCCTCACATAGCGATAATTGATCAATAAAATGATGCTTAAAACTAGAGATGGTATCGTGAGTAAATTTTCACTCACGTTTAGGATGGCTAAATGGGTCTGGTTTTCGCAAATCCAACCGTAAATAAATCACCAAATTTATAAAGTAAAATATTTTTGTTTTTTACGGAAAACAAAAAATTTATATTTAATATAAATAAATATAAAAGCTCAAGAGATAAACAAATAACGCAATCATCTTTGGATGAATTGAAACACTATATAACTAATAAAATGTGCGAAATTGAATGCTTGGTACCAGCGGACACTTCTCGCTCGTTCTCTGTTACTTCTTTTTTGTCATTAGAGAGTAAAATAACCTTAAAAATGGCGTGTGAAACATTAATATTGATACAGTATAAAGGAAGATATTTCATACAGAAAATAGGAAGACAGAGAGATGGACAGGTGGGGTTCGAATCAAAAACAAAAAGTGACTAAAATCTGAAAGTATATCTTTTGAAATAAAAAACTGGAGGCTGCCTTAGTGTGGTAACCTAAAATTTAACAAGGAAGGAGGAACCCTGTAAGCTCAGGGTTTTAGACTCGATTCACGTCATAATGGAATATATTCTCATAATATGCAAATATTATGCTGGAAGTCTTGTCATGAGTGTCACATTGGAAACAAATTGTTCGTCGTGATTTCACAAGAAATACTTCTGTTGCATTTTACGAGGGTTGCCCAAAAAGAAAATTGATTTCTGAAAATTGTTTGGGTGGTTGAAATATAGCTGAATAATAATAATATTTTGTAAACATTGTAAAGGGCCAAGTCTTTTCCTAACAAAACATTGGCCAATAATTTAATTAAATAGTGTCAAAGTTTCGCACTAGTCACACTTTACCTGCAAGAAAAAATTGCTACTGAAAAGAGTACATTATCACGTTTGTTGCTATTTCGAATAAAAAATTCGTTAATTTTTTTCAAGTTTAAGACTTATTTTTAGTGGTCCCACAAGTGCTCTTCTACTCAAAATAAGACAACTCAATTGAAACGTCCTTGCATAACTAACATCGTTTTCTTTTATTTGTTTGGCCTGGTACTTTTTTACTAAGCCACTTCTATCAAGTAAAACGCAATGTTAAATTTTCAAATAGTACTTGTCGTTCGTTGGCTTAACATAAAAAAGGCGTATCTCGAGTTTTTACGACACCGCATTTTTGAACTTTTGTGATACTATACTTTTAAATACACCGGAATATATTAAAAACGCGGTTTCGTTTTCGAAAAAAAATCCAGATACTACTCTTCTATATTGAGCCAACGATACGTATTTTGAAAATTTAACATTATGTTCTACACTTGATAGAGGTACATTTCTATATTAAGCCACCGTTATACAACATAACTAGAACAGTAAAACCCCTTAAGAACAGTTATTGTATAAAGTTTCAAGATCTTTCCTAGTTTTATTTTAATTGCATTTTAAACTTTAAGTTTTATTATTCTTATACACACACTATTCTCATTTATAAAGTGTCTACGATATAAAGGTGTAGCAAATTTGGGACTGAAATTCTTTCAAAAGTTGCATGCCCATTTTTATTTATTTTCTGTTGTTATTCTAGGTTAATTGAGTTCATACTGTTTGCACATTCTCAAGAAGTTTTGAGTTATTATTTCTGGCGACCTTAAACTTTTGTTACGGCAACAATGAAAACAATACTTGCAACAATAACCACTGCCAGCTCAGTGCCACGAATATAAATTATTATTTTTTTAGCCCACAAAAATATACATACATACATTGTTATTTAAAAGAACAAATTATACAAGAGTTTAAGTGCGAGTATGTATGTACTGTATGTAAGTACAATAATAATATTGTACTACAAATGATATATTTCACACTATACTCAGAAGAAAAGCAGCTGAAACCAAAACTGCAAGTAGCTAAAAATAAATAGTAGCGGTATTCCGTGAAATCTGCAAAAATATGATATAAAAATCTCGGAAAATATTTACTCAATTCATCTAAGTTATAAACAATTTTCTCTATTTCTTATTATTGTAGTTTTTGCTCACAACTTTTCAGTAAACCCGAATACCCTTAATAATTTTTGAACTACAAACACAAAAAAAGTTGAGCTAAGGCATTTGCTACACTTGCTACCTTTTTTCTTAATTTTGATTTTTTTTCGCCACTTAAAAACACACCAGCATGCTTTTTCCTCTTTTCATTCATTTAACATTCACGCATGCATGGTGGTGATGCCTCTTTTTTCTTAAGCTTCATAGTGTGTGCATAAATAAGTACATCTTAGAAGAAAATGTAAATGAATTTTTTTTTTAATTTTCCTACAAGAACTTTTCATACGCTTTGAAAGTCTTTCTATCTTCAGTCAAAGTAAATAAATTTTTACGCAAACTAAATATTTTTCTAATCCAAATTATAATTTTGCATGAAGATGCATGAAGTCACTCATGGTTGTTTGAAACGAATACGAATATGTAATAAAAATACATGAACATATGTATTTGAAATTTTCTTTAATAAGGTATTTTAAGTAAAAGTCACGCAAATGTCAGTTCAGATTAAAGTGGAACTTAGATTTTCTAATATTCAGCTTTTCCGGTTTAGGGGATTTGTCTCCAAATCGTGGATTCATTTTGTGTTGGGGACATGGACATTTTTTGGAGGTAAAATATTTCTACTAAAGTTTATTTTTCATTAACTTTCTTTTTTCATACCGGGGTCTTTTTATATAAACATATAATTTTAATTCAGAGATAATTGTAGCAAATTACAATTGAACAATTTTAAAATGGAAATGTAAAAACTATTTTTATATTAATTTGTTATTACAGAGAAAAGCATTATTTAAGGAATGTGAAATCTAAAATTGGGACAAGGCTTGAAAAGAACTGAGAACCCTTATTAACATTAAAGAATTGTAGAGAGAAAGTTCACGTGCTAATAATGAGAATAAATTTAAAAATATATATTTTGAGTGCATTTAAAAGTTTAATGTGTTGAAAATTATTGTTATTTGATGAAGGATTAGATTACCTACAGTTTCATTAAACTGCAAAGAAGTTAAATTTTTCGCTAGACAGACAGCTTTATGTCTTTGATAATTTTGACATATTTGTCTGTTTTTAACATGTCACTCAAGTAAAAGAGAAACTAAAGTGTAGTTTCCATAACCCAGATGGTTGGCTTGAGTAAAAAAATTTATATGGTAATCACTAAAAAATAACTGAGTGAATTTCATATAAATTTTATGTTCAAGTAAAAGTAGAAAGAGAAAAGTAAAAGTTCAACAAAAATGATTTCTTTTAAAAACTTAATCCGACTAGACAAATTCTAGAGATTGAAAAATAAAAATTTATAAGTTAAAATATTTTTTTTAATGCTTACAGATTTTAGAATGTTAAAGCTTTACTGTCTGTTTTTATAAAATAAAAACATAATTGTGAGTGAGAATTAATATTGAAAATAATAATAAAATACGAAAAATTGTTTTTGTTTTCAATATAAATTCTCACTCACAATTTTGTTTTCATTTTATAAAAAGAGGCAGTTAAAATCAATCAGCTTTAAAAAAATTAAGAAAAGTTACAAGCATGTTAATTTGGGTATTCAGTTAAACGGAGTTCTGCTTTAACCAGTTAATCATTCGAATAATTAATAAAAATTTTCAACAAATTCATTTCAATAAATAAAAATATATAAATTATTTATTACTTTCAGCCATCCTTAAAACTTCCTGCAAAGCGAACCTGCCAGCCATAAAAAATAATAATATTAATTAAACATTAAAAATATATTTGGCGAAGCAATTTTAAGCTCTTAAGTAAGCTTTTTTTTAATTATTCGACGACTTTTATAAAGTTTGCAACGATTAGATTTTGTGTTCAAAAAAGATTTTTTTAATATTCTCAAAATCTACCGAAGGCTCAGTCTTTAGAATGCGCCATGATTTGCTCCGATCTGTTAAACCATTCTTATGTTATGAGATGTTTATATACCTACTGCCAGGCCCATTATGTCGATCGAATTCTTTCTTTCGTACAATTACATTTAAAACAAAAACAAATTCTAAATGTAATTGTACGAAAGACGAATACTTGTGACAAAGTGGGCTTGGCAGTTAGACACAGATACGCACACATAAATACATCCATACGGCTATCATCGCGAAATAAGTCAGAATCGACTTTCCAGTATCTCAAAACGTGGAAATCTGATGAAAACGCGATTTTCGAAAATTGAAGGTAAAATCAGCAACTAACCGGAAAATTAAAAAAAAGTAACATAACAAACATAACAACTCTGAAATTAATCAGCCAGTAAAATAATTCACATATATGTACATATGTAAAGTAATCTTTTAGAAGAATAATTTAGTTCAAATGTTTAGGTTTCAAACGCGAATTTTTATTTTTTTATTTTCCAGGAAACTTGACTAAGAAAAATCCTTTTACTTAGCGAAGATGTTGGAGAAATCGATAGTAGTCAATAATAGGGTATATCCCGAAATTCTCAGTCCTTTTTCTGGTTTGCTTTAAACACATAAAACCATCCATTATGCCATTTGAGTCCAGTTTGGAATTTTTCAAGTTCTTTACACTTCTAATAGTTTTGGTTAATTTTCCTGGGTTAAATTAAACACATTGCTATTCAACTTAGTACTCGATGCTATCATGGCAAGGGTTACGTCAACACCTAGAGGCATCACATGGCGACTAAACGGACGCCTTGAGGATTTGGACTACGCAGACGACATCTGCTTGCTGTCACATAGATTTAAGGACATGCAGTCAAAACCTGAGAACATCCAAGCCGAAGCAGCAACTTGTGATCTCAGAATAAACATCCCTAAGACCAAGACTATGAGATTCAACACAGCAAATACGAGTCGATTCACACTACAACAACAACAGATCCAAGACGCCCAATCTTTCTGCTACCTGGGCAGCATGATAACAACAAACGGGGGCTCGAGAGAGGATGTAGTTAACCGCATAACCAAGGCCAAACGAGCTTATGGACAACTCGTTCAAGTTTGGAAATCGCTCCATATCTCTAAGCGCACTTTATGGCTGCGAGTTTTGGAACTGAAATGTAGGTGATGTTAGGGTTGTGCAAGTATTCTCCAACCGCTGTCTACGTCGCATACTGAGAATTTTCTGGCCAAATACCATCTCAAATGAACGCTTGTGGACCGAGTGCGGTCAAGCACCTGTTGAGCTGGAAATCAGAAAGCGGAAATGGCGATGGATTGGATATGCTCTACGAAGACCTCAAGATGACGCCACCAGAAACGCAAACGACTGGAAGCCCCAGGGCAGGGAGAGGTCGACCAAGTCGCACCTAGCGTCGACAACTAGAAATTTAGGCAGCGAAAGCCAATAGAACATGGAACGAGCTGAAGGTAGCAGCAGACAGAATAGAATGGAACGCATTCGTTGAGGCCCTATGCTCCTCCTTATAGGAACAAGAGGAATTTTTATATATATATATATATATATAAATTAAACACATACACAAAATTAATCCATTTAATCGTTAAAGCCAAAATCGAAAAAGCCAATTTTGAAATAATCGAACAGCTAATGGGGTAGTAATTAAGCGATTAACCGATTCTCGCTACTGAACAGTAGCTTCCGAATATTTCCTCAGTTTTCGTGCACTCAATACAGAGAAGTAGTTACACTTTATACTTTAGTTTTTGCAACTAAATCGAATTAAAAAACAGTCAACATAGAAGTCTTTGCCTATAAACACATCTGCTAACCGCTGTCCGGACTTCCAATTTTTGTTGCAGCAATTTAAGAGTTTATTGGTGAGTTTGGTGAGAAGATTGGGGAGGGGTACAGAGTTTCATATGCTCTGGAGTTCTCTTTTTCTTTGAAATTCCCACTTGTCAATTTGAAGTTGGCTGTATTTAAAGTTATATTTTATTTTATTTCTTCAGTTGCATGAAATGTAACAAACTTTTGTATGAAATGAAATTTTACTTTTAGAAACGTCAAAAAAGAATAGAAAAGAAGGTATGAGAAAAACAAAAATTGCAAACGTAGAATTTCATAATGTGGACGGACACTAATGCAATTTCAAAGTAGACTTGCATTCATGGTCAGGACTGCAAATTCACTTGCGATCCCATCTCTATTTTAAAACACTTATGAAAATTATTATATTTTAAAGCTTAAATGATTTTTAAGAAAACTTTTAAGGGTTGAAAATCCTTGAAATATCAAATTTAAACAAATTATTTAATTAAAATTTAAATTTTTACCAATATTGACTGACAGCCATCCAATGTTTTTCGTTGAATACTAAATATTATACTTTCAAATATATAAAAAAAACCTGAATGTATGATGACAATTTAACGAGTACATACCTGCAAAGAAACAAAAAAGAAAACAGATTAGTCTTGGAAAACATGCATATGTTCCAAATAAAGAGAGAGAGAAAGATAAATAATTTTTTAATGCAATGTGACATGATCTTTAAGAACTTTCTAAGCTTTTAATGGTGTAAAATAGGCATTTAAAAACCACATACTCAATATTTAACTAACAACATCAAGAGACATTTGTCTTAATTTAGGAAAAAAAAAACATAAATGGAAATAGTTTCCAAAAACAGCAAAACTAAGTACTTACAAACATGCATTTGTAGCCGAGACATTCGCAACACTTTTTAACACTTATATTTAACGACTCAATTAGTAACAGACAACATTAGCGTTTTAATAAAAACACACTTAAAATATCTACGCAAAGCTAGAGAGCATGAAAAAAGCGAAAGATTCAGAAAATGCCGCCGGCAATTCAAACTTGTTATTTTAACTACAATTTTGTATTTGGTTCAATTATGTTCGGTACTCGTATACCGCACACGCATTTAATATGCTTATTTTGAAATTTTGTTAAAAGCTGTTGTTGCATCCACAATTATTTGTATCTTCAAGAATTAATATTTACTATATTTATGACTAAATGTGTGGCAGAATCAAGTTAAAACTAAATTATGCATAGAAGAAATTGAAAATAACCGCTCTCTTTTGTTTAAGCTTTAAATTTTCTTCAACCAAACAAAAACAGACATTTTAATGCTGCCAGCATTGAAGCAATAAAATTAAATAGTTTAACATGAATATGAAATATGAAAGTAGACAATTGTAAGTGTTTTAGAAGTCAATAGTATGAAGATAGCAATTGCACTTTGCAATAATTTATGGAAAGCTATTAGTCAAGGTGTGATTATGAAATGTAATATCTTTAAAAGCAGAAATAGTAGAAAATGTCAACAAAGGTGTTGCTATTACAAATGAACTAGAGCTTCAACAGAGGCACTTGATAATTTTTTTAAAGATTTAAAAGGTAACATTTAAAAAAATTACTTTTTCAAAGAGGTAACTTTTGAAGAAAATAATTTTGCAAGAATATACTTGTTCAAGAAAACACCTACCTTTTCAAGGAAATACCATTTCAAGAAAGTACCAATTTACCAAAATAATTTGTACTTTCAAGGTACATATATGTAAGTCCTTTAGAAAGTACCTTTTTCAAAAAATACCTTCACAAGGGAGTACATTTTCGATCGATAAAAAATGATATTTATGAAGTTGGAAATGTAATTTGTTTTTTTCACGTGAAGCAGTTCCGTAAACAAAAAAAAATAAAAAAACACGATCAAAATAGTAAACAAGCACAACAACAATACAAAATTGGCGATCGGAATTTTAGGGAAAGGAAACACATTTCACGTAAACTTTTATTCCCAATGAGACTGATTATGTTTTCTATGTAAAGTTTGTGTGTTAAATTTTGTTTTATTCGAAATAAGAGAAATGCAAAACAAACTTTCTTGCTACCAAATTCACATGTTGCATTCTCGTACATATACACTAGAGCGAGTCACGAAAAACGGGCTCAAATCACAGATTGGTTTGTTTTATGATTATTCCCAAAACATTTTAGGAGTCTAGCGATCACTATAATATGACATGCTAAGCTGTAAAAGTTATGCTGGAGAATGATAATTTGAGAAACAGCTAAAAACAAATCGCTGGGAATAAGGCTTTTCTAAAGACAGGCTGAAAAGAAAATCTTTACTCAGCTAACACACTATTTGACATACCCAAAGGAAAAATTTAGTCATTTTGTTTATTCCCCTGGTACTCATTGATAAAAAAAACGTAAGCCCGTTTGAAATTAAAAACAAAGTATCAAAAAGTTATACGGGGAATGTGTCAACAAAATAAAAATTATTATTATTTTAACAGTGGAACGGGGAAAACACTGTGCCGCAGAAAAGAGAAATTTAATTCGAAATAAAGGAGACTTATCAGGAAACTTAAGAAATATTTTTTACTCAGCTCAAATGATTCAATGCATACTACAGCTTACATAGTACAGCATTTATTAACATTAGTTTAGTAATAATTATTAGTTTGACAAAAAAAAAATAAATGAAGCAATATTTCTTTTTTAATTTTACTACTATTTTTTAGAACACAACTGTATATATAATATACTTTTCGTGCTTTACGTTTTGAATTTAAGACCATCTATCGATAGATCGAAAAATTGCCTTAAAATAAATGAATTGCATAAATTTAAAACTTAATTTTTAAATTTAGGAAAATCTACTGAGAACTTCAAAGTTGTTATTGATACTAAAATTTTTTTATTCGGTTATTTTATGCGGTTATAGCAAGAATTTTACAAAAAAAAGTTTGTTAAAAAATGTTATATTGTAATACGTGTTTTTATTTTTATTTTTAAACAAATCGTGTTAAGCTATCTTTCATAGTCTTTAAAATGTATGTCAGCACAATATTATGCATAATTAAATTTCTTGTTAAACACAAACAAAACAGTACCGACAAATAACACAAGAAATGCTCGTAGGTGTAAAATTGTAATTAAACTGTTGGAAATCAACTTGAAATGTCAAAATGCCAAGCAACAATAATATTCAAACAAAAGTAAGCTAAAAATCATAATTAAGGATGCCAAAAGGTACAGATAGCACATTTTTCGCAACAAGCAAGCGATTGACAGTGCTGATACACATTTCTGCAACTACAATTACAATTTAATTTACTGTTGCAATAGTATCTGCAATGAGTCCAGCCTATTTTCATTTTGCCGTTGTAACACAAAAGCAAGTAAATATTTAACAAACAAGAATTAAGCGAAAAGGAGCCACTACGCTTTCTGAATCAAATATGCATATAATAGAAATTTTTCATGTACGCCGACCATTGTTTGAAATTCTGTTTATTAATTAATTGATTTTTATAAGTATATTTAATACCGATTGAAATGAGCCCTTGTTCGTAAAAATTCATTAGGAATTGTGAAAGATTATTCTTGCGAAAATCGGCTCCAAAACAAATCCAGAATGAAAAACGGGGAAACATGTTCTTCTGAATAACAAAGCGATTCTTTAAAATAGCTTAGAATAAGAGCAAAGCTGATGTGTAGACGACGGACATCGCATCGAATCATAGCCTTTCAAATAAAAAAAATCGAATCGGTTAGAAATGGCGGACTTCTAATGTAATGACTTCTAACTTGCTCTTTTCTTGTAAAGTCGATTAAAAATTAAAAAGGAGTAACGAAAGTTACTATAAATGTTTAATACAGAAAATACTAAAATTCGGGATTTGTTATTATTCAAAAACATTTTCTAATTTAGATTTGAATTTAAATAACTAAATACCCATGAAGCCGAAACATTATCTTGTCTGTGAGTCGATAATAAATTAAATCAAAGAGAAGATCAGAAATTATTCAAGATTCAAGATATTTTCATTTTTTCCTAAATTTATTTCCAATATATGTTCGCAGGTTGTTGATTATTTTTGGTAGTTTTACTTTAAGTTTAGGGTTTCCGTAGATATTCTTAAACTTTTCTGTTTTGTAACGTCCTTCTGCACGAAGTCTGGTGTTATAAATATAATTAATCCTGATATCTGTCATTATCAAAATTATTTATTAGAGTAATTCTGTATATGCTTTCTGGTACAATAATACCAGGTAATGCTAATAGCACAGCTGAATTAGTAAATTTGCGAATGTGTGCGTCACACAGACAACATGTTTTGACAGAAACGTTGTATGTTTCTACCAACAATATGCGAGTTTCAGTAAATTTGAGAGAGGTTATGAATGTGTTCGGGACACAGACAACAGATTTTGACATAAACGTTGTACGTTTCTACCAACAAAATGCGTGTTTTTTGGTGTTGTAATTTGTTGTAGAATCGCTATTACCTGTGATAATTGTACCATGCTTTCTACTTTTAGTACTCCAAGTTGGGTTGGTATGTTGTTAATATAACAGATGAGTTTCATTCTCATAAGACATACTAGTCGTCTTATGTTGCTGTAATTGGGTTCCATATTTGACGCGTTTGTTAAGGATGTATAGTTTGATTCCTCGTTTAGATTGCTATTTCGGTTGCTACCGCGATTGACTATGTTGATACTGTTGTTGCATGTTCTTGATTTGTTCGAATCTGTATAATTGTTAAAGTTTGAGATTATCTTGTTTACAACAGCGTTAGAGTTTTTAGCGTTCTACAGGTTTCTCCATAATATTTTTAGAACCTTGTTATGAGTATTCTGCAGCACTCTGCCAAATGTCGAGCTTCCCCATGCGGCAACTCTATGACTCAAACAAATTCCGCAAAGTGAAAAGTATGGCTGCCTCAATATAATATATATTTTGCAGAATTTCTTAGGTGATAATGCATTATTGATGATTTTCACAACTGCTTTTGGATTTCTTCGATATGAAAACGCCAAGTGAAGTTGAAGTCAACATGTACACCGATGTATTTTTGTATGCATTAACCATTTCTATTGTTGTATTGCAAGTGCATGAATTTGCATTAGTTTGATTGTACATGCACTCAGTGTTGTGGAATTTGATTTTAATTGGATCGTATCTTATGTGACGTGATTTAATGTGCATGATTTTAGTTTTGCTAGGATTGACTATTATTCCATTTGGAAGCTATATTTAGCACAGCGTTCGTTAGCGTGCTGCTCAGATCATTCGCATACAACAAATAAAGGATAGGGCCTACTTCAGAGCCCTACAAAACAGCAACATGCGTTTAGGAAACCAACTAAAAGCCGTTTTCTTTTCTAGAAAAAAGTGCAACACTTTTTGGCCTTTTTTTCAAATTTGCAATATCATGATTTTTTGAAATAGTGAGTTTATTAGATAGCTAAATTTTTGTCTTAAGAAAACATTGAATTGCAATTATTTTGATAAAAAGAAAAAGAAATGTACATTTTTTTGAAAAAAAAACGGCATAAGCGTCGAATTTTACAAAACAAGGCACGTAATATTTAAAGCAACCAAAAAAAACTCTGCTGGCAGAATGTGGTAAGTGATGAGTGAAAATTGTGAGGCCCATAGACAAGAACTTACCACCTCCGCTTCCGTATAACGACTTAAACATGTCAATATTTAGAAGTCACTGAATATACAAAACACAATAACACAACTAAATTGAACTTGTGCTTGAAGTTATTGATGCCAAGACTTTTTTACTCACAGGACACAGCTGTTGTAAGGTGTGATTTTTTAAAAGCTTTCGGATTTGGTTTATATAAAAAAAAACACAAGATTTGGAGAAATGTATGAAATCTTTATTTGAGTCGATAGAACGATCTGTATAAATCAATGTTCATCGATGATTTCGTGTAAATGTTGTCCGCGGCCACTATTCAAATGATTCAACGCTGGACAGTATCTGACGAATAAATTCTTTTTCATTGGCTTCCAGTACGTCAACCGTTGCGGGCTTGTCCCTATAGACATGTGCCTTAACATAGCTCCACAAAAAATAGTCTAAAGGAGTTAAATCGCACGATCTAGGCGGCCAACTAACCGGCCCCAAACTTGAAATAAACTGTTCACCGAACTCGCCTCTCAATTGGGCCATTGTGTCGCGTGCTGTGTGGCATGTGGCAACGTCTTGCTGAAACCACATGTCATCAAAGTCCAGTTCTTTCATTTTGGGCAAAGAAGTAGTGCAGTATTAGATGTCCAATTGCTGCGAATGGCGCCGAAGCGAAGCGGTGCCTCGCCTGGCACTCTAAGTGTGCGTGTTGGTGGTTAAGTGTTCAACAATGTAAATTTGATGCGAAATTTAATCACAAAATTCCGAATAGCCGCTTCAGAAGGTTGCCCAAACTGGCCATAAAATGGAAAAACCGCACGATACACTTCCTTAACCGAGCATGAGTTTCGACAATAAAATTCAATTCTGCAAGCGTTGTTCGTTTGTAAGTCGATTGTTGGTTAAATTATAGACCAAACTGAACATGTTAAACAGTTAAATGTTACACACAAACAGCTGAGCAGCCAAAAACAGTGTTGCCCATAAGTGGCTAGAAAAATCACCCTTTATTACGCACTAAAAAGAGTTTTTCATGAACTCACACACACATTGCTTAAACTTTTGTTGAACTGCCGGAAAGCCTCTATAAAGAGGTCAAACTCAATTACTAAGTAAGTAATTGTAATAAAATTTCAATAGGACAAAAAGGATAGAGGAAAATGGCTAAGTTACGTTGAGGCCCTACGCTCCACTAGGAGTTAAAGGAAATAAGAAGACTTGTAATCAAAGTAATGCCAACGGTATGCAGTCATTATCAATTAATTCATTTTGTGGACAAACAACAACCCAGCAAACATTTATTTACTACCGACCAAATCAAATGACTTTTTCACACGTGTAAAAGCGTCTACTTAAATGTTTGTAGAGATTATGACACTGGACTTTTTGATAACGAAATGGAATTTTTGAAAAAAAAAATCAAATCAAGTACCAAATATTAGATATGAGTATGTGGTTAACTTCTTTCAAAAATATTTAAAAAAAACGGGAGTAATTTTCTTACAAATTTATGTAAATTAATAACACAAACGCTTTAGGAGCTGTTGAAATTATTTTGTATTTAATTCTAACTAACAAAGTTAATTTGAAACGTCAACATTCAACGCAAGAGTACAACACACATTCAGTGGGTGTATGATTAACAATCATCTCGGTGACAGCGGAGAATTAAAAAGTATAAAACGGAAGGCGTTCACGGTTCTACAAACATAAAATGTACATATATACATACATGCATACATACTTACATAAATATATACGTATGTACAAATATTCATGAATTATTTTTTCGTAATATTTGCAAAATTGTTAGCAAGAAAAATAGTTGCTTTTTACACAAAGTAGTATTTAACCTCGTTTTTATGAGTATTGCATCAATAAATTATCTTTAAGATATTTGTTTCCGTTTAAGTTGTTAATTTAAAACGTTTTTTAAAATAAATGATTGTTAATTTTTTGTGCATTTATTTCATTAAAACTATTATTAAATTTTTTAAATCTTGTCATTGGTTTGCATTACTTATTTATTTTATTTATTTTTTCACATGTTGTTTATGACTTGTGCAACATGGCATTACTATATTTAGAATTGTATCTTTTTATGATCTTTATAAATACTTCGCTTTTATCGAGTATTTGTCATAAACAAAAGTTTCACTCCCACACTTAAGGAAATCAACAAATCAATGAAGTTTAGCTTTTTCATGAATTGTTCATTAAAGTCTGAACAATGTATGAAATGTAATAAATAAGCTTCATGTAGAAAAATCCCAAAATATACGCGGGAAAGTTAAGAATTCTTTGTAAAAATATATCTTTAATTTAATTTTTTGCAACATCAATAGTTTAATATTGGTTCGATGCACTTCATCATTCAGCGATTTTTCAACTTGATTAAGCCATCCGCAAAAAAGAAAAAGGTTTCGAAAGGTTTCTCAAAATGAGATTCTGTTGCAGAGACAATCTCGTCATTCAATTATAATTTTTTTTCGGTTGAGCCACTTCTTTACATTTAGAGTTTGTAAAAAGTCGCTGCGAGCTAAATCTGGAGAATAAGATATATGCGGCAACAATTCGAACCACATCTTGTACATTTTTGCCATCGAAATGTGCGCACTTTTCTTGGCTAAACGGGCGGCATATATTATTTTTCTTTTTTTTTGTTTCACTGGTCCAATGATGACTATTCTAACCGTTCTATTTTTAGTTACTTATGATCTCATCTTTAGTTTCAATATGCACAAATGTATAATTACAACTAAAGGAATCTACAGTGCTGAAAGAAATAATATGGACACATAGAGTTTTCGCTAATTCTTTTGAAATTCCTTTGCCTTTACACACATAAAAATAAATGTACTTTAGCTTAAAGATAATCAATTTGATTTTTTATTGTAACATAACAAAATTATTAGTCCTCCCTCATCCGAAGAAGTTATTAATTTTTTGGAAAAAAAGTTCTGGAAAAATAGTAGTTTTCTATTTTACAAAAAAAATGTGTTTGTGCTAAATACCACCACCAAATTATATTACATATTATTAATGTTTTGGAGAAGGTCCTCTCGTATTTATAACACCTTGGCTTCACCAGTTCATTGAACTTACAAGTTCAAGGGATATATAACACATTATGTGCTGTTCATAGAATTTAAGCAATCGACTTGAGTAGAAAATATGTATGATTAACTGAGTGGTTTTCATACAAATTGTTGACTCAATTCGATTGCTTGGATTCTATGAACAGCACATAAGTTCCCTGAACTTTACTCCACATATGCGGCTTATTTTTAAATTTAAAGTATTTAATGTGACTTTTTAGATCTGCTTAGAGATGTTCTGTAGACTATTCAGATAATATCAACAGCAACATTATTCCATTTAACAAGAAAGGAAAACCGTTGAGATGAGATTTTATGCTTGGGAATGATTCTAATCACTTCGCTAGAAGCGTAAAATCATGGTTTCAAAGAAATCAAATACTCTTAACGCATTGGAACCCCATTGAACAAGCTCCAGAGAATCCCAAAGTCATATTAAATGCTTTAAATCTAAAAAAAAAACCAGATATGTAGAGCAACATTCAGGAAACTAACTGCTTGGCCCACGATGTGGAACGATATCGTTCTTTTGTGAAATTACATTTAAAATAAAAAATTCAAAAAATTTTGTTTTTGTTTTAAATGTAATTTCTAAAAAAAAACGGTATCGTTCGATATCGTGGGCCAGGCAATTAATGTTACATTTCCAATGACGTTTGCGTAAATGTTTTAAGTTCAATGAACGGGCGATGCATAGATGTCATAAATATCAGAGGACCCTTTCCCAAATATACAGGTATGCTGACGGAAGTCGATCGGTTTTGAAAGGATGTGACAATTTCCGAACGATTTCGAAATTAATTTTTGAGCAAATATAAAATTATTGAATTGAAGAAATCAGACGAGAAGCTAAAATACAAACATTATAAAAGTATTTTAACTAAAAATGTATCAAAAATAATTAAAAAATTGATTAAAATCACATTCTGAAATATCCGAAAACGAAAATAACGCGCACATCACAGATTTTTCGTTTCTAAGTCGTTTTGTTTTTAAAATTGATTTCTTTTACACACATGATTATTAAAATGTACTTTTTAGGAAGAACATAATTTTTTTGTAAAATAGAAAACGTTTCTTTTCTGTTTTCTAGGCCATAAAAAAAATAATTAATTGCCCGAATGAGTAAGAACTGATATTTCTGTTGTGTTTTTCTAATACAGTCAATTTAATTTTATTTATGCAAATGTAAGGAAACATTTAACATTCACAAATGTCAATGACGAGTAATATTAAACAAGTTTTTATACTTTTTATTAAATAAATCTAAGAAGTTTACAATGATCTAGGAGTAACGCTGCCTTGCTTACATCAATTCTATTCGGTCATATTTAATTGATTTTAATTTAAACTAAATATTTCTTTTTTATGCAATACAAACACATTAATCTTGCCAACGTAATCCCTCTAATTGGAAGTTATTTACAAAAACGTTTATGTTTCTTCAAATTATTTTCAGTCGATGAAATTTCTGTTGCCAAGATTTTATACAAAATTTCACACTTTTTTCTTTTTATTGTGGCGTTTTATGGAATTTTATTTGTTTATTTGAAAATTTATAATTAAATGTACATTGCTTCAAATTAAAAACAAGAAAATAAATTATTTCTAATGTACATGAAAGAATTACTGCTTGGAAAAATTGATTTGGTAAAAGTAAAAGTATATTTTTAAATTTTGTTATTTTGTCAGTCAGTTTCATACCTCTGCGGTATGTTGCGAATTGAAAGGTGGACACAAACAGCAATTTTAAGCACCTACTTTCATGAGGACCTTTTTTTTTTCTTTAATTTTAATTACTAAAATACGTAGGGATTTTGGCAGTTGGGATTTGTTTAACATGAGAGAAAAAACGGGCATTTAAAAAAAAACTATTTGCACAATGGTCTTAATAGACAATTGAAAAACGAACTTGATCTTGAGAAAAATTATTCAATAAACTTTTCCTATTTACAAGCTTTTCACACTCTTCTTTTTGTAACATTCTTTTAAAGTGTTTGTGATCGTTTTAATTTCTTTAAGAATGATTGATATAATTAATTATTTCTTGTTGTTTGTTTATGTTTTGAGACCTTTTATTTATCTTAATTGAAATGATCATTTTATAATTGGTAAATGAGAGTTTAATTTACGACCCATATTTCCAAGACAAACAAACGACAAGGAAATAAACAGCCTCCTACTGACATACATAATTAATTATCAATTAAATGAAGATGATTACAATTTAGTACTCCACTCTTCTTTTGAATTGGGAAAGATAAGACAAGGCGTCACAGAGATGTCTTATTGTGTAAGTACTCTGGGACTGTCTAGGCTATGAAGCTATCACTTAAATAGTAAAAGACAAAAACTTGTTGCAGAGAGAAAAAATAAATTTGAATTCCATTTCCCCTATTGTTTGTAGTTTCAATTGCTGATTGTATACATTTTTCCTGTTATAATGGTATTGATTGAACTCTAAAGGAAGTCCAAAGTTTGGTTATGATAAGTGAGAAATACTATATTTAATTTAAGCAGCATTTGCCTTACAACCAAACACACTTTGTTTTAGTTGAGAAATATTAGATTATAAATTCAAAACCAAGGTCACTTCCATTTCTACCATCATTTACAACTCAAACAGCCACCACCGGTGAACAACCAACAATCATATTGTAAGCAGCAACTGCTTGAATGAACAGCAGCACGAAAATATTAAAACATAAATATATATGTATACACACACATACATGAATCGTTTATTACAGCTGCCACTGCTACTTTTGTGCAATTTATTGCTATTTTGAACTCAATATTCAAAATAATAAAAATAATAAATAATTTTAAATTAGTCTCTGCGTCTTTCAAGACCAATATAGTCTTAACAAATTGAAACAAGCGCAATCTTGAAGTTTATTTTCACGTTTCAGAGCCATAGGAGCGACAATTTATTAGCAAATACAAAAAAGGAAACCCAAAAAAATTTAGTTTTTCTCACTTAGTAAATAATAAATATAATTATTATTAAATGTTGCGAGTGCAATACAATTGGCAATTAGTTTCTAAATTTTAGTGCCATTCTCGAACCTGTTTTAATAAAAATTTCATGATATGAAAAATACTTCTAATATTGATAAAACTTTCCTATTCTTAACCCCATTGACACAAAGCTCAGTTATGTTTATTTAATTTGAAAGTTTACTAACTTCTAGTTTGTCTAAACTTAGTTTTTAATTGGAAGTTGAAATTTTTTATTAACAATAAAAAAATTTTGGTTATGTAAATTATTATAATTCTTATTTTCTTTAAAAAATTAACATTTCTTTGAAAAAAATCTATTCAAAATATTCTTAAGACAAAAATTTTGCATCGCAAGTGATAATACAATAATTTCTAATAATTTTAAAAAATCATTAAATTGCAAATTTCCAATAAAAAAGGCAAAAATTTTTGCATTTTTTTAGAAAAGAGTGATCAACTATTGGGAATCAAACCAGGAATTTATTTATAGGAAATGCAAGAAAAAGAAAATATCATCATCCAAGGACATCTGAGCACGATTTCTGTACAAAGATGTGCATTTTCAGATGATAAATCTTAAATCACATTTTTTTTTTAGAAAATTTATGAAAAATATTTTTAAAAGTAGTGGTTTCGAGGTCGCTACACCAGCTCATCAGCTTTCTTTATTCGATTCTACCACTTTTTAGTTAACATGTATGTTTTGACAAACTGAAGGTTAGTAAACTTTTAAAAATAATATAACTGACAACTTTATAGCGCAAAGTGACTTTTAGAATACGCTAATTGTTAAAATATTATGAAATAGCAATCGGACATGAGATATATTTCAAGGAAAACTTAACCAAACTCAAGATGCACGAACAGAACATGGGGGCTATTAAGTATTTCTATTCGAAAAGAAAATCATTCGAATTTGTGTAGCTAGTTCTTTCTTTCGCATCGAAATATATAATTCCCGTTGCACAATGTTTTCGGAACACCATCAGCAGTCTTCATGTAATTTTCATTTTCATATTTTTCAGAGTGTTCTTGGTTGTACGATGTACATTTAAGCTACATATGCAAGTGCCTTTTTCTTTGTTTTTGGTTTTTACTCAAACTATGGTTCGATTCCTGCCATGACGCTGGGTATTTCCGCAGGCAAGCCAAGAAGCAATACCTACTTTGTGTTTGTGTTGCTAAAAAAATATGTTGGAATGGGCTTCACAAAGCCAGTGTTTCAACATGTATTTTTTGCATTGCAGCTCCCAAACGCTTAAGAAATTTCCTTCAAACCTCTATAAAAAGAAAACTGGTGTAATTATAACAGACTTTTCTTTTGGTGGCGGCGGGTTGATTTCAAATCGGCAACGCGGCGGGTTGATTTCAAATCGGCAACATTAAACTATCTATTTTAATAGATATGTTAGATGCACCATTTAAATATACTACAAAGGCTGCAACTTAACACAATTCACTTTATCCGAAAAATGAAAACGGAAAATGCACCCGATTACTTGATCGAACAATTAACGTATGTTGGTAGAGTTCAGCCGTACAACCTAAGGAATGCATTAGATTTTAGACTACAGAGAGCAGATACGAACGCAATGCAAAAATCGCAATTTTACAGAGGATTAAATATTTACAATAGGATGCCAAATGATGCAAAAAATGAAACAAACACAAATATTTTTAAGAAAAAAACTGTAAATTTTATAAATATGTAATGTGAAGTTTTAATAAAAGCAGCATATCGTCATATAAAATGCAAAATAACGTAACATCACTTGTCATAAGTTTAAAGGAGAAACAAAAAACTGTATAATATGGAAAGTGTTTCAGATATTGAAATCATATTTTCACGGTCTTTAGCGCTTTCTAGCGAATTTCGAGCAAAACCACAGCGTATTTTTAATGTAAATTGTTGACAACAGTAATGATGATACGTTTTTTTGGTTTAATAAAAACATTCACTTGATGATACATACGTTATTTTGAATTTGGGTCATAACTTTTTTGTTTTTGTTAACAGAAGCTTGCAATTTTGCACACATATGTAATATCATGTAGTAAATCGTAATCAATAAAAAACTCAAATTTTAATTTTTTGATAATACGTTATTTTGCATTTTAGGTGACGATATATACTATTTTTTAAATTAAAATTAAATGTAATTCAAAAAGTATTCTAAAATACTACTAATAAATACTAATAACTATAATTTTATATTGTGTTTTGTACTTTTAAACAGGGAATTTCTTTTACTAACATCAAGTCTTGTGCAAGCATGCCAAAGTTTTGTCTTTAGTTTCTCTAACTTTTCAAAACTCTCTCTAAGAGTTCAAACTCTTTATAACTTTTTTAATTTTTATTTTTTTTAGAATTTTGTCAAAAAGACTGTAGAATTTTATATGAATAATATCACAATCGAACAACGTACCAAAAGAATTCCGTGAATAAAGCTGAAGAAAAATCCAGACTTTATTCACATTTTGATAGTGAACGATGAAGCCCACTTCTTATTAATTGAATAAGAGCAGTTCATCAGCGACAATTACACCCACTTAAGTGTATTGTTTTCTGCATTTTATCGTCCCCATATCCCAAATTTTTTTGGAAAATAAACTTGGTGTTTCAATCTCTGCTAACGACGGTGCAATCGGATGATGTTAGAAAATTTCGTTAGGCCAGAACGAAAGAGTTTATGTTAACAAGCCAAGAATAACATTCAAATTGGATCATGGCGATTACACCAGAAATTTTGCGAAAAGAAATGAGCACGTGTGTGCGAAGCATAAAATGGCCACCACTTGCAGGTGTATTAAAAAATAAAATAATAATCTCCATAATAATAAACCACTGTTCACAATCAGAATTTCATCTCAAACCAAAAAATTGGCATTTTCTTTGGAAAATCAAGCGGTTTCTTCAAATTAAATCTCACATTTTTCTTGTTATTTGCTCCACTAAAACTAAAATTGTGTGAATAAAGATAATTGCCTTTTTTATTTGTTCACAAACATATCTTTTCACTTTTAAATATTTTCTTATCTTTTTTTAATTATTTCGTGTTTTGTACACTCAACTGTACAAGGATTTAAAAACTCATTTCTTATCCAATTCAAGGTGATTCACAGTTTGCATTTGTTTTCCACCAAAAGGAAAATAAAGAAAAAGAAAATAAGCATGTTAATTACGAGATGATTTACAATAATTTCTTTGGTAAATTTAAAAACAAACAATATACGAGTACATATTATTTATGTTGGTACATGTTGGTATAACCTTGAAATTGGCTTAAATATTTTAATATTGTTTTCTCCTTTAGGGGTGGGTGGTGTTTCCTTTAGAGGTACCGATTTTAATAATTGTACATATTCATATTTATTTAAAGAAATAAGAACTAAAATGATGATTTCGAAAAGTTATTAATAGTTTTCCTACAAAATTTCTCGTTACGTTCTCATAGTTTTTAATATGTGTTTTACGGTTTTATTACCTTATTTTTAAAAAAATATGTGATATATAGAATTAATAGTTATGTCACCGGTCTGATAGTTCTATAATGTTTCTAAGTTTCTTATTAACTTGTTTGAAATAAATATGTGACGTATTGAAGTAAAAGTTATGTTATCAAAACGTAAGGTCTTTTTTTTTGGAAATGTACTGTTTTTTCTTCAATGTAGATTTGGTTGACTTTGCAGGCCATCATCAAAACTTTCGGGAATTCCCCGAACACTGGGAAATTTAAATATATATCTTGATTTCCTGAGAAAAGAAAAAATACCGAAACAAACTGCAGTTATGAATGTTTTATTTTTTATTAAATAAATATGTTTGGAACGCCACCTTTGATCTATTGGATTGATGCATAAGGATATTTATAATTTAAAAACAAATATAGTATATATATGTATGTATATTGAAAACGAATAGTTTGGCTCAAGTTCAAAACCGTGTTTACCCATTTATTTTTTCAAATTTTTTAATTCATTTTCATTAGAAAATTTTTTGGATAAATTCATTATTTTTTATTAAGAGGAACAATTTTTTGTTATCCATCAGACTAGCAGAACGGATCATTACTGATTTCGAGGTCGCCACACCATCTCATCAGCGTTCTTTGTTCGATTTTACCACTTTTGACGATGGATACTAGTAACTAGGAATATCAACTATTTAACCGTATTATTTAAGGAAGTACAAAACGAAAAGTTTAGACTTATTCACTTTTTTACATGTTAAATCAATTTCCGTTAGTACGAAATCCCAACTCTGATGAATAACTACTCCATATATTCCAGTCTCTCTCGCTTATTCAGCGCCATTGCCTGCTGAGAAATAAACTGTTTTTCATCATGTTACATGGTTTTTGTCTTTTGTAGTTGAATTTCTTTTTAGTATTCAACCAACTATGACCACGTAAACATGGAGGTTTCTGACGCGAACCGTCGTTGTTTATAATTAATGTTTGTAAGTAATTAGTCGAACTTATATATATTGTAAATATGTATGTATATTAAAAACGAATAGTTGGCTCAAGTTCAAATCCGAGCTTACCCATTTACTTACAAATATTAATTTAAAAAATATATAATTTTTTATTTTTCGAACAAATTTTATTTTAGCTCGAAACAGGACAAGCATAAAACAAAAGCTGGATAATCCAGCCAAATCAAGCCCTTCTGGCAACCCGAAATGTATTTCAAACGAATTAATTTAATTTTAAATAAATATTGAATATACATTTTACTTGTCAAAGAAATTTTGTTATCGTCGTTATTTAATTTAACAAACTTTGAATTTTTCTCAAGTTTGTTTCAAGTTATGCTTTAAATACACAAATCTTGATAATTCAAGTTGATGTTATTTCTGAGAACTTGTTGAATAAAATGATTAATTATTTTACTAAAATAAATAAATTCCTAAATATATTACAACTTTTAAAGCAAATAACTGAAATTAACACCACAAAGCAACGTTAAGCAAGTGTCAAACTCTATTAATAATAAGGCATATTTTAAAATAACCAGCATGAAACAAATATAATTTTTTATATGCATATTTAAATGGTATAAAATTTCTGTTATTAAGCATGTATAAATAAATAAGTAAGAAACAACTTGAATAATAAAAGAAACGAGACGCGCAAGAAATAATGATGTTCTATTTATGTATTTATGATACCGACAATGACGTTAGACAAGAACTTAAAATTGAATTTTTCGAAAAAAAAATGAAACGTAGAGAGGAACGTGTGAACAAGATAAAATTAAATTATAATACAAAGAAGAAAAGAAACTAATAATAAAGAACAACCAATGACATGAATGGAATAATTAGAATTGTAGAAAAACACAACAACAACATTGATGAGAAACTATATATTTACTATAAAGATATAAAATTAAGACCTATTTCACAGGTTTTCAAATTGTAAGCAAAAATACACTCACAATAAAAAGATAGTAAATATTGGAAACGAAAAACGAGAAAAAACTTAAGCGAAGCAATCTAAATTTTTCACCAAGCTTACATTTTTAAAGAATTATAAAAAAAATTATTTAAATCCAATTTAGATATACGTGTAAACAGAATTCATTGATTTTATTTTCCACTAAGTTTGATTTGTTGAGGAAAAATAGTTTGGTTGTAGTTATTCCATTTGCAGAAATAGTCTGAAAGGCTATGATATTTAAAGCAGAAGCTGATCATAGCATGTGATATTTAAAAAAAAACACAATTATTATTACTAACGTTTTTTTTTCAGTGTACAAATTACATTTACAAAATTAAAAAATGCTATTATTAAAGCGTTGATAGATAGATGCATGTGTATGATTTTATAAAATCGAAAAAAAAAATTTATAGATGCTTAAACATCATCGAATTCAGAAATTACTTTAAAACTTTCTTCAAAGGCTGACATAAACAGTTGAGTTCGGTTATAACGAGCTCCGCGGGACCGAACATTTTCTTCGTTGTAGACAAAATGTTTTTGTACAAAATTTGAATTAAATAGAAAGCAACGTTTTTAGTTTTTTCATTATTTTTGAAATATTATTCAAGAATGAAGACACGTTGTTCTGTCGTGTGATGCTTCATTTTTACAAGCCCCAAACTGTCACCTGTCTAATTTTTTTTAAGAAATACTAACATTTTGCTGCACAAATGGCGTAAAATTCAAATCTAGCGTTGATTTTGGGACACTTTTTATTCAGGATTTTTTTTGCGGGACTCTCACTTACGTTTCTCAAGAATTTGGTGCACTAATTTCCGGGATTAAAAATCTATTTATGTACACAAAACAATTATGATTTCGGCACTTAAAAATTTTTCTTTTTCTTTAAATTACTATCGTTCAATAGAAGATAATTTTTCTTAAACTATCGATAAATATTACCTACATATCGTCGCGTTTCTTCTTAAAATACGAAGGCGCCATTTTTTTGAAATTGACTATTTTGGTTTTTATGATAGAAAATGCATTTGCCACTATAAAAACTAAAAAAGTAAATTTCGAAAAAATTGCGCTTACGTGTTTTAAGAAGAAATGCGACAATATCCACTTGGGTATGTAAATAGTGTAAGCATTTACAAAGTTATGTATGCACACGGTGTGGGTATTTAGTCCAATTACTACTGTCAGCAGGACAATGATCCCACACACACTTTAAAAATGTCTTCTCGGTTACTGTACCTTAATTTGATTATATGTTTATGGGATTATTTGGATAAACTGATAAACACCATGTAACGCAGAAAACTGGAATTAAGAAGTGAACATGACGTCACAAAGAAATTCGTACACTAAATTTAAAGCCAATTAAACGAAGTTTTTAAGCCTATAGAAAAACAAAATAGATATTAATAACAAAAATGTTCAAAGATCTTTGACGCATAAACGCAACTGACACAAACTTTTGTCCACGTTTTCGTTCTTCCTTCGTTATTATTTTTCCTGTAATATTGTTGCAAAATGAATTCAAAGTCTACTAAGTTCAATTTACACTTTCAATTCTCGCCCAGTGTACATATAAAAACTGAATTACTTGAAAGTATTTTGTTATTTTTTAACTTAAATTTGCTTTCGATCTTTATATTTTTGTAAATTACTGTTTTTTTTAATTCTCTGAAAAAAGATATTGAGTCCTGTCTCGAATAGTAAATTTATTAGTTAAGTTTTTTTAATATCTTTTCTTCAGAAACTATTTTGTTTGTAGTTTCATATAAAAATCAATGAATTATTGTTTTCTTTAATCCCCAGAAATTCCGGGAATTTTTTTATTTGGCGCTCCCGCGAGAAATGAAACCCCCTAAACATACTGACGTTGCTCTGACGTGATCGATTGTATAAATATTTTAAACAAATGTACACGCATTTTTATATTGGCTACTTGACAAAGAGTTTTCTTAAAAACGAAGTTTGTTATAACTACAATAATTTCTATAAAATATTCATACAAAAGTGTAGGGACAGCGAATATTTCTTATCACCGGTGTACGTTATAAGCGAACTGCACTGTACATAGTTTTATGAATATGCTCTACAAAGACTACATAAATATGTATTCACCTTTTTTTTAATAAATTGCTATAATCATGTCGAGAAAACTTCAACGAAAATCATTGATGTACAAGCCCTTTTTTTGCTGTTATTTTGCAGACAACAATCAGCGAAGAAGAGAGCAAAAAAAGCAGGTGGAAAGCTGAAATTATACGCTGGTTTTAAACCAGATTATTTTCATCATGAATGTGGAAAAAAACAACAATCAGGGTTGTCACAGAATCCAATGTAGTCGGAATTGGATTTGAAAAGACAACAAAAAAATACTTTTGTTTTATGAATTTCAATGTTATCGTTTTTATGTTCAAAACAGATAGTAATTCTAGATTCTAGAAAATAATTTACTTGTTTGTTTAATACATAGTAAGTAGTTACATAACGACTGTAAATCTATGCAAGTGATATCTAGTTTTTGCTGGGAAGGAGCTTTTTCAACATAAAAACTTATAATTTGTTATATTTTCATACCTTAAGGTTGGCTGTTATTCGTCGCCTTTGAACATGTGATGCAGTAGACACGCCTATTCCTAGTCTTTTTCAACTAGCTAAGATCAACTTAAGAGTGTAGAAAAGAACTCAATCAAGAGCTCAAGTTTCAATCGATGATAACCAATTATTTGTTTTATCGAAAATCGGATAACATGGATGTAGATCAACAGTAGAGTATCCACTTATTGGAATTTTGATTTTGTTCGAGTAAGAAATTAATCGATTTTTGGATTTTAAAATTGCTCGATTAATCGACTAAGGGTTTTAAATTTTTCGAATAACTCGAATAATTCAAATAATTAAAAAAAAGTTCATATAATTTTATCCAAAGGAAGAAATGTTCCTGTGTGGTTGATTTGATAAAATAAACAATAAAATAACAAATTAACTACGTATAAAGTTCTGTAGCTTTTAGAAAATATTAGTAAATATATCAAAAATTATGATTAATAATAGACTTAAATCAAATCTTTTGAAATAGTCTTTCAAAAATAGTATACAGCTTAGATGTTTGCTTCTTAAACGGTTTTTTTGTTTTGTTTTAATAAAACACCATTTCACTTAAAGTAGATGTTAGTGATAGTGATGATGTTAGTGATTGCATTAAAAAGATTTTCAAGTTTTTCTGATATTTTATTTGTCTTATTTAAATACTCGTACATGAAATCATCTATTATTCTAATACAGTTTGTGCTATTTTTTTTTTTTTGAAAGAATTACACATAAAATAAAATAAAAAGAAATAAAAACTAAATATGACTCGTTTTAAATATAAGTTTAACTGAAGAGTTTTGTATGATAAACGTCAAACTAAATATAAAAAATTTGCGAGTTTCGTAGTTGGAATTTGAAGTTTATCATCATTTGTCACACATACACATCTAAAACGGGACAGAAATATATTTAAAAGTATGTGTAAGGAGCTTAATTACAGAAAGTACGAACTTGTTATTTATTTTTAAAGGATTTAATCAGTTAGAAACTAAAAAACGAGTTTTTCTATATAAAAAAAGACGAATTTACTAAGAAATTCATTTTACTCGATTAATTGACATCAATTGTTAGAGTTATTCGTTAATCGAACTTAACTGTTTCAACAGTACGATGTCACAAGAGAACTTTTTGAAAAAAAATTTAGTTATAAATCTAACGCTAACGCTTTAAAGTGTTTTCTAAGTATAATTTTAAAAAACCTTGCTGTAATAAGTATCTGATAAAAAAATGATATGAAAAAGTATCTTTTGCCTTTTTGAAAAATGATATATTGAAAAAGAATCTCGAGAATTTAACCTTTTTTGAGAACAAAAAAAACCCCCGTTGGAGGCATAAATTTGTTAAAAGTATTTTGTCAAAAATAAATTTTTGAGGTTTCTTTTTCTAAAAGTGACCATGAAAAAGTAACTGCGGTATTAAAAAAACATTTTGATATCAAGTATTTTTAAAACAAATTATTTCTACATGTCCTAAAATACATCTCACATCCACATTAATTTTTTTTAATGCCGCAAATTAAAGTGTAGATTGAAATTTGCAAAAAGCTTTTTGCTTTTTGATAAAATCGTTGGAAAAAATGTGTCAAGAAGAATGTAGTTTTAAAAAAATATCACTTGGAAATGCAGTTTAAAAAAAAAAATAATGTAAAAATAATAACTTTTCGTAAATATAAATTATTTTCTTTAAGTTTAAATGATTACTTTTCTTTTTGCGTCATGTCGGTATATTTACCAATTTCTCAGATGAGCAAAAAATGTACACATCTTCATATCACTTCCCAAGTGATATAAACACTTTTTAATTTTTATAGACAATTTAATTATGTATTTGACTGGTTATTATTGCACAAATAAACGAACTGGTTTAACAAAAAAAAAAAAAATAAGCACCTCTCCACCAACAAACAACTCAACAAGTGCAATAAAACTTTGACAATTTTATTGTCAATAAAAATTAAGATTTCTTAAATGATTTATTTGTTTAAAAGAGCATAATTTTAAATAATTAACAAATAAATTACAATTAAGCTAAATTGATGATTTCTCTCCTTTGGAAAATACTTCCCAAAAATTATAATAAAAATTTTATTTTTATTTTTATAGTGACATAAAAAGTTCAACTTATTTCATTAAATGGCAAAAATAAAAAGTCATTAAAAACAATTAAGAGTATAACAAGAAGGATGCGGGTGCGGTTCCGGTTTCTTTTTATATGAACATTTGACAACATCAAAGGTTCAAGGAATCTGCTGATTTATTTCGATTTCATTGCGATTTTCTTTGGGCGTTTTAAGTCGTCAAATCTTCATATAAAAGAGCAACTGCAAGTGTAGCCGCATCGGCCAGGTTATACTTATACTATAAATTGAAAAATATGTAAGAGCGCTATATTCGGCAGTGCCAAATCTTATATACGCTTCAGCAAAGTATTCAGTAAGAAATGTATTTAGCGATGAAGGAATTTTACTGCATTTAATTGAGAAAAGTTTTTGAATAAAAACACTTCGCTCTGTTTCAACATCGGACAGCCGGACTTGGTTAAATCAATTTACCTACGTGCGAGTTTCCGGATAATAAATATTCTATGCGACCGTAAATTAATATTGTAAAAATGGCAAACGGAATGAAAAAGCTATATCTATTTCGAGTTAATGATACCAAATTGATACATTTTAAAAGACCTTTTAAAAGGTAAAATAAAATTTTGAAAAATATGGACTTATATGACTTTTTCGAACACAGCAACACAACTTCTACATTTTTACAAATAAGTTGCAATACAAATGGAGTATCTTGACAAATATTGGCTTTCTGAAAATATATTTCTTATTAAAAAAACACATTTGAAAACAATATTTTGATATTTGTTTAGTTAATAACAAATCAGAATCACTTGTGACTTTGTTTTTTGTTTTGTCTGGTCATAACTGACATTATTTTCGTTCAGCAACAATCATTTACATGATTTGTTTTTTCAGAACATAATTTCTATGTTTAAAATGTTTTTTTAATTGCTGTGGGATTTTGATCCATAAGGAAATATGTTTTAAAAACTACTTGGAATATTGTCATGACCTAAATCTATATTATTGTAAAAACAATTTTAAAAATTCAATACTAAGATCGTAGCTTCAAAAATAACTTATTTTGGCTCTCCTTAAAAATTTGATTTTTAGAAATGCGAAAACCACAGATAGACAAGTATACCCCCCCTCCTTTCTAAATTTTTTGTGCTAAAGGGTATAAAAGTGGAAATTTTAAATGCATTATCAGTATTTTCAAGGAAACACATCACGAGGTATTTATTTTAAAACTTGTTTTATTTTATTAAAATTTTATTGGCCTACCGATAGTTTTAAACGGTCAAAATTGCTGATGGCTTTTATTTAGATTTTTTATATATGAAACATATATGTATGTTCGTACTTACATATGATCACAAAAATAAGAAAAAACCTTCTACTGAAAAATTAAATTTTTTTTACGATCATTACGATAAGCGGTCGTCGATATTATTATACATGATTATTATTACTTTTTTTATATTTTATTTTTTTGTTTTTCAACTAATTAAAACATCAAATTTTCTAAGTGAAGTCGATGCCTAAAAATATTTGGAGATTTATAAAATTAATATTGAAAGGTTGATCAAACATTTTAAGATAAAATCTTGTAAATAGAATTAAAAAAAATAAATAAGTTATCGAAATATGATGCCAGTCTGAAATAAAGCGGCATATAGTTTAAATGTAAACCAACAGTTTGTTTGATATGATAAGTAGTGATTCATCTGTCGCTAATGTTTAAGCAGTTTATAATAAAGATGATACTTGCAGATATTTTTATATATGTACATAATGGTAATATAAATCCGTCGTCATGAAGATACAAGTGTTAAAAATAAGTTTTTATATATATTATATTTATGTTAAATTTTGAGAGTGTAGGGGAAAAGTAATTTCGTTGTTGAGTACATTGAATAATTAAAAATAAAAATATTGCTATTCAAAGTTTTCTTAAGACAAAAATTTTGCGTTGTAAGTAATGATACAACATTTTCTAATAAACTCACTATTTCAAAAAATCATTAATTTGCAAAATTTCAACAAAAAGGGGAACAAATTTTGCACTTTTTTTTTTGACAAGAAAACGCCATCAGATTAACTGTTTTAAACGCAGTTTAATAGCTCTATCCAATGCATTCATTTTCAACTAGGCTTAAGTCGTCAAGGAAGAAGCGTTTGTTTTTAGAAAAGGTCTGTAATGCAGTACAAAACACTTGCAATTTGTATAAAAAAAGAAAAGTTACAGCATCAGATATTTTTTCAAAACATATTTAACTCGATACAGTATTTATCTTCACACACACACACACAAACATTGCTAATTAATATTAAAGCCCGCTGTTCATGCCATGTTGTACACCACACCGACAATTTCTCTAGGAAACTACCTTTTCACCTAAACAATTTGAATGTTTTATATTTAAAATGCTTAAAAATAAATGAAATTTTTTAATGATCTGGAAGACAGACGCCAATTTGTGTGAGTGTAAGTTTCTTTCTTGTTAAATACTCAACCATTGATATGTTTGAAGTCCACCGATATTTTATGCGCAAATAAATTTTTTTATTTTTGATTTTTTTCTAAAGCTGGTATTGTGGGTATGGTGTATTATAATGAAGTTTATGATGCTTTTCAAAGCAATCGAAAATTGATTAAGTCACTGAGCGTTTCAAGCGTATTGAATATGCAACATTGACTTACAGGCCTGAGCAAACACGGCAAATTCCGAAACATGCACAGGCATGAAACGTGGTTAAAAATGTTAAAATTAGCGATAAAGTATACAAGTGAAAAGTTAGTTGTTAGTATTTTTTAACAAATTCGAAGCTTAAAATTTTTCATATAATCAAACGAAAATTTAATGAAATAAGAGATATAAAATTTTAAGGTTTAATTAAAGCATGTTTAAGCCATGTTTTTTTATTTATTTTTTTTAATTTCTTTTGATGCGTGAGTTGCTGCAGTTAAAATTGATTTTTGTTATTGATAATTTTATGTTATGCAAATATAAAGGGTGTTTTTTTAAGCTAGATAGAACTTTAAATTGTAAAAAGTAACACAAAAAATTAAATTTTGATGAAACATTTTTTTTTATTTGTTTCAGTATACTCTGACAAATCATCATAAATAGACTCACGCTTGAACAACGCTACGAAATTATCCAAATTTACTGACCCGTTGTTTTATCGCAAAATTGTGTTCAGCGATGAGGCGCATTTTTGGCTTAACGGGTTTGTTAATAAGCAAAATTGCCGCATATGGAGTGAGACCAATCCACAAGAGACCCTACAGACTCCATTACATCCAGAAAAATGCACCGTTTGGTGCGGTTTTCACGCTGGTGGCATCATCGGACCTTATTTCTTAAAAAATGAGGCCGGAGCTCGCGTTACGGTCAATGGAGATCGTTACCGCACCATGATCAATGATTTTTTGTTTGAAAATATGGATGACATTGATCCGGAGGAGATGTGGTTTTAACAGGATGGCGCTACGTGCCATACGGCGAACGCAACCATCGACTTATTGAAATCAAAATTTGGCGATAAGTTGATTTCAAGAAATGGACCTGTCAATTGGCCTCCAAGGTCGTGCGATTTGACACCTCTCGATTATTTCCTGTGGGGCTACGTGAAGTCACTGGTTTATGCTGATAAACCAGCAACAATTGACGCCTTGGAGGCCAGCATTGTTCGTGTTATTCGTGACATACGGCCAGCAGTGCTCGAAAAAGTGGCCCAAAATTGGACGTCCAGAATGCGCTTCGTCAAGAACAGCCGCGGTGCCCATATGCCCGAAATCATTTTCAAATGTTAATGTCACGTATTGATCTTTCGAATAAAAAAAAAATTTTGATTACAATTTAATTTTTTGTGTTATTTTTTACAATTTCAAGTTCTGTCGGGCTTAAAAAAACACCCTTTACAAATAAATATATAAGCTGAGCATAAGATTTAAAAAATAAAAATTTAAAACAGAAATCTCCCATCAAGCCGTTTTTTGGTAAAGTGCCACAATTTTTCTTTGGCACAAAATAAGTATGTACTTGTATGTGTGTAGTATGTGTTTAGGTATGCATGAATGTCATATGAAAAAATAGGAGATTACGCATGTATAAATGCCACATCGTAGTGGCGTGAATATAGAATTTGATCAAATAGAGCAACAATGTCATATACATAATTCACTTCAATCGGGGTTTTTGCAACATGTAAATATTTGTGTAGTGTCCTTATTTCTTATATCACGTATTATTATTATCTGCTCCGGTTTGGCCGGAAGTGCCTGATCAAAATTTTTCGTGTAATTCACTGGCCGACGATGATGATGTTAAAAAACTACCAAACATAAAACATTATTTATATGAAACAACAACTTCGTTAAAGCTAAACTGACTCATTGTTATCAATTGTGACAAGAATTTAAATATGTAATTGTGTGAGCAGAAGCATTAGATTTGGAGTATTTTCAAGAAGAATATCTGTGACAAAAATCGCAAATCTCAGGAAAATGCAGCAACGCAGAGAAATGAATTAAAATAAAAAATAAACTACATTAATACAACTGCAACTACAATATATTCGAGTAACTAACTCTAATTTTTCTTGCGTTAATTTGAAAAGAAACTTCAAAGCACGGTAGGAAGTTTCGACTAATAGTGACATCAATTTATGAACAATTATACAAAATTTCTTTCGAGTCATTGTTAACGAAACACAAGAATTAGCTATCGCACTCTTTTAGTTTGGACGTATCAACCGCTTCTGTTCAGGTTCAAAATAGGTTATGACTGGTTTAAAAACTAAATTAAGTTTTACTCAATATATTTATAGACCAATCCGAAACGATTGGTAATTAATCACGGTATGGGAATCGTGAATTTTCCATAAAAGACACTAACAAAATGGGAAATTAAAATTAATACATCATTACATAAATATACGCACTTTATATACATATTTATTTTACTCTTACACATTATCTTATGGCGTTTTCTTTTCTAAAAAAAATTGCAGCATTTTTGCCCTTTTTATTGAAAATTTACAATACATATAATGATTTTGTGAAATAGTGAGTTTATTAGAAATTATAGTATCATCACTTACGAGACAAAATTTTTGTCTTGAGAAACTAAAAAACTATAAACACCAAATTTTTTGATAAAAAGTAAAAAATTTTAAATTTTTTTTAGAAAAGTAATCGGCATTAAATTTAAAGGCAGTTATAGCCGAAATTACAGAAAACGAAAATTATGTGATAATTTGAGATTCATTGAACTTTCAATATTTCATCAGGACATTAAAATCATGCTGACAAATGCACGAGAAAAATTGTGAATATTATAGGGATCGGTAAATTATCGATATCACAACAAGGTGCAATACTTTGATAAAAGTGCTTTTATCGCTTCTTAAAGTAAAGCACAAAATTAAAAAAAATTAAGAAAATTTAGTGGAAGCTTCAAGACTTATTAAAAATGCCGTAATCGCACGTAGTCAAATTTGTTTATAGCTGACGGACGTTTTTTAAAGTTTGAAAAAATTAAAAAGCAGGATTAACACAATTTGGGCAAAATATAAGACTTGACTGAATCAGTGGAAATTTGGCATCACATATTGGGAACAGAATCAAGTGAAGTGCTTTGTTAAATGCTTTGGCGGTCTTAAAATTAAAATTTTAACTAAATATCTACGGAAATAGTGTTTAAATAATCTCAATACGATCTAATTTGGAATGAATTTCCGTCATCCCACGTCAAATTTGGTTTTGGTACGATCTCTTACTTTTTGATAAATCCGTTTGAGTGAATTCACTTAAGAAAACTTTAAGCTTTTATTATTAATGAAAGAGTATGTTTATTTTAATAAAAAACTGTTCAATAATTTTCAGTTGATAAATTATATCACTTTGGAAAATTCATATTTCTCGGGATTCCCAAAATTGCGATTTGTTAATTCCATGGAAGTGAAAAAATCCGGGAAATCTCAATTTCTACACGTATTGAGGGAAACTAATTTCTTACGGCTTTTTTATTGTGTGTTAAATTTTTGCAACGCAAAATATATTTTGTAGTAATTTATGATAATTAATATTTTATACTTAAAGAAAACAAAACGAAAAATTGCTTGATCTCTGAGCCAATGGTTCTGGATAAAGCCGGAGAGTATTGAATATTTGGAATAATTAATCATCAGAGAAGGACTTTCGTACTAACGGAAATTTATTTAACTTGTAAGAAATTAATAAGTTCTACTTTTCGGTAAATAATACGATTAAATAGTTAAAATTCCTAGTCACTAGTATCCACCGTCAAAAGTGGTAAAATCGAACAAAAGAACGCTGATGAGATGGTGTAGCGACCTCGAAATCAGTACTGATCCGTTCTTCTAGTCTGATGAATAAATTGTTCCAAAAAAGTTCTCACTTAATAAAACAACGAATTTATCCAGAAACAATGTAGTTTATGGTATTTGCACTTATTTTCTTTTTGGTATAATTTATATAAAGTTTTTTAAATATTATATTATTAAATACAGGGGGCATTCGATATCGATCGAAATTTCCATTTGAATTGTATTGATAATAATATGCCCGCCAGCATTTTGAAAGTTAACACTTCGAAATAATAGAAAAAATAATTTTAGAATATTTAATTCTGAAATTTGAAACTAATCAAGCATACTTTCAAGTGTATAGGAAACGACAATGTGTATTGCATAACAGTAAGAGTCACTGTTGTGATACTAAAATTAAAAAAAAATAATTAAATTGAGTGCAAAGTGAAGTCAATTGCGAAAATATGCAATTACTTTTCACAAAATACTTTCCAGTAGTATAGATAAATTACTTCATGTGCTCTAAATTTTTAATGAGCTTTAGGATACTGGTGCGCTAACAATTCCCACTACCATTTATCTAGAAATTAACCCTTTGCTTTACTCTTTCTGTTTTGTCGGCATTTAAATGTTTCATTATTTGTATAGCATACTTTTTGGAACTCTTATTTCCTTCCATTAAATAAAATTCTAACAATTTTTAACAGTATTTATTTAAAAGTATTTACTCTATTATAAATTCCTGCTATTTCCATACAATAACATTTTTGTGAACTGTAAACTTGTTATAGTAAACTAATTTAGTTAGTGATACAATAAATAAAGAATATTATGAAATGGAATCTTTTATAGCATACTTTAAGAATGTTCAAGCATCGTTTGTCACATTTTTAAGAACAACAACGTCTCTTAAGCAACTTTTTTTGGCATTGTAAAGAAAATTAAGTAAAAACAAAGTTAATAAAATTTGGAAGAGAAGAAAGTTTGACAGCATTTCGGTATTTAAAACAGCTTAAATGTAGCAAGCATATTTAAGGAAGAAGGATGAGAAATGGTTTTAAGGCACAATGAAGTGCCTTAAATAGCCAGGATTTAAATTTAAATTAAAAAAAAAATAACGAAACATAAAATTTAGCAAAAAACCATTCCCTGTTTCTAAGCGGAAACTGCTTGGTTTTTCTTTACAAAAACCAAACAAAATAAAATTATTGAAAAATGATTTAAAGAAATTCTCACTCGGGTATTCAATAAAAATTGTATTTTCTTGTCTCAGATATCTCAAAATATAACACAAGTATTAAATAAAAAAATGCAACCCTGATTTAATATTTCTTTAAACCATTTAAAAAAATAATAACTCATTATAACAAGGTTACATATTCGTTAACTTACGCAATACTTGTGTTATATGTAGTTTGAAATGGCCTTTAGCTGAGCACAAGTCAATAAAACAATGTAGCATACATTATGGCATTTAACATAGTTATAAGAATATTTTATTTATTCACATAGCATACTTTCGGGGGAAAACTCTATTACATTTCAAAGTTAATATTTCGAAAGAATTTTATAACAAAAGTATTTATATTACAAAATTTAAATTTACAAAGTTTTTTTTAAGTAAATAAAAACTATAAAACAAAACTGTTACAACAAAAGACGGCATACAAAAAGGAAACGAAAAAATAAACTTGGCAAACACAATTAGAACAATAAACTACTGCTGTTCCAAGGAAATAAGAACAGCAAAAATTCTTTTGAGAGGAACGGAATGTGCTTGAATATAAAAAATATCAGTTTTAAGTTGAAATTTTAATCTTTTTAAAAAGCATATTATTCACATATATAAAAATATGTTATCGCAATCATGCAAGAAAATTGGGATTGGTATTGTAATTAAGCGGCTGCTGCAGACAGATAATAGTGCAAAAGGTAAAAATATACTTAATATTTGGTCTAAATGAAGATGTTGTGTCCTTAAGGTACGTGTATGTATGTATACCTATTGGTGTATAAACAAAAAAATGCAAATTGATTTTATAAAGCTAATTTTAAGAAACCACTTTTATTGATATTTGTCATTCTTAATAAATTTTGTTATCTGTTATATATAAAATTCAAAAGTTTTTACTACTCACGACTCATTTTGAAAGAACGTTTACTAAAAACTTCTTAAACCAAACTCAAGAGTTCTTATTTTTGGGAGAGAACTTAAAAACTGTCAAAAAACCACACCCCTGCTCAAGTGCAGTCACTTAAAATTGTCAGATATTTTTTCCTTTCGAATATTACCACCTTTACTTTGCCACAAAAACTTTGAATAATCTTTTTAAGTTATCAAAAAAATTAATGAACATTGTCAAGTATTTTTTGTTTTGCCAGAAATAAAATAAAAACATTTTTTATTTCATCATATCGGCTTTTGCGTTCATTGACATTGAAAATTGTGTCGAGTGAAATATAATACAAGCCCAAGTAAAAGTCAATTTATTAACAGGAGTATGTATGTATGCATATACATATATGCGACTATTTTTTTGCTTTTGCAAATGAATGATTCTTTTAGTGTCCGACCGAAGTCGTTTTTTTAGACCGATGCCGAAGCCGATATTCAATAGAAATTGAAAAATTCGAGCAAACTGAAGGCGATTTATTTATTAAATTCACAAAAACATATATTTTCCAAATCATTGAGCAAATTTAGATGGAATTTAGACCTTGAGTTTTTCACATGTATGTATGCATGTGCTATTCTGAATATCTATTTGAGTTTTTTATGTTTGTTTTTAGTATTTGTTTTTGACTCCGACTCGATTTTTTGTATACATTTCTATATGATTGTGTTGAATTTGTCTTTTTACGAATAAGAAAATAGAGAAAAGTTTTTAATAAAAAGACATGAATGAAAATCATTTTTGTTGGAGAACTCAGCGTCTAAATTCCGTGGATTTATTAATTACTAGTATTTTCTATGGCCGACGCAATCGACCATATTCTAGCAATTAAATATTAAGCATCTATAAATAAATAGACACAGACAAATTTTTAGATCCCTTTTTCTCCATTGTTTGTCAACCGATTTTCTTCAATCTTTTACGAAATGGTAAAAATTGTTGAGCTTCAGTGACCCGACTATATAATATTTGAATCAGTTTAGCATTATAAGAATAAAAAGCTCATAAAGTTGACACCACTACAAATAATAAAAATACAAACGTACGCGCATTCACTTATGTAAGTATTGGTTCAAATAAAAACAAGCAAAGCAAAGAATGTTTAGGAGTACCTACATACATATGTATGTATATAAGTAATGATTAATAAATGTGTGTGTTTGTATGCAATTTTATTTCTTTTATTGTTTTTCCTATGGGGAAGGTAATAAGAAATTAGGTAGTTTTTTCTCTTTAAATGAATGCAAGGTATACGCTTAAACTGGCGGTTGAATTTTGACCACTAGGTGTACTCTAGTTTACATAAATATATACTGTAGAATACAAAAACAAAAAACTCACTCTCTCTAGTTTACAAAGTATGTAAAGAAAATGCTCTGCCTCATTTCTGTGCAAAAGCAATTGGGTACACTGATGCATGCATATGCAATAAGTGTGCATGTAAAAGTAGTAACTTTAAGCCCCTAAAGCTCCCAAAATACTGAACCGATTTTAAGAAAATATAGATTGTGCACATTTGCAAATAAATATCTCCAAAATGGTATAAATTTTATCGAAATTTGTCTGTATAATATGAGCGTAAAAGAGATCTAAAAAAGAGTTTGTAGATATATAGGTAGATGAACTCGTAGTGTGAGGAAAAAATAAAAAATGTGTGGTGGGAGTGCTCCATTAACGAAGGAAAGTAAATTTTTTTATTTCGGGAATGATTGCAATTAAAGCTTTTTATTACTAGATACTGAATATTGCAATTTTTTCTAGTTTTCATATCTCTTTATGCAAAGCTGATTTATTTCCGATTATTGGCAGAAGACCAATTTTTAGCTGATTCCGAAGCCGATTAATCGGTAGGTCACTATGTTTTGTTTATTGCTGTTGCTTAAAATGTTGTATCTTTTTTAGTCTGCTTAAGTTGTAAGTTGTCTTACTTCAGTTTTTCAAGAGTTTTATCTTTTCGAAATCATCACTACACATCATCCATCGTTCAGTATCAGAGGAAAAAATATCTTGTAAAATCATTAAAAATAAAATTAGGGTCAAGTTAAGAAATAAATTGACCCACACACATTGAACAGGCCCATTTTTTATTATTTATTGGAAGCAATTGTAAGGTGGCACTGCCACTTTTGGAAGAAAAAAAAACGTTCAAGTGTGTATAAACGAGTAATTGCTTGTTAAAAATCTTATAAATTTTTTTCGAAAACAAGTTTTTAAGCTCTTTATTTTTTGCTAAAGAATTTCAAACAAAATTTTACTTAATTTTCTATACGGGCAATGAATTATGGGTGATACAAAACTGATTTAACGACTTATTGTATAATAACTTAATGTAATTACTATTTAATATCTTAATGCTTTCAGAACTTGACAAACTTTATAAAAGTTTATATAATTATTGTTGGAGTTAATTTTATTTTTGTTTAAAGTATCTGATTTCAGTTTTTTAAATTATCCACTAATAATATCAAAAAATTTTTTTCATATTTCAAATACCATTATGAAGAAAAGCTGAGCACTATTTTTTTAAATATCGCCTGAAGGCATTTTGTTGACATTTGCCAACATTATTTTTAAGATTAATTATTAAAAAAACAATTACATAAATAACAACAACGTGTTTGTTTGTTTGTTTCTGCTCCTCAAACTTTTTTCAACAAACAAAATAAATAAGTACTTATTTGTATTGAAAAATATGCTACACTGTCAACAAAAAATTTATTTTTTAATGGGATGTCTGATAAGTAAGAGAAAATATACAATGATTAATTAATAAAACAAAACAAAAGTTATCACAGAAAAATAAAAAGTTCAACAAAAAAAACATATGGCATTTGATGGGAATCGAGCTGAATCAAGAAACAATTTCTACTAACAGGCGACTTATTGATGGATATTTATCGATTTCGAAATTTAAAATATTTTATTCGAACAAATTATAGACCACTATTTTGACTATTATTTATTTTGCGAAATAGCGCAATTTGCAATCGATCGATTTTCCATCACATACCAGAAGATTCAAATTCAGGATGAACAGGAGAACAAACTCGTTGCCAATATTTTAATTTAATTTAAATTTTATTTTGGCAGCTTTATTAAAAAGGCAGCATCACACGCTTTCAACAATTATTTTATTTGTTGTATTTCCAAAACCAAACATATTTTTTATTTGTATAACAGCTTGTTTTATGTTGGTAATCGTATATTAAACAACAAACAGCACACGTTCTTTAAAGTATGCTTTATTTACTCTTAACATCCTCAAAAGTATGCTTAATGAAGTAGATCATGATTGTATAATATGATTAAGAATATAAAACGTTACCATATAATATTAAGATTTAAGCGAATTGTTGTGTACATACCTGAAAGGAAAAGAAAAATAAATTAGTTAATTTGTAATCGGACGGAACATTTTGTAGGAAAAGAGCTTTAATATTTTTAAGCATGTTAGAAATTATTCTTTTTATGTGAGAACAGGGTTCTCAGTTTTTTTTCCAAGTCTTATCCCCAATTTTCGATATGCCATATTTTAAAATGCCTCAAAAAATTTTTCTTTTATAATAAAACAGAACAACAATCAGACCAGTTCTACAAAAGCAATGAAATTGAAATATGAAAAGTAAACTTTTCATTTTTGATGTTCTGAAAAAGTAGAGTATATTTATTTATATTGAATATTATAATTCAAATGTGAAAAGTAGAGAGCAGAACATGAAAAATTTTAACCGAAAAGATTTCAATTGAATTCCATTTCAAAGTAGAACGTAGAGCATACCGGAATATTAATTTATATTTCCAGTTAAGAATTGTTCTATTGTGGTTTATTCCAAATATTTCTGAACTTTTAATTTAAAATTATGAAATTTTGGAATGTACTAGTCTCTTTCAACACTGATATATGTATACAAAAAAAAAATAGAAAAGATAAATAAGTTTCAGCAGAAATATTTTATCTTTAAAAATTTCCCAGACATTAAATACTCCGTGATTTGAGCCAAGTCCAATAATCAGGAAACGCTGTGTGAGAACTAAAATTTCCGGGTGCGTTTTGTTTATGAAAAATTTAGTAATAAAAATATTATTCTGTATTTTTTCTTATTCCAATAAATATGGATAAATCTCCACTACTGGCAGCACTAACCTGACAGCATTTCTCTCTATTTGGTTGCTTGCCTATCAATTTTGTGGCGGCTTAAATTCATTGTTAACGCTTGTGCTCATATATTTATCTACTTGAAAATTATTGTATTAAAGATTATAACACAACACAACAATGCATGGTGAAATTTACGTTAATTTATGTATTTATGATTCCATTTTTTTAACATTTAATTAAAAGTGGCATGTTCAATATGAAAAATATAATAGCAATCAAGGTGTATTTAACTAGGTGACAATTAGGTAAACAATTACTACAATACAAGAACAACAGGCACTTTTGTTTGTGTAGTTTCATTGCGTATGTCAAAAACCTAAACCAAAAAACAAAGAAAGCAGATACAGAAAAAAAGTAAAAGTATTTTGTATGTATTTTCCCATTCGCAAAGAATAGTCAGCTGCTGTAATGCTGTCACCTGTTAAATACGCCTTGATAAAAATAAAGTATTGCTGAAGCATTTTTTTCCAGCCATACTTTAATAATTTTACACTAGATTTCAGACTCTACAGTGCGGTCCTTGTAATCAAGGCCATATTTTTTTTAGCGAATCAGACATAGTGGTAAATGAAGGCAATGTACATATCCGATATAGTGCAAATTCGGATCATCTAATAATTTCTTTATACAATGTTGAAACTTTATACTCAATTCCCAAATGGAAAATTTTTTGGAGATACTTGAAGATAACTTTGGGGACGACTGCCTAAACGAATAATCGGTGACTCTCTGGCCATATCTATTTTTTGATTCGCTTGGTTCCAATAATCGTGTTTGTAGAAAAACGCTGAAATTCATTACGAAATGTTTACAATTCATTATGAAATATTTTTGAAAAGCGTATTCATAAACGATTCAAGAAGTTAATGTGTGTTTTAAAGTTTTCCCATATAAAAATCCAACATTAAACCTACTATAACTTTATTAATCGTTAATTAATACGTCATTAATATATAATTAACTGTGCGAGAAAGGCTTAAGGACGATCCGCATTACGCTTTATGTATCTTCCTTTTTTCTCCAATTCGTTTTTATTAATTTTTAATAATTAACATATTTTTCTAGCGCGATCAAAAGCACACTGAGCAGCTTTTATGACAACTCCCAGGCTAGGCTAGAACTCCGAAATTCTTTTCGTTATTTCAATATTTTTTAAACCATTTTTGTTAACTATTTTTAGTAAAAATTAAGATTTAAAATATGTAAGTTGATAGAAGTGTTATAAAATCATTCACAATAAAATATTTACAAAATTGATTTAATTAAAATATTAATTTAAGCAAAACAATTTACTGAGCAAACAGTTAATTGGAAGGAAAGAGCATGAAAAATAATTTTTCTATATGCCCAGGCACGGTTGATAGAAGTGAAAACAAAACTTATAAGAGATAATAAACAAAAAAGAAAGGAAAACTAAAATAAATAAACAATCGGTTCTATTCAAAACTATATGATAGATAGACAACCTTTATGAGACAAGAGCCAAACAAGAGTTTTTGTTACACTGTGCGCTACCACTCCATTGTAACGCTTGACACGTAAGTGCAATAAAAACAACAATGAGATAAAAATGTGTTAAATGTAAATAATAATTTACATGTTAATAACACAAAAAGTACATACAAGCAAGATAAAAAAATACTTGTCCGATGTTGCAAGTATTTCGAAAGTGAAAACTTCAAAATTGTTGTGTATTTTTTATTTTTTTATTTTTTTTTAACTAAACAAACATCTCTACCATCTTTCCTAACAACAAGAAAGTAAGGAAAATATGTAGTGTCTAGATTTCAATATGTGACACTGTTTAAGAGACAAAGTAAATTAAAATATGATTAACGTGCACATCGTAAATCTGCATTAATCAGAAAGAGAAGATTCCATTCCAACGCCCATGTCCATGACTTTTAGTTCATTCGGAATACATAAACTTAAAAATTTATACTTTTTTCGTTTTTTTATTTACGGACAAGTACTTTACAAAACTTGTGCAACAAAATATTTACAACATCATTATAATTTCATCAGTTTTTTTTTCATCTATCGTATATTTATTTAGTATCTGTTTGTTTTTCCAATAAATTTATGCAAATTGAAATTATCGTTAATAAAACTGTAGAAAATATTTGATGATTACATTTTTGCTTTATATGAAATTATATTGAAAATATTTTTATTTTATTTATTTAAATATTTTTGAAGTTGGGAGGCTCTTACGCAACAGAGAGAGAGAGAGAGATGCAATTTTAAAACAACGCAATTAATGTATTTCAACAGCAAGCTACTTTAAATTGCCTACACGTTTTGCCAACGGCAGTTAATCCGACAGATGATAGATGATATTTTTACGTAACAATATACATAATAACTTGGAAACGTTAATTGACAAATCATAAAAAAGAGTATTGGTCATTTATGTGCCCAGAAATTCTTACTGAAATTCTGAAGTTAAACATCTTTCCCTAGATTCACATCATCCCAGTTAAGTAAGAAGTTAAGCAAGCAAAAAGCAATGATGACAAAATGTCAGGTTTTGATAAATCTTATGAAAAGGCAAATCGTAACTCCAAAGAATATTTTCAAGATTTATTTTCTATGGAAAGTTTATCGCCCATTATTTCGAAGCCGCAAATTTCTGTCTCTTCAATAGAATAGCTGATACACAATGCATTGTAGAGCCGATTTATAAGAAGATCGTAGCAACTTTCAAATCGAATGAGGATGTCATCTCTGCAACAGCCGCTTATTTTAAGGACCTTAAGCAATCTTACTTTGATGAAAGCTTAAGAAAAGTTGTAGCATCACTGCGTGAAATGTATCGAGCTGAAAGTAAACAAACGAGAACAAAGACCCAGAAAATTTGTGTTTACTATGCTTCTGTAAAAACTTATTGTCTTCTCCTCCTGCATATTTCAAAGGTTTAATTATTATTAATTTTATATTTTACCCCGAAATTTTCTCTACATGTACACTCCTCGACTGGTACTTTAAACTTTGTATTGGAACAAACAACAAAATTTACAATACAGTGGCAAATATAGAGTCAAAAAGGCCAAAAATAACATTAAACTTTGATGATCCGCTGTCCGTCCATATGTCCGTCTGCAACCCCGACTATCAGACCATTTGTATCAGCATGTAAATAGTTTTCATTCATTCATGTATGAATACCAAAAGCAAAAAATTAATATGTATATGAAAATTCATAAAACTAAACTTCACATGCCATCATCATAATACCGTCCTGCTGTATTCGCGAAATTTCCAATTGTTTTCAGCTTCTTGCTGCTGTATCTTTCAAGAGTTTGAGTAAATATCTCTACTCTCGATGTGCGCTGTTTTCCCCATTTTATTTTATTTTATTTTATTTTATTTGTAATTATTGTATGTCGCATGTTGTCTGATGTTTGGCGGTTGTGTGTGACTGTGTTATGACAATTGTGTTCAAGACTTAAAATTTAGAGATTGTTTTAATTTTTTATATATTTTTTCTCTTAAAGCTTTGTGTTAGCAAATTTATCTTGTTTTAGATCTTAATAAACGATTAAAATAACAATGATCATGATGATGCTGCTGCTGGCAAACACAAAAACTCGGTAGAGACGCTGCTGTTGCTTTGTAAGTGGAATTGTTGATGCCGATTGTTTTTAAAAAAAATGAAAAACAAAACAAAATCTACAAAATTAAGCCACTGCACAGTTGTAATGGCCAAGTTTAAATAAAGCAAATATTACAACTTTTATTATCTTATTTGTAGCTGTTGTGTTAGTTTATAATTTAGTGAAAGAAAAAAAACTTTAATTGGCTGTAAAGAGTTTAAATGCAGCAGCAGCCGCATCTTCAACGGCATGTTGCGAGTTTAAATTCAAATGTTTGAAATACTTTTTCTTAAAAAAAAATTGGCTTAAAATAAACTTTTTTGTTTTTGGTTTAAGCCAGACTTGAAGACGTTGTTCGTTTTTTTCACGGTTGAGTTTAAGTGAGTGTTCGAGTAAATATGATATGCTGCCGCAATACTTTTTTATCTATAGATTTCGCATAATTTTATTGCTTGTAAAAGAAACATAATGTTTAAGAAAAAACTATATGGTTACACGTTATAGAAATATTTTCTTTTTATTGTAACTTGAGAGTCATTTAAATTTTTTATAATTTGCACTTGTTTTGACGAAAATAATAATAATTACCTGTAGAAAAATCAAACGTTACAATATAAAGAAAAATTTAATTTTAAATTCATGCTTAAAATTTATGAGAGCGGTGCCATGGTTTGATAATAATATGGTTTAACTGCAATCATATCTATAATTTTATCGTAATATTATGTGTCTTTCTCTGCGTGCAGTTATATTAAACTTTATATCTTCACAAGTATTGAAGATTATTAAATTAATATCACTTTTGGATTGAGCTCAGAACTCTTGAAACAAGCCATTTCTCATATCAAGTCCGGATTTTTGCTTAAAACAACCTCAAATGAAAAAATGTCCTTTAAAAACTTTTCGGAGCAAATTATTTGAATAATAAGATCGGATCAAGTTATTCGCTAAAATTAATCATATACTTATAAGCTATTCAAATAATAATGATTGTTCAGAGGAAAAATTATTAAAAAACAAATTATTCAGATGAAATTATTCAAATATTAAGTATTCGATTTAAAATTATCAGAACAAAAATGATTAAAAACAAGTCCGAGCAACAATTATTAAAATAAAAGTTATTCGAACAATTATATATTAAAAAAACAAGTTTTTCGAAAAAGTTATTCGAACAAATATTATTCAAATAAAATGTAATCGAATAAAAATCATTAGAGCAAAAATTATTTAAAAAAAGATATTTGAACAAAAAGAATTCGACCATAAATTTTTCAAATATAAGTTATTCGAATGAAAATTGTTCAAATGTAAGTTAATCGAAAAAAATTTATTTTTAGAAAAACTGTTCGATTAAAAATAAAAAAATCTTCGAATAAAAATTATTCCAAAAATTTTTTTCGAATAAATACTATTTAAAACTACTCGAGCAATAAAAAAGAAAGCCACTCGGATAAAAGTAGTTCGAATGAAAATTATTTAATGCGAGTGCGATGCGCGTTTGGGAAAAAATTAAAATCTCAATTCTATTATTTTCAGATTTTCTGTCAGGGTTTGTTTCAGTATCATTTTACAGTTGTTTGACTTTTTTAATAGGTAATTTTTTTTTTGCTTGGCTGGTAGCTTTTGCGTTTTATGGTAGGCAATTCCAAGCCAAGTTATTAAAAAGCAAAAGTGTGTGAGTTGGTTGATTGGTTGAGTCTTTTCTTTTGTAATATAAATGCTGCAACAACAGTTTATTCCAACAATTTAAATGTTGTTCGAGTATTTACTACTTTTTGATAGTTTTACACAGAAAGTCTATGAAGAACATTATTAGTTCCACTTTAAATTTAAAAAAATGTTGCCCATTCGGCGAATAGGAGGAAGGCATTGTATTTCTTTTAATTAAAAAAAAATACAAATTATATTTTTTCGCAAATATTTATTTTAAATAATTGGTTTCAAAATAGTTTTCTTAAACAATCCTACTGTAATTCCGCAATAAAACACTCACAGAGGAACATTTATGATTTCGGCGAAATTTTGTATTATTCATTTCATAAACCAGGTGGTCCAAATACAAGTATCTGTTTTAAACGGAATAAAATGAACTAACCTAAAATTATTTTGTTTAATGGCTTTATTAGAAACAGCAAACATTCCCATTATTTATGGAACACGATTCCATTGCTGTGAATGCTGCGGCTGGCTTCGCAGTCCAATGCTGCAAACTTTGGCGACGGTTTCTGGTTCTCACGAATGAATATAAGCCTTAAGAGTGTGAATCGTTTCTGAATTATTCGCATTGGTATTCAACGGCAGCCCATTAGAAAGTGTAAAGGTGTCAATTCACAAGCTCCGTTATGGCCAATTGACGTCGTGATGAATTTTCTGTCAAATTCGATGTCTAATAAAAAAATAAATTTTGGTCCGCGAAAAAAATTTTTCTTTGTTAAAACACATGAATAATAAAAAAAAAAAGATACTTGTATTTGGACCAACCGTCACATAGTTTTGTATTAAAAAGCTTTAATGTTTGGTGATTAATATTATTAACAAAGAATTTTGTCAATATTTGTTTTTTTCAAATGTAAAATTTTTAAAAAATAATGTAAATCAAACTGAAAAAATTATTATAATTTCCTGAAGAAGCCAATCAAAGATATTGGCGAAATATCGATATTTTTAAAAATTATATAAAAAAATAAAAAAAAAAATAAATAATACACACAAATTGACCTAAAGCTTGGAAAAATCTTTTATAATTATTAAAAAAAAGGTCGAAAAAATAAGAGAATATTATTAACAAAGAATTGTTAATATTTTTCAAGCAAATTAAAAAACATCAGTGATGTCGAGTGATGAATAATTCGTACCATTTGTTTATTGAAGTACTTTTAGGCAGCGAGAAAAACAGTTTCATCCGGTTAACTATTGAAATAAATTTTTCTATGCTTTTCCGAAAATGTTAAGTTAACTCTAACAATCCAAATTGCATCGGACTCAGTTATAATTGACGGTACAATGTGATAACATGAAATTGTGATTATCCGCAGTCCCTACCGTGGAACGAGCCGGAGCATGTTGCAGTTGTTGAAAAGTAGTGAAAGATTCATACTAATCATTCGTTTCACCTCTAAACGGGCATAGTACCATAGAAAGTGTTTCACGACATTGAGCGGTTATCATAGATAACAAACAGTACCTGCAATTGTCTCCTCCGTAAAAGTAACGAGTTAGTACTCTAAATGTTCAGAGTCTACACTTGTTTGTCGATGTTACTTTCATTTCTTGTGGTCCTCTCTATTGGTTTACGGCAATTGTCTATCGCGGAGGCCGGAGTCTGCAAGAGAGCAGTGACAAGCCTGCACCTTATATATCTAATGGAAAACGTAAGGGTGTGCTTTGTCTAGCAAGCTCATTCGCAATAGTATTCCCTTATAACCAAGGATCCATGATACTATGATAAATGATACTATTCTTCAAATGTTCTACTATCTCATTACAAGATGTGCAGCAGTAAAGGCCTTAAAAACGAGCATGCCAAAATAATTATGGCGGTCCAAATATGAAAGTAGATAATGATGCCGATTGTGACATTTACTCACAACCGCTTTAAATGCCAGAATTTCTTATTGGAAAATGTTGTTGGGGTACACAATATAACCCAGTAGAAAAAAACATTAAGGCCCAAATTTACAACCTTTAGTTAACTAACGATGTCCGTATAACCAATGAAATTTATATGAAAAGTCGTTAGTTAAATCACTGTCATTAGCTAACTAAAGATTAAGAATATGGGCCTTAGAAGCACTAACAGCAGCTGATAGCAATATATGGCCTTCCGCAATTAAAAAATATTAAAAATGGTATTTAAATACAATAAAGTAAAACCTAAAACAAAACATGCTATTATAAATCGGGCTCCCATGGAGAAGCATCAAAAGAGGACAAACTATTTAAATTGTTTTTTGAAAGCAAAATCTATTGCGTCTAGCCTGGTCATCCCGAACAAAAACATACCTCATACCTCTGTAACACAGTTTCCTTTTACAAATTGTTTGAAGCAAGCAGTAAGTCTTGCTGGGAATCTGGAACATAAGTCAGTATGCGAATTTATGCCTTTAAATTACAGCGGCTAAAAGTATCTCCTCCCTAAATTGCGAGGATTGCAGAAATTGCAGCCACATCCTTCCCTACTAAGTTCAACGCATCCGTGGGTGTAGATTCTACACTGTAGAACGAAGAATATTAGTTGCATATATACGACGAACTCATGAGAATGAGACGAATTATTGCTCCATAAATTCCATGATTGCATATTTTACAAGAGTAAAGTTCTATAGTTGCTTTCTTCTCTCTTTCTATGACGTTCGGTATAAAAAACACCTTGGATTCTAAAATAATACCAGGATATTTGGAATTGTTTGCCGTATTTATCTCGACGTTATTGGACTCTCGTAAAAAGAACCAGTTGACTTCCGTTTTAAACAATCAATTAAATCTACGACTATTTAATCATGTTTTTTTATTAAATGGATTTAATGAGATTATGTGCATTTAATGTGAAATTCACAGTCTTAGACCAGCATCGTTGTATGAAAATTTAAGTCTGGGTGTTTATTATGTATTTCGATTCGAAATGAAATTCATTCGAAAATGTTTTCTTTCAAATCGAAATACATAATAACCCCCCTGATTTACTCAAATCATGACTACGCAAATAATGCGAGAATTGTTATTATTTCAACAAGTTTTGAAATGGCTTAAAAAGGTCAATTGGTTAATACATGCGTTGTCTATGTTTAGAAGCAGATGTGACAAAAATTAATTATTTTTTATATTTCTTCTCAACAATTATTCAAACGATTATTTAAGAATTTAATGGTTTTAGTTAAAAAATAATAATAATTACGCTGTTACTCATAATTAAGATGCAGTTTCCATGATAACCTACGAATTGAGACGTGTGTTGCAACATTACTTTATTACACAAATATTTGCACACAAAATACAACAGCAATAAATAACACAAACAAAAAAAAAACAAATTTAAGTTTAAGTTCAAGATTACAAGCATGTTTAGTTGTTATAAATGTGTGTATGGTGTGCCCTTTTTAGCCTTAACACACATAAGTTGTATGTGATTTTCTTTTAATGACTTTAAATAACTTATAACTTTAAAGCTACTTAAGTTAAAGGAATAACTACTAAAGGAAGAGTTTAAAATATATAAATGTATATATAAATTAGATGACCTTAACCTAAACGTTAATCACATTAATAATGCAACATTGTGAAAAACATTAAAGGAGTATTAAATTTAAGTTAGCAAATACATGTTATAAAAAGTATGCCTTTGAAACTTGAAGCTGTAAACTTTAGTAAAATATTATGCCTTAGAATGGGTGATTCGGTATATACCAGTTGGGTGATAGTATGCTCATTCATGTATGTAAATACGCCATGTAGAACCAACCATTCTAGATTGAAAAAATAATAAACTGTTTCAGATGATAGAAGAAATAATTATGAAGTCGTTGTAAAAGCAATTTTGCGTCCCCATGCTGCTTGTAGGAGTAAAGCAACATATTAAATAGCAAATTTAAATACAAACGAAATCCAATTTGATAAAATATTAAGAAATATGGCCTTTTTTCAAGGAAACATTGAACTTGAAATTCCATCTGAACATTTCTTTTAAACACCTTTTTGCAAAAGTTACAAAAATCAGCTGTTGAACTTATTGTGTGTGCAACCAATAGTTGCATGCTGATATCATATGCTCGGTCAGCTTGCAAAGACAGACAGACAGACAGACAGACTTTCACTTGGTATTTTGAAACACAGATGTCTAGTATGGAGAGTATATATTCCCCGGCCACCAAACTATGTACAACATAATAGCGTTTCAGCATCTTCAAATCAATCCTTACGTTTTGCTGGATGGAGCATTTTATTTAAAACCACAATTGTCTTGGCATTAGAAAATTATTTTGTAATGCAATCGTATAAATATATAATATGAAAAGGTTTAAAACTCATCTTAACTCTTTGCTAAATATGTTTTTTATTTTTTTTGTTTCAAGCATGTTGCATGCATCAACATGAACATGATCATCATTTGATCATGTTTTTATATTGACTGTGTTGCATTACATTATTTTACATTAAATTGCATTTTGATTAAAATTGCGTTACTCTTTCACATTAGCTTTATAAATTATGGACACAACGAAAGAAACAGCCCGACTTTGTAACTCTGTAATGAACACTTAACATTTAAGAGAAGATGAAACGAAAACAATAAAAAAGAAACCACAACTTAAACGGTCAACAGTTTTAAGATGGTCTAAAGAAAGGACAGACATTTAATAAATACGAAAGATCATGCACATGTTTTCTTTATTTATTAAAAAGATAAGAAAAAAGTGTATGAATCCTCTGGAGTAGCAGCATCGGCTTCATTTACAAAAATAATAGAAACAATTTGATGAAACCCAGCACAACATTTAATTTATAGTTTGAACTCATATAATTTTTATTATTTTTCGCACATATTAAATATTTTCAATAAAATACAATTCGATTGTCTTCAAAATACCAATAGTACAGTGTCAGATATAATTTTTCATCGGAGTACTTTTTTAATTTTTGTTTAATTGTGTTATAAAAATATAAAAATTAAGTTATAAGAATAAGAATTGCATTGGTGTGTCTCAATGGCTTTAGGAATGTTTTAATCCAATCGAAAGATATTTTCATGCACTTGAAAATTATTATTAACTTTTTTAATTTAAGTTTCGTATTATGGTCAATCAAAAAAAAAGTTTGGAGTTCCTTAGCTCTGGAAGAAAGTGAAAGAGCGCCAAAAAAATACAGATTTATTTTTTTTAGAATGCACTATAATTTCATCGAAAATTGTTTAGTTATCAACACGCGAGTGTCCTGGGCTACATATAGAATTTGTAGGACTATAAAATTTTTATTATAACATCAATTGTCGTTTTCAAGGCAAAAGAAAAAAACAAATTATTCACAAAAAGAAAATAAAAGCGATTTTTGTGAACTTTGTTTGACTTTTAATATGTTGTGAAGCAAACACGAAACTTTGCGAAAACAGCTAATTATCTCACATTCCGCGGTTTGACTTATATACATATCATATACATTAAATAAAGGGTGCCCTAAAATTACCGCAAGATTTGAGTTTGTCGCCGTTTAATATTTTACGAAAGGAAAATATGATGTTTTTGTAAACTTAAAGAGGGAGTGGCATATCCTACAACAGGCGCTGATCCATATTAAGCTTAGAAAGTTTTTGCAGCGAGGAATTGTACATCAAAGCAAAGATTTTCAAAATAACGTCATAGAAACAATAGATATTTTAATCGTTGTTGGAGAAATTGTGGACTACCCTCTTCACGCTCCCTTGGATCAAGGGCCGTCCTACAATATGTATACACACATTATTGCTTAGTTAGACAACTATAACAGCTGGATTATTTATGCCAGATTCGTAGTATGTGTATGTATCTGTATAATAAGCTCCTGAGGACAACACACTTTCGTCTAAGCGGAACACTTTTGAGAGCTTGTGCTTAAAATTAAACATTAACGTGCCATGTATTTTGATTTCATATTACAATTGTATCTGCAGTTGTTAATTGAAATTTATTCGTTTACTACTTTTCATTTAAACCAAACTTTGAAATACTTTCGGTCTTTTTTTTCAATAAAAACTGTCGGCATGCGTTTTGTTTTGTTTGTTTGTTTGTTTTTTCCCCGTTAAATGATTTTGTTAGTTTGCATTTTATTTTATAATTTAATTTGCTTTTTATTTTTATTTTGTATATTTTTCTACAATCAAAGCTGAAGTGCCGCACAAACAAACCGGCTTCAAATGCAATTTACATACATGGGATTTCGATAGACTTTAAATAAAATTAAATAAATAATGCTCATATACGTTTTTAGAATATTTTACATGAATTATAAATGATTGGCAATTATTTAATTGATGTTTCATTCACTATAAACCCCCTGGAAATATGTTAGTAAATATGTATAAAATATAAAGGAAAACTAATAGTTAAGCAGATATTATCTAATAATAATATACAAACACAGGAAGTAACCAGTCAGTTGAAATGCAGCGAACCCTTTTTGGCTTGAAGCTACAGAAAATGTTTTATGGAAAATATTTAAGCACTAGGCTTCATTTTGAGTCATAAAACGTTATAAGGACTCGAAATCCGAAAGGCGAAAATGTCCGCCTAAATAACTATACGATACTTTTACAACGGAGTACTCGATAAATAAATAATAAAAATATGTAATAGGTTGAAATTAGATTTTATCAAAACACGTACTCCATAAAAACTTTTGGGAATACCAAATTTAATAACTCTTAATAACTATTGCAAATGTTTTGAAGAAGTTTAATTTATTTCAATACAGAAGTTGTATCTTTTTTAACAATTTTAATGGAATATATTCGTATTAATACTAGAAAATGCAACTTTTAAAGTATTGAGTAGTTACTTTTTGGTACTGAATACCGCAATATACGGCACTGAGTACTCGGTATTCAAATAATCATTACTTTTGCAATACTAATATGGATTTTTTTTTAATTTTAATTTAATTTTTAACAATTTTATTTTTAGATTTATACTCGTAGAACTTTAAACTGAAATTAAATGGAGTTAATTGTCATGATCTCGGCTTTGTTCGAGAGATAATTCTTGTCCATTTTTATTTAATTATGATTTCTGTACTGGATCGAAGGAAGTGAAATAGGAAAATCCAGTGATATTGCCTTCCAAGTCTTCAAACGTGTTTGGTTCAACAGCGTAGGCAAGTGACTTTGCACATAACTAAATAAAATAATCTCTAACAGGGTAAGATTGCCCAATGGGGGGGTCAATTAATGGACTATTATTTGAAATTATCCGTTCATAAAATGTTTCTTTTTAATAAATTAATTTTTTATTAATTAATTAACTGCAACAAATTGCAGGCATCGTTCACATGTCAGTCTCTTAATGGAATGACAATCCAAACTAAATACTGTCAAAATGGCGAATATATCAAAAAAATTAAATGCTCATTTAGGGATTTCAAATCAAATTAAATCAGAAGCATATTTTAAATCGAATCAGAAGCTTATTTTAAATCAAACTGTTCTCAGGGAAATAATCAAAATAAGGATTCAAATTTTTCTACAAAACTTTGAATTTTAGCAGACGATAATCAAAATAAGGAAATAATCGAAATAAGGATTGAAATTTTTAGCCGTTGCGGTTCTCAAGCGTTTACATTCAAATTTGTTATCGATTGTTGAAATCTATGAGCAAAACAAAAACATAATTTTTGTCCCCTTTTGTGCTGCAGTGCAGCCTCCACCAGATGCTCGAAAACATATTCAAAAATATTTATTGGAAATTAAAAATGTCTATTTTATTTCAATGTATAGTTCTCTGCTCGATAGTTGCAGCATATTTACGCCAAGCCCCGCTAGATATGGCTCCAGACATTCGGCACGAAGGACTATAAAATTCTGTCTATTTAGAGGAGTTTGTGAACCGCAAACAATTAGCAGATTCTTCGTACCATCTACTGCAGGTTTCGTTCAAATAAGTTTTGCTAATAATTGTTTAAATTCCATTAAAAAATATCATATTAAAAATTCTTTATTTATCACCTGCAAAGTGTTTAAAAACAAAATGTGCAAACTTTATAAAACAACTGCGGCAAGTAAATTCAAAAAGAGTATAAATTTTATTCGATTATTATTATTATGTCAGGGGATTATGTAAATAAACAATTTGAAGTTTCTGATGTCAATGCAACAAACATGCGGTTTAACATCGATAACAAGCAACATTAAGATCATCAGACACCAACAGCATTTCTTTACGAATATTCATCTCAAGCGCTCGCACTCGCCAGCAAAAGGATGAGGAAAATTGATTAAAAGAAATTAAGTACGAAACATTTCCTTTCATTTGTAGGCTTTAGAGTTTACGAGGAGGGAAAAAAACAAAGAGGAGGTTAGTAGTTGCATCTAGTTGAGTAGAGTTTGCGTCTCCGATTGCGTGCGGTTTTGAAGACGGAAGTTTCATATTTTTTTCTTTCAAAAGATTTTCTTTAAAAACATGGAAATAAATAAAACCAGGTAAAAAAACATTTTAGCCCTGTAATTTAAAAAGTTATTTATTTAGTTGATGTCTTTTACTTTTGTATTTCTGGCCAACAAAACAAATGCAAGACCACAAGAAAAAATAGTTTTAAATGCTGGTAATATTTTTCATTTTGAAAATTACAAAATATTTTAATAAAGTGTGTATTTAAAGTCAAAGTTCAGGCCTCTTTGTGAGCATTTAAATACTTTTGCCAAAGTATAAATGCAGAAAGAAAGAAAAAACATACTCGTAACATTGCAAGTCCGTCATCCAACTTGTAGTACTATTCACCTTGATTGTTGTTTTTCTGCTTTGCAAAATATTTACATCATACTTAATCATCATTACGTACAATAAATAGTTAAACACTTTTATGAAATATTTAAAAGGCGATGGGTATTGTTACACTGGGTCAGGTCAGGATAAAATTAATTTTGAAAACAACCAGGATACAGAGGAGAAACTTTAATATTACTTTTTTTAATTGAAAATCAATTTTTATTCTCAGTTATAGCATCAAATCACTATCTATTTATTAACAGAGTTATACGCTGCAAGGCTATTAAACGTATAGGAAACCTCTTCAAGAGCCTCCAGTTGATCTGTACCTTTGCATAGAAAGAAAAAACCTGTGAAATTACTCCAACAATTTATATAAACTCCATCAATATTGTGCTCACTTTGAAATGGCACTCAATTAGATGGTTCCCTTCAAACTGAGAGTTCCATTCGTTTCTCCACTAGATATTATCCAAAATTAGTTTTACTTAGTGCACTTTTTTTCTCGAATGAGAACAATATATTCTCAACTCAGTTAGTTCTTCCAAAATTTTCTTATTATAAAAATGAGTTTTTTATGGCATTCTACCAAATTAATCACACCAACGATTGTAGGTGGTTAATGCAAAATAAAGCAACAAACAGCAAAAACAGTAACTCGGTGCAGTTAGTGGACGCCAACGATTTATCAATGCGATAGAGTGAGGCGAGAAATCATAGAAGGCCTACAAATAGAAACGGGTGGCCCCATCATAAACTAGTGAAAAGAGTGCTAGACAATTATTTTGTAGTCGCAGGTTCCATTCTTATCAAGAGCCTGGGTGTTCCAACAGACAAGCCAAAAACAAAGCTTAAGCAACAAGCTGAAGTTTTGAATTCAGTGTAATCCTTTGGCGATATCTTAACTAGACGATTCTAATGAATCGAGAAGACTTAAGCGACTTCATATTCTTGATTTATCCTTCCTCCGATAACCTTATTTTACTTTTGTCAAAAATAACTTTAATATTCTTTATTATGCCAAGCAATGAAAGTAATTTGTGTATTTTTGTTTATTTAATTTTATTAAGTCAGATTATACTTAATTAAAATATTTACGAGAACATTTTATTCGACTGAGTTCTTCATCAACTCAGATCTGCTTCACGGCGATCTTTGATAGATTTGATTTCAAGATTTGAAATTAAAATTAGACACTACAATCTTGTCCTCATATTTTTTAGTTCGCAATATTTTACTTTTAACAATGGAAATTATACAATATTTTTTCGCATGCTGTCCCATTGTGCCTTCAGTCTGTTTGATTTATTTCAATAACAAGCGTATGCTGTTTGTTTATTTGCATTGATTTTTGTATCTTTTTTTCTTTCGTTATTTCTTTTAAATATAACTCATGATGTTACCTTTGTCTAGGAAGTTGTGGTATATATTTGTATATTAACCAATATTTCCTTAAACCTATTTTCCCAATTAAACAGCACACAAAAGAAAAAGAAAACAGTGCCTTAGTTTTACTTCCTTTCCTTTAAATTTATTACTTGTTAACGTCTCTTTGTCATAATTTATTGAATTAACAAAAAAAAAAAAAAATTAAAAAAAAAATAATAACTTTAATAAAGAAAATTCAACTATACTCGTATTAAGTGTCATAATTTAACACTAAAATAAACATCTTATTGACGCTTCAAATGTTGTGTTGCGCCGACATGCAGCAGCAGCAGGAGCAGCAGCAATAAATGTTGCATCTAAAATTACCAAGTGAGTGTGTAGTTCATAAATTAATTTTCTTCTATTTTTATTATTATTGGGTGATTTCATTTTACTCTATTGGAAATTGTAGCGTGGTGGTAAGGAAGTCTGCACTGCACTTGAAAAAAAGTTTTTAATTAGGTAACAATTACCCATGTTAATACGCGTCATTATAACACCATGAGTTTTATATTTATGTACATAAGTGTATCCGAAATTTGTGCAGATATTGAGAGGAAATGATAAGATTTTAGGCTTCTCCAAGAGTTTTAAATGAAAGCGAATGGTATAATATCTGAAGAACATTATTAAAATAAAAGTATTCAGTGTTTAGGGCAATTGAAGTTGCGATTGGTAGATCTGAGACCCTGCTGAAGTCAGGAACGTGAAGAAAATTATTCAGTTTCAAGATGCTTATTTAAAAAAGAAATTATTTTGAATATTAATGTTGAAACAATTCGTTTAAAACATTATATCAAATTACACCTAAAACTATGAAAAAACTTTCAATTCAAAAAACAGGTTTAATAATATAGGCCAGCTTTTTGGCTCAAATACTCTTCTGTGCGCAGTTTGGTGTGAGCTGACATGCATAATTTGAATCTTTGTGTAATTGTTTCGTCTTTGAATTATTAACTTTCCACTGCGATATTAGATTATTTTCTCTAGATATAAATGTACATACATATGTCTACGCCGATAAACCAGAAGCTATTGGGCCTTTTAACACTTCACATTTACACGCGGCGTCCATATGCCCGCTTAAATAGTAATGCGATAAAATTAGTCTTCAAATCCAAACAATATTATGATTATCAAAAACATTTTTCTGTTTTTAATTTAATTTCTCCCGCCTAAAAACCTAGATGAACTTTTATTCTTCAATTACCTAATTATGAATTATGATTTTATTTATTAATATTTATATGTACGTAATTTCTTTTAAATGTTTAAGTTAAAATGTAGTTGTTTTGGTTCGATTTCGAATCATGAATTTAAAAATGCATTTTTTTGTGAAGAGTTTTTTGATAAATTCAAATTATTTTGATTATGAAAGTAATATTTCATCTGAATGCTTTTACATTAGTTGAGTTCGGCGTTTGGTGCAAATACGAAATTGAAAATGCAATCTATAATAGCATTTTCTATTGCAGTTTCGGGATTTTGTGTACTTTTTGTTGGATTGTAAAGAAAAATCAGAGATGGTTTCTATGTGCACTTCTTCAAGATCAATTGCTCTAAACACTGAATACTGTTATTGTAATAAAGTTCTTTAGATATTAAACCATTCGCCTTCACTTAAAACTATGTGATCTAAAGTTTTGTTGTGTATCGATCTGCGTACTTAGTTTTTGCAACGGACGACTAAGTTTGTATTAAATTCGTTACTATTCTTCTCAAAAATAATCTATTTAACTGAAATATCGAACGGCTCATTCGGACATCAGCAAAAAATATATATTCTGGTTATTTTTGAAAAATATCCAACACTCTAGGACCTCGCCTCTTCTTGATCAGGGAATTTTTTTGTAATAACTTTTTTTTTCTAAAACTTTTTCTTTTTTGTAGATCACATAATTTTATATCATCACAAATTAAATTTATAATTAACTCTGCCATTATGGTTATTTTTTTATTTAACACTATTTTATTCAAACACTTAAATCATAAGCAAGCAACATGTGAGTAGCAGAGGCAGCGCGGTGATGAATTTACAAACAGGCCTTTAATCTTTCGAATGTGGTTTGTGAACTGCAACTAAAAATTACTAATTAATGTTTCTACTATTTGAAATTAAACAATGGAGCTGTAATTTAAATTTTTACATTTTTGTAATAACCTTTGTAATGTATCGAGGCATTGACGCAACATCTAAGCTTCAACCTTCCAAAGTTGTAATAGACCTTGAAGGTTTCTATAGACTGTTGGGTTGTCTAACTTGTTCAGGCAAAACATCAAAATAGCAGTTCTCAAACACATTTAGAATTTATTTAAATTTGAAATGCCAAATAATGCAGGCGACTGAAAACCACTGAGGGTGGCTTGTAATCTACACTTGCACTCAATGCAAATAGCCAACAGAGGAAAGAAGGAGTGGAGTGTGTTCTTAATTAAGATGGTTTAAAAGCAGCCATTCATAACAAGAGTATGCAGATACTTTCGTAACCAGAAAATGCTTTTAATATACGAGTACTATATATTAGAAATGAAAGCAAATATACAGATTGGTAAGTAGAAAAAACATCATCGAAGAAGGATTTTGTTGGTTAGTTGAATAAAATTTATGGTTTTCGATAAATCTTCTGGGGGCAAAGATGCAACATTATAGTATATGATGCAGATAAATAAAGCTGATCATTTCAAGACTGTTGTAGAGTTTGCACTTTAAATGAATACAAATTGAACAACTTTTGAACTAATTAAGAATAATTAACCAAAGTTTTACTTTTTGTTAAAGGATAAAAGTAAAAATAGAAGAGGCGCAACCTTGCATTGTAATCCTCTTTATAATTCGCACACAAAACGTTTCGTATTTATTTCAAAAGAAATTTTAGGAATAAAAATAATAATTACGCTTTATTGGCATTAAAAGTTTCATATACGTTAATTAAACAAGTCTGGGTAGAAAATAAAAAATTTTGTGAGTACGGATACATGTACGAGTATTAAAGAAAAGTGTATGTAGCAAAATTTTAGACTACACTTTTGGGATATTGTTATGAAATTTAAATAAGTTTAAAATATAAAAAAACTATAAAAATATAAAAAATATCCTGTTTGTAAAATTATAACTACCGCAATGATAATAATTATTTTAGGCCCATTACATTTCCGAAAATTTAAAAAGGTTTTTTATTCATTATGTTAGATTTTGAAACTCTCCAGTAATTCTGAAAATAATACTAAAATAGCTAAACAACCTTATATTCGTATATATTTTAAATGTTTAGATGTTCCTAAAAATAAATATAGAACTATCTGAAAATCCCTGTTATCGTTAACGTTCTATTTGCCAGGGGAGAGAAGGAAGCCTTTGATAATATTTAAATGCAAAATTAAAATCGTTGCATAAACAGTTAAAGCTTTAAGATACGCCCTGGGAAAACTTTTTCAGCGTAATGAGTGTTTTCTAAAGTCTGAATTTAACTCTAAATTCGAATAGGCAGATTTAAAAATTTACTTCTGGGAATCTCTTTCGAAAAGCTTGCTCACCTTTGCGGGTGTGTTTTGAAGATTGCAGGGGGAAATGGGGATCGTTTCACAATTTTCTAACGGTTTAATTCATAAAAATATCTTATTCTAGGCTTTAAGTTCACAATAGCTATGAAACACCTCTTGTTTTATAAACCAATAGTATAAAAGCTTATTTATAAACGTGTAATAAGACTAAATTAACTATTGAAGGGCCTTGCACACTATAATACTTTGTATTAAGACTTGTCAAAAACTGTAATATTACGTGCAAGTGTGATAGTGTGAAGGCAAAATTATATTAAAATGACAAATAATACGATAATAAATTTGACATTCTCGTACCATAATACTTTTCCATTTTTAGACATTTTTCTAAACGATAAGATTTTTCATTTGATCAGGGTTGAATTTTTATAAAAGCAAATTGAACAGTAGATTGATTCGCCGCCGATAGCGTGCCGTCTCTGATGGGGTTTTTTTTTTTTTTTGTCATACACAGTCTCAAAATTTGGAATGTGTATCACACCATGTCTCAAAATTAATAAAATTTTGTGTTATTTAATGTTTTACTTTGATATGTAGTATACACATCGTCGGTCACAGGTTGACAACTCTTAACATGTTTTTTTGTACTTTTAAGGAGAAAAAAACGTTTCTAAACCGTGTTGGAAGTAAATAGAAATAATAAAGTTAGTAGGAGATATTTATTGTAAGATTTTTTTTAAATATAAATGAAATGAAACATGCAGAAGGACAAACACTGTCTTTTGGCATCAAATCTCCCGATTCAATTTGTTTGCAAGGCAAGAGTTGTCTTCCTGTGACCGATGATATACTTTAACTGCTAAACATTTTAGGAGGCCGGTACGTTCGCCGGCTACATAAAACTGCTCAGCCGCCGCTTATTCTCTACTCATATTTATTATTTTACTTGAAATTTGATAGTGTGAAAGTAAAATGATACGTTAGATTTTTTGATAGTCGCAACAAATCTCGTTAGATTTCTTTCACACAAAATCCAATGAAAATCTTAAGACTTGTATGATAGTGTGAAAGGCCCTTAAGCTTTTCTTATTAGTTTTACAGTTGCCTGTTTGCGACTACATTTAGGATCGTAGAAATATATATATTTTTCCCGCTAGTTTTATGTGTTTAAAAAAAATTTTAAATTCCGCCTTAAAGTACTTAAAGTTTTTACTGGTAAGTTATTTTTCATTTGCTGCATTTCGAGAGGAATACAACAACTCATATTGGTGTACAACTTCTCCATATTTTGAACTTTCTCACACACTTTCTAGAAAGCATTCCTGTTGAAGCGAAAGTTTTCTTTAAATCTGTTATCGTCCATCGTAAGTACGTCATACTCCCAAAAAGTGTTAGCTCCGTCCTTTAAAAAATGCCATAAACATACGAATTATCCTCCATGAAAAGATAATACTAGTAAACCCAGTGCGCTCTCCGCTCGTTCGATTTTCTAAAAACTTTTCTTAAAATTAATTTCAGTGCATATTTAGATAATTAAGCTCTAAATTGAAAGAGCATAATTATTATTTCATTTTATGGTCAGAATTCCAATTATTTTTATTCTGACTTTTTTCAGAAATCATTAATTTTTCACTGTAATAAATGTGTGACAGAAATTCTGCAAATATTCGTTGATTTATTTTTTTATTTTTGCAAAAATTTTGTAATAAATAAATTCTTTTAAATAATTAAGCATTTCTGCAGAATTATTGCTGCAGTAAATTATTTATTTATAGTTCAAATAATAAACAAGCTGCTTTTAAATATTTTTAAAGAAAAAAGAAAAAACATTTGAAATACGCTTTGTTCATTAAAAGGAGGCTGGTCGGTCAACAGGTGTTATTTTGGCGTTTTATATTTATTTTATTTTTTAGCAGTAAAAAAGCTCTATGATTTTGAAGTGAATGTAGGAGTTGTAGTTTACTAGCAAATAGTTGGCTTTTATTTTTTTAGAAGTATGTCACTCATATTTATTATTTAATGACTTTTAACAGAAAAGCATACTGCTACTTTTTATGCAATCTTGATGATTATTTCAAAAGAAACCTTTAATTACACAACAGCATTTTTTTTTCTTTTTTGTTGGAAAACCCGCCTTAAATAAATTTTGCCACACTTTAAAATGCAACCTTAAAAGTATGTCAGTGCATTTTTTGTTCGGTCTCACTCTTGTTTACTACTTGAGATGGAAATATTTGATAAGCAAGTGTTTTCGAAAAAAAAGTTAAATAAAAAATATGAAAAAATGAGTAATTACTTACCCTAATTGTATAAGTTTGCAATTAGTATGCGACAAAGAAAGATACTCAGAATATACATATTAAAAGTTAAATAAAAAAAAAAATTCTAAACAATATTTGTATACTTCATACTTAAAAATCTCTAAAATAAATTAATCATTTTCAAAAATGTGTCTTTGTTATTTTATTCAATGACTTCGACAACTAAAGACAAGTATTTTTTGGTCTTGTAGCTAATCTAGAGGAAAGGGAACTTACAAATAACTTTTTTTCGTCAACTATTAAGTTCTTAATTCATATGAATCGGGCCCCTGTCACTTTGAAATGACTAAAGAGATTTAAGCCCTTATGACACTTAATTTTTCTTGCATTGTATTGTTATAAGATTGAATGAAAGAAACAGCAAATGCTGGAAAGATACAAATATAAAAAACTCAAACAAAATATTTTCTACTATTATGTAGGTTTTTTTTGTTAAGTGTTGTCTCCTTTTTATCGCTGAGTTAGCAACAGTTTCAGGGTTTCAAGCTTGAAGCGCCAATTTTAAGCTGAAAATTCGTACACATTTTTAATTTTAATTTTTATTCGATAACGTTTGTAAAAGTTTTGACAGTTTGATATTTATCATAATAGAAATAGCTGAACTCTCTGCACCTGGTTAATGTCCCTATTACAGTATATTTGCACTGTTCTCCAAAACTTAACAAATGCAAAGAGAATGAAGTATCCTGAGAGCTTTAGGATAAAATAAATTGTGATGAAATTAAGCAGCTTTTTCTGTTCCAATCACATAATATGGTAGTATTTCTCCGTCATTTGGAAGTTCTTTCCTTTCCAGTCTCAAACAATTTAATTTAAAGTGTTTGTAAGATATTCAAAAAATTTAGTTTCAGCAATAATTTGACAAACTTATTTCCAAATGCAAACATACATTTCTATGTGTGGATAAAAACAAAAGTTATCAATTTATAAATATTTAATTTTGTTCGCAGACATGTTTTTTTTATAAATGAGTGCAATTAAAAATTTTAAATACTGCCACCCCCACACTCGGCGAGACAAAGTCCGACAGATCCACTGACTGTAAATTAACTGAAACAAAAAAAAAACAAATATTATGTATGACATGATCACTCTGTTACACTCTTTCCCCCCCAAACTTTAGCTTTATTTGTCTCTTGTTGACCATTTTTTTCGTTCCTCAACAAATCCATATTAATATTGTTTAAATGCCAATATTACAAAATTTAACACGACCCATAAAGATCAAGCTTAAATAAACATGTTCAAAAACTTGTTCAAATATACAGACGCCAGACATACATATTTGTAAGATACATATTTGAGACAATAAAACATGTGTAGCTATTTGGATGTTTTTGATGTTTTGTTAATAAAATAATAATAAAGGAAGGAAAACATTAAATGAAAATTTATCATATTTTAAAACATTTTGTTTTGAAGAAAAACATAAAACATGTTGTAAGAAATAAAATCTATAAAATAACAATGATGATGATGAGTAACTAACAAAACTTTTATTGCAACTTACGTATTAAATTAGATTTAAGTGTTAAAAATGTAATTTCGTCCCATAATAAAGAAAAGAAATTAAGGGATCTGTGCCAGTCACAGAAAATAAAAAATTGGGGTGCACGAGATGTACATACATACGAGTATATGGGAATCGATGATAGTGGAATCAAACTGAGACCGCTGAAAGATACGAGTATGGAAATATTGGCCTTTAAAATAGTTGATTAAGAAATAATTCTTAAAAAAATACGGGCAATTGCAGCCTTTCAAATGAAAAAAAATAATCAGGCATGTGATAGAAATCGATTTTAAAAACAAAACGACTTAGAAACGAAAAAATCTGTGATGTGCTCATTATTTTCATTTTCTGAATATTTCAAAATAGGTTTTCAATAAATTTCTCAATCATTTTGATAAAAAATTTCATTTCAAATACAAACATTATAATTATATTTCAGCTTCTTCTCAGCTTTCTTCAAGGCAATAATTTTATAATGGCTCAACAATTATTTCAAAAGTCATTCGAAATTCATTGTATCCTATCAAAACGATCGTTTTGAAATCGGTCGATTTTCGTCACATACTTGAATAATTCAAAACCGATTTATTAATGGCGGAGTTGTGAGGGAACATGCATAAATAATAGAAGCGAATTTGATAAACTTCTCTTTTTTCCAAGTCGGTTAAAAAGTAAATTGACGAACGAATTGAGCCTGATTTAAAAAAAATAATTTTGGAATAAATACTCCTTAAATTTCAGACATTGCAACAAATTTGAAGTATTATTAGCACTTCCATAACCTCACAATACGTTGTCATGTGGGCAAAAGTTATAAATTTGGTACAGTAGTATTCCGATTTAACAAACATTCGAGATAATGAACATCGCATTTAACGAACACACACACTTTTATTTCTACTAATTAAGTACCTTATATAACGAATAAAAATTTTATTTTGTACTCGTTTTATCGAACAAATGTAAAACAAAACGATGAACAAAACGAAAATGATGAAGAGCCTGATGAAACTGAGGTGCTGTTTTTGTAATCCAAGTAGCTTGGACGTTTAGAAAATTTGTATGGAAATCACTAAAAAATTTAGTGCTTTTCATATAAATTTTCTGATCGTCCAGGCTACTTGGATTACAAAAACCACACATGAAATTCTAGAGCAAAACAATGTTAGTACTCGTATGTATCAAAAATTTAATGCTTTTGAAAGAGCTTGAAGATGCCATTAAAAAAAAGATATTCATTCGAATAAGCAGACTGTGTTTGGGAAATTTTTTAAATTAATTATTTTTGTATTACGGTGTACTGGATATAACGAACAATTGGCTTTAACGAACAGGTTCGTTAAATCGGAAAACTACTGTATAAATATTTTTTCAAAGATCATTAATCTATTTACTATTTATAACACTAAGAATTTCATTTGTGTTTCACGACAATAGCTCTAAAAATGTTGAACTCGGTTGATGTTTTATTTTTATTTTTAAATTAAAAAATTTTGATGGAAAGTAAAAGAATTATCCGAATTCAAAACAATTTTTTACTAATTTTTAATTAAAAAAAGTTTTTACAATTTCAAAAATTCTTCTTGTTAACACTTTTTCACACAATATACAGTCGAACCTCTATAACTCGAATTTTCGCCGTATTCGATCCAATTCGATTGTTAAGAGAGAATATAACTTGCAATTCTCCTTCCGAAACTCGAACTTCCATAACTCGAGGTTCTCCATAACTCGAACGAAATTACATGCATTTGAATTTTATAACTCGAAGTGATTTGCTTACTTGTCAGCTGGCCTATTGTATCTACACTACTTACAAATCTTATATTACAGTATTGGTTAGAAATTTGGTTACAAAAAATACTGAATTGGTATTTTCCCATACATATTATAACCAACGATTAAAATCTTTAATAAAAAAACATTTAAAACTTACAAAATTTAAAAAATGGAGAAAAATAATATTAATAAAAAAGAAAAATTTTACAAAGTTGTAATTTGAAAAAATCTAAAAAAATCTATTGAAGTGCATTGTTTTGAATTAAATTTTTTTGTCTGGGGGTCCCAACTTAAGCAGAACGGTGAGTGAAGCCGAATGTTCGGTGAAAGAAACTTTTCAGCAGCCTTCCAGTAGTTATGTAGGAAATTCTTTACGAACATTGAATTTATATTTGCAAACTACAACTGATGAGCACTACAAGAACAAACACAAACCGCGAAGCTATTTTGGCTTGTCTGCAGATACATCCAGGGTCTAGGCAGGAATCGAACATGCGACCCCTCGACTAATAGTCTAGTACGCTATCTACTAGTCTTCGGGGCTCCCCAAATATAAGAAAATATAGGAAAGTAAATTTTCAGGTCACTAATTTTAGAATATTTTACTTCACTGTAGATTATTTATTATATGTTGTTGTCATTAAGTATCTGTTTGAAATAAGAAGCAGAATAATGACAGAACTATTTAGTGTCTTTTTATATTTTTCTACGGGTCAAAAACTTTACAACTGAAATATATGACAAATTATTACAGGAATATATAAAATCTTATACAATAAAATTATAGCAATAATGATTTCGAAAGGTGTTTGTTATTTACGTAAAATTATTTAATTCTGGTATAAAGTTTTTTTTTATAATATTCTTTAAAAAAACAAAGTCCCTGTGAAAGTTTTCATTCTAAAAAATGTTGAATGGATTATTTTCTGGATATTGTTCAGCATAGTTGTGTCACTTGAAATTAGTTGGAAAATAATGAAAAATTTAAAGAAAATAAATTGTCAAAAAATCAAAGATAAAAGATTTTCAATTATGAAAAAGAATAAATTACTGTTCATAATTATCCAAACATTCCTTCAATGATTCTACTAAAATATCTATTTTCTCGCAGTTAACAATAATAACATGATTTTACTGTGAAGAACAGGAAGAAGTGTGAAAAATGTTTCTTTAATTTTATAAATTCTGTGAATAAATTTAGGTCTTGGGAGATTTTTCTTACGCATACAAAAATTACATAGAAACCATCTGTTGCCACATTGACATAAGATAAGTTTTGTTTATTTGAAATTAAAATACTACGAAATCATAATGTGAAGTTTTTCGCAGTTAATTTAACATGTTAAAGTTTTCACTGAATTTTTTGGTTTTTTTTTCATATTTTCTTTAATATAAATTGTTGAATGCAAGTGTTTCTAAAGTGTGATATGAGTTCTTTTTCCGTTTTTTTTTAATTTATGTCATTGTTGCTGCTATTGTTTTAAGAGAATTTCTTATCAATAATAGCTTTATATGAATGTACTGCAACAAATGTGTTGAAGTTTTTGTCACTTGATCATGTTGGAAAATGTTCTTTTATCAATTTGAAAACAAAGAATACTCAAAGAAAGAGCACCAAATATATGCAAACATGAAATTTCTTTGTTAATATTAATATAAAGTATTGCAGTCTGAATGGCAGAAAGGCAGAGGCATGACTAGTAGTGTGGGTTCAATACTTTGTAAAAAGCTAATTTTTATTACAAAAAATAAATTAAAAAAATATTACAATGAAGAGTTTGGGAAAAAATGCATGTTGGTTTCATCCTATTTATGAAATAATTAATATTTTTAACTTCCCGCTATGAAAAATAAGGAAATTATTGATTACACCATAATTTTAGAATATCCAGTTTTCATCCAATTATAGGATTCTTTTTCAACTATTTTTACAATGATGTCTCTAAAGATGTGTATGTGTGTGTGGATTTATGTGTGGATGTGTGTGTGCGTGGGTGGGTGGATGGAAACCTCTCATATCTTAAGATTGACTCAACCAATCTGAACCAAATTTGCGGCATATTAAAGACATTAACCTCACTTAGATTTCGTTAGATAATGGACCGATTCATATCGGTAGAAAAATAACGTTTTTGAAAAAAAATAATCACATAAATTTTAGAATACTAAGCTGATTTAGTTAAACATCTAATCAGCTGTTAAACTTAAAAATCAATGTCGACTGCAGCAAACTTGATAAAAATCAAATGATCCATCCGAGACAAAATTTTCGAAACAAAGCTGCTTCATATTAACAACACCAAAAGTCCTTATCGAATCGATTTACGGGATTCATTCACTTTTTTGGGCTTGGACTGCATCGAATACTACAAATTTCATCTTAATCGGTTAAATGGTATCTCTCGCATCGTTATCGAAAAATTAAAAAAAAAGTTTTATTTTTGGTTTAAAAAAGTTGGAGTGGAGTCACAGGGATGGTCAACAGTTTTTCATATATACGAAAAGAAAGAGGGCGCCATATTTTTTTTATTTGTGTTCACAATTTTTGAAGGATTTGGAACAATTTTTTCTAAACTGAATTTCAAAAAAATAGGAAAAATTAACTGGTACATTTTATGGAAATTGCTAAAATTTTAGTATTTTAAATTTTTAATCGTACTATCTCTTATAATTAATATTTTACATACATATGTAGTAAAATATCAACACTTTTATTAAAAACAAATTGAAATTGATTATTGAGGGGTATAGCTTGTTCCTATACGCATTTCACTGCTGCTAATGCAGATCTTCAGGGAACTTTACCCAAATATTTCTTAGAACAACTGGAGATATTATATTAAACTTTCATTAAAGCAAATGCAGTTTAAACAATATCAAAGTTGTAACAAGAACTCAATAATCAACCTATTGTTTTTGGTTTCTTACTTTACCATTAATACCTAGGCTTTAGTTTTGGTAAATTATACAGGATAATTCTGCATCTAGTGGTGTGAATTGTTTTAGGATCTAAGTTGCTTATGAAACCATATACCGAGCTGTTTCTTTTTTGTTAAGTAAAAATAGTTCATCGCTTTTTTAATAAATAAGAAAAACTGAAAAGAAAACATTGTTCGAAATAAATTTCATAATCTTTGAAGGATTTGGAACAATAAAAGTCCTAACAACAAAATTTCGCTAAGTGATATTCCTGGACTGCAAGAGTACCTTGAAAATTTTCACAAAAGGGAAAATAATTTATTTTCTCGGAGATGCCATTACTTGAAAACTACTTTTTTAGAGAAAGCTATTTTCAAAGTTTGAGCAAAAAAAAAAACAAACAAAAATTTCAATACGTTCTAAAGTTGCTTTGCAAAGTCCACATTCTTTTAACATCTGCTTAAATATGTATATTTCATTACAAGACCCAATACCCAACCATAAACCATTGTGTTCATTATTTTTTAATTTATCGTTTTTCTTTTGTTGAATTTTTTTTTCTGCTTTTCATTTAAAAACATATTTTATGGTTGTAGGTTATGGTTGATATCAATGGTTAATAAAGTGAATTTATTGTTTTTACTTTGTTGTTGATAATCTGTTTCGTTATTTTTTTATTATTATGAAAAAATTAATGTAAGAAAATAAATGATTAATAAAATTTTGCAAAAAAAAAATAGATACAAGAGAGAAAAAAACATTTACCGACAACAAATGTGTCAAGCGGAAGAGATCTCCGTTTGTTGGAAAATTTTATAAAAAATTAAAAGAATAAAAACTGAATCACAATTATTAAAAATTTTAACAACAAAGTCTGAGTGGACGTCTTTCAGTTTCGTTAAAATTCTGATGTAAGTTTTTATTACATTTATTTATTTATTTCTACTATAATTTTATCCTTTTTAGTTTTCCCAACATAAAGGAAAAATGAGCTATAGTTTTATTAAATATTTAAATCACTTAAATATTAAACATAAAGAGTATTTTTATATTTTTTCGCCAATTTCAGTTTTGAAAAACATACTTATTCCTCTCCTACTGTTGTACATATAAATTATTTCAATTGCTTTAGTTTATATCTTATTTCATTCTCGACTTGAAATGTCAACAACATATTCAAATACGATCCAACAATAGTAAGACAACATAATCGCACTTGTAAGGCAATGGACTAGTTTCTTCTTACTTCAAACTTACTTCATTTATTAATAGTGCACTTTATACTGTTTTCGATTTCCCAAGGGAACACAACAAAATTGAAGTAATTAAAGTAAAAGTAAAAAAAAACAGAAAAAAATATATCAAAAGCTCGATTTATTACCCAACCCAAAAACAGAATACACAAACGTACTTTGTTTCTATGAACATGCGAAGACTACAATAGGAATAAAAAAATATATAAAATAAGAAATGTAAACAGCACCTGCCTCCTAAATATGAAAGCTTAGTTAATGCCCCAAAAGCTCCTAAGTAAATACATAACAGAATGAGGCATATGTAATACTTATGTATGTAAAATTAATTGTGAAATATATGAGTAGTTAGGGAATGAAATTTAATTTTTATGAAACCACAGAAAAGAGTGGAAACAAAATTTCACTAAATTGAAATATGGCCGACCACCACCACCAAACACCATTATTATAAAATAGTGTGTCAAAAGGAGTTTATATGTTTCTATTTTAAATAAACAAAAATTCTTAATTTACTTACTTAGAATGTAGTATTATACATAGGAAATTCGTGATTAAGCTTTAGAAAACTTACCTGAAAATAAAAGAACAGAAAAACTGAATTAGTAACAATTAAATTTGACTCATAAGATTGAACAAAATTAAAATTGTAAATATAAATTTAAAATTAAAGAAAGTTTTTACAAAGCAACAATTAATTTATGTGGATTATAGACCTCCGACAAAATGTGAACTTAAAATGATTATATATAGAAAAATGCGTGATATGTTTTTCGACCATAGAGGTGCGATTAGGGTCATTATCTTGCTGATATACCCACTTCAGAGGCATTTCGCGTTCGGCATAACATCGTTAAGGACGCGGATATATAGAAATAATTTTCAATATTTTCTTTGATCCAAAATATGTCATATTTCCTCCACCATGCATTATTATTTTTGTAGCGTATTTTGGACGATATGCTTTGTTTTTTTTGGGGCACCTTGCCCAATTTTTTCACCAGGTCCGACTAAGTTAATCTTAAATTAATCAGACCATGGAATTTTTCTCTATTTTAGTTTTTTTATCTGTTATTCAGCATTCTAAGTTTCTGCGTCGCCAAATCTGCCAAATCATATTTTTCTCACAAACATCGTCTAATAGTCCATTCTGAAAGTGATAGCCAGCTCTAATTCCCTTTCCATACTTCATGAGCCTCCAAGAAATTGTAAAATTTTTTGTTCGCTAAACCTGTTGACTGTGAATTTTATTTCATTATATTTTTTCCTTCTTTGTGTTAAAGTACTTAGTTCAGGATATTTAAAAATAATTTTTCAAATTGTGACATTAATTTTTTTTAAATCACGGTTTTTTAAATGAAACTATTTTCTTCGATCTGTCGAATTTAATTAGAACCCAAGATAGGAACGTCAATAACTTTTCACTCACTGTCAATAACGATCACGATTAAAATAATAATTATTGCTCACGTTCATGCACTCTCACGTGAGTGAAAAAACGTTCACATAATACTCACGAAAAAAAATAATTAAGAAAAACTAAAAAAAAAATGGAAAAAATTACAATAAAGCAAAATAAACAAACACGCTAAATATCTATTCATGCACGCTCGGTCACGCTCACATTTTATATACTCAGTTCATGAACGTGATTGAAAAAAAAAAAAACAAATCACGTGAGTGGTGCCCATCTCCAGTGCATACACTAGTAGTAAATGTTGTTACCTATTTTATAATTGTTTCATTATTGTGGGAATAAATTTCTTAATAAATATTAAGTGAACCTATTTATCTGTTCGTAACTGTATGTACATACATATAAAAGTATTTTATATTAAAAAAACAATATGGGGGCGTGTCTAAAAGTGCATTGTATTGCTTGTTCAGCTGTCATGCCTATAATTTTTTGACGCACAAAAAATCTTTTGAAAAAAAGTTAATACGATTAATTTGTTAAACTGTGAGCATTTGTGTATTTTAATATTTCATAGTTAAGGCGATTACAAATTTTACTTTTTTTGCGAGTGCGTATTTGTATTTATTTATTATTATTTTTTTTTTTTTTTTGTAGAATGTGTCATAATTTTTAAGTATTAAAATTATTATACCAAAATGATAAATGACTAAACGCTGGTAGATTATTTCATTGATTTTTAAAATTTTATACAACTTGTTGCAAAAAAAAAATCTCATACTTCAAACATCCGCCCAGTAAACACTTTGATAGCAAAGTAACGAATTCAAATGCTATAGCAAACATATTTTTATCTAGTTCTACTTTGGCGTTTAAGTAATTGCCACCTCGGTTACAAAAATACAGAAAGAAAAACGCCGTGCTAAATTCAAGTACATATTTTCTTCTTACTTTGCGTAATTTTGGGTACAAATAACAGTAAAATGTACTTTAATCAAGCCGAAAACGGTATTACTTTAGAAAACCAATCCTGGAGTTTCTTAAAATGTGTACAAAATTCTTTAATCAAGTGAAAAATCTTGAATCAACCAAAAAATTCTTAAATTAAATTGAGCATTAGAATCCGTTCGTACCCAATCAATCAAAATCAATCTTTCTTTACTCGCTTTTAGTAAATCTGGGATTACCGTACTTTTAACACCACTTGGGACTGATTTAAGTACGGATGGATTGATTTTTCTTTTGAGTGTAACGACTTTAAAATGTCAATATTTCGAAGTCGTTTAATACACAATTAGTATTAAATTCGAGGTTTTTAAGGAACTGTCTTGTTTCATAACAGATTTTATAATCATGATTGTTTTATCATACGCTAAAAACTTGTTTTTATGATCACACACAATAAAAAAAACACGTGTCTTTGCATAATAATTTGCTTGTTTATTTTCTAGTAAGTAGTTATATAACGACTGCTAAGTAAGGCAGACGTTATACATTTCGTGTGAAAAAGTGGGTTCTTAATAGAAGTCATTTTCAAGTTGTTGCTAGAATGCTTTACTGAACTTGATCGCTTTTTCAAAATCTTTCTTACAAAGCTGTTTTGACAAAAGCACAATTTTACGTCATTTCTTTTCTATGTAGATTTCAAAATTGGCATTTTGTTTAATAGCACAACATTGTCTTCCTAGATCATTAAACAATTGTATAATTTCTTTAAAATAAAATACACAAAAAGAACAGAAGTTGCTAAACAACAGCCAAGTCAACAAAATAACATCCTCATCCGCTGCTTATCATAACAATCGCAAAAGCTCTTGTAAAGTCAATAAAAGCCCTTCAAACCTGAAAGTAAATAAATTGAAAATGTCATTGAAAAATTAAATTCTTCCTCACATTTTTTTTCCAAAGATATTTTTAGCATTTACCAAAGAAGAGCGTATCCCTTCGATAGATTTTCACTGGTATACATTATATAGCTGATTATTGTAATTAATTAATGCATTGTTAACTGAAGAGCTTCATGGCAGATTATAAAACATGACTAATTTATTTGATTTCATGCATAATTGAAGAGCAGCAAAAAAATCAATCAGCTGAATGTGTAGGTGGTTGTTAGTGTTTGAGAGCAGTTAATTAGTTTGCACATAATTAATTATTTAAGCAGCAAAGAGTATAGAGACGGCTTCAATTAAAAATTATTATGAACTAAAAAATAAATGCAAACTTAATTAATTCGCACATCAATCGCATGCAACCCATCGTAAACAAATTAAAAACACATTCTTCTTCCTTGCTGTCATATTCCGATTGCTTAAAGAACTGAATATTGAATTTCATTTAAATAATATTTTGTGATTTATTTCAAAACAGATTAATGTTAGTTGCCTTTGCTTAAGCTGTGAGTCATTTCCTATCGACAACTTTAAACACATAACAATGACATCAGTCAATTGTTTTTAATTATTTCTATAACAAATCAATTTTTTTTTATTTTAAGAAATTAATTTCGAACGCCACTAACGTTCGTCACTATCAAATCGGGATTTTTTTCATGGGATTTCTGTCCCTGCAAAAGTATGGATATTTCTTAATAAATATGAATTCACCATTGAATTTCGCCAATTTTTTAATTTTCACAGTGGACTTACTGCTTTTACATTTGGAAAATGTAACTAAATTGGTATATTCGATTAATTACAAGCTTGTTATGTTTTCGAAACTACATTTTTTATGACCGATTTTGCACTTGATATTTAAAAAAGTATTAAAAGAATTTAAAGACATTAATATTAAAAAAGCAGTAAGTGAAGTTTACTGCCATTCTCCTAAGCATGACAGAATAGTTTATTAAAGGAATATTTTTGAAGTTTGTTAAATATTTCAGTCGTCTCTCTCTTTTCATTTCAAAACCTTTCTTCTTGATCAGTTCTGAAAATTTTAATAAAAATCTTATTTAATTGTTCTCATTAGGATATTATGTATTAAAAAGGATTTTTCGGGTTAAATTTTTTGTATGAATTAAATAAACGTAAGATGTCTTAGGAAGCTTTCAAATTAAAATCGACGTTTTGGCTTTCGATAAAAAAAATATTGCTACTACTTTTAGTTTATTTTATTATTTATTATAATTTTAATTGTAATAAATATTCACAAAGCAAATAAATAAATCTATAAAACGGAATGTGTATTTGTTTGCTCCTTATAGGAGCCTGATATTCCTGAAATTTTCACAACATTCAACTGAGATCCTGGAATAATTTAACGTCTACTTTTTTAACCACGCCCACTTTTTTAAATTATGTTACTCCTTCCACATAGTTTTCTATAGACTTTCTAATATAAGAGAGAAGAAGAGGTCCACATAAATTTTTTTTAATGTTTGAGGCAAAATGTGACCGCAAAAAAATTTATTATCAAATATTTTTGTAATTTTTGGACCAATTTTAAATTTTTTTGCATATCGAAAAGGTTTACTAAAACTGTTTTTTTTAAATTTGGGGAGGGGAGGTAGCACAGCACTCCAGGTTAATCTAGTAAATCTATAATAAATAAAATAATATTAAGTATTATAGACTTAAAAACAAGGACTAGTATTTTCTCTACAAAAACAAACTACGAAACATTTTTGGCTTGTATGCAGAAACACCCATGATCTTTGGACGGAATCGAATGCCCTGTCTCTAGACTGATAGCTTAGTACGCTGTAATGTACTAGACTATTTATACCATCTAATCTACCAGGGCACCGCAGCTACTTTGATCTTTTTACTTCGTTCAGATGGGTTTTACATATCCAAAGTCTTATACGTCCATAATTGACCCATAAGTCTCTATTAAAACTTCAGAACATTTAAGTAAAACTTTTAGTATGGAAGTCACTTCAGAACATTTAAGTAAAACTTTTAGTATGGAAGTCACTTACACTGAGAGTTTTGCTTTTAAATTCATATTGCTTAAATTTAACCTGCCATCTTGAAACAACAATTCAAAACAAGACTTTAAGTTAAAAATAATTAACACTTCATCTCAAACAAGTAAACCTCACATTCAAATAAACAAAAAAAAGCATACGAGTATTTCAACGAAAAGCAACAAAAAAGCCATTCAAAAATTTAAATGGAAACGCATATTCATAATGACTTATGTTAATACGGTCCACGACTTGTCGGTAATTGACAAAACATATTGCAAAGCAATATTCTTAGAAATTATATTGTAAAAAGAATTACATTTTGAAATTTAAAAATATATTTTAAAAATGACATGAGGAAATGTGTAAAGGAATGATCTGACAAAAACGCAGGTAATCAATCGATCATGTTAAAAAATATTTTTGGACACTTCAGAAAAAAAAAACGAAAAAAAGTGTTAATACATCAAATGTTTTTTCACTTAACAAAAGATTTGTGGACACAAAATAGTTGTTAAACAAAACTACGTGAGTTGCCTATATAAATCACAGAAAACTTTTTAAAAACATTTCTTTAATAAAAAAAACTTTAACAAATAATAAAACGAAGTACAAACAAATGACAAATGTCATTCATTCGTCTATTCTTCAATTCATTCATGTTGCCATGTTATCAGTTGCTTTTTTGCCAAATGAAAAAGTTTTGTTTTTGAGTTGCAAGGAGGAAAGTGCAACATTTCTTTAAAGACTTTTTTGTAAGTAATGAGAAAAGAAACGGAAATATTTATTTATTTTGTTTAAAGAACATACATATTAAGCTTAAATATGTATGTATGTACATATAATTATATTATTGAAGTCGGAAGGAAATCGAACTAGTAAAATAGACCAGAGTCTTTTCAAAATTTTAAAACATAAATCCCATGAGATTACAAATAGTAATGGTTTTGGTCTTGTTTGTTTTAAAAATCTCACATGCTATAGGAATCGCTACATCGGGCAGCGCCGGCGTAAAGAGGGAGTAAAGCAGCAGGTATGAAATATTATGTAAAGTTATTACTATTTTCAATAGAATAAAAACCCCTTTACAAATTTTAGGCTTAAAATATTATTATTGTGTACGGAATATTGAATTTTTATTTACATTCATAAAAATTATTGTATAAAATACCATTTAAAAAACTCAAAACTCCATGTCTGCTGTCTTTGTCTTTCTTTGGCAGCTTTTTACTTAAGAGCTGTCAGCGGCAACATAAAACGTCAAATTAATGTCAAATGATCTTTAGCTATTGTTTATTGTATTTATATATATAGTATATGTATATAATTATTGTAATTTGTGGGTTGTTTTATTTAAATGTACAATGGAAGTAGTCATGTGAAAGAGGTGGAGAGAGTGAGTGAGCAAGTTTTTCAAAGGCACTAAAACTTTGAATAATTGTTTCCGGTGAATTTTGTAAAAAGAAAAAAAAACAAACGGGATTTTCATAATACAAAACCACTTCTAAATATTTCTAAGAAGCAATTTAAGTTTCACAAATTTGATCCTAGATATCTATTATAAAATCATTTTGCAAAGTAAATACGGGACTGCACAAAAATATATTAAAAATTGCTAATCGTGTTTTTTTTACTATTTTTGGTTTCACAAATATGATTGTGATTTAAGTAAATAAAAAAGGAATTTAAAAATAAAAAAATATTTTATTACAATTTTTATGCAATTAAATGAAATCCTTCTGGAAGTTTAATTAATTGCATAAAGTGAGCAGGCAGGACTCTGTGAGCTGACGAGAAATAGTTTGCTGGCATATCAGTTTAAGTAAATAATTTTATTATAATCTGTATAGAATTTTTAAATCTTTATCTTGATTGAAAAACTTGGAAGATTTCACTACTCCCGCAAAATGCAGGATGTAACATGCATAAATGAATCGTTTTAAAACTTCATAAGTAATAATTTTTAAATAATAATTTCTTTAATATCTAAAGAAACATATTTTTGCTTTTACAAGTTTTGTGAAAAATTTAAAACAATCTATCTGAATGTTTTGCAACATTTAACATTTACGGATCTAGGCCGAAATTTCTCACCAAAAACTGTGACATTTTGACTGTTTTCCTTACAATCTCAAATGATGAAGGCAAAAATGAAACAAAAACTAAACAAAAATACTTTGTTAGTTCTTATTATGAATACAAATAAATCTTATTTTATAAGATTTAAAAAAATTATTTAGCGTTTCTTTATAAAAAAAAAATAGGAAAATAATATTTATAAGAGATTTTTGGGAGTTAAGCAGATTTTCTTTATATAGGGTCGGTCCAGAACGAAATCTGAACTTATATTCAAAATATTATTAATTGATTTCTATAGAGATTTTCGTTCCGATAGCAAGAAGTAGTGTGTACTTTACATATTTGTTAGCATATGAACTCATTACTTTGCCATCTAAGTTTCCTACATGTAAATTTATTTAAATTACACCTAATTCTGTTTTTACACGGTAGATAGGTTCCAGATAAAATCGTTTATAAAAAAACGTGTAAAAAAGACATCGATCGTATGCAAAAATAGGTCATTGGTTCCTTATCTCTAAAAACTATTAAAATTAGGGAAAACCTAACGATTTTAAAGAACAAGTATGTATATTTACACAAGCATAGTTATTAAAGAAAGAAAAGATATGCAGTCTAAGCTTAAGAGTGTGTAACATTTCAATTGCTCTGACAAGTATATTTGCTTGTATCCACAAAAAGAGAATTCCCCTAAATTAGTGCTACTTACACTTGCTCTGACCGGTAAATTTGCTTGTCTGTATGTATAAAAAAACGAAAGAGAAAGAAGTATGTACATATTCTCTTTGTGCTTCTTATTGTTGCGGTCTTGTTTTGAATGGTGCTAAATGGAATAAAATTGTGTAAAAATTTAAAAAAATTTTATTTTCAGGTGTATTGTAACATATTAATGTAAATTAATATATTGCTTAAGTTGAATGGGACTTAACGTTTCTGTTATTTTTTAAAGGTTTCTAAAATTTGAAAATAAATATTACAAATTTGCTAGGTAGAAAATGGACATAAAAGCATTTTACTATTCCCATTAAATCTGACTAAAGTCAACGAATTTCCGTAAGACTTTTGCTTAGACAAGCTTCAGTATCTATATCTCACAATAAAGTTATCAGTCTTATGAGTGCATTATCCCAAAATACCCTACTATGGGGTATCCATATTATCGAAAGATCTTGTACACTCACAATATTATTACAGTAACGGACTGTACGTTATTCAAGAAGTAATCCGTTCAGTCACTTTTAAAAGAATAACCATTTAAAATTGTAAGCAATTTTATGTTTAACTGATTCTAACATTCATTCAAAAAACTAAGGACATATTAATACTGATTTTCGGTTACATTCAATATTGTCCGTTGTTTTCAAAAGCTGTTCTTTTCTTTGCTTGTTTTATTATTTGATTTGTTTGAGATTTCCTCTCCTACACAAACAAAGGAAAAATCTTTTTTTTTTTACGGGCTTAAGTCAATTAGTTTTTTAACATTAAAAATTAAATGATCTTTCGGTTCAATTTAAATAAAAATTTTAAATTAGATTTGTTTTAAATTACAATTTCAGTTAATTTTATGTATAGATTATTTTGAGTGTATTTTATTGTCGACCAAATATTGGCTGATTTTACACTGTCATATATAGACTTCATTTTGTCCGACTGGAAAGGACGATGATAGAAACAGTAAAACCATTGGCAAATGAGGGCATCCCACATTTGTGATCATGAATCGAAATGATTAAATTAAGTAACTGTCACGAAATATCAATATATATTTGCCCTTCCTTTTTGAAAAATATTAAATTTAAAAGGGGCGGAAACAACCGTATCTTTGAAAAAGTTCTCCATAAATAATATGGCCTAAAGTCTAACAAAGTTGTTGTATGTTATTTACATATACGTATATTCTTTTCGCCTTTATATTGCCTGTCGATACCATTTTGTCATCATGAACAGAATAAATTGTATGTTTTTATTGTCGAATTGAAAAAAAAAATCTAGATCAATTAGAATTGATAACTTACAATATACACTTAAAAACATTTATCGAGTTGTCATTGTTGGGCAAAAACAATAAATTAACCATGATCGAATATTTATGTTTGGAATTTTCGTTTGTTTATGTTTATGTTTTTTTGTTTATTGAATGGGGTTTGAAAAATAAATTTTATTGAACAATACACCAAACGGTATTAAACTTTTTATTTCTTTTTTATTTTACTTTTGAAATTTTTTCATTCAACTTCCTTTGCATTGAATGAATAAAGAAATATGCATACAAACTGTATTAAATTTTTTGTGAACGAGTATATATTTTTTTTAGCCAACATGTTGCAGGCATTTGCTGCATTTATCACACCCACCACCAGTTTGAAAATAAAATTTATATAAAAACAAGAAGAACATGATGTTAAATTGCAAATATTTATTGGATAGAATGGAAATAAAATAAATAAACCAGAACATTTAATTGTAGGTTTGTTTATTTTTTTTTTTTTTTTTGGTAAATTGCAACACATAAAAATAAATTAAAACAATTTTGTAAATGTGAATTTCTTCGGAGTCTAACTATGAAAATATTTATAATTATATATATTGCGAACGCTTCGATATGTTCTGTTTATTCGTTTTTTTAGGTTTATGTATCAGCTATAAATTAATTATGTTTTTTGTATATATATTTTTTTCATTTCGTTGCACGTAAACTCAAGTATTTGCACGTTTTTTTTATTCTAATAGTTGTTTGATTAAATGAGACTTTATGGTATGTAGCTGCGAAAATTTTCTCGTAAGTGGGGCTCGATAAAAAGGGTTCTTTATTGACTTCGTTGTTGTTGTTTTGTTGTTGTTGTTGTTGTGTTTAAATGAAATGTTTATAGTTTGTTTATAAAACCCCGTTAAAGAAATAAATATCAATTCAATTCGTTTAATTTTTTATATGATTTTCTTTTTATTTTATTTGGTTGGCCTCATTTTGGCACGACTTTATTGATACAACGTTCAACACTTGCAATGTACACTCAACCAGAATGTACATGCACCGTCAGTACACTAGAGCTTGCTATGTGCCATATCAATGTTTGTTTTTGTTTTTTATTTATAGTTGCTATAATGTTAGTAAAGTATACCCCCCTCAACCTTCCACTACATTTATTTAATTTTTTTCCCATTTTGCATTTTGTAGCGTGCAAGCTTCAGTCAGTCATCAGTATAAAATGTTGAAAGAATAAAAAAAACTTGCATACGCATTGAAAAATTCTCTTCATGTTATAATGTCGTTTGCTGTCGCTGTTCTGTCCGTTTTGTCAGTCATTGTGAAGGAGTGTTCGCCTCCGTTAGGCCTTTTTGAAAAAATACACACTATACATACTTAAAAAAATGACCACCATCGCCGCCGCCCGTATTTTTAATTTTGTTTTACGTTTCTAGTATAAAAACATTTATTGCATTTTATCAAAATTAAAATAAATAAAAAAAAGTGGGGGACAAAATGATAAAATATAACTTTAGCTTAATAGGGGAAAATATGGGATAGCAATTTGTAAAAAAAATATAGAAATGTTTAAGAACTTGTTAATTTCAGACGAAAAGCTCACATTAATAAATTACACTGTACAACAAAATTCAACTTTCGGCAACGGACTTCTACAGAGAAAAAAAATCATGTACATATGTACATTAGGTTGTCTTAAAAAAATTTCTTTTGGGGCTTAAGCATAATTTGAATGCTTAAGGGTAAAGTATTTTTAAAATTTTTTTCAAATTTTTCGCAAAAGGTTTTAAGGTTGCAGAAGTCGAATTTTTGCCAAAAATCGGATTTCTTCATAGCTTTGTTCACTTTTGAAGAAACAATCTAGAAGAAAAATGTCTAAGCATAATTTTTGTTTGTAAAAACTATAAGTTTTGACAATGAATTTGCTCATTTGGATACCCTACATTAAAATTTTTCATAGGATTTGTATCAAAATGAAAAAAACGAATCATGCAGTTTTAAAAATCAATTGATTGTAAATAATTTATAAACAATAATTTTTTATTAACATTAACTGTTCTTCACGGTACAACAACATAGAATTAAAGGCCGATGCACATAGAATCCGTCGTACGTTATACGATGCCTTTTTCAACTGACAACTAAGTTGAAATACAGGTTTTCTTATGAGCTTTGACACATTCGGTACGTCTTTGTCAACGGAAAGTACGAAACTTGGGCAACTTTTAACGTACGTTGAATACTTTGACAAATATCAGTTTTTTTTTGCTTTGCTTTTATCAAGTTTAAAAAAAAGCCAGAATATCCTCTAATTCTATTGAAAAAGTGTATTTTAATCAAATGAAGGTGATTTAATGTCCGCCAACAAAGTACCCATTGTGTCAACCTGCTCCGCTGATACTTTAATGTCGGTTGAAAAAAGCAACGTATAACGTACGACGGATTCTATGTGCCTCGGCCTTAAGTCTTTCATATAAAAAGAACGCAATAAAATTTTAAATAAAAAAGGAAAAATAGTTTTAAAAAAGCGGTTTATAAGACATTTTAAAGCAATCACATAATTAATATAAAAATTAGTAATTCAACTGATAATTTTAATGTAAATCTAAACGTGTTTGAGTTTTCTAATTAAAATAAATATAAACAGATAAACTTTTATTGTTTTAAGCTGTTTCATGTTTTAATTAGCCACACTCCTATTTTCAAATTTTCAATAATCGCATTCAAATTTAATATAGAAATACAGTACAACCTCCCTAATCCGGACACTCGCTAATTCGGACTATCCTGTAATCAGGACATTGAAATTTTTCGGACAGTTTAGAAATTTTTCCAAGTGTTCTTTTTTCTCAGTAAAATTTGCGAGGCGAACTCTTTTCAAAAGCTATTTTATGAGCAGAACAAACCAAAGCGACAGGTAAGGATATTTTATTTGTAAAAGAATTACGTAAAAATTACATAAAAATTCTTACTTCTCAAAATTAATATTTTTGGTCAGTTTTAGAGTGTTTCTTTATGTTTTCTGTAAATAAATTATATACAAATGAATTCTTATTTTATTGTTTTCGGTAATAAAAATAAATTATATATGTACATTTATGTATTGCGTATAAAAATTTATTTTTACTGTAGTCCAGACGATCCACTAATCCGGACAGTAGCTGAAACTATATATATCCGAATTATGGAGGTTGTACTGTACACACTAAATTTAACAGTTCTCTCTCTCCGCCATCAAGGTTACAATTTATTACAATTTTGCCCTTTTCTCGCTAAGAGTGCTACAAAATGATATCTGTTGTTAAAATTTGTTTGCGATTTGTTTTATTTTTCAAACCAAAAAACAAAAAATTCCAAGGTTTCTAAAATGTTAAATAAAATAAAACTTTTACACTTGTGGCGTACGTATGAGTAGTTCGTTGATTTTTTTCCCAAACAATTGATGATTTGTGTCACACAGTGCAATAAAATAATAGTAATTGTTACTTTTTATTATCAAAGTCGCGGTCAAAAGCATGTTTGCGGGGTTTTGTTACTTTTTGAAATATTTTTGCAAACACATAAATTAAATCAAATGATTCATTGAAAACAAACAGACCAACGAGAAAACGTTAATCATATCTTTAATACTTAAATAAAAAAAATTGGAAAAGAAAGATTCGGAAATTAAAAAACAAACGTTTTTTTTATCCATTTTGCGCTTAAGTTTTCATGCTGAAATAAAGTTCCGATTACCGCTGTACTAAACTGCCGTATTTTGCGTTTGTAAAAAAAATTTACGAAACATAAACTCAGCTTTGATTTCGTTTGCGTTTACGTCTACAATTTAATGCTTGAAAATTTCTTTCATTTACTATTTAGCTTTTTCCCCTTTAACTTCGAATGCGAATGTCCCCTTTTTTCACAATAAATTTGTAATATATTATTTTGCTTTTCTTTTAATTTTATCGCTATAATTAGGGTTCTAATTTTCTCACATTGTTTCCTTTCCCGTGATAGCGGGAAATCAAAAAAAATCCCAGGAATTTTCTGGAATTGATTGATTTTTATAAATCATTAAATAATTTTTTTTTATTTTAAATTGAGGTTTTTTTAAATGAGATCTAAAAAACAACCAAAAAACGTAACAATTCACAAGAACAAGAAAACCTAACAATTCATTAAAACAAAATCATTCAAAATAAATAAGTTAAATAAAAAATAAATAAACTATGTATAAAATATATTTAAAATAATTTCATTTAAAACAGCAATACAAAATCATAAACATCCTTATTAAAATACATATGTATGCATTTTATCTTTAAAGAAACAAATATTTTTTAGGAAAATAGTTTGTTTCATAAAATGTACAGTCCGCATATACATACATACATATCGGCACCTTAAATGCAAACGGACGTAGCTAAACAAATATTTTTTTTTTATTTTTGTTTTTGATTTTTTTTTCATTTAGAAAATTCTAATAGATCAGGAATAAGATTATTATTATTGATTTTATAGCTTTTTTAGCTTCCCATGTACATAAAAAAAAGTTAAGTATACATAGTTACGTGCGTTTGCATTTAATGTGACGATACAAATAAATACATTAGTAACTCGATTATCACTCATAATGAAAACCACCGGGGTTACTCTCTACTGCGATGCGAAAAGAATTTCAGTGTAAAAATAATTAAATTTCGTAACAATTTTCTTTCGCATCGCAATGGAGAGTAACAAAAAAAAACAACTTTTATTCACTATAATTTAAATTTATTGATAAAATTGACGATTTGAGCGATTAAATAGATTTAATTAATTTTGTGATAAATGAAAAATTTAAATTTTTGTCGGTTTGAGCAAATTTTGCTCTCGAGTACCGCATCACTTAGCCTTTGAACCTTTGCAGAACTATAAAATCTTCTAAAACAGTATCGCTTTATTGCGCCAATTGCAAACAAATATTAAAAGCTGATATAACTTTAGTCCGTTTTAGTTTCACAGTAGTGGGTGAGTCAGTTATACTACCATCATCAATAACAACATCATTTGGGTTGCATTTTTTATTAAATTTTTTTTTAATATAACGAAATTATATACACATTCTTATACTTTTAACTGCCGAGATGATCTGAAACTTCTTTATTCATTTCATGGTAAACGATTCTAATTTAAAGAAAAATAAATTTTTTTTGGCTATTTATTTAAGGAAGCGGTAAATAAAAAAATCGCCTAATCCTGGAGGGATAACCACTAGTATTTCCTATGGCCGACGCAATCCACCATATTCTAGCTATAATTGATTAAATATTATGCATTCTTTCGAATAAAACAAAAATGTAATAAGCATGTACATCCAATATTTAATTCTCTTCGCTTTCAATTTTGATATCTTTTTCAACTTCACTTATTTGAAGAGAAAAAATCTCATTGCTCATATGCATATGTAAGTAGGTACTCTCATTGATTTGCTTGTTTTTACTTGAACCAATACTTTCAAAAGTGAAGGAACGTGTGTATTTTTGGCATTTGTAGTGGTGTCCACTTTAAGAGCCTTTTAGGCCTTTAATACTGAACCGATTTAAATAATATATAGTCGGGTGACTAAAGCTCAACAAAATCTTCCATTTCGTAAAAGAATGAACAAAATCGGAAGGGAAATGAGTAATTGGGTAGTTTTTTCTCTTTAAATGAATGCAGCTGAAATAGGCGAACTCTAGTAGATATACAAGCGATATCAAATAAAAAATATATAGAATACATAGAAAACAAAATATTAAATAGTCGACCATATTGCAGTCACCCCGTCTAGTCTGCCAGTTAAACTTTCAGTCACTTCACACTCATTCCATACACGTTTGTACATATTTATATTTAATTTATTCAACGACTGTTTCTATAGATTCTCAATATGTATTTTGTTATTCCTTTATTAACGATTCATTGAAAACGTCATTGTTTCACTTTTCATTTTAATTTGTTGATAAAAAAAATATATATGTATATTTCTTGTTTTATGGCAAAATGTCATAGCAACTGCATTTGAATGAATAATTTTGAATATTTATTTCACTTTCAATAAAAATAAATTTTCAAATTGTGTTCTTTATTCTGTTGATTCTTAAAATGCCGACAGCATTAAAAATTAAAAATATAATAATCATAAATAAAGAAAGAACAATATTAAATTGAATCAAGCATGTAAATTATTGATTTTTCTTACATTTTTTAGACCACTGATGAACAGATACGTAACATACAACATTAAGTTGAGTTTGTATTAGTAAAATACAGAAGATACAGAAAATAAAAATAAAATTACCAATCGAGAAGTAAAATAACCAAAAATTCACCAGAAAACATTTATTTCGGGAAGCTGGAAGAATTGATGTTGTTGTTCCCGAAGTTATCTTCACGTATATCACAAACTCAAAAAAAACGAGGTAAGACCGCATCTCCTAAAAACTCAAGACTTGCTGATTTAAACCTGTCATGTGTTAAATGGGTCTAAGATCATGAACCTGTGATCCGGAAGTGCATAGTGTAAATTTGGATCATCTAATAATTTTTTCGTATATAATGTTGACACTTTAGACTCAATTTCCCAAAAAACTATTTTTTGGTGATACGTGAAGATAACTTCGGGACAACGATATGAGCATTCGTATTAGAGAAGGAGACAATAGCGGAAAAAACATACACTGAAAATAATCCATGCAACGTTTTACGAAAAAAAAGCTTTAGTAGTTACTTTGTTTTGTAGAATATACAAAATTTTCTGACAAATTACAAAAACAAAATCTTATAATCAACCTTTTAATTTTACAGAAGTGATTTTCTTATTTTTTTATTTTTTTATATTTTAATAAAAAAAAATCTTACTTTTTTATACTTTGATCTATTTTTAAGGCGTGAGTTCCTTTAAATAGTTCAAGGGGTAGAGTACTTCCGTTCAAATCCATAGAACGTAAGTTCGTACCCGAACTGAGCAGCTTCTTAGTTTTTTTTACACATGAGATTCGTACATTTCCTATCTTTTATGAAAGAATTCCATGCTGCGAAATACCGAAATATTTCCTACAATGTACACCAATACCCCGCTATGCGTTGTTTCGAAGATGCGTCTTTTCCGTGATTTCCCGTTAAGCCTGACACAAATATGTACAATCCAACAAACTTTAGATAATTTTATACAAAAATCAGCCAGATTGACAAATCCAACCGTAGAAATGATAATCGATTTAGATGACTCAAGCTCAAAATAAAAAAAAAATTAACACATCGATATAGACTTTTCATTTTTACTATGAAATTCTTTCTTTTTTTTTTAATTTTAATCTTACTATTTTTACGCTTTTGTTATGTTCCTTTACGTTTTTCTCATAAATTGTTATGCACACATATTTTTATTTGAATTAAAATATTTTATAAAAAAAAATTATTTTATATTAAAAAATCTATTTTTTCAGCTAAAATTATGAATCTCAGAACAAATTAAATGAAAATCAATAAAAATGTATGGAAAATCATTCTTCTGTTTGCGTCGCGTTTCTCCAGTCCCAATTAGCGACGCAAGCCGGGGTATTGGTGTACATTACATTTCGTTTATATGTAGTATGTTCCAGGTTTTTTTTGTGTAGTTCAAGTTAATTCAAACATTTCTAATTATTTCAACACTTTTGGACTTTATGTAATGATTCATATTTTATTAATTATACATTGAATATAAAAATTTAAATCTATAGTGCGGAAAATAATTCAACGCATTTGCCGAACGAACATCATCATTGAAATTTCAAAACAAGTTCAATACTCGCATGTACATTTTTGAAGATGTTTTTAAAATTTTATTCTAAAAATATTTATATACTGTAAATTAATAATTTTTTTTCAAATGGACGAGCAGGTCAGTATTTTGTTTATTGCAAATGCAGAGAATAAGCAACAGCTTTCGTTTCAGAAAGAATAGAATTTGTTGAAATGTAATCAGAAATTTCAAACTTAAAAATATATAAAACGCAATAAGAAAAGTAAAAGGAAAGTTAATAACGTCTTTTAACTCATGTTTGTAAAAACGTAAATTTTGTATATAATAAATTTTAAATTTATTTAAGGTGACCTCTCCGTCTAGTAGATAGTGTTCCAGTCTGTTAGCCTGAATTTTATGGGTTCAGTTACCATCAAAGGCTCTGGTTTGCTTTACTAACTACAACGAGTGAATGTCTTTGTTATTGCTTTCCTCAAATTAAGTTAGAATATAATTTGTAATTTTTTTAATTTATGGATCTGTTTATAGTCGACTTCAAAATGGAAGTTATTTTATATGTATATTCGTCATAGGCAGTTTTTTTCACCCACCGATTTCTTTCTCGATTTTGGATAGATTTTAAAAATTATTATTTATCGAGGTGGTCTTGTTGTCTTTAAGTCTGGATCTGTTCCAACGGATAGCTAGATAAATCCTCAAATTATTTATTTAATTTCTGATTTTTTTTTTTAATTTAACTAATTTTCTTCAAATACTCGTATAAATTTTTTTTGCACTTTGGCGTGAAAAATCTTTCTTTAACAAACTATTAGAATACTTTTCTGAATAAATTTGAGTTTAAATTTCTTAAATTTGAAATGAATCCATTAGGAAATGTGTTGAAAATACATTAAGAAAATATTTATTGCCACGTTAAGTGCACAGCACACTTAATAAATTCTAATTGTAATTATTAATTTAATTGGAAAATTGTTTTGTGTTTTCATTAAATACAATCGAGAAAGCTTTTTAATTAGAATTGCGCAAAACGTTTTGTGTACAGAAGGCACAGTGGGTGGTTTGATGGAAACTAAAGAAAAAAATTTACTATGAAAACAAATTTTTTGTAAGCAGTTTGATTTTTGTTTTATTATTTTTATTTTGTTCAATCCACTGTGCCACATGCTCACATAAATACAAACGTAAATAATTTTAAATTAAGGAAGTTTTGAAATTCACATTCAAAGCAGCTAAAATGTTTGCTAAAAATGCTAAATAATAAAATTCTGGAAGATTAATAAATTTATTATCAGGGATCGAAAGTCGTAGTTATTTTTAAAATTTTATGCTTTAGGGCTAACGAATAATCTAAAGATGCGTATTTTAAGCCGTTGCATTAGAATGTAAAAGCGCATAGCTCTCTTGACCAGGTGCGGAACTAAACAGAACAAGTTGACTAAATGTAGCGAAATTTATGATGGGAAAAATGGCAGCAACTGTTGTGTGGAGCGGATCTACTCAACTCTGCGTTTCTAAGACAAACACTCAACGGTTGCGCAACAGTTACATCTTATGAGCGCGACCATTGTTTTTAATATAAAGTGACTATTATTTTGTCTAAAGTTCGTAACATTTTTTAGTCAGAAAGAATTGGACATGAGACAATATTCCAAAGGAACAAGGAAAAATTTAACATTAAAATGCGAAAATATTTCTAAGGAACACGTGAAAATTAGAAAGAGAAATGGTACATGAGATAAAAACAACGTGTAGCAATGGGTTAATTTAACGATAATTAGTGATGGTACAATTTGAATATTGATCGTGGTGAAGTTGTGTTTGCTTTAAAAACGAATAATACTTTCCACAATACAAATAACTCTCGTATCCTTTTTCGAGTCATAGTTTGTAAAAATATAAATTTGAAAACACATACAACCAAGTTACCTAAACAGTGGCGGATACATGGAAACAACGTTGTTTCTGTTCGGCCGTGTAAGTTGAAATATTGTCTCATGTCCAATTCTTTCTGCCTAAAAGTGCTACGAACTTAAGCCAAAATAATAATCACTTTGGATTAAAAACCACTAACAACCAATTTGTTCGAAAAAATAATCACATTACAGATATGTTATATGTTTAATAAAAACTTATCGAAAGATGAAAAATAAAAGAGATGTGTATTAATATTGCTTACTTTTATTTCTAGAAAGTATCAAATATTTACTCCGGTTGCAATGAACTTTCCGATCCCGTGGAATTCTTTATAACCGAACTCCACTATACATATATTTTTGTTATTGTTAATGATTGTTTCCAAAATGATAAACACAAAAAAGAAACGTGTCCAAATCATTAAATATTTAGCGTTTTTCTTTATTTGTAGTATGTTTTCTGCCTCCAAACTTATGTAATGTTATATATTGTTATACATAAGAAAAAAAGCTATAAAACACAGTAATAATATAGAAAAAATGTTTTTCAACAATTAAAATATACAACATACATAAGACCACAATAGCTCAAATATGTTTATAGCCTTTTCTATAAGTTTGATTAAATACAATATGACAGGCGACAAAGCAATGGAAATGAACGCTTACACTACACTCGAGGTGCGCTGGACACACTGACTGCACTACTGGTATTTTATTTTCTATATGACTTCTTTATTAAAAGTGTCATTTCTTATGCAATTTATGCATGAGAAAAACACACGTTTTATCTACATATGACAATTTTTGTGTTAAAGCAATAATTTATGTAGACTGGCCATTAGAAAAAATATGTATATTAATATAAAATTATTTTGTGACAAGTTAAATTCATTTATGACACGCTGGTTATAGAAATTTAATTGTTAGCATTTTTTTTGGTATTTAACAAGAAAAATTATGGTAAATTGAAGTATAAAAAAATGGGGTGGTGTCTTGAAGCAGTCAGCACCGGTTAGTGACCAAACGATGTTGATTTCATTATGTCACTGTTATGTAAAAATTAAAAAAAATCATTTTATATAAAAATAATAATTATATTAGACAAAACTTTGAATTTGAAAGCATTTTATTTTTAGTCAAAAATTTGCAGAGAAATGAGAAATAATTAATTTTATTTTCCGCTATAAATATTTTATAATTAAAAATTTTAGCAAATTTTATATAATAATATTAACTTGACTTTAACGAAACAAAAACACACAAAATTAAAAAAATAAATATGATAATGAATTTGTTCCAAACTATTTAAGTTAAGGGATTTGCGTAAAAATATGTTTATGCCATCTTTAATAATAAGAAAAGCTTGTTATGCGTGTGAATTTCTCAACAGCAAATAAAGCAAATTTTAAAACTAACTCCAAAGAAATTAATAGAAGAGACCGCTCCAGCGAGACATATAAAAATTTGAAGTCGCCCAAAAAATAATAAAAAAATAAAATATTTTGTATTAAAAAAAATAATAATCATAAAAATGTGTTAATCACTTAATCTTTTCCCATGTCTAAATTAAAGGCTACGAATTTTGCAATCAATGTTTTTCAATAAATTTTATTTATATTCAAATCGAACCACGTACATATATTGATAATTTCATATGAAAATTTGTTGGTGGTCTCGAGTTTGAATACCATTGTTGGATTTTTAATACTTTTGTTTAAGTTCAAGAATTCCTGTCCTCCTGAGTAAATTATACCACCAGAGGTTGAATAGTCGGCGCACATTTGACTAAAATATACAGGACACGGCATAAAATTAATAAAACTGGGATCACTCAATTGAATTTAATGGAATTATTATTATTAATAGGCAAACACGTTTTTTTAGATCCCTTTTATGGCAGTAACACTAAACCGATCTTGGAAAGATTTAAATTTTTTAAACGGGTTTTTAAATAGATGTGCAAAATCTTAATTTTATTTAAATCGGTCCGATATATAATCTATAAGCGTTTAAAGTTGCTACTAACACAAGCACACTTATTACACATGCACGTATCAGCTTCAATCTGAAACATAAACAAAGTGTGCATGTGTGTTTGACCAATTTGCTTTTGCATAGAAATGAGACAGTTTTTTAAGTTGTTCATTTAGAATGTTTTTTATTTTTGTATTTTATCATATCCATTTATGTAAATATTTAATATTAATTTCTAGAATGCGGTCGATCAAGACGATACACTACTTTAAATAACTAGAAATCAAAGCAACAAAAGGAAAATTTATCCCTGACAAAGCGATGGTTTGCTAATTAGAATTCTTTGTTAATGCGCTAATACACTATAATGCTGTTTTCTTTTCTAAAAAAATTTAACATTTCTTTTAATTTTTATCAAAAAAAAAAACTGCTGCTCAAAGTTTTCTTAAGACAAAAATTTTGTGTGGTAAGTGATGATACAATAATTTCTAATAAACTCACTATTTCAAAATGAAAACTTTCAATAAAAAGGGCAAGAAATATTGCATCTTTTTATAAAAACAACAAAACGCCATAAGTATATGAAAGAGGAAATACAAAATGTGTGGGGGAAACTATAAGTACTTCTCGTATTCTTTCTTCAGATAAATGCAAGGTTAGCTCAAGTGAAGCAGCAATCAAGGACAGCGGAAAAGATATTTCCCTACCACACACCACACCCTGACACAAATATCCAATATTTTAAAAACGTTTAACTGGATCAGTGCCATGTTCAGTTTCAGCCTTCAACAACACTCACTGGCTTCGGTTGGTTGCGCAAAGTTTTTTAAGTTTTAAAATTATTTTTGTCTCCATACTTTATTTATAACCCGAAACAAAATTCAGCAATAAAATTTCAGCAAATTGAAAATAAAAGCATAAAAAATTCAAAGTTGTTTGACATTGAATTCAAATTATACTTTAAACAAAACAGCAAAACCAAAATATGTTTATACGTGAAATGATAATTTTGCACATTTGAAAGAATGTATATATTTAAATGATGACGTCTTAAACGTTTAAGATTTTAATGATGATGAAACTCAAGCTGTTATTCAACATAATAATGAGATTGCACAGTGGGACCGATGGAAAAAAATAAAATAAAACAACTAAGGCTTTCAGAATATTTTAGAGAACACGTGCATTTTAAACCATCCAAGAAACCAGCCTATTAAGCTTTTGGAGGAAACAATAAGTAAGAAAAATATCGAAATTTCAGTTCAATATGACAGACGGAAAGAATTAATAATGTGATGCTTGTTATAAACAATTTTTTAAACTGATATATTTTTGGTCAAAAATAAGAGTTAACATTTATTTTTAAATTACTTTTATTTTTCGTTCGAAAATAATTATTAGCCAAAACATAATAGCACTACAATGTGTAAAATTTTAGCACATCGGTTACGAAAAGCCTTTTACGATAGAAAAAATATTCTAACAGAATACTTGGGTGTTGCCGCTTTACGGTGGCACAGAGTTGGTAGCAATACCTCTTGTTTGCTTCGGTGATCAAAATTTGTAACTGTCCACAATATATCTGGTACGAGGGAAACCAGCAAGTGGCATTGTCCCGTGCTGGTTGTTAATGATGTTCTTTCGGAAATCACGTGTTGGTTATGGATTAAGACGAACTCGCGCAAAGAGAGATCTTAATATGTTGGTTTAATGGCTGATCAACTGATGTCGCATATTGTATGGCTGTGGAGACTGAGTAGAGTTTGTCCGTGATAGCGTAAACTTCGTTGTAACCAAAATAAACCTCTATTGGATGATGCTGTCCGATAATTACAACTATGTGCTCGGTTTAGACAACGATTTAACTTTTATTTTTCCTTTAACGCCGTTTGGTAAAAATTCTTCGGTTAAGAGAAAATTTATTCAGGTTTGTCACAGAATCCAATGCAAGCGGAATTGAATTTGAAAAGTGGACAAAAAAATACTTTTTATGAGATGAATTTCAATGTTACCGTTTTTATGTTTAAACCAGATAGTAATTAAAAGCATCTTTTCAAGATGCAATTCCGACTATATTGGATTCTGAGACAACCCTGATTATCGTTTTCGCTCCATGGTAAACGAATTTCGTATTATCAAAAATATGTTTAATCTTTGTTCCCCCTTTTTCATTGAACTTTTAAGTTTTTTGTGAGTTAATCGGTTCATATGCAGCTACTGCAAAAATTTATGCAGTATGTGGGCCGCGAAGCCTTTTTTGACCTCCTGCAGAAGAAACACAAAGTCTTTAGCGGGAATCGAACCAGTAACTCTTGACAGATAGTCGAATGAAGTATCTATAAGACATTTAGGCAGCCGGAAATGTATTTTATGGAATAATTTCGTTCGCCCTATAAAATGTTGCTAGCTTATTTTTGCTCTATAGAAAATTGTTTGACCTTTTTCTATAAATGTTGAATACTGTAGAATACTTTTCATTATTTTCTTTTCAATTTTTGTCCTATTTTTATACTTAATTTGAATCGTACTTAATAAAATTTTAAATGCTTTTGGAAACATTAAAAGAAAGTGTTAAATGTTTGAAATTCACATCGATTTAACTGCAAACAAAAATAGAAAACATCACAGCATGATTGTAAAAAAAAGAAGCAAAAAAACACATTTGAAATATGAAATAAACTGAAAATGGCAAAAAGGTTTTTGACTTTTTGACATAAGAATAATTTCAGGCAGGAAAATACAGCAAAATATTTTTTTAAGCAAAATATAAATTATAACGATCATATACGCAATTAAAACAAAACAAAAATATTGCAGTTGTTGTAACTTACAAGACACTTGAGATACAGATTGTGCTTTTTGACATTTGAGGTATTTAAACTTTTAAATAATAATGAATATAACAACCTTGATTTTTGTTTAAAAAAATGATTTTACTCTCGTTTTTATTGTCGTTTAATAAAAAATTTTATATTTTTTATACATATAAAAAAAATCCGGAAATTATTTGTGTTTTTATTGATTTCTTAAGGAGACACATTTTTAAATAATATTATTTTAAATCGCTTCACTAATTAAGTTAAATTTTGTAATTTCTTGCAAAGCTGTTTGTTTAATATAATTTTGTTATTTTTGATTCCGCTCTTGTTTCTTGTTTAATTGAAGAAACAAATAACTTATCTTGTAATACTTCTTAATTTAATATTTTTTCCTTTTTCGATTTTTTACAGCCTTCGTACTCTGTATCTTAATGCTGCAGCTGTAGAGGGATTATAAATGTAATAAAGGAATAAAACATAGGTACTCGTTTTGTGCTGGGCGGCGCAAAATTAATTACCCTATCGAGCCAATCATATTTGACATTTGTGAACTAGTCAGCTGCAGAATACAAACAGGCAATCAATAGAGCGCTATACTCCGCAAGCGCTTGGAATAATTGTGTCGAGCCTTTTCCTGTTCGCATAATCTCCCGTTATGACACTTCGACATGGCCAGCAAGATCACTTAATTTAAACATCCCAGGCTTTCTCTTTTGGGATTATCAGAGCCCTTGGGGATAATATTCGACGGGAATGCGATCAGCTTTCATTAGAAATTTAGCAGAAAATGGACAATGCGATAAAACGGAAGCAAATGTGTATGAACACTGACGGCAGCTACTATTATTTAACAGAAAAAAATTGTAAAGGTCCAAATGCGGACTTCCATCACTCAGAATAATTTTATTTTATTTTGTAAAAAAAAACATTCAAAAACAAAATGGATGATAAATTATGCGCCACCTCTTATATTGTTTTGCTTTCCTGCTCTAAAAAAAAGAGGTCATCTAATAACTAATATACACGATTTTATTACCCTTTTGTAAAATACCAAGATGTTTTCTAGACGTTTTCTTTAAATAGAAACTTATTACAGAAGTTGTAAACTTTCGACATCTCAAATAAAAAAATTAAAATATAATAATAAAAAATATTGCCCAATCGAATCCACTTTTTGATACCAAGCCCGAAATTCAGTAGAGGCCGTACGCGAGCCCGAATTTTTTGTTATTAAATAAAAATATAATATTAAAAGAATATAAATTTTTAGTCGAATCCGATTAGTCGGTCGGACACAAAATTTCGATAATGGACGCAAACATTTAGCGACTAGAGACAATATTTTAAAATGGTAAAAATTGTTCATTCACTCTGACAACACCAAAGCAGAGTGGAATGATTGCTTTTATTGAACTTTTTTGGAATGGTTTTTAATGACAAACAATACTAAAACTATTCCTTCATTCGGTTATTGTGAAATTACCTTTCCTGAGATAATAAGCATAAAAAATACAAAAAACTCGGTAACCTTCTCCTCTTTTGAAGTCTATTAACAACAAAACAAATGAAAAAAGAAATAATTAAAATGACCACTAAAATTTTGCGTGTTCACTTTCGACAACGGCAAATGAAAAGTAAAAATTTTACATTGGTCAACAATTATTTAAAAAGCGTATGGAGAGTAAGTAAACTTCGTTCTAGCCAGAGACGTATACGATGAAAGATGAGAAATTAATTATAAAAAGAACATTGTCTCTCTCATGCCAAACAGAAGATTGAAACCCAACCTGGCAAAATAAATGTGCTGGTTTAATGCTAAAAACATGCATAAGAGCTACAAAAAATGCGTATTCCTTTAACCGCCATCCCACACAAAATATCATATTTTTTAAAATTTATATTTTTTCCAGTTGATAGCAGAAACGATAAAAATAAAAGTAAACATTAAAGTCTAGACTGCAGGTAAAATAAACAATAAATTTTATCGTAATAAAATTATTATAATTAAAAAAATTGTTTAATTTTAAATTTTTTCGATTTGTTGCTCTATTGTCTTCAAAATATCAAAAGTGTTGATTGAAAACTTCAAATGTTGTACATACATTATTATTATTAACACTGACTTTGAATAAATTGTTAGATTCGAAATATCTAGTAAATTTTTTAATGACAACCAGAAAAAAATAGTTTTTGTAAATTAATTATTTATAGTTGGTTGGTGCTTGTTTATGACATTTTTAATTGCATTTCATAGTTTGGAAAAAACAGACGAATTTTTATACAATAAAAGACAATTTGTAAAAAAAAATTTATTAAATAAAAAAAACATACATACATATTTAATTTTCTGAACAACAAAAAATTTTTATGATGTTAAAACAAAAAAAAAATTGTTTTGTTATTTGGGAAAATTATCTGATGAAAGTTAAATTATAAACATATCTGTAAAAATGCAACAAAGTTTTAATCGTTTTTTATAGAAAACATAAAAAAGTTAAGAAATTCAATAGTTTATAGCTTCGATCAAAAGTGTCTCATAAATTTGTTGATTTATATGGAAATAAAATTTGTTTTAATGTTTCAGATAAAACATGTAAATTGATTATGAGTTGTATTATAATTTTATTATCAGCTAATAGGATGTTATTATTGTTCAAATGTCGTTTGTATTTTATTCTTTATATTTTACTTTATTTGATATTATGATTTTAATTGCTGCAAGCCAATTTGACCTCGTAACCTTTATTGCCACAAATCTCTAAGCAAATTAACCTCTTTTTCAGTGTTTCTTTTATTGAATCCTTTCACTTCTTTTTTTTAATTTTTCGCAACAATAATGATACTTGCTTTTTTTCCCCAAAAAATTGTTTATCATAATTAAACGAACAAAAACCTTACATTTGCGGTCAATATTCTTTTAAAAAGTTTGTTTACGAATATTTTTGTGAGGCTTTGTTTCACTTGTGATCGAAATCTTCATTTAAGTTCAATATGGCACCACCAACACAGCGTCATTGAACGCACTTGAACTTTTAACTTTTGATGAAATCAACAGCAATTTTAAAAACAGCTCAGGCCAACGTTGGCATTAGGAGAGGGCCACAATACGTACAATATATTTTACGTTTGCACACATCATCGAACACTCAATAGAAATAGAATAGTGGAGGCAAGAATTTTCATTCCTCATTCTCCATAAAATGTTTGGTTACAACACAGTTTTACTTACTCCCCCAAAACTTCTTGAATTTTCAGGCTTTTTTATTTAGTTTTCCTTTTGTTTGTCTGTGGGGTTTTTGAATCAAAATCTTGCGACAGCTCTTTCCACGACTTCTACTATAGCGATTCTACAACTATACCGATTCATATGAAATTAAGCATACGCTTTGAATTCCCCGGACAATACAACATTGCCGTTGAGAAAGGGGGCTGTGAAACGCCCACGGTTGGGTTGGTTGGTTTACGTGGCTGCCCTCCACACGTAAGCATTCAAGTAGAATCTAGATAATTCCTTTTTGAAAAGACCACTACACTCATCAGTGTCAACCTATGTATAACCGTATCTGAGTACTCGGATACGGTGATTGATACTAGATCCAACCCATCCAATTGAGATATCTGACTCATCCCTATCTCTGATATATCTGAAAGGTCCTCTAGTGGATGACTGTCTAAAAACTTGTGTATTGAGAGATTCAAAGCTGGACATTCGCAGAGAAAGTGGAAGAATGTCTCTTCTTTGCTTTCTACTCGACAACTACGGCAGAACTCATTATAGGTCAGGCGTATGCTAATAGCAATTCTGCCAACCGTCCAGAGCTCCGTCACGACTGCGACGAGCCTCGAGATGTCCTTGCGGCTAGTTGTATTGAGCGCTTATAATTATACCCAGGCCACATTTTCTTTGCAACCTTGCACGTGTCTATATTGCGCCATCTACATTCAGCCTTAAAGAGATAATGCTTGAAGATGCAGTTTCTCATAGTGCCAAACGGCGTGGCTACCGTTTCGGCGTTAGAGGCATCCAGAGCAGAGCCTGCCCTAGCCAGCCCAGCTCGTCTACCTGTTCGTCGCCTGAACAATTGCTGTGTGCTGGAACCCAGATGAGGGTGAGATCAGCCTGACCACCCAGTATAGATAGCACACTCTTACACTGCCCAGCTAGAATAGAGGAGGTGGTATGTGATCTTAGGGATAGAAGCGCTGCTTGGCTGTCGACAAAGATGCCGACTTTACCCTGTACCTTCCTGTCGACCAGCATTCTGACCGCTTCTCTTATAGCCACAATTTCGGCCTAGAAAACATTAGCTTCGTTAGGGAGACGGAAGGAGCATTCTATACCTACATCATCTGAAGACTCCAGAGCCAACACCGCAGACCATTCTTGATCCATCAGTATATACTCTGACGTCGTACTATTTGTTAACGCCACATCAAGGAAACTGTGTTCGACAGCGAGTGGAGGGAGAGCAGCTTATTTTTTGGTGGATGTGACGTTGACAAATAATTACGGAATAGGAGAGATTATTTTTCAGCCTACTTTTACTTAACCGATTCTTATGAAACACACACATTATTGAACTCCGGTCACAGCTCAACATTATGATGTGAAGAGCCCTGCAGTGCCACGCCAATGAAAGTAAATATGGATTAGGAAAATTTAAGTGTATCTACCGTGCATAAGTTTTCCTTTTCCTTTTAAAAGTTTTCCTTATTTTGCCTTGTTAAATTAATGTTATTGAAATGCAGAAATTACGCAACTTTAGGCTTACAAGTGATGAAAGACAAAAACAACACAAAAATGAGAAAGAAAAGTTACAAATGGTATTTATGTTTATAATTTCACGAGTCTGTGTGTGAATATTTGCCATGTTTGCAATTATGAACAAATAACAACTCTATTAGTAATAGAAAAGAAACAAAAAATATATATAGTATATAAAAAAGTTCAATGATCTTTAACAACTAAAGCAAAAATACACAGAATAAAGCGGCATTAGCTTTTAAAATACAAAGTCAAAGTAATAAATTGTAAAAGAAACATGATGGTAACTCAGCAGCAACCGCTAAATGGTGGTACAACATCGAAAGAGCAACATACAGCATCAAGCAGGCTGCACCACCACCAACCACGAAGCGATCGGTAACAGCATGATCAAAGAAAGATGTATCTTTTACTTAATAATGATTATAGAAAATTATTGTTTTTAATAGCAGCTTCAACAATAATAAAGATTTTTTTATCTTTAAAAGGTGCCCACAAATAAATTGTTTATACAAATGAAATGTAGTAAACGACTAAAACGTTTCATTCATTTATTTTATCATTTTATTTATTTTTTGTAATGTTGGGGGTCAAAAAGTGGCAACAAGTGTTTTGCTGAACATCGGTAACTGTCACGACTGGAAAAAATGGTAAGAACACAAAAATGTTCTGCAATACACAAGTGACTTTTAAAAGAAATATGCGCGTATGAAAAAAAATATGATTGAAGCAGTCGAATCATAATATGATTGATTTTATGGTTGAAGAAAAACAAAATATTGTTATACCAACCATGTCCAACCATACACATATTTTCTCTACGTGTGCAGATTAAGAAAGCAAGAGTTAAAATAACACGCCCCTTTTAATAATAAATTGTGGTTGGGAAAATTGCAATTATATTTAAAAATAAATTAAATAAACTGATTTCAAAATAAAAAATGTTCCCAGAAAAATATTCTTTAAAAACAAATTAAATCAAATGCGGAAAGGAAGAAACGGCATCACGTTGCGACAATTCAAGGCACAGCAGGTGTTTTTTCTCATCTCCTTTGTTATCATATACAAGCATCATGATCATTAAAGTCATTATTATCGTAAGTAGTAGAGAGATGTTATCGAACATCATTTAAATTTCAAATCAATTAAGAAAACTTGCTCTTTTTAAACGTGATATTTTTTTTTCTTTAAATTCACATGTCGTTTTAAATAATAAAAGAAAGAAGGTATTTATTGTACACATAAATTCCGTAATTTTTTTTTAAACTTTCATTGCAAATTTTTTCATAAATTTTTTTATAAATTATTTTTAATGTGAATTTAAATTAAAAATATTTAAAGCGAAAAATAACCAATATTTTATTATTTTTTTTTATTTCATTTGTTTCGACAAAATAATTTTTAAATTTTATTTTTTTTACATAATATAGAAAATTTATTTACCTTTGTAGAAAAATAATTTCTACAGAAGAGGAGAAAATTTACACAAATTTAAAAATAAATTGTTTCAAAGTTAATTAATCAAACGGAAACTAGAAAAAAATTCTATAAAAGAGAAAATTTTTTAAATTTTTCCTAGAGGAGAGTAAATTAGTAAAAAGTATTTTTTTTATTAAACAAATAAATGGGAAAAAAGTTAAGTTAAAAGAAAACTATTTTTCACAAATCTTTTTAAGCAAAGAGAAAAATATTACCAAATCAAATCAATATATGTCTGTATGTTTCAATCTTTACATATATAATTCTACTGTACGCGTTTATGCCACTGAACTCCTCCCAAACGGCTGGAGCGATTTGAATGATTTTTTTGTATGCGTTTGGGTGGCGTCCTGGATGGTTTAGATTCATAAATCATCCTGGCAGATGCCGCTGCAGTCAGTATCTAGGTATGATGTCCTGTGGAACAAAGGAGCACAACAAATCTAGTTTATCTATGAAAAGTTAATAAATTTGTACAAACTAGACAAATTTACACAAACTTTTCAAAAGAATACAAAAATTTTTTAAACTTTTCTATGGAATAGAAAAAATTTTTTAATTTGGCAAATGAATATGACAAATTTGTACAGATTTTTCAATTCAACAGACATTTTTGTAGAAACTTTTCTATAGACAAGAGCAGAATTGTACAAGTTTTTCTATAGAACAGACAAATTTGTGAAAAGAGAATCTATAAATCGGATAACTTGTATACATTTTTCTATAGAACACATAAAATTTTCCTATAAAGCACTACATATCTGCACAAATTTGTCTACAGAAGGGAAAATGTTGTACAAAATTTTCCAAAGAACGAAAATTGGTGTTATAATTTTTTTCAATAGAGCAAACAAATTTGTACAATTTTTTTATAGAATTGGCAAATTTGAACAAATTTTTTCAGTACAAACAATTTTATACACATCTTTTATGGAGCTGACAAATATGAAAAAAAAAATTATATAAAAGACAAATTTGTACAAATTCTTAGATAGAATAGATACACTTTTAAAACCTTGTCTAACGAACATAATAATTTTCTATGGAACTCACAAATTTGTAGAACACACAGAATAGAACAGAACAGTCAAATTTGTCCAAATTATTTTATAGAATAGACAACTTTATAAAAATGTTTCTGCGGAATTTCACAGAACGCATAAATTTGTGCAAGAATAATTGTTATAGAATAACTTAAAAACTATGCCTAATTTATAAAAATAAATTCTATAGAACAAAGTTGCAGAAAAAATTTAATAGACCAGACAAATTTTTAATTTTTTTGTAGAAAAATTACACGAGGGTACAAGATGTTTGTTGATTAAGAAAATCACCGAAATCAGTCCACGAATGACGTTCCTAAATACATTTCCTATTCCATGCTTTCGTGAAGTGTATATAAGACAAGTAGGAGATATGTACATTTGTAGAAGCAGCGAAGTTTAACAAATTTCTCTATATGAGCATATGTATACAATGTATACATGCAGGGCTCACAGCTGATGTGAACCATATCACAAAAATACAGTTCAAAGATGTTTTGAGTTTCAGTAAATGAACTGCCATAAATAAAATATAAAATGAGAGCCATTGTCTTTGGTTTTTTACCGTTACCTTAGAACGAAACACTTTTTTACTTAGTCCATTACAGAACTAAATAGAGTTAAACTTTGAGGAGAATTTCGCAGTAGTTTTGAAATTTTTCATATTTTATGACTTATGAACCTTATAAGTTTTTGCGAAGTCCAAATCCCTCAAGAATATATTTGCATATGAATTAAACAAGTTTGTCATCGTTGACTCGACTTGATAGTCCTGGTTTGCCTTAATATTTTGATATTTTCTAATAAATAAATATTTTTCAATCAAGTTTTTAAAGAAAATTTTAAAGTAACTTTAAGGTAGTTGAAGTCTTGAATACCCCTTAAGCTTTTATGTTGTATTAAATGTCAAACCAAAATCTAGTACTTGCGACATTTCTTCGTAAATAGATTTTGACAAAATCTACTCAAAATCTCGTAGTACTTAATGATGCAACTGTGGTTTTTCCTAAAAAGTACTGAAAAATACTACGCTGTTCAATAATAATTCTTTGAAAGGTGTGCTAGCCAGCTGTTTTTCATTTGAATAATAATTTTTTGTATAGAGTTTGACATCTGAAAATGAAAGTTTCAATCAACTGTTTTTGGCATGGATACGAAATGATGAAAAATGTCACGAATAACCCGGTGTAAACGTTATAGATTTTGATAGAGCTTTCAATTGTCATCTACTAGATTTTGATCTGGTAAATGTCATATTACATTTATATGGATTTATGTATGTTTGTAGGTATTGGAAAAAAAACAATTTTAATCAAGTGCAGTTGGGGTACATAGAGAGATGTCATCTGGTCATTCTTTTCATTTTGTATTAGTTTCTTTAATTTTTTTACCGCACGTTAAAGTATCTACTTTAATTTTATGCTTGTTTTTCTTTTTCAATAAGTACAATAATTATTAAACAGCCTATAATATATTTTTATGGTTTGCCACTGTATTTTTTTTTTCAATTTCATTTCTTTTTTGAACGTTCGTGAACTAAAAGTAAATTGTTTCGTAATAAATTTAAATGATTTCTTTTTATATTTCACTGTAAATGTTAGTGCAATTTTAGTGGGAAGTTTATTGCTTCGTTGGTTATTTGAGGTTAAAAAGATGACACATTAGGTAAAACAATTTAATTAAGTTTTTGTAGAAATTTCATCTTGAAAACAAAAAACAAGTTGAATGAACGTGACAAACTATCTAAAACTGACAAGGTTTATTAAAATCAATTTCCCACTGAAATGAAGAAATTTATTTTAACTTTATGTTTATATGATCATGATCATGATTTAAGTATAATGTATTTTTTTGTTTCAATTTACGACACAAACGTTATTTTTATTTGTGTAAAATAATGTTTTGGAGTTGTAAAATACGTAAATAAAACCTTTGGTGTATGATATGAAACACCACAACCAGAGAAGAGAGCAAGACAAAGAGACATCTTTTATTTTGAAAGTTTAGCAGGACTAAAGCAGGGGTGAGGGAAGATGAAAAACTTATACACAACACTGACCACAAATCGTAACATCAGAAAGTTTAGAAATGAAGGAACATAAATGCAAAAATTTTTAAGTAAATAAATCACTTAGCCAAACAATTTTTAGAATATAACAAAATTTGCAGTAAAAATAATTTTTCCAAAGAAGAATTTTTACAACTTCTGAAGTTTTGATGATGTTTTTTTTACAAATTATAATTCTATTTAATTTTTGCTAATTTTTATGAAAAAAAATAATGCAGAACAAAAGTTTGAAAAATACAATTTGTTCAATTATTTTTGTTTCTTCTACAACTTTTGTTTAAGGAAACCTCTTTGCTGTTCTAACATTGAAATGATGATAAATGCTTAAAAAATTACAAACACACGTCATTCCATTCCACCTCTTCTTGTAACACAGCTACTTGACGATGCAGTTGAAGATGAAAAAAATGTATTACAAACATTAACCGGTAGCTAGATATTCAAGCACTAGGCCATGTTTGTTTAATATACCACATTTTTCAAATTCAAATTCACTAACATTATATAGTACATCATATTTCACGTACACAACCCAGCAAACAATTATTATATGTAAAAACATATTTTTGTTTTTTGGTTTCCAATTGGAGTCTACAAATTGTTGTTTGATATCGGTAAGCAGAGACAGCGATTGCAACTTGTTTGTGGAACCTTTGAACCGTACATTACTTTTTTGAAATCTACAACCACAACTATAACTTTTACATTGAGAACGCAATGTCCCTCTAAGCTATCCCAAGAGCTTGGTAATTCGCAACACCTTTATACGAAACTTGTGCTAGACTTAACATTGGGAAATATCAGTATTATCGGTTGACTAGTTAGAGGGTTTGTTCCTGAGTGGCCCCTAGAAAGTTTTTTTTTGCCAAAAGAAGAGCATCGATAATGGCAAAATGGCCTTAATAGAGAGACGTATTTACGTAAGTACATTTATTTCATTACCAGGTTTCGTGCAAAATCCATTTGATTTTTACTACATTTTCCACACAAAACAAAATTTACTTCGACACTAGATTTGACAAAACTTTGTGGTATGAAATCTTGTAGAACGTAGCGATGCAACTTTTTTTCAGATTGTACAAGACTTTTACTCTAGAAAAGTAGCAGTTTTGCGTTTGAAGGGTAATTTTTTTACATTAAATACGGAATTTAAAAAGGATATCTTGAAAAAAAGTTTAAAAAATAGGTAGAGATTTTAATTGAAATATACTAGATTTCCTGCAGGTGTAAATATACTATTGAGAATTTTAAAAAATATATACATATTTAAATAAAACTCATGTTTGTTGGGTTTATCAACGGTCTCATACAATTTCACAATGAGTGTATGACTATGAAATAGAAAAGTTTTTTTTTGCTTTTAGCTTTATTATCCTTAAATAAATCTTTCATAAAAATAAACAAGCACCGAGTGAAAAGAGTAAAGAAAAGAGGAACACTTCAAAAGCTTTTCACCGTTGTTGCTTTTTGTTTCGGTTGCATGTGTTGCTTTATTTATATAAAATCCTCTGGTATGAATCATGATTTTAAAAACATTTTTCTTTTTTTGGTATTGGCCTCACTATGTGGTTGCTTATTATTTGGCTTGTGTACGTTTTTTTTTAATTTTTCATGTTATTTTTAATTTTTTTTTGTTCATATCTCATTTTTTATTTTGCTTAATTCGTTCTTGTTTTGTTTTTCATATGGACATCATCAGCGCAACATCATAGTGCAACACACACAGCAGAGAAAAATGTTGCAAATTGCAACAATAAAACATGATAATGGAAAAGAAAAAGAATGAAAAAAAAAACATTTCTTATTTATTTCGTACAATTAGAACAAGCGTGAACTGTATGACTAAGAGTCTCAGGGTGTGTATGCTCTGTCCGGCGTGCAGTGCATTTCAAAAAGATTGATGTGAGTTCGTTTATCTTTACGCATCTTCTTGTGCAAATTACCAGGATGATTCATGTTTAGTATCTGTGAAACATGAAATTGAAGCATGTCAATTTGCCAGAATTGTTAAAGAAATAATCTCAGAAGAAAAGACTGCAGAACTTAACTTCAAGAGAGTTTAGATTAAATTACTCGTGTAACAGTATTATTATGGATGGCGACTGAGAGACAAATAAATTTGTAAAAAATGTTAAGCTGGACAGAAAAGGTTTTACACATTTCTATTAAAAATAGGTACATATAGCTGCTTTATTGCAATGTAGTCATATCTCAAAAAACGTGAAGAATGCAGAATTATTCGTCGTATCGATCTTCATTTTGTGCAAAAAAAAATTTATACAAATATCTAGTTTCCACACCTCTCGAGAGGAGAATATTTTTTTTATTTTTTATTTTATTTTTTTTTTGCAATAAAAGAGCGATATCCATTGGCTCTTATCCCGAATAGACAAACAAACATTTGTCTACAAGATTTACAAATTTGCACAAAATCTTCTGTGTAGCAGATACGCTTCTGTGAAAATTTTATCAAATCACTCTACAGAACATATGATACGTTTTTATATGCACAAACTCTTTTAAACAATAGACAAGTTCGTAAACAAATTTTTACAGCATAACCAAATTTGTAAAAATTTCTGTAAGGAATAGACAAATTTCTAACAATTTACTAACACAACATTTTTCTAAATATCAAAAAAAAATTGTGTACAGAATATTTAAATTTTTTTTTCTAAAGAGTTAACAAAATTGTAAAATATTTTTTTACACAAATTTACTAAAGAATGGACATCATTGTAGAGATTCTTTTGATAATAGAAAAATTGGTAAAAATATATTATATAAAAATTCTACAATAAATATTTAAAAATTTGTGTAAATTTTCCTAATTTATAGAAATATTTGTTTCTGTTATAGAGAAACTTTTACGATTTATTGTTTTATCGATACATTTTTCCAAAATTTGTGTATTTTATACAAAAAATTTGTTCAATATTGTTTATTAGTGTCCGATGGAATGTGCTGGTTCGGTATCGGAATTCGGTAAAAAGCTTTCTTTGGTTAATGTTCGGCGTTCGGAAAGTTCTGATTTATACTCAGTAGTCGGTTATGTACCTATATTTTATAAAAATATTTTTACAAACGCATCTTATTTCTCCACAAAAAAATTAAAAGTTCTGTAAATTTCTATATAAAACAAGTCAATTTGTGAGAAAGTTAATTTGCACGAACTTCTCAATTAAATAGACAAATATGTGCAATAAATATCTCATAAAAAATAAATAAGCAAAAACTTATCTGAAAAATCGACAAATTCGCCTTTAAAAAGACAACGTTGCCAAAATTGCTCTTCTATATAAAAAATAAATATATCAGGTGTGTTCTGAAAACCGCGTGGTTTCAAATCACCAACTGTTTTAAAATCACGTAGACGATTTGATGCTGTTCTGCAAATCACGCGATTTTACGGTTTTCGGCGTGGTTTTAATTTTTCGAAAACACGAGAAAACAGCTGATTTTTTATATTTTTTGTTTGTTTGTTTATATTGTTATTTTCTTAATTACCATAAAAAGTGAAAATTAAGTAAATAAAAATGCCGGGAGCTACTTTATTGGTAGTAATTGCTTTAAGGAAACAGCATTTAAGAAACGAGCGTGTTAAAAAACGTCATTTACGGGACTTATTGTGTCATCAAAAGAAATTTTACAAAGCATAAATCAAAATGAAATAAATGTTAGCATAACAAAAACAGAATACAAAAATAACGAAGTTGCCACTGTTTTCATCGCTGAAATTTGCTTACATTTTCCACTTACTTATTTCTAAATTTGCACAAAAATTACTTTATTATTGACTATTATTAGATTTTTTAGCAACAATAATTAAATTTTGTTTTAAATAAAGAACAGGAGATATAAATTCCATATATCTTACATGACATTTAACAACCGTGTCACTTTGGCAACCTCAGAAATATCTTCGAAAAAACTAACCAGCTGACTGCTAAGGAGAAAAAGTAAATCACGTACATGGGTAAACAAAGCAAAACAATTTTTTACAAAACATGCACTGTTCTCAGAAATTTTTTAATATTTATGTTTTTATGTATATAAAACCTAATTTTATTACAAAAATAAACAAAAAACACATCATTTTATATATATAATAACATTTTTATTAAATTCTAAATGAAAAACATAGGAAAAATAATGAAGTGATATCAAAACGCCAGTCATTTAGCTCACCGGTTTAAAATCGCGTGATTTCAATATATTTTGTGCGCAGAACACCTTTTACGTGATTTGAAATCACTTTGACAAAAAGTGATTTTCAGAACACCCCTGTATATAAATTTATCTCTCTAATACTTAAATTTAAAAATTATAAAAAACATAAAAAGGCAAACTTGTAAAAATTGCTCTATAGAATAGTAAAATAGAATGATATTTTTATCTATAGAATGATTTTTTTTACAAAAACTGTATAATGAATAAAATAAATCTGTCAATTTGTTTAGAGGAAAAAAGCAAATTCGCGCCATCCTTTCTAAAGAACGTATAAAATTCTAAAATTTCTTTCTAAAAATAAAAAAAATTCAATAGAAACAGTTCTGAAGAAGAATAAAATCGTAGTTCTTTTTTCCCCAAGAGAAGTAACACTCAGGCAATTAGTATGCCTACCAACCAGTAGGTGTATTACCTAACTTCTTTGGGAAAGGGAAAGTGAGAGAGGACAGATGGTGAAAATCAAAAGCTTAGTTGTTTTTTGCAACTCCGATATTGTGCGTTATGTTAAGGCAGAATTACCGGAGCGCACCCGTACCGTACTGTATCAGCTGTTCGTCTATCTTCTGGGAAAAGCAACACAAAAGCTTACCGAATTTAAATGTACCGTAGTTGCAACGTACCAGTCTGTTTAAAATAAAAATTGCTAAAGTTGTTACGTGACATTTGTAAGACAGTGATGGACTGTTTCTTTGGTACAAGTCAAGGGGGTATTTCCGGTCTTATTTTTTTGCTACTTTTTGATAATAATATTTGTGTACTTTTGACAAAACAACTTAAAATAATGTATATTTGCATATATATGTACATACATATCGTGATATAAAATGCAAAACGGAATATCTATTTTTTTAATTTATCAGGAGAGAAACACATATTTGTTATCACAATAGTTTGCTTTTTATTAAGCTTTTTATCTCTAGTTAAAATTTTGTTATAATGTAGATAGGCCCATTTTCATTTGATAAGACGATATACATGTTTTGATGTATATAATAAACAAATAGATATATTATATAAATGTATATATGTACATATAAAATAATTTAAATGGTATCAATATTTTTGTATGCACATAGGTATAAACACTAATTTGTTTATATTTTATATTATAATTTTATAATATAAATGTGAAATAATAAATAATTTTTATATATGTACATACATACACAAAATAAAGTTCTGATATCATTTAAATATCTTAGGTACTTTTTCTGCATGTCACCATTTGAAAATTTTTAAAACCCATCACTGTGTTGTAAACAGCTGTTCCTTTTTCCTGGCAATAAAACAAACAATATAAAACAAACGTAAATTTTTTAAATGTTCTATAAGTAGACCTACGTGCTAACAGTACGGTACGGTACGGGTACAGCAACGCTCGGCTAACGGGGCCTTTAATTTTTAGATCAGTGTTGCAGCAGCCCCTCTGCTGTCAAGTAGGCGCATTAAATTTGTTTGTATCCATTTTTTTTAAATTAATTATTTTACTTCGTTGGCGATTTTTGTTACAATACCGACGAAGGAGTGCGTTGGGATGTACACTAGAATACACCAGTATCTATTGCTACGGGTACTGTTCAGTGACCAGTGAGTGCTATGCCTTCGTCACTTAAATAGGCCAACAACAACAATTGCAATGGAACACTTGCTTTGTAGTCAACGCCAACAGCACCCATGATATTAATATTAATGTATCATGGTTTATATTTTAAAAGTAGAAAAAATAGGTATGTAAGTCACTTTCAAAAATTTCTACCATAAATAATCAAGAAAAGTTTTAAAATCAAAAAACTTCCCAGTGAACATGTGAAGAATTATATATATGTATGTATACCTACATATGTATGTACATATGTATACATATTTTTATTTGTTGGTGATATTTTTAGTTATTTATTTTTTTAGTAGGTAGGTATTTGATTTTATTTTGAAATTTGTTTCTTTTTTTACTTTATGCCAGCTACTCTTTGTTGTCTTTTGAGTCAAACTGACAATATGACAAATAATTGTGTAAATGTTGCATTAAACATTTCACAAAAAAAATAAATAGTTCAAATTCTTTAGAATTTAAAAAGAAACCAAAAAAACGTAAAAAAAAACTAAATACGATACCAAGAAAACATTTGTGAAATGAATTTTTTAAACAAAGTTTCTCATCGCTTTTAAATAAAACTCTACTTCAAAACATAATAAGAAAAAAAATAAGACACGTAAAATGAAAAAAAAACGCGTTAAAAGGATTTTCGCAATAAATCACTAGAATTCTAAAAGAAATACAGACCATGAGAGAGCTGTTAAATTATTAGAGGTAGCACGGCTTACTTAACACACCACACACCCAATTCAAGCAGGAGGGGGTTTTGTCCCAAACAAAAGGCAGATCAATTTGCTGATGCATGCAAAAAGAAACATTTATCATCAAATGAAACTTACCTGTAAAGAAACATATGTAATGGAAAAAAATTAATTGACTTTGAAATTAAAATAAAAATTAAAAAAATACCTATATTAAATTATAAAATTATAAAAGACGCAATATTTACATGGTCATGTTCAGCCTGACCCAAAATAAACAAAATAAAAATAGAAATATCAACCTAAAAGTGTATTCACAAAATTAATCAAATACATATGTAGTTTAATTTCCGTTTTAGGAACCGCTCGTTTGAACACACCTCTTTTTTGAAGCATTGTTTTGACAAAATTTAAGGTGCAACTCACCCCTAATTCCCAAAACAACAAAATCATTTAGTTTTGTTTAAAGGTTTTTTTTATTTAAAACTCAATCAACACAAAAGAATGTTTAAAAAAATATATGTATGTATGTATGTAGGTAAGTATGTTTGGCATCATATGAATTAAGTTTCATGTGTTTACAAATATTGTAAATCTTTATTGAGTATTGCAACAAATTATCCAATAAATATTTATATTTTTTTTCTAACTTATACGTCGTCGGTATACCGAAAAAAGAAATAAGCAACAGTAACCAAAAATAAAAACATTTGCTCTTAAAAATCAATACCGTTGAAAACATTGACCTGAATTTGTTTTAATAATGTTTTCCACCTTCTGAAAAATATAAAAGAAACCTACAATAACAACTGCAACTGCAACTACAACTACTTAATGTACAAAAACTGCGACAACAATAAAAATATTAACAATTAACAAAAAAAAAACAACAAGTAAACATTCTATTACAATATACATACAGAAAACAGTATGTAATGGAATGCATTCTTTTGTCTAATAATGCAAGTTTTTTATATCAGTCTTGCAATTGTTGAAGTTCATTTCATTTCAAGTTATTTTTATTAAAAAAGTAATAGCGAAAAGTCTAATTATTCTGGCAATACATTATGTTGTCCTATACACATGAAGTCTCTCACTTCTCTGATACTCCTTCCCAAAACATTGTCAACATTCATTCAAGTACAGCGCAACAATAACTAAAACAATATGCCGATAAAATAAAAAATAATCGCCAAATAATCACTTCAAACCATGAGAAGCCAAATACGAGTAACAACAATAAAAACAACAATTACAACAACTATGAACATGCTAAATTGTTTTCTATTAATTCGTTTAGTTTATTTGATTTTTCAGCCATTAAGAAACAAATTAAAAGGAAAAAAATATAACAAACAAAAAAGAAACACAAGCACATAATTGAAAGACAAGAAAAAAACACATTTAAATCACAATAACTACAAAAGTTCATTATCATTTGCGACCTTTGAAATTCGCGGCTTAAATTGTTGTGTGTTGTCACAGTTGTTTCTTGTTGTTGGTTAACAGCGCCACAAGCACAAGCAAAAACAAAACAAAAGTCAAAGTCATTATTACAATTAGGCAAACACTACTCTTACTAATAATTTGTTGTAAGTTTTGTTTTATTGGTGGCATTGTATTGGCAAATGTTATTTGATAATTTTGTTGTAAAACGACTACTGTAATTTTATACATTAGTTTTTCGATTAAGTGCAACAACACATACATATATATATATTGAAATACCAGAACAATTCTTGTGATATATTCCTCCTTTCAATTATGACCAAGACGAATTCATACCATGTGAACTCGAAAGCGCAGCTGACTCACCTTGTGTTTTACCATCTTTTATTGTCAAAATGTGCTTTTTGGTACATTTTTCTGTCTTGAACAGTTTATTTGATATCCAAAGATGATATTTGCCAGGGCGAATTCTCTTGCGACTGCCTGTATGCATTTGTCTTGATTATGACCAGCGTTGCCGTTGTGACACTAAAGTATCACTTTAGATCAACGAATAATGTTGTGTACTTCTTTAATCTACTAAAACTTCTCAAAGGCGAAAATTCGACAATATATAATAACGTAATAACGCCCATTATATCGGTTCTCTGATTAGATGCTCAATTACAGTTAGATTGGGCAAATGGCGTACCTCTTATATATACCAAGGGCGGAAATACGTGTCATAGTGACTACAGTCACAGACTAATCGGGCCGGAAGGCTGATAAAACTGCTAACAACTATTGCATGCTTTAAAGAGCTTTAAAGCAATGAAAATTGAGAATAAGATGATCATAAAGTTTCTTGTAAGTGCCTCTGTCAGTCAAAGCCTTCGAAGTATTGAACATCGATTTCTCAAAAGATCCGCCCCGATAGGATACTAAAATCTTAACTAAACACACATAAATTTCAAAAGTCTACAACAAATAACAAAATTTTCTTTCACTTATAGTTTTAAAACTAAAAAAGTCCAAAGTTGAAAAAAAAACTTAGAAGTTTTACTTCTAATTAACTCGTGTTCTATTTACAATTTTGCTAAAATTGTGTATGTATAAATGGTTTAAGTCATCGAAATAAATTAATTAATTACACAATAAGAATAGCAAACATTTTTCAATACAATTAATATAATTTAAAAAAAAGAATAAAAAAGTCATATAACCTTTCGAATAAATAATTATATATTCTACCATTTTTAATAGACTGTATTAGAAAAAATGCGAACAAGACGTGTAGTTTCATTCATTCATATTGTAGCACTAATTTGTATTAAGGTGAGATAAGTTTAGAGAACAAAGTTTAATTTGTGTAATTAAACTATAGACTCAAGTAATTCTGGGAAAATATGCACAATTAAATCTGAATAGCTGTGAATGTATGTGTGCATGAAGATGAATGAATTCAAAAGGGTATGAAATTTCATAATAAACTTTTATCAATTGAATATTTCAATTTTAAATAGATAGTTTCAAGCATTTAAAAAAAAATAAAAACCAAAACAAATCAAATGGAAAATATTTATACAGTATGACAATAAGAATCTCCCAAATCTCAGTTTCGTGTTGTTTTTAGTGGCAAGATTATTTAATTTTAACTTTTTATTAAGATTTATTTTTATTCTAAATCTTTCTTTCTGATGATTCAACAACAAGCATATCAAAAACAAACCACAGAGTTATCTAAATGATGACATATGTATGTACATATTTATAATTATTTCCTTCAATTCAATCCAGCACAACATGGAGATTTTGTAAAGACAAATTTTCAAATTTCTTTTTATCCTTTCTTTACCAACGTATTTTCTTCATTCTTTTACCAAATGGTAGACATTGTTGAGCTTTAGGCACCCGACTATATATTATTTAAATCGGTGTAGTATTAAAGGAATAAAAGGCTCCTAAAGTTGACACCACTACAAACTCTAAAAATTCACACATGTAATTATTGGTTCAGATAATAAAATAAGCAAATCAATGAGAGTATTTAAGAATACCTAAATATATATGTACATGAGTAATAAGATTTGTTCTTTTCAAATGAGTGAAGTTGAAAAAGAATAAGAGATCAGAATTGAAAGAGAGGAGAATTAAATATTGATGTATCTGTTCATTACTGTTTTGTTTATGTAAATATGGCTATAGGAAATACTAGTAGTAATAAATCGTCCTAGAATATTTGAATATTTAAAATACTATCATTAAATAAAGCTTAAGCACTAAAAAGCAGGGATGAAAAATAACATTTTCGAAATTTTAATGCAAAAAAAAGTTTTATTTCTTCAAACATTTTTAAAAATAATCGTTGAATTTTTTAAGATATTTTTTGGTCAAAGTTCAGTTAAAATTTGACCTAAATTATCGGTCGTAAAAGCAATTAAAATTTTACTGAAATTTTTGGTGCTGTCAAAAATAACAGTTAACATTTAAGTTTTATTTATCCAATCGTTAATAAAACTTAAAATTTCAATAATTAATATTTTGGCTAAAATTCGTAACGTTTTTAGTCAGAAAGAATAATAATCACATTTAATAAATAATTAATATTTATACGTAATTAGTTGAACCCGTTCAGATTTGAGTTTAAATGTATTGTTTGGCTCAAGTTCACAAATCCGACTTTACCAATTAATTTTTAATTAAAAAATTTTTAATAACTTAAAACTATTTTTACTAAAAAAGTACTAGTGGAAGATTTTTAATCATCAGACTAGCAGAATGGTTTCAACTTAAAATTTTAATATTGTTTTTCCAATAAAAAAACAAAGGTAAAATTTTTACGGTTATTTTTAAATAAAAAAATGTTAAATATTTTTAAATGAAAAAAAAAATGTTGCACTGTTATTTCAGTCCGAATAAATTAAAGTCAAGTTTTAACTGTTATTTTTCATAGAAAAGTATTCTTTTAAAAAAATTCCCTGCTAAAAACTGTTTTTGAGAATACGTATTAGTTTTGTATCCTTTTTCTCTTTCCATTTATTTGCATAATTTTTTTATGTTTTCTACTCCTTTTGCAAAATCTTTACTTTTCTTTTTTCTATTCCAAAAGCTTCAATTTGCAATTTAAATTTAGAGTACCATCATCCGACATTATTTTCGTTTTAAAAATTCTTCTCAAATCCTTTAAGATTTGATTTGATTGTCACAAGTTTAGATGGATTTTATTCGAATGTAAATTTTTTTTGTAGCGACAATAAATAAGAATCATTTTATATTCTTTATTTCTTCGCTTAAATTTAATACAAATAAATAGAATAGAAGATATAAAAAAGCTGTTAGCGGTTGTATTTTCATGAGTATGACTTGAGAAAAACAAATAATAAGGTTGATATGAAAAATCAATAAAAGTTTTACTTTATCTACATTAATTACAAGTTCGATTTGCGCCCAAGAAGACTTTTAAAATACTAAATTTAATTCCACAGTTCTAAAAGATTTTTTTTAAAGGCAAAAAGTATTTTTGGCGGTAAAAGTAAATATATAGTAGTAATCGTACAAGTAAAAAAAACCTGGTCATTTACGGTGAGAGAACAGCAAACGAGTACAATGACATTTCACAGCCACTTAATTTTTAAAAACTAGTATTTATTATTATATGGAATGTAAAAAATAATAAAGTGCGGATTGAAGAAAAGAAATTATATCGAATTAAGACGATTTTTCAAATAAAATTGTGTCTTATTACTTTTTTCTAATGTTGGTCTTCGACTTCGACAAATTTGTACTAGATTAAAGAAGCAAACACTATCGACGATAAAAATTCGAAAACCGTAATAAAGGAGATTTTTTTATATTTATATTTTTAAAATTTAACTTATTACGCAAATCTATTACAATCAATTTCAAATATTTATGTCGAAAATGGAAAAATATTCTGCATAAGGTTCAAAAAATTTTATTCGCCACTTTTTGCTCTACCGAAAATTTCGAAATTTATAACTAAGTTGTTTTGCGACAAGTCAGCAAAACAGCTGCCTACTTTTGTAGTTAATAATATCAAGCCAGGAAATGCGGCAGGCAGAAATCCTCGTTATATCAGCCGTAATATTCGGCAAAACACTTTTTAAGCTCTGCAAAATATTAAATTGGCAATTATAAAATATTTGTCATATATTGAAAACTTTAGTACAAATAGTTATTATATATAGGCCAGATATTTTTGGCAAAGACAAAAAATGTATTCCTACTTTCTGGCGCAACAAAATCATGTATTTTTTCATAAAAATAAATCAATATCACATACTTTGTGGCTCACAAAACTCTAAAGCATATGGCATACTTTTAGGAACTGAAAAACATACTTTCATAACAAAAATAATGTTTGGCAATGTAAAATTACACAGGAAATGAAATATACTTTCAGGATGCATAAAATACAAAAATTGAAAAAAAGGTCTTTTATAAGTTAATTGAAAAAATACTATATTTAAAGCACAGAAAAGAGATTAAACATACTCGTACACTCTGTACATATGCGTGCAATAAAGATTAAACGATTTGCATGCTTAAAAGCAGACAAACATAAAAAGAGGCGAATGAATACAATTCAAATGCACAGCAAAAGGAAGAAAAGGCAAAAAATACTATGAATTTACTAAAAACTAAATACTTTTTAATAAACATTCTTAATGAAAAAGCGTCAGTGTAGGATGTTCGAATTAATTTAAATAAAATCTACATATCACAAGACAAAAAAGAAAATAAAAGAAGAAAAAAGTCAACTTCCGTTGTAGCAAAAAAAAAAATTTCTTTTTAACTCTTCTGCAGCCATGGAAATGATGTGTTAAGTTTCCTTTTTGAATTATTGAAGAATTTCACATGTGTAGAAAAAGAAGTCTATAAAAAAAACTTTTAAGAAGTTGATGGAATACTAAAATTTTCTGCTTCACTAAAAATTTAAAATGCAGAACGGAAGATAATAAGCAAAGAATCTTTCAAAAGGGAATAAGCACAGTTTTCATGAGGTAAGCGATTCCAAGAAATGTTATAGGTGAACATATTCCACTATAGAACACGCAGACCGTATAGACCGTAAAGTAGCACTTAAACGGACAGACAGACTCCTCAATAGTAGGTAATTTTAACGATAAAAAAGTATTTACTATTAGCAAAAATAGACGTTAAAAAGATGTTTCTTATTCACTCACACTTTAGAATATATAAAATGTTTTCCAATACAATTAAATAAAGAAGGAGCTTAGCGATTTAGTTCACAAAATCGGACAAATATATCAAACTGCCTAAAATCTAGATCAAGCTTATTAAGGATCAGCAAAGTTACATATATTCACGTATATTGGATGGCTGGAAAAAAACCAAAAACTATTAAATACACTCTTTTAAATGTCTTCTTTCACTAGCAGTAACAATTCTTCACAAAAAAATAAATAAAAATACAATTATATTTATAAATAAATAAACAAAATCTCCTGCCAAATAATCATTACTGAGAAGAATTGACGAATTATTCATGATAAATTTTATTTCCACATGTCAAAGTACACACAGTCATTTGCATGCGTGCTGTGTTTTCAGGCTTAACAACAGTGATGGAAATGTTCGATATGAACGTACTTTTTGAGAATATTTGATATTCCAAAGTACATTGTTCCTTCGCTGCTGACTCACTTCACTTCTAAGCGTTCAACAAATGTTTTCAATAATGCTTTCTTTCCACTATATATCTTTGTCGTAACATAGCGAAAATATTTGAAAAGAGTACAATCTCTAATATGTCAATTATGGATAGTAATTGAAATTTACAATTCTCAGTTGCCAGTTACCTTCTGTAATATCATCTTCAGAAGTTTCCAACACAACCGAAGTTCGGTTACAGTCGTGCACGTATCCAGTACAAAATCAGCAAATTAACAAGATCGATCTCAATATTCAGGTATGTGATGAAAATCGATCGGTTTCAAAAATATCGTTTTAAAAACGTGTGATGAATTTCGAGTCAATATCAAATAATTAGCTTGAGGTAAGAGGACCAAAAGATAAAACACAAAGAATGTAAAGGAAATTTTAAAACTTTATAACAAATTATTTAAAAATTTATTAAAACACATTTTAAAAATACTCACGAAAGGGAAATAATGAGAGTACATCATAATTTTTTTCGGTTTCAAATCGTTTCGTTTTTAGAATTGATTTCCATAGTCTACCTGATTAAATCGTTTGCAAAATCAATGAAACGTAATTTCAGAAAAGTTAAGTACGACAACAGTAACGATGACCCTAAATCACTCTGAAAACAAGAAGGCCCATGATAAAAACTACGGCAGTAACGACAAGAATCTCATTTTTTATTTTGTTGAATTATTGCTTATTCGTTTAACTTAAATTTTTTGTTAATCATAAAGTTTTATTTAAAAAAAATTAAGATATTTTATGAAAATATGTTTGCTTTTTTATGAGAGGTGAGAGTCTTGAAATAAAAGCGGAATAAAGTACGTTCTCTAAATAAAATAAATTGTACATAAATGTCAATTAGTAAGGAAAATTATATTATGACGGTGTTCTATTTCATCATTTTAGTATTCTCCACAAAAATGTTTTTTTTTTCTCAAATTGAAAAATGTATTAGTTCTCAACTTGTTCTCAAATGCGGCCTGTAAATGCAGGGGGAATAGTACATGAATTGAAGTTATTTTATTGCATAGTAATTTATATTTTCATACTTTTAGTAGTAAATCTTTTGAATAATTTAACTACTAAGAAGAATAATTTAACTGTGTATGCACATAAATATCCCACTTGTTCAACAATAGTGTATCTATTAACTAGAACATTTTTACTTTTTCACTTTTTATGCAAAATTTACACATAATATTTATGTCTAACCGCTGTGAAAAATTCGCATTATTTTCTCTTCATTTTGGTAGCAAAATGGAAGATTTAAAAATTATGTTTCATATAAGTAAAATACAAAAAAATGTTTCTTCTATTGAAAATTTTAAAAATTTTGATTTAAACAAGTGCGATGTGTGTGCAGTATTTTTAAGAATCCTCAACATAAAGAAAATTTGTACTTTCTATGGGAATTGCTAAAATTTAATTTTTTAAATTTATAATCGCTCTTATATTCCCAACATTCAATTTGTTTATAATAAAACAATTATAATTTTACTAAATATGTAAAATATTTGCGAATCTAATGGCGTTTTCTTTTCTAAAAAAAGTTCAACATTTATTGCCCTTTTTATTGAAAAATTGCAATATAATGATTTTGTGAAATAGAAATTTTATTAGAAATTATTGTATCATCGCTTGCGATGTAAATTTTTGTCTTAAGAAAACTTTGAATAGCAATTGTTGGATAAAAAGTAAAAGAAATGTTACATTTTTTAGAAAATAAAACGTCAATATAATCCAGAAAAGTTTTCTATTAGACCTCTATAAAGGCGTGAAAAGTGATTGAGAATAATAGCATGTTTCCACTAATTTACATAATTTGCTCTTTCAATTACCTTGTCATAGTGCATTCTTTCCATTAAACATTTTTAATTCGTTTGGGCATTTATTATTCTCTTTTGTCCTTCTCGTTTTATTATTGAGTTATTTGACTTTTTCGAGTTAGCAGCAAGTTTCAATAAATCTGAGAGGAAAATTAGAGAGAAGACTCAAATTTATTTTGATTTAGAAGGTATTTCAAACTGAACTGTACATACAACTGAATTCCCTCTCAAAGTTACATAATTTTGCATGTAATTGCAGCGTAAATTTCGAATGAGAGAGTGAATTACGTATAAGTTCGTAGTGGAAACATAATATAACCTTTTGTATCAGATGATAATACAAAGTGGAACCAAAATAATCATTTACTTTTGTTTTTGAATAACTTTTTTTAATAAATAAAAAAAATTATTGTGAGTGATGGAAATCTTAATTTGGATCTTCACAATCTCATCTGTTAAGATGATATCAGCTGAGTGGCTGCCGTCATCAGTGTTGATACACATTTGTGACCGTTTTATCACATTTTCATTGATTTTCCGCAAGATTTCTAGTGGTAAATTTCGCATTCCTGTTCAATATTCTCCTTAAGAGCAGCTATTGTCTGCCGCTTGTTAGCATAAGCCGGCGTCTTCAAGTAGCCACAAAGAAAGAAGTGTGTGGGATGCTTAAGTCCGGAGCTCTTGCTGGCTATGCCAAATCGCCAAAACGGGAGATTACGCGAACAGAAAACGCTTGGACACAATACTTCCACGCTCTTACTAAGTGTAGCGCTCTATTGCTTGTGTCTTTGTATACTACAACTGTCTAGTTCACAAATGACAAATGTGATTGAGCCAATTCGCACTAGACAAATTTTTAGTCCGCTTAACTTTTGTTCTTTCCAAAACACACTGGATTAATTCATCTGGCATAAAATGTATACGTATACACAGCTTTGTGTATTAGAGTTTTTTGTATTCATTTGAGGTACGTAAGTGGATATGTGTTGGTTCTGTTCTGCTAATGCGGGGTTGAAGCTGGTTGAAAAATTATGCCAACCAAAAACGACTCTCTTCTCTGAAAATGCTTACAAGCACCAGCCATGTTATGCCAGCATAATTAATCTAGTGTGAATTGCCCCATTGACGTACGACGCCATTTACAAAAATTATAATTACAGGGAGATTAATATTGCTCCATCCTGTATGGTGGAAGAACAATAGCAACTACATTTCATAATACATTGTTAGTGAATAAAGAACATATTAGGATCATTTTAATTTAGTGCGCTGGGTGCCAAAAAAGTACTACATATTTAATTTTTTTTTCTTGATCCCGAAGAAAAATTTCATTTTCCATCACTGGTAAGCAAACAAATGTAATTGTATCACAACAACTCACTCACTTACTCGCTCATTCAATCATTACACTGACAGTCACTCAATCGCACCAGAGTGAACAACTAAAGAAACATGTGCATGCATTAGCATTTCATTTCATGTTCGATTTTATTTATATACACGTATGTTTACATACTTATGCACATACATGAACATACATACATATTTATGTATGTTCTCTTATGTAAAAAAAGTAAAAACATGTCTGTAAACTTTAGGGAACAAGAATAGAAAGATGTCAATCTAAATTAAGACAAAATTTCAGTTTAACTGACAGGTATAGTTTTCTTGGCTACCCAGGGCCAATATTCATCATGTCTTTTAAATTTTATTACGTATTTTTTCCGAACCAATAATCAATCCCTCAAAGTTAAACTGTTCTATTTCTAGTCTTAACAAAATCAAGAAGAAGCAACAAATGTTTTAAGCGGTAAAACGTCACGTTGTACTTTGTGTGTTAAAGCCGTTTGGAAAAGTACTGAGGTCCTTCCTATGTTGTCTTTAACATAGAAGAACGCATAAAAATTTTGTTTTTGAGGGGATTAAGTTTTGACTATTTTATAATTACGAGAGTGTATTACAGGCAAAGAGAAGTTACCAAAAAGCTCGAGATGGTTGCGAAACCATTTTCCCAATTCGCCGTATCCAAACGCCTTGAATAAATGTCACCAGAGGCGCAGCAACAAATTAAATTATTCGACGGATGTGTTCGAAATTGACTGTCTTACTACCGCGTAGATGTGTGCGGCCACTCACCAGTACAGCAAAATAGAGGTATCATTTTGACACTAATCGATTTTAATCTACACAAAATATTCAGGGTTGTGACAGAATGTAGTCGGAATCGGTTTTGAAAACGATAAAATAAATACTTTAGTGTGATGAATTTCAATTTCATCTAGAATTATTCTCTTTTTTTTGGACATAGAAAAGATAACATTGAAATTCTTCACATCAACGTTTTCAAATCAAATTCCGACTAAATTGGATTCTGTGACAACCCTGATTGTCTATCTGCGGACCAAAATGAATCGCTTTACACACACGGCGACGTGGAAGGCGTGGCACATACCATAAAAAGTAATTATTTATTGCTTGTATAAAAAACTGTTAATCGAGTGTAATATAACCAGAAGGAGCTGCATGCAAAAAATATTGACATTTATTTATTTAGTGTAAGAGATCATTTACAAACTTAGTTCCAAGGATTTTGCAAAAAAAAAAGTAGATAAATATAACAAAAATGGGCGAAATAGTCCATATACAAAGAAAATATGTGGATAAATACAGAAGGTGTGAAAAAACCTCATTTTTTAAGCGATCTTTAGTTAAACCATAAAACCATATATTTCCGGAAATAATTGTCTGGGATATCGCTGATATTTCGGTATCTCTTGTGCTTCCACTCTATTTATTTTCTTAGCATTTTAAACTGCATACATATATTGTCGTCGAAAATCCAAAAGTACGTATCATCAAAAAAATCAAAATCGAGTTTTTAATTGATTATGATTCATTAGAATATCTATCTTACATGTCTCTACCAATTTTTTGATTTTTGCAACCAAAAATAACGCTTTTATATCCATGATACGAAATAACATGTGCATGATTTTCACAAGTCAAATGAACGTTTCATCATATAAAATAAATACTTATAACTTTAAATAATTATTTAAAAATTTAGGGGAAAAAATTGGAGCCTACGGTTAATGTGATTCGTGCTTTAGGTTATGATCCATCGAAAAACATTTATTTTAAAAAGATTATAAGGTTCTTCCACAAAGAGCAGACAAAAAATTCGAATTCACTCATCCTAAACTTTTGCATCCTGAGAGAATAAAAATTAAAAAAAAAAGAAATGGCAGCATTTACAGGACCTTAAATTATTGCTTCCTTCGGACTGTCATTATTTTTATGATAATATTCCATTTGAACATTGAATTGTTTTGCTTTCTGTATATTATTTTTTTATGATCTTGAATATCAATCATATTTTTTTTTTATTGAAGTAGTAACTCGATTCTTGACATACTTGATACTTGCACACCTCGATTCTTGCAACATAGAAATATTTTTCATTACGTACTCAGTACTTGCGACATCCGAAAATTTTGAACTCGATACTTGCAACATTTTTGTATTACTCTTGCGTGCTGCTTTGTTTAAGTTTTCTTAGACTGAATACATTTCGGGAAATCCCCGTCGTTTTATGCTGCTGATGAAATGTTGTAATTTGAATCAGTTTTAGGCTTGACTATTGAGAGGTGCGGTGTCATAATGGCAAAGAAAAAAATTACGTTGCTGACAATTAGACACAGCTGAGATTTTAAAGAAATTAAGTGCCGGATTTTACACCAGTTCCTTAGACAGAAGTTTTCATGTGCATAGATCAACAATAACTCGTGTTAAGAGAAATGAAAACACCATAAAGAAATTTGTAGCTCATTCTGAATCCGGCCCTAGGAGAAGAAAGACGCTTAAACCCTCGGAGTTTCCAAAAATGGAAAGATTCGAAACTTAGATTCTAAACAGATGTATGTGCCTTTTATTTTGTATGGGAAATTAATACTCGGTACTTGCGGCAACCTCGAAACTTGCACCGAGCCCGGTTTTCATTACGTGCAAGAATCGAGTTTCTACTGTATTTATGTTATAAAATTATCCCTTTTATTATTAGTAATTTAGTGAAACTTCATTCCTATTATCAAAAGATAATAATGAACAAAAAAACAGAATAAATGCATATAATCTTTCAATAAACTTCAAGTGTTAATAAAAAGAATTAAAAAATTTATGTTACATTTTTAACTTTTTTACTTTCGTTAAAAAAATATTTATGATTATACATCATTTTGTTTCTGAAAACACAAATACAAAAGCACGTAACAAATATAACTTAAAAGATATTTCGAAAAATATAGTTTTTTCGCTTGAATTAGTTAAGTTGTTCTGTTTTAATTCCATATTCTATCAATTGTTTCTATATCTGAAATTAGAAAAAGTGATGAGTTACGTACTTTTGGATTTTCGACGACGATATTGCATACATAAATATGGACCCAGTAACAACTGGCTGATGGCGAAATACTAACAAACATATAAAATACACACTTTTCGCGAGCCGATAGCCATTAGCTGCTAGTGCTCTTACTATTAGTTTGTTATAATTTTAATTATAATAAATTTCACTACATCTACTTTGGCGTTTTGAAAAATTAATTTAACATGCCGATGTCATTGGAGGCAAGTAATCATCACATCGATTACAAATAACGACTTCAAAATGTCAATACTTAGAAGTCATTTAATACACAAAACACTATTAAATTTAACCCTTAAATGCCTGATTTTTTTTTCGATTTGAAAAAAACAATATTATTTAGACATATAGAATTAATGCAGTAAAACATTTTTTTAATTTTATTTTTATATAGTTAAATTTATAGTGTAAATCTTGTGTATTGTATTTAATAACCAGTGAGCGAAAGATATGATGTAGAAATACATCAAAATGCATTTAAGGGTAAAAGGTTTGCTTACATAATTGAACTCGTGGATTTTAAGGAATCGTTGTGATTGATGTTAAGTGTTTTATGCACTGGTCTATTGCAGCATTATTTAATTACGCGCTATAAAGCTGTTTTAAAGAACGCAAAGACACCTAAAACAAAACTCATGTCTTCGGCTGGAGTTGCACAGCATGATAAGCGCACGTTCGTTCTACTACTTCGCCACTCAGAGACTAATGTAAAAAGTGAAGTAACAAAAAACTCAGATAATCAATGCCTATCAACCACTTGATTGATGTGTTCTATTGGAAGAGAGAGGACAGATGGTGAAAGTAAGAAAGCTTTGATTATTTTATAACGCTGTTATTGCACGTTTTTAACTTCTTGTAGCACTATTGCAGAAACTGGTGGCAAGTAGATGCATTGATTATAATTCATACTTTTAAAAGTTGTATAGCCATTTTATTAATTACATTACTTCGGCGAAACTTTGCTCAAATACCCAGAAATTAAGGCGCAGTGATCTATGCGTGCCTTCGTCACCTAAACAATTCAAACAACAACAAATACAATGGCAACCTAATGCACATCTGAAAAATGCAGCTTATTTACTAGTAAGCATTAATACAACTGTAAAGTAATGCAGACGGTAGGTAGCTAGTTTATGTGGAAAAAGTATGTTGTTCCTAATGGATGTTATTACGAAGTACTTGCTGGGTAACTACAGCCGGAAAGCTACATTTTAAATTTGTAAAATTTTTCGTCGTTTTCTTTCATTTGAGTATTTTGTAAATTAAATCATGCGTAGCAGTGCACACAACAAATAAATAAACAAGAAAACAATTCTAACTTTTTCTGTCCCCCTTAACATTCTCTCCACACTTATTGTTGTCAGTTCTATTTAATATGTGCATATATTTTTGTTGTTGCATTTTTTGTTGCCGGCCCCCACTCAAAGTTAAAGTTCAATGTATGGCTGTTGTACTTGCTAAAGTAACGGATCTATTTGATGTGCTCTCATACAACAACAACTCAGTGCACTGCATGCATGTATTCATACGTTTGTATATACATACACAGATATGTAGGTGTGAATGTATATGCAAGTACGTAACAGAACATGAGAGTCAAAAAGAGTGCGTATTTCATAGATAGAATGTGTTTTCCCAGTGAACATTTGATGCTGACTTGTCGGATGAAGAAATAAGCTGAAAGACTCTGTTTACACTATGAAAACTTTCTTGCAGAAAGTCTTATGTCGTTAGTAAAAGAGGAATAGAAAGAATACGTACTATGCACAGACATGCATGTGCTTGAAACATTTTTTTCATTCGTAATTTTAAACCTAGTCAGTTTCAGCTCTATTTTGAAAAAAATACATACACATGTATGCATTAATAAAAAAACTCCTGCAAACGCAAATGCAATTCAAATGAAGAAAAAGAAATATTGCTGCAAGAAAAGTTTTATAAACAGGGGCAAACATTATCAGACAACTAACCGAGCTCCATGAAGTTCTCTTAGAAATACATCGAAACACACGTATGCATGTGTACATTATCAAGAGTCAGAAATGTCCCGATAAATTGCTCAGCCTTATCACGGACTTTGGTAACAAAATTGTCAACATTAATATTTAATCGTAATTGTTGAACTGTTTAAGGTTTATATTGAAATGAAATTGGGTAAACTCAGATTTGAACTTAAGCCAAAAAATTTTCATTTCAATATAAATTGTCAACATTTTCAATCTGTTGTCAGACATATCTCAGACATGTTGAACATTTCTTTAGAATTAATTGGTCAAGGAAATCCTGTCAAAATTTTGAAAAATATATATACTTTACGCATCATTAGGTTAGCGGCCGCCTGTACTCACAGCCAAAAATGTTGACGTCCTTGAATGGACACCCTACTCGCCTGACTTAAATATAATTGACAACGTCTGGAGATGGTTGGCTAGGAAAGTGTAGGACTTCGGAAAACAAAAACCGAATTAATCGAAGTCATCAAAATACGCTTCGTCCACCATTTCGTTGAATTATATTGAAAAATTTTGGAATTCAATTCCCAATTGAATTTTCGAAGTGATTTCAAGCAAAGGTGGCACATCGCATTACTTATTATTCTTAAAACTGTTTAAAATATAATGTGTAGGTATTAGAAAGTTGTACAAAATACTATTAAATTGGAATTATAGAAGTTGGCGGTATCCTGTTGACCAATTATTCAACAAGTTTTTAATATATAGTTTTTCTAAAAAATTAATTAAAGTATTATCTTAAATGTTACAGCTGTCATTGTTGTTGTATTTTAAAGAGAATCGATTACAGCCTATTTAAGGCTCAGATAATATTCAACATTAACATTGATTGAAATGGAGGAAGGGTGAACGGTGCGCTAACCTGATGACGCACAGTGTGTGTATAAATAAATATGTACATCAAAATTTCTTTATATTTCCTGCGACAAAAAGGATAAACTTTCTTCGATGCCACTTATATAATTCTTGATATATTGTTTGACTCTCAAAAATTACGACTGTCGGAAACTTCAGCAGACTGGCTTGGTTGTACGTTCTGTAATGTTCAGTGGGTTGCTATTGTTTACGAATTGTAATCATTTTGTATTACAAGTTGATTTTTATTGTAACATACATATTTCAGTTTTTTATTGTTACGAATTTAATAGAGTAATTTTACTTTTTAAGTTGAGTGTAGTGTAGGTTAGAGAAGGCGTCAGTCAGTAGTATGTTGTTCTGCATCATTGATTCGGTGTACAAATGTTATGGTTTTTTTCAACTGAGTATTTTTTTATTTCTTTAAAATTGTTTCTGCTCGATGTGAAGTTATTTAGAACAAAATATTTTTTGTAAGGAATTAAGAATTTTCGTTGATACATACGAACATATGAATTTTGTTATTGTTTCAGAAGCATGTAGGGAATAATTTTAAAGTTCTCAGAGAACACTTTTGGAATTCTTATCTTTTATTGTTACCAGAGACCTTTTTAAAAGGCTTAAGACAGTTTTAATGGAATGAAAAAAGGGTGAGAGAAAAGCCAATGTCATTTTAAATATTAAAGAAAAATAAATAAGAATTACATACATAATTTTATATAAAATCGATTAATCTACATTTTAAGTTACTGGTAAGTTTACCTTCGCAACTATTTAAACATAAAAAGCTCATTTTAATTTTAAAGGAATTATATTTTTATTGCTTCCAAAACATAAATAAATGTGTATTTCCGACTTCTTAGCAAGTTTTTTACCCAGTGTTTGTGGTCGTGTACTACAGGTTTGGGCGATTGAAGTGTTACCTCTTCAAACGCCCATATTATTTGTGTTTGAAATTACTTTTTATTCATTCAAATTGCAAAAAGTGTGGAAATAATCAAAATATCGGAGTCCATTCACTTTAACTCGATATGACCACCTCTTGGCTTGACTCTGGTCTTCAAAAGGTTAAAAAATTAGTTGCATGCTGCACGAATATGATCTTGCGGTATTTTAGACCATTCCCGTACATCGCTTTCTTCAGTGCGTCCACATTTCTCACATTGCTCTTCAAAGTGGCCCAGATGGAATCGTCCATCGGATTTGCATTTGGCGAACTCGAAAACCATTGTGTGGACCAAATGAAGTGTTGAACATGGTTTTTAACCATTTTTGGTTCACACCAACGGTGCCGAGACCTTTTCGAACGTCCATGGTCTACGACCGAAATGTTTGCGTCTCTTCGGCTCTAAATTAGCTTCCATAACATTTTCCCGTTAATAAGTCGGATTGACTTTGACACCAGACTCGATGAAAACAATTGGACGGCGTCCAACGGCGGTCAGCGCTGCCCATACCAGTAATTGAAACGGAAAATTACTTCGGGTGTCCGTTCGAATGGCTCAAATTTTCGTAAGTGCGTTCAGTTAAGTCAACACGATCATTTTGAGAGTTTATGAGCTGCTCAATAAAAAACACAATACTTGAAAATTCGCCACGTTCGTGTAAACGTATAAACTTTGCTCTGTCGAGTCGAACTTTTTATTTGTTTTGTTGTATGATCGTGTGCCCTTTGGAACTTTGATTACTACAGCGCACAGTGGACAAAACTTTGGCCCAGCTGATATTCTTAGTACGGAGGGGCAAAGTTCAAATTTACTTTAGATAAACGGGTATCAACGTAGGTTTCTAATACATTTTAAATAATATATGTAAACTTTTATTATAAATTTGTCAATTGAAAATTGATGTTAAAACGATAATGTAACGATACCTCTATTGTTTTGGAAAATTACTATTAATTAAAAAATTTTAGTAAATAATTCTTCTAAATAGCTTAGATTTCCATTTTCTAGAAATAGTTAAGCCGCATTACAGAGAAAATTCGTTCTTTAGCCGAACAGTTCGTATGTGGAATAAACTTCTTTCCTATTACTTTCAGTGCATGAAGGTTCAAATCGAACGTCCACAAACACTACTCCTTTTATCCTCCTTCCCATAACCAATTTTCCTAGTTCCGGCACAATGCATTGCATATGTAGAGGAGGTCATCCCCTGAGTGCTGGTCCAAGTTAAAAGAAAAAAAAGTAAGTTTAGCTTCCACGTCTAATTCAATTGAGTTAGTTTTCCATTTTCGTCGGATATTGGAGATATAGGGATCTGATGTGAGCGATCGGATCGGATATACAATGGATATAGGGGTGTAGAAGAGAGTGTGGACTATAAAAGAAGTTATGTTCTTATATAAGAGAAAGTTTAGGAAAATTTGGAGCTACAAAAAAAATTCTAAAAGTTATAAGCACTTCATTTGTAACAAATTAGGCAAATAAACATAATTTATTTCATTTGAAAATCTTCGAAATTTTTTATTTTAGCGAAATACTGAAAATCTAGCTGTTCACTGTGATATAGTTGAAATAAAGTTTTACTTTTTGGCTCCCGATGTACACTAGTGTATACTTTCGAATGAACTTTAACATTTTCCAATCAGTGACCAAAAAGAGTTTTTGCCGCCTTCTCATAAAATGGTCCACAGTGCGGCGTGGATTTCGATGAAGTCGAACCTTCACCTTCCAAACCATGTCATGTGATGTTGAGGTTTTTTTTTTTGTCCACCACCATAGCGTTTGGCTGCTGCCTGTATCTTTATAACGATTTATGGTGCGATACACAAACATTTGATTCACTTTGAGATGGCTCAGCTCACGAACAATAGCTGGTAGCGATTTTCCGGCAATCGAATAATTTTTGTTCTATAAATTTTAGATGCAAATGGTTGTGGTAACTTGTAAACAATATAAACAGCCGCCGTTGGCATGAATTTTACTTAACTGGCATTATCGATTTACCAGTATTGGCAACCGGATGTTGGTAACATTTCAATCGCCTGGTCCTGTACAATCAGTCTGTGTATTAATGCATGAAGTCATTCTCGTTTATTTTCCAATAAAATTAATGTATGCAAGTATTTTTTACACATCCATCCAACAAGACCAATGTAGTAGCATAACATTGAGATTGGCGTCAAAAATTAATCCTTAAATGGATTTCAATTTGAGTTCAAATGATAATTTTAAACCTCTGTCAGGTGTGAAAAGCGATGCAGAATATATACATATAAATCTTAATCAAAACAAAATTATTTTCTTTTAAACAAGCTTCTTCAACCTATTGTTATCTATTGAATTTTCTTAATTGTTTAAATAACTCGCTCACAATCACATTAAAGTAGTGAATTATAGAGTGTATAGAAGTGCAGCTTCAAATTATTTCGAGTTCTGCTTTCCAGCTCTTTTGAGTGAGCGCTCAGCTTACTTTACTGAACTAGGACGCTCTCTTAGTTCAATTAGTACAATAGTTCAGTTGCTTTTAATTAGTATAAAACTGCACATATTGTTTTATGTAAAAAATTAAATAAAACAATTAAAATGAGTTTATGTGATATACACCAGGCATTATATTACAAAATTCAATTTTTTGCGAGCGATAAAATAAATGAAATTAAAGGAAACATTAACGAAATATGTATGTAAATGAAACATGAACTATGGAGCTAAAAGAGCTGTGTTATGAGCAGCTCACTTCGTTCACTTGTGAGAGTAGTTCAATTGAACGAGTTCGTTCATGAACTACCCAACTCTAAAATTATTGAATGTCGGCAAGCAAGAACTACATTGAGTTTGTTCAGTTTATCGAGAGACTCAAATTAAAGGGTGTCACATTATCGAGACTGAACTGTACAACTAAATTTAAATCAAATGATATTACAAAATATTGCAGCACGTTCTTGCTGTATGCCGAGATAATGTTTCACTATTAGTTTTAACATAAGCATTTGCTTCTTACCGATAATGTTCTATAATTAAATTTTAGTATTTCGTAAATAATTGTTTCTGAATTTGTTTGAAGTGATAAACCTTGAACTGAACTCTGAACGGTGTCAGTTTCTCATTTAAATTAAAATTTATACATAATTGTTTTATCAACAAATATTTTCCATTCTATTTCAATTTTGATTTACAAAAATTAATTCTTACTTCTTAACTCGCTTTGTTTAAATAGTTTCTATTGTGAAACCTTTTCGTTTACATATTATGAATTTCAATATTTTAGAAATTTTTATAACTTCCTGAGAAATGTTTAGGATGTAAATTGAAATTTAAAAAAAAACTTCATTTACATAATTAATGAGAATTTTTTGTTTGTTAAGCTCTTCGAATTATTAATTAAGGGTGAATGAATATGTTTATCAAACATGTTAATTTGTAAAAAAAAATTATTTGATATTTATATCATTGACATTGTAACACGTGTTGAGGCGAATTAAATGGAAGTTTTTAAAAATAACTTAATAATTATTATTATGTAGAAAAATGTTAATTAAACATATTACAACAACAACAACAACAACAACAACAAAACAAATCTACTATGCGTAAATAAACTCAAGATCTCTAATCATTTGAAGCTATTTAAATTATTTTGTTAACAAACATCAATTCCGTTTTAAAAATTTATTTAAACAAATCCCGTTTTTTTTAAGTAATTTTCATACCAATTTTATATAAAAACTTGTTATTCTTCTATCAATCAATAATTGCTTCGGCTGCTACAGTTAGCAAAACCTTGTTTATAAAAAAATGTCTCTATGAGTCCTACTTTGTGGTTTTTTAAATATTATATCGCCTATTGAAATCGTTTAAGAAGTACTTATTGTATTAGTGAATGACAAATAAAAACTTGTTGCGACTTTTCAAATGCAAAAAATTATTATGTCTCGGATTATTTAAATCTTTCCTATTGTCTTCATAAAGTTCAAGGCTGTGTGCTGCTGAAATATAATCCACTAAAAAATAATATACACAAAATACTACCCAGCAAAAATTTTTATGGTAAAATAATGAGGAGTTAATATGGTTTTCACAACTTCTACTTTGATATTTTAAGGGGTCGATTATAGATGGCAACAAAACCTCCTCAGTTGGCTTGCTAGTTGTTAAAAACGATATTACGGGTGGCAACTGGCAATTAGAGTTGTCAATTTCGGCTGCTATATAATGTTTTTCTGGTTGCCGACTGCCAACGCAACTGATGTTTGGTTGCCATCCATAATCGACCTATATTTTAACATGACTATGTCAGTGGAGGCAGTGATGCCAAGAATAGGGAATTCATTGAAAAATTTCAAGGGAAGGGAACAAAAGGACAGATTTGTAATTTTAAAGAAAATGTTGGGAATTTTTAAAAATTAGTTTTCCTTCCTTTTATATTGCGGGTGTAAATGCAAAAACATCCCACAAAAGTGAAATGCATATAAAATTTAAATTTAAAATTTTGTTACAGTATTACGCGAGATATTTCATACAGAGGGAACACATCTTTTGGTAAATAATATATAGAGACAACGAAATTCAAAGAAATGTCCGATTTTCTTGGGAATAGAATTGGTATGAAAAATGAAAACAAATTTGAAATTTGGATTTTTTCTTCTTGGTTTAATATTTATTTATTTTTATTTTATATTTAATATTTCAAAGCAATCTCGATTAATACAATAAAAAAAACTTTTTAAAAATATATATTAAGCTATTTTAAATATTCAAATGCGCTCTTAAAAAAAATACTTTCATCATTCTTTCCATTCCGGGTGACATTTTTTCAACTTGGACAAACTTTTATTAAAAATTCAGAATTAAGAGTTTGATTACCAGGGCAAGTTTTTTATGCTTTTTGCATGAAAAATATGCATTTGCATATTTTTCAAATTTTTTCCAAAAAAAGCATTTTTGATATAATTTGCATATTACGCAGGTAGGCAACTATTTTTTACAAAAATTGTTTGTGAGATAACTGACGCAGCTTCATATATGGTCTGCGCAATGCGATTATTAAAAATTCTTTACCCAAAAATGTTGCATGTTACATGACTGGCTCATGCGTTGCACAGAATTGTAGATTTTGTGCGCTTACATTTTGCAATGTTAACTCAATTGTTGCAACTTGCAAAGCCGTTTTTCTTAAGGCAGAACTATATACATACATATTTTGTAGTATTTTTCCAAATAAACTTATTGTGTTATTTAATTTCCAGACGCCCTCTCGTTTCAATGTAATGCATTCATTCTATGTACCCAAGTAAGATCTATCTCCCAAAGCCCTGTACCGCCAGATGGGGATCCTTTTTAAAGGCTATCATTGCAACATTTTTATAGAAATAGGCAACGTTTAAAGAGCTTTCTTATGATCAGGCAGAGTCGATATGTAAAGCAAAGGTTTTACATACATTAAATATAATTTTGAATGTATTTTCCACAGTATAATAAAATTATAAACCAAAGTTTATCCGTCATAGAAGTCTTAAAAGAATAATTTTAAAATATTAAGAATTAAATATTTATGGAAAAACTTAACAAAAATTTTTAATAGAAATATTTTATCCTTTAACGTTGACCAAGATTAAAAACAATTGTTCAATTCACAAGCTCGTATTAACGTCGTATGTGTTGTCTAATCGTCTAATTATACAGTATTATTTTTTTGTTGTTGGTAATTTTCATACAAAAGTTTGTTATAATTATACGTTTGAATTTTATGTTTTTTTAAATGGTTGTATTGAGGCCAGGTATGGATAAATTAGATTTGTGAAATTAATTTGTAAAAATCTTTTAAATATGTGATAGAGTAAGTAAACCCAGAAAATTCTTCTTATTGATATATATATATACTTGATACATTTCAATTTAATTTGCAAACAATTTTAATCAAAATTGTTTGTCGCGAAAAATTTATTAACAATTTCGCGTAAAAATTAGAGTTCCCATATCTGGTTTAATTTCATTTTTTTTTTTATTTGATAAAAAGAAATTTGTTGTTCCACATAAATTATTTACTCACAATGGATTGACTACAATTGAATTAACATTTGAAATACGAAAAAATGACGATACAACACATTTGTCTCTTCACAAACACTTAAACAAATATCGTCTTTTTTTAAACGATAAGTCATACGACTGAGCTGGTGAATTGAACAAATATATGCAGCTACATCGACTGATGTTGAACGTATATTTTTAATATATTCGATCGTTTTGTGCGACAATTGAAGATCCTTTTAATTTGAAAAAACATATGATTATACTTTGTAATAAACATTTTTTTAAAGTTTTTTTTAGGAATATTTGCGCGTATATTTGAATAATTTTTCTGCATATTTAAACTTGGCCTGTTGATGATTACCTTCTAAGATCTCCACATCCTTATTTTAAAAATTCAAGAAATCTATATTCGCAATAAATGCGAAGAATTATAAAAAAATGGTGCAACAGCTAATCCAAAGTCTTTCCTTAAAAATTAAAAAATTTTTGAAGAAATGTAATTAGTACAGTCGTGCGAGAACTTTGATGGCACAAAGGCAGATTTTGGAGGTTCTTGAAATTACAAATTTATGTTATTTTTAATTATTATTTAATTTTTTGTCTGGCGATATACCAAATGTAAAAAATTTAAAAACTGATCTAAAATTTTCTTTTTCATTATATTAAATAAATTTTTAGAGTAGGGAAAATTGTAGGATAAGGGGGGAATTTTTCTGCAGGCATCACTAATGGAGGCAATTACTCACCACACCTTCAATTACAAATAACGACTTGAAAACTTCAAAATACAAGTATTTAAAAGACATTGAATTAAAAGTCTGCTTTAAGCTCACTGAACTAGTGCTTTTGAAGAAATTTTTGTGTTTGAAGCCAAATTATTTTTACTCAATATTAACAACTATTTTATTACGCACTTAAAACTCGAGTTCCTAAACACTAAAAACACGCATTGCCTCGCGACCCAGGGGTTGAAATGCTAATCTACTGTATGATAAACAAATGCTCATTTATTTAGATCTACTGAAAATTAATGAATGATACGTTAGTGTAGTTTGAAAAGTATGTTCCAACAAGTTTTTCTGGGTATAAAAACGTTTTAACGCTTTAACGTTAAAGAGGAATTGAAAGCACTACAAATCACAAAGTCATTGTAAAGCTACGACTGACTAAGAACCATTTTGGAATAATATAATAACGCAGTGTTATTAAACAACTGTATATTGAACAACCGTTAATGGAACTATCTATGATTAAATTCAAATAATATTCGTAATATGTATGTAAGAACACAATGTTCAAACAATTATTATAATTAACAAGAAACGTAACCAAGATTCTTTGTAAAAGCGTCATGGAAGTAAAAGTTGAATAAACTTACAAAATTGGTAGAAAATTATTATTATTTATTTCTTTTACTAAGCATTGGAAACATAACTTTACGAGATATTGAAGAATCATGACAATGAATCATTTTGGTTTAGTTGATTTTCTGTTTTTTTTTTAATTTTTTTTTTCAACAGAAATATCAATAGCAATAACAATTTATCTTTTCATTCAAATTAGAAAAAATTAAAGAAATTATATATATTTTAAAAAATGCTTTCTCGAATCTCTTACATATTTAAATAAAACTGGGATTTATCTTGTAACATTAAAGTCTGTAATTTATTACTTCCATTCCCACACGTTTTCTTCAACTTTCTTTAATTTTTGTTTTTCATAAAGTTCTTTTACAAAAATTCTGAGATGATAATTTATTATGAAGAAATGGTACAGGAAAAAAAAACTTAATGCTCAACACGTTTATCTTTATGGCATCTTCTTTACGGTCGTGATTTTCCTGTGGTTTTATTTTAAATTAAAGCGGGTGTAATTTTAGTAGACATTGATCGACTGGCTGGTTAAGACAAGATTTAATTAATAAAAAAGAAATCACAACAGAAACCGCCTTAAATTTGGGTTAACACGATGGCAACCATCATTCAGACTTATTGTAAAAGACAGTTTAGTTTTTTATGAATGAAAAGAAGGAATATAGGGAAAAACGAAAGTTTTTAGGTTATTTTTAATCTTCAAAGATGACAAACAGAAAGTTAAACCAGGGTACGAATCGTCACAACCGTGAACGTAAAACTCGTCACGTAAAAATACACTTTTCGGATTATGGCATACGTGAACGTACTATATTTTGTAAAAATCGAGAATACAACATCCGTGATGTGATCGTATGAACGGTCGCAAGAGTTTTACGAACTATCATCATTTAGCACAAATGCGTTCGAGTGGAAATAAAAGCTTTTAAAATTGTATACAAAATGTAAATTGATTGAAAATGTTGCGAGTAAATGAAATTTTCTCAACATTATTATGATCCAAGAAAAAGTTATAAAAAATTATATACAAAGCGAAATTATCCGCAAGGAAAAGATACACCCAAACGGTCTTAATGCTTTTGGGTCAATTTCTTCTTACACTCATGCGATTCATTTGCCTCACATTACATTTCACAAAGTGTACTCGCGTTAGTGAAAACATTGTTGCATTTGAAAGTCTTTGGTCACACGTAATCGTTTTTACAAATCTGTATTTCTTTTTGCTTTAACTTTATAGTTTTCACATTTTTCCTAATATGTACATAATAATTACTTTTATTTTAACTCAAAAAATAAATAAAATTTGAATTTTGCACAATTTGTTTATTATTAAAAAAGCGGAAGAATTTGTATACCTCCGCACCTCGGCAACGCCATGAAGAAGACTAATAACGTCAGTTTCGAAACAAAAACAAATAAGCAGTTACATACTAAGACACTCTTTCCCATACTACCCGTTCAGTTTTACGGTGCAGAGGCATAGATTCTCGCACAAACAGATGCAGCTGCTCTTGGGATGTTCGTAACAAAACTATTGTGTAAGATCTATGATCCTTTATGCGTTTGTGGAAGATATCGATCGGTATCATATGAATCATGAGAGCTGTATGAGTTATACGCTATGACAAATATAGTTAAACGCATAGAAGCTCAGAGATATTGCTAGCTTGGACAAGCTGGGCGAATGAGTGAAGATGCTCCAGCAAGTAAAACATTCGAATGCGATCCTGAGGGAAGACCCAAAAAACACAGTGGAAAACCCAAGACGAAGAACACCTTTCTAATCTTATTATAGGGAATTGCAGAAAATGCGAACGAGATCGTCGCGCTTGAGCTAAGCAGAAGACCAAAACAGGTTTTATATGGCCACTCAAGTAATTGCTTTCTTTAATCGCTTTAAAAATTCTTATTATTATCAATTTGTTTGTATTTTTTTGTTTTAATGTCTGTTCCTCCAGAACTGCGCCATTTATTTTAAGCTTTATTTGGAAGTACTTATTTTCAGATTACTCCAGTTGATAAAATTTTTTTATTTCGGATTAAATGTTCGTCTGTCCTTCATCCTGTTTTGTAGTCGGCTGTTATACGCAAAAACCATTTAAGTTATCTTTCGCCACAATGTGTCTTCTCCACTTTGTGCCTTTCACAAAAAGCAACACAATATCTTAGGAGCAAAATTAATGTCGAACTGTTTGCTAATGTAACTGAAGACTAAAAATTATGTAACAATATTAAATTAAAGCGACTTATTTACTTTTTTAATAAATTCTTTAGGTTTTATTGACCCTTAACTAACAACTGTTTTCTTCTAGACTCTGCCAACTCTTTCGCCAGCGACATAAGAAATATTCTTTGCACAAATTTAACGAACATTTTTCATAATTGTATCATGAATCATCATCACAAGAGCAAACTTTGCACATAAATAAAAATCTATAAAATAGTTAACGACAACCAAAGATGATTTACAAAACAAGCGTATGTTAGCAATTTACTTGCAGACAAGTTTCTTTCAAATGCAAACTTGCAAAAAAAAAATAATAAAATCTAAATAATTATCTTGTCATTTAACAATTGGTGTTACTTAATGGCTTTCAAAAAAAAAAAAAAACAACATATAATGATGTTGTAAAAATAAAATAAAAAAAGTAAAACAACCACAACAATCCGTTCAACCAACAACTAACTCATCTTGTAAGTATAAAATTGATCATTGAATAGCAGGCAGACCTGAATAGAGCAAAGATTTAAGGCCAAGGAAAACAATGAATGATAAATTAGCAATGCTCAATTGATTTTTTTTAAGTGTACCTGTCTTTGGATGTTCGGATGGCTGACTGCTTTCTTAAAATAAAAATATGTAATAATAACTTGGAACAAAATCTCAGCAACAACTTAAAGAAGAGTTAAAAGAGGCGTAAAAGGGGGGTGTGTGTAAAAGGTTGGCAATTTAAAGAATGCATGTTCTTTTTTTTAATGAAAGTAAGCACTTTAACAAACTGAAATTATAACTAGTTGTTTAGTTGTTACATAAAGTCCGAAAGAATGTCGAATGACTAAACAACTTGTAGGCCATTAAACTAAAACAAGTCTAGTAGAACGTTTTTACACTCTTTATTAATGGATGCTAAAGAAAACATTTAACAACTGAAAGAATATAAAACGAAACTTTAAAAGGGAATCAAATTAAGCATAATGAGATAAAAAAAAAACGAACGGAAACGTGTTTGGCTAGAGGCGGTTTTCTTTTGTTTAAATTAAAATTTAACAAGACTTTTTAACAATTTTAATGCACTGCAAGAATATATATTTTCAAAAGTTTTTTAACACAGTTCGTTACACCCTTATGTGTGTATTTCTTTAACGAATAGCTACTAATAGAATACATACAATAAACTTTGAATCAATTTAATATTTTTTATTTGTAAATTTATATTTCTCGCTGAAGAAGTTTTAATAGGTTGCACATCAGAAAGTATATTTTTTAAATCAAGGTGAAAGAAAAACAGATATTCCAAAATTTATAACAAAATGTTTCTTTGAACTAACAAAGTCAACTTCAAGAATTAAACTATTTCTTTTCTTTATCTTCTTATTAGCAAAAAAAATTAAAATTTATTAAAATCGATTGCGACACCTAAAAGGTGTTCAAAAAAAACACGAGGTGATCAATTTTGCTGCCCTGTATTGAAATATGGTGATTTTATTCATTCTCTATGACATTTGCATAAAATAATTGCGATCGGTTCCACTATGTGTGCCATAATTTACTTCAATCAATTTCAAGAGCCCTCAGATTTGGATTGATGTTGCAAACTTTAAACTTCCGCAATTGAGCTCTGAAAGATTAAAGGTCACAAAGCTTAATTTTTATTTTTGTATATGCAATTGCCCGAGTTTTCCTTTGGCAGCTACGCGTCTGAGATTGAATGCTTCTGTTCTTGGTGTTCCACCTCCAAATTTTATGTCTGATTGAATTTAAAAACTCGTCAAACTTTAACGTATTTATATTGATAAAGGGCATTTCATACTATAATACAAGTATTACGTAAATTAACGAAATGTTTTTCGAAGAACAATATAATAAGTGTGAAATGAGTTTAAACATATTTTGTGTCTAAATATAAATACGTCGAATTACAAATTTTCATTTTGCAAATAATTCAGTAGTTCGTGAACTACTCCGTACTCCGTAGCTTTATGCGCGTTTACACTTTATCTGAATTATGTTTGTGAAATTTCTTTATAAACTTTTTTTTTCTAGCACAAAATTCAATATTGATTGTTTTTATGAAAATTTGCAATATAATTATTTTTTGAAATCGTGAGTTTATTAGAAATTATTGTATCATCCCTTTCGGGTAAATAATAAGTAAAACGAATAACTTAGACCTAAAGCCTGAAAAAAAACACAAAGTTAACTTTTGGAAAAAAACATATAGGACGCATAAAAAATATACTAAAGTGATAAAACAAATAGTTTTTTTGAAAGGAAAACATCATTAGTGAAAAGTGAAATTATTTCAAGGATACGGCGAGTATGATGGCAACTAAAGAAATATATATTTTTGTTGATTTTTATTATATCGCTCCTATATTGCAACGTAATTATATCTAAAAAAAACTCGTTATCTATTACACACATCTCAATGGAAAAATAAAAAAATTATCCCGTCAGGAAGGGCGATATTTGTATGAATTTTTGGCAAAAGATGAAGACGATACGACGAATAATTCTCGAGATAAGACTAAAATAAAAGAGCGATATATGTTACGAACCCAGTCCCTAACAGTGTAGTGTTCACACTGATCAATTAGTGTTTCTTATTTGCGAAAGATCGATCATCTCAAAAGCTACAATGATGTTTTAGTTTTTCACATCAGCTTCGCATGTATTACCAATCGACATTTACAAACCATTTGAGAAAAGGTTGAGATTAAAATCATGTCCCTTTTAGACATTATTATACAATTTTTGTTAAGAAATCTCTTATCCTCCATTATACTTCGAAAACGTTGAACAATTGAAACGTAATTTGTTAGCTGAGAAATTATTCGGGTTTTGTGTGAGTTTTTTTTTTCTTCCAGTAATTTGTAGTTGCTAAATGTTTATCAGTGATTTGAGAAGATTTTGCTGAAGCATTTGTAAGCTAAGTGAGCGTCAGCGAGACACACGGTTGTTTGCCTTTATTATGCTTAAATAAGATTCGGTTGTTAGATATATATTTTTGTAAACTTTTTACAAAATTATTTGTGTAAAATGTTATTTTCTAATAACATGTAATAAATCAAAATATCTCTAACAGTTGACATCAGGTGCAAATCTAGATTAAGATTTTTTGTAGCTTATGGGGAATAAATGAAAACAACAATTTCTAAAGCAATGTCACAGAAGTAATGCACATTTTTATACGTTTTTCCCCTCTCCATATTTTTTTTTTAACTTAAATAAATGATGAAATGATATATTTACCAAAATCAAGTAATTTAAAAATTGATTACGTACCTGAAAAGAATCCAAGAAAAATAAAATCAAATTAGTTTAGTTAAATAATTTTAAGTATAAAGATTTCATAAAGTGAAATATTGTTAAAGATTAATAATAATAAAAAAAACATAGGATTCTTTAGTTTTGTACGTTATTTTCAAAGTTTCTGTAATGTTCGTTAGGTCGATCAATACTTGCAATATGGTCACATGATATGTAAAAATTCGTCAGGAAGTGGTTAATACGAAACTCTGAGGTCTGCCAGTTAGTGCCGTGTTCGAATCAGCTCGTTGTCGAAAGCGATGATTCAACATCATGGGTCTTAAAAACTAACGACCGTATGTATAATAAAAAATATATGGTCATGTCCCATGACTAAATTCCATACATACACACAAACAAACCTGCATACATACATATAAACATATTGAACATTAATTTTGACATTAGAGCTGCTGATATTATTTTTGCCAGAAAACATAAGTTTCATTTTGTTTTTTTTAGCAGTTTAATTAATTATAACAATCATTTACTTTTAATTTGTATACCTGACATTTTCTTCTGTCATGCTAAAATAAACATGACCCATTAGACAGACGGGGGCGTTTATGACATGGACATTTTGACAGATTATTTTAATTTCACATTTCAAATAATTTGAATCATTTAAATTCTACAGTTTAGTTGTTTATGATGTTATGATGTTTAAATTATTTGCAACATTGGAAAATTCAAAATGCTTTAAAATAAAATATTTATAAATTGAAACACAAAAAATAAACGATTAAAAATCATTAATATTTATTATGAAAAAAAACTTGCTAGTTATTAATATTTTAATGTTAAGGCAAAACAAAAGGTTAAATAGTCAAAGAAAACAAGAATAACGATTTGTTCAAGCAGTGCAAATTTCAATGAATTTAAATATTCACATAAATTCATTTATTAATACATTTTTTATGATAAATTATTTAATTCAAAAAAATTAAACAAAAGCAATAATACAAATTCACAATATTTCAATGGAATTGAATTGTTTAAAGAAAACATTGTTTTAAAGTATTTCATAAACATTTTGCTATGAATTAATTTTGAAACTGTAATTATTTATGGTATAATAATTAATTTGAAATGAAATCGTAAAAATATACATAGTATGTACGCTTCTCATTATTTCGATTTAATAGAGTTCGCATGATGTACGTGGGCGGACCCAGAATAGCCCAGTAGTACAAAAGTTTACTTACTATGAAAAAGAATCGGTCGTTAGTATATTTTATGAACGATATTTCATTTCAAAGGCCACTGTGACCAGCCCCCGTAAACTAGTAGATAGCTTACTAGACTATTAGTCTGGGACCCGCAGGTTCGATTCCTGCCTAGACTCCGGGAGTTTCTCCCATCAAGGCAAAATGGCTTTGCGGTATGTGTTTGTTCTTAAAAAATAAATATATAAGATTGGGACGATGTCCCAAAATATCGCATGCGATACATTTTTTAAATAATATTCTCTTATTTTTTCTTTTTTTTCGACCTCTTTTTTAATAATTATAAAAGATTTTTCCAAAAAATATTTTAATTTCCTGAAGAAGCCAATCAAAGATATTGGCGAAATATCGATATTTTTAAAAATTAAAAAATAAATAATGCACATTTTTTATATAAATTGACCTAAAGCTTGGAAAAATCTTTTATGATACATTTTTTTTCTTTAAAATAATTATTTGGAAACAGTTTTTTTTTGTGTGTGTACGTACAACCGGAAATGCCGATATTTTTTTTAACGGAAATTAAGTACCTTCGGCTTTAAACCATTTAAAGACGCACCCAAACCGCTGGATAAAAATCGATGAAATGTTTCCCAGATGATATATATGAGAAAAAAATTTATATTTCATTTTTTTTTGTCTCTTCTGGTTTGGATGGGAGGGCTGGTCGATATTTCGATCACTGGCTGAATACGATATAATTTGTAGAATGTAATGTGCATGAAAAAAGGATGTTGAGAAGAAATGGTGATGAAAAATAGTATGAACACTGAAATGATTTTGTAATGTTAATAAATATTGTAATACTTTTAGAAATATATGTTCTTTATAGTTTTTTTTTTAATTTTGGTCCTTACAAATCTTTTTTTTTTCAATCCATGAACGAGACGTTGGAAAAATACGGGTAAGCACATAAGTTAGATAACACCAAAAATAATTTAAATTCTTAAGACCACAAATTAATATTATAATCGAGTAACTGACCCATATTTAGGTTTTGTCAAATTATAAAAATTGTTAAAGTCACTGGAAGAAAATGGCTTAAATGCAAGAACACATGGTCCTACCAAAATTTATTGCTAATCGTTTCATTATTCATTGCTTTTGTAAAAGACCAGCTCCCAAAAACTAATTTAATGCTCATATATTGTTAAAGCATGGTTCAACATTCATTTGCATGAGTTACAAAGTTGGTCGAGTTTTTACATTTACTCATTGTGAATATTACAACTGGGACTGGCATAAAGAAAACGAAAATCCTACCAAAATATTTCTTAAAATTTACCAAGACCCACTTGTTTTACTATGTTACTTTTCTCTTAATATACAACATTCAAATATTTGCTTCATCTTTACAATGACATTTGTAATTCCTTCACTAAAGAATACCATTCATAGCGTCCTCAAGACATGTTTTTTCATTGTTAGATAAATCCCAAAAATAAATTGGCACCTACAGTACATCAAATATATTTTGAGCATATAGATATCCTGAATTGGCCTGGACTCTACCCAAGTTCCACTCATTCATTGCACGCGCACGCGTTGCACATACAAGACAAGTCATAACATTTCCGCAACAATTTCGTTTATTTTTATTTATTTATATTTATTATTTTTTTATTTACTTATTTTTTATTTTTTATTTTTTTTTCTAAATAAAGTTGTTAAAGTGAAAACAATGCAATGCAAAAAAATACTTTTAAACAAAAGAAAACCCATTCTTTTCATCTGTAATAGCTTAAATGGGAAAAATAACGAACCACTAGCATATTCGCAAAGAAAAATAAAAATAAAAACGTGGCAAAAACAAAAAGAAATTTATAGCATTTTATGTGTGAAACATGTAAAAATGTTTAATTGTTGAATTTTTTTATGTATTTTTTTCGCTTTGAAAACCGACCGCCCACGTTGAAGTGATAAATATATTTTTTTAAGTGTTGTTTTCTTTGCAGCTTTAGCTAAACAAGTTGTTGGAAATAGAGGCAGGCAGCAGGTTTTTGTGAGGTAAAGGAATTTTGATTTGAAAGCCTTTTTGGTGTTATGCTTCGTTGCAAAAAAATCTAGTTAAAAATTTTAATAACTTTATTGTTGGATTATGTTGAATAGAAAAATATCTAAACAAAATAAAGAAAGTACTAAAAGTTGGATAAAAGTGAGAAATATATTGAATTAGTCAGGATATGTGTCATTGCATGACAAGAAGTGTTTAAATATGCAATCAGCAAAATATTTTATATATTATTGATTTTATTTTTAATTATTTACAAGTAAATTCGAAAGTGTGTTACAAAGCAAACATTGACACATTTAGAGGCAACATCTCTATGTAAATATATATTTGTTAAAAAGTTTATCAAAAATATTTCAAGAAGTTTGACTACAAAAACTCTGCCTAAAATTCGAAACACTTATGCGATTTTAACAATTTATGAAATATCAGATGCAAGTCTGTGAAGTTTTTTATTTATAACCCAACAAAGTTGGCAAGTGAGAAAACCCTGCTTTTATTCACGTTGAACCTTTTCATTTAATTCAGGAATATAGTAACGCTAAGTTGACCTTTGTCTGCCAAAGTGGATCGATCTCATATTTATTATTACACAACACATTATCAGGTTAAGTGCCCAATGCGATATTGCTTCTCAGTAAAAAGGTATTGTACTCGTATGTAAATAAATTACGAAATATTGTTGCAATATCATTAAAGATGTCAAATCCTCTGTAACAATTAGAATTTGGGTTTAATGTTTGGCATCTTCCCGTCAATATAATTTATTATTTAAAAAAAAAATTTGTTTAAAAAAAATGAATATTTCATTTAATTACAAACAAAAGGCTGAAATAAAAAAAACTTATTAAAGAAAATAAATGTTATAATTTTTCCCAAGTTTTTGACAAGGGTCAACACAAAAAAAGTCAACCATGATTACTTGAAAATACGTTGAAGAAAAAATAACAAGAAAAACACCGAAAGATGCACTGATATGTGTATGTCTGCCCCTCGAGTTGATAAAAACTCATGATTATTCAAGACACTCGTAATTAAGACAGAGATGAGACAAGAAATGTTTGTGCAACGCTTTTATAAATCAAAATACTTTCCTTTTAGGTTCGTTCCATAATAAAAATAACCTAAAATATTTGTTTTCGTTTTTTGAAAAAAAAAATATTACAATGAGGATCAAGTGTTATTATGACATAAAAAAATATTTCGATTTTGAATTGGAAGTGCAGCAGACAGATTCAGGTATAATATAGAAATTTTTACAGTTGGCAGAAAAAATAATAACAAAAAAAGTTTTGTTGCATTAAAAGTAAATTTTAAGAGAAACTGCTTAAAGACAACAAAGTTTTTATTGACCGAGCGATTGATTGAATTTGAATACGAAATATTTTATTCAAGGTTACTACGTAATTAAAACATCATCACCGTCGTGTTACAACACAAAACAACAACATACAAGTCAACTTCAATAACCCAATAATTTATTCTGATGTGAAATCTCTATATTTAAAATGTTTGTTGAAACAATTTGGGAAAGCTCACAATGTAATGAAATCATCTGTCATTTTAGGACACAACATCATAAGTGTCTGATAGTTTTTATTTTATTTTTTCCCAAACTGTAAATTTTTTCAACAAGATTTAATGGTGTAAACAAACACTTTTGAGTAAATGTCAAATATTGTGCAACACTGTGCTTCGGGTTTGTTTATTTCACAAATAGTGTAATTTGAGAATGTCTGCTTTAGAGTTTGTAAAATTTAAATGTATTTAATATTTGTAATTCTAAAGAAAATATAAAAAATAGTTATTTTGAAGTATGTGGTAATTTTTTGATTGAAATTAAAGAAATTAGACCAAATTTCTGAAATTTAAAATAGTACAGTGAGACGAAATGTGCAAAAAATTATAAAAAATTATTGTTAACTCAAACTTATTGTTATCGAAAATTGTAAATTCGTTGAAACAATTTGAAATAAACTTTCACAAATTTTAATTCAAACAAAAAACAAATAAAGTCACGGATTAATTTAAAAATAAAATATAACACTTTTTAGATAAATTTGATAAAACAATACAATTTAATTTCAAAAATAGTATTAAATACTGTAATTATTTTTTTTCGACAAAATAAACAAATCGAAATAAAAAAGTTTAAGACGACAGTTCTGTCTATCCGCCGCCCGTTCATTCATATATTTGTCTAACCTGATGCTTTAAATTGTACTCACACAGTTTTTTGCTACTCAATTTAAATATCAGATAAAAATGCTTTAATGGTAAATAATAAACATTGAAAAAAATACTTTCTGCCAATTTGAGCAAAATTAAATATTTAAGTGTTAAGTGATGGTCTTTAGCGGCGCACAAGATGTGGAATAAAAATCTTTAAGAATAACAACCCAACCATTAAAGAAAACATAAACATGTACATGCAAATAAGTTTTAATTGATTCTTAAGGCAAATATTGTTGAATGTTGAAAAAAGCAAGAACCAACAAAAAATAAACAATTAAAAAAATTGTATGAACTTCCTGTTTTGAGAGAGTTCGTAAAAAACAAATCTTTACGCATGTGCTTTGTTGGAATTCCTGAATTGGCAGGTAGTAGGGATAAAGTTTATTAATTTTAGACAAATCTAGGCGATTTCGGAATAGAAGAAAAGAATCGTATACTTCGTATTTTCATTAATCTTATCTGCAGCATAAAGTTTTAGTTGTGTTTGCTGGTATCGTGAACGGTTTAAAGGGCCATAAAAACATAGGTTTTATATCAAAAGGAGTCACACACCATCATGATCCGCCATCGAATCGACCAAGCAGCTCTTTTAATCTCTAGATATTTTAGGTTTTTGAAATAACTAATATTTTTTATTGCTTAATATTTTATTCGATTTGTTTTGGGGCAATTTTTATATATTTTTTCTTTTGCGTACTGCTGAGATATTCGATAAAAAGCCACCTTGCTGGCAACAGTGGTTTCTGTAAAATATGATGGCAGGAGCAACGCGAACTGTGTCACCCACAACCAATACCCAACTACTCACATACATATTTTAAAGATTTTCTTCCCGTATATGAATCTTTTCCCAAAATGTGATACTTTTGCTTCAAGTGTTTCAATATGTACGACATATTCATTTGCAGCACTTGCATGCAACATGTGTCAAGTTAACCTAGCAAACATATATTTGCAAAATGATTCTTACTTTCCTCTTGGGAAGCCTTGGCCACATTAAAGAACTCTTTCAACTTTAGTTCACAAACAGAATTTTACATTTCACTTTTTGTTTACGAAAAGGAAATTCCTTTTTTAGAAAGTACGTTTATACTACAACAAACAATTGCATTTAACCCATACAGAAAATATTACATCACAACACCAGCAACAGATTTACCACATTGTCATCATCATTCGGTTGCTTATAATTTACTATAAACAAAACAAGATAAACCAAAGAAAAAGTTTGAACTGAAATGGCAAAAGAAACCCACAGAAATTAGATGACAAGATGAAAAATCTTAAGAGAAAAAAAAACATTGAAAAGGAAAAAAAACTACAAATAAAATCAAAAGTCATGTTGACAAACTGAAATCAATAGGGAAATGTTGTTAAAGAAAAAAAAGTCAATGACAAATCATTGTTAATAAACTTTAATGGCATTGGCGTCTGCAAGGCAAAGAAAGACTGAACTTAGAGAACTTAATGGTCCATTAATTGACAAAACAAATTAATAGGTAGGAAAAAGTGCGTAAAGACCTTTTTAAAGCTCAACTTGGGAAAGAGTTAATTATCAGATATTTTTTTATTTCTAAAGGCGTTGTAAGTGAAAGTAAAATTTAAGTAAAAATAAGTTTTAAAATATTTTCTATTTATTTATCGACAAATACAATACAAAAACATCATACAATTTTTATAAATAAATCTATTTTCTGAAAGTGGTGGTACACGATACAATGATTCATTATGGCCGGCCGCTGTGTTATAATATATTGCAGGCATTTACACCGCCAAATAATGTCCCCACATCTTTCTTAAACACTTTAAGCAAATGATTAATTTGTTTCTGTATTTATATCGACAAATAGACAACGTTAAATTATTAATATTTTCTAAAAATCTATTTTAGAAACCAATAAAAAATAAATAAATTAAAATTAGAAAAAGTATATAAAATGAATTTCCAAAACTATTTAAGATGCTGTGAAGGCAGTTGTTAAGTGTTAAACAGTATGAAAAGCGGAAAGCGTCATGCAATAATCAAAATTACCTTAAACATCGAGAAGATAGTTTAAAAAAATAACTTCTCATTACGTTTGGGGTTTTTAATTTTATATTTTGAGATAGATAACGAAAGTGTAAATAATTTGATTATAATTAACAAGAAAAATGAAAGTACGCCATAAAAAATTTTATAACTTTTTTTTAAAGATATTTAAAATAAAAAATTGATTATTTATGATTTTAAGGCCCAAATTGACTGTCTTTAATTCACCAATCATAATAGTTTATCCAATAAGATTTCATCATTGTTTAAACTATAATTATCAGTTAGATAATATTGTGAATTTGGTTGGCTCTTTAGGAATAAAAACTGAAGAAAGTGAAAATGTAGGACCGGAAGTATTATTTATTTATTGGTACATATTCTACAAAGTAAATCTGCAGAATATGGTTGCACAAAAATGGTGCCGACAACTAGACCTTATGTCCATGATGTTATTAACAGTATTCCGGAAGTATTTATGTTTTTTATAAAATAAATTGGAAATAAATACAATAAGTTCGTTTTAATTTGAATGAATAATTGTTTTATCTAGACCGGTCTTTCTTTTAGAAGATCACATTTTTGAAATGCCTTCGTTCAATTTCTATGCAATCTGAGCGAAAATTTACAAAATTAACTAACATTTTTCATTAAATTAATTTTGTTTTCCTAAATTTAACCGAATAAAATAAAGAGTGCAAAAAAATTGAGTACAAAGAATGAAATTTTACAAAAACAAAAACAACAAAAATAATCAAGGCATAAAAGAATACAAAATAGGGAAATCTTTCAAAATTTATTAAGAATTTAAGTTCGCATTTAAACTTAGGCAGCTATTGTGAACGCTTAGCGGGTTTGAAAATTGATTACGAACTTTATAATGCGTCCTGAAAGTTATGTAGTGGAGGGGATACAGCCAGAAGAGCAAGTCGTGCGCTTGTTATCGGCGTCGGCGGCGGCGCAAATAGTAACATTTATTGGCGATGGCGCCTAAGCAGCTTTTATCGGGGCACCACTTTTTTGTCAGCATAGCTGAATGTCAACCGCTAATTTAATTTAACCAAAAAATCTCTGACATTTTAATAGAGAAAACAAAAACAGATTATAACGGAAAATAACTTTTAAAGATCAATCAAGAAATTATAATATATAGTTACCTTAACATAGAAAGGCCCTAACTATTTTTTTCAACATCGATTTTTTCATATTTCAATAGATTAGGGGATCTTCCATCGAAATATATAAAAAAAACTTTATTTTGAAAGAACAAAAATTGTTGGGGCCTTTCTATATTGAAGTAACGATATGTAAATTTTAAGAAATGTTTATTTATTTATAATGATGCTAAAACAACTATTGAAGGAGCCACCAGAAGTAACTAAAAAATAAATAAACAGCAATGAACGGGAAAGCAACGGATTTCTTAAACTTCGTCTAAACTTTCAAGTTTTTCCTCATACTGCTTGCCAAAAATTAAATAAATTAGGAGCTGTGACGCAAGTTGCACTAAAGCTCTTTGAGCAATTTTCTTTTGAAGACGCCGTTGTGAGAGAAACAACTCAAAAAAGTTCTAAGAATAGCAACTAATCATTATTTCGATGAGTTTTATTTATAGTTTTTATGATGCAGTATATAATCAAATCTCGTTGATTTCCAATTTCACTTTCGGTGCATCCTAATGCTTTATTAAAACCTACGACAGCTTTTCCGGATTTTATACTCTTTTTCTGGAACCACTACTTAACCATCTTTATCCTAATTGTTCTAAAATTTCCGATTTTTCCTTTAAAGTTAAATATTTATGTTTGTCTGCATTTTAAAAACTTTTCACGTTAAATTTATATTTAAAAAATTAATACGAAATTGCAACTCAACTAAAACGTGTATATTAGAAATTTTGGTTGACAGCTGAAGACAACTTAGAGGCAAACAGCTGGTAAGTCTCCAAATTATTATGCAGTTGAATTAGAATTTAGCCATTTGATTTGGATAGATAAAGTGTTTTGGAGTAGTCAACTGAAGTAAAAAAAGTTTTCATATTTTGGGGTGTTCATATTACCACGAGTGCACTGTGTGTTAATAAACCCTTGTAACACTGGGTCTTCACGTATCAATGTACGAGTACATTTCGGCAATGATGAAATTTGATTGCGTTCATGAAATTTGTTGCGTGTAAACCGCGATTGCCTTAAGTGACAATCCATTGCATAATGATTGCTCAAGTTATTGCTTGAGCAATTATTACCTACGAATCTGATGTCATTTCACTTGTCATTTCTCTTTACTGTAGTCGGCGCATTTGCGAATTTTAAATTAGAAAACTAAAAACTGCATATTTATTTCCAAAATTATAAACTTATATCAACAATTCCCATGCTTACGCGACTATAGTTGGTATAGGTATAAAATTATAAAAAAAAAATTTACGCAAAGCATCACTCTGAAAATTTTTAATTTGGAAGAGGCAATTTTATATTTTCTACATATAAAACCAATCAGCCGATTTTTTGCTAGTTGTCAGCAAATTGCTACGTGAAGACCCAGTGTAAGAAAATTATTACAAGTGTTGCTATTATTTCAACCGGCAGTGTATGTAGCTTCTTTCAAAATCTTTTGTAGTCACTTTACCAGGGATGCAAAAGTTGGTACAATTGTACTTTTTTTATGACTATTTGAAAGTAAAAAGTACAATAGCACCCCCATGCCTAATTTAGCACTATTTCATAATTTTCATAGTTTTATTTCATTACACGAAAGAATATTGAAATGATATGATTTATCCTATTTTTTATATGTGCAACTCCACATTAACCGTTCGTTGTAAATTGATCTATATCCAAGGCTTAATTACACAGATGATGGCGATTCCACAACAGGTACAGCATTTGCAATAACAACTGACATCTCAACCCCTATGTTCACATATAAAAGTTTTGACATACGAGCCTCTAATTTGTGGGAAAAAGTAGAACACCTGTTTAAATACGCCTTGTTTTGGACGAAGGTATCAGATATGAAAAATTAAGTAAATGAACCGAAGTTTACTGATATTTCAAGAACTGTTACAGGAATATTATCCATCCCACATTCTTCTCCAATTGTGGAAAGATTTATTTTCGTTTCAAAATTTAATAAAAACAAACGAGAGGAACAAGTTATTTGTTTCGGCTGACTATATCTAATCCAAACAAAGGATTCGCTGAAGTCATCTAATTAGAACTGACTGAGAGTTTATTAGCAAGAAGTACATACTTATGTATGTACCTATGTATGTATATCATAAAGTATAATTTTATATTAAGATCTTAACAACTGAGAGTCTTTTGTGTACCTTTTGGAATTAAGCATTAAATTTAATTGTTAACTTTGTCTACATAATATATATGTACGTACAAATGAATTTCAGTGATTTTTATGTACATACGTCTTTAGTTAATTGTTAATAAAAAAATATTTCAAAAATAAAAAGTACAATCGGACTGAAAAAAGTACACTTCTTAAAACTTAGTACAATTTGATAATTTCGTTTTGCACCCCTGCACTTTACTCATAAATAATTTGTATATGGATGTATGTATGTACATCCATAGATAGATTTTATTTAATATTTTGCCTTGTTTTTTGTTTGTTACTAATGAAATAAAGAATTAATTTATAAAAAACATACCAGCAGTTATAAAATGTTATATCCATCAAAATGAAGTCAGAAGTACAAACAGAAATCACTGTGATCCATAAAGTTGGAGATGAAATGAGGTCTTGTTATGGAAGATACACACACTCCCCACAATTGAACAAAAAAAAATTGCACACAAAAGTCAAAGCTGCTTCTTCTTAATAAGAACCAAAAAAAAAGTAAATTTTAAAGTGGTGTTGTTGTATTTATTGTATTTTATTTTAGTTTTGCTAAACTTTTATTTTTTAAATTTTTTTATGTTTTTTTTTCTTCAAATGTGCGTACACATATTTTTTTCCTGAAAGATGTTTTTCTTTGGAGAATTAAAAAAAGTATGTATGTATGTATGTATGTATACAGTTGGCGGCAAATGCAAGTAGAAAAAAATCTTTAAGCAATAGTATCGTTGTTGTTGGTTTTTTTTCGTCTCAATGATAATTGAGTACAAGAACACACAAACACAATTACAATCTCCAAAAAGAATACATATTAAATTTGGAGTTGCTTTGTTGTTGCTTTTGAATTGGAATAAACACTAAAAGAACGTTTGTTTTGGTATGAAAATTTACTCTTTTCTTTTATTAGTCGTTTTTGGTTTAGGATTTTGTTTACTTTTTATTTTCTTTGCATTTGTTTTGATTGTTTTTTTGTTGCTTTGTATTTGATTTCCTGGAATTATTATTTTGCTGTAGTTCTTTGATTTAGTTGCTGTTGGAAATTTTGTTTTTTTTTTTGTTCTTTGTTTAATTTAATTTTGAATAGGTATGTCGTGGCTTAACGTTGTTTTTTTTTCATTGATTTTTTTAATGTCTACCTTTAGGGCTTTTTTATGGAGAATTTAGTTTTGTTACTTTTTTGGCAGTTTTGCTTATGAAGTCTTTTTCTTGTTGGACTAAAGTTTAGTCACTAAACATGTAGTTGTCGTTTTTGATGTCACTGCACTTTTTACACTGTAGAAAAAAATGTTTAAAATACAATTTTGTGTGTGGTTTTTGGTTTGATAAAAGCATGTACCCACATACATACATACATATGTATGTAGTAGGTTTAAAAAATTATGCTTGGCACGTCCTTAAATTGTTGTTAGTTGTTGCAATTGTTCTTTCAGTTCTTTTTTTGTGTTTTGTTTTATTGACTACTGCTAGCACAGATACATACATACATATATATGTATGTAGTTATAAATCGATAAATAAAAGATAATTTTGTGATTTATAATTACAAAAACGTATAAAGAAATTCAAAGAATTAGTTAGAGTTTTGCCTGGAAGGAGTATGGAGATTATTGAGTTGTTTTATCAAAATTTTTTTTTTCTTGACGAAAAAATATTTGAATAAATTTTGAAGTTCCTTTTTTATTTCCTGTAGATTCTTAAAAATTTTTTTCATTCAATCATTCATTTGCGGGGGTCTCGGAATTTCTTTTTTATGAATGTAGGTACAAAGGTACATAGGTACGTAATTATTTTCAATCCTACGTACTTTGTAGGTATTTCTATCAATATTGTTTTACAGTTTTTCTATCTGTGACCTAGGATATATGTAGGTACCTATGTATGTAGATATTTTTATTATTTTTTTATAGGTGCCTACTTTGCTTTACTTTTTTATTTGGTTTCGATGTAGAACACAATTTAAAAAAATAATTTATTCTACTTAGGTAGTTAATTTTTTTTTTAATTTTATGGCTTTGAAGCCTTATTTACGAGTTTAGAGGATAATATTTGTGTACATCCCAAATGTTTGCCTTTTTAACGGACTTCTCAAATAGCAAAGGACTTTTTTCAAGCGCTTTTGGGGTCCAATCCAAAGTTTCTTTTAGGAATTAGGTTTTGAATTGCAATTTATTTTTTATTTTAACGGTCCTTTCCCAAGTCAATATTTATTCTTTCAGTAAACTAAATATTTTCTAAATAAATAACTGCTAAGCGGTTGACTTATTAGCATTGAATTGATTCCGTAGCATAAGTGATAAAATTCACAAGTACATACATACATAATAATATTACAACTTATTTCTTTTTTGTATAAGTATTAAAAAGTTTAATATGTACATCTTTTAATGTAAACCTATGTTAAACATTAATTCATATAAGTAGATAGCAAGGGAAATTTCCAAATAATATACATATGTAGGTACATAGGTAACTACGAAAAAAAGACAATAGTTGTTTATTCAATTAGGTATTTATATATATGTATATGTTGGTAGGTATATTTTTTTTGTTAAATTTATTTTGATTTCTTTATTTAAGCCAGTTTCGTTTTAAAATTTAAAACATACGTTATTTAATTATTTGTCAATAAATTATTTATGAAAGTAATTAAAATCTTCCTAGGAATATATAATTTGAGAAAATTTTATTCGTTTTTTAAGATGCTATTTACATATGTACATATAATTTTTGATAATGAAACACTTTATTTGTTAACATATGAAAAAGTTATGAAAATTAATTTAATTATAGTTTTTAATAAACTTTTCGATTTTTTAATAATTTAAAGTTTAAATTATTTAAATTCTCATTTGCAAAATTTCACAACCTGTTACTCAGATTAGATATTCAATTTCTTTTATCAAATTACATAAACAGAAATATTTTTTAATGAGCACGTATTTATGTAGGTATACTTGTGTATGTATTTATGGAATGAATGTAAAAAATCCAACATCTCCTTAGAAGTTCATAAAATTTGCTATATTTTTATTCTTTCAGAATTCACTTTTATATATGTCAGTTGCATGTTAGCGTCGTCCATTTTGCTTTTATTTTTGAATTGTTTCACAAACTATGTATTCGATCAAATTCTTTCTAAAAATATGCATTTTATACTAAAACTTTTTATTTACAGATTGTATTTAATTAATTATTCATGCTTTTAATTTTTGTCACTATCGGCTTCTTTTACAAATTCCTCTTATTTCTATTATCATCTCACAAATCAAATGCACTGTTTATTGGCGGCCATGAAAACAATTGTTTTAAAGAAAAGAAAAAAAATTCTAATCAAACAGCAACAGGCCACAAACAAAGTAAAAGATGTAGAAGAAGAAGACAGTTAAAATTCTCATGCAAAGAAATATGCACACTCACACTCTTTTGTTACCAATATATTCTTTAAATTATAAAACCTTTTTTTATTATGCACCTTTTGTTGTAATATTCGTACAAGTTATTTTGTTTTATATTAAAAATTCACAGAATATGTTTTTTATTTACTGTAGTTTTGTATTTTTGTTTTTTAATACACAATTTCTGTTCACTTCGTCCGTGTTACACCACCGTTTTCACAAGACGTCTGTTAAAAACTGTTCGAAATATGAAAATGTAACACTTGTGCTCCGATTCAGCTGTTAAAGTCTGCAGTAGTGTGTGCTTAGTAGCGGCAGTGTTGCCATATCAAAACTATAATATAAAACTAATAATTGAAATAAACAACTTTTTCTCTTAGAATGCGATTTTTATAGAAAAAATATTTTTCGCTGAGGAAAAATAAATAAAATAATCGTTATATTTTTTTTATGTCAGAAATGACACTATACATATACACCAAATAATATACATACATAAATACATATCGCACTTTTGCTAAAATATCGACGGAATTTATGATCATACCGTAATTTTTTCTGTTTAAAAAATTGAGAGAAGAATATCATTTTAGTTTTCCATTGAGTTGTTTTTCTTTTCTTACCTTGCACCGATTGATGTATCGTACACGTTCTATTTCACCTGCTCCAGGGTATATGATCTGGCAATTAAATGGTGGCTGCCCCATTAACCTAACCTAACTACTTCCACAAATTATCGTCGAATAGAACCATACTACTTCATCCAGAAGATTGAAAAACAAAAATGTCAAAGGGATCCAATTAGGCAAACATTCATACAAAATAAAGTCTTTGAAATTTATGATTTCATTTCGAAAAGATCATCATAGTATTTTCTATGATACAATTCGATGTTTAGAATTATATTTAAAAAGAAATATTTAAGCTTAACAATGTAGATTTTTATCGATGGAAGAAAAACACAGTAGGAATTTAATTTTAACATGACAAAAGTCGTTTTTTTTTAATTCATCTGGCAACTATGATTGCGATTGTTTATTTTGTGTGCATTGTGCTAGTGGTGAATTTAGTTTTTGTTCGAAATGTTCCGCAACATGAGTACATATATAGCAGCATATCGAAAGAACAATAACAATAAAATCAACAAATGTTAATAGCATAAGGCGACCAGATGGTTTTTCTGTTTCAGATTTATTTAAAGTACAAAAAAAAAATTTGTATGTAATTCCTTATAATTTTTACTTATAAAATTTAAACCTAAAATGATTATTTGCATTTTAACCGAAAAATAAGAATAACTTTTTATGTGATAATCTTTAAATTGTGTAATAAAAATCTATCGGCAAGTGTTTCGGAGAGATTAGATGTCAGTCATTTAAATTCTTAAAAACCCATCGGTATATGAAAAAACGAATCACGTACTTAGATAATAATCAGTGATATCATGGTCAGCGAGTAATTATATTGTAATGTGTGTGTAATCTGATATCTCATGCAGTACTTTTAAATAGTAAATACATCGTAATAAGAGTCAATTACTGCACTACATGTATGTATATAAGTGCAACGTTGGTGACACCTACTGAAATCGTGGCTTAGTTGCTCAACGATTAAGCACCCTTTGACACGTTTATATTAAAAATTAGTTTGAAAATCACCACTGATTGAAACTTTTATATTTAAAATTAGGTAAGGAATCACTACTGGTAATTGCTAAATATGGCTTATATCAGCGATTGCGTAATGTTTATTTTTTCCAATGGGTATTTTCAAGCAATCAATAAAATAAATGGGTGGCTCGATTTTTATGAAGAGAAAATAAACAAAATAAACAACTCATAATTAATAATGCGATTATTGTGTTAACTTAGCAGAATACATGATATATTTTGAATTTTTATTGGAATAGCAGGTAAAATCCTAAATGCAGTATTTGTGCAATAATTAAGGTGTATCGTTAAAAAAAAAATCGGCTTTTCATACTTGTATATGAAGTAAATTTTTGTGTAACTTGTATGCAAAGACTTACAACAGTAAATAATTGTTGCCGTAGTAGCAGCAATGTTCGGCAGCCGGCTGAAGGCCTACAATTTAATTTCTTAAAATTATCACATTTTCCAATGTAGCTTTTCTTGCTGCCGTTGCGAATTGCTCATTTTTGGGCACAATAATTTTAACTGAACAACGAAAGGGATTTCTTTTATGGGTTTACAACATAAAAAATTTGTACTCAGAACAAAATTGATTTTGATATCGAGCACAATTTTTTAACTTTAAACTAGACGAGCATATTGCATGTAGCCAAGCAAAAAATTAACATATGTATGCATACACATGCACATACGTGACCGGGCCGACGCAATTACACATGATCAACCAATAAATAATTGTTAAAGAGTTTATGAATGAATCTTCGAAACAAGTACATAAGAATAAAAAAAAGGAGAAGAAAAGATCTTAAAATGTTTTTTAAACAGAGACAGCTGTAATCTGGGTTACCGTTGTGGGGCACTATCCAACATTTTTGTCGACTAATATCAGTATGTACTTTTTTAAGTAGAAAAAGACGCACAGAGTTAGGAAAAATCTGCCAATTAGGTCTCTTTTTCTATTGCGGCAGCAATTTTCGTCTTATGTAAAAATATGTTAATTGGCAGTTTCTCTATAATAGAATAAACTTTTTTCACTGTTTTGTATTATTATTTATTTAAAAATATAAAAATAACTTTGAACTTTTTTCATATACAAATGACAGACTTACATTTTAAAATCAAACAAATAAACTGGACAAAATAATAACAGCAAAAAAGAAGACGGTTACAATTCGGGTAATGCAAGCAAAACCGTTGCCATTTGCAGAAGACACTATTTACAAATTCCTTGAGTATATTAAAATCTTCTTTTGCATAGTACTGAATACGATTGTCTAGCAGCTGCAAAACTTTGTGCTTAAGCGATGGCAGCACTGCTATGTGTAATTGTTGTTGGCGGATGATAAGTATAACAGTTAAAAAGCAGCATGTATATAATCATTGGATTAGCAACATGTAGCTAGCCGTAATGTAAAGAAAACACTATGCTGTTAAAACATTTTTTCGTTTATTGCCTATTGTTATTAATAACTAATTTTTCTACCTTTTCTGTAAAATATTTTTCTAATTGGTTAACGAGCTTGCGGACACTTTTATATATATTTATTACGATATTTCGCTACTCCTTTCTGTAGCTTCCTCAGAATGAAAAATCCCTTGACAACATATACATACCTGTATGTATATGTATACATATATAAATAATACAATATTAATGTTTTCTAATTCTCAGAATTAGTTCATTTCTTAAATTTTAAATTTTAAAAAAAATTTTTAATCGACAATTAATTTTAATACAAAAAAGGACAAATATTATTATTCATTAATACTATTTGTCAATTAATTGTTATTTTAAATGTCGTTTATTTTTATCCTCTGGGAGCTACACAAAGGAGTAGCGAAATATCGATATATAAAATGATATATAAAAGTCACCTCATGCTCGTTAATTAATTTGAAACTTATAAAAATTTATTGCTTATTGAAAAATATCTTTTATTCGTAGGTATTTACTATTTATTTTATCCCCGTTAAATCGAAATCTCGTCTATAATTCATAAAAAATGCCTGGGGCCTTACCATTACGATCAATGAGGCTCTACTGTACAATAAAATTTTTAAATAAGTAGTATGTACCTACATGTATGGATGTACGAGTATATAAGAGACAACAAAACATTAAACCCCTCTGTTGTTGTTTTTTATTTTTTATTCATCATCAAGTGTTCTAAGAAAATCAAGCAGCCCATCACTGTTGGCAATCAACAGGGCATAGTACAATAAATATGAAAAAACAAGAAAGAGAACGACTACGGCGGAGCTGGTCCTCATATACCCTTCACCTACATAGCTTACAATGAATCAAACATCTTTCTTTTAAATTTCTGTGGTTTTCATGCATAATAGCTTAAGACGACTTACGTCGATTTCGAGTTTTCAATGGATTTTTTTCAGGAATCCAGTTAATTCGAGGCGCCTATCTATTGACATAATAATAATAATCAGGTAGCCAAATGATTGATATTCACAATTATTGTAAAAAAATTAGCATATTTTTCTCCACGAGTTTATGATTTTTGTTCGGTTCTTAAAAGATATTCTACGGGAGAAATTTTTCGAACTTTAATCATGATAGCAAACGGAATGACAAACATAATATTTATGCTGTTTGCCCATGTGGTGTAGGGTATTAAAAGTAGTTTTGAGTTTCTTTTTTTATAAGAATAATATGAAAAAGATACTGAAATATTAGAACTGCATGCCTGGTATTTGTTGACAGTGGCAGAGGAGCAACTAAACAAGAAATATAAAAAACACAACAAATGAAGAGGGATGAAGGAGGTTTTACTAAACAGTACGACCAGTGTTGCCATACATCCAGATGTAGCTTATTTTTGAGATGTCAAAAAGATTCACAGATTTGTGGCCTATTTGTTTTTTATTCTTTATGTGCAATAGTTGCAAGTTACTATATAAACACGATTTAAGTTTTTTAAGATTTCTTCGTTTGTGTGTATTACCACGATATCTACGAGCTTTAATTTTATTTTCATTGATCGATATGCATTGCCAATATAAACTAGTTCGATCCTTTTTTAAGGTGTGGCTTTGTTGGTTTTGATTATTTCATATTGACAGTTCACTTCAGTTGTTTTAACGAGCCCTTTACTTTCATATTTTTAATTATGTGAGCAGCACCTGCGGAATAAATAAACAAGGATAAATCTTGGGGTCACCTCGCAACAGTTTTAGCAATTATTTGGATACACTAATTCTTCCAGAAGAGCACCGAAGGCTCTCGAAATATCGAAATAATAAAATTGATTATTTTAATAAAATAAAAAAAAGAGTTTTATTTAAAAATAGATTTTAAACAATTAAAAGTCAAAGAAAACAATAATTTAATACCTATGTACATTATGCGCTTTTGAGAAAACACTCCATTTTAAATCGAGACGGTTTTCAGAACAAAATATCGGTGGAAATGTAACGATTATTTGTGTGATTTTCACAAAAAATTTTTAACGAAAACTTATTTAATTATTCCTTAGCTCACTTTTCTGATTAAAATTCTGGAACTGATGGTTGCGGATTCAATTCACGCCAAAGAAACAGATCAGAGGTTTCGCTACAACCAGTTAAGGTGGAATATTAAAATGTAAATAAATAAATACCTACATATTTTTTTTAATTTCGCTGTAAATACATTTTTAAAATTTATTCAAATAAAATTCCTTCTTTTAATGTACATATCGCTCATTTATCCATACAACGTCATAACTTAAAATAACTCGTTTTTCAGAAAACGCACACACACTTAATGGAAAAGTAAAAAACTATTCTGCATTATCTCATAAAAAATTACGCTTTTTGAGTTATGACGTTGTATGAGTAAATGAGCGATATGTTCTTTCTAAAGAGCAACAAAAAAAATATTGTTCTTATACAACCAACAACAACAACAAATTCAGTTTTCTTTAAAAAAAAAATTATTTTGTTGTTGTTTTTGGTATCTGTCTTATTGCACAATCAGGGCTTTTTTCTATATTCTTAAAACCAGACAGACGGGGAGACAGACAAACAGACACACATTCATACAAACATTCATACATCATTAAGCAAGTCGTGTTTTCTTTTGTAGTCTTCAGTGCGCTTGCGCAACTCTTCCACATTGTTTTTTTGTGGTTGCAGTGATTGTTTTCGAAGTGCAAAGTGCACTCTATACTCGTACTCAAAAAGATTATTGTTTATTTATTAGTTTCTTTATTTTCTTTCCTTTTAACAGTTAAAGGTAGAAAAACAATTTCAATGTTCTAATATGGTTACAAATCGGTTTTATGATTTGGCCAACTATTAATGGCCGGGCCAGTCAGTTAGTTCAGTTGGTTTTGGGAAAAAAACTAATAATAGAAATAAATGGTGAATCATGTGAAACATATTCTACTCGTAAGGTTGGGGAGAAATTATGAGAAATACAGAAAAAATATAAAAAGATTGTGCACAGCGTGGAAATGGAAGTAAAAATGCGATTCATGTATTAAATAAAAATAAAGTGAAATTAAAAAAATGTTTTGAAAGTTTTCCAAATTGATTTTTACATTCAAATAAGAAGAAAATGCTTTTATAAAGTGAATAATGATTAAGGATTTTTCGAATTGCTCTTCTCATCTCCGAAACCGCAAGACCGATTTCATTAAAACTTTGTGAAAACTTGGTTCGTGCTTCAAAAATAGAATATATTTGGAACTGAAGGGCGGTGCTGTTGTCCTGTGGCGGGAACAACATCTACTCAGGCTTTTAGTTCACAAGCAAAATCGGATTTTAGGCCAAATGCTGAACAATCACATATTAAAGCACTTTTATGAATGAAGTTTCTGCAAAGACAGTTTTATTGACGCCATATTTTTTTTTACTAAAATTTACGAAAAATCAATGGTTTATTTCTTGGAAATAATTTCCAAAATTATTACTCAAATAACTGTTGCGCTTTTTTTTCTTTATAACAATTCGATTTTTGAACTTTAATAGTCTAATGCCTAATCAGGGATTTAATAGTTCCCCTGATTGTTAGCTTCTTTACAGAGTTATTGAAAATTAAGGATTTGTCGAGTCTTTTATGAAAAAGGGAGATTGAAGCAAAAAATATCAACAAAGTTAATATATTGCAGGCATTTTCTCCAACGATTCCGGATTTTAGTAGGGTTTCAAGAGAAAGTTTAACCTACTAACGCATGGAATTGGAGTCCATCAATACAGTGACTCGGATCATACTCTGTGGAGTAACGACAAAAGCCAAGTTTTCTATCCTTCACGATAAAATATAGAATAACACCTTTTCCACTTTCCAACGTAAGAGATATCGGAATATCTTTTCATTGCAAGCCGCCATGCGATGCCGCACATTAAAAGGATATAGGAACACCCTGGAATAAAACACAAACTAAAATGCTATTTTGATGGGTTCCAAATTTGCTGATGGAGTCCTTTCCAATGTATGGTGGTATGCAAGGCACATTTAATCTGCACTGTATTGGGAAATCCAACAACTTTGGGATAAAGAAAGCCTACATCATATTGCTGATCATCTTCATTATCTTATACTGTTGCAGCTCGTAGTGAATTTCAGCTTGATAAATTATTCCCCTCCATTCTTCTCTATTTTGTGCTGAAGTCTCTTGCTACTTACGAAGTCTTTCCATCTCTTTCGCAGCTGTCTTCTTCTCGTGCGCATCTGATGCCGTATATATATTTTCCGATGTCCTCTCCAGCACAGATTTCGAGCAATTCTTTGTTACATCTTTGGATATAATCTCCAATTCCAAAAATATTTTGCGCAGAAATTTTCTCTCAAGTAGATGCTGGTTATCTGCTGCCTTGGACGAGGTATCGTATCCATACGTGACAGTTAATTAGCTTAATTTGCACGATTTTGAGTTGAGTCTGGATATGAAAAATTCTTTCTGCACAAAATACGCTCTCCTATGTTAGCTGCATATTTTCGGCGACACATACGCCGTCCTACATGCTGTTGTAATATTTTAGATGTTCGTCCAATTATGCAAAGGTCAGTCAACCTGCAAAATTATAATCACTGATTTGAATATTTTGTACTTGTTGTATATTTTCATTCGCAGAGATTTTTATATACTTCATTTTGCTTTCATTTATATTGAGAGTCATCTCCTCTTCTGACCTCTCAGTATTTGCGAACAACTAAACCTTGTAGCGGCTGTTCCTTGCCACAATCACGATGTCGTCTGTGTATGCTATAGTCAGACCAGATCCACCCGTTCTTACGTGGTCTTTAATTGCGCAGTGTAGCACCGGATTAAATACTACCGCTGAAAGTGGACCACTTTTTTTTACTTCACTATATGAAAAGACTTAATTACAACTTTGGCAGTATTGCTGATATCGTTGACTACTGCTCGAACGTTCCTTTATCTGTTGGAATAGTCATTGTTAGAGACGTCATCTGGGATAGCAAGCCTCTGTTTTGCGAAAGATCAGTAATATTAAAAAGCAAATATCCGCCCCCGCCCCCATTAAATAATTAAAAGTCCTTTTTAATATTGATCAAAAGCATACTGAATGTACTTCTGTAATACACACAAAAAAACTAATCAAATTAAAAACGACACAAAAGAGGACAACCAAAAAAGTTGAACACAACAGCTAAATTATCATATTTCCAAAGAACTTATAACTTTTTCCCTTTTTTTTGGTGCACGATTGAGTTAGTATGTTATGAATATCAAACGAACCCTTGTCAAATCAAATGAGGAAAAAATACATTAAAACTACAACGTATCAAAATTATGGTGGAATTAAAGACCAAAATAAGGATTGCAAAACAACTGAAGGCTAAGAGACCAACTTGACAGGTCGACCAACAGTTTGGTTTTTGTTAGAAATACAACAGACATTTCTTTGTATTTTTTTATACATTAGTAGACTTAATTTCAAAGTAACGAATTATTTCAGAAAGTTCTCTAATGCGATTCCGCGGAATATGTATTACATATTGAATTATTCACAAAATTTTAAAACAGAAAGTGGTCTACTGGTAGTAGAATTGAAGTTGAACTTTAAGGGGCCCATAAAAAAATTTGTACTGATATCGCATTAAACACAACATACTTTCCAATAAAAGATACATACTGTCTGCACCACTTTGCAGTAGTTATACAACTGCTTACTACTAAATAAACAAATAATTTGAAATCTTAGTTGTAAAAGTTTTTAGCGCATAACAAAATAGATGTGCAATAGACCAGCGAATAAAACACTTGATATAAATAAACAGCAATAATTTCAAAAACACGAGTTCTATACTCACAGCAGACATTTAATTTTGACTGTGTTTTGTGTATTCAATGACTTATAAATATTAAAATTGCGTTTAATGGCATCGCCCTGTTAAAGTAATGAGTTAAAACCCATCGCATGAGGTTATATTTTAGCTTAAATCAGCTATTTTTCAATCAGACTATAAATGAAAAGAGTTAGCAATGTCAAGTATCATGTAATATCAGATTATAGAGTGACAGAGACAACAACAAACAACAACTGCAATAGCATGCCGCCTAGTGTCATCTCTGGTCTCCTTTGTGCCCATCGGCAAGACAGCTGATAAGGTTTTTAGGTATAACCGGTGAAACTTAATCAGGCTAACTCCGTTAATTATAAAATATGTAAGCTTCAGGTATCATCTGGTCAAGATGAAAATCGTACCGGATATTTGTATGGAAGCTGAGACAGCAGCGCATGTTGTGTGTGCGTCCAGCTCTGGCTAGCATTAGATTGAGAAGGGTAAGTCAGATGTTAGCGATGATTAAGGACTCCGTGATGAGAACTGAAATCTATAATTACCAGTCGACTTCTAGAAACCGCTAAGGTCTAAAGCAATCGCTGGTGCTGGCGTGTGATTTGTAGGTCGACCCAATGGTTGACTTAACAATCAGCTGTTGGTACACGTAAGGGGTTCGAAAATAGACCCATTACAGTTGCGGCCTGCTTCAATATCCCTGCTGCGTATATAAAAAATAAAATAAGTAAGAACGCCAAAGTATAAGTAGTTAAAATTATTCACTTCATATGCTTTGTTAGCATTTGAACTCTTTACTGTGCAACATAACTTTTTTCTGGGGCGCTTTAAGGGCAACTAAATTAATCACCGTTATTCCAGTTGGCGACATCGACGTCACGTCAACACAATACCAAAAAATTGGGGCTTGTCTAATCTCTCTCGAAAACAATTTTGTGCTACTGAGAGTCTATTTCTGTTCTCTAATGTGTAGAAAACAACATGAGCCTACCAATAGTACTCAGTTGTTTTCGAGAGCGAGTAGACAGCTCCAATTTTTTGGTATTGTGTTGACGTGACGTCGATGTCGCCAACTGGAATAAGGGGCAATATTTTTATAATTTTGAATATCATATCGAAATATTCATATGATTTCCTTTCGGGTGTATTCGTGGTAGCACATTCTTCGAATCAAAGTATCTGAGACATTCCCAAGAGGAGCGTTGTGAGGATCTTCGAAGTACACCGTTACTGGTGTGGTTTCGACTGTAATGGCGAACAAAGGAACCGCGATATGGCTTAAGATGTTCTTTAACTTTTAAGTAAATTTATGGTGCAGTGGAAATTAGTTAGATGATCGTCTCGCAGAACACGACTGGAACGACATAAACGATAAATGGGCAAGAACTGGCACAATTCTGCACGTAAACAGGCTCGCAAAGAGTCTTACATTATTCCTAAATTAAATTCTTGAACATCTTTCAAAAGTAGCCACTGAAGAAAATTGCACACATTTAGTTCCCGATTGCCAAATGCAGGAAAATAAAATTGAGCTCCCATCTTCTGGTAGAGACTCGTTTACGATTCTGGCTGGCATTATTAAGGGGGAACGAATGGACAAATATCGAAACGCTCAATTACGTCGTGTATTTTAGATGTTTGGACAAGAAAGTGAAGGAAAGAGTTTAAAATATTCTATGTGACTACCAGATTCTGCCAGAAATCCAGAGGGGTTACTTTCTATTGGGATGCGAAAGCAAATTCCGTGTACCAATAGTTCGATTTCTTAAAATTTTTCTTTCGCTTCGCAATAGAGACGCCACTTACTACTGACCTCGTAGACAATCTGAAAAGTTGCAGTTGGTTCTCAGGTATTGGGATTTCCAGAGACTCACAAGAATTTATAGATTGTGAATGGTATTTTCAATCGCAATGACTCTCCAAAGCCTTTAATTTACGATTTTGGTGACCAAAATTTGCACAAGCGTCAGCAAGACCGCGTTTGGAGGACACTTATATGATTTTCAATGACTGAATGAATGCTGAAATGCTGAAATACTCGTATGAACAAATAAAAGTTCTTACTGAAATCGCGTGTATATACAATAGTTAAATAACTTCACAAGTAAATTTGGGAACACCTTTTAAATAATAAAAAAAAAATCGAAAGCAGCTTTTTACAATCTAGAAGATACCAAAGATGCTTCCGTTTGAGCTCCAAAATACATAAGTGTTAAAAGACACTTTAATATGTATGTAAATATGTCTGTATGCATGCATGTAGCATGAATGTATGTACATATGTACGTGTGTAACTTACAAGTATGAATTCTGAAGTAGAATAAGTGTGTTTTGTGTCTGCATTCAAATCAGTACGATAAAAAAGCAACAAAAACAGAACATGTATACAATATTATAAAATAATGGACCTGTTGCACGTTGCTAAAAGCAACAGAAGAAATACAAATTATATGAAATTTTTTGAATGACATCAATAGATTTATTTATTCATTTTAAAATTTTCGTTGTTTTTGTGATGTGCTTGCTTCTTCTTATATTAAATTTAAGTAAAATTTTCATAAGCAAAACACGTGTCCCCTAAAAAAATTAATAAAATTGTGCATTAAAAATGTATGTGTGCTTTTATGAAAACTTGGTTTTCAAATAATATTGATTGATGAAAAAGGTCTGGATAACAACAACAATGGCATTGCTTCCCATTGACGGACTTGACTGGCTCGCATACACAAGACTACAACAACACATTCAAATAACAGGAGCTCAGCTTTCAAAACAACAATAAGGACATTTCATTCAAAACTGTTGCTTGCTTTATAATTCAAGAAATACAAACTCAAAGTACGAATATAAAAGAAAAAAAAAACCTGAATAAAAATACTTATTGTGCAAACAACAAAATCACAAAAAAAAGTATTGTAGAACTAACTGCCTGCTTCTTGTAAAAACGTACTACCTATATGTACCAACAAAGCAAAAATACATAAAAAAGTAACAAAAAAAACAAAATAACAACAAATAGACGAGTGTAATGAATAAAGTGCTTTCTGTATGCGGTCTTTACCTAAGTTGGCAACCGAAACCAATTAAATACCATTGAAAATGTATTGCCGGTATATACCTAGGATAACGCTACCGCAACTCTATTCAGTTGCAAAATACGGGCATCCAGATGTTGTTTCCTTGAACACCAATATCGCCCTTTCTGTATAAAGAATCCTGTAATACGGCAAACATTAAAACAAGTTTCAAATAATTCTATTCTATTAGCGGGAATATTTTAAATTTAAATTTATCAGTCAGGATTTACAAAACGGCCGATTCTCGTCATGAAAACCGTTTGTGTTTGAAACGGAAACATCTTTGAAAAATTCCTTTTAAAAACGAAACTAAGAGTTCCCGAATTGAAATTCAGAAGCTCTTTATTTATGCTTAAGGTAGCTACAATGTTTTTTTTCTGCATCCTTGCTTACAAAATTTGATTTCAAACATAAATAAAGACCTTTCGTTAAAAGCAATGTCGTTACGTTTCATGAACCCACTCATTATTTTCCAATTTTATTACATGATAAATTCTATGAATGGACTTTATATTCCGAATATGACAACCCTTCTTATGTATATATTTTCTTTAAAATATCTTCAAAATGCTATATGTTGTCTCTTTTTTAGTTTAAAAGATAATTGACTTCAAAAACTTTTTTCGGTGTTTCTAATGAAACAGAACACGACTGTAAAGTCAACCGAAAATCACTCTGAGAGAAAAAAAGAGCCCATAATAAAAACGACGACAGTAATGACAAATTTATCATTAATTTCATTGAATTATTGCCTTTGCATTTTAGTTTTATTTTTTGTTAATCGAACCATAAACTTTTATCTAAAAAAAATAATGAAATTTTTTGAAGCACAATAAAAAACGTTCTCAAAATGAATTAAGTTATCTTTTAAAACATCTACTCCGGACGCAACTAAAATATCTGTTTGCATGGAATATTACGTTACGGCGGGGTTCTATTTCAACAATATATTTAGGTTATTTCTAAATAGAGGATCATATAAATTTTTTAGTAGTTTAATATATTCACGATAACATTCAGAATAAAATGTGGGAAGTAAAAGAAAATATAGCGCGCCTTTGAATTTTAAACATGTCAACAATTTCCAATTTTGTAAATTTTTCGCAAGAAGGGGTTTATATTTTTGGTTTACTTATAGAACATTAACTTCTTTCGGAACAAACAAAACTGTTGAAAATTTTCAAATGATACAAAATATCTGTTCGAAATCTAAAGCAATTTCGAACATTAAATTTATTATTGGTTGAAAAATTGCGAAAAAGCATTGAAGACAATGAAAACTTTCTTCTTTTGTAAGCACTTGCTGTTGCTTTACTAGGCCAAAATTCGATAAGGACTCTTCACAAGCTACGTACAGCTATTATTACAGTTTTACTACTACTACTCGACAGATTTTAATTTTAAAATATCGCGGTTGCTACTTCTGCACAATTTTTACCATTTCGTTATATTTATTCAAATAGTTTTGTATATACATATTATTTAAATAATCTTATTGATTTCAAGGAATATAGCTCTAGGAAAGATAACACAAATAAAATATGGCCCAAATAGCTTGCAACTGAATTCCACGATATTATGAAAGACGCATTCCTAGAGAAGTTTTGGTAGTTGTTAAGTAGTGCTATCAAAAAAAAATCATTCTGATTGTTTTCATTTACCTATAGTAAATAATAATATTTTTAACGTCACCGTTACATGTTTCGGTTGCCAGCTTTGGATTTCAAATTTATCTAAAAAATATATAAGTAACAGCTGTTTCACATATTTATACATCATACTGCCATAGCTGCCAGATTATGTTATACATATTATAAAAGTCGGCAATATAGCATCATATCGCACACTATATCATAAACAGTAACAACTCAAAATTCAAAAATGTTCAGGAGAGGCAAAAAACTACATATTTTCAAAAACGTTGTTGCTATTTTATAATTAAATTGAGTTCCCCAGTAAAGGCAACCAACCGTCTTAGAAGAAAGTTTACTTCATTTTTTTTTAAATTTTGTGCCGAAATTTCGGAAATATGGATTAATTTGTAGTTGTGGCTCTTTAGTCGCAATTTCTTCATTGAGTAGTGTATATTATATCAAATAATATACGCGATTTTAATCACTTTTAGCTGTTTTTTATTAATAGCGTCACAACTCGAAATAATACCATTTAGGTGAAAAAAATACTCAATAACTACAAATAGTATGTACTCTTTAGTTAACGATGTACAAGCGAAACAAGTAAGTGAAAACAGTCATAACTGTATTTTTCCAGTTTGTGGTCGTTAAATATTTATTCTGTGTATTGATTTGTCCAATAAAATCTATTTTGAAATATTTTAAGTTGTGACTGTTTGTAATTTAGTGTGCAATATGTAGTTCTCACTGTCAGACTTAACGTTCGGGGTGTTCGGTTGATGTTCGACGGTGGTGAAAATTTTGAATAAATTGTTTGTATATCATCAAACGCTAGAATACATTCCTGTAAAAATATTAAAGTATAATATTGTCTACGTTTAAGGTTTTTGTATGCGTTTTTGTTTTTATCATATAAATAAATCACAAAACGTAAAATGGTTTATATTCAATAAAAAATAACATTCGCTTTCGGGTTCGGTCCTAAAAATTTACCAAAGTTTGCGTTCGAGTTCTGTTTGAAAAAATGCGTTCGGTCGGACACTGATAATTTTTGCAAAGATTGGTGCTTTATTTTTTTTTTATTAAGAATCGAATTTGAAATAAATTTCAGAAAATGCATGATATACACTTATTATTGCAATCGATTCTTTTTTTCGCCAATAAAATTCTGTAACTCGAAATCTCCGTGAGTCGATTTTTTTGGAACTATGGGGATTCGAGTTATGGAAGTTCGACTGTACATGTACATATGTAATAACAGCCAATAGAATAACTCATAATGAAAAGTAAGCAAATTTACAAATTAATTATAAAATTATAGGAATCGGCTGCCTGGTGGCCTTCGTCCTTATTTAGTTCATGAAATCATGTTTAAAAAAATATTACATACAGATTTTTCAGTATTTCAATAGCTTCAAAATCTAAAGTTAATATTGATTCCAAAATATGTATATAACATCCTGAGTGGGTTTTCATATTTTAGGCAAAACTGTAGACTTTTGTTTTACAAAAGATGTTGCTGTGTAAGTTTGCTATTGACTAAGTCGTAGGACTAATAAACCTTTTTTTGGGTTTAAAGAAAGTTTAAACCAGCAAATCTCTAAGCAATTAGACCATTTTGAAATGCATAAAATTGGCTTTTCAAACAACCACTGTGAGCTTTATCGCAATAAATGTATTATTATCAGAATACTTTGCACACAGACTTTCTATGTACAATATAATAAATGATTTTTTTTTTCGTCCGATGAAGATGATTTTTGTGAATTTGAATAAGCATTTTCTTAGTAAAATTTTTATTCACGAATCTTTTAAGTTAAATAAGGTACAATGTTATGAGATTTTGCCTAAGGCTACTACAACAATTAAATCTAACAGTTGAATAAGGAAAGTATTAATAACACTGTCTTGAGGAAAGTTTGTCACAAAAACCTCTTAAAAACTTAAAAAAAAACTTATAACGAAATTTGGTAAAGCAATCACTTGTAAGATTCTTTTTAGCAAAAGAATTTAAGTGACTATTTAGTAAATTTCTTATTGTCACAAAATTAGACAATCTGCATTTTTTATTAAATGACAGCGGCAGAAGCGTTTATCTTTTTGTATTTAAATCTACTGTGTAGTAGGTCCGTGAGGAATCTAGGTGGAAGATTATGATTTATTTTAAAATTTTTGTATGTGCGTTAGCAGTTTTGTTAGGGGATTAATTATTTGTCGTAGTTTTGCCAAATTATAATTTGTTAAACAGTGATTTACTGCCGTTAAGTAGAAAATTTATTTATATAAAACAGCGTTTAAGCCTTCACTGATTTATTAGCTCTTAAACGGGTTAAAATATTTCGTCTGCTATTTTATCCCACTGAATTAATTCTGAATGAAATGGAACAGAAAAACTAAAATTTAATTAAATAAATTGTGTAAAAGCAAAATGTTATTAAAATGACAAATAATACGATAATAGATTTGACATGCCATAATACTTTTCCGTTTTTAGAAAACTTTCTAAACGATAAGATTTTTCATTTTATCTGGGTTAAATTTTCATAAAAGCTGCCGATAACGTGCCGTCTCTAATGGGGTTTTTTGTCATACACATGCTCAAAATTTGGAATGTGTATTAATTACACCATGTCTCAAAATTAATGAAATTTTGAGTTGTTTAATGTTGTACTTTGATATATACTTTAACTGCTAAACATTTAAAAAGGCCGGCGTTCGCCGGCTACATGAAACTGCTCAGCCGCCGTTTATTTTCTACTCATATTTTTCATTTTACTTGAGATCTGATAGTTTGATTTTTTGACAGTCGCAACAAATCTCGTCAGATTTCTTTCACACAAAATCCAAGGAAAATCTTAAAAGCTTGTTTCCACTACAAGTTGAATCACCGGCTTCGCTTTCTCAATCACGTTTATGAATCTTGGTGTTTATACTATAGTGCTGGCAAATTCTACTACTTTTCATTACTCAATAATATTCAATGCTTTTCATTTGGGTACTCAATACTACTCGATACTTTTAACGGATTTTTTGAATTTGTAACGCACAACTTAAGAAATAATTTAATTGTTCTCCAAAAAAAATTATTTAGTTTTGATTTGATTAAAGAATCTTACACCTAGTTGTCTTTTTATACAATGATGTATTTTTATCCACTATTTTTGCTTAAAAATACAACTCTGAAAGTATCGAGTAACTACTTTTTATTATTGAGTAACCAAAAAAAAAGAAATACTCGATACTCGGTAACCACTACTCAATACTCTGCCAGCACTATTATACTACTCATAACTTGCTTAAATTTTCTGGATTATTTCTGTGGTCCGTTAAAATTGTGAGGTATTCTGGATACAACCGCTTTACTAAATTCTTCTTTGTATCCATTGGTTTTTTAGCTTATTTATGTTAAAAAATTAACTTGTTGGATAACTTTTTTTTCATTGATAATTTTTTTTTGATAATATTTGGTTTTGACAGCTAGTTCAGATAAACTTGCGATAAAAATTAGAGAAGACAAGATTTTTTCGTATTGAATCTACTTGCTTCGCTCACAAAATTTTGTATGGCAAAGCAAGTTGCTTCGCTCATGATTAGGAATTGAAGCATGAATAGTGAGCGAAGCATGTACCGTGGAAACAAGGCATAAGACTTGACAGTGTGAAGGGTCCTTAAGTATGTGATTAAAATAAGCAGAAATTGCCAGCACTAAAAATAATCGTCAAAAGTATTTATTGACTACAAAAATCAGAAACAAAACCATAGATAAATTTGTCAAATCTGGCAATATTGCTTTCAAGAGGATATTTATTTTTCCTTTTCTACGTTTAAATGAATGAATTTGGGGGAGACTGCGTCTACATGTGTTCGTGCCACTGTGTTACCAGTTCAGTAAGTAGGGGTTGTTGTTCAATATTTTTGGTTTTTCAGGCAACAAACAAAATTGAATAAAATAATAAAAACAACATTGCGGAAATATCCCACATAGTAAAATAACAATTACCAGCTGAACATCTACACACACACACATAAAACTTACACATACACACACATCTTTCTGTTAAAGTACGTTTTTATCACCATCATAATTGTAGCTGTTGCAGTTGTTGCTGGTACTTGTTGTGTATTTTCTGGTTTTTGCTGTTGTTTTATAAACAAACAATTTTTATTTATTTTTTTTTTGCTGGCTGTCTGTCTGTTTGTTTACTTACTACACGTTTGTTCGAATTTGTTTTTGTAATAACAATACAATTGTTATGGGATATCAGAAGTTCTAAAAGCAGGAAAGTTGGCAAAGAAACAATTTAAAGGAGTCATTCTTTTTTTTAGTGAGTATACAAAACGCTTTTGAGTAGATACCAGCGTTGCCAGATTTAATAACCTTTTTCGTCCCGTAACCACGAAATTAATGTCCAGCAAAAATTTGGCAATGGCTCCTATTAAAAAAAGATATAATATTTTCAAGCCAAACTACATACCGTCTGCATTACTTTACAATAGTTGTACAAGTACTTACTAGTAAATAAACAAGTAGTTTCTTCTCTGATAAGGGGTTCAATTGCTGGCGTAGAAAAGTGGATTTACATTTTTTTTTTTAATTTTCGTGGAAAAAACTTTTTGACGGCTTGACATTAAGTGTTTATTGTACAAATATTTAATTGTACAAGAGACACGTGAGTATAGATACTTCATATAAAACACAAAAACTCCTTACGAGCACAATCCTCAAAGTTGACTTGCAATTTTTAATCTGTTTTGTCGTTATTTGTAAGCGGAGTTGGTGAGTAAGTATTTGCCTGTATTGAAATCGCCATATTAAAATAATGAGTTGAAATGTCGAAGCAGTCGAAAGTATGTTCTTAATATGCTTATTAGCATTTGAACTCATTACTTTGCCATCAAAAATTTTGCTGGGTATTCAAGCTTTGCGGCCTTTTCTTATTTATTTTGGATTCAGCGCCTAAATTATTAATTTTTTCATTTGTACATGTTTTTTTTTCAATTTTCGTCTAATTTTTCCGCACAGAACTTTAAAATTAGTGTTGTGAAATTATTGAGTCTTTGAGTACCGAGTACTCAATACCGGAGATATTTCCTGGTACTCAATACGCGAAAACTAACTACTCAATGCTTTCAGAGATGCACTTCCATATGTAAATATAATAATTTTACTTGAAAATGTTTCAAATTAATACAACTCGGTCTTGAGGAAAGTTACTGCTGCCTGTTTTTCTAAAATGAAAACAGGCAGTTAAGCGCAAATGATTTAATCGTTTGCAACAATTAGTAAGCCTGGCCTGGAATACGGGTAATAATAAATTAAAATTTTACCTATTAAATATTTTTATTTTTAAATGAGAAAAAACGTTGAAAGCATTAACTAGTATCGACTACTCAATTGAAAAAGTATTGAGTAGTCAAAAGTAGCCACTTTTTACAGCACTATCAAATCAGAAAATCTAAAAAAAGCATTTTCACAAGATCAGTTTTGCCAGTTTTTTAGCGATATTACAAATTTAATTTGATCAATTATCAATCTATTGAACTTTCGATCGATACCGAAAGCCATGAATTATGCTCTGGTTGTTCAACATGTGGAAATGGCAAATCTGTGACCACTATCGTAGTTGTACGGACAAAGCTCCAAATAGAACAATTTTAGCACAACACAAAGCAAAATTGATTTAGGAACATTCACGAATGCATAGAAAACGAATAAATTAAATACTTTATAAATTAAATAATTTCTAAATTAAATACTTTGCCAAGGGAGGTTCTAAAAAGCACTTTTGCTAATAAAACCTTAAATGGAAGTTTTTTGGCGTTCTAGTCTTTTTCAAAATATAGTTTAATTGGCAGAAATTAGAAAATTTATTTGTTAACCGAAATTACTAAAATTTTAAATTCTTTGAAAAAATATATCGGGGCAATCTCGATTAATATATTTAAAAAATAACATACTAAAATTTAAATTAATCTGGTAAAAGTTAATCCATTAAACAATTAACGGCGACTCGATTAAATACTTTACAATGGGAATACAATATTTATAAATCGGTCGATGGGTCTTTAATCAGTCGGTCGACAGTAGTATAAATTAGTAGTTAGGAAACACCGAAGATCACAAACATGGAACAAATTACGGCCTTCAATACTGCAGGAAATTTCTATTTAAATTCTATTGAAATTTTGTTTCACAAGGAATGACGTAATTTGGCTTCTGATATGTTCGCTATAAATTTTTTAATTATTTTTTGTTGGCATTTGCTGCAAAAAGGCAGTCCAAAAGGACTTCCGTAATATACATATAAATAAACTTTTAAGAACACCAGAATTTTAATTTTGCAACTGAAATTAAAAAATAACAGAAATTTATGTAAAGAATTTTTGTCTTAAAATAATTTCAGTAGGAACTTTTTCTTTTAAGAAACACGAATTTCTTCTCTTAATCCTTTAAAAACATTTTGCAACAAAAAGAAACGTTTCTTCTACTCGTATATTCACATATGACTGGCACTAAGATTTTTATATTTGCTTGTGAAAAACAACTTAATACCCCCAAACATCACGATCAAATAAAAATATGTTTTAAAAATGTTGTCGTACATGCACAATATGAATTCTCCTTCTTGTTCTTAAAAACTACAATTTAATCCAGCAACATTTTTATAAAATGCTTGAACAACAATTGGAAATATTTTCTGCTTTCAGTATGAAAAAGATGCGATGAACATGTTGAAATTCCCAACATTTTTAACATAAAGAAAGAATTTCAATTTATGAGCAAAAAAAAGAGAAAAGTTTGAGAATTTTTTTTTTTAAGTTTGGATAACAAAATAAAAATACAATAAATATGTACTACTTTGGAATTTAGAAAGGTGTGCAAAAAGCATATTGAAACAAGTTCTTTATTAGCAACAACTGTAAATAGAAGTGTTCCTTGCACGTGTCTAAGCCCACACAAAAATTTTCCCAATTCTCAGCAAGAATCTGTTCAAAAGTCAATACGAAATATGGAAATTGTTAACAAAATATTTCATACTCAAGTACAAACAACTTAATCTTTGAATGAATGAAGAGATTTTTCGCAAAACATTCGTAAAAAAACACAATTATACTGATAGTAAAATCTTAATAGATTACTTATGCAGCAACGCTTCGCAAATGGGGGTCCGCATCCACACTCTTTGGGGGCTTGCAAAATATTATTTAGGAAAATGTGTACAAGATCGGGCATATATCATGCATTGAGGGGTATGCGAGGAAAACTAATTCAAATTCATAAGGGCACCCACCGTGAGGGAGAATAATTATTATCCCTTTTCTAAGCAACAAAGTGTGGGAGCAGTCACATAAATAAAGAGGAACCTGTAATAAATAACAAAGTTGTCAGAATGTGTTGAGCCCTGATTTTTAAGGATTTTGTTTACATTTTTTATAATCGAAAATAGCTTTTTGAAACAAGTTTGTTGTTCCAAAAGTACGTTTATTAAAATGTATGTCCTTAAAATTTTGCACTTATGAAGAGGAACCGCAGTTCATTGCGCTAGTGTCTAATTGCAACCATCCCCATTGAGGACTTAGTTGGTCTAATTCCTTTTAAATTATTATAAAATGTTTTAAAGCAAAAGCCTGCTTACAGGATGGGTCTTGGGGACGCTCCTCATGGTTTTGGCAAATTTTATCCTGTACACAATTTTTGGATTGGCCCAGTGAGAGAGAGCATTAACTGCGAACTGTGGTTCGTTCGGCAAAATATTCAGTGTAATTTTTCCTTGCATTCCTGTGGAATCCAGAAGTATACGCCGATACAACATCGGGTCCTGAGGATGTAGTTGGCTCTGTAGTCTCTGGATGCAACGCGAAGTTCTCTGTGCTCATAGATAAATGGGCCACGGTATTTCATGCGGAAAGTCAGGCAACCACAACATGTGCTCGATTAAACGTAATTAAGGGCCTTAAGGGAGCGGATTATGTCTGAGATTACAGCGTTTGTGAGATGGTTGTGTGAGATTGTGTTTTGTTTGTACGAAAGATTAAAAGGCTTTGAGTTTTTGCTATGTTGTACAACTTGATAGCACCGTTAATGGGCATGTCGCACAACCTACATATATGTTCTATTTTGAGCCCAAAATTTGATTAGCAAGTGAGTTGTAACAACGATCGCAACACCTATGGGTGGCATAAGATCCCACTTTCATAAGTACATGAGTGTGGTATTGTGTTAATTGTTGTCGAACCTTTTAAGTGACGAAGACATAGGTAGCTGTAGTCATTGCACATTAACAACAGCAATTTAAGCTGATCTGCACTCCCTCATAATGATCACATCGCCCTCCTTCATTGTTATTATAGCAGAATGTTCAGCAAAGTAAAATTATGAATAAAACTGACTACACAGCTTAAACAAATTTGATGCTCCTACTTGAAATCAGTGGCGCATCTGTTAATTTTCTTTAAAAGAAACGGTTACCTCTTTAATAAGCGGTAATGAAATTTTGTCGCCGGAAAATTTTTTCGAAAATAATTTTTTTCTAAAAAAGAAATCTGATCATTGTCTGAATAAACCATTTTAAACATGCAACTTCTGCCAAGAATATACTTTTTTGTTAAAGAACCTATTTCTGAAAAGGAGTTTTTTGAAAAATTTTTCCATTTTTAAGGTAAAACTTTTTCCAAAAAAGTACCTATTTCGTCTAAATTAATATTTTCTAAATATTTAATTCTTCATTAATGTTTGTAAGTTAATTCACCGTAAAAATGTATTTTTTTTAATGGTACTATGAAGTACATTTTTCTGAAAAGGTAATTTTATTCAGGTGTCCTAAATTAACGCAATATTTGAATTTGTCGCCATTTCTGCAGCAAAGTGTTGGCACCCTAAAAAAAATAATTCGACAGCTGACAGTTTAGGGTTAGTAAAAATGAAGCGTTACACGATAGAACAACGTGACTTCATTATTGATCAGTATTTTTAAAATAATGAAAGCTTGGCGGCCGCATTTCGAAAACTTCATACAAAATATAGTCGGAATAGCATTTTAACTCCGTCAACTGTGTATATGTGTATTAATTGAAAAACTCAGGGACCTGGGTTCGTTGGAGACGCCAAACACACTGGTCGTCCAAAAACACCGTTCAAATGTCAATATCGAAACATTGTGTGAAAGTGTCGGTGACAGTCCAGGAACCTCAATTCGGCGTCGTGCAAATTTCAAGAAGCTCTCTACAGCGTATACTCACTAAAGATCTGTGTCTCTATGCTTACAAAATTTAATTAACGCAACAACTTAAGCCTAATGCCCATGTACAGTGAAGAGAGTTTATTGAATGGATTATTGAACATCAACTAATGGATGCTGATTGTCGAAAAACAAATAACATTCACAACGTGTCACTGTTTGTTGTGGATTTTTTGCTGGAGGCATAATTGGACCATAGTTTTTTGAAAATAAGGCTTGTCAAGCAGTGACAGTTACTGGTGCTTGATATCGCGACATGATAACACAGTTCTTACTTTCGAAATTGGATGATATTGATTTGGCCAATACGTGGTTTCAACAAGACGGTGTCACGTGACGAACAACCTCTGAATCAATTCAATTACTGCATGAGACATTTCTTGGTCGTGTACTCTCACGTTTCGGTGATCAGAATCTGCTCCCTAGATCGTGTGGTTCAACACCATAAAATTTATTTTTACGGGGTTATTTGAAATCACAGGCCTATGTCAACATTCCCGTGCATTAAAAGAAGATATTCAACGCTCCATCAACGAAATTCAGCCATATTTATGCATAATGGTCATTGAGAATTTCGACAAACGAATACTTATATGCATGCAAAGGCGTGGAGGCCATTTGGCCGATGTGTTCATCCATAAATAACTCTATTCTATGTACTTTATGATTCAATAAAAACATAATAAAAGACTAAACAATGTTTTCTATTTAATTCAAATCTTGCATTAATTTTGGGACACCCTTTAGTCTGCTTTTAGACGCTTCTTGTCTTATTGACATAATTTTTCTTCTTTGAACTTTCATTGTTGTTCCCACAAGTCATGCCACGTTGACGACATTTACTTGCAAATGTCTTCAGGCTTAAAATTATGAATGAGAAAACAAAACGTAATGACAGTACATGTATCTGGTAACGGTTTTTTACCCTAGTCTCGCTCGCCTATAAGGTAGCAATCATGTCAATAAGACATGACGTGTGTTAACGCATACTTACATACCGCTCCTTAATGGGAACTCAGTCATATCTCAAAAGGATGCAGAATTACTCTTCGTACCGTTCCTCCGTCTTGTGTAAAAAAGTATACAAGCGGAGAATCCTTTTTTATTTTTCCCTTGATGAGTGAGTAAATTAAAAACTTAAAATTCGTTTTCTGAAGAACGAGGTTTTTGAGATAAATATTACTATGTTGCAATAAAGCATCGCTGTATTTGAAATAAATTCGTAATTTTTTTGAAAATTATACTACACAAGTATCTCTGTGTTTTTGGACCTGCAGCCCTTCGTCAGTAGAAGTACAACTTTTAAAAAGTTCACTTTTTCTAGCTTGTTCAAAGGACGACTAAAGTAGTTTTTAAAAATATACTTTTTGAAAAGTACTTTTTCAAATTGATACTTTTTGCATACAAAATTAGAAAAATTGTATAGCAAACACATAGTTTCATACATAAATGGTGTCCCAAAATTACCACAATATTTTAAATTAAATAGAAAACAGTTTATAGTCTTTTCATTATTTTCGAGATATTATTCTATAATGAAAACACGCTGTTCATCTTGTTCATCGCTCCAATTTTACTAACCCGAAAGTGTCAGCTGTCGTATTGTGCTCTTTAGGGTTGCCAACATTTCATTGCACAAATGGCGGCATTTCAAGTCTTGTATTATTTTTTGGGACACCCTTTATTACAGAGAAATTCCCGTTTAAATCAACAATAATTAAACTTTATAAAATAACAAACATGATCCCTGCGTATTATTTTTATACTTAAATACAACAAGATAAAAAAAATAAATGAGAATAAGAAAGAGGTTATTTCCGGTTGATATTACAACTACAATTGAATTTGGTTTAGTGCAGTATAGTGGCCAACAAACGTATGTACCCACATATAGTACGTAAGTATACATAATTTACTCAGTAAATGCTGTTATGTATTAATGTGCATTTATATTACACACATGTACATTAACATAAATAAATGTGTATGTATTCTTGGTGGATGAGTTTATTATAGTTTATTGTCGTAGGGAATATAAAATAAAACGCTTCATGCCATCTATGTTGCCTGCAATCAGCCATCCATCCATTCACTGAGTTAAACATTAAACATACACACGTTGTTTAATGTTTTTTTCTTGTTTCCTTGTTTTAAGATTAAATCAATATAAAAATGTATAAACACGATGCTTATAAAAATTCAATAGAATTTCGAAAATGGTGAAAACACATAAAATACTTGTAAATTTATGATCGACCACGAGATGAACACTTATGATACACATTGTTGTGTTCAGGCTTTATAAGGATTCACACAGAGAGAGAGAGAGAGCTCCTGTTGTTTTTTCCCGATAAAAAGAACAAATGTTTTTACAAGACTTTAACTAAAACGAGGGTGAAGATCAAAGAGAATAAAGAGGGGTTAACAGTTGTGTGCTTAAGAGCACTTTTTGTAATTAAGCATAGAATTTTTTGGATAAAAACTAATGCTATAATTAATTAAGACGCATTATTTTGAATATCGCTTTTCTTTTCCCAAATTATTTGAAATATTCAACACCAAAGATTAATCGGAAGATTTCCGCAAAATAAAAAATATTTAAGACGCTTTAAATTTTGTTAAATTCTAAAAGAAAACTCATTGTCTCAGCAAGAACTTATTGATATACTTTTTTTTTGACTACTTAAATCAAACCAAGTGATAAACTTTTTAATCATCCTTAAGCTGAAGACACTTCTAGACAAAGGAAAACTTTACGCACAAAAAAAAATACATAATGTAAAACCAGCGAAAACAAGGTTGATTCAACATTTTTCGTTAATGATTTTGCTTCATAGTCATTTCGTTTTAAATCAACATGACTTTACGATAACTTTTAAAACAACAGCAGCACATAGGCTTGCCAGATCTAATTTGTCAAAAAGCTTGACATTGACCAAAAAAAAAAACTTGATTTTGAAAAAAAAACTTGACAAATAGAAACACTCATACTATTGTTTTTTATTTAATTTTTTATTATTTTTTTCATAAAAATGCTGACAGTTTTTAGCTAGTCTATAATAAATAAATAATAATTTTCATAAATAACTTGACAATTCTTCAAACACATAAGTTTTATTAAAAAAAACAATGAAAAACCGCCTGTATTATTCCACCATGGGTATATCAAGTCGGCTAAGCTGATAGAAGGATGGCGCGCCGGTAAAACCCCGGCTCAAGCCGAATCGCCGCCGCCGCCGACGAAAAGTCCACGACTTGCTTCTTTGGTTCAATGTTGTCAATTTACTAGTGTTGAGTAATGGGGTAAATATCAGTGTTGGCACTTTTATAATAATTGTACAGAAAGTTATAGTTACAGTTATTTTTTAAACTATAATTGCACAAAAAAAATATGTATCATATTAGTCCTTAGTTCTATTGATAGTAAAAATATGGACTTTAGATTTGTTTTTTAGAAATATACACATACTGTTTTTAAGTATTATTACATAGCTAGAATAAATTTGAGAAAAATAATTAACATACAAAAAAGCTTGACAAATCACTTTTTCACTTGACACTTGACGCGCATTAAAAAACTTGACAATCAGGCCAAATCAGGCCCTTCTGGCAACCCTAGCAGCACATGTCAATATACGAGTACCATGCGAAATAATATGACGAATCTTGTTGAATCAAAATTATTTCAAGTTGAAGCAACATAAATTACATATTGAATGAATATGTTTTCAGTATGAAATTCATTTAATGTGTAAGTAATTATAATGTTGAGAGTTAATACGATTCAATGATTGATCTAAAACGAAATTCTTTTAAAATTAATTCGATACTCATATTAAAATAAAACTAAATGTTTAATTGTTCAAAATCATGCCCTTAATTGAATAGCCCATAAAAAATGTAATAAAAACGATTTCTATTATGTATTGGTCTTTTTACTATTTATTTTATTTACATACATTTGGAGCTAACGCCAAATTTTCAGTGGATCTTAAACCATATTTTTAAAAAGTTTATACGAAAACTTTTAAAAACGAATGAGAATTTTTTATACTTTTATAATTTTTCAAATTCTCAATGAAATTCGTGGAATACTTATTAGCAATGTTGTTTTAAAATGTATAAATGTTGTCTTTACACTACTCAATGTTGATTTTATTAATCCAATGTTAATTTAAAGTAATAATTTTTTTATTTTACTACGAAGCTGAGTTGTGTAACAACATTGCACAGTGTTATTTTAACTACAAAAAATGTTCAATCTACTATTTGTTAGCTCAAATTTAAAGTTTTAAACATTGAATCAATATGAATATATATTAGATTTCAACAAAGTCAATATTTTTGCAAAAAATTACATGACATGAAATCAACATTGTTTAAGTTTGCTTTTACATTGATGTTTTTTTCTGTGTGTAGGCTTTCCTTTCCCAATGCAATACGAAATGGAGGTGGGTTATTCCAATACTTCGATGGGTTATTTATGTTCGATATTAACGTCAAGTCTAAATTTTGATATCTCAGGAATTTTGTTCGATACGAAAGTATTATTGAAAACGGATATGATTTGATGATTTGATTGTGAAATATTAATATGCACTCATAAGTATGTACAGGGTGGAGCAAAATTAAAGTTATATTGTAAACTTAATTATTGCTTTTGTTTAAGATATGTGCAAAGAAGACTTGGAAAATTTAAAAGGGAACAATACAATAGAACAATACGAGTACAATATAACAATGAACAAATATCACAGAAATTTGTTTGCTTAATGTGTGGAGTAGATCCTTACAGCTGGTGGCCACTTTTTGTCAACACGTTTCGATAAGGAGTCTGTCTTCCTGGTGCCGAGGAAGACCACGGTGTGCGCCGCCGTTCGTACGCGAAACTGTGGAAAGAAACTCCAGAAACAAAAACCAGGGGACGTTCTGCACAATTTGTGCGCTGTCCTAACTTAAATTTCTTTACTGTTGCCTTTTAAATTTTCCAAGCTTTCTTTCTACAAATCTTAAACAGCAGAAAACAAGAAGTTTTAAAGCAAAAAGCATTTACGACATCGCGATAATTTTGCGCCACCTTATAAGATTCTTTCGCGTAGGTTTTATCTTAGATTTAATGAAGAAAAAATTAAAAGTAACGAGCAGACGCGGATGCAGCTCTTGCGAATGGAAATTCTAAATAAACATGATATTTTTTCCAATTCCCTTAGCAATGCCACAGAAGAAAGAATGGGAATTAGCACCCCCCAAGCCCTATAGCCCTCCAGCATCCGCGCCTGATAATGAGAGGATTTTATCAATGGATCAAGAAAAAGTAAGTACAACAAATTTTTTTTTGCTTAATTGGCTCTGACACTTTTACTCTGACAATAATCACTATTTTGATAAAAATCTTCGCAGTCCATTATAAATGTAATTTAGAAATACAAGTGTTATTGTAAATAAACACAAATAAAAATACTACATACATTTTTAAAGGTCTCTGGAAAGTTAATAAATGACTTACATCCTGATATTCGTATGAAAAAGAAAGAAGCCAGAATCACTTACCTGCAAATATAAAAAAGAGAAGGAAAAGAAAATTAATTTAAATTACAGGAATGTTAAAATAAGCTAAAGAAATAAGACAAAAGATAATGTGTGTGTGTACTACGATTAATTTGCATCCATAAAAAGGACATTAAGAGCAATTAAAGGCATTCATTCATTTAAAAAGGCTGACAAAAACACAAACACACATAACTTAAAATTTATTATTTACTTGATGGTTGGTGATGCCGAAGATGTACAAAATAATGGTCATGTTTTTTTGAAACAACACGAATATAGATAGAAACAACAGTCATCCATTATAAAGCGGTGAGGAATAACAATGTGTATCAGCAATAAACTTTTATTAGAGGAAGAAATATAATAAGGGTATTCACGTATGAGCAAATAACTTCAATAATTAAAAAAAAGATCATCCGGCTTGTTAAACATCAAATTCTACAAAATCCAAATTGACTTATGCTTTTTTATTGTTTACGGTATTTAGAATGTTTCATTAGAACTTAAAGTCCATTTTACTACTCGTATATCGTCCGACTTACAGCAAAAATTCCTTTTTCAAAAACAAGCGGTTTTAAATCGATCATTAATAACTAATATTAATATTAATGATCTTGAGCTAGAGATCAGTTTTATATAAAACAAATTATTCATTGAATATTTCAATATTTCGTACTCCTTTTCGTAGCTTCCTCGAAGAATTCAATATTATAAAAAAAACAAGCAGCAAATTAAATTTATTGTCAAATACGGAAATGAAAAAAAAATCAAAGACTTTTCAAGCTGAAGAATATTAAATACATAATTATAAACAAAAATTTATATTATCAAATGAGAATTACAACATTTACAAAGTTGTTGTGTACGCTAAGAGGTTCGAAACTTTTCATGAATATGGATTGAAGGTCTGCTGATGACTTGCTTATGCCAAATGAAATTTTATAATTTTAAGGCGTCTTTGGTGCTTTTTGCCTCTTCCTTAATGAGAAATTTTGTAAAATACCCTTTTCAAAAAGCGGGTATTACAGTGATTTTTCACAATTTCTCACAGTGCTTTTTGTGCTTTTTTGTACAACTAAGAATTTTTATAAATTAAAAAATGTAACTACTTCAAAATAAGACCTTCTGCATCATTCGTTTTGTCAATTTGGTGCATTAATAATATAATGGGCATACGAATATTTTTTGTTCAAGGTGGTTTTTTATCACTTTTTCTATATTTTATCACAGTCATAACTCGGTATACCGTACGGAATATCTCTATTGTTTCTAAACCAAAGTTGAAGATATTGAATAGGAGAAAAAAAGCGAAACAAACCCACCTGATGAAAATGCATCCAGTGCCCTAAAAATCGCAAAAATACCCATTGACGGATAGATACAAGTCATTGAAGACGTTTTAGGAAAGAACCGTGTACAACGAGATAAGATACAGATACGAGTGGACAAGTTGCTGTATTATTTTGAAAAAAATCAATACATCCACGATGTTAAAATTACATTTCATGCACTTCCACCTTGATACCTTTTTGGCACAATTACCTAGGGAATCGGACGAATAAGGAGAAATGTTCCACCGGGTGATAATGCCAATGGAAAAGCGATTCAAAGGCAAACATTTTTATGCATTGTTAGTGGAGTTCTAGAATTATGCAGTTTGAAGATGAAAGCACCGAAGATGAAGATGACACTGAAATTGGTGGACACACTGAAGAAAACATGCCTTTGAATATTATGTCTAACTCGGATGATGATGCAGACTCACAACATGAATATGAACAACATACGAAGAAAACAAGATCATCGGAACCACAAGCGTCAACTTCAACGAGAATGGTGTAAGAATAGATTTGTAATCCAATTATTGAGCAAAAAGGTGAAAAATATGCATTTTTCCGATTTTTAAGGCACTGGATGCACCTTTTTCGGGTAAGTTTGTTCCGCTTTCAATATCTACAACTTTGCTTCAGAAACAATAGAGATAATCCGTACGGTATACCGAGATATAACCGTGTTATAATATATGGAAAAAAGAGATACAAATCCACTTTGAACAAAACAATTCGTATGGCCATTAAATTATTAATGCGGTCAACTCGACAAAACGAATGATGCAGAAGTTCTTATTCTTGGTGCTACTTTCACGTCCAATTCCTGGAATTGCGTCCCAAATCAATGAGCTGAAAAATGTTGTACTGTGTAATCCATATATTCTATATTCTTTTACTCCTGGTTTTGTTTTGTTATATACTTTTTTTATTTTTATTAAATGAATTGTGATTTCATTTCAATTAATATTTTAATGAATTCTGTTATTTGATATCAAGTCTTTTATTTATTTTGAACCATAAACTTAAGAAGATAATATCTTGCGTTTTTTACAATTAATTTGAACCTTCGAAATTGCGTAATGTGTAAAAATTAAATTACAAAAATGGTAAAAATTTTTTTAATCCTTTTTTGGCACTTTTTACCCCGTTTGGAACAATTGACTGTGCTTTTGCTCTTTCTAGAGATACCAACAATGCAATGGATGGCGAAAAGTAAAAAAAAAATAGTACATTTTTACACGTTCCTCATCATGAGGATGTATTATCCTAATTATGATGATGACAATATATCCTGTTTCATTCCTTTTTCTTAAATAGAATAAAAAATCCCTTTTTTTTAAAGAAAAGATTATGAAATCAAAAATAAAAAATTCAAGTAAAAAATATTCGTAACAGGCAACGATAATTAACAAAAGAAAGTTTTTCTGCTTAAAGCAACAGCCTACAGTTTTCGCTTAATTAAAGGAAATTCAACTTGAGTTGCAAATTAACTTGTTTTGGCCATCGATTACAGAAATCGGATATCTTTTGAGTGTAAAAACTGCTGGAAATGAATTTAGCTGGGCAAAGGGATGGAATCCATTAAATGGTAATTATTTGATTAAACGATTGAGTAGCAAACAGAGATAATATTTCGATGCTACATAAATGCTTTGCATTAGTGTTCATTGTTTGGTGCACATTCGTGTTGTCTTCTTGACAATTGAAATAAACCAAGTTTCTTCTTTAGAATGTTTACTTGAAATTACCAGGTGAAATTAATGAGAGTGTATGGGATACATGGGGTACGACCCCAAAAATGGTAGATCTTCAAAACGATCATCAAGCTGAGACTTACATGAGGTGCGATTGCGAAGCGCCGAAAGGCGATTAAGATTTTTTAAAAGGGTCTCCTGGCTGCAGACTTTGTGATGTAATGCCCAAACATGGCCATTGATTCCTATGCCGAATTCTATATATGATCCTTGGCATCTACTTTTGTGTTGGCCACCGACATACATCCAATCCGTATAAAGTGTCATTTACGATCCTGCTCAGTTTGTCAAAAGACAGACTCAACTGTAAACTGCAGGATATTTAATGACAATATATCCGATGGGGCTACTTAGAAAATTGATCGTTCTTTTGTGCATCTCAGAAGTATGAAATAATTTAAGGGTTGGAGCGCGAGTCTCTAGGCCGGTCCGGATATTATCAAATTTCTACCTATGAATGAATTTGACTGTTCGTGAATCACAGGACACTGCGACCGAAGAAGATCTATTGTATCCCTTGCCAAGTGCTAGACCACCTCATCCAGAGCTGCTCTCATGAGAAATCTCAAGATTGCCAGTGGTTCTAGGTGCTTGTACAATTGGCTATATCTTCTGTGGCACAGGGCTTCATAATCCTTCAGAATATGCTCTGGAGTTTCATCCTCGTAATCACAGAATCTGCACAGGGTATCATTCTCAATGCCAAGTCATACCACCCCAACTTGTCCAGGAACCCAGCAGAATGTGACCTCATTCATCCTGCTTAGCTGACTGATCTTGCTGCGACATTCCCAAGCCATCTAAGAGGTGAACTGAGTGCCTTGAATGTCGGAGAGACGTTTCGCACATTCACTTCTAATATTCCACCTAACTCAAGCGCAATCTTTAAACAATATTTAAAGTCTAAACGGCGGTCCTGAAATGCCCCTTTCATGAGAATTTCGAACGATACTTCTTGTTCTCGTGCGCTTTCACTCACTACAGGAAATAGACATACAAAATAAGGATTACATAGCAGACCTGAAGATAACGTTATGGCAGATGAATTGGCTACGATGGACTCTATTGGACCACAATTAATTGTCCCATTATTATTTTGCGATATTAATTGGTGGACGGTAACGTCACTATTATCCTGAAGGCTTGATTCTGTGGCTATAAAATTAGCGCAACTATTGATTAAACTTTTCGTATAGCATTAAGTAATTAAGTAATCGTAAACTACGAGTATGACTTCTTGATGGGTTTTTATTTTCGGTAATATTCTCACCGCTTTTGTTGGTTTCCGGAACACTTACAGATTGATTTCTTCATCGCAGACTTCCTATTATTTTAATTTTTTAAATACATATTTAGTACAACACAAAGGAGTAGCAGGGAACAAACAAAGTTATTTATTTATAATTTAAAATTTATGTTTAAATTTCAGATGATTTGCTGACAGATACTTCTCCATTTTGGTGGTTTCAATGCATCAATGGCAGAATTACAAAGTTCGCCAAAGCACATTTAAAGTATACAACTAGAAATGTGTAGTTAATAATTTTCTACGCAATGTTTTCCAGATCCCCTAGAATATAGAAATATAGTCATGGGTCCATATTTAAGAATCCTTGCTGTAAATGAGTAATCAGACTCTTTTTCACCTTTATGTTGTTTGTGCCCGGAAAAGAATGAAATAATGCCACACATTCTTTGTGTTTATTGTTTTGCGAAGTAGTAAAAGACGTTTTTTGGCGGGCTGCTCTCATAACTTTAATGAAGGACTTTAAAAGCCTCGTAGTGACGTTAAACGGTTGGACAAAATTCACTCTACTAATGATAATGGAGGTCGATAATCAACAAAGCTTGACGGTCCCAGTTTAAACTGAACCGATTAGGTTTATGTTTGATAATAAAATAAGGTATAGTACTGCCAATAAAAGTTCGGCCAGCTCAAGAACTTTTAAGACTTTCAGAGTTCTGTTCTGGTTGTTGCAATTCCTGCAGATCATTCACTATTTTACTTCCTTCTTTTTATTCAAAACTCTACTGGGCAATAATCTAATCTTAAATATAATCAACAAGTTTCTTCAATTAAGCAAATGCCGTTTGCTACTCTCTAATTGTCATTAAATGAAAATATGCATGTGTTATCACAAAATCCTGTAATTTGATCCAATAAAAACGAAAGAAAACAAAACAAGCAAGTTTTCGGTGTTAAAAGGAAAACGTGTAACTGCGTTTTACAAACTAAACAAAATTAATCATTTTTACATTCGACCAGGACATTTTCATTTGTTTCCTAATGCACTGAAACCTTTCCGATGCACGTAAGATTTTTCCAAAATGCGTAAATATTACAATTTCATTTGTATTTGTTCTATTTGTGTACTTTTTCCTGTGACGTGCACTGAAATTGTTTAGGAGTTAAAGATTCGCTTTCCCTTTTAAATGGTCTTTTCATGTTTTCGGCTTTATCTTTATTGTGCGATTGTATGGAATTGTTTAGATTTGTTTGACAATATGTGTGTGTGCGTGCGTGCGTATGTGTGTGACAAGGGATTTTCTTTTGTGGTTTTTAAAATTGTCATATTTTAAAATTCTATTGGTGGGACGACATTTTAAAAAGAATATTGTTTATTGTTTCCTTTTATTTGTAGTTTATTAAACAGCATTGTTATTTAAATCGGTTGTAATTATCTGGAATGTATTTAACACTGGGTGATGACAGTTGTATTTTTGTTTTGGATGAGATTTTTCTTGTGGTTTCTTAAGAAATTTGCGTTTTTTGAATAACACATGATGATGCTCTCATGTAACAGAGACATTAATGAGCTGACATAACTTATCAGACAGTGCTAATATGTACATGGTTTGCATTTTCTACCTTCTGTCTACACAACAAGACAGCATTAATCTCATAATTGTCAAAAGGGTATAAGCAGACTTGAGGAAAGAAATATGACGATTTTTTTTTAGTTCAGGCCCGAATCCTGATTAGCAAAGCATTTGAAAAGAGATATGGAACTATGTTATACCTGCATATATGTGTCCCCGATCAAGATACAAAATATTTTCACAATATAAAGTTTTATTAACGATTAATAGAGCTATTAATAATCGGCTAACCAGCAGGTAAGTACTAGATATGGTATCGTAAGCGACTTTTCACTCACGCTCATGCACGCTCACGATAAAAAATTTTTCTTATGCGCCCTCAATACACGTGCTTATATTTTTGAATCACGTTCATGCACGCTCAGGTGAGTGAAAAAAACACGAAAATTATCGCTCAAAAAATACGTTATTATTTTAAAAAATAACTAAAAAATTAAATGAAAAAAATTATGAAGCAAAAAAAAAATCACGAAACAATCACGCCAAAAATCTACTATTGCACGCTAACTCATTCTTAGTTTTTTTTATTTTCACATTCATGTACACCCACGTGATTGAAACAAGAGACTAAGCACGATCACGCATGATTACGCATTATTCACGATAATCAAGTGAGCGGTGCCACAAAAGAGATCAGTGATGGTAGTTGTAGTTGCTGTTATTCTATCTCTGTCACACGATAATCTGATATTGCATCATAACTGATATTGCTGATTTAAGCTGAAACATAACCTAATTGTTTTACGTCAGGGGGCAAATCATGGTATTCGATACCGAACGAAATTTCCATACAAATTCAAAAAATTTTGCATGGTCTCCTCTGTGGCAATTATGCAACTGCAATTATGAACTCACGGCATTGGCAAATATAAGCCTGTGCTGTTTTGAAACCCGCATATAAAACAAAACGTCAGCCTGAATTATTCTATAAGTTCCGTCAAAGACTCTAGTATTTTTAACTACAAGAAGTTGTGCTCTGCCTTGCAATTTTTAATTCTTCTTCTGGATATATTATTTCAAAGCCAAAAAAAACATTTATATATCATTCATTAAATTCAAGAAAATTATTAAAGATGATTTATGTTTTATGTTTTACTACTCAAGAGTTTTAAAATAGTAATGATCATGCTTCCAAATATGTTCAACTGCAATTTCAACTATGTAGATCTGGTGCAGTTTGTCGATTTAATAATTTCTCAAATCTGTTTTTGAATGTTTTTATATTCAAATTTAAAGATGTTTTCTAACAACATGCATCGTTAATAACGTATTCATATCCAAACATTTCAAATTTGTAGTTTGAAAAAGAATACGAGTATGTATCCAAAAATAATCTTATAATAAAGGGAAACACTTCAATTAATGAGCCATTAACATAAAAGCCATTAAGAAGAAAAAAAATTGATTGTTTTAATGTAGTTTCGTTCATAAGTTCATAAATGATTTTCTAATGTTTAATATTGGTTTTTTAAATAAGAACAGCCAACAAGAAAATACAAAAATAAAAACACTTTAAACATTTTAATAACAGGGCCATAAATGTAATTGCTTGTAATGGCTTAAACAATATTTTTATTCTTGATTTATTTTTTATATAAAAAAAAAAAAATAAACGTGATACACAGACAGATTGCCTTAGTGCGGAGCCCTGCAGTTCTGGGAATAGTGGCAGTACTTTCGTTTTTGGTAGCTTCGAAAATTTACGAACGCCTAACGAACGACGAAAGCTGTTAGCTCTCTAATAATTACAATTACAAAAACACTGTCCTAAAGGACAGTGTAATAAAGTAAGATTTATGGAATAAATAAAAGACGACAATTGTGCTTTTTTTAATTGAATCCTGACACTGAGTGAACATACGCTGGCAAAGACTATTGTAAATGGTCTGATACTACGGGCACTACAAGCACTCGAAAAAAAGAGAAATACCTTCAGAAAGTCTTATGGTTATTTCATATTAATTATATTTTGAACCCATTTATCTATTTCTTTGAGAGGAAAAGAGACATAAGTTTAAAATAATTATATATGTGTATATAAAGAAACTACTGGGTATTGATAAATACAGCACACTTGAGCAGTCTACAAGAGCGAAGGTCTAACAGAAGACGCCACGACTGAATACGACGCATTCATAACAAAAAGTAGTGCAATTGAACAATTGAGAATTACGAATTTAACTGACAAATGCATACAAACATTATTATTGAAATGTGCCATGAAAAAGATTATTATAAAATATTAAAATAAATTCAATAAATTCTCTCCGATTACACAATGAAATTCTTGCAGAAGGGGTTACTTTTTACAAACATGTAAACAAGAATATGAATAATGAAAACGAAAAAAAAAAATTATGAAATTCAAATGAACATACGTAAATAGAATCAGAACAGAAGAACTGTTAGAATGGTTTCGTGTTAGCGCCCCTTTTTTAATTTTACAGTTCTAAAAAAAATTGGTAAGCAAAATTTTATAATTTGTTTGGAGTATTGAAATTATCATTTGTTTTAATTTAGTCCTTTTGAAGTTATTGCTCATGCTAGATTGGGCCCATTTGGGTCCAGAAAAATAGGTCCCTTTGTGATTCCCGATATGGACAGTGAAAATAAAAGTATTGACTATCCTTATATTGTGGTCAGTGTTGAACCAACCGGTTTGTCGAATAAAATTGGTTATTCCCTTCAGATTGCATTCCTTAAGGTCTGCGAGTTCGGGTAAAGTCGAGTTACCTAGATGCATGGTCCTGTGATGAGACAGAGCTGGACATTGACAGAGGAGGTGCTTGACAGTTTCTTCCTCCTCCTCATTATGACAACTTCTAGGTTGAAAGGGAGATTTAGTCTGTTTGCGTGGGCACCTATGAAACAGTGCCCTGTTAGGACTGCCACAAATATACGCAGCTGATGTCTCTGATGGATGGATCTGATGGATCTCCAGTATGATGCTCCTGCTCAAAACAATAAATTCATATCGTTAAATATTTGGTTTTATTAAAATATTAAATTGAAATTTTTATTTGATGTTTATAGACTACATTATTGTAGCCCACAAAATTTATTAATTTATTCACGTATAAAAGTCTACATAATGGTTTCATACAGACAGAATACAAGATTATTCTACATATAAACGAGTAGGTGGGGAAAAGTAACAAATTAACAATTTAGAAAAATTAAAATATTACGTTTGATAACAATTAAACTTAAATAGTCAATAAATTGATATAATTCCTTATAATTTACACTGATTCTTCTCAGCGAATCAGCATGAGCATTGTTGGTACGGAAAGTTTTGATTGCAAGAGGATGAAAGTACTCGTAACGTGTTGGACGGACAAAACATTTAGCATTGTCCTGCGGCTTTTAAGAGTTGGCAATTTTAATTTAAATGTATTTTTTTGGAAAAAATTTATTTTAAAAGCTCATGCTGTTTTCGTTTCTAAAATTTCACATTTCTTTTACCTTTTATCAAAAAAAAAATTTTATTCTAAATTTTCTTAAGACAAACATTTTCCCCCCGTCAGTGATGATACAATCATTTCTAATAAACTCACTATTTCAAAAAATTATTATTTTGCAAATTTTTAATAATTTTCACAGCATGATCAAAATTTGTAAGAAAATTAAATGAACAACCAAACGAAAAAAACTGCTATTTCTGCTTGATCCTGTAATATGAAATGAAAACAATATTTACATGCAACTTAAAAATATCTTGGGAAAGTTAAACAAAATGGGCATATCCTTTAATATTTTTGTTTGATAATCCTTATTTTGAACCATATTCTCCCAGCTGTGGTGCATCAGTTGAAACCATTCATCATCATTTTATGATTTTTCGTCCTTAAGAGCTTTTACAACTGCCCATATATTTTCAATTGCTTCGAGATCGAGACTTTGCAGCAGTCAGTCCAGAACAATAATATTTTGATCCAAAAGCCAACACTTGAAGTGTGCTTTGGCTCACGTTGGAAAATGTAATGTACGGGCACATTCTCAAAGGAATACAGTTCCATTATATTTGACGTTGGTTCCTTATTCAATGAATACGCACAATAGTGCCCACAACAGGATAAGAAAAGGCACTCCAACGAGTTTCATCGTTTGCATCTGTGGTTTAAGGCTTTGTTTGGCGGACATATATTTTTGCATCAGATTGACACAAGTTTAGTTTGGAGTCGTCGCTCCAACAGTTTCTTAAAAATTGTTTTGAGACATGAAGTTTGTCTTGTAAGCGCCTTTTATATTTGTGTGTGTGTGTGGATGTTTTTGCGTTTATTTGCAATCTAAATGTAGCCTTTATTTCACGTGACGACAATAAAGGGTTTGTTTCCCCTACTGGTCCTAAAAATAATTTTTATCTTCTGCTATGCTCAACTATGTCAATCGCTCTTTTACAAACCAAATGAGTAGTGACGACAACGATAATATCAAACAAGAAGTTGAAGAAGAAGGCTCCACGATGGTGCAGGAGTTTCGAACTACTTTGTCTTCGGTACGAATACCATTATTTTGAGCAAGCAAAAGTCTACACGATATCCGACAGAGACAGTTTTACATTCCAACAACACTGCACACTTAATTCCCTTATTTTCTGAGTAACAGACTTTTTTTTCCCCCATTTAAGCAACTAAAGCGTATCTAAATTATAATTTAATGCATGGCTTTTTTAAGAACACTCACGTTATCACTAACATTAAGATAAGTTCAGAAATTAAAGCAAAAACTGCACGTTTCCGATTACGTGGCCAGTAACGTGTTTGTCCGACAACCGTGCAACCAACAATCGTCTACTTTGTGAATAGCGGTTGTTACAGTTGTTCTTGAAAGAAGTTCCACAGCGATTTTATTTTCTTAACACATTGTTTCTAATTATGGGTCCACCAGTTGAAGCGAACAACTACAAATTTTTATGATTGTGCAACACTGTCGACGACCAACTTGCAATACACTGCAGCCACCTAACGAACCAACTCTCTCAGGTCAGATGCCAACTCACGTTCATCACTTGCTTTTTAGCAAGTTAGTGAAATACAGATTTCGAAATTCTTAGAAAATTTCTTGACAACATTTAAGCGACCCCTTAAGAAATCACTTCATGTTTTCATTGAATGTCATCATATTAAAAAGCAATTTCTCTTTTATTTTCACTGTCACTTATTCACGCTTAATCACATTAGAAATTGTGCCTTTAAACAAACATTCCTCCACGGAACTCTGTACAGGGTACACCATCTATCATCATCATCACTTTAATTTCTTTTGCATTCATAAATATTTTTGTTTGCAGTTATTTTGCTTAGAGCGTTGAAAAAAAACAAAATTGCATTTTCATATTTACAGCAGGAAAAATATGAATTTCTTCAAGATTTTCTTGTTGCTCTTGAGATTTTCATAAGTTTAAGACATTTTTATACTAATGACAATGTGACATGCCAGGACCAGCCTAAAGCGTTAAAATCGCGCCAGAAAATCAAAATGACAACAACGGCAACGATGAAGTAGAGAGTTACAAATTTGTTTATGTATTTTTTTTAAGAAAAACTGTGGCATCAAAATAATAAAGAAAATATTGGTAATAGAAATATTTATAAAATAGAGAAGAGCAGCATGACGAGATAAGCGTGAAGTACGAGTGATTGTCTATGATCACGCATGATCAAGTAAGGTTACGCATGATCAGGCAATATAACTTATAATCAAGCATGATCAGATATGATCCGTTATGATCACATAAAATTAAGCATGCTCATGCAAATTATGAAATATGATCACACATGATCAAATATAATCACACATGATCAAATGTGATCACACATAATCAAATATGGTCACACACAATCAAATATGATCACACATAATCAAATATGACAGCGCATGATCACACATGATCGAGCAGATTTACAGTTCACAAATAATCATACAAATAAGATCAGACAAGTTTAAATGTAATCATACCTTATCAAATTTTATTAAATATGATCCAGAATGATTGCACGTGATCAAACATGATCACACAAGACCGGGCATCTCAAATTTCAAATTACATTTTAGTAATTTTCAAAAAAATTTTTTTAATATCTGCATAACAATTGGAGAATTTTTAAACACTTCTGAATACTTATAAATTGAATTGAATTTGTCTGAAAAATATATTGCGCAAATTCTAAAATACAAATGAAAATATTTAGTTATTGCGTTGTTGAATTAGTTGCTACAAAAATTTATTTCTCTGTGAGCTCCCACGATCGTGGTTAATTTTATTACATTTACATGAGCGTGAGTAACGAATTTTTATATGTACATACATACATGTGTGTGCATGATCGTAAACCAAAATTTACCCACGAACCCATCTCTAGCTCCAAACAACATGAACATATAAAATTAGCAATTTTATGAGAAAACTGTTGAAACGTATTGTCGAAGTTACAGATTATGATGTTATTGCTTGAGATGATCATTTGTTGGGAGGATTAATAAGAAGAAATAGAGACCAGAAAAAATTTTAAAATACATTTATATGGGTAAGACAAAGGGGTTATTTGCTAAAGGCATTAAAATACATGAGTACGAAAAACACACATTATTTTATGATGAAGACCAACGAAACAAAATTCAGTCATGCTCATCCAATACAATTTTTTTCTATGGGATAAACATAAATAAAACTTCCTCCGCAATTGCTTTTGTAGCATAATGGAAGGAAACCAAAGTATTCCGTCCTAAAAGTTATCACAAAAATGATAAACGAAGTCAAGCAGCTTACAAGTTTGATCAGTAATAAATTTGTTATCGCATCTTAGTAAAAATTTCGAAAGCAGGTCTGGCACATTTGGGTTAACTTACGAACAAGTAGGGCCTTCAGAAACGACACTTCCACTTCGGACATACTTCAATCGGCTGCTTTATCTCAAGAGATACAGAATATATAAAAGCTTAAGGGGGTCGGAGGCAATGAATAGTTACAGTAGAAATTGCAAAAGTGGTGATGAAAGTGTATACAGATTTATTACAGAATTTTTGCGGTTTTTTCCTTTTGTAAAGATTTATGTTATTGCACGACATTTTTATGTTCAATATAAAAAAACAACAACGTGAACAACGAAATTTCTGCAGTTCTTCATAAAAATGTTTTACTTGGCTGGAACAACGTTGATGGAGGGATGGATAAATGCAAGAGATAGTAGTGAATCTGCATTTTGATGTCAGCATTTGAAAGCGTTCAAACAAACAATATTTAGCAGTTCACACAATTGTCAAAGAAACACAAGAGAAGCAACGATTTTAAAGCAAACTGAAAAAGAAAAAAAATAAAAGACCTACCGCATGTGTATGAAGTTTTCTAGCTTTAAAAACATTGGAACATTTTTTCATGATCAAAGGAATCGCAATAAAAATAAGACCGCAAAAACATGCCATGTTTTATGCTTTTATTTTTCTCTCCAGGTTTTGAATATTTTTTATTTCACCCGGTTTATTTAGCCCCGAGTATATGAATGAATTATAAATAGATAAACAAACAGCAAAATCATTCATTATTAATACAAATTGTTTCTTTAGATTTTTAGATTTTATTTATTTTATATTTTTTTCTATTTAAAGTGAAATACTGTATGTGTGATCATGGGTTAACGCCTTCCAATATATCATCAGGTTTTTATATGAAAAAGGAGTTTGTTTATTTTGTGCGATTGTTGTTGTTGTTGTTGTTATTTGTGTTTATTTATGACATCCACCAACTATTTTTAGTTGCAAGCAAAAACTAAACACAACACTGAGTGAGATCAGGAAGTAAGTTAGATTAATGGATTGCAAATTTTCCCTTTAGTTGGATTCATAAGAGCATTTGATAGGAGGAGGTGGTGACTGAGCTTCGACCTATAATAACGAAATTGTAAAAATTTTAAAGATCTCGCGAAAGATGTCATCTGGAGAGCTATTGTCAGTTAAAAGGCATCCATCGCTGCAGTGCGTTATCTTGGTGATTACCAACACCAATGATTACAATGTTACGGACAGTAAGTCTTTGCAAAAATATACAAAGTACATTAATAACTCAAAACAAAGTCGGTTTCTTAAAACTGTAAGGTTGCAAACGATTACTAGCAAATTTTAAGGAATATCCCCAATTCAGTTTTTCTTTCACAATCGATTGTTTGAGATGGATTAAGAATAGTCCAAGGCACATCTTTATATGCGATTACAACTGTCTTGTACATTGCATTTTTCGTCTAGCTGCACAAAATACAAAATATTGTGTATAATGACAAACTTTTGTTAGAAAATAAATCGTGTACGTGCATTTTGCTTAAGCGCATATTGTGGACAATTGCATTAAATTTTTGGTCAACAATATTTTTTTTTAATACAAACTAATTTACTTAACTGCCTCATAAAACAAAAAATCATTATTATGCCAACGATATTAAAATCGCCATTGAAAAGTAGACATACTAAGATTTAGAAGTGCTTTCTTGCCACGTGCAAAAAATTCGATATAAGGGGGAAGAATCCGAGATGGAATAAGAATTTTCTGTCGGCTTAAAAAGTCACCAGCGGGGAAGTTTTCAAATTAATTAATTTCAGGGGTGACTGGCTCAACTTTTTTTCGAACCACCTTCATGTGCATACCAGGGAACGAAGCCAATACTGATTTGACGGCGGCTAAATTTATTTTAGACTAAATTTATTTATGCATAACAGAATATTTTGCTTATGTGCACGAATTTTCCTACAAACATGAATGTGCAGCTAAACGAAAAATACTGTATTACTTAAATTAATTTAAACGTGACCGGTTGTGACATTTTGATGGGGCCACGATTACAAAGATTTCAATTCTGCAGGAATTTTTTTTAATGAAAAAGCTATTGGGAAGATCAGTGCCGAGTTTTCTCACAATCGGGAATAAGCGCAAGCACGTGACCGCTTCTGTGGTTGTTTAAAAGGTTTCTGTCAATCACAATCAACTACTGATTTCCCAAAAAGCATCTGTCGAATGTTGCGATACGAGGGATCTTAATATGTTGACTTCCTGGTTGTTTTATGTACTTGTGACTGTAAATAGACTACTCGGCGACTAACTGCGTCAATTTAAGTGCCCAAGATTGCACCACTGTGTCTTTTTCTCTGCTTGTTTTTGTTTGTGCTACGTGACTCCTTGGAGTGAGGCCTTGGATCATGTGAGACATGACTAAGCTTGTTCCACTACCATATAAAACCAATCAGTATCTCTTAAGTAGGCGGACAATTTTGCTTAGTACTACATTCCCTGAACTATTCAAGACCGGTAGAGTACTGTAGTCGAGCCTTCTTCTCCTTACGCTTGTTAGCGCAGGACATTGCTATAAAAAGTGAAATTCAGAGTCCTCTAGCTTTTCATTGGTACAACTTCTACAATAGTCGGTGTAAATTAGAATAATTCTCATAGCTTGTGTCCATATATTCCAGTGACTCGTTAGCACTGGTTACTATTTAGTAGTCTGATAAAACTTTTTATCGCCTGAGCAGATCACGCATTCAACTAGTTTTTTGAAGAACAAGATTTTTTTGAGATATGACTTAAAGACAAAACTCTCCGCGCAGGAAATACATCTTGGGGAAGTGCACACATTGGTGATGGGTGTCTGGGTCAGAGGGTAGAAAGTAATTGGCATAAAAACAGAGTTAGTTTCGGGTTACTTTAGTCTGCGAAGAGGTATGTGATCTTTCCTGAGATTACCTTTGAAGCGCCTTATCTCTAGATTCAGATTAACGAGCAAACCCGCACGTGTCTTCTAAGGAAGTAGATCTCGCTGGATACAGGTCTAGCAGCACCTTGAATATGAATCTGTGCCAAGCTGTAAAAGTGATCGCCCTTTGAAAAAGCCCTTCGGGGATAGTCCGTTCATAGAGAATGCTCTTCAAAGCCTTACCACTGACCAAACAATAGTATCACGGGATCCGATAGGACCGTATATGACATTCCTCAAGGTGTGTTTGAAAGTTGATGCTCGTTGGCATGATTTTTTAAGGAACCAGGCCATCGGTGGACCTCGTTGTGATCTTACGGAGTTTAACAGTTGATGCTCTCATTCGCGCTTGTAGATTCTTAGAATGGGTTTGCTGACGAACTCCATTGGTGGTAGGATTGGTGAGGTGCGGCCGGGTATTGTTAAGGTCTCTTTCGAGAGTACTCGTGGTAGTTGGTTGAAACCAAAATTCTTTGGAGTGTTGGTGTTTAATGGCTGATGCTCGGCCAGTGCTAGCGGCTGTTCCGGACTTCAAGTAACCTCTAGATACTATGTGCTCTTGCTATAACATCATATGTTTTAATTGTGGTGGTGAAGGTCAGTTAGCTATTGGCTACATTCTGGATAGTCTTCTGACTGGCTGGCTGGCTATTCATTCGCCACAAGAATTGTGACCAGTTCAGACCTAGTAAGTCACACAGATGCCTTTTTCGATCCACACGGAGGCGGTTATGAGCGAAGAAATTGACACGGTACTAATAACACACTGCAGTTGGGCCGAAGGGCAGAACATCTATAATAGCAATTTGAAGCGTGTCAAGAAAATGTCGCTAAGCTGGCTGATCATTCAGTTGTTCAATGTCATCAACTGCCTGGCAATGCCATCCGCATTATAGTTCCTGAGCCACTGTCCTGTCACCCTCGAATGTGTGGTTGAGACATTCTTTTGTAATGTTTCCCATAATTATTGTTAAATTTCTCCAAACACAAGATATAACTACAACAAAGTGCTCCATTAACCTTCGACTTATAAATTTATTATAACAGCAGGGTCAACTACAAATATGTAAATACCGAGATATTAATAATGAAATTTAAACATTTCGGATTGTCATCTGAACTAACAAATTAAACGATATAAAGTTATGTATCCATCTATAATATTAATTTATTTAATGCCCAAGTGACTAAGATCAAAGTTTAGTTTATTTCTAAACAAATATGCAAGACAAAACAAGGAAAAATAAAATAGCAAAACGTATATTTTACTGATTTTGATTGACGTTTCCTTATATAAAAAAACGAAACGAAAAAAAAATACAAGTGCCTTATATTTGTTTGTAGTTGATTGGATGCAGTTGACGGTTTTGGTTTCTTTCATAAAACTGAAACTTACAAAATACTAAAAAAGCCCATTAACATAACTTTTGTTTTAGTTTAATTTTTTTTCTGTTTAGTTTTTATTTTATATTTTATTAAAATGTCATGTTCATGTGTACTTATAATTTTATCTTCTGAAACTGAAGAAAAACTGTGCTTATGCGAGATATGTCTTAAAAATTCTTTGAAACATTAAAAATTGTTTTAGATTGAAAACAAAAACGAGATCTAGGCAAATTGCAATGAAAATTTTAGGCATGAGCCTCGAAAGTTGTTGTGATAGATTCGCATGATCGATGAATGGAATTATATATCATTTTCCAAAGCGATTTGCGTTTATCTATCTGTGTACGAACACAACAAATAAGGGCAACGTGACAATTTTTTAATTTATTTATTTTAAGAATTTATATTCTTTAAATTCTCTTTTTTTCTATTTACCGACGGATCGAAAACTAATTACTCCACAACATTTGCATCAGTGGAACAATATTTGAAAACAATAAATTGTGGCCATATTGAAAATTACTGCTCCAATTTTACCGCCGAAGCCTTAACAATATTTCAGGCGGTTGAGTCTGCTTCAAACTCGGAATACATCGTCTGCACCGGCATCATCTCATCAGTCAAAGGACTGCAAAACCCCAACATTGATTCCCCACTAATAAACCAAATAAGAAACACCTGTATAATACAATCCGACAAAATTAAAACAATGTGGGTTCCTTCCCACGTTGGAATAACTGGAAACGAACATGCCGAACATGCTGCTACCGAAGCAAAACGCCGTCCATTGTTGATGTTCTCAACCTGGGAAGAGCACGATATTATAAACACTCCACTAGATCATCTAAAAAGGTTTAAAAGCTCTGAAATGGTTAACATATAACCACAACTACAAAGTAATTAACCCATCAAATGCTAATATTTTATTTGATGTTTTATATTATAGTTCAATATTCATTTCAATATAAACATAAACAGTTCAGCAAATTATGCATAAGCATTAATTATTAAAAACGAAGGCACCCGTCATAAACTCCATGTTTAGATTGTCACAGGTGGTTGAAAACTAATATTGCGATCTTCAACGGTAACCGCGTTACTACGAATAACTATTCGTATTAAATGTCTAACATGGTTCAGAAATCACTCCTGTATAAAACATTGGAAACGTGACCATTGCAGACCACTAGGAAAACGCAGCTCTAGTCTTTGTGTCTGCAATCCGCAAATAGAAAATACGTTCCGTATCCCGGGTCAAGTCAATAATTCACACGAACTTACTGGCAGATAAAAAAAAAATAAAATTTTGAACTGGCCTCGTTTCCTCATTCAATACACTCATTCATTCGGTGCACCACTCATTCTCATGTTTTTGATCTTAATACACCCGCATTTCAAAGCCGATCATCATCAATGCCAAAAAATTCGCGTATGTGTCTCATACATGTCTATCACTATCACCAGCAAACAACAAAAACTCTAGAGGCTATAAAAACAAAGACAACATCGTCAATGTTTCTGTTGTTTGTACGAGTGACTAGTATTGGTATCACTGCCACAGGCAGCCGTCACTAACTCACTCACGCGCTTAATAGTAGTAGTATGGGCATGTGAAATGAACCCCTGATTGCATTTTCTTAGGTTTCGTTTTTTTGTTTTTGTTACTTCAAATTTTGCATTGTGTGAGGTCTGTTTGTTGCTTTTTCGAATTGTTTGGTTGTTCCTTGTTTTCATTGTTGTTAGAGCCTCACACACATGCTGGAGAAGAGTGGGTCTTTCGGTTAAAACAACAGCAACAAAACATAACAAAAGTAAGGACTTGGGATCTTACTTTTAGTTGTACATATCACATAAATAATGAATGAATAAGTGCTTGACGACTTGTCCATTTATGTTTTCGTTTAGAGCTTTTTAGTTTTTGTCGTTGCTCTTTGTGCCGCTGCTTGAATTGCAAAATATTAATTTTAAAGCATTTCCATTAGTAAAGAGGACCTACACAGAAACAGATAGACAATGGAAAGAGAAGAATGTGACAAAAAAAAAACAAAGACACACTATGAATTCATTTTGCTTTCTTCTTCTAAATATAAACAAACACCCAAAAAACAAGAGTTATTATTATGATTTTTGGGGTTGCACAACACCGCGGAGGACTCACACTTCATTTTCAACTACTACTCACAATTTTTGAGTATGACGCTTTGGGTGTGTGGGTGGTTGTAGACAAGAAAAAAAAAACAAACCTATTCGTTTTTTTAGGAGCCTTTATACACTATTGGATAGTACGTTAGCCTATTAGTCTCAGTGTCGCAGGTTCGATTATTTCCAAGACACTGAGTTTTTCTGCAGACAAGCCGAAAAGGCTTAAGCAGTTTGTGTTTGTTCTTTATAAAAAATGTTCGTGTCGATAGGGCCCGGCTGGAGGCGATTCTCATCTAGAAACCTAAGGAAACTCCACAGGAAAACTAGCACGCACATCTGTAGCATTCTGAAATCATTAGCTAAAGTATTTAACAACGAACTGTGCAATCTCTCAGCAGTCATCTACGCTACACAAATCACTGCAGAAAATATTTTGGAAAGGAATATGTTGACTCAAAAGTCAGTCGACAGTTTGGCGGTTGTGAAAGTTTTAAGTTGTAGATTCATTAAGCACAATGTGTCCTGAAGCCTATAAGTTCCTGCATGATTGACACGACATAACCATATTTTTAACAACTACAGTACAGAAACCTCCCATATTTATTCAAATTTTGTGAAACTATTGAATCATATATAATCATAGCGAACATGGCATCGAAGTCGAGGTAGAAATCGTTGCGTATCTGCAATAGTTTCAGAGCTTTGTGGTGCCCGTCTTGCACTGGTTCGATTTGAAAGAACCAATTGGTTCGAAGGACCATAATAAGTTGCAATCGTTGTCACTGTTTAGCGGTACCAAAGCCGGATTTGACGACTAAAATTATATATCAGCAGCATGAAATATATATTTTCTATATCTGGTTACCCGAATGGAAGTCGGATATTATGAAAGTGCTATTGTGAAATTTGGAAAACAGGCAATACGCCTGGGAGAATGAACCATGCTGCTGAACTAATGGCCGGTTGTTTGGGCATCCCTCATGTGGACTAATGTAGTAGGTATTTTGATGATGATTAGGAGGTTTGAGATTCAGTACAGATCCTGGCTTCTAGAGACTAAGCACAAAAAAAAGTAAATCTAAGAATTTTCTCAAAAATCATAGACAAAAGCAAATGGTTTTGTAAAGAATAAAGTTAGTCAACCTTTGAAACCAAAATGTACAAATAAGTCTCCTAATGATCATGTCGCAAGACAAGCAACTCATTCAGCTTGACGAATTCTGAGCAGCTGCTAGAATACAAGCAAACTAACAATTTGCTTAAATTTTCAGATGACATATTGCGATTTGCATGAAAGATACCACGCTTACTTTTCTGAAGATCTCGATCATCTGTCTCACTCAGATTACCCGATATATGCAACGAGTTTGAGCCAAGGATTCATTCCATAAGCAGAGCTAAGGAAAGAATGGAGGGGCCCATGCCAGGGTACATGAGCAGCTTTCACAGTGGGTAAAGTCAATATGAGCACTGTTTTGCATTCAAACTCTGATCCTAACGACAACATGACATGCTAGTGGCTCGGTTTTGCGTATAGTAGACTCAAAAAGGAATATATGTACATGCTCCCTTCATTGATTTGTCAAATGCTCTTAATGGTGTTAAAATTCATCGTGGTGAAGTTGTGTTTGCTTTAAACAACCACTGATAACTACCATAATAATGTGTTCTTTTTCCACACACAATTTACATAAACAAGATTTTAAATCACATTCAAACGAGACACCTAAAAAGTGGCGAATATATGGAAATGCCCATGTAAACTAATTATGGGCGAGTAGCGGCTTCCGAAAACTATGATAATACTACTTTGCCGTGTAGATGAAAATTAATTAACATCAACTTTTCCTTTATTCCTTTCATATTCAGTTCAAATTCTTTCTCATTGGCAAGAAGTTACAGACATCCAGACTATTTTGGTCATCATTGAAAACAGGTAGAACAAAACAGTTCCCTATTTTTAGAAGAAAGTCACCCATGCTATGCAGTTGTATTACGGTATGCGATATCGAAAGAAATTTCGATATCGATTGCCGCAATTAAGTTTATCATTAGTATAATTACCAGCACTGTATGATCACCAGACGTGGATCCAAGAATTCCCAAAATAATAATAAAAAGTCTCTTATATTGCGTCCCAATATTGGTCCCTTTTGTGATGTCTGATGCGGATATGTGCAGAGAAGTCTCCCTTTGTTAGGATCGCTGTTAAACCAACCTGATATACGAATAAGAAAATTTATTTGCATTCCGCAAGCTCTGCTACTTCGGGTAAAGTCGAATTACCTAAATACATTGAGTTGAGTTACTAAGAACGCACCTTAAAAGTCAACTCTCGATAATTTGGCACTCGCTAACTCGAATCTTCCGGTAATTCGAAATTAGAAAAAAATGCAATCTAGTTTGGCCATTCGCTAATTCGTTTTAGGAATTCTGACCTTTCGATAATTAGTTTTAGGAATATCATCTTTCTCGCCGATATTTCGTAATTTGTGAATTTGCATTTCTGTACACTCTATAATATGAACTATTTATCTGAATAATTGTGTTCAACGATATCAGAGTGAAATAGCTTACATCAAAGGGTACTTTTCCAGATAGTAAACATTAACATGTCGTCATATGATTTAAGTTAAGCCCTAAGAATTCGAAATCGACTACTTGATTGATTACAATGCACCATTAAAATATTAAAATATATATTCCTGGAAAATTTTACATATTAAAATTGTACTAGTTCCTTAATAAAAAATAAGCTTAAACTTAAAAAAATTTTGGAAGTTTTCGTTAACTTTTCATATTAGAGAGTTTTTTGATTGTCCTGTTAAACTTGTTCAATGTAGCGGCTTTAATGAATTCATATGACGATATAGTACATGTGTATGTAGTTAATTTTATAACAAACTTCGAAATAAAAAAATTGGAAATTTTAGTTAAGTTCTTTTTGTTTTAATTTTTTCTACTGAAATCTTAATAATTTAAAATCTCCATTTTTTTAATTTTTCTATCTGGGTTCTTGCGTTTCAAATTATCGAGAGTTGACTGTATATTAATTCTTTCTTAGTTGAGGAGTATATAAGAATCTGCTCAGCCGACTATAGATCACTTACTAGTTTTAATAGTACTTATGAGTTTCAGCCAAACAATTGTTAATAACTTTGTTTTTCATCAGTATTATTGTTATTTTTTTTCGTTTAGTTATTTGGATGACAGTTTGTACGATTGAATTTTGTGGCATGATGCTCGCTGGATACACTTCTATTTAGGAAACTCCAATACTCAATATGTATGATGATATCTGTTGTGTTTGCTGTCGCAGTGTTGTTTTAATACATTGGTTCGACCATTATCACACTCCGCTAGTGCTTTTGGACAGGAATCTATTTGGAGTACATAACACAAGTTGTTGCTATTATTGCCTTATATGTGTGTGGTTGTCAAATATGCTGCTCTTCAATTGCAATCCCATGACTAGAGGTCAATTTGACAGTTAATGCGTTTTTCTTTGGACAATTGAGTATGTTGATGATTGTCATTCGAGTTTGAAACGATTGAGTTGGGTTGTTCGTTGGTGGTTGGTCATGTTTTTTTCGTTTTCACATTTGTCCATTAAGACATTGAATTCGAACAGGAAATTGTGTGTTAAAAATTGTCATTAGTTGTTAATTTATACTGGTTAAGGCATCAGTGGTGATGATAATAATGATTGTGATGCCGATGGCGATGGTTGTAATTTTAAATTGGGGGGAAATTGTGAATATTTCACGGTTTCGTTTTAAATTACTTTTAATTTAAATATTGAACTTTGAAATGAATGGTCTTTTTAGTTATTTGATTTGTTCTATTTTCAGAGACATGACAGAGAAGTTAAAATTTGTTAATTAAAGAGTTGAAGTGGGTGGGTCAGCATGATATTTGATTGATTGTGCTGTGGGAGAGATACAATACAGTGATTTTTCACAGAATGTACAGTTACGGAATTATTAACGGAGTTGCAAAACAAACAGTTATTATAACGTTTCATTGTTTAAATTACAAATGATGCGTAGAAGATCTATTCTATGTATAAAATATTTTTCATATACTCCAATGACCTCAAAGAGATTTTTTAAAGCACAAAATATTAAAAAAAAAAGCTGAAGAAAAATTATTCTAAAATTATGTAAATTAAAAACATTAAATTGAAAACTATTGAAAACATGTGCACTTATTAATTAAAAACTCATTTTCTCTTATTAAAGTAAGCGCCGAAATAACAACTTTATTTTTTAGATTTTAGTTCACACACAATATTTTGTGTTTAATTTTTTTTTGCAGTCGATAACCTTTGTGAAACTTAATGAAATAATCTTTCTAAATAAAAATACTTAATTTGCTTAATACTTTTTTTGGATTAGTTTCCCCATCGAAAAGAACCCACAAAACTCATTCATTCACCAGAGTACATTCTGTTCCCACCGCCAACACACTTTGCGTTCAATCTCATCAACCAAAAATTTTCAAACATATTTTGCACTAAATATTATCTCCATGACAGTTTTGTTGTTTCTAATGCTACTCCATATACACAATTTCAACACACTTAATATTCACAACTTTGTTCATTCATTGATTAAATTTTTATTAAAACAATAACTACAAAATGTAGTTGTTCATTTAATGGGGAAATGGAAGGCATAAAAGATTATTAAACACACTACAAATTGAAATTTTTTTATAGGAGTTGGTGTGCATGTGTACGTTAATCCGAAATCCTTTAGATCTTAATGTGATCCACTAGTTTTAAAAGATCCGCCAGACACAATATTACTATATCTAAAATTTTTAAGGCTTTTTTTTAGTGTTCCGCGCACAAAATGTAACACAGGAAATATATTGCTTTCGCTAAGATCTTTTGACCTCTGTCACACGGTTTTATGTGGACAGTTGAAATTTTCGCAGGATATGTATTACTATGTCCACTATAACAACAAATAGGAGCATTAAAGGGATTATAGACCAGTTATATTTTTGTTGATATAGAGCTGTAACTTGTGAACCGTAATAGATAGTAAGCATTACCATTTAAAAAGAGTGTGGTAAAAGCTTGATAAAGCTTTCACCATGCATTTTGAACTCTCAGCAATGTTTAAATGATTGATGTTGTTTAACTACTTAACGTCACCACCAAAAGGCAGTGGAAAAGTTAAGAAGAACCAACCTCTAACGAGAGATCGTGGTTGATCTCGAAAATGTCATGGTGCAATCATAACAGTTCGACGCCTTGTTTTGTCAAATATTCTTTTCAACTATTAATTGAAAAATTAACCTAATGAACTTGAACCTGAACTTGGATGAGAAATTTGTTTGAATTTTTCAGCAATAACAACTGTATAATCAATTGACCGATTTATATAAAATTTGCCGATTTAACAAAACTAGAGTACGCCTAGTGGTCAAAATTCGACTGCCAGTTTAAATGCGTACCTAATTGTTTATTCCCTTCCCCGTAGAAAAACAATAAACAAAGAAAAATTGCATACAAACACGCATATTTATTTTGTTAAGTTTTTGCTTGAAGCCAACACATGTACTACCATATTTAATTCTCATCTCTTTCAATTCTGATCTCTTTTTCCTTTTTTAACTTCCTACATTTGAAGAGAAAAAATCTTATTACTTATATAAATATGTAGGTACTCTTAAGCACTCTCATTGCTTTGCTTATGTTTTACTTACACAAGTGAATGACGTGTTTTAACATTTGTGGTGGAGTTAACTTTAGCAGCCTTTTATTCCGTTAATACTGATTCGTTTTAAATAATATATAGTCCGGTCACTAATGCTCAACAATGTCTACCATTTGATAAAAGAATAAAGAAAATCGGTTGATAAACAAAGGAGTAAACGGGATCTAAAAATTTGTTTAAATAATAGATTTTTGTATGGTATTAAGCCATTCTTTTGGTGCCGTAAGAGATGTAACTGTAGCAGATGTAACTTCTTTTTGTTATTTGGGCTGTACTGTTACAACAACCGGTGGCTCATTTCTGGATGTGAAAACCAGACTGGACAAGACGGGACGGGTCTTTGCTATGCTAAATTCTTTATGACGATCCACCCAGCTATCTACCAACACCAAACTCAGAATCTTTAATTCCAACGTGAAGTCTACATTGCTGTATGACAGTGAATCTTGTAGCACCCATTTCTTGCACCCATCTTGTAGTAGCACCCATTTGTTTGTAAACAGATGCTTCCGTAGAATCCTACGTTTATTCCGGCTTAAAAAAATACGTAACATGAATCTTTGGAATAAAAACCACCAAATACCCATCCAGTAGGAGATACGTAGACAGCGCTGATTTGGTCATGCCCTTAGAAAGCCACCCATCGAGTGGAATCCCCCAGGTCAACGACTTATTGAAAGGACTGTTCATATTTGGAGCAGACAGCTGGATACCCAAATAAATTTTTCAGGATGCAGCTGGAGAGAAGTAAAACATATTGCAAATGAAAGAAATGATTGGAAGATCTTTGTTGTGGCCCTTTGTTCCTTATAGTAAATACATGTATTAAGAAAAACTCTATTGAAATTGTTTGCCATTATCTTCTGAACGAATCAATCGTTTGACATCTATCGAATTTGTTCTAGAACTTATTCGATTTTTTATGTCAGCGGTATAGTAATTTAAAATTAATTGCATTTTTCCGAAAACAGAGGTTTCGCAGCGAAGACTTAGTGTAACCTCCTTGGAAATTTTTAATTTTTTTCCAATCAGTTTAGCTGTTCAAAAATCACACACATATACATGCATTTATACGCATGTCCTTTAGCGTAAAAATAGTCTCCGAACAACTTAGATTTTGGAAAATCTGTGTGAAATCAATAACTTCTTAATTTATTTTTACTAACAACTTATTATTTATTGTAAACCTAAAGGCACTGCTACACGTTCAATATATATTGTGATATTTGGATCGCGATCCATTTTCAGGATTTAAAAATATTAAGTGATCCATCTGTACTTGCGTCAATACTGCAGTCATTATTGAACGTGTAGCAGTGCCATCTTAACCTAAATAAACCCTACACGGTATTAACGATTCTCCGATTTTAAGAACTAAACATTTTTTTATTTCAATCCTTCTTTGTTTTGTATTTCGCTATAATCATCAACATAAATACGAGTGGCTTTCACAAATCTTTTATCCAATCAAACATGCTTCCTTCCTTCTTTGCAACTTCAAAAATGATTGAAGTATGTAAAAATCAAAAGTTTAGCAACCCGTCGTACAACTGCATGTGAATTTGATTATAATGAGAACTTAAAAACCAACAACAAAACGAAACAAATGAACTTTTGGTTTCATTAGCAGCCAAAGTTTAGGCTGTTTGGCTGTGGATATAAATAAACCGCGTAACTGTTCCAAAGCATCAGCAAATCAAACACACATGACTATCGGTGATAGAACACAGACACTGCTAGAGAAGACGTGCCCATATTTTGTATTTAAACAACTGAAAATCATACAAAATAAATAAATTCGATTAGCATTTTACACAGAAAACCCCAAGTAGAGAATGGAGTTTGTGGTGATGGTAAAGAGGGAGTCGAGGAGGGACCGTATTAAGAGAGAAAAAAAAACACGATCGAATCGTATCAGTTACGCTTCATGGTATTTTTTTTATGAAAGAACAAAAAAGCTAAAACAAAATATAATTCAATTAAAGGCCGCAACATGGCGCCTTGATGGCGTTTGAAATGACGACGATGATGATGAATAAATAAGAGTAAATACATACAACCAACAAATAAATAAGTTTAAGTATATTGGAATTCATGTGAGTGTTCTTGTAAAAGGTGTTTTCACAAACGCTATTATATTTTTTTTTAAATAGGCAACAATGTTCTCTATGTCAGCTTTTCTGATGGATATCGCTTCATAAGTGAAAAGTTTCATTAATGTACGAAGAAATCAACCAACTTCTGCATAAGGATTGCTAGTTTCTATTATTTTTGAACCAGATTTGATTGTTCAGCATAAATCGAGCCTTTTGCTGCAACATAGTCATACATAATTCTAGAAGCACAGGAAACGAGCTAAAAGTTTTTATTCGCAACTGAATGGACAAATTAAATACAGTTGGACCTCGACAACTCGCTTGGCATTGGACCGACCTCAGCACGAATAATATATTTTATACAAAAAAGCAAAAAAATTTCATTTTTTATTTATGTCAGCCCAATTATTGTTTCCTAAGAGATAGACAATTCTGAATTATCTATATTACTACGAATCAAGTAGTAACAGACCACCAAATTGGCCACCAAAGCAGAAGAATGTAGAGGTAAAGTTGTGCAAAAGAAGAGCATGCCGGTTAAAAGATGTAAACGGCTAATGGAGGCCCATATAACCGAGGTTCAACTGTAATATTCTCCTCCCAAAAGGTGCGTACACAAGAGATTTATATGACAATGATAAGCAGGATTTTGGAGTAATGACTCCATTGCAAAAAAGGGTCGATACGTAAAGATAATATAGAGCAGTAAGAATGCTCTTTTAATATAATTAAAAATAATAGGCAAACATGTTTTTTAGAGCCCTTTTACGGCCGTAATACTGAACCGATTTCGGAAAGATTTCTATGTTTTTAATGGGGTTTTTACATAGATGTGCACAATCTTAATTTTATTTAAATCGTTTTAGTATTTTGGGAGCTATCAGCATTTAAAGTTGCTACTAACATGCTGAAACATGCATCAACTTGAAAAATAAACAAAGTGTGCATGTGTGTTTGTTCAATTTGCTTTTGCATAGAAATGAGACAGAGTTTTAAGTTGTTTATTTAGAAGATTTTTTGTTTTTGTATTTTATCGTAGGTATTTATGGAAATGTTTAATATTAATTTCTAGAATGCGGTCGATTGAGTCGGCCGCTGGATACACTAGTAATTAAAACTAGTTGAGATGCGATTCTAAAAGCATCAACTTTAAATGAATGTTGGAGAGCTGTTCGGCCAGGTTGAGTTAAAAATAACAGTCCAGTGCAATCTAACATAGTTGAGTATTCCAATAGCTCATGATGTTGGAGGAGAAAGCTTTGATTATTTATTGTCTGCAGACATTTTTAGATAAGGCAATTAGCGATGACAAAATCATTGGTTTTGCGATTGAGACACCCGATACCAAAGAAATTAGAGATTATGACGAAGAAGTTTCTACCATCACTGAACCTATAGTTAAAGGCGATCATATGCCGCAAAATTTCACCGTGATGTGAAAAAGCGTTATCAAAATTTGAAGTCAATGATTGATAAAGGAATTAGGGAAAAAATTCTCCTGAACCTTCACCACCAATTGAGTAAGGGTTGGAAAATATGATGGAAAGTATGATTTGGAAAATGTTTCTCGTAAACGAATGCGGTTATGATACGGATTAAAAACTAATTTTTATATTTTTTAAGTTTTATGATTTATGTGATTTCTTTTTCTAAATGAACTGTTTTCTATTGTTTTCGTTTTTTTAATAAAAATATGTGTATAAAGCAACTTGATTTTTAATTATACATTTGTTTTTTGCCTTTCCCATGATGTCAAACAATATCGTTCTTTTGTGATTTTAAATTTATAATAAAAGCAATTTCTAAAATTTCGTTTTTGTTTTAAATGTAATTTCACAAAAGAATGATATTGTTCATCATCCTGGGGGAGGCAGTTTATTTTTACTGATATTTAATATATTCGTTAAACCAATACTGCCATTTTATATAGATACTCCATATTTATTTTACATGACTTTTTTACGCGAGTTTATGAGCAACATATGTATATATTGCGTAAAACCAGAATTAGGTGTATTCTGAAAGTCAAATTAGCCCCAAACATTGATGTTAGTGATGTTAGCAGTTCCAAATAAAGTCTAACTGGAATTGTAATGAACATTTGTCAAAAAGTTTTGCTGTATTCTGATCATAATTGCAACCAAATTATTATTTTTAAAATAAAGAATATATATATAGGAAGGCTGGCTGGCTGGCTGGCTGGCTGGCATGATTTTGGAGCCATGGAAATGAAATTTAGCACAGAGCTTGGCGGCATAATTTTAGAATAAGTTATTAGTTTTTGTAGTAATCTGATCACAAGTAGCTTAAAATGAATTTTCCCAAATTAAGCATATTGAATATTAAGAGTAGTCAACAATTTTCGTTTCATTCTGGTCACAATTGTTCCTGAAATTCAATTATTCTTTTTTTTTAATTAATTATTTAGAAGAGAGAGAGAGGTGAACAATGCTAAAATCTGGTACAACTCAGGAACTGCAAGAGCAAATTCAAAAATTATTGTTAATAAATTATTTAAAACTAGCTTTTAAACGTGACTTCATTCACGACAAATTCAGAACAAGATTTACAGAAAAAGATTTATACAAAAATTAACAGATATTTTGTTTAGTTTCTAGTCATCATTTCGTGCTATCAAAAGGCCATGTAAAAAAATTATATGAATTGTTCATGAAAAATGTTCATTTTGAAAAAAAAAACATAAATTATATTCCAATAAATTTTTGAAAAATTTATTGCCTGTGTGTCCCTCCAGACGCAGATATATCGATGTTCTAAATTTCATTAAAATTGGCTACATAGTTTCAGAGGGGCAGATAGTGTTCCTTGTCCCCCTCGTGGTCCTATTTTTGGAAAAATGTACAGTCCATGTGTCCTTCCACACTCAGATCTATCCGTCTACCAAATTTCATTCAAATCCATTAAGCGGTTTTCGAGTGATTGTGGTTCAAACATACAAACATACAAACTTTTTTGTTCATAAATTAATCTTTGAAACTGCATCAATCATTTTTTTCTCCTTCATATAAATTTTAAAAGTTATAAAGCGTTTTTCTTTACAAAATTTATATAAAAATTACGAAAAATTGTAATGTAGGGTATCTAAATGAAGAAATTGATTGCCAAAAATTATAATTTTTGCACAAAAAAACTAAGCTGGGACATTTTTCTTTTAAACTGTTTCCTCAAAAGTGAAAACATCGTGGTTTTTGACAACGCTATAAAGGAAACTCAAAAAATGGCCGACAAACCCGATTTTTGACGAAAATTCTACTTGTGCGAACTTTAAACCTTTTCCGAAAAATCTGAATAAAATCTCAAAAATATTTTACCCTATAAGCTTTCAAATTATGATTGAGTTCTCAACAGAAAATTTTTTTGGGACGCCCTAGTGAACGAACATGCCCTTACAAAATTTTCTTCTCAAAATTTCATTTCATTACGATAACTACTCAAACTTTGCGAATTCACTATAAAGAGCGTAAACATTTTACCTCAACATGAAGATCTGTTCAACTGATTCCGTTACGAGTCTGACTGTAATATTTCACTGTGCCTAACTTTAGTAATTACTGTTCCAAAAAAGCACAATTTTAACAAGGTTAAATATGTCGAGCTGACTTCTAAATATTGCCTTTTTGGTAGGCAGCATCATGCTCATCGAAAGCGTCTGTGTTGCTTCCTCGATCTAGTAGAAAATATTCCAATTTCAAGGGAAAACATTTCAGCTGTTAAGCTCGAAATTAGCTAAATGTTTTATTTCTCCAATACAACTGCAGCGGGCACGGATCCGGATCCGGCTTCAGCTTTTGGGAGGGGACATTTTAAATGAAACATATAACACTTTTCCGTTAGCAACGCTGTAGAAATAAATGATATTTTATTTGTTTTGGAAGTAGATCTATTCTTTTTATCTCCCCTAGATCTGCGCCGGACTTCTAGAGATAACGGAATTACAAGCACTGCTTTTTGTACCAGGCCTTCAAAATAAAACCCTTGCTTTTGTACCCTTGAGAAACGTTATCCAATATTCTTGCTTGTATTTATGCACCATTAAATAGCTTTTGCCATTAAGATAAACTCTTCAATATACAAATACAAATAGATTTTTTTTAATGAAACATTATGAGCACCACCAACCATATTTATGGCATTTCAATATCATTAACTTTTATTGATTTTTTCTCTAGTCTATTTTAAAAATAAATCACAAAAAATTTAATACTTTAGTTGAAAATATTGAATGAAATTATTTTTTATTTTGCCCCAAAAGAATAAACATTTTACTTAATCTTTAAGCTGCCAAAACTGTCAAGATTTCGATAAACAATACTGGTAGAAAAATAAACAAACACGCGAGGGTGGAGAGAAATTAATTAGGAAACTCGAATAATTTAAATGTTTCATTAAAAACACAAATTTAAAGTTTCCGAGCAGCCCCAAAAATAATTAGTCAGATGATATTTAGGTGCCTATTATGAGCAACTTTCGAACTTTCGATCGAACGAATTTTCATTTGATATTATGACGCACATTCGATAAAAATTGGGCTATTGTGAATTTAACGCAAATAAAATGTTCACAATAGTACATATTTATCAGCTGACGCTATAAAAAGAAATATAGTTTGTTTACAAATTTATAAAAGAAACAGTTGAATTAATTATTAATTAACAAGATTGCGACGGAATTATGGCTCGATGATTCGTCTGATGATTTAACTTCTATGTGATAGTCCATTTTTTGCCGCCTGAAATTTTGTACAAATTCCTTTGGGCAGCTGAGGGTTTTGTTCAATTAGCGAAATGCGATTTTCCACTTGTTGTTTCATATTTAAGGTTTTAAGTATGAAATTTAAATAAAATATTTCAAAATTGGTATTTGTAAAAAAATACAGAAGAAAAATTTACAAATATTTGCAATAACTTTTACAAACTGTCATACTGCATCGAAAGCAAACTAGTGTTCGATTCTTTCTATATAATTCGACAGTGCTGCCAGCTCATAATACGAAATTAACATTCTATACTCGATGTTCGATAGCCAGCGAAGATCGAACATTGAATGCAAATCATAATAAGGACCTTATGTATTTATTCAAGTCCAGAGATTTTAAATCCTTACTGACTGAAGGTGATTAAAAAAAGGTATAAATGTAAAAAAAAATTATAAAATTCAGTTGACCTTGCAAGGCATCCCCAACACTTAAACACTTTCCACTAAGCGAACCTGAAAACGGTCGCAAAGCAAAAGAAAACATCAAAAGGGTATTTTACGAAGTATTTTTAAGTTATTAAAAGAAAACATATTTCTTGGAAATATTTTTAAGTCTAACAAAATAAAGCGGATCACTGTCTCACGACATCTATGTAAGTGACCTCAATGCCTTTAAAATGCACAAAAATTGGTTCCGATCTGTTAAGCCATTCTTAAGATGTTCACATACATACACACATAGGGAAAGTAGTCAGAACCGACTTCGAGGATAATTTTCTTTTTATTTAAAACTTCACTACTCACAGACATATCAATTAGATGGAAACATTTCGTCGTCACGAAGTTATCTTCACGTATCTCTAAATTTTTTTTTCTTTGGGAAATTGAGTCTAAAGTTTCAACTTATCCAAAAAAATTTTTAGATGATCCGAATTTGCACTACTTCCGGAGCACAAGTTCAAGATCTTAGACACGGTTCCGTCAGGTTTCACTCAGCAAGTCTTGAAATTTTAGGTGAAGCGGTCATATCAGACTTTTTTGATTTTGTGTATACGTGAAGCTTCGGTACGACGATTTATTAAATTTTTCACATGCATGGCAAAAAAAGAGTCATTATTAGCATAAACAGATAAATAGTATTTCAAACGTAACGGTTGAAAGTTACAAGGAACTATGAAGTCTTGCAGGAGCTTTGATGTCGATTTCACTGAGCAGAAACTCAGGATCGACATCACCACGAATTATGTTTAGAACAAATAAAAAGCTAAGCATCGATGGACAACTTGATGATACCAAATCAACGACGGCAAAACATACGAATTCTGTCCAAGGCCACGTAGGTAAAATATCAAAAGCTGCTTTTGAACTGATTCAATGCTATTAATATGAAGAGAATAGCAGGGATGGATCGCATATAATAGATCCATATTCAAGAATAGGCCTTGCAAGTGGTGTTTAAAGAGATATGGACCTAAAAATTCTTTAGACCAGCGATTCTGAAATATGATCACAAAAGTTGTGTTGGTGATCTAATATGTTCCAGAGTAGAGTTATCAACACGATAAAATGAGTTAAATTTGATCGGTATAAAGAAGGGCACAAAGTTTTAAAAATTTTATACAGAATGGCCACCGAGATTAGAATAAGTAAGATAAACCCTCGTACATCAATATGAGAAAAGGGTTCACACATTCTACACTTTACAACAAATGTAAATCTCGAATACATGTACTTGAAATAAGGGCATCTGTTTTAAATCCACATCTTTTGACAGGCTTTAAAATCTGTAGCAGAAGCAACACAATAACAGCAGCAAATTTGTTTTGTTGCAAACTCAGTTGCATGTTTTGTTTCAGTTGTTTCTCGTATAAAAAAAAATATGTCTGTCAGCTCGAATTGGGATTAGTAGAGGGAGTGAATATATGAACAACATGTTTTCCAAAAACAAAAAAAATTTTAACAAAGAAGTTGCTTTTGGGGCGTCATAATCGTAGCACCCACCACTTTTTGTGATGGGTTACGTAATACGAATTTTGAATGATTTTTTTGTTTGGGAATTTAAGTTGAGTATGTACTTTTATGCGGTGTCTGTATGAAATCATAAGAAATTCAATTATGTTGTAATAAGTACATGCAGCATAAAATGCCAGCAATGATCGAAAAACAAATATAAATGTTACCAAATTATGTCATATTTGGATTATGATTCAAGTGAATGCTCGGTCAATAAAATTGACATTTAAAAGGGTCAATGGACACATAAATTAATTTATAAAAGTCGGGCTTAGTAATAAGTAGACTGCGCTTGAAGTTTTGTTATAAATCTTCGTTAAGTCATATTTCAATAGTATTAAAATTGTGAAAAGAAAATTATTGATTTTCTACAGTTTCGCTTTTTTTTTTTGTATATAAATATAATCCCAGCGTAAACTTAATAAAACATGATTTTCAATGACATATAACTTCTTTTCATATTTTATTATTTATATTTTTTCGGTAAATTTCTTTTAAAAAGTATTTATTTATTGGGGGTTGAGGTAGTCTGTATGCATGAATTTCTTTGTTGCTTATGGTAAATCGTCAGTAAACCTCAAACCATATTCTTGGAAAGTTTCAAACCTCTGACACTGTGGTGTGAGTTAAGAGGTGTATGAAATTTTTAAGAATATGGTTTGAGATCTACTGATGATTTGACATAAGCACCAATGAAATGAATGACCCGCTCAACTCCCAACAAATTATTTTTTTTTTTCAATTAAACTGAGAGAATAGCTAGAATAATAAGTTTTCTAAAGCTGCCCACACATAAGTGATTTGTGCTTGTGATTTGTTCGCGTATAATTTCTCAACAAACTATTAATTAACAAATCACAATAACCATAAAAGTTATTAAGGAAACATGAATTGTGAAACGGATAATGCAATTGCACTTTAGATAATTTACTTGTGTATACAAAAAATAAATTAACAAAAGCAAATGGACGAATGAGGCTGGCTTTTAAGAAGAAATAGGCGTTCACATGTAATTTTAATAAAAAAGAATGGAAATTAGAACTCCAGAATACTATAGAAATTTTTTACGCACGGACGCCAGTAAATATGAGAACCTATTGAAATACATATGTAACACCAGCAATACAGAAATACCACAATGTTGGTACACACATATTTTCGGATCCTGCCCCAGATTTCTCACTTCTTATTTTTTTTTGTAATTCACTTTTATAGCAAGTTATAATTCCATTTAAATTGTAGCATTTTGATAAAATTCTTTATATTTCAGTAAAATTTTTTCCCATGCTTTTCTATTTTTCGTTTCTGTCTTTACATATATTTTTCACTTTTACTTTCCTTCTATTAAATTTCAATAAATTCAATTGAGAATTGTTTGCTAACCAGCTTCGCGACAAATTCACTGCTACCACAAACAATACTTTAACTTTTCTTTGCAAACAAAAATAATAATTGAAGAGTACAAAAAACTTTTGACGTTTCGTTGTGCATTAAAGTGAAAGAATTGTAAAATATTCCCGCACAAGCCCACTAACACATCGAACAAATCACAAGAAATTTAAAATTTTCAATTACTTGTGATTTTTGCGCGCCCAATACATCGAAAACGAACAAATCGCACGCACAAATCTCTCGTGTGTCGGCAGCTTAAATATTTTATTGAAACTAAATCTTTTTTTTTCCAAATTTTCAATATTTTTTTGTTTTAATATTTGGTGGGTGGACTTCAGATTAGAAAGAAAATTAAGTTTTCGACTTTTTGTGCATTTCGAGTGATTTTTTCATAAATACCGTAAGCATTCTTTTTAACAAACACAAGCTGTTTGTCTGCATATACAATCAGGTTATTGACAGGCATCGAACCTTTTTTTATAATTTTACTAGATTAAGCCGGCACGCCTTGCTACTCGCCGCCCGAAAACAGTTTCAGTGAACCTTTTCCATTTGCAAAAAGAAAATTAAAGTTGGTTCACAAACGACAAAGTAATTTATTTAAAAAAAAAATTAGGGCAGGCACTTTGCTTCCATCCCCTCCCCAATTTCCAAAAAAAAAATATAAAATCTGTAAAAAACATAATTTAAAGAGTGGACGTGGTTGGGAAAAAAGTAGGCCATAATTCAATCCGGAGTGCCACTTAAATGTTGTGAAAATTTCAGGAAGAACGGTCCAGAGGTCTAGTCTCCTATAAGGAACAAACATACAAACACACATTCCGTTTTATATATAGATTCGACTTTTTGTTGAATTGAAGTCTTTTTCATAAATACTTAATAGTCTTTCTTATTTTTTTATTTACCTTTTTGATTTAATATTTTTATACCATTCACAATAAAATTAAATACATTTTTTCATATTTTTTGTAACTGATTTGAAAAAGTTAAGCACTTGAAACCTTAAACAGCCAAAAACTTTAGTCCCCATAACGTTAATTTTGTTCTACCCTGTATATTATTTCCTCACAATTAATATGTAATAATTTTTGCCATTTTAATTAAAATAGTCATTGAAAATTAATTTACAGAGCAAATAACTAATGGGAAACAATTGGACAACAATATTTTCTGCGGAAGCTGCTTTATGAATATGATTAATAATATTGTCAATACTAGATGAACATTCCTTACATTCCCTTAAAACTTGTATTTATTAATTATTTCGCGTTGGAAAGAAAAATTTTAAACGGATAATAAAATGTTTGCCTTCCCGCTACCAGGGAATGTTAAATGTTTTAAAGACTTTTCTATAAAAATTTAATAAAAAAACGTGACAATTACATTACAATGAAAAAAATAATATACGTTGAATTTTTTTTCCCTTTCGTTATTTATTTAAATCAAGTAAAACATTTTATGAAGAAAATAAGGCTTTTGTTATTGTCATGGTTTTCTTTCTTTTCATCCTTTTTTACGCTCATGTTTTCGAAAATGTCAACCGAAGGTGACGTTAGTGCTGTTGACACAAAATGTGTAACATCTTGTATTGAATAGATTATGTATTGTTCGCATAAATTGACCTTTTGTTTTGTTATATTTTCGCCTTAAATCATTATTATATTAATATATATATATTTTTTTGTTATTTTGTAGAAAATCATCTTTCGATTACACATGTCCTGTTTGTGTTTATAGACCAATTTAAAGAGATTAAATATATAAACGACGATTCTCTTACAGAGTCCTCAATTATATACGTGTCATGGTATCTTTTAAAACCAATCAAACCGACAATCATGTAGTCAGCCAGTCAGTCAGTCAGTTAGGGAAGCAAATAATAACTTATTTTTTATATTAGCAATGAGAGAGAAGTTATAGTAAGTGGGAGTCAGGGATGGATATATTAATACATATTTATGTTCATTAAATTTTATAGCCTTTCTCGAAAATTTCAAAATATTTCAAAATTATATTACAAAAAAAATGCTCACAAAATATATAAATTTTTTGTGGCAGGAAAAAACACTATTTGAAATATTCCTACATTGCCAGCCCTGATAGGGGTATTCAAGGTCAGCTGCTTTCCGTACGTAGAACCAGCTTCAAATTATGATGGGATATTAAACAAATTTCAAAAGTGTTTCTAACTAATTAAAATTTTTTTATTTATTTTTAATCATTAAGTATTTAATTATTATTCTTGTACTTTTTTAAATTTTACTTGAACACACTTAATGGCAAATGCTGCTGTTTCATTTTGAAGTACCTGTTGTAGCATTAAGCCATTATAATTGTATCTCTCATCGGGGAAATAAGGAAATACATAAAATACCAACAACTTTAAAATGCGTCAATAGTGCTTTACATTACAAAATGATTTGCAATAAAACAAGAGCTTAAATGGATGTATAAATGACGCATTTTATAACTATTTTTTATTTCAACAACTGGACTGACTCAATGTCAAATTTCTGCAACTAATCAATAATTTTTTGTCTTTCAGGGTATTCATCATGAAAATGGCATTTCTTTAAAAAATAGAAAGGTTATTAAGCGCAATTGGAAAGCAGGCATGTGGAATAGTAACAAAAATTAGTGTCTTTCAATATTGTGTCCTTAAATCTTTCATTTCGAATATTTATTTAGTATTTATTTGTTCTAGAGTACGCCTAGTGGTCGAAATTCGACCGCCAGATTAAACGATGCGCCTACTTGTATTTTAGTTGCATTCATTTATAGAGAAAAAATTACCTAATTACTTATTTCCTTCCCCATGGATAACACAATAAACGAAATAAAACAAGTACATTTATAAAAAAAATCTTATTACTCATATACATATATATTTGTAGGTACTCTTAAACACTGTCATTACACTCACTGCTTTGCCTATGTTTTTACTTGAACCAATAATTTACGTGTACTTTTAGCATTTGTAGTGGTGTCAAATTTATGAGCCTTCTATTTCTTTTAATACTGAACCGATTTAAATAATATATAGTGGGGTCACTAAAGCTCAATAATGTTTACCATTTGGTAAAAGAATAAAAAAATCGGTTAGCAAACAAAGGAGAAAAAGGGATCTAAAAATTGGTCTTTGCCTATTTACGATTATATTATTATTATAAAAAATACTTTGCTTTCGTTGTTTTAAAAATACAAAAAGTGCTGGTTAAAAATAAACACTACTCTGATCGCATGAAAACTATAATTTTATGCAAAATTTCATGAAATTTAGAAAACGGCACGACTTGCCAAAAAAATCTGTCACACAGTGGAATTTTCAGTCCACACTACCATATTTTTTAGCACACACGCCATATTTAGCAGATCGTGCAATTATGTAAGATAGTGAATCACGGCCTTTAATGATATAACGAATTTATCCAAACAATTTCTTAAATTAAGAAGAAATGTCAAGTCAAGCAATTCATTTCAATATAATTTGTTTTCAAGTGCATTTGATCTCCAAAATATATATTAATATATAGTTCATTGGAGATTCCAATAAGAATAGTAAAATGTATAAAAAAAAACAATTTTGAGCCCTTTATAACTTTAGTTTTTATGATTCTGCTTTTAGAGACTATCGGCCGATCATTATCTGTTTGTCTTTCAAGTCTACGTTAAAACAAATTGTCTTAATGTACACTTTATGTCAACAATTTTTATTATTTTGATTTTTGTTTACGTTCTATCGCCTTCTGCCAAAAGTCTCACAGTGCAGCGGCAAATAACAGCTGACGCCACACGCTGCTAGCATCGAACCAGCCTAATTGTAAAGTCTTTTATATTACGATTATAGATATTTATTTTGTATGGGGGATGCCACGCCTACACATCTAATGTTTTTAGTTTTTGCCTGAAGTGCGCATCTTAGTATTAAAGTTATGAAAGATGAGAAACTCGATTTTTTAAAACACTATCAGTTCTTTATTCACGCCACGCGAAGAGAAAAATTATAATTATGGCATAGTTACGACAATTATATTATGGTCAGAAGTATTATTTTCAATAGTTTTTTATTCACTTTGTGAACAACTTCTTGGTTACATTTACTATTCAATATTGTATTCTGGGCTCCCTTTAAACCGAAAATGTTTGTTCATTCCTTGTCAATCTATTCTAAAACATCAATTTGCAATATCTATGTATATGCCACATTCCGTACTCTGTTACCAGTAAATCATGTTGTAGTTGTAAAGATGCATCGTTGCTTTGCATTGTTATTCGTTCCTTCATACATTTTTCATAATAATTCTGTCCGCTATAATGATTACTCATGCACGTACTTAGACAAACGCACAAATACGGTGATTTAACGCCACACTCTGGGTCTGGGTCTGATAGATTCGTGTTGATGCGGTTGGAATGAATGCGAGGAATAGGAAAAACGATCATCATCATCGTCTTCCTCCTCCTCATCATCATCGTTTTTATCTGTGTAGAGGTATCGTTGCATGAAAGTAAAAGATGAATGTGTGCGATTTTCCAGCCATAACAAATTGCATTCTTTGTATGTGTCCGTGTGTATTTGCGAGAATATTAATATTTGTTGCACAATGTTGTGGCATGTTTATAACATTTTATAACAATATATCCCAGTATTATACACTTCTACTGTCAATGATGACTTCATATGATACTGTTTCGTGTGTTTAATTTTGTTTTTAGATTCTTTGTGGCAGTTAGTGGAAATAAAATGGTAGAACGTTGTACAACATTATTGTACGAGTGTATCTTAGATTTATGTGTTGAAGCTTTTTCACTGAGGTTTATTATTGCTGCTGCATATTTGCAGCAAATTGCATTTTTTTTGCTGCTACATGTTTAACGTTTTTTTTTTGTTGTGATTATTTTCTTCCTATTTAATGCTTCCTTCTTAATCTACATCAAGATGTGCCTGACACACAATGAGTTTTTCATTTTTGTTAGTGTAGATCATGTTCATTTTTATTTTATTTTATTTTTTTTTTTGGGAATTTTCCTCCTTTAGGAAGTTGTCTATTCAGTGAGTTTTCTTTGTTGTTGGTTTTTCATTTAGCAGTGTTGATATGTTGACGCTTTAGGTGATGGAGATTTAAAGTTGTTCGTTGCATGCCTCATCCACAACAACATTCACAATAAAAATAGGAGTCTATTGCTGGCCTACAAGTATGTTCGAAATTTGCATTGATGATGCTGCTGCCTTTAACCGTTTGGGGCAAATGTTGCGTAATCTCTTTTGTTTAAGATGAGATTGGATTAAAAAACTAGTTTGCTTTTCATTGTGCTTTTCTTTTTTCTTTTCCTTTTAACATATTTTTGGCAAAATTTCAAACTTTTTTTTAACTTGCGAAATAAATTTTTGTAAATTTTTCATTTCCACAAGTTGGGCTACCTCGTTTCGGTTGCTGCTGCTACATATGCGGTCGCATTCATACGTCAATTGGCTGGTTGGTTGGTTTGTTGCTCATCCTCTCCTGCTTGTTTATGTTAAATTATGTGCATAAAACTCAAACAAAAGTATGATGCGTCGCTATGTGGCACCAAACAAACAAACAAATAAATAAATAAAACAAATACACAATAAGAAAACTATTCTTCCTCAAATGACCATACTTAGATACGTTCTCTATTGTAGTGCTGCCTGGCATATTAATCAAGACAAAAACGTACAGATAAAATAGACAGTCGGATAATAAAAGAAATATTATATAAAATAAATACAAATATTCGTATGCCAGCAGTTTGTTTAGAAAGTAAAATGAGCTTTTGGAAGTTGAGAAGCCACACAGACACCGTCCGCAGTCATCGCAGCATCTTCATCAGCTGTAGAAAATGAAGCAAATAAATAAGAAAAATAGAAAAATACATATAAAAATATTTCGAATGCGTAAGAGATCAACTTGATCTAAGTAAAAGTTCATTGATCTTAACAAACCGTTATTATATTGACCATAAATAGAAAGTTAAGAAAAATCAAATATATTTTTGTATACAAAGAAGAGTTCTTAAATTTTTTTTTTTCTTTTAGTGCAGCAACAAAATCTCAGGGCTCTTACGCTATTTTTTCAAGTTTTATGTTTCTTATTAAAAATTACTATAAAGTATTTTATTTGCTTTCCACAACTCACAAAAGGCAATGAGGTGTGGTGGCGACAAAGAAAATGTATTTCATTCTGTTGGTTGTCGAAGGGGTATACAAACTTTGCTCTGGTACTTTGATTCCTGGCGCTCACAGTGCTGCAACTGCAACTACAATGTAAGCGTTTGCGTGCGACGAACTGCAAAATTCGCTTGGAACAACACATTTTTAAGTTAAAAGCAACGTCATAGAAATAACAGATATTTATATCGTTTTGGATAATATACTGAAGTAATATAGTGAATATATAGAAGGCGTGAACCAGGTTTGGGTTTCAACAACGCTATATATTTTTTAGCCAATGAGCCCTAACAACAAAAATTCTTTATTTGTGGAAAAATAAATCAAGCTGGAAACGCTGCACATATACTATACACTGAGCAGGTGCTGAGGATCCTCAACTACTTAGCTGATATCTAACTTATTGTACATATCGCTCCTTATTTGCAACGTAGTCATAACTAAAAAAAAAGTGATTTTTAAGTTAAGAATGCAGAATTATTCATCATCTTGTGTGAAAAATTAAAAGAAATATCTTTTTTACTTATTTCTTGAAAGGATATTTTTTTTATTTTTACATTGATGTGTGTGTGTGTGTAAATTAAAAACTTTGAACTCGTTTTCCGAAGACCGAGATTTTCTGAGATTTGACTACGTTGCAAGAAAGGAGCGATATGTAGATGTTGTGGCATCCAAGACAAGTTGCGATCAATCGTAGAGATGCCCGTAATGAAACTACAAATAAATGTCAGGAAAGCCAAAAGCCATCCACTTCTTCTATATCATCGGAAAATTAAAGACGTTAACTACTTCGAGTAGCTAAATTCATATTTCCAACAATCGGCGGCTGTCGCAAGTTATACTGCGCCAATATGACAATTTAAAAAAATTTGTGTGTGGATCCTTTCAACTTTCAAACAACGTGAAGTCTGTATTACTGTGTGCCGGCGAATCATAGAATGCTGCACTTGAATACATCAATAGTATCCAAGTCCTTGTTGGCTTGATGCCGATCATAATCATTCAAACATAGAAATGTATTAGAAAATGCCTCCGGATAGAAAAAAATCCGAAATGATACCTAACGACATAAAGGTTCTTAAGGGGAATTAAGTGGAAAGTCCTGCCTAGATGCATATGAAGAAGATATTTAGATCATGAAACACACTTATTTTATAAAGGGCGGATAAAAGAGAAGATTGCAGAAGTTTTGCTGCAGCCTTGTGCTCCTTACAGGAAATGCAAGCGATAAAATAGAAGATGAAAATCAAGGCAATTTGGTGGGCTAGAAAAGTGAAGCAGACCACTATTGCTCCGAGTATCTGGACGACCAGCATGACCAGCAGTGGTTGTGGGCTCAGCTATGATACGCTACGATATGTTAGTGGTCTCTGGCTGTCAGCTGATAATTACCGACTGCCATTCTTGTCATTGAGTCTTTAGTAACCGCTAGAATTTGTCTTAGGCTGAGTATTCCCGCCGTATCCACATCTAACATTTGTAGACCCGTGGTGGACACAACAGGACATTCGCACACAATGTGCTCTGCTGTCTCAACTACTTCCACGGCCATTCTACAAACATCATCTTAAATACATGTTATATGTTTTCGTATTCTGGAATCAAAGCAATTATCCAGCTTAATCTACTAATTATTATCCTTTGCGATGTCTAGATAAGGACATCCTCCCGAGCATGGTAACCGACAGGCTGCCTACCGGTTGATATCTCCCGTCCACTTCCCAGGTTTATGATATTTAGCCACTACAAAATCTTAACTATAGTCATTTCATTGCTCACAGCATTTCTGAGGAGATTCCTCTTTTGCGAGTTAGGCCACATCAGCTAAAACTCAGCAAGAGACTGATCCACTAATTTTCTAGAAATCACTGAGGAACAAAAGAAATGGAAAAGACACGCCCGAGCACTTCTGATACAGTAGTTGATGAGAATGCAATAAATTTATAAAAAAAAAATTTGCTATTTAAATGTTTCACCTTTCTTGCAGCATCTAACAAAAATAAATAAAAAAATTGCAACTGAAGCAAAAGCTTAACGAGAGAAAAAACTTATAAACTACAAGTGTACATAAGTATTTGTAGTTTTAATTGTTGTGCAAAAAAACTCTTTTTGCTAAATTTTGCACCATTTTGCTTTTTCTCTTATGAAGAAAAATAAAATTATACAGATGCAATAATGGAAAAGAGTATCGTTTTCTAGAAATAAGCATAATTTCAAGAAACATGTCTCTGCTATTAAAAGTAAAAGAAGCAACAAGATCTTTCAACACGACACAGAAATTACAAATCTAGTGCACCGACTGATTATATTTATATATGACTCTCAGTCGGGGTATATTCTAGTCATTGGTAACTTTTTTTGGTTGAATTTATTCATGCTAATAAATTTAACTCTCAGTATCGTCTGTTTATGTTTGAGTTTTTTCCCTTTTTGTTCTCATTTTCAAGTTGAAATTCTATCCCACACGTTGTTTGCGGCTCAGTGTAACGATTGCAATTCTTAGAAAAATCTACTTGACTGAATTGTATTTTTTGTCGGTTTAATGTCGCTGTTGTTTGGTAGGAAGATATTTATTGATTTTTTTTAAATATTTTCAATACATTTTGCGTTTTCACTACACACAAGTTATTCCACAACAATCAACATTTAGTCAAATCATGTTTTTTACATAAGAACAACAAAGAACCTGCAAGGCTATTTTGCGAGGGAGAGTTTTGATGGTTTAAAAAAAAAATATAAACACCAAACATAAATATTTTTAACGTTAATTTTGTATTTTATTATTAGATGTTAATAGAAATAAATAATTTTTTTATTTTATCTCGCTCCTTGGAAAAGTACTCGTACTAATACTCATAATGAATTTTTAATAACCAAAAGCACAAACCGCCACGCCATCTTATTTTAATAATAAAATTCTTAAATAAACCACCAAACAAATTTCCACATATTCACAATTTCATTGACCTTCTGATCTCTAATCATCATTAATAGACGAAATGTAAAGATTGTGATCCAGATGTTTTTAGTCATGTTTGTCTGTAAACATAAACAAGTATTTGATTAAAACTCTTCATAAAAGTGTATGAATCTTTTTTAAACACACATTTGTATGAGTTTGTTTTAATATAAACGGAAAAAAATAAAATTTTATACACAAAAAACAAACCAAAAAGAATTTCTAAAAATTCAACATCAACCAGTTACGATAAACTTTTAATATAAATAACTAGACAAACACATAAAAGAAATTATTGTCCTCTTGAGTGTTGTTTAGAGTTGTCAAAACGGTTTTCGAATTAATCGGAATTTTTTTTTTCAATTTTATAAAAGGATGGTTTTGACAAACCGTTTTGAATCTCGAAGTTTTTGACGCACACGAATATTTTTGTTTTTATTTCTTTATATGATTTTTTTGGATTTTATGTGATTAATTTTAATAATCAGGCAATAAAAAACACTGTGTGTTATCATTTCATATTGAATGTCATTAACAAAACAATTTATCATGTACATCTATCGGCAAATTCAAGCCAATTTGGTGTCTCTCTGGTTATCAAACACCATGCTTAAAAAATAAACGCAATTTCTTTCGGCATGATGTTTGATAATCAAAGACACGGCGAACTTCTGCATATAGTTGATATAAATAAAATATATTACGAGTAATACACATCCTTTCTCAAGGCAGATTGACATCAGGGGGCAAATTATGGCATTCGATATCGAATGAAATCCCACACAAAATTTTTTGAATTCGTATGGAAATTTCGTTCGATATCGAATGCCGTAATTTGCCTCCAGGTACTCGCATCCGAATTCGCCTTGAAAATTTGTACAGATGTGTCAAAAACGGTTGAAGTTAGTCAAGAAGAAAAATGTACAAAATCAAATTAAAATAAAAATGTGCCAAATAAAATGTAAATAAAACTAATTAGAGTTTGTGATTCAATACGAGAAGTATTAGCTGGATTTTGATCTTGGACTTAGTGCGTTTTGTGCATCAGTGTTTTCAAAGGACCCCAAAGTTTGTACAAATACTTTTTTTCACGAAGAAGATATAATGAATAATAAAAGATCCAGTACCAGCAGTAGTAATAAAAAAACTACTGAAAGAGTCTAACAAAACTCAACCAAAGCTCAACGAATTCGGCAACTAAATATAATATTGGTTTTTAATCCAAATTTTGGCTAAAGTTCGTAACATTTTTAGTCAGAAATAATTGTACATGAGACAATATTCCAAATCAACAAGGGAAAATTAGAAAGGAAAATAAAAAGATAAAAACAACGTGTAGTGTGGTGAAGTTGTGTTTGCTTTAAAAACAACGAATAATACATTCCACAACATAATTAACTCTCATATCCTTTTTCGAGTCATAATTTGTATAAATAAAAATTTGAAATCACATACAACCGAGCCACCAAAACAGTGGCGTATACAGGGAAACACACAGGAACACTGATGATGGGAGTGTAGCGGCTCCCGAAAAACAACGTTGTTTCTCTTCTGCCGTGTAAATTGAAATATTGTCTCATGTCCAATTCTTTCTGACTAAAAATGTTACGAACTTTAGCCAAAATAATAAGCACTTTGGATTAAAAAATCACTAACAAGCAATTTGTTTGAAAAATAATCACATTAAAAAATATATAATGTGTATATTATATATATTACTCCGGGTCACGAAGGAGCTGCAAATGCTTGATTATATCGATTATGTGAGTGCTATATAAAAATTGTCACTGATAGTTGTAACATTGATGTTACAACTTCTTGGAAAGTCGATACTTCATAATTTTTGTTTGTTTATTTTGCAAATGATGCTTTGCAAGTGGCCGAAATTTAATAGTTATCCGTGGAATTTTTAGATTTAATATTTTGTGACAACATGTTCATTTCAAGAATGAGGAAACAACAAAAGCTCATTTGGGTTTAATTGCTAAATGATGGTCTGACAATTAAAACTGTAATTTTTACAAAAGCTGCCAAATTGTCAATAATAATATTGCAAAGTGATATTAGTTATTTTGTTAAACAATCAAGATGTATTGTTAAATATTTTGCTTTTTCTTACTCAAATATAAATGAAAATTCAAATTTGAAATTAAAACTGTAACGAGTTTTTTTAGTTTTTATTATTTTATTTATTTTTTTTAACAAACAAAATGGAGTAAAAAAAATTTTGACAGCCGAAATACAAACGAGGCCACCTGTTGTGAATTCGCCTTGATACTTTCTTTTTTTTGAAATTCTGCGTAATTTTTATGTAACCCGGCAGCCACACGTTCAAGTTTTTCTTTCAAGTTTTTTCACACATACTGCTTATCAAAATTAATTTCAATTGATAGCTGCGACGTAGGCTGCACTCAATTTTAAAGCTATTTTATTTTTCGAGATGTCATCATAAAGAAAACAGCTTTAAATGGTTGCGCTATACATCACACAACTTTATTCTACTTATTACTTTTATTCACAAACATATTTGAATATTTGATTTTAATTAGTAGTTTCAAATTGCGCCAGAACATTTGTAAAAAAAACAAACCAAAAAAACGTTTTCTTGACTGTAAATTGAAACACTCATGGAAAGAAAATTTCAAAAGCAAGTTTGTATCAAGTTTAAAAATTAAAAATTTATTAGTAAAAAAGTGCAAGTGTATTGAAACTTGATAGATAAAACTTGATCGTGTAACCTCTAAGTAAAATAAAATGTTGAATATGTAAATTTAGGTTGTCTTATGGATCTAATTAATTAATTTCTAAGAAACTGAGATGTGTTCCTTTTTGAATATTTTTATTTGCTTTAATAAAATAAAAAAATCTATTTTACTATTTACTTTGACAAATATCAGTTTTTTATTGCTTCGTTTTTATTTAGCTTTTGTGTTGTGTGGTGACAAAACAAAATTAAATAGAATTAAATAAAAATCACAATTAAAAGAAACTCTAGAATATCCTCGAATGCCATTGAAAATGAGTACTTTAATCAAATCAAGCTTATTTAATGTCCGTCAACAAAGTACTCATTGTGTCAGCCTCCTCCGCCGATACTTTGTATTTTTATTTATTATAATAAAATAAAAAAATTAATTTAAAATTACTTTATACCTCAATTCTTAAATTCACATAAAACACTAAAAACGTTTTTAATAGAAAAAAACCGAAAATCGGTTATTAAAAATTACCGAAAATCGGTTATTAAAAATTACTAAAAATTTAATTATACCGGTATGTTCTACATTCCACTTTGAAGTGGAATTCAATTAAAATCACTTCAGTTTAAATTGTTTATGTTCTGCATTCTTCTTTTTATATTTGAATTTCAATATTCAATAAAAATATAATCTACTTTTCCAGAACATCAGAAATTAAAAGTTTACTTTTCATATTTCAATTTCACTACTTTTGTAGAACATGCCTGAATATTTCGAATATTTGATAACTGTAGTGTTGTTAGTTGCTGCCACAAAATGTGTTGCTGCACGACTAGTTAACGAAAATAATCTCCCCTAATTTTAGACAAATTCTTTTGTAAACGACCAGTAAATATTTGTAATCCCATGAAATTCCAAACAAATACAGTCAATATGTTCATGTATTATGACGACCCAACCCATTTGGCAGCTGACATTGAAAATATATTAATTATATTTTGTAATAGAGAAAAAATATAAATTTCTGGGTATTTTCGACAGAAATATTTTCCTTGTAAAAGAAATAGTTTAAAAATTTAATATAATTACTTTTTTTGGTGAAATTTTACAAAACTATTTATATAAATTCAAATTCCTTTGTTTCAGATAAGAATTGTAAAAATATATTTTGAGTAGTTTTAGTTTTTTTTTTTCTTTTTTAAAATACATTGAAATTGATTAATGCGGGTTATTGATTACGTTACAAATTAAAATGAAAAAACAATTTTTAAATCGCAAAAAATTTTTAAATAGCAACAAATTTTTTTTATTTTTTTCCTGCATGTAGGTTCCATAATTTTATTTCCGAAAATCGGACTAGCAATGTGTTCGCCCGAAAGATTGATTATCGTAAAACTCTACAATTTATGGACCAATTTCCACAAACTTTTTTTCCAAATCTGACTTTATCCATTTCTTTTGTAATTTCCGAAATTTTGTGATAAATTCTTTTTATTTGAAATATTATTAACATTTCTCGACCTTTTTATTGATATTTTATTAAAAACTTATCTTTCTAATGATTTGCTAGTTGTCAAGGCTTTTTACGATAACTGGGAAATAAAAATCAACACATCAATTTGTATCCGAAATGCTTCTGGAAAATGCAGATGTTTTGTAGTTCAGGAAAGAAAATTGCTTCGTCATTATCTTGATGGGGTAGAGATTTCAATAATCTTTTGAAATTTAATAAACATGCCCGTATCGCACTTGAGAAAGCATAGCAAATAATGGGACTTTTTATAAGAATTTAAAAAAATAAAAGTTTACGAACAAAACTTCTTTTGTATAAAACAAGGAATTTGAGATTTTTGAGAGAAAAGTTTTGAGGTGTTGTATCGGAAAATACTACCAATCACGAAATAAAAGATATTCAAATGTCTTTCTTTATTAAAAATTAATAGTCGTTTTCGTCTTTTATATGTTTGTGACATGATAAAAAGATTTGTTTTGGACCATGATAATTTTTTAGTGAAAAGAATTTACGACTCTCAAAGTCTTTTCAATTGGTCAAACGTAAATTACTTATCGGCTATAGGTTATATAATGAATATCCCCCATCTTTTAATATGAATACATCACTCCGTTTTATGATAGGGGTACTCCTGCTACTCTTAGGGAATAAGGATGTATACATATATTTATATTTTGTTTTGTTTTATTTTTTACAATACTAGATTTAAGTTTAATTTTAAGTTATTTTTAAGAACATTTTGGAATGATATTTAGAGCTTCCACTAAATATAAAAGCTTCGGAAGCAAGAGCGTGCATGCTTCTTCTTATTAATTTTTTCATTTAATTAATTGTTTTCTGTCAAGCTTTGTGCTGAATACTTTTTTGTAAATTAAGATATTACATTATAGTCTTAAGTATTTTTCCCTTCTAATATTGTAATGATTTCAAGTTTGTTTTCATAAAAGAAATATAAAAAAAGTCTTAATAAATATTAAACTTAAACGTAAAAAACTTCTAAAAGCTCAATGTCAGCAATAACAAAATAAAAACTTTATTTCTTCGAATATTTCACTTTCTCTATGGAAAGCTGCTTCAGACTTATTAAATTTTTATTAATTTAATTTATATCCCTGAAGAGGATTTCCAAAGAGAAAGTGAAATAAAGTTTCTATTTTGTTATTGTTGACCTTAAGGTTGGAGAACTTTTTGAATAAAATTTCAAATTATTTTATTCAGAAAGTAATATTGGAGCAATTTATTCATTAAAGTAGCAGATTTCGCTGCACCATATTTTACCCTTTTTAAAATACAAAATAGAAATGGATAAAGTCTGATTTGAATTTAAGCCAAACAATTAATTACAACATAAAACCAAAACATTTCAAGTAATTACGTACAAACATTAATTTGTTTTTTGATTGAGAATGTTTGCCTGCAGTTTGGTTCCATAGAAATGAAACTGGAAATCGGACGGACAGAAACATTGACTATCGATTATTCGGAGTTAATAACCGATTTTCAAAATTTATTATAAACTAGAAATGTATGATATCGGATTTTAAGCTCACACATAGTTGCATCCGTTTTGGAATCTGTTCGGCTGCCTCTTGGTATTGAAGTCTGTTTCTTTTTGTCCAGATTAGTGTATATTCCAGTCTTAAGCTATAAGCACATTCACGGCAGCAGTCTACACGGCTACATAAATACAAATGTCGCCCTGTAGCCAGCTACTTAATTATTTTCAAAAAGAGAGCCGCATAGTATGCAGCTGATTTATTTATATTTCAGTGGTGCCACTTTAGATTTTCTGCTTTTATAAGAATACGTTTTTTTTTTAAAGTACAATTCAAAACTGTACAATTTAACTTTGAATCAAATTTTCGTATATATTTTTGAGAATAGGAAAAGCATAAAAATGGATGAAAGATCCTCAAATATAAGTAGCAACCGAAGCAAAAAAAGTTAGCTGCTCGCAAAAATTTCGAAAATCCGCAAAAAATTTGTATAATTGAAAAAATTCGGAAAATCTTAACGACAAACTAAAACAGCAAAGAATGTTAAAATTAAGTAGATATTTATGAAAATTATAAGATTTTAAAACTTTGCAACGTTTTGCGGAAATTCCAGTTTTTTTGCAATGTGGGTGACTCTCTTTTTTTGTTTTATCAACTTTTAAATAATATTAAACATTTTTATTTTGTCATTTTTGTAGATTTGTGCGATTTTTTCACATTTCTTGCATGTGCAGCTCGTTTTAGAAGATTTTACGGCTTTTTCTAATTTTTTGGAAAGTTTCGCGAATTTTCGAGATTGTCGCGATGCAATTGACTCGGTGGCCTTTTATTGCTTCATTGAATTTTTAAGATTTTATAAAAAGATGACACAGAATACTGATCTAATATGCAGGCATTCCATTGTACTTATTTTTATGCAAAAATTATTTTTACACAAAAAGTTAATATCAAAAAAAGAACTGCAATTTTTGAATTTTATTTTATTTTATTTTAAAAAAATATTTCTAAGCACTAATTTGCTTTAAATATTTTTTTATATTGTCAACACTGTTCTTCTGTTGTAGCCAAAAAAAAAAATATAAATTAGTTTCATTTGACTACAGGACAAAAGTAGCATGAACAACAACCTGCAGCCGTGCAGCCTCGTAGTCGTGAATATAATAATTTTCATATACACACATGTACTCGTAGTATTCTATTTTTGACAGGTTGTAGCCGGTAGCCTGCAGTCATGAATGTGTTTATAGCTGTAATGTGGTTTATTAAATTAATGCTTTTAATTTTAGACAAGCTTGATTTAAAAACTTTTAATTAATTTGTAATGTTTTAAACAGATAAATAAAAAAAAAAAAAAAAAATAAAAAAAAAAAAAAAATATCCCTTTAAAAACTTCAATGGAGCTATTGAAAAGTTCTCTTAAAATAATTGTTTTTATAAAAAAAGTTTCTTAAATCTTTCTAATGAAAATATAACACGCAACAGCCAACAGTTTTTATTGTGAGAAACAGATTTATTTTCCTCAATAAATTTTTGTGAAATTTTGACATATTTAAGGTAAACGTTGCTTGAGTTAAGTAGGAGCTAAACAAACACGTTGCATGTTTTCCGTATGAAAATATTACGAGAACGTGTGAATTACAAATGTATTGAAAAATAAGGATGATTACATGTCAGGGTGCAAACACATTTATGTATTACAAATAACAAGCACATGGTGCAATTCCTTAATAAGCTTGCGTATTAACTGTTTATTTTAGGCGTGAAAATTGTTAACATGAATTAATTGTTACAACACTTTTGCGTAGACATTGAAATTATCATGTTTAACATATCAGACACACAGTTTTTTTGTGTATTTACCTTTCTAATTTCCATCGGGAATTACAATTTCAACTGACCTACCTACCGGTCAATAATCTTTAATAGTGTACTTTACATTTTATACTTCTTGGACAAGCAAAAAGGGTTCGTATTTGTTAAAAAACATTGACATTTTTGTTACACGTGGTGCTTTAATTACCCATAATAATTCTTCTTTAGAATTGTATCAAATTATGTAAATTATATTTTTTATTTCCATTCGTTTCACATGTAATTTATTACACTGAATTATTAGCATATTTTCAGGTTGAGTGAGTCCTTGAAATACTTTATGGATTTAGGAAACGAAGGTGTTTAAAGGAAATACAAATTATACTCATATGTGTATGTAACTAAATATAGGTGAAGTTTTGAGAAAACAAATTTTCAGGAGCGCAAAAATTTTATTCAATTTCTTGTATGAAAATTAAACAGCGTTAAGCGATTTTCATTAGAATATTTTTTAGAAAAAACTAAATTTAAAAAATTCTCATAAAAACTACGAGCAGTCAGTCCATAATGCAGCACAAACTAAACGAACTGCAAGAACACCCGAAAATAACTCTTACTGCTTACCGTCAATAGCTCTAATACCAAATCCATGCGCATAAATTCACTAATCTTAGACAAAACACACCACTGGAAGAGCTGATGGAAGTTAACTATCTGGGTAATATATTAACAGCAATTGCGGGCTCCGAATTAGATATTAATAACCGAAAGAAACAAGCAAGAAACAAGCATGTGGAGCCTTGAACATCATCTGGAAATCATCACATATTAAATTTAGCACCAAAATATGTGTATTCAACTCCAACGTAAAATCTTTATTGTTCTATGGGTGCGAAACATGGAATACAACTAGCAGAATCCAGACTTTCGAAAACAGATGCCTTAGGAGAATCTTGCGAATCCATTGGCCAAACATAATCTAAAACCAACATCTATACGTAAGGTGCAATCGAAAAGCCAATGGATATGTTGAGATATACTGGAAAGCAATTGTTCAACACGTGGAAGTCAAATTAGTTTAAAAGTACTAAATGAACCGGTAGTAAAACGGATCAAAAAAATATTATTTAAAATATTTTTTGTACCGAAGAGAAATGTAATTTGATTTCAACACAAAACGTTTGACAATTTCACAGTTTTCGGCCATTAAAAAGCACAGCGCTACAAAATATCATCTGGACTATTAAACAGACCTGTATTATTGGATCATGATACATACATATATTTATTTATTTTTAAATAAAAAGGGTTTCCCGCTAATAGAGCAAAAGAATTATGGGCCTGAGCTATTTGAAGAAAAATAAAAAATTATAATTTAGAGTCTTGTTAAAAAAATGTTTATAATTTCGTTTAAAAATACTTGTATTTGTATCTTGTTTTGTAATACAAAAAATAATAAAAATAATAATATGTATTAAAAAAGAAAACACAACAATGACTTAGAATAATTTATTTGGTATGTGTGTATCAAGGCAAATATACTCTTAGAAAGATGATTTCATTCTTCTTTTTTCAATATTCAATTACTATCATAATATTTGTTTTATGATTTTTCATTCGAAAAAGCACAGTCGTTAGTCGATACGTTTCATATACGAGTATCTATTTGAGGCTCTTTAACCACATTTTGGTAAGTTTGTTGTGAGTTTCTATTTCTTTTTGTGTACGTACGTAGTTCTTGATATGCATGAATGAAAATAGAAGTTATTTCTGACAGCGTTTGATATCGATTGAATTGTATTGTTACATTTTCCCCCCAAATAGTTGTTAACTTGAAAACTAAACTTCAAATAAATGAACACAAGTAATAACCATCTTATATGCCCCATGCCACACACGTAGCGATCGTTCGCACCTTTTCGCTTATTGCGATCACATTAGTCTGCTCATTTTTTTTTGAAACCTTCCACTCTATGATGGCTGTCGATTTAAGTGGCCCGAGGAACATGACACAAAATAAAGGTTCCATTTCAATATCAGTTCATAAAGATTTTTATTTCATTGGTTCGTTTATTCGTTTGATATTCTGTGGCAGCTTCATTTGCATAGTTGGTGGTCATTATGGCGCGAGCGTGTCTTTTTTTCTTTCTCTTTCAATATTTAAAACTAAGTCGTGGTCAAAGCGCTTTATGTCAATGATTTCTTAAGTCCAGAGGTTTATTTCGTTGTTATACTTTTTCTTACAGTTGTTGAAGTGTTGTTGCAATAATCGTGTTGCTGTTGTACTCTTTGCTGCGTTTAGAGCATTTAGATTAGAATCGATGGACATTGAAGTGATCATAACGTGCTTACGTTGGAGGTCAGATCATAACACACCAGCAATAATGCAAGAATATTAAATAACCGCAAATGTTGATATGTGAGTGTCTTTAATATGCTTTTTATAGAACTTGTCATAAATTTATGATTACGATTTTATTTGCTGCGTTTAAAAGTATCTATAAAACCAGGAAGTATTTGGCATTTTGAGAAGGATGTATTAAGGCAACAAATTATTAAAGACTCGGGGTATTCTTCACAAAAAAAATTAAAATTAAATTTAATGAACAACTTTTCATTTGGATATTTAGATCGCAAAGATAATCCTAAAAGTATTTTAAAAATGCTTCTTAGGATTTTTTTTATGTAATAACAAAACTCTAAATATTTGTTGTAGACTGCATAATTTTAGTTTGGCTTGGAAATATATTTTTTTCTTCTCAAATCGAATATGTTTCTTTTCATTCGCCAGTATTATTTTGTGAAAATAATCTAAACAATTTATTTTAATATTCAGTTTTTCTTTTTCCAAACTTCACCAGTTAGTTGAAGCCTGCATCTTTTGTAATAATATATATGCTTGACCTTATTTTTTAAAAATCTATTTAGTTTCTTCTCTAACAATATCAAATTAACCTTCACCCAATCATGAATATTTAGATTTTTTTTTTCATAATCCCCAAATTTGTCTCTATTTCCTTATTGACTGTATCCCTCCCTCCTTTTTTTCTATCAATAAATTCTTTCAAATTATATTTCTTTCAATATCTGTTATTGTTGTTGTGTTCTCTTATTAATTTGACAGCTTCATTGGGTGTCAATGATGAAGGGGTCAAGATCAGTGTGGGTTTTTCTTTTGTTGCGCGACATCTTTAAAATTTGTCGTATTCATTTGTTGTTACATTTTTTCGTTTAAATTTAATAAAATTGTTATCAAAAGTGGCGGCTATCACATAAAAAAAAGAGCACTGAAATTTATTTACATTTTCACAAGAACATTCTTGAAAATTCAAATGTTTGGGTGTAAATATTGTCACGTTGCTTTTAAACAAATGATAGAAGATTTTTATTCTGTATCAATAAAACTTCCAATTTATCGCAATAAAATAGGTTGTAATTTAAATATGTTGAAGCTTAAATGGAAAGTTGCGTGATATTGAGGGGAGATAAGAAGATTTAAAAGCTTTTTAAATAAACTTTCTAAAGAATTTCTGCTTGGAAATCATTGATTTTCAATCGTTCTTATTAAAAAGAGAGAGAACAAATTAGATTATTTTATATGAAGGTTTTTCAAATTCAAAATTGTGTGTATTCAATATAATAAAATGTGAGTTTTGATTTATAAAAGTATTATAATGAAAGGTTGAATGGTTTTATTAACAGACACAATCACAGTTGCTACAATTTATGTCCACTAGATAAAGCTGTTCGTTAGCAAGAATAAAAGACAAAACTATTATATTTTACTTATGGGAAGCGCATAATCCTGAGCCAATTGTTTGAAAGATAGATGTGGTTCAAGCTTCTTTATTACGTTTGTCACACGTTTGGCAAGCTCAGCTTACCACAAAGTGAGTACGTTAACATCGTCGTTCATATTAGAAATTCTATATTGAAAACTTCCATTTTATAGCTTTTTCATACACTAAAAGTTTACAGTACAAACTCAGGGTTGTGTTTCCAGCAATAAGCCAATATATCTACACTAGATTCTATTTCACTTCAGCAAACAAAATATATTATAGAAAATCTATAAATAAGTGAAAATTCATACGGAAAGAATCATTTATTGGAGAAATATTTAAGTTCATCGAATGTTTATCGAATTTGTGCTTTTAGGAAAAGAACGAATTGAAAATAATTAAAAAAAATAGACTACAAAATAGTCAACTGGTTGCAAAGTTTCACAAGAACCTATTAAGTAAAAATATAATTGTTCAATTCACAAGCTCTTATTAACGTCGTATATGTTGTGTAATCGTCTAGTTATACAGTATTGTATTTTAGTTGTTGGTAATTTTCATACAAGTGGGTTATAATTATACGTTTGAATTTTATATGTTTTATAAATGGTCAATACAACCATTTATAAAACAGTTATGGAAAAATTCTATTTGTTAGATTAATTTGTAAAAATCTTTTAAATATGTGATAAGTAAACCCAGAAAATACATTCTTCTTAATGATAAATATATACTTGATTCATTTCAATTTAATTTGCAAACCATTTTAATCAAAATTTTTTGTTGCGAAGAAGTTATTAACTATTTCGCGTAAAATTAGAATTTCCCTATCTGGTTTAATTTTGTTGTTCGACATAAATTATTAACTCACAATGAATTGACTATATTGAATTGAAATTTAAAATACAGCAAAATGACGATACAACAAATTTGTATGTTCACAAGCACATAAAAAAATATCGTCGTTTTTTTTAACGTTTGAGCTTGTGAATTGAACAAATATTTATTTCGTTTTCTAATATTGTTGACCTTTCATTGTTTCTCTTTTGTAATTTTTTTTGAATTGCGTTTTTATTTATTTCGTTTGGGCGTGGCGCAACCCAATTGGCAGATCATAATGTTGTATTGTCACTGGAACTAAAAGTGTGTAAAGTTTCTTATGTTACAACTCAACTCAACTTTCAATCAGCTGTTCACTTAGTTGTATTCGTTAAGTTGTTACCCGTATTATGATGTACAATGAAAACAACTAAAAGTCGTATGAATTAAGAGTGTGTTGAAATTTAACTCGAAAAAAATTTTATTTTCAAAAAAAAGTTGTTACAGAAAATATTAAAAATTTTATTTTCAGAACATATGGGAGGTATTTTTCGAACTTCTGCTTTTAAGACTGTATACCAAATTTCATTAATCTAGGAAAATTCTTGTAATTTTCTCCAACTCGTTATGTGATATAGAAATGCTGTGGGACGAAGAAGATGTATGACTCGGTATGTTATCTCGAAGTGATGTGGAACCACACGGGTATTGATTCTAACAGTAGGGAATGAATATATATAAATGTGGCATGACTGCAACTATATTAATTTAATCTGTATTCCCCATTACCTAACCACTAACTTTTGTTACCCACTGTTCTAACTGGAACAAAAATACATGTACATATATGACGCAATAGAGAGAAGTTTTTTTTCTGGCATTTTGTAGGACAAGCAATTGAAGCACAAGTATTTCATCTGAACTGAATGTACACTAAATAAATTCGTATTATTTTAATAAAAAGAAATATGTTCAAATTCCTTGAACTTCTTAAGCTCCCACATCAAAACATCTGTGAACGATATAAAAAAAGTCTTGCCCTTTGCTATTAGCCAATCTCGTGATTAAAGGCAATTAACTAATCCCTTCTTAATATAACCTGGCAATTACGAATCAGTAAAATAACATTAAAACTAGCAGCAGCTAAAAATATTGAATGGCAAACTATTTGAATGAAAACCTAAAATTATTTACAATCAAAAGCAGAAGAAGCCAAAAAGGCAGGGAATTCCACAAAAAAAGAAACAAAAATTGGTAGACATGATCGCCTTGTGATACACGCATTTAAAAACAATGAACGCCCATAAATTTTCATAATTGTTTATACAAGAGATCAATAAACATGTCAATTGAATGATTTAGAGCCGCATAAAGATTTACATAATTTCTAGTAAAAAAAATATTCGATACGGGTTTAAATTTTCAGAACACATACATTAAAAAAAAAAGGACGACAGCTCTTACCCAACAAACATACCGGTCCTTTATTGCAACGTAGACATATTTAAAAAACGTGATTTTTGAGTTAAGAATGCTGAATTATTTATTCGTCGTATCGTTCTTAATTTTGTGCAAATATCTTGTTTATTCACCTCGTGAGGGGATAATATTTTTTATTTTTCCATTGAGATGCTTGTGGCTTAAAACCTTTAAGCTCGTCTTCTAAATAAAGAGATTTTTTTCAGATATGGGCCATAATTCACTGACCATTTTATTTTTTTACATAACTTTTTTATTTTGTATTTTTTCTTTTTTTATATTTTAGTATTATAAACAACGTTTGGGAGATTCAGTAGCCATGTATACGATTGAGGAACGAGCAAAAGTTGTTGAGTTTTATTTTGCTACTCAAAATTCAGTAATTCAAACCCAAAGAAAAATTCGAAATTTTTTAAACACCATTTTAGAGTCTGGGGCACTGAAAACCCAAGAGTGGTTCAACAGCGTCCTTTGCATCCACTCAAAGTCACAGTTTGGTGCTGACACTCCAGCTGACAAGACCTACGGCCCATACTTTCTCCAAGAAAAAGATAGCAATGCATTGACTGTAAATGCGTTACAGGAAAATGTTATAAAATTTTTTGTTTCCTGAACTTGATAATACTCAAGAAATGTGGTTTCCTTACGATGGAGCTACGTACCATGCCGCAAGCGAAACAATGAATTTGCTGCAAACGGTGTTTGGTAACGGTATCGTTTCACGATTTGGAGATATCAAGTGGCCATCACGGTCACCCGACTTGAACACCGCCAGATTTCTTTTTGTGAGGATATTTGAAAGATTGTGTAAAATTGTTAAATGTAATTTTATGAAAGAAAATTTTCTTTCGATATAGGCGAACAAGAAGTTTATTTTTTTAAATTCTCCATGATTAAAACTATCTTTTGTAATAAAAATTATTAATTTACAATAGAAAACAAAAAAGTTATATAAAAAATACAATGGTCAGTGAATTTTGGCCACCCTATGTTTTTCTAGCTCTACGAAATTCATTAAAAAAAGTCAGATACAAGTAGACAACTACATTTAGTGGAAATCGGGCGCCATGATTAGTCATATCTTCCATATAAATCCAACTCCCGAAAACCTCGGTAATGGTCATATAACATTAAAAATAATAGTATTAATGCAAAAATCAGTAAAGCCAACTAATATGTGAATAAAAATCACTTGATAACATATTTTGAAAAGTTGGTCCCGGGCTCTGCATAAGACTCGCTTACGAAATCCAATTAGTTCGCCAAGATCATTTATAAATCATGTGTTTATATTTTTTTCATAGAGAAACATCATTATTTTTTTTTCAAAATATGAGTAATTTGTATGATAAAAACTATCAAATAATTTTTGATTTCCATTTTGACATTATCTTCTAAGATTGTAAAGAAATCAGTTAAAATATTTATACACATATTCAACTCAATGAAGCAGACTTTGAGCCGAAAAAAATAGGCACAGTACCGAATAGAGCTAATATGTAAGAACAAAGTTTTATACAGAATTAAATTCACGTTACAAAGATTTACGAAGGCAAAACTTTTTATTGCATTGAATATGAAATTTAGGGAATATTTCGTCCCCTTAGTATAATTTTTTTTGCCATTACGAGATAATGGAGTTTAAAGTTTTTGTATTATTCGACATCTGAGAAAACAGTAATATTTCAGAAAATAATCGATGTTTTTAAGTTGTGGTCATTTAAATATTTTGTGGAATAATCAGGTTACTCAAATAATAATGATGATAATTCAGCAACTTACAAGTGCTTTAATTGCAAATAAATGGGATTCAAAGTACCATAATGTCAGTTAAACTATTTTATTTGTTTTATAATATGTATGAAAATTATTATACACTATTTTATTTTATATAATATACACTATTTTATCTGAATCGTTAACACCATTTATCACGAAATAATTTTAAATTGTCGGACGAATGAATGTTCATGAAATAAAATAAAATATTCGCGCTTAACAATTTTATTCATTTTTTTCATTATTCATAGAAATTTTTTGGCATTTCAATGACACGTTGTTAATTGTTTTGGAATACAATTTTTACAAAGTTTTAATTAATTAAAAAATAAATGGATAAAAGGCAATATACATACATATATATTCATCTATGGCTCATACAAGCAATTTTTATTTGAAGATTAAGATAAAAAGAATGAAATTCTTTGGGAATGACATTTTTGGTACACAGCCCCTTAAGATCATTGTACTTTAAGGAAGATATGGTAAGCTATTGCTTAAATTTAGGCCACAAATCACACGTAGAAGTGCTCGATTTCTTCCTCTTTCGTTCCATTATGTCAATTGTTTGCCACTCGCAGTCCCAATTCTCGTTGTAGAGCAGCAAATTAGGATTAACTTTCTCCACTTCACTGAGTTGTTTTCTTTATTCTTTTTTAAAGTGTGCCATAATCTGCTGAACCATTCCTTGAGATCATAAATATCGTACCAGAGCATTCTTTCCACAATGTATGGTTGTTTTCATCGGGCCAAGCACAACCAAACAGTGTACATTAACAGTGTAAACAGATTTTAAGCTTTTGTTTACGTGAACCGTAGAACACACAGATTTTATAATGATATATAAAAATAGTGCATAAGTGTCATACGGATTGACTCCAAATAATATAGTGTTAAAATTTATTTAATAGTGTAAAAATATACGTCATTTTTCGATTTTATTTTGTTATGAAATAATAAAAATTATGAATATTAAAAATAGTGTGTGCTTTTTATACACTATTTTTCTTTGAAATTATATTCAGAGTATCAACTAATTAAAACACAATACCTGCACTAACACAATTATTAATGAGAAATTTCAAACACACAATTATACGATATTATTTCAATTGATATTTTGGTCCACTTTGTGGAAGTAGAATTTCACCAAGTTTTTGTCACATTTAGAATCATTTGTGTAGATTCTATTTATGCAATAAAAAAAATAATGGTGTACATGCATATACACTATTGTTTTATTGAGGGGACGATTTAAGAACTTTTTAACAAAACCACGTCGCCCCGAAAATTGTTCTTTGGGTAATTGAGTCTAAAGTTTAAAAATTATATACAAAAAAAATATTAGATGATACGAATTGCACCATCTCCGGAGCACAAGTTCAGGATCTAAGACCCGCGAGACCGTCCACAAAAATGCAATTTTTTCTGCAACCTCAGCGATGCCAACAGCAGATGACTCATATTGTGCTTCTCCAAATTGCAGCAAAGTGCAGTACAAATCTGTTGCCATGTCTACTTCTTTCATTGAGCGCAAGTTTAGTTTCTCAATTTATTTTCGAATCGTTTGCAGACATTTGAGAGTGAAGAAAAAATTGATTTCAAATCATCTTCAACTTGAGATCCAGCCCAAATGTTTGCTGGGTGAGCGAGCACAAACCCTTAGAAAAGGCAAAAGCAAGAATTAAAATATGTTTTGCAGGAATATTGCCATATTTAGATAAAAAGCTAGAAAACACATAATAAAAGTGATTTTTGAAACACGCAAGGAAACACTAAAATAAATAAATACATTTAATAGCAGGAAAGAAGAACAGAAATGTATTCAAACTATTGTTAAAAAAAAATAATAACACAAGGGGAATGAACGAGTTTCAACAAACAATTACGAGTATTTAGCTAAACAGCTGTTGACGGGCAGGGGTGGTTTCCACATTTATTTGAAAGCTATACAAAATCTAATCTTTAGTCATATCATTTTTGTTTATTCATTTTTGTTAATTCGATTTTATTGGAACAAAGACACCGCAGCAACAACAGCTTGTCAAAATTTGACATTTAACACTGTGGTCCGAAGTTAGTTGTCAGTGCACTCAAACACCAGATTAGTGTTTGAAATTATTCTAAAGTCAATACAAAAGAAAAAAATGTATCTTGCAATAATCTCTGTAATCTTTGAATAGAGTTTGCCAAATTCAATTTTTTCTAAAAAGGGAAATCTTAAGCACGAACGTGAACTTATTAGTGGGCTGCGTATTTTTATTTATTTTTTTGTTGTTCAAATAGTTTTATTTACACGAACTTTGTGAACTCATAAATTATAATAATTTGATTTTTTAGCCGGTCTATAAAAAAAAGCTGGAGATGGGCAGCACGAATAGCGTGGATTACTCGTCATCACGCATGATTATACATAAGTAACGTTTTTTTTTCGTAGGACAACATTAATGAACAAAATGTTTGTGTGATATTTTGTGTTTTTAAAGTGTTGCCAATTAAACACATTTCGCTACACCTTGTGCGATTTCTAATCTTTAATTCTACAAAACTTGAAATGTTATTTATTTTTAGTGTCATGCATTTTATTTTTCAGGCTCAAGATAATTTTAATTTCTTTATTAAGCCTAGTACTCTGTTCAAATTTGCGGTAAATGTTAAGCAACATCGATTATTTCATTTGAAAATTTTGACAATTAGCCAGAGGTGACAGGAAAAATTTATCGGTTTTTATTATATAAACAAAAACCAAGTGTTAATTATTGGTGCTTTTTACGGGAATTGTTAAAATTTTAATATTTAAAATTTTTATTCGCACTTTTTCCCAAAATTAATATTTTACTTATTCAGTAAAAAATTAACAATTTTGTTAAAAACAAATTGCAAATGAAATGCGCATAGGCACAAGCTATACCCCTCAATAATCAATTGCAACTTTTTTTTAACAAAATTGTTAACGTTTTACTGAATAAGTAAAATATTAATTTTGGGAAAAAGTGCGAATAAAAATTTAAAATACCAAATGTTTATGTTTGAACTGTTTAATTAAAAAAAAAGAGTTGAAACAAAATCATCAAAAGTATCAATTAATGCAAATTGCAGCTGCTACGAAGGAGCTCTTTGAAGGCAAACGTTCTGCAAAAACCATTTACCTTCAGGAAATAAATGATAAAGGAAGGTTCGTTGCAGATGCAAATATAATTTCACAAATTATTAATGCATTTAATAAAGTTTTTACATATTATATTTTATTGCTTCAGTTCAATGAAATTACAAGAGATATGAGATGAGGTTTCTATATGTCCCGAAATTTAATTTTATATTTTTAATTTTTTATGATGTTTACACTATTTTCTATTATGCGCAACAAAATGTCAAATAAAATCTGATCAGCTGATGTTTTCAATTCCGTACAAAACCACTGATGCTTATATTATTTCGCAGTTGGAAAATATATTGATAGAAACATTTTGTACGTTTTCACAAAATGAGCTGAGTACAACTTATTGCCTGTTTTTGGAAAATGAAAACAAAATTGTGAGTGAAAATTTATATTGAAAACAAAAACAAATTTTCGTATTTTATTGTTGTTTTCAGTATTAAATCTCACTCACAATTTCGTTTTCATTTTATAAAAACAGGCAGTTAAGCGGTATTATTTTGCAATTACTTCGCAAGATTTTTTTTATATGGACTTTGGACACCAGTTTGCACGAAATGATGAACAGAGTGCCACTCTTAAGGAACGAAACTGCTTCTAAATTAGTGTGATAGTTCTTGAAGAAGACAATTTAAGGCTCTTTGAAATAACTACCAGAAAAAAATTAAATAACTCATTTAACTCATTTGGAAGTGGACGTCCAGTATTACGAATTATATATTGTGAGACCTATTTGTAATAATATAAAATTCTTAGTATTGGAGTATTGTGGAAAAAGATGGATCATCGCAAGGTTTTCTCAACATATCTAATTCATTGCTTTTTTCCTTTATGATCTTAATAGATTGTTTTAGTGTTGCATTCTCTGTTTTTTTTTTTCATTATACAAATCGTTGATTTGAATGATTCCTAATTTCTGTTTCCAAAATTTTCCATAATTTCTAGTTTATCGTGCAATTAATTTTTTCACCTGTTTTTAGTTGAAAGAAATTTTAGTTTTTAGAAGATACATACGAGCAGAAGACAAGACAGAGTAGAACAGAAAGGCCCCAACTCAAACAACTTCAACTTTACAGAAGAAGATAAAAAAATAAAAGAAGCTGTACAACTGTTTTGTACCACTGCTTTTAAAAATCTGCTTATAAAAGTGTTATTTTTTACGCTAATGTAATACATTTTTGTGACGAGGTGTATTTGTGTGAAATGTATTGGAATCACAGAAAAACTAAATTTCGTAACAAATACGATTTAGGGCCTTTCTAATTGAGACTATTTGTTTACCGCAGACAAAATAAAACTTAAAACGAAAACAAAAACTTCATTCGCACACCTGGAAGAAGTAGAAAGTTCTTCCGAAATACCCGTAGTTCAAACCACCGAATAGCAAAAATGTCGATCTGTTCGTACTATAGATTAGTTAATGCGCAAAATTTGCCTTTCGCACTATTGGATATTCGTAATAAAGAGCGTTTGTGCCCACTGTAATTTAATTTTTTTTAGGAATCATTTCATTAAATTTTGTATTTTCGTTCCTATTTCATTGTGAGTTATTTATTTCATTGTGAGTTATTTCATTGAGCCAATAATGAGTGTTTTTTTCTCATAAGTGTGCATGGCGTGATATCACTCACTACTCCATCTCTAATAACAACTCAATAGTTTGTACTTTGTCTAACTTTTTTGGAATTAACGATGGTTGCGTAACATCTAATTGAAAATTTCGCGTTCAAAAAATATGTTGTATGGTAGTTGTTGCAGCGTCTTTAACGCTTGCAACGGCTCAAAGGATCATAAAAAGTTGCAATAGCGGAAAAAAAGTTCATTAAATATTTTAAGCTAATTAAAATAAATTAATTTTGATTCAAATTAAATTCTTGAATTTATTAAAAAAATATATTTATAAAATATTCGAAAAAATATATGAAAATTTGCGATCACATCTCATTTTTCAATTTTAAAAAAATTATTAAATAAATAAATTTTATTCTAAGAAATTATTTTAAACATTTTATTTTTTTTTTACAAAATTTTACGGGCAGAATAGCCAAACGTTGCTTTCGGAGAACACCACAATTTACATCAAGAGTGTTCATGTGTATTTCGTTTATATTTCACCACTTGTAAAGTGCTGGTTGTCGATAAATTTAAGCCTTTATTTATACGAATCTTTTGAGGAAATAGCATAAAATGTAAAAAGTTTCCCTCGTACAATTCTTAAAATTCAACAATGGTCCTCTCTTCCCTTGCAATTAGGACATTTTCAAAAATACAAAAAAATAAATAATAAACCCTCCCCTTTATTCTTTCCTCTTGAACTCCTGCTTGATTTATTTAATATCCTAAAAGTGTGTTGTCAATTAGAGTTTTGTTTTTGTTTGATTTCGTTTTTTTCGATTTGACTCCGGGTAATTTTAAGTGTAAATAATCTTAAACGTAAATAAAACAGCAAGGGTATCCTGCTGTTAATGACGCAATACGAAATTTTCTACCTTAATGAAACTTTATTATTATTAGTTTCTTTAATGTAACCCCTTTTTCCTGTTGATGTTTTAACGCAAATACACGAAATGAATGCGATTAAGTAAAGTGTTCCTGTGGTTAATAAAATGGAAAATCAAATAATTTTTTTTTTCGTTTTTTGCAATGGAAATCAATTAATCTTGCGCTAAAATTGTAGTTTTGTGGTAGTTTAAGTTTGTTTTATTTGTCAAGTGTTTTTTATATGAAGGAAGATAAACTGTGCAAAGAGTTGAAATCTTTTTTAACGAAATTAATAATTATAATTGTTGATAGTTTAATTTTATATTATAGTTTGAATGTATCTACTCACAAGTACAAAAAATTTGTTTCTCAAATCCCAATAATTCATTCATTCAGCGAAATCCCCCATAAACAAGAGTTTCTTGTCAGAGGTGTTGAAACAACATCAAAAGCACTTACCTGAAAATATAAAATAGACAACAGAGAAAAAAAGTTAAAAAAAATATTAAATTCGGCTAGAAAAACAAAACAATATTTTGTATTTTGAAATACTACATATTTAAAATTTTCAACACAAATTTCCTATAACTAGAAGCGTTTTCAAAATTCAATAATACTAAAAAAAAACAAAAATTTCATAATAAAATGCACATAGAGAATTATGGGTAAAACAAAAAAATGCACAAGTGATAATTTGGTTAAAAGGTAAAATGTTCAACAAAAAAAAAATAATAAAATGGGGGAAAGATCAAAAATGCATTCCAGAAACCAGAAAACATGCCCCACGGACAACCACATGTACAAATTATGGTTTGAAAAAAAAAATACAAAACAAAAAAGAAATTATTTTTTCATTTTCTTTTTTATATTTTTATTACAAAACCCAACAACTGTATTGCAGCCATGTAATTTGTTAAAAACCCATAACAATCAACTTTAAATTATTTGAGTGGAGAAGAAAAATTACATATGAATTTTAAATTCACGCAAAAATATCCTGCGGGGTTGGAAAAAAATTACATTTTTATTTAGCTGACATTTTGAAAAAAAAATTGTGAATTTTCAAAAAACAAAGTGAAAAGAATAAACGAAAATAATCGAATGTTTATTGCAATTATCGAAATTACTACTTCTAGGATCCATATAAATGTCAGGTAATTACGCTTTTTTTTAATAATATTATAGAAAAACTCTCAAACGTACGTTCTCAAATGGATTGATGAAAATAAATACACCAAATCCGTCTCTAAGAAAATTAATTTCGTACCAACGTACTTTTAAGATAATACTTTTTCGATTTTTTATTCTTTCATGATACAACATTTTATTTTTATTAAAGTTTTATAAAAACTGATTTCTTCACCAAAGAATAAGTTTTCCAAAAGTCTATTTTAAAACGTTTTATTTAACTTATTTAAAATTTTTACTTTTAATTTTCTACTATGTTTATACTAGTTCCAGGGAACTTGAATTAAAGCATTTTCAATTAAATTTAATTTCCAAAAATTCCTTTTTTATCCTTTCATGATACATTTTATTTATACTTTATAAAAACTGATTGTATTTGTTTAACTTTTTTCACACAAAATCCTTTTTGTTTTATTTGAATTTACTTTACAAAAATTCTCTTTGTTTTTGCTCCTTTCAGGATACAATATTTTAATTTTCTATGATGATGTTCCGCTATTCTCCAGCTTGGGAGCACACGGCCTCAATTAAAGATTTCCATCTGTTTCGGTCGGTTATTTGTACAGCTTCGTTCCATGTTAGTTGCGTTGATGCTAGTTGGTTTAACGTCGATGTACGCCAGGTGGTTCTTGGGCGTCCACGTCGACGGGAACCTTGTGGGTTATACGTCAGGGCTGCCTTTGCAATTGTGTTTTCTGACCTGAGCGTGTGACCAATCCATCCGAATTTTCGCCTTAAGATGTCCTGGTGGATTGGAATCTGCCTTGTCATGCGAAGGAGATCCGCATTACTTATCGTGTTTGACCAGAAACATCGGATAATGCGGCGTAGGCAGCGATTGGTGAATGTTTGGAGTCTCTTTGTGGCGAGCTTTTTCAGACCCCAAGTTTCACATCCATAGAGGAGGATGGGCTTAATGCAGGTGTTGTAAACTCTTAGCTTGAGGTCATGTGACATATCATTTGATATCCATACATTTCTCAAAGAGTACATAGCCTTTCGGGCTTTGTCTATCCGGTTTTCGACGTCTTCGTCTGCACCGCTGTTTGTTGAGATTGTACATCCAAGGTAGCTGAAAGATTGAACATCCTCAATAATGGTACCATTTAGGAGGAGAGCGCTATTGTTATTTGTATTTAGTCTCATGACCTTTGTTTTCTTTGTGTTAATGCGAAGTCCAACTTTACGTGCATTGTGATAAAGAGCTTTTCTATAATGTTTTATAAAAATAATTTAGGCAAATCCGTGTTATCCAAGATCAAGCTTATTAATGACATCGTATTTCTTACAAAATGATTAATGAATGAATAAAAAAACAATAAAAGAGTTAATATCTATAAGCTTATACTCTAAAAAATATTTCTTAAAAGTTGTTTTCCAAATTTTTAAGCAATTGCTATGCAAAATATTAATTTAAAAAAAAATAACCACAAGAGTGCAAATTCTAGTTCTTACTCTAAAAAGCATTTCTTTGATGTTGTTTTTAAAAATTTTAAGCTGTTGCTATGCAATATATTAATAAAAGACGAACGACTTAGTAACATGTAACAAATTGAATAAAAATTCCATACACTTAATAAAAAAATTATTCAACAAGTTTGCTTCGTTAACTTACATGAGAAGATTGTTTCGTGATTTTATTTTTACATTATTGTAACTTTTTTCTTATAATTTTGTAATTTTTACAAATTATTTTATAGTTTTTTTTTCGTAAGTATTTCGTAAGCGTGAGTTTTCCTGATTATGATTTTTTTTCCACTCACGTGAGCGTACATGAAGTTGTAAGCTGTACTTAATGGGGTCACTAAAGATTATTATAAACACACATTTTTTTTTTGTTTTTTTAAAGGGAAGTAACACTCAGGCAACCACCAACCCGTAGATGTGGTACCTTCTTTGGGAAAGGGATAGTGAGAGAGGACAGATGGTGAAAGAGAGAAAGCTTCATTTTTACAACTCTGATATTGCGCGCTGTGTTAGTTTTTAGTTCAGTGTTGAAGGCATTAAATGTGTTTTAAGCTGTTGTAGCCATTTTTTATTAATTATTTTACTTCGCCGGCGATTTTGCTACAATATCGACGAAGGAGGGCGCTTTGATGTCCGCTAGTATACACCACTATCAATTGCTGCCAGTACTGTTCAGTGACCAGTGATATGCCTTCATCACTTAAACACTCCGACAACAACAATTCCAATGGCACATCTGAAAAATGCTGGATGTTATGATTTGTCTGAACCTGGGCTCGAACCCACGTTCTTAGACATTATTTGCTTCGTAGTCAACGCGCTAACTACTTCAGCCCTAATGGAAAATAAGGTTTGTTTGGACTAATTATAATTTTTGTATTAATAATTTTAAGAATCACAAACCATCAGCCGTATTTTTTACTTTCAACCTAGGTTTTTGACTTCATTACAATAAATTTAACATAATTTGTGTGTGTATGTTTTCTTGGTTTTCAGAATTTAATTTAAATTTTCAATTTGATTGCATCTTAAAGACAGTTATTAACCAGTTATTGCCTGACGGACAGAAACAGACCACCAACCAAATTTAACCGTTAAACCAGATCTGCATAAAAGTACAAATTGACTTGATTTAAGCGGTGAAAAATAAAGCATCTCCAAGAAAAGAAAAACATCCACAAAATAAACTTAAATTAACAATGGGCTTTAAGGCGATTTATGAATGGGTTCATTATTGTTTGGTGTTTTATGATGTTGGCGCAGTCAGTGGAAAATATTTTCTTTTAAGTTGACATTTTGAGTGCAAGGTGCCATCAAAATGGGGGAATAATAAAACAAAAAATAAAAATAAATGAACAATAATTTAGAGGTTCGTTGAATTCGAGGGGAGAAAGGAGACCTGTATGTTGAACACTGTTTTCGTTATTGTTACGATTTGTTTAGCTTTTTTGTTTTGAGCAGGCATGGGCAAGTGAAATTCCAAAATTGTTAAGGAATTGGCTGCAAGCTGTAAATTTTTTTACACATTCATGCAAATTTTATTAATAGTGGTTGAGTTGTTTATTATTTTTCACTTCTGCTCTTTACATATTTATACTAAAAAAATAATAATCATAATCAGAGCTCATCACAGATTACAGCGAATCTAACTTATCACATTTGGAGAAAACGCCAAAACTTTCAAATGCATATAACAATATGCAAAGAAAAATGTAAAGCTGAACTCTAATATTTGTGTACAATTTATTTAAATCAATTTATCTGCAAACTGCTCGTCCAAAAACGTGGTCATAGCAGCATAATTTATGAAAATAGTAACGTTTCCAAAATAATTTATAAAATTACGCAAAAAATATAATAAATAAAAAATTATTAATACTTTTTAAACGAAGAGCGAACGGTACTGATAAATCACATGAACTTATGATTGGTGAGCGTGGAGTTCAAATCCCAACCAAGCAAAATTATATCTCTGGCATAGTCTGATGAGATTTAAATCTCAAGCCTAAAATATGTTCATGTGATTAAACGATATTAAATTTTTTTTATTATTTATTACAAGAATAATAGTGTTTTTATATTTCAAAAGCCATTACGATATTTTAAGCAAGCAATTTTTCATGAAATTTTAATACAAAAAAATAAAAAATAATTATATAAAAAACGTTTTTAGGTTCGACTAGTTCTTCATTTTCTGGTAGGTCTTAAATATTAATATAATATATTCATGTTAACAGAACTGATCTTAAGCACAAATAAATAAAAAGGCGCAGGATCAAATGCTAAATTTTACCAAGCTTCATAGTAACATTTCCAGACGACCAGACATCAGAAAAAGTTTGACTTTACTTTTATTTTATATATTTTAACATTAAATGAGAACAAGAAATCACACAAAAATTATTTGTTTAAGCCACCAATCGCAGCTCCAATGTTTCCCACCAGGTGCACCTTAAAGCATGTAAAACTACACTTGTATTCTGTTACAGGTTATCAAATGAATTTACATTCTTGTTAGTAAATTAAGCTAAAAAAAACATTTAAAATCAAGATTTTGTTTAAATAAAAAATTCCACTGGCAACACTTGTGCTTTAATTACACTCATAAAAAATTGTCTATAAAAAAACAAACATTGAATAACAGCAAACACACAGCATAAAAAACCAAAGAAAAAAATTAATAAATCAAACATGAAATATTTAGATTTTTTTCGTTTTTTATTTCACATTAAATAAATGTTTACAAACAAAATAGTTGTCGTTTCACATAAAATGGCAAACAAAACAACAAATTTGTATTGAAATAAATAGCTACAGCAAATATATGTCAGCAACACAACAAAACGATCACCTACAAATCACGCAAACACAAACAGCAAAGCACTCGCATAACTTGAACAATATTTTAAGCGCTGAAGTTTTACACGTTCACCGCCGCCCCCTCTGATTCTTTTCAACAACAATACAATTACGGCGTGGCGCACTGCTCGCTCGGTCCCCCTTCTACACAAGTGTGTGTGTTTTTGTCTATTTTGTTTCTATTAAAAATATATAATCAAACACCCGCTTTTTTATTACGCCATTAAATAGCAATTGTTGTTGATTTTGTTGTTGAATTTGACAACTGCAAAATACAACAAAAATTATGTCACATACCAAAAAATCTTGACATTTTCCAAGACTCTTAGACAATTCTATTGCGACAGTTTGTAGTGACAATGAAAAAAAGGTAGACAAAACAAACACACCAGCAGCCAAATATTTTTGAATTGAATTTATTAGAAACGCCTGTGTCTCCCCCATTTTCATGTGAGAATGCAGAGCAGTAGAGGAGAAAATTATGGCGTAAGCATTTTGGAGAAATTTTACTAAATCACGGTTCATAATATGAAATTTTTCTTTCTGAAAGTGTTGTGGGAGAGAAGATTGGGAAGGAGTACATCCTTCATCTACTTTGAAATTCTCTTGAATATTTTTATTCGTAACTGTCAACCTGAAAATGGCTGCAGCTTTATTTTTGATTTACGTTTCTTTCATGGTGATGAGAGCAAAAATTTTTGTAAAAAAAAAGAATGTGAAGATAATCATGCAAAAATCTTGAATTTCGTTACAAAAATATTTCGATGTGTAGACGTTAATGAAAGTTCAAAAGAGAATTAGAGAAAATTGCAGAAAGAAAACTTTCATAGTCTGAACCGGGATCAACGTACTACTTCGAGTTTACACATACGTATTATTATTATGCAGAAGCCATAAGCACCGCGACCTAAAAGAACTTTTGTGCAGCACGAATGTTCACTAAAGTAGCTTAAGGATATGAATGAAGCCTATTACTTTACACGGTGAGATAAAGATGCCTCCAAGGAACTTCATTCTGCATGCCGCCAACGCCGGACGGTCAATGCCCGGTAAACCATCCCGTTAGTAGGCTAAGGTCATTTCTGTTCATTAGCAGTAATTTTTGGGATTTATTTTGGGATAACGTAATGAAGCGTTTTGCTTGTCTAAGACCTTGCCGGGCTGCCAGTGGCGATTAATAAAAGCATGCATAAGCATAATAATCAATATTTTTACTTGGAAGGTTAAAATTGGAAAAGATTGTGGCCACAATTAAAAAAAAATAAATAAATAAAGTACCATGCGAATTTTCGTTAAACAAAAGTTTTTTCCTTCTTTCTATTCTATTCCAATTTTGTTCGACAATGAAGCACTGTAAGGCGTGACAAGTTCAGAGAAAATGTCTTTCATCAATGAACGGAATAGTCTCAATCTTTATTCATCCAATTGTCGAGTCCTGTGCTTTGCTTCCGCCAGTCTGAGAAACCCTGTCCAATCATTGTCTGACATATGGACTTTAGAACCAGATAATGATTGTGGCACTAAGGAAGAAGTGCTGAAGTTTTGAGTGAGAGCATCAGTGTTACGAATGCTCTGAATCGCATCCCACCAAATCGACCATCTTTTGAGCTTTACAACGAAAAATTAAATTCAAAACTTCTTACGGTTTTATTCTCTACCCCGATCACCAACAAAAAAAAAACGTCATGAATTTTATTCATGAATTTAATTCCTCGTATAAAATGGGCCTAAATGACATCCCCCTTTTGATTAGCATAAATAAATAATAAGAAATCGATTATATATTTGCATACAAATAATTATCAACAGCACTACTGACAAAAACTTCTTAAAAAGAATAAATAAAAATAAATAAAAAATTTTCCGCCAATATATTTTCCGAAAATAAAAACCGCTAAATTTATTGGTAAAACAAGTGAGTTGGTATCACTGGAAGGCACTTTTAAGCCTTCAACTGCATTTTTTTGAAAATTATTTGTATTGTAACTAAAGATGACAACTTCGTTTTTAATTTCTTCTAATTTAGAAATACTGTACAACCTCCATAATCCAGACAGATATAGTTTCTGCTACTGTCCGGATTAGTGGATCGTCCGGACTACAGTAAAAATAAAATTTTAGACGCAACACAAAAATGTACACATATTTATAAAATTTATTTTTATTACCGAAAAGAAAAATAAGAATTCATTTGCATATAATTTATTTACAGAAAACATAAAAAAACGGTGGCACGAAATAAGCCCCAATGAAATAAGCCCCAAATCAAAAAATGAAATAGGCCCCAAAAAATTTTCAAATTTTTTGTTTGGGGTTTATTTCATTTCTTTTGGGGCTTATTTCATTTTTTAAAAGTTTGGGGCTTATTTCATAAAATTTTTTTGGGCTTATTTCATTTTATTTGGGGCTTATTTCATATCCGTAAAATAGATCTAAACACAAAATGTTTTTATATGATTTTTTTTGCAAATAATTTGAATTGATTACTTAAATAAACTTGAATTACATAAAAATTAAATCAACATCAGTTTCTTAATTCTTTAATGTTCGACATACCATAGAGGACGGCAACGTAGAGTTTTTTATACACGAAGGCCGGTTATGCAGAGAGTACTTTGAATGCGAAGCCGGTGGTCGATATACCATACAGGATAAATTCCTTGCGCCCGGCCGTAGGCCGGTTATGCAGAAAATACTTTGAACGCGAAGCCGGTGTTCGATATACCATAGAGGATAAATTCCTTGCGCCCGGCCGTAGGCCGGTTATGCAGAGAATACTTTGAACGCGAAGCCGGTGTTCGATATACAATAGAGGATAAATTCCTTGCGCCCGGCCATAGGCCGGTTATGCAGAGAATGCTTGGAATGCGAAGCCGGTGTTCGATATACCATAGAGGATAAATTCCTTGCGCCCGGCCGTAGGCCGGTTATGCAGAGAATACTTTGAACGCGAAGCCGGTGTTCGATATACAATAGAGGATAAATTCCTTGCGCCCGGCCATAGGCCGGTTATGCAGAGAATGCTTGGAATGCGAAGCCGGTGTTCGATATAATTTAGAGAATAAAATTCTTGCATTTTATGATTTCTTCTTAAGCTTACTTCATCAAGTTAACAAATTTGGGGCTTATTTCATTTTTTTGGGGTTTATTTCATAAAATTTTTTGGGGCTTATTTCATTTTTCGATTTGGGGCTTATTTCATTCGGGCTTATTTCGTGGTGCCTAAAAAAACATACTAAGAGTAACCAAAAATATTCGTTTTGAAAAATAAGAATTTTCATGTGATTTGTCAGCTCAATTTTTAAATTCTTTTAAAAATAAAATATGCTTATCTGTCGCTTTGGTTTGTTCAGTCTATAAAATAGGTTTTGCAAACAGTTCGCAACGCAAATTTTACTGAGAAAAAAGAACACTTGTCCAGACTATAGAGGAAAAATTTCTAAGCTGTCCGAAAAATTTAAATGTCCGGATTACTGGACAGTCCCAATTAACGAGTATCCGGATTAGGGAGGTTGTACTGTACATCGTTCTATACAGGCTAAAACTTCCTGAAAAATTATTCAAAACAATCAGACTTTAACCTGGACATGGAGATCATGTCGACTTAAGCACTGACACATATTTGCCATTAATTAATATGTGTGACACAAAAAATGCTGTCAAACCGCCTATGATTCGCAGGAAATGCAAAAGAAAACCACACACGCGAAAGTAAAAGATCACAAACACTCTGCTTTGGAGGTGACAACCGATTACAGCTGATGTACTAGCACTGTGCTATTGTTCTCTACCCAGTTGTTGGAATCACTTCTTACGATTAAACGAATAAGTTTATCGAATTCATAGAAATTTGTTTCGTTTGTGTTGTTGTTTTCTCAGAACATTTTTTTTTGATAAATTGTTTATATTGCTAACAACATATTCACTTGAATTAAGGCAATTGTTATTGCTGTGACTTGTTGCTGCCACAATAGCAGCAACCATTTGGTTAATGCTGGTGTTAATTTAAATGCGTTTTTTTGTAGATTTTCTTTATTTCTTTGCAAAATGAAAATATTTCATTTTTATTAATGAACGTCCCAGACGATGTTGACACATTTTTGTTGTTTTTGTGAATTGTTGGTGTTTCAGCTGATTTTTGTTAAATGCGGCTACAACATTAAAAAAGGCTTTGTAAAATGTCAGTTACATTTTTGCTATTTTGGCATAAATGTTCAACTTTTTGTAAGCCGGGTGTTAATAGAATATGATTGAGAGATTACTTAAAGTATGTTGTGTCTGTCTATAGGTGGCAGACAAAATAAAAAAGGTAACACTTTCGTGATATGTGGAACGTTTTGTAAAACAAATTCTTAAGCTAAATTTATATATTCTTTAATGCGGTCTTAAAAACTTTAGAAATACTTCCTAATCAGTTTCTGTTCCGATATCCACCGATTATTTTTTTGTTTACGGTTTTATTTAAGTATGCAGTTTAACACAACAGCAAGTAGGCGTATTTAATTAGAAGTAACCCAAATGGTATTTTGTATGCAACAAATCATGCAAAAAAAATTCTCGAAAAAAAAATCAAGTAAGAAATATGTACCGGCAATAAAAAAGATGTAATGAATTTATGGCAACAAAAAGAAAAAAATAACATCAAAATGCAATACATAATTACCATAAATAATCACAGGGTGGACCAGTGCACGGTTGTACTGCGCTTTTGAAACGCTTTGCACAGTGCGTAGAAAAAAAAGAACCGTCCTAAAAATAAATCACAAATGATGGCGTCTCGTGGCCTCAGGAATTTCTTTTGCATACGAATTCAAATAAGAAGAAAATCTTATAGGAAGAAAAAAAAACAATCATAAAAGAAAGAAGAAAACAAAAGAAACCGGCAACAAATCAGTAAAGAAAACCAAAAATATTTCAAAAGAAAGAAGTGAGATCGAAAAAATCTAAGCACACATAAAAGTGTATTAAAATAACTGTGGACACAAAGAAATTTTTTTTTTTAACTTTTCTACTATTTCAAATCCCTGCAACCGAAAAAGCAAATTTTTGAACACATTCAAATATACACACACCGGATGCTTCTAGAACTATACAAACAATTTCTTTAGAACTCGAAGTGTGCCGTAATCATGTATGATTTTGACAAATGATAAATTTCCCTATGCTACTACTTCGACATGGATAATCGACATATCTGAATTATTAAGAATTTTGGCTTCAGAATATACACGAAGAAAAGAAAAGTATCTAGATAATTATGATAATTCTTGTAAAAAAAAAACCTAAGCAAACGGATACATGGCCAAGACTCTGTCAACCACATACATACATATACATACATATGTATGTACTTATGTATATGACTGTTTTTATAGACAAAAAACATTTTCCTTGAAGCGGAGCATTTTTTTATTTCATGCAATTTTTATTTGGATATTGCAACAAACTAAAATCTTTCAACTGTCTCGGGCCTGCATTGTTGCAGAACCAGAGGTCATACTGTAGTTGTTTGAAATCTCCAAGCATGGACTAACAATATTTGAAAAATTTCGATTTTCCAAGATTGTGCTACAATTTTGTGAGATGTAATTTTCTTTATAAAAAATGTTTTAAGACGTCAAGATATAAAAGTGTAAGCTCTAAGGAGTTTCTAACAAAACTTAATCTTGAAAGCTTTTTTATCAGATTGCATATCGTGCGTTCATTGGGTTTTCGCACAACTCTCACCATTACCGATTATATCAAAACGCTTATAATATTTTTTAAAAAGTGTTCACTCGACAGTCTTAAGCAAATTTGGCCTATCTGCATAAACGCCCAGGATCTTGAAATCATTTCACACTCAGGCGCACTTAACATCAAAGAATTACAACTTAGGCCTTAAGTTAACTTATGACAGCGGTTTAATTCATGACTTTTCATATAAACGTTAACTAAAGACTGCGAGTTTGGGAATTAGTGATCCAGTTTCAACGCTGTCATAGTGCACTTTGATAAATAATTTTCCGATCATACTCCACAAGGAAAAAGAAAAATTCAAACAAAATGATGCAACTGCGTGAAATGCGTACTTGTTGGTGAGTTAATGCGTAAGCAACTGCTGGTACGTAATTTAGGGAACATGCAGCAGCCAGACGCAGTGATATAAATGACGCGAGGGTTAGGCGTAAAGTTAACATTTACGTTTTTATTTTGAATTTCTAAAACACGCCGTGCAAAAAATGACATAGAAATAATTCTACAAGAAATTCATATTAGTGTCGTGACCATTAATTTCAGCAAAAAATAGTACACACATTTTTTCACAATAAGAATATATGGAATGAACGGTTCTTGAATTCTTTAACATATTTTTATATAGATACATATCATATAAAAATATGTGGTCATAAATATAAATACATACTATCACCGTGATTATGTGTGTCGAAGTCGGATTTTTTACATTGATAATTTGTCCTAGATTAAAGAAAATTTATCCTTGTATATTTTAGAATTCATACATTACGAGCACTTCTAACATTTCTGTACTGAATGAATTTGAATTGAATTGTATAAAAATTTCAATTTAAATTCTACTAAAATTTCGATAAATATCAGATACACAACATCTGATATTTAACATTCATTAAAAATATTTTAAGTTTAGTGCAACCCATTTAAAAAATTAATTTTATAATTATGAGAGCCCACAAAGTTTCTAATTTCAGTTAAAGATTCTCCAAAATCCATAATTATCAGCAACAGTAATGAGCAACTTTTCCTCATAGTGTATTAAATACCGCAAAATAAAATAAGAAACTTTTTCGTGTTAAAAGATTTAAAATATTTTAATCCAATTTTATTAAGATTTATTTTGGATTTTTTATACTTCCATTATTGTAAGGTGAAGGTTTTGATAACTAATGCGAAAGTAGTGAAAAAAAGTGAACACTTGTGAGACAACAACAGTGAGCAGTTCTTGTAAGACCGTTCTAACGTATCAAGGCCTATTGATACCAGGTGAACTCGACAGCTCAGCTGACTCATACTGCCTTTATAACTTTTCATTGTCAAAATGTGCTTTTTGGTATATTTTTCTTGTTTTAAATTCCTCTTGAACAGTTTATTTTGACATCAAAGAGTGATATTTGCCAAGGCGAATTCTCGTGCGACTACCTGTATGCATTTGCCTTGGTAAGTATCAAATAATTTTTGGTAATTGTATATGTATTATAATTAAACCTGTTGCCAGCAGGCTTGTAAGCGATGTTCTTGCTTCTCTACCCGACAAACCTGTTTACCGAAGCTTAATTTTTTTACAATCAATCATGTCAGATATAAAACTTCAGATTTATCATACATGCCTCGCACTCCCAACAAGCACACATACGATCACATCAGCCACTTTAATTGTGCGCACTTGAGGCATTTAAAGTAAAATAATAAAAATATAACAGCAGCGGTATTATTTTTGTACAAGTATGCCTCCTTTTTTTTGCCATTTATGTTCATTTAAAATATGCATTTGCACTTGTCCTTTGTGCAGTCAGTCGTTCATTTTTATAACTGAAAATAAACTTTACAAATTGAAAAAAAAAATACAATAAGCCGAACAGTTTAACATGTTGAAACAGATGAAGAATCTTATAACAGGGACGATATGTATTCATAATAAAGTAATGAAAAAAATATTCATTTGAATTATTAAGAATTTTTGTTAAGATCACCAATACACGAGCAATGCAACAAATAAAACAGACAGGTCATACCAATCATACCAATCTTCAAAGGGTTCAAATTGTAGAAGAGATTAAACTTGGTGTCAAGTTTGGTAAATATACTTTAAAATGTTGAGCTATAGCAGCGCTGGCCTGGGAGTTGAAGCCGTTAGTACTACACTGCAGGACAGAGGCACTGAAGTTGGGCCATCATGACATTCGCATTTTCATGTTGAAAACTTCTGGTACTTATTGTAATCGGTCGATGTATGTACTTTCACCACAGTACAATAGGAAGCCCAAAAAGAGTACTAATATCGTAATACGGAATCTGCATCAACTATAATTATCTTATCGAGGATGTTGACCCCTCCACACATCCACTTGAGCATCATATTTGAATGTCTCGCCATCTGATTTAAGGACCTTCCGAATTTGGTACTCTTTGAAATCGTATTTTATCTGTTGCTTTTTTAATTGCAGATATTCCTATTTGAAGAATAGTAGAACCTTTCACAAGTATAAATTATTTTAATAACGAAGTCATCAATGTTGACACCATGCTTCTATTCTATGGAAGGGGCGAGGAAGACTCTCTAACAGAGAAGAGTAAAAATTTGTGTTAGGAGAAGAATTCCTCAGCTTTCTGAAATTCCAGCATCAGTCCAATGTAATTTTATGGGCAACATGAAAATCGTAAGTATACCCTGGTCGTAATTGGTATTTTTATTAATCCTGGTGTCGATATCGGATGAACTTTTGGGCAAAAATCAAACTCGATACCTATCGAGTTGCCTCAGGATGGTATTCGATCGCTATCAAATCGAATTTTCATACTAATTGTAAAAGATTTTATTAAATTTGTAAGGGCATGTTTACTTTAGGGGTGATGTCCCTGCCACACGAACATGGTTTGGTGCGTGGTAGGAAACAAATTCGAGATAAGACCGGCGTTCTCTTCCTGTCAACGAAAGTGAAAGTAGCAAATTTTGTATTTTTGATGAAATAAATTCTTGACTAAATATTTTTTTTAACTAAACAGCGGTTCACATTTGTCCAAGGAGTAATTCAATTATGTGTAATGCCAATTAAATTTTTCTGGGCACATGTCAACAGCAGTGCCACCAAACCTTCAGTTAGCCACAACAATTTCCCTGCTGGCTACTGGCTCCTTCCAGCATGCTGTTGGTAATGATTACCCCATTGAAATGTGCTAAAGTATGATTAGCAAAATAGTGAAAAAGGTGGACAAGGAAATGGATTTGGCAAAATGTTTTTTTTCTTTGCTAAATTCGCGTGTTCGGACATAAACTCTGCCAGTATTTCTTTTTGCTTTAAATTCATATTTTTCACACTTGTCCTGAAATGTACATTATAATTACAATTGTTTAAATTTTAAATATAAAGAAAACTTGAATATTTTACAATTTATTGCTTGCCGTTATAATTAAGAAAAACATTTGTTTTGTTTACGATTGACATTTTGGTAGCGAACAATGTTTGCAAAGATCGAAAGCCATCATTTCAAGTTTTATTTATTTTTGTTCGATATCGAATGTCATAATTCCTACACAAAAATTTGCGATCTAATTAGCTCGATATCGAAAGCGGTAACTATACCCCCTGATTATTAAAACTTTTCGATGCTGGATCCCTAATGACCCTTAAAAGTGGAGCATTTAGGGTTAAATATTACATTATAGATCCTAAAAAAAACACAAAATATGACTTCAAATTTACTTAATTACTATTTTACAAACAACAATTGCAGAAGTAAACATTTATGGCCTTATTCACAAACGATTAATAAAGTTATAGTAGGTTTAATGTTGGATTTTTATATGCAAAACCCGGTTTTAACACATACATTAACTTTATTAACCTTTTGTGAATAAGGTCATTAAATTCCAGGTTCACTATGCGGATTTTTCATTACTTACACATTCAATAAGACACCAAAAACTTGGTAATCACTTCTACTAAGAACTACATGCCGTTTGCATTGCTTTACATTAATTATATAACTACTTAAGGTAAGAATATTTTATTTTAATACAAATTATTAAAGATTTATATATTTTATTAAAGTAAAAACATTTTGCAAACATTTACAAAACTCAATCCTATAATTATATGGTTCACATTCGAAATTTCAGACACATAACAAGTAAGTAAGAAATATTTTCTACAGAAAAGATCTAATGAGGTCTTTACTAGTAAATAAACAAGGAAATTACTCTCAGAGTGGCACTAGAAGTGGGCGTGCGTTTATCATTCAGATGATCGGTAGTTCAACTCCTCCCGAAGACATGTGTTGTTTTTTTTCGATTGCGTGTGTGTGAGTGTGTGTGTGTGTGTGTGAGAGGTCGTGAAAATAAAAAAGTTTTGCATGTGGGTAAAACAAAAAACACTTGACCTCAACTACAACAATTCCTTCAAAACCACAAGTTCAATATTGATAGCAGAGATTTAATTTTTACTGTTTTCTCTGTACTCAATGATTTCCAATCAGTAAGTACATACTTGCCACCAGTGACATCACCATGTTAAACTAATGATTTAAAAGGCCAAAGTAGAAATAGTGAAAAGTATGTACTTCATATGTCTGTTAACATTTTAACTTATTAATTTGTCATCAAAGTTTTTACTGGGATATGAAGGCAAGTAAAACATTAAATTAACGGCCAAGTGCGAATCGTAATCGAAGGGTCTAGTACCACAGTTACTTATTAGTTTTTTTATAATTTTTATTTTATGTCATAACGGTCATAATAATACACACTCTTTCAAAATGTCAAATGTCTACTTTTGACAGTTTAAAAGATAGAAATATACGGGAGCACAGGGTGGTCCTTTTGGCTCACTTTGCAATATGAAGGTAAAATTCCTCTAACTCTTGTCCCATTAAGAAAAGGTTATACTGTTATTTTTGTATTTAATTACTTAAATAGCATCTCCTCACTGTTTGTAGCATATTGAAGGACAACTGATATTTTAAAATCATGCAGTTATCACCTGAGGTATTGCGTTTACGTTCACTACGTTCCAAAACCCTGACCTTTGACCACTTCTGCGAATTAAAACAATTTAAAAGCTTTTATTCATTTACGAACGGTTGTAAATGAATAAAAGCAAAGCAAATAAAACTCTTAAAGAAATCCAAGCTCAAATGACATATTGACCCAGTTCCTGAAGCAATAAATAAAAAAGATGAAGAAGTACACAAAAAGTTAATATAAACAAATGACAACGAAGACGGACGTTTTTATTTTTGTTTTTTTTTTGGTTTTTGTTAATTATAATTCACTTAATAAATGAATTTATGCACAACATACGTTTATTTGTAAATTCGTTCCGAGTCTAAATATGCAAGAGATAGAGGACAGTAAAGACAGTTAATCAGTTAAAATCCAACATTAAGTCCTTGGATTTATTTAAACAGCGACATTTACAATATGAAAAAAAGTTAAACGGAGAGGGCATCATTTCAATTTTGAATTACGAGTAATAAAATGCATGTATTTTGCAGCCTTTGAATTTTATGTGGAGGATATTAAATCAGCATGAACAAATGGAAAAGTAACACTTGTGCTGTCGTTTATAATCTGAACTTTTCTTAATGAAGGTTGAATAATTTTTATTTTTTTTTCATATTTTTTTTGTTACTGTTTACATGTCTGCTACGATTTTGACATTTATATATATAATTATTTGACAGTTTATATTTTTTGCAGCTATTTTTTCGAGTACTTTGAGTTTAAAATGCAAGCTACGAGGGTTGGTTGCTATTTCTATTTAATATAAATATTATATTATTGTAATAGTATAATTAAACAAAATAGGAAAGTTTATTTTTCGGTACCAGGTTCAGTAGGCCAGAAAGCTCACAACATTTTGTGAACTTAGGACGGTCTTAGATAAGCCTGCGGCTAGTAGGAATATAAAACCAGAATTGAAACACATCAACATGACGGTAAACACTAATAAAAACTGCAGCCAAGAGGATGCTTTTTGAAGAACAGTGCACAGTGGCCCGATTACCGTAGTAGTGGCAATAAATTTATATCTTCTACTGATCCGGCACGGACTGATGATATAAAATTCATAGAGGAGAACTTAAGCTTTCAGAATATTAAATTTGTGATCAGATTATTGAAGTATGGATGAGCTATTGGGAGCCAAAGTGGACTACTTTTGAAAACCCTTATTGCGGTTTTCACTAATATGAAACAATTAATAGAAGATTTAGCTAAGAGTATCTATTTTAGAATAAAAGTGGAATATAATAGAAAAGTGTACATGTATTGAAAAATATTCATTTTTACGAATTATTTGATATTGTATAATTCACAACCGATATTTTCAATATAATGAATTAATTTATGTGCAGAAACAAGGTCCTCCAGTGGGTTCTCCAGCATCACCAATTGTGGCTGATATTATAATGGAGAAATTACGCGATACATGTATAGGGAAACTCACTATTAAACGAAAAATATTCACCCTTATTCCAGTTGGCGACATCGACGTCACGTCAACACAATACCAAAAAATTGGGCCTTGTCTACCCGTTGTCAAAAACATCTGACTACTATGAGAGGCTCATATTATTTTCTGGACCTTAGAGAGCATAAATAAACTGTCAGTAGCACAAAATTGTAGACAAGCTCCAATTTTTTGTGTTAACGTGACGTCGATGTCGCCAACTGGAATAAGGAGGAATATTTTTCGTTTAATAGTGAGTTTCCCTATACATTAAATCATTAAGTCATTAAATCTGAACAATTGTCCTTTTTTTGTTTAAATTTACACTTTCGTAAGGATGCAAAACTAAAAGATAAATTGCACTTTTAAATAATAAAACGATCTTATACATAAAAAATCGGTTATACTAATTGGTTTCCAAAAAAATTTCAATATAGTACAGGAGTACAAAATAGAAAGTGTGATATTTCTATATTATAATGGGGAAAAAACATTTTTTCTTCGGTTTGAACAAAGTTATATAACAGCCACTAAATAACTGCTCACTGGAAACGCATTTTCTTTGGTTATCGTTTTATTTATACTAGCGTATCCAGCGGTCGACACAATCGACCGCATTCTAGAAATTAACATTAAACATTTACATGAATACATACGATAAAAAACAAAAACAAAAAACATTCTAAATAAAAAACTTAAAACACTGTCTCATTTCTATGCAAAAGCAAATTGGACAATTGGACAAATGCACGCTTTGTTTATTTTTCAAGTTGAAGCTGATACATGCATGCGTAATAAGTGTGCATGTGTTAGCAGCAATTTTAAACGCTTATAGCTCCCTAAATATCGAACCGATTTAAATAAATTTAAGATTTTAAAATCCCCAATAAAAACATGCAAATCTTTCCGAAATCGGTTCAGTATTACGGCTGTAAAAGGGATTTCAAAAAACGTGTTTGCCTATTAATAATATAGAAGATACTTATACTTATATAGAAGTATGGTTTTATTGTTTTCGCATTATTTAAATATGCATACATGATAATTAAGGCGAATTCGTGATAAGTAGCCTCGATAGATCAAGTGATTATTTTTGCTGACGTATTTTTCAGTACATTTTTTGACATCGAAAGTTGGTATTTTTCAAAGCGTCTAACTGTTATGAATTTGCCCTGCATGATAATAAATATGTAGTTTCAAAAAAAAGTTCGGTATGCGGTAAAGTTCGGTAAAAGCTTTTCCGATACACAGAACATTGACCGAACACCATTTTTTGCCGAACTCCGTAGCCGAACCTGAATGTTCGATCGGACACTAATTATTTCTGGTAATGAGATAGAAACTATGTCATCAACACTTAATTCCTTCCATCCTGATATCAAATTTACTATTGAAAGGGAATGTTATTCGAGGATTTTATACTTAGATATTTCAATAATATTTAGGGGGTGATAATTTATTAAAAGTTTGTTATCAGAAGCCAACTTATTGAGGTAGAGTTATTACTTGTTATTCGCAATATCTGAAGAGAATTTTTATAATTACAGATAGAAATCTTATTGGAAGAATATCATCTATAAGTGACGTTGAGTTTCATAGGGAAAATAAAGAAAACATAGGAAATATATTGGACGATAACACTTGTCCTATTTAATTATCTTATCAACTAATAAGATAATTCAAAAATAGAATAATACTCTTTTGAAATTTAAAAGTTATAAATCTTTAACGTATGCAAAGAAAACTCTGAATTGCTTGATGATAAAAAATATAGAATGGCACATAATCGATTACGAATGGTTAGTGATAATTTTAGAATCAAAAAAGCGGTCAGACAAGGATGCATTTTATCACCGCTTCTTTTCCTTTTAGTGTTAGATTACATAATGGTTCAAATTAATAAGGAAGACACTTAAGGAATTCAATTGCATCTAACCCAGCGATTAAACGACCTTAAATATGCTGATGACTTGTGTATGATGTCGCATACACTATCAAGCATACGTACAACAGAAATTACCTTGGCAGCATGACAACTACCGATGGAGGCGCAGAAGAAGATATAATAAACAAGACAAGCCACACCTTCGATTCCTTCGGCAAAGTTTGGCTCTCCTCACGCATATCAAACATACACAAGCTAAGAATTTTTAACTGGAGTGTTAAGTCGGTGCTGCGAAATTTGGAAGGTCACGGTAAATATCGTAGTGCTTCAAAATTTTGTCAATAAATACCTACTACGCATTTTGAGTATATTTTGGCCACAGAGAATATCAAACGCGGCTCTCCTTTCCAATCGCAACCCTGAAAAAAATATTCGCAGAAGTTTGTCGAAGAAAATGTTCCTGCATCGGTCATACTCTACGAAGTAACTGATATAGTAAGAGCGAGTTTTGAATGAAATCCGTAAGGTAGTCGTAATAGAGTTCGCTCAAAGCTAACTTGATATTGAATGCAATCAGATGATGTTAATTTGGACTTAAGTAAAAATATTGGTACAGAACAGACTGCATTAAGGTGAATTTGTTAATGATCTTTGTTTTGCTCCATTTACAAAGTTAGCGCATCAAAAGTGTCTATTAGTCGAAAAATAAAAACGTATTTAAGATTTTAACTGACTGGACCACGATGTCGAACGATATCGTTCTTTTGTAAAATTACATTTAAAACAAAAACAATTTCAAAAAATAAGTTTTTTAAATATACTTTTACAAAAGAACGATATCGTTCGACATCGTGGACCAGGCAGTAAATCCGTCAAAAGCCAGAATTTTTATCGTGTTCTCACGAAATGTCTCACTGTGCGCCGAGTAAGTGAAGGAAACTAAAAATGATAATGTAGAGACGATAACTCGATTTCTGTAGATGCTGCAAAAACTTTTTAAAGAAAAGTTACTCACCTTTAATTAATCTGCAACCCTCGTTGTTCTACTCAAACCAAAATTAACCAAGCAACCATCCAGTCAGCCAGCCAGCCTATCAACCAACACTCTGCAACAAACTGATGGCGTACAATCACTTGTTTAAACACATTTGCCATCGTCGTCCATTCATTTTCTCATTTATTCATTAAATCATTCATTCAATTTTTATTTCTTCATATTAATAATTTTTTCGGCGGTCTCGTTTCCAAAAGCAAAAAAAAATTAATTTTACGTTTTAATTCACTTTTTTTACTTTTTGTTAAGTCGTAAAAACTTATGTGTAGGTTTGGTAGCCGCACTCTCAAATTTGTATTCATATTATGGCATTTCATGCATGAATTTGTAATTTTTGTGACATGTTCAATTAATTAAGGTTGCACTTGCTGCACGTTTATCAATTGCGGCAACTGCAGCAGCTAGAGAGACACCACTACTACCAGCCGCCAACTAGAGACCGTTTTTTATTATTTTATTTAAAATATTTCTTTATATATAAATATAAAATAAAGTTTATGACTTGTCTGCAAAACTGCAACAGTGTTTATTAATTTCAGTTTATGAAGCAAATTTGTGGTTGACAAATTGATCAAGTTTTTCATCACAAGCTTTAGAGTCAAACAACAGCACGCACAACTTTATAAAGAAGCATATTCGTAAACTGTTTTTCAATTTTTTTCCATTTTTGCAGCATCTCCGCGATATAAGAAAATAAATTTGGAACCTTTAATGGACGAGTTATTTTTTTGTTAGTCATGAAATAAAAACCAATAACGAGGGTATTAAATTTCTTTTATGGTGAAGTTTTAATGACAGCAAATTTGATTTACTCGCTTTCAATAATTGTGGTAAAAATTTTTGAAATGCCAGTTTCGAAATTCAATCAAAGTGGTGTTCTTGTCAAAGGTCTAAAAAGATTTCAGTAACTACCAGAAAATGAATGAAGTATGTATTTGTGGGCGTATTCTTTTCTGTCTTAAAATAAAAATTTGTATTTCTTTCTGAAACCTGAAATGAGTTCTATGCTGCAAATCGATGGGTATGGCGAGAAAATTCCTAATGAAAGCAACAATTTATTTTCAAATGCTGCAGAAATTTTAGTCATTTTGTGTGGTGAAAATAGAGTTGAACTAGAAATTGAAATGTTTGATCAGAGTGACATTGTACATTAAAAAAGAATTACAATTGTTCCTATGAAAGACATGACTTCTTACAGGGAAATTTTTAACTCAAATTAAAAATATATATTCGTACGATAATGGGCCTAATTACGGCTGTCGTATTTTCGCCTTCGACTTCGACAGCGTGTACTAGATTAAAGAATAACTTTGTGCGATCTTTGATCTAGTACAAAAAAAAAAGTATAAAAAAGCGAAAATTCGACAAACATAATAAGGCACAATATTAGTTGTTTGTTTATTTCAGTTCTTACGATTTTTTCTATGTTTCAACTGAAACTGAATTTATTTCTAATATTTAATTTTTTCTTCTCATAAGTGTAATTTCTTAATGAAATCCATTCTCCACCTCAACATTTGTATATAATATATATAAATTATATATAAATAAAAAAATGCAAAAAAATTACGAATATGTTGTTTTGTAGACCTTTTATAATTTATGAGTTAAGGAATTGTTCGGCTTGAGGTCTGTCTCTTTTCTTTAATAAATAAAATAAATATATGCAATCTTTCTTAAGTTTTTATTTTAATAATTTATTTTTCCCTTGTAGGTGACAAAGTTTACAACTGACAACACTACAATATATTAAAATAAGATATTAATTACCTTAACATGATCAACAAAGTTGGTCGAAATATTGGAAAAATAAATTAATAATTATTTTTATTTTATTTATTAAACAAAAGAGACCGACCTCAAGCCGAACAATTTCTTAACTCAAATACTATTTTCCTTTATTTGTTCGGAGAATTAAATTTATTTCTCGATTTCCCGGGAAAACTCTACCAACAATATAAAATATATTTATAATTGGTTTGTATTCTTTTCGACTTGAGCAAACATGATCGTAACCATTATAGCTTTGGCGGGCGCACACATGAGTGTTTTCAAAACCCCCCATTCTCGAGCATACGTGATCGTAAGAATTCTACATTTTATCGTGAGCACAACATTCATTTTTACTAATTTGACAGTTTTGCAAAAAAAAAAAAATATTTTACTTAAGATAAAAAAAAATTAATTATATATTTATTTATAACAACTTAGTTTTGCAGAAAGCAAAATAATTTTACAAGCAAAAAAATACTCCTCAACTCCTTTTGTCGCTTAATGTTTACTTTATACTCGCGCAATATTTACACAAAGCTACAGAAATTTTCTAAACAAAATGTATACCTAAGAACTTCGGTAAATATAAATATAGAGTAAAACTTTTCTCTTTCTAAGCTTTTGCATTTTATAAAAAAATTAAAAATAAGATAATATTTTATAAAATTAAAATTTTGTATAGGTACCTTTTGACTAAAAGAGATTTATATCAAACATAATTTGTTTGTTGGGTTTTTTGAATGAGTTCCAAAACTTACTATGCTTATTTATACTTTTGTAATTTTTGAAATTCTCATTGGTTTTTTAAAAGTTTGTGTATAAGATAAGAGGTTTGAAACATTTCAAATATATGGTTTAAGGTCTACTGATGATTTGGCATTAGCACCAATGCAATGCAACAAACAAAACATTTTGAAGCACCTTTTAACAAATTATATTTTATAATAAGTACTTGTTGAAAAAGTACCATTTATAAAAACTACCTTTTTAAAAATATAATTTATAAAAATTATTTTTTATTAAAAGCATCTGTTAGGAAAAGTACCATTTAATAAAACTTTTTTAATATAAATATCACTAGTAAAAAGTATATTTTCTTAAAAAAATATTGTATAAAAAATATTTTTTATAAAAAGTATCTTTTATTTTTCAAAAACGTATCTCTTATAAAAAGTACCTCTTCCAAAAAGTATTTTTTATAAAAGGGGATGCTTCAGTAGACATTTGGAACTGTCATATATAAAACTCATGAATATAAGTTGGTCTTCTCTTTTACTATCTACATTTCATTTCTTTCCAGGTTAGCATGAAGGGACCATCATTATTTTGGACTCAAGTGGGCTGGTATCTTTCTACTTCTTTCAGTAATCTGTCCACCTACCCTAATGTACATTTTTTTAAAATCCTCTATAAACAGTATTTTTTTATAAAAAGTGTCTTCTGTATTAAGTACCTTGTAAAACAATTTTTTTAAAGTACCTTTTACAGGAAGTACATTTATAAAAATTATTATTTATAAAAAGTATCTTTAATAAAATGTAATTTTTTTTAAAGTACCTATCATAAAAATTTTCTGTTAGAAAAAGCACATTTTATAAAAAGGAGGTTTTAAAAGGGTTTTTAATAAAAATTTGTTTTTGGAAAAACTAAAAAAAAACAATTTTTTATAAACATCTGTAATAAAAAGCACTTTTGAAAAAGGTATTTTTTATACATTTTTTATAAGTACACTGCAAGCTCGATTTTCGCGACTAATTAAAAACCAGACCTGTCGCGAAAACTAAATTTTCGCGATAACAGAACCCAAAGTTTTGTTGAAGAATTTTCTGCAATTTTTAAAATTAGAATTCTTATTATTGATATATTTACATTTTAAACATTTTTAAAGAATTTGGATATCTTGAGTTGATTTTTTGGCAAATTATTTTTTTAAAATAGCAGCTGAATCACGTAGTTCATATAGTGCTGTTGTCGACTTATCATTTTCCAAAGCCGTCCACTTTAATTTTGTTTAATTGGACTTTCTTTTGATCGTAAAATCGCTGCTTATATTGGAATTTTTTTTTCCAAACTGCTTATAAAGCATTTTTGCCATTCTTGGGTACTCAGCTTTCTTTAAGGTGCAACGTTTGCAAGGCCACTTTCTGTTGAACGTACGAACTTTTTTTTATATAAATTTTCTTGCTTTATAATGAGCTAAACCGAAGACTAATGCAATCTCCACTTTTAAATTTTTTTTAAATCTCTAATTTCGAGAATACAGAGCTTACAATGTACATTTTATAAAAATTAGCTGTTATTAAAAGTACCTTTATGAAAAGCACCTTATAAAAAAATACCTTTATTAGAAGTATAAAGTATAAAGGACATTTTATAAAAAATGTTTTTTTACAAAAATAATCTTTTTTATAAAGTACCTTTTATAAAAATATTTTGTGATAAAAAGTACATGTTAAATAAAAAGTACCGTTAAAAAGTATTTTTTATAGAAACTACTTTTTGTAATAATTTTTTCTGAAGTACCTGCTATAAAAGGTTTTTTTTTATAAAAAGTACTTTGGAAACATAAAATTTTAGAATTTTTTTTTGCAAGGCAATAAAAGCACAAGATATTTGATTGAAGAAGGGGGTGGTTGGTAATTTTAATGTCTTTTTGAAAGTTCTTTTTTTTTATTTGAAAAGTATGTAATTTTAAATGAGTAGTGCTTATGGCGAAGTACATTTAAAAAAATCAAATCATTACGATACAATTACAAAAATGCTGAGGAATTTAAGTGCAGACTCGGTTATCGCAACCCTCAATAAGCGCAACACCTAAATTCTTATAACATTGGTGACTCTGTTAACACAACTTTTCAAAAAAACAAGACCTCAGTTAACGCAACCTTGCACAAAGCTATAAATCTTTTTCCTGAAATCAAATCATATGATTACGTACAAAAATAATTTTGATTTACAGCTGTTCTAGGAATGACTAAGAATTTTGGCGTGGTGAATTTGTTTTGGAAGCCAACGTAGTTCAGAAACTTCTGTGTTTGTGAGTGGTTGTTCTAGTAAGATAACAGCCGAAAGTTTCACAATTTTTCCTTAAAAAACACGAATCTTCAACTTGATAACAACCATCAGTACAAATTTGCATTTATTTATTTTAAATAAACGTAAATTTGTTTCTTTAATAAACCTTTTATTTGGTCAAAAATAAGCTTTTTAGTGGAAAATAGACATACACATAAATTTTTTACTCAGTTTGCGCAACAGCCCAAAGTTTCTATTGGTTGCGTTAACCGAGTCTGCACTGTATTCAGTCACAATTTAGTGGAAGTTTGTAAAGTTTTATAACAAAAATATGTTAAAAGTGAGTTAAGTAACAATAAAATCGGTTGCCCAGTGTAGGCATAATGATAATGAACACTGAGGTGGTGCATTGTTTTATTATTTTGAGCAGATAAACGTTAAAGAAAACATTTTTTATTGCATTGAATATAATATACATAAATGAAAATGAAAGTTAACAAAAAAAGGCATATATTTTAGGAAACAGGAATTTTATTGCAGGTTTTTTTTTTGTAAAAAAAACTGATTTTTTGTAATCTTGATTATAGATTTACAAAAAAAAAAAAAAGATAAAATTGTTTCAACTGACTCAATGAAACAGTTTTTTTTTCTTTTGCAATTCCGTCTCATAAACATTGTTTTAAGGCATGAAACAACTTCTTGGGCGGCGTTTCTGAAAACCGAAACTTCTTTTTCTGTTGCTTTTTAATTTTTGTTTTCTTTAGCGCAAAATTTCATTAAAAAGAAATGAAAACAGAAATAGCAATTGATGAAAGTAAAAGTTACTGAAATGTCATAATGATTAACACGATTTCTCTAAAATAAATATTTCAGCAAATAAAAAATAAAATGCATACAACCTCATCGTTTATTATTAAATGGTAAAATGATTTGTTAAAATTAAATCACCAAATGATTTTCAGATTGTTTGTGAATAAATTTTGAATTAATATACGAATAAGTTTTTTTTCTTTTATGTGAACTACATTTGTGAGATTTTTTTCCTGTGGCGACACAAAAAGAGGTGTTGAAAATATTGTCATTGAAAAGATTTCAACGTAAAATAAAATCCGTGGGCTACAAAAAAAGTGTACCAGACCGCCAAATCATCATCGTCATCTTTTTTGTGTAAACATCAGACACCTTGTCTGATGCATTTAATAAATCATTTTTTTAGAAACTTTAAGTTTAAATTTAACTAAATAAAAAAAAATAAAAAACTCATATTTTTTATTTTTGTAGCAACCAGCCTAGACAAATCCCAATTGTAACTTGTTACCTAATCGTATGTTCAAAAAATTGTCAACTTTATAAATTGATTTCTTTTTTAATTTTCATACTTATTTATTAACTTATTTAATAAAAAAAAAATAAAAAAAAAAATAAAAAAATTTCAAATAGTAAATCATTCAATTGCTTGTATTTCAATTTATCAGACATTCACAAATCAAACCAACTGTCAATTTTTTCAATTCACTCAAACGTTTTGTTGTGTTTAATTTCTATTGATTTTTCAATAAGTTGAAATATTGAAATCAAAGATTAGAGAAATGTACCACCAGTGTTTTGTATGGGTGATAACAACATGATACTAAGTTTTTTTATTTATTTATTTTTTTCATTTTGTTGATCAAAGTTTCCTTCTACACGGGGGAATTTATACATGATTTTTTTTTCAAGTTTAATTTAGTCTTAAGTTTAAGCTGTAAATAAAATATATAAATTTATCGTGTATATTCAAACTTAATAAACGTACAAACGGAATTGAAAATTTTAAGAAAATCTTAACTAAAAGCAAAAAAAGTTTTAATTAAAATAAAATTATAAAAAATTAATTAAAATAAAATTATCAAGGCGGCTGCAGAATTATAACAGAATTCTCAAAGCATCAATTCCAGCCTTAAGAGTTTGCCAATTGGCTGCGAGTGAATGTCAGATCAAAGACAGCGTATTTAATAGCCCAGCAAGCACTCAGGTTTGAGCTCAAACTGAGTATGACTTAAAATCAAATTCTATCTCAAATGAAAAACATGTGAACATGATTTGAATGTTATTTTAAAGAAACCGTGCCTTTATTTTTATATTGAGCATTTTTTTTCTTCAAAAACTTAACATCAATCGTTGATGGCAATTTTTTTTTTAAAGTCGATAATCAATAAATGTGGAAATTTAATTTTATTTCATTGTAGTTTTTATTTCTCATGTGCATATTTATCCGGTGAATCTATTAATTAATTTAATTGTAATCCTCTAAATGGACCTGCAGCAAATTTAAAAACTGTTGAAGATCAAAATATTTACTTTCAATTGATTTGGTTTGAACAATCTTTAATAAAAATAAAGAATTTGCATGCTGTAATTTTTATTTGAAAGACATAAATGTTAAATTGAGTGCAGCATCAGATTATATAAATAAGACCTCTAGAATAAATAATGTACAGATTCACAATTGAACAAAGAACCAGACTAATAGAATTAAATTATTTAAATCAGCGATCAATTATTTTAACGCAAAAAGCATATCATCGACATTTTAACGTCAGAATTTCGCTCTCTGAATTAATGATTCGTCGCTTAGTTCATCGTCACCAACAACATGGCACCGTAAGAGATCTGCTTCGAGTCGCTGGACCACGTTTAATTTGCAATGCGGAAAATATTGAACGTGTAAAGCAAATCGACAACAAAACACATCAGAAACATTTATTAAAAGGTGTTCTGCTCAGCTAGGAATGGCTCGTACGTCACTAACTGCGCATTAAAAAAAAAGATTTGCTGTTATTCCCATATAAGGTGCGATTGGTGCAAGAATTAAAACCCGCAGATCATCGGCAACGTCTATATTTTGCAGTTCAATTTCAACAGTTGGTGAGAAATGAAATGAACTTTATTGAAAATCTGATTATGAGTGATAAATCTCATTCCCAGTTGTATTGCTTTGTGAATAAGCAGAACTGTAAGTTCTGGGGTTCTGATAATCATAGAGCCATTTATTAGTACCAATTTCCCCCTATTAGCTGTACAGTATGGTGTGGTATTACATCTGAAAATATCATTATGGGTGTTACTTCTACGAAACTGAAGATGGAAGTTCTGTAACCGTAAATGGAGATCAGCATCGGTTTACCGCGGGGTTGCTCTCTATTGCAATGCGAAAGCAATTTCAGTGTAACAATAACACTATTTTGTACAATTTTTTTCGCATCGCAATAGAGAGTAACCCGCCTGAGATGTGGTTTCAGCAGGATGGGGACACTGGCCACACAGCCGGAGACACAATGGCACTTTTAAGTAAAATTTTTGGACAGCGAATAATTTCAAGAAATTGCCTGGCAAAACACACTCTTTAAGGTCGAACCTGAACTTTGGTAGAATTTTCAGGCCGGACCCGAATTCGTAACCAAAACATTTTTCTTTTTAGAATAGAAACGAAATTGATTTTTCTTTTCTTGATAAAGAAATATTAACTCACTTAAAAATCTCTAATTTCACCAACGGTTTGCTCTTCAATATTTTACACGTTTGCATTTTTGCGTATCTTTGATTATACAAAAAATGTATGAAAAGTTCGGTGTCCGACGAAAGTTATACCAAACGCTAAACATCAAACGAACTTATTACCAAACTCCGACGCCGAATTAGAACGTTCCTTCGAATGCCATAAATGAACTTTATAAATCTATCTACGACAAATTTTTATTATTTTGTTTAACTTGGACCAGCACTCCGGGGACGACCCTGCAATGCATTTTGCTGGAACTAGGAAAATTGGTTATGGGAAGGAAAACAGAGGCAGTAGTGTTTGTGGACGTTCGACTTGAACCTTTCAAAATTGAAAGCAACAGGAAAGACCTCTGCAGGGAATTCATTCCATATACGAACTGTGCGGTTAAAGAACGAATTCGCTCTGTAATGCTTAGTGCGAGCCACTGGCAGATCAACTATATATGGATGCACTCTTAATGAAAAACGTGTTGTTCGCAAAAATGAAATGGTTTCGCAAACAAGTTCCCTGATTCAATTAGAGCACATTCCATTGTAGTAACGATAAAACAGTGTAACACATCCCATATTACGTCGATGCTCCAGTGTGTCAGTGGACGATTTTAAGCAAAGTTTTTAAGCTCAAACCATTTAGCAGCATTAGTTTCTCTTTATTTGTAAACTATTGGTGTACATCAATACAACCCAGCACTAAAAAATGAAGAGTTATCATCTACCCACTTTCGGCAACAATTGGTGACTGTTAACAGCCTGTTACAGTTCTTTCAAGGCCTTCGAGAATATTGAGAGAGAGAGTATCAATAGTACTAAATTCTTGATGGCAACCAGAATCAAAAAGTCTATTTTATGGCGGGGTATCTGATTCGAGTTGGCCGTCTTACTCCTTACCTAACCTAAGCAAAATGCCAATTAGTTTCTTCAAATTAAATTGATGTGAGTTAAAAAAAAAAAGTTATTATCAACAAGAACCTTGGCTGGGTTCGATGTCACTTTCAAAAACTCTGGGTAGTTTGTGCAAAGTTGCATTCTTCAAAAGTAAAGTAAACTACCTTTCAAAATGAATGAATACCTTGTACAACATTCTTGTGCCAAATCTAATCTGCTTGTTGAAAATTCTCAAATGACAGAGCCATAATTTTCGCAACATTTTTGTTTTGTAATTTTTTTTTTGGGGGAAAATGTAAACATTTCAGCGTACAGTCAGTCATCAGTTGACAAATAATTAAAAATCAACAAAATATACATAAATACTTAAACTTAGAAACAAAAATATTTCACAATTTCTTAGTAAAACTTTGAGATTAGTTTGCAAGAATATTTGTAGAAACACAAAATATGAAAGAGTTAAAGATGAAGTAGACAAACCACAAAAAACTACTTAATTAAGAAAATAAATAAAATAAAATAAAAATTTAATAAAATATTATTTATTGTAAACTAACACTTGCCTGTTGTTGCAAGCAGTTGCAGCAGATGTTCGTGTGTTTGCTGATGCTGTTGCTGCTGCTGTAGAAGATAATTATGTTGTTGTTGTTGCTGCTGATAATGTTGGCGAATAAAAACAACATTGGCATTTTGTTTTAACAAAATGCAACATAACGACGACAACATCCTCTAGAAGTTACAATCGAAATGAAGTTAACTTAACACTTTGTATTGGGTTGGGGAAAAAGTTTATACAAAGAAACGTAGCCGCTGATAACGATCTTGGCTGCACAGAGAATTCACATTCCGCCAGCTGGTGTACTCTAACTTTCCTGCTTTCTTTGAAAACTATCACGCGAAAAAAAGTCTTAACAGAGAAATAAACTCGAACTTGACTTGCAGCTTGTTATTAAACTATAACTAAATTTGTTTTGCATTATTGTACTGTCTAGGAAAATCATGCACAAGAAACTATGTAAGCACGAGCGGTCGGTCGGTCTTCACTTCAAATGATGTGTTTGCAGGCCACCTCTAATGCCACCTCTAATGTCAATCGCTACAACAATAGCGTTGTAAAATTACTTTTTCATCTAGCCAACATTTTTGTTATTAAGACAGTGTTAAGGACAGACAATAAGTAGTCACACTTTTGTTAAACGTTAAAATGACAGTTAACACAGAAACCGTTAAACACAATTACAGCGCATTACCACTCGTACTCTGCTGCAGAAGACATCATTTTTAAATGTGTGTGCATGTCTGTCTATCGGTCTGTCAGTTTAACTTTCCGACCAAGTTGTTTGAATGTCTAACATAAAAACTTACAACTTGAAACTTCCTTTGTATAAGTAACCCAAAACCAAAGTGTTCAAAAAAAAGCGATCATCAAGTCTTACAAGAACTGAAAAATATTTTTCCACACTATTTTGTATAATTTAGTTTTTGTTTTGCAGTCGTTTTGTTCGCAAACTTATTTGTTTATTTTGTTTTATACGTCTTTTTTTTGTATTAACAGATTTTTTTAAAGTATTTCAATTGCTTCGTTTTTGACTAGACGATGAAAATGAGTTTTAAACTGCGTCACGTTCGATTTGTTACTATTGTGACGTGCAACTTCTTGAAATTATTTTTGCTTAATTTGCATTAAATTTTATGTTTGTTTTGTTTTGCTTTCAGTCTCTTCATTGTTTTGTAGGTTTCTATTTATTTATTTATTTTTCAGTTTTTTTTTGTTTTTGGTAACAATTCACACAAACAGCCAAAATCTTAAGATGAATTTTGCAACACACAACGTAAGGAAAACAAAATTTAGAAGCTGCAGTCGAAAAACATACAACAGTGATTTCAATTGTAGATTTCTAAGTTTCTTTTGCACTCGCAACAACTCATGCTCTATTTGTGGCAGCAAAGGAAATAAATGAAGATAGAAGAAACGAAACGATACGTTGATTCACTAAGTAGAAGCGTTTTTGCTGCTGCTGCCTGCCACCGCTAGTATGATGTCTCATGTCATGTTGTTTGTTGCAACATCTTTAAATGTATGTTGGCTGTTGTTTTTATTTTATTTTGACTACTTAATTTATTTAGTTTTTCATCTTTTTTTTTGTTTTCTTGCAACAAGTTGAACTGAATTTGTATGTGACATTTTTCATGTTGCTTAAAATTAAAAAAAAAAGTAAAACATTTTATTTCTATTTTAGTCTACGAAATAATTCTAGTTGCAATGAACTCAATTTCTAATTACAAACAGCATCATTAATTTCTGCTAAAGGCGAATGCTGCATTTTTACATTTTTCGTTTCGTTTTAAGTTAAGTGAATGATTAATTCATAGATTCAGCCTGCAGAGATAATTTACAGCTTCGTAAAATATCACTTAGAATTAAACACAATGTAGTCCAATGATTAATGTTCAATGTTTAAAACAAAAATTCAAGATAGAAGTCTAAAGCTTTCTGAAGCTTTCTGTAGTATCGATAGAACAGTGAAATATTATTCACAATTCGTCTATGAAGCTTCCGAAAACAAGTGTAAAAAATTATGGGTACAAATTTTTTTAAGTGGGGTTTGAACCATCATTAATACCTCAAACATTGTTTTTATGTAAAACGCATTTTTACATCAGAAAAATATCGAAAACAAAACAACTAAAAAAATTTAACTTTCTTATGAAATACATCGAAGTAAATAATTTTTTTATTTAAAAATAAACTTTAACATATTATACGCTGCGTCTATGAAGACAAGACGAAATATGCAAAACTAATCTCACGTTGAATTGAAGTTTCAGAGTTCCTTAAGAATTCAAACAACAACAGAACGACGAACCGGTAACTGTAAATTAATGTACACCACGAATCAAAGTGCTCAGCTCATCTAGACTTATTTTGCAGCCATTTAAAATTTTATTAAAATCTGATGGTTCGTCTAGAAACCACCTTTCCACCCTTTCTTCATTTATATCTCGTCTTTGATGGTGTGGCGTTGCTTTACCTCATCAAGAGTTTGTTCAATTATTAAAATTGGAGAAAAAATTAAGGGCGAAATATACAATGGTATATTGGAGAATCATTTGGACGATGGTTACGAGGGATTGGACATTTCAGCACGACATTGACTTTAAGCACTGCTCGAGTGTAGTCAACAGCACGACTGCAGCTAAGGCCATTCAAACCTTGCATAGGCTAGCACTAAATCTCGATTTAAATCCCATAGGAAATTTATGTGGAACGATAAAAAGGGCATTAGATGCCCGAAAACCCAAAAACAAGAATGTTTTAGGGCAAATAATTCAAGAGGAATAGAATAAAATGAGGCCCGTCCAATATGCTACGTTGGTTCAAGCAATGCCAAAACAATCCGGTGAAGTGTTAAGGATCCGCAGTTCTCCAACTAAACATTAAATCCACACACGTTGTAGAATTCAGTAAAGATTTCTTATTTTCCCGATAACTACCTTTTTCTCAGGCCACTACAGAGCACAACATATTGAAGTAAAAACTTAAAAAATTCTATGCGAGAAATTAGATGCTAGTTTGAATTAAACTTAATTTCCTTTAATTTTGTTACAACAGTGATTGTTACTGTTAATAAAATTTTACTTTTCAACAAATTTTAATGCTTAACTTTAGTGCTTAACTATTTATATGAGCACGACACAACTGCAACAACTTTTGATCGATAAGAAAAAAGAAATAAATTCATATTTACCACAGAATAAAAAAGAAAATCCAAAAATTAAACTCACCTAAAAAGAAACAAAAAATAAATAAACAAATTTTTAGTAAATACATTAAAAATGTGTAATACTAAAAAAAAGAAAAAAAAAATATAATAAATACATGATCATTTTGGTTTTTGGCTCTAAATTCTAATCCCATGACTCCAATTTTAATATTTTTCTTAGATGAATTTGTATGAAAAAAGCTGGTTGGAGATGCATGCGTACGTTTTCGGTGCCACAACAGACCTCATCAGCACAAAGCATACAGAGGTGACAGAAGGGGAAAACTATATAATCTTATTTTCCGACTTCCTCTATACGCACAAGCGACGAAAAAGAAATTGAAAAAATATTTTGTATTCTTTGTGATTTTATTTTTCGCGTACGTTTGAAAAGTATGTAATATTTTGTACAAAATAAGATAAAAGACCAACACATAACCGAACTGCACACTTATGACTTCTTAGTTCAGTACAAATTAAATAATCTCAATTTTCTTAAATATATTTTTCGGGTACAACTTTTTAACTTTTGTTTTCTTTACATCCCTTTTTTCCTAGCATTTTGTACTTTATAGTTGTCTCTTTCTTCACCAACCAGCGATTTAGCTGATTTGGACCATTTGCAAATGTCATTTTTTACATGTCTGTTAGTAGTTTGTGTCATCAGCACCCGAGTCATCGACTTGAGCAAACTTACTCAAACATCGCTAAAATTATTGCAATTCCATAACTACTTGAAAAAATTCTTCCCTTCTGTCACCAAGTCAACATTTTTTTTCGTAAGTACCGCTCAACTACAACTAATATTTCGGAGCTCACCACTACTGTCAATGAAGGTTTTTCAAATAAAATGCAAACTGATGTGATTGATATATACTGATTTTAGTAAGGCATTCGATAAAGTTAACCACAATCTTTTATTGCACAAATTATCACTTATGGGCTTTATTTACTCTACTTTAAAATGGTTAAACTCTTATCTATCACAAAGAACTCAAAAAGTCAAATTTGGGAATGTTATATCAAAAAACATTCAAGTACATTCTGGTGTCCCCTGGGTCCAATTTTGTTCACTTTATTCATAAATGATCTTCCTACTGTTGTTTTGCATTCTAAAGTACTGATGTACACCGATGATGTTAAAATTTTTAACTCTTTTACACGATATTAATGGACATATACTTTATTAAGTGCCGACTTTCGGAATTTTCATCAATGTTGCAGATTTAATTTATTGGAGTTAAATATCTTGAAATACAAGCAAATATCATTTTTCAGACATAATCCGATCGAGACTTTTTATTATATTGATAATGCTATTTTAAATAAAGTTCAAACCATATTGGATCTCGGCATACTGTTGGATCATAGGCTCAACTTTCGCGATCACATCTCTATAATGATAAATAAAGCCTATGGGATTCAAAGGAATTTCTAGATCCTTATATTACAAAACTTTTATATACATATTTCTCTTGTTCGACCAATTCTTTGTTGTCTGGGATCCTTGTTATTCTATTTATATTATTAGTACTGAATCGGTACAAGAACAATCTATAATTTTCTGTCTCCGTGGTCTTGGTTGGAATTCTTATGTCTTGCCGCCGTATCATAGCAGACTTGCTCTGATAAAATTGCCAACTCTAAAAAGTCGACGATTGATGCAGAGTGTTTTATTTGTTCTGGGTCTGTCTGATTCATGGTGATGTTGATTCAGAGTTCCTACTTAGTCAACTAAACTTTAATGTTCCTGTAAGACCCACCCGTAATTTTGAACTCTTGACATTAAAATACCACCGTTCCGTATATGCTAATAGTGATTCTTTTCGTCGCTCATGTGTTAACTTCAATAAATATCACTACATTATGGACTTATCTGAGAGTAATGCCGTACTGAATAGAAATCTTAAGGTACGGTCACATCTGACAAACATTTGCCAAAAAAAAAAAACGTGACCAACAAACAAGCTAAATTTGCATTTTCTTTAATTGCAATATTTTTTATATATATGTATATGGGTCCGCATTTATTAAAAATAATATAAAAATAGCATTTTGCGGCATATTTGTCTTCATTTTGTGATATAAAAACCAAGTTAAATCGCACTAACCCTAAGCAAAAGTAGTGGTTTCGTTTTTTTGGGCAAATGTTTGTCAGATGCGACCGTACCTTTACTTTATATCTAAATTGTTGAACCAATTATTTTTATATAATTCTGTTTTTGTTATTCATATTTAGGCAGTAAGGATGTAAAAATCTAATGACCTCATGAATAAAAAAATCTCTACTATTTAATTAACTTCCATTGAAGAAAGAATATGCGCCTTGCAAATTTTTTCTTTCATTAAGAATATTTTAGTTATGAACGAAGTTTTTACACTCTACTTATTCTGCCTTTTTTTTCAGTATCATATTATCACATTAATGCATTTCTTTTCCGAATAACTAATGGTACAAGAAACTGTTCCAACCGAACACATGAAAACATTTGGTGAGCTCTAGGCTTAAATTCCATTGGAGCATCAAAATTTAACAATGAAGTCTTCTGGGATTGGAGGCAAGAGCTCACCAAATTATATGTTTTTTTAGATTTATCAAAATAGTTCAACTAAAAAGTATTAAAAATAAGTATGCACTTTGAAAAAACAATTTAAGTATATGTATATATGTATGTATAAGCCGTGGTTAAATTTGTTTTTAATTTTGAAATGATCTTCTTTTTAAAACATCATGTGCTGGCTCAAAACAAAGACGCATGAGCGATATTGATTAAAGCAAAACTCAAGTACACGGCGCGTATGAGCAATAATTTATTTTACAGATAAAACTGTGTCACCTGAAAGAAAACACACCCAAACAACAAGACAAGTCAATTTGTCTTCTGCTAAAACAAATTATTTGTTTTATTTAATTCCATTTGAAATTTCAGACTTTTAAAATAAATCACTTAAAATATATAAAAAATAGCTAAAAGAAATGTTTGCTTTTTTAAGCGTTTAATTTTGTCTAAAAAACACACACACACATACTTTAATTTCTATTTCGAAATCCTTGTTTGAATAAAAAAATAGATTACTTTGAAAAAAAAACCTTGTTTTGATTACTCGCTGTATGCAAAACATTTACAACTGTCACCTCAAATTGCTCCACTTAAAGATGCAACCTCTTGACATCTATTCGTTCGTATCTCAAGCTCTGTTGCTGGTGTTTAGATTTCTGCAAGTTTTGCTTGTACAAAGTCCTAGTTGGAGTAGCAAGAAAAGTGATACATAATATTGCAACATTAGTTTTCCTCTTTCTTAAATAAAGTTTTTTTATTTATTAATTTTTTATTCTTTTTTTGCTCTAAAAGACTGCGATATAGATGAGGCAGTTTTTCATTATATGTTTAGTTTTTTTTGTTTGTTTATTTGTGTCTTACAAAATGGTAAAACAAAATTGCATGTTTATTTTTTATATTACTGCCAGTTGCACGTTTAGTGTAACAGTAGCAAGCAAGAGTATTTTCGGCCATGTACTGAAGTGTTTATAATTCACTTGTGTTGTATGTCTTGTCCAAAACGTTTATTTATTTATTTTTTCTTTCTTTCTCTAAATAAAATACAAATTTTGTGTAAAAGGTTCACGTTATTGGGAAAGCAGAAGAAGTGCGATGTGTCGGTTATTATGATACATTTTTCTTTTATTATTTGAGTATGTTCAGCAAACACTAGATGACATTCTAAATCTAGTAGTGCACTATAATAGTAAAGTCGTTAAAAATAAAGTTCTTACATCGATCGGTTGGTGGGAAATTTCACTTCATCTCAATACAAAGAGAACAGCTAAAAAAAGATTATGGAGGTGGAAATTACAAAATTAAATAAGCGATACATCGGTACGCCTTTGACGTATTATACAAAACACAAGAAGAGTATTTTTTTTTTATTCGTATACAAAATTACAGCGTAAGAGATTATTAATAATTAAAATTAATCACCCTATTTTGCGTTTCGATTCGACTCGAAACTTTCTCCGTTTTTCAAATTTCGTATTTTGTGTTCCGTTCACCGTATAATTTCGATTTCTTTTTCGATTGTATGTATTCTGCATTACGATCGAAGCTACATACGTTTTTGCAAGTGCTTTGTTTACTAACGAAAAGTTTTCGATTTTTCTTTTTTAGTAAAAAAAGTGAATAATTAATTAAATAAACGCCAGGCCCGCGATGCCACACGTATTCGTTCTTTCGTAAAACTACATTTACAACACAAACAAATTCTAAAATATTGTTTTTGTTTTAAATCTAATTGTACGAAAGAACGAATACGTGTGACTTTGTGGGCCTGGTCAGAAAATGTAAGATTAAAATGCTATAAAATTATTTTGCAATAAATTCTTTATTTTTTTTGTGAAATTTGAAAGCTTTATTAAATTTATTGAATATCAAAAAACAGAACACCTGAACGATATGAAAAGATGGGAAATTTAATGGCAACCTAGAATAATTTTGCGTGTGGATATCAGAAGCATCCCAAGGAAAAACTGCAGGCATTCTGGGATGAAGTTCCAAATGTTGTATAGAAAATGAAAATATTACTTCCGGTGCTGCAGGATTCTGCACAACGGAATAGTTTCCGTATTTAACTGATGTGTTTGTTTAATTAAAGTTACCACAATATTTATTTTTTATATATTTATCACTATATTTTTACGACTGATGTTTCATGGTTTAAACATACTCTTCTCTTCTTCTTTTTTTTATAAATTTTTTATTTTTTTTTATTTTTATTGAAATACCATTTTTCGATTCAAACATAACTGACTGCCAAATACAAATTTATACATCAATTAAAAATTTCTACAACAAAAAACTTTAAAGAAGAAAAGAGAAAAAATGAAGAAAGATAAGTTGCACAGTATCAACTGGGACCTTGTTTGAAGGGAAGTTCCAGTGAAAATAGTCTCTCAGATGCAACAGAACTCATTTGAAAACTTAAGCATTTCTGCATCATTTTCTTCAAGTTTCGGTATGAGATGTCCTTGCGACAGTAAACAAGATAATCTGCATCTCTAGAATGATTAGGAGATCTAACGCATCTCTTGCGTGCTTCTTCAGCAGAACCACGGGATGGGCAAAGGATTATCTTCCCAGTATTCTCTAATAATAGCAAATACCCACAAAGTTAAATCAAAGGCAAGAGGGCAACTCGTATTTTAACTCTGTTCAAAGGGGCCCAAAATTAAAAGAACTTATTTCATTATTCTTATTCGATTTCATGATCTGCTTCTTCATGTTGTTATGCAGCGAAATAACCACTGAAAATAGCTAAGCAGTTTTAAGAACTGAACTTCTGTTGATGCTAATTAATAAAAAAAAATGGCGATACCGATATATTGGCGAACCTGAATAGTTATTGAATGCGTCCCTAAATTAAATTCATAAGGAAAGAAAATATTTAAAGTTCTCACAAGTGATCATATCCACTTTATTCTAAGTTTAGTGATGCTTATATTTTACTTAACAAATCCTTAAATATGGGTATGAGTCATATATTCAACGGTAACCAGATTAAAGCAGCCAACAACCAACACTGCACACACTTTAAACCTTCAAGTCAAATGAATTACAATCTAAGTTACAATTAAAATGTTGCGATTGCATGTAAATAATATTTTTATTTTGTTCACATGCACAAATATTTGTCTATATGTTTATAGATATTTGCAAAATAAATTCATAACTTGAGCAATCAACAATTAAGCGGAATATTTGGAAATGAGCTGCTTGTAAATGTGTGAAAATTGTCAGTTTAGTTTAAAATCAACTAAACAATAATGTACTATTTAACCAACAATTTAAAATTATAAAAATACATACATATATAAAAATATATACAAAAGTATCAGCAAAAGTAAGCAGCAAATAATTGAAAACTAAAAACAAGGACAATCAACAGCAGCAACAAACAGCCCGACAACGAGGCAGACAAGACAGTCCAGCAACAATCCAGCTTTTTTTTAATAGGAATCCAGCAGCAACAGGGGGCCCGGCATGATTTTAATAGAGCCAGAAGAAAAAAGTCTTTATTGTTGAATGGAATAGGCGAACATCCATACACACTCCCTTCCACACATGTAAGAGACACAAGCGCATGTACAAATAAATATAAGCACGTTAACAACCTCATGTGTGTGTGTGTGTGCATAAAATAAAGGTGGCAGTTGTTGAAACATTAAGACTCTTGATTTCAATTATATGAGGTCACCCTACACACCTGAAAATTTAAGTTTAAGCCGGGATTAAGAAAGAACTTAAAAAAAACCTACACAAAAAATTCAAATTCTCTTTACCTAACTTTACTTAAAATTAATTTTTTAAATATTCTTTATTAAAATGTTAATATTTTAAAAAGTTATACAATGTAAATTTCTTAAGCACCCCTACACGTTTCAATCCAATTGCTAACTGAGTCAGTGGTTGTCCAAATCAAGGCGCATATGCCTCTGTCAATTGATTAGTTTGGCAGTTGTCAGATTGGTTGAAAAAAAAATCAAAAGACTTTGATTTTGATTTTTAAGTTCGCTAGTAATGAGTGTATTTACAGTTTTTAGTTAACTAATGAAGTTGGTTTAACTAAAGACTTTTTAAATAAATATTCCAGTTGTCAGCATGAATACAAAACGATATTGTTTTTCCTTGTTTACTTCAAATTGTTATTCCAGTTGTCGTTATCGGATATTATCGATGACTGTCAACATAGAATTTGTATTCTACAAGAAAATTTGACGGCGATATTGTTTTGAGACGACTTTGAATTTGTCGTCGCCCTTTTTCATAACGACTCGAATTTATTTGAAATATACCTAAATTGAAAAATGGAAAAAACTGAAAAATTTTAAATAACAACTGCAACTCAGTTTGAAAAAGAATCCTTCTCTTGCAGTGGGATTTCGCAGAGGGACTTTTCCAAGTAATTTTAGGGAACAACGGGAAGAAATCGAAATCCCGTGCCTCACCGATACGTTTAGGAGATGGATGACAAAAGGTAAGGAAATAAATATATAAAATTTCTTAATAGGTTTGGCGAGAATTGAAGTTTAAAGTACTCTAAAGTAACTTTCAAACGTTTTCAATCATTAAAGCAACACACTGAAATTGTTGTTCACTTGCTGTCCGGTAGTTTAAATATGTCGAATTTCTGTCTCAGAAACTTTCGTTCTAATATGAGATTTTGTTTTCTTGTATTTTCATCACCATTCGAGTCTGAATTTATATCACAAGTAAAAAACATTTCAACATTTAATAAAATTTTTGTTCAAAATTAACAAAAAAAAAAACTACACAGCTGTTTTAAATATTTAGAGATGTGTGTTTGATATGTTGTCAACGTCGTAGTCATCCCGTTATAGAATACAAAAATGTTACTGAATTGATGACGACCTTGAAACAAAATGATGTTGACAATAAAATGACGGCGACGTACACGACGACAATTGGAATAAGGGTGATTATTAGTTAAACCGCCATCATTAGTTAACTAACGACTGCGGAATTAGGTTTCAGTCTTTCAATTAACTGGAGATTAAAAGATTAACCAGAAAAATCTGAAAAGGGGTACTTTTCACCCGGGAGGAAATAGGGTGCCCGCTTTTTGTATGGGGCACTTCCACTACAGCTAGAAAGCTGTATAAAGGTGGGCCCAGATGAGCAATTAACAAAAAAAAACTTGAAAATTGACACTTCGACACCTAATAACCGAACAAAGATATCCCGACCAGACAAACCTTATGGAAAAACATGTTGCCAACAATGAATTCCAGATATTTAGAGAACCTATGGAGCCAATAATCTTTCCACATGACGAAGTCATCATCGTATTAAATAACCTAACCGTCTGTAGACTTTAAATTAAAAAAAAATATATATAAATATGTACAAATATAAAAAATATATATGTAAATATTTATACAAACATAACTTAGTGAGGACCGAACAAAAACATAAATGTGAAAATAAGGCCAAGGTCCTATCCAAAAATTTCGGCCGTAAAAAGTACTGAGATCAAAACAAAGACCAAGTTCTTGATACTCTAGGCAACTGAAATTCTTTATGAATGATAATACAAAAAAATAGTTGAGTTGAGTTGTAACATTGACAACTCAACTTAGTTGAATTAGAATCATAACTAGTTACATTCATTTTTATTTTTATTTTTAAAAATTTATAAAAGAATGTAATAATTCTTTTTTTTATGCATTTTAACTCTCTGCTTTGTCATCAAAGTTTTCGCTGTGCAATTAAGTCGCCTGGGGATCGGATGTTCTAGAAAGTAGATAATTATTTTAAAATGGTTATTTATTAAACAACTTAAAAAGAAATTGTTTTAAGAAGTGATTTTTGAAAAAGATTAAAAAATGTCAATTTTTCAATTTTTAAAAAAGGTAAATTTTTCAATTTTTAAAAAAAATTCAAATAAAAAAAATTAATTGGAACAATTATATTTTGCGGAAGACACATACACACATTCTTTTCTAAAGGATAACCAAGTTAGCGTACCTTTAAGTCTACTTAATTCCAACATGATTATCTTCGCAAAATTTTTTTGTAATATTTATTTTTACTGCGGATAATTTGAAAATTGCATTGACATTAAATTCGACAGCATTTAGGCTGTTTAACAGTTTGTTATTTGCGTTTCTTACATTAAAACTCTCCAGCTGTCTTGCGGCTGTTGAGATGGTTAGTTGCTTAAGTAGTTGACTGGTTGGTTTGTTGGCAGGAAGGAAGGCAGCAAACAAACATGCAGGCTGGTTGTTAGTCAGTCTATGTTTTTCCACAAAACAGACAACAAAAAAATTAAGTAAATTTAAAATTTAGCTTTTCAACAAATACGCCTTTTGGCCTCATGCAACAACAAGCACTGATCAAAAAGTTTCTGTGTAAACAAAATATAAAAAACTTCGCTACCAAAAAAAAAAGAGAGATTTCATTGGTATGTTGAGTCTGTTTTGTCTTTTTGGCAATTAAATGTAACATTTAGTAAGTGTGCAAATGCGAATACGAGTGAGTAAAAGTGAGTGTGTGTTTGTATTCGCTATATTTCTTATGCGCGCACTCGCTCACTCAGTGGCTGGCTAAATGTCAATTGTGATATATTTCGGCAGATATGTTTAACATGTCAAATAAAATAGCAAATATACAAATTTTAAAGACGACTATCTCACTGACTGACTAAACGTTACCGAGTACATAAAGAAATACATTCAGCCAACCCAACTATCGAACAGTAGCCACCACCAGCAGACACACTTTTTTTCATTCCTCTTTTTAGTTTTTGTTTAATTTAATTTGTGGGCTTTTATTTTTCCTGTGTGTTAAGTGCTGTTCTGTTAGAGTTTGATATTATTTGATTGCCTGCAACAAATTGGCATTAACAAATTGTTTAAGGAAAACTTACACTATTTTTTTTCTTTCTTTCCCACAAATCGAATTCGATTGCGACTTGTTTTGTTAACTGTTGCTGTTAATCTTTTCGATTTTGTGCTTTTTTTTACGTGAACTTATTTTCTTTTTTGGAAATGAGAACGGTAGCAAAATATTTTGTAGACCCATAAATTGTTAAACTGTGCTTGGTTGATAGCTTAATTTGTGGTTCAGCAACAAGTACAAGACACTTGATAAGAATATTAAAACCAAGATATGAGGAGTAGGTTATATTGGAAGTCTAAAATTGACGAAAATATCAACAGTAGATTATGGAAGGTAGCTCTCTTTTGTCGACTTTGTTTTCTTGAATAAATACGTATTTGCGTTGTTAACTACGAAGCTTTGTTCGAAGAGACTCATTGGGCTTCTGCCAGGTTGCTTAGTGTTCCACTTAAACAATGTTAGTGGAGATATACGAGTGGATTTACTCAATAAAGATGGGAGACTCTATTGATCTAACAAGTTGTAAGAATACTGCATCAAACATACGATTATTGGTATCGAAATTGACAGACCAATCGCACTGCATAAAAAAAATTTATGAGATGACGCCTTAAATAATAATTTTCGTGATTTAATAACGACGTTATTTAATCTTCAGAGCCCATATCCCATGATGTTAAATATTAACCTATGATTTATCTTCTTAAAAATCCACCTGAGTGGGATGTTATACATATCTGATATTGAAATATTAAATTAAAGAAAATGCTTATCAATTAAATAAACAGAATGGTTGGCTTCCACATAGTCTAGAATACCAGAGGTATTTAAAAACCTTTCACACCTTTGATCCTAAAAAAAAAATTATCGGTCTTTCTTTTTTTTAAATCATAATGAATATTCCTCTCTAGGAAAGAAGACACGTGTGTCTTCCAATAAGAATTTGATTTTCATTTCTATAAAAGAAAACGAGTATTTTTAAGCGAAATCATCGGATGTTTATTTAATTGTATATCATCAATAATGGAAAACAATGACCGCTACGGCCATCCCTTTTCACTCACGCTCATGCACGCTCGCGTGAGCGGAAAAAAGTTCCTCACTATCCTGGCCACGGTTAATATTTAATATAAAATGTATTTATTTTAATTAAATTATAAAATATTAAAATGTTGTAAATGGATGGATTCAGATTCAAGTTTGAACGAAAAATTAATAAAAATTAAAAGATGAAAAAATATAAATTGAAAATACAAAAATATTATTTAAAAAACAAGGAATACTTAATTTCTAAATTATATAATAAAATTAATTAGCTACAATACTCCCCCTCCGGAAAATTAACAGTCAGCAGATAAAATGTAACTTTTTTTTGTTTTTGTATGATGTGTCGGATTTGTCATCAGTTTCCTCCACAAAATTCAGTCTATCTCTTGCAATAGTTCTAGTATTATTTTAAATTTCTAGTTTGAAATATTTCTTATCTCTTTCAATAATTTTAAACGGTCCTTCACCGCTCACAAATGCATATTTGCAACTAGAAAGATCCTTAGGCACATAACAAGCTCTATTTTTAACTTTATGATGTATATTAGAATATATAGTTTTAAAATATTTTTCAAATTTATTAATTGAGATTTTCAAAAAACTTTTGTTTTAAAATATTATTTTAATTTAGAGACAAACTCCCTGGATGTATCCTAATTATTTAGAGCTACAATCTCTCCTGGTAAACGCAAATATTGTTCGTAGACCATCTTCGCAAGAGTAGACTTTAGATCTTCTTTGAAAGTATATATTAAACGAAGTAGTGCTACTGGAAGAATATCATACCAACACTCTCTGCGACTATTAGCTATTATTGCTGATTTTAATTATCTATGAAAGCGCTTAATAATTCAATAAAATATATTATATGTATTATATTTATTTTTGCTATGGACCTTTTGCCGTAATAAATAAGTACAAGTTTATTACACAACATGTTTTTGCATGTTTTTCAAAATATATTTTTTAATCAAAACTAACTGAAACTAATAACTTTCTAAAAGTGTTATTTTTTGAAGATTTTCAGCTGATCTGTATACTAGTGTTGTAAAAAGCGGCTATTTTTGACTACTCAATACTTTTTCAAGTGAGTACTCGATAATATTCAATTCCTTTAACGTTTTTTGCTTTATTTTAAAATAAAAATATTTGATAGGTAAAAATTCGCATTTATTATTATACGTACTGCATAATAATTAATGCATTAATAAATTTAATAATTCATAAAAAATATCTAACTAAACGGCCAGGCTTGTTGTTGCAAATGGTTCAACCAGTTGCGCTTAACTTTCCTCAAAACCGAGTTAAATTATTTAAAATATTGTCAAGTAAAATTTTCATATTTTAATATGGATATGCATTTCTGAAAGTATTGAGTACTTAGTTTTGGGTATTGAGTACCGGTAAATATATACAGTATTGAGTACTCGGTACTCAAGTGCTCAATACTTTTACAACACTACTGTATACATGCATTTCATTAGTGCTTATGCCAAATCATCGGTAGACCTTAAACCATATTCTTGAAAATTTTCAAACCTCTTATCTTATGCAAAAGCTTTTTCAAAACGAATGAGAATTTCAAAAGTTACTGTTTGTTAATAAAAAAATAAAAATTGAAATTGAAAATACAAAAATATTATTTAGAAAACAAAGAATACTGAATTTCTAAATTATATAATAATATTAACTACCTACACTCACAATTACGAGAACTCACGCTCATGAAATTATCACGAAAAAAAAACTTTAAAATAATTAAAAAAAAATAAAAAAAAATTATTATCCGTTCTGATAGTATGGGGAATAAATTGTTCTAATAATATTTTATGAATAAAAATAATTTTAATTTATAAAAAAAATTCTTAATTAAAAAAGAAATGGATAAAGTCAGAGCTGAACAATTCCTTTAATATAAACCAAAAATAATTCAAATAATTACGTAAACAATTGAAAAACAGCTTGATCTCAGCAGCCAATGGCACTGGAAATAGCGAAAGAAAAATAATGAATGGAATAATTAATCAACACAGTTGTGAAATTCGTTCGAACCGGAAATGATTTAACTTGTAAACATTAATAAGTTTTATTTTTTGTATTCTATTTTGTTAAATAGTTGATATTACTAGTCACTAGTATACACCGTTAAAAGTGTTTAATTCGAACAAATCACGCTGATAAAGTGATGTAGCGACCTCGAAATCAGTACTGATCGATCTATTCCGCTAGTCCAAAATTAATAAAGACATGTGTAGTTAAGCCAAACAATTCCTTTCAACTTAAACTTAAAGCAATTACAATAATTAGATTACGCCTAGTACGTGTGTATTTTTAGCATTTGTAGTGGTCTCAACTTTATTAACCTTTTATTCCTTTAAAACTGAACAGATTTAAATAATATATAGTCGGGTCACTAAAGCTCAACAATGTTTACCATTTGGTAGAAGAATGAAGAAAATCGGTTAGCAAACAAAGAAGAAAAAGGGATCGAAAAATTTGTCTTTGTCTATTTATATATAGATTACTTACAAATACTATCATAAAAAATAAAAAAAATTTTATTTGTTGAGGGTTTTTGAATTCTTTGAAAAAAGATATCGAGACTTGTCTCGAATAATAAATTTAATAATTAATAAAAAAAATTAAATAAAAAAATCACAATATAGGAAAAAAAACACGAAAAAATTACTCCAAAAATCTACTCACGTGAGCGGTGACTATTTTGAATACATTTATAAAATTCATTCCTACACTTAAATCGTTGACATCCGAAAGTTCAGAGTCAGAATTATACAAAAAAATAATAATTTTTTAATTAATAATTTGTTTTATTTTTCTGTGTATTTGTGTTCAGAATTTCAGTGAGTTTCCTTTGATTATCTTTTGCTTTTCAAAACAGCTGATACCTCTCACAGAACATGTAATTAAAAAATATTTTCTAACGTCAGAGAATGACAACAAAAATAAAAACTTTTCGCACTTTAAACTAACTTTAACTTTATTAATTGCTTATGAGTACAGACTTACAGAAGTTAATATCTTGGCATTCTCAAATCTGAAACTTAAGTTGAATTATCTTGCCACTTTCCAAAAACTGTCGGCAAATTCTAACGAACTCACACAAAACACAATACATATACATACATATGCATTTCTATTTCCCTGGAATAATTTATTAAGCCTTCTATCAAATTTCTAGCTTCTGGTTTATTTTTGTTTTCGTATTTTTCCAGATTTTACTTTGGTAACACAAGAAAATAAATTGTTGGTATTTAATTTATAAATACGAGTAAACAACTCATAAATCAGTTAATAAAATAACATCAAATTTGCAATCTTATCTCTTTTAGATAATAAGTTTTTGGGTTAAATACATTTTACTGCTGCTAAGGAGACCTTATGCTGTTGTTTTTTTTTTGTTTTTGTTTTTGTCGATTAGTGAGCTTTTTGGTGGCAGAAACATATTTCCATACAGTTGCTAATAAATCAATGAATTTAAGGTTGCAACCTGTGTTAAACGTTGAATGCAGCCTACTACCGATTGCCTTGCTGCATGAACCATGATGTCTGCAAATAAAATCTAGACCTAATGAAAGAAAAACTAAAAGCAGAAACATGTTTTTTCTATGATTTTTTTATTTTTTTGTTACCCACTATCTTGCAACAACATACAAATATTGGTGCACGACAAAAATCGGAAATATAGACAGCCACACTGTAAAAGTTGTCTTTTAAGAGAGCTGAATTAAAAAAAACAAACAGATATTCAAATATTGGAATCATGTTAAAAGTGACAAACATAGAGGAACAACAATACAACAAACCAACAAGCAAATGAATGTTAGAAGCCAACTTGAGTGCTGGAGATGATGCTGATGAAGAGCAGAAGACACAATATTTGCCACAGCGATTTGTAGCAAATGGTGTCAGCAAGACAAACTAACAAATCGAACACTAAAAATACTAGAAAGATACTTTTGACTCATACTGCTGGCATCACTTTAACTGCTTACTTGCCTCAAACACATGCAACATTTGCAAAAAAAAAAGAAAATAAAAACAAAATCCAAACCAAACCATAACAAATGAATGATGACACATTTACATATCGTCAACGGCAGTCAGGCATAACAGACAGACACTGTGTTTCAAACAAAAAATAAATTTGACAAAAAAAAACATTGTTGCAAGGAAAAGCTCCATAACCTATTGGAAAAGTCTTAAGGTGAAAATATTTTTTATTGATCATAAGCCGCCTTTTTTTGTCTTTCTCCATGTCGATGAGTTTTTTTTTTTTTTTCACAAGTATTACATGTTCATGTTTCGATTTTTATTAGAGTTTGGCCAGTTGCTAGCAAGTCCGTCCGTCCATTATAGCTATCCCTCTTCGACTGTCTTTAGCTGCCGCTCATGAAATCAGCAAAACAAAACAAACAAAAAAGATTTGACAATTGTCAAAATTTATGGCTTTACAAGTATATGACAGTGATAATTGTATGGACTTTTTTTTCGCTTAATTTTATCTTCAACTAACTTTTTATTCCTTTCTATGGATCTAGTGTTTGTTTTTAACACTTCTTTTCTTTTTCATTTTAATTTTGTTTTTATTTTTGTTGCTAAACAACTACATACATACATACATAAATACAGTATGCATGCACATGCATGCTTGTGTGTGTGTTTTCTTAACGATCGGTTTTGAATTTCTAATTTTTAAATTTAAGATTTTCTTTCGTTGGCGCACAGCAGAGGTGGTTCCAGAGCTATTAATCATCGAAAGTTAAATTTATGTTTAAGATTTCTAAATGTATAGTTCGCTTTATTTAATAGATGTATTTCTTTACAACTGCTTGTTAAATATTATATTGTAGATTAATACAAATTATGGAGATGATTCTAAAAAAGTTTTCTTTCATGCAAACAAACTGGGTGTTAATGAAATCAGTGTTCTAGTTAGAAATGCAATAATTTACCTCCAGCTTATGTGCGTTTTAATAGATCGTAGAAGTGATAAGAATATGGATTTATGAATATGAAAAGTTTTAATCGAGCGCACTCGAGAGAGGGAGAGAGAGAGTCGCTTTCAACTAAAGCTATAAGTTTGTTTAAATATGTTTTTTATTTCCGCTATCAAATACAAATTTTTGGATGCCTTTTCCTTCTTTGTTTGGCAACTGATTTCCTTCATTCTTTTAGCAAATAGTAGACATTGTTGAGCTTTAGTGACCCGACTATATATGATTTAAATTGGTTCAGTATTAAGGGCAGAAAAGGCTCATAAAGTTGATACTACTAAAAATGCTAAAATTACACACTTATATAAGTATTGTTTCAAGTAAGACATAAGCAAAGCAATAAGAGTGTTCAAGAACTACTGCATCATTCCTTTTATCGAGTTGGCTGCATTAATAATTTAATGGCCATACGAATTTTTTGTTCAAGGTGGATTTTTATTACTTTTTCTATATTTTAACACGGTCATATCTCGGTATACCATATTGAAATATTCAATGTTATTCTGGTTTTAAAATGTAATTATTAATTATTAATGCAGCCAACTTGAGAAAACGCATAATGCAGAAGTTCTTATTTTTGCGGCTACTTTCACGTGCGATTCTCAGAATTGTGTACCAAATCAATGAGCTGAAAAATGTTGTACTGTGTAATTTTACAAAATTGCATTTTTGTTCTTTGTTAAAAAAAATATTAAATATAAAGAAAATATTTTTACTTTTTTTATAAACTGACATATTTTTTTACATGTCAGTACATTGCAACACGTTTTTTTATCCTTAAAAATATAAGTTGGCAGTAGCCAACATGAGTATGTACCAAAACTGGGAAAGTTGTTTAAAATTTAATTTTTTGTTCTGACCCCAAAAATCGAACAAAAGAGGAACTAGGCCCTACAAAAAACACTGTTCTTGCTCTCCATATAAAACTTTGGGCATTTAGTTAATTTCTGTTTCCGGGGACTTGTTTTATTATGGACTTAAGGCCGACGCACATAGATTCTGTCGTGCGCTATACGTCGCTATTTCCAACTGACAACTAAGTTGAAATACAGGTTTTCTTATAAGATTTGTTCCATTCCGTACGTCTACCTCAAAGCAAAATACTAAAGTTGACCAACTTTTAACGTACGTTGAGTAGTTTGACAGCAATCAGTTTTTTTTTGCTTTAATTTTTATTAAGCTTTTTGTGTTGTGTGGTGACAAAATTAAATTAAACAAAATTAAATAAAAATTAGAATGAAAAGAAACTCCAGAATATCATCGAATTTCATTGAAAATATCTGATTTCATCAAATCAAGCCGATTTAATATCCGTCAACGAAGTAGTCATTATATCAACCTCCTCCGCCGTTAGTTTAATGGCAGTTGGAAAAAACAACGTATTACATACCACGGATTCTGTGTGCCTCGCCCTTTATTTCTTACCATCTCGAGGTGGTAGTAACTTTTCAGACTTAACAGCCCTACTTTGGAATTGAATTAAGTTCCTAAAATAATAAACTAATGCCCCAAACATAAAAATTAAATCACCAAATAAAAAAGTTTTTAAATAACGACAAAAACCCGAATCAAAAATGAACTTACTTCATAATGAACTAAGTTCATTTGGCGGGCTACTCTGTATATCGAATGTTGGCTTCGGTGAGAAGTCCACCATTCTTCCATAGAATTTCATACAGTTCGTATATTTTACGAAAGAATTTCACGGTGCGACATAACGTGATAAAAATTTCGCGCAATGTGTGTTAAATTCTATTATTGTCGCTGCATATTAACTTAAATATTTAATGGTTGGTTGATTGGTTTACGCTGTAGGCAACCAAACAGTCAAGTACAGTGGGGCCTCGATTATCCGTGATTCGATTAACCGGAAACGTAGATTATCTGGGAAAGAAAATTTCTATAAATTTAATTTTTTTTTGCATCGATTAACCATCATTACCTCGATTAAACGGGATTTTAAAATTGAAGCGATGAAATGTGATTACCTCCATTATCCGGAATTCTAAGCATTGTTTTTATTGCTTTTGAACAATCAAACTCAATGTAAATACATTAAACGAAAAGGATAATTCCCTAGTTTGAATAAAATGAGTCAGAAGCATGTGTACACGCATGGTAAGATTAATTGCATATGCATCGTTTTTTTTTCTCCAAAATTTTCACTACAACTAAATATTGTTGTCTATTAACCGGGAAAATCGATTATCCCGAATGCTACCGGTCCTGATCATTACGAATAATCGAGATCTCACTGTATATTCAAAACATTCTCCAGTCGTCTATGTCATAATTCTTTGATAGTACAGTGTTAAAGTTTGAATTGAATGGTAATTTTATACAGTTTTAAAATTTTCACTGTTTCTATAAAAAAAATCTTTGTTATCGGAAAATGGAAATTGACATAAAAATGTAAGCTCGAGTTATTTCATTAATCGATGTAAATTACACGAATAAATCTTTTCTCGAAATTGGTTATTCTTTATTTAATTGAACATTATTTGACATAAATTTTGCTATCACTCAAGCAAACATTTTTCAAATGGTCACCCTAATCGTTACCCAACTGTCAATGAAGGGCGACTTTCAGTAACATGAAGAAATAAAAAAAAATCGTTCCCAGAACTTCATTCATTTTAAACAGCAAAAATTTTAAGCTTGATTATTGGCAACAACATTACAGGTTTTATATAAAATCTAAAATTTTCGTAATAACTAACGTCTACAACTTTAATTGCTTAAAAATCCTTAATTTTTACTTGCTTTTGGAAAAACATTAATATCCAAAAAATTGTTTGAACATATTTTTCACATGAATGCAGGGTATGTTCGCTGTTTTTTTTTTTTTTAAAGTAAAATTATTTAAGAAAAAAAATTTAAGCCCTTCAGCTTTAAATTTGGCTGGCGTCAGGGAAAACATGTGGATTCATGTTTGGCAAAAGCTCCACTCAGCCATTAACTAAAAAGGTTAATTAAAACAAAACTTTTATTATGTTTTTCTTAGTTAGTTGGTCTGAGTGTTCCAAAAAAAATATAAGGAGATACAAGGCACAATAAATTGTGCAACATTGTTGAAACGATTTAAATAACTTTTCTAAAATGGCCAAAAGCTTTTAAAGCAACATACAGTCAAGACAATCTATTGGTCTTGCTGCTTATGCCAGCCGCAAAATTCACAACTAATATTGGTTCCTTTTGGCATTGTTTAATACTCCAAACTTCCTTTTTTGGCTTGTTGGACATCAAAATGTTGTTGCTAATGTTGACTGCTTGGTTGGATGTGAGTGTTCATTTGATGGTTGATTGGTTGGTTGGTTGGTTGGTTCGATGCTTGTTGGTTGAGTATGGGAAAATTATGCAAATTTTGTTGGAAAATAAAAACTACATGCAGGCAATGGCAACGCACGGTCAGGTAATTAACACTAGATATGGTTTTAGGAACAACATTTTGCACTTTTTGTTTTATTGTACAAAAGGGCCCTCTACAGAAATTATACAATAGCTAAAAACGCTTTCCATCTGAAAACTACAACTACAGCTGTGTAATTTTGGAAATCCTTATTTGAAGTACCAGACGGACGTTTGGTGTAGCTGGCGTCGCATAGAGGTTTGGTTTGATCTCATATATCAATGAAATAAAAATAAAAGGAGTTGCTTTTGAAGTTAGATACCTACGTAAACATGATTTGTTGAAAAAATTGCACCAAGGCTACACCCCCTCCCACATATCCAACTCCCAACAACTAAAAACAAAACATTAAAATATCTATTTTCTGATTTCCTATATTCTCTCCCCCCAAAAACGAATATTAAAAAAATGTCATAGCGATAAGTTGTGTTTTAGGGGGTGCGTCCGCTCCTCAAAGTTGGCCTTTAAGCACATTTATTCGAATGCATATGACTATCTTAAAAAACACATTTTACAAGAATATGATATCTGACAATATTTTAGATCTTCTAGTCAACAAAGAAAGTTTTTTGCTAAAATTAATATTTTAGAAAATAATGAAGAAAATAACCAACAAAATACCAAAATTTTATTTACATATGTGGAAAATATTTTTTCTAAGCATGTACCGTAAAGGTACGGTCACATCTGACAAACATTTGCCCAAAAAAACACAGCCACTACTTTTGTTTAGGGTTAGTGTGATTTAACTTGGTTTTATATCACAAAATGAAGTCAATTATGCCGCAAAATGCAATTTTTATATTATTTAAAGAAAATTCAAATTTAGCTTGTCTGTTGGTTACGTTTTTTTGGGCAAATGTTTGTCAGATGTGACCGTAGACTTGCAATTTTTGTTGCAGCAACTTTTTATTTTTTAGTGGTAAAGAGCGAGAGAGAAATACAAAATGTATATATATATATATATATATATATATCTATTTCAACACTCTCCCACATATTCAAGAATTGTTGCAACAAAAATTGCAAGTGTGGACCGGGACTATTAAATTATTTCATACATATGCATACTACGTATAGTTTAGAAAAATCAAAATTAAAAAAAAAATTGAATAAATGGGCTTGAAGGTCGACTTTGAGGGGCGGAGAGGCCCTTACACTTATCGCTATAGAAATTTGTTGTATTTTCTTTACATAAAACTAAACCGATTTTGGGGCGGAGAGAATATCAGAAATTAAAAACAATAAATAACGGCCACTCTAAGGTTCATATTATTAGAAACATCTACGGTTATTTTTAGGGTGCGATCGAACGTTTGAGTTATGTGTCGGAGTTCAGCAAAAACTCTACGTTCGGTTTATGTTCGACATTCGGAAAAATTTTCGCCGAACACTTCGGATAACTTCTTATACATGTTTGTATATTTTTCAGAGATACGAAAAAATTAAAACAAGATAAATATTATAAATACAACATTGTCCAAATAAAAAGTTTTTATCTATATTAAATTTGTTTTCATTAAATAGAAAAAATCGCAAAAATTAAAATGCAATGAAAGAGAAAGTTCGGTGTTCGGGTTCGGTCTGAAAAATCAGGATTGTCACAGAAACCAATGTAGTCAAAAAGATGACAAGAAATACTTTTCTATGATGAATTTCAATGTTATTTGTTTTATGTTCAATCTAAAATTACAATCTGCTTTGAACATAAAACCGATCACATTGAAATTCATCATAGAAAAGTATTTCTTGTCATCTTTTTAAATCTAATTCCGACCACATTGGTCTCTGTGACAACCCCGAATATATCGAAATTTGGGTTAGAGTTTGAAATAATTGTTTGGTCGAACACTAATAATTAGTTATCGACTATAAAGTACACTTTTTACCGCGAGAAACTAAAGAAAATGGATAAATAAAGGACTGTTTATATGTATATAACATAATGTAATTTTTTTACATTTTGAATTCCTTATAAATTCCGTAAGAAATTTTCTCTTTGAAAGTGTATGCTTAAAGTTTGGTCTCATAGAAATTTCATTGGTAGTTGGACTACCCCCCGATTGTTAATTGTTGTTTTTATTAAATCAAACTAGCAGTGGGATAAAAAAAACTATTTCTATTCAATGGAAAAAAATATCGGATTTCAGTCTGAAAACTGAGATCAGTCGAACACTAGTAACTTTTATTGCAATCGCAGCAAGCATTGTAGGTCCTGTCACACTCGTATATCCCTCAACTTCAAACAGCTATAACACCGGCGAAAATAATCCGATTGTTTTAAAATTGTGCAAGTTAGCTGTTGCCTTTTAACAATTTATCTGAGCATACTGCAGATTTTCTCAACAGTTCGTTAATTAAATCCTTACGAGCGCTGCATTTTTATATCCCTGCAGCCTAATTTTTATTTTAAGCTCCCCCCCCCCCCCCCCCGAAAATCTACAGTTGAATCCTCTCAAAATTTCGTTACAAAACTAATCATGTTTTCACATTTAATTAATGTTTTTATTTGAAGCATTAGAGCATTACAGTGAATAATCCAACAAGCATCGATGCAAAAACCAATCAAATCCAACCAAATGAAAACCATAAATAAACAATTTGTTTTAGTGACACCAACCAATAAGCCCCAACTAAACAAACATATTGCACTCCATCCAAAACCATTTATGCAGCAACACGGGTCATTTGATAAGAAATCTTTTAGAAAAAAGTGTTGACAAAAATACAAAAAGAAAAAAAAAATGAAAAACATTTGCTCACATTATTTTATGACCAAATTTGACCAACATTTCTGTTTCGTTTGTTTCACTGCAAAAAAACAAAAATAAAAATCTGTATGTGCTCGTATATCAAAAAAGAAAAAAATTTCCTTAAAAATAAGAAAAACTTTCACTCTTTTTTTCGAGGCTCAATTTTAATGTCATCTTTAGGTGTCACATTGTTGTTGTTGTTGCTTTTCTTTGTGGTTTAGTTACAATTTGAGACATAAAAGCAGCAACACGTATAATACTGCATGCCACAGTTTTCTTTGATTTTATTATGCTGTGTCCTCTTAACATACGAATTTTATTTGTTTTCGGAACACAAAATATTTGCCAAATTTAAAATAATTTTTTTTGAAAAAAAAAGAAACAAAAATACAAGAGAAATAAAATCAAACAAACTTGTAGTGGGTTAAAGCGAATTTGTTTGGTTTGTTTTTTCTTTCTTTGGTTGGCTGTTTGTTGTTTCTTTGGCTCATTTGGGTTTTGGCCAACAAACAACAAACAAACATGACAAACATCATTGTGGTTTCTGAGAAATATTAAAAAAGCAACAGCAACGACTACAGAAAAACAAAAAAAAACATTGACGATTCACGAATTTCATGTTTAACATTAGGTGGCGGTTAAATGTAGAAGCTTAACGTTTTTTTTACCTACCAATTATTATACATGAAACCTTTTGACGAAAAAAAAACAAAAAATAAAAAAAAACAAACAGCACACACTCCTTGCAACATCATATGCACATATTATGTATGTCCCTCTAACTTTTAATATCCGTACATTAGTTTGCTTGTCTGTGTAATGTTGCAGCACGTCGCACAGTTAAAGTGGACAATGTTTTATTACTCGTTCATGCAACGGCGACATTAAGGGAACAAACATTGTTCAACAAGTATGCTGGCATATGTACTTACATATGAATTTGTTTTACGGGTCTCTCTCTACTTGCAGATCACAACCGTATGTACAACAAGAGGTGTTGCAACAAGGTGTTACTGAGGGCACCAGTACTAAATACAAAATGCCAATCGGTAAATAGTAAAAAAAAATATTTTGCTTAGAATTCTTAAAAAAAAATCATAATAATTTTTGACAAATAAAACTTTACAAGTCCAGGAGTATGGCCTTAAGGCTTTAGCTGAACTGCCTTTGATGGATTAAGTACAATTTTGGATGTACCAAAAGTTTTCTTTCGAGTGTCCTTTAGGAAGGATTAAAAATCAATATCTAAAAAAAAACCAGATGGAGTGCAAAAACTAGAGGTGCTTCACCCTTTTATAGCACGTATCTTATTTAATGGCATATCTAAAGCGGCAGAACTTGGATTAAGAATAGAACATGCAGGATTCAGGCCAAATAGATCTTGCATAGACCACATCAACAGTCTTCGCATAATTACCGAGCAGAAAGCCGAACGGCAATCGAATCTGTATCTGATATTTATAGATTTTCAACGTGCATTTGATTTACTTCATCACTCCGCCATATGGAAGGCGATGAAAGTGTAAAGGAATTCCTGTAAGGAATTGGCTGTAGCAAAGATATTCGAAATAGACTGACTAAGCATAAGCAAGCGTAGGGAATCTTGAATAAATTCTGGAGGGCAGCGAACATTGCAGCATCTACAAAAAGTAAAGTATTCAATAGCAATGTAAAGTCAATACTGCTTTATGGCTGGGAGATCTGGAATTTGACGAACCTTGATATACAAAAACTAAGGGGCCTTCGTCAATAAATGCCTTCGCCGAATCCTCAATTAATTTTGGCCTCAAACTATAACAAATTTTGTGTTATGGTTTAGAACGTAACAACCTTCAATTGACCATGATGGCTGGGTCACACTCCACGTAAACCATCCAATGACTTCAATAGGAAATACCTTGATTACAACCCACAGGAAGCAAGAGGAAGGGGACGCACAGTGTCGTGTTTTCATATAACGAGCGGCCAAATAAAGAAAGTGTTATTGTAAAAAGTTGAAATTTGGCTCACATGTTTAAATTTGTAAAAGGTAACCAAATACAAAGTTTCAAAAATGTCAGTGCATGGATTCACATCCTTCCCATATATCCTGTCATAAAGTAAAAAAAAAAATTCGAGCTTCATGAAACTTTGTACATATATTCATTGAATTTTATCCACTAACAGGTTAGCCAAGTTTTAGCAAAATCGGAGAAAAAATGACCTTGTTCCAAAAATTCCAACAAAAAAAAGGGGAAAAAATCTTAAATAAATTGCATACACGAATCTCACATATAACAAGCATAATGTGCATTTAAATTTTTTTTCAATTCGGAGAAAGGAAGTGAATTTTGTTGAATGATAAAAAATAGAATAAGTTTTCGAACGTAAATGAAATTTGGTAAATTTTCCTCGTAACAATTTTTTACTTCAATCCAACAATTAAAAAAGATCACGTATGTATTTTCATATGCGCTGACACCAAAAATAAAAATGCAATAAGTTCAAAAGTTGCAACTAGGGCTACCTAAAGTTATGTTTTTTTTTATTATACGTACTTATATAAAAAAATTCCGCAGGATATATCGAGACCTTTTTTAAGCTTCTGGCAAAAATTTTGATTTTGCAGAAAAAATATTTCTGTTTTGTTATTGTCTTTATTACGGTATTCCTATTGTCAATAAAACTTCAAATTAAAAATAGCGTTGCCCTATTAAAATCATATTAGATTAAATGATTTTGTAAAAATTTTTTACTTAAATCGATCTTATTTAATATTTTAGACCTTTAAAACACATGCAAATTTTCCATATTTTAAAATAATAATTGAACTTGTTTACAAAGTTCAACTTTGAAGCTCTATAATTTCGGCTAAAAATAAAATTTTTATTCAATTTTTTTCTAATTTTCTTAGTTAAAGTGTATAGTATTCAATAGCATCAAAAAATTTTTGGGTTTCAAGCATTCCACTTTACTATTTTTGGTCGCCTCACAACACTGTGGGACGCCCTACATATACATGAAGACACCAAGTCCAAGCCGAACTACAAACTGCTGGATTAACTTGGAATGAAGCGAAAAGAGCAACATCAAATAGAACTCGATGGAGATTAGTTGCTGAGGCCCTTTGTTCCTTATAGGAATTTTAAGGATTATATATATAAGAATTTTATTTTGGGAAATTAACAAAAGGAATCTAAATATTGTGGGAGATATATTTAATATCGGGTGGATTCGTAAATGCAGTACAACCTCCCTGCCAAGACCCCGTGCATAGCATACTAAGCTTTGCTTTTTGAGAACTATTAAGAGCTAAATACATATGTCCATCTGTCATTCTGCATAACAATTGGGTACCTGCAACCTTTTCGGTAGACTTTACAAAGAAACATCTCATTTTACCGATTGACTAAGTCCAGCTCGTACAAGAATGAAGGCCACAATACTGCAGAACACAGTCACATTTGAAAAGAAAATCATCTTCAAGTCATTCCCGTTTATTGGCTGTAATCGACACCTATCATTTAACCTACATGATGAGTGGAGCACAATCGGTTCTAAGATATCAGTCATAAAAAAAGAGCGACCAAACATTGCGTATAAAGAAAAGATATTCCTGAATAATTTTACGATATTTCAGTAATCTTGCGAATGGGGGATGATGACGCGTAGACCATCTCAGTGATTGTGATGTATAATTTCCCCAGCAATGTTAGCATTCTATCACCAGGCGCTCCCGTTTCCAAGACCTTACTTGCAATCAGGGGTGCCAAACGTGATGATTTTACGTCATTCTGACGATTTTTTAGAGCGAATTTCACAAAATGACGATTGACGATTTTTGTTTGTTATCCCTTATGCAATGAAGACTTTTTACTTCACTACTTTTTGCTTAACATAACCACTACGTGTGGCAAAATGTCAATCTCGATAGAAAAAAATATTTATATTGAAATGAATTGTTTGGCTCAATTTCAAATCCGAGTTTACCCATTTCTTGAAAATTTTTGGAAAATTTTTTGGATAAATTCATTATTTTTTATTAAGTGAGTACTATATGGAACAATTTGTTATTCATCCATCTGAACATCTATCCGAACGGATCAGTATAGATTTCGAGGTCGCTACACCATCTCATCAGCGTTCTTTGTTCGATTTTACCACTTTTGACGGTGGATACTAGTGATTAGGAATATCAACTATTTAATCGTATTATTTAACGAATTAGAATACGAAAAGTGCAATTTATTCATTTTTACAAGTTAAATCAATTTCGGTTAGTACTAAATTCCATCTCTGATCAATAATTATTCCATATATTCCATACTCTCCCTCTTTTTCCAGAGTTATTGGCTGCTGAGATCAAGCTATTTTCCATTTTTGTTTACCTTGTTTTTGTCTTTTGTAGTTAACTTTCTTAGTATTCAACCGCCTGTGACAATCTAAACATGGAGTTTATGACGAGTGCCTTCGTTTTTAATACTCGCAATTAATGCGTTTATGCATAATTTGTTGAACTGTTTAGGTTTATATTGAAATGAATATTGAACTAAAATATAAAACATATCAAATAAAAAATTAACGTTTATTTTGGAAAATGTATTAACTGTTTCGACACAAAATCTCTTCAAATCTTGCTTTGAATTGACCAAACATGTTTAAGATATTTTTGAGTTTTCCATTATTTTGTGTTAGGAGTTTTAAATAAATCTTTTGAATTGTTAATTTTCAAAAGAAATATTGTTTTGTTTATATAAAATACTGTTGGTTGTTGTCTAAAACAGAAGATTTTTGTGTGACGATTCTTTGACGATTTTTTCCGTAAATATTAATGATTTTGACGATTTTATTTCCAAAATTTGACGAATTTTCGGAAAATATTACTGGCAGGCCTGCTTGCAATATGTTATGTTTATCCTCAAGTAAAATTCAACACTCCTCTTCCAACTACATTTTATAAACTTTATGCAAATAAATTAAACAAAAAATACCCTGCAGCTAAACGATCTTAAACAAACACTCTCATAATAAAAAAAAAGAAATTCTATAAACAGTGAAGAATTAATGCAAATATGTACAGTATGTATATTTTTGCCTTTTATTTTGAACAACATTCAATGTTGGACGAGCCAACTACGACATTGATTAATGATAAATTAAGTGAAACACTTTTAAAATGACAAACACTCACTTTGCTCACTCAATCTATTTAGCAAATGAACAAGAACAAAAAAAACCCCAATAAATGCTTCAATAATAAAAGAAGCTCTTCAAGAGCTGAACGTATTGTCAGTAATAAATAGAAAACAGCACGCCATCATATAAACAAAATCTCTATTATAAAATGAAATAAAATTGCTAAAGAATAAAAACGTTTTTTTCTTCTATTCTTTTCATTCATTTTCTGTACAAAAAGGGTCACTCTCTTTTAAACCATAAATGACACAACAATATTAGGAGTATGAAAAGAAAGAAGAAACAAACAAATCCAGCAAAATAAACTTGAAAATTGCAGATTTCAGAGCCCCCAGCAATATTTCACAAAACCAACTTTAAAAAAAATAATGACGACAATTCATCAATTGTTCCTTGTCATTCAACGTATGAACAGAAAAATAAACATTAAATTAACACAGAAATTGAAAATATAAAAAAAATATATTAAAAAATAGCGACCGTATTCTAAACTTACAATATTCAGTAAAAGTGCGACGATACTCCAGCACTCTGACGCATTTTTAAAGTGAATAAAATTCAATTTAATTCAGATTTAACAATAAACAAGCATTTTTCAAGTCAATTCAGAATGAGAACAAAAAAAATTAAGTATTGAATTCTTTTGCTTATTTTTTTCCTTAAATAAGATTTTTATTTTATGGGTTGCGATTCTATGAAAAGTAAAAGGAAGAAAAAAAATATATGAAGTAAACAGCCCACAGTAAGGCAACGATCTATGATCCAACAATAAAAGATCCCTGCTTGCATTCTCTGTCTCAGCAGTAATTGCACTTTTCAATAGAGCAATTTAAAGAATGAAGGGCAAAAATTACAATAAGAAAAACTACACTGGCAAAATGATTTAGTTTTTTTATTTTTTTACAAATTAGATTGTGAGTGAGGTTTCTTTCCCCTTCGCAGCTGCTGCCAAGCAAAGCTGCCTATTTTTTGGTTTGAGCTCATGAAAATTGACTCGTTGAACATTAAAGAAAACATTCATTACAACCGTTTTTTTTGAAGAATCACGCACTGCTTTTGTTTTGCACAGTCAAAATACTGAATTTACATAAATATTTTGAGGACTGGAGTATTTACTTCTGTCTGACTAGTTTACAATTTTTTATTTTATTGCGCTGTCTAAAGAATTTGTTTCTTTATTATTGCTATTAGTTTGAAGAATTGAGCATCAATTAAAAATATATATATTTCGTATCACACATAACTAGATTAGCCCTGATCCGCTTTGCTACACCCCGCCACAATTAAAAAAAAAACATTTTTAAAGAACCTTTCATATACGAAAAAAATTTTAAATTGGCCCACAAATGACAAAGTTATTTGATAATAAATTTTTGGGACAAGAACTTCTTTCGCTTTTTCCCCATTTGAAAAAAAAATTCAAAAAACGATGCGGAAGGAGTAACATAATTTGCAAAAAGTGGGAGTAAATAAAAGTGGGTGTGTTTAAAAAAATAGCCTATAATTTATTCTAAAGTCCTAGTTACATATTGTAAAAATTTCATGAAGATCGATCTAGAGGTCTGGTTTCCTATAAGGTACAAAGAAACAAATAAACAAACAAACACACATTCCGATTTCTATTATAAATAATACAGTCAACTCTCGATAGTTGGGAATTCAAGAGAGCAGAGGAAAAGTTCAAATAACCAAGCGGGAAATAGAAAATTATCAAACTAATAAGAGTTTCATTAAAGTTCATGCAAAATATAGATGGGCAACGATCACGTGGTTCCCAAGAATAATGCGTAATCACGCATAATCGTGATTAGGTTTTAGTTTTATAATCACGTGAACGTATAAAAAAATTTTAACATGAGTGAGCGTGAATGAGTTTTTTGATTTTTTTTGATTTATTGTAATTTTTTCATATAATTTTTTAATTAATGTTTGTACATAATTACAGAGTGGCCAAAATGACACCTAGTGATGTTAAACACGTGTAACTCTTGTAATAACGGTATTTTTTAAATGATTTTTTATATATTAAATACATTTTATGGAAATTTAACGTGACTATGTGTGAAATATGACATCAGACAAATGACCACCATTTCGCTCGATACAGGCATTAGCTCTTTTTAGCGCATTTTGCATTACACAGCGTAATGTTTCTGATTGCAGGCGCCGTATTTGTGCGCCGTGGTTTGTTAACATACACTTTGTCTTTTAAATATACCCATAAAAAAATTTGGGCGCAGTTAAATCTGTTGAACGAGGAGGCCAAGGGAAATCTGAATTTCTTGAAATTATGCGTTCACCAAAAAATTAACGCAGCATGTCCATAGTTTGCCTAGCAGTATGCGCAGTGGCTCCATCTTGTTGCAACCACAAATTAGGATGTTGCTCCACCATTGTCCGCAAAAAGTTGTCGATCATTGTTCTGTAAGAAGCCCAGGAGACTGTTTCTGGCGTTTCATCCTCATTCTCAAAGAAATATGGGCCGATGATTTTTGTGGCCACAACAACGCACCAAGCAGTGCATCTGATTGGGTGTGACTGATGCTGATGTATTGCCCTTGGATTTTCGGAGCCCCACAACCTACAGTTTTGTTTATTCACATAACCACTTAAATGGAAATGCGCTTCATCCGTCATCAAAAGGTTATTTAAAAAATCATTTTGTGTGGCTAATTGTGTAAAGCGAATAGCGTATTGTAGTCGTTGTTGGGGGTCTTGCTGTATGTATTCATTTTAAATTTCCAAGAGTTCAGTTATAATCTTCAAAAAGCAAAAATAAATTATGTTAAAAAATAAAAAAGTTATTTGTGTTTCACATCAGCTGGTCTTATTTGGGCCACCCTGTATTTGATCTGTTTTAGGTTTATGTTGAAAAGGATCTTTTGGCTCAAGTTCAAATCTGACTTTACCTATTTCTTTTTTTTTTCTAAGATTTTTTTAGTTTTCGTGATTGTGACTAACTTTTCCACTCACGTGAACGTGCATGAATACATTTTTTTATCGTGAGCAAAACCTTTGTATAGTTGTAACTCTATCTTCTATATCTTTTTATATATTTACAGAGTAAGATGCCCTATGTTCGTCATTTTATAGCTCGAAAACCTCTCAAGCGATTTACAAACCAGAACATGCGTTGGAACAGGCTTGCCAGAGAAAGACAGATTAAATGTGCTAGATTGCCAAAAATAAAGTGCTAAAATGTTCTGCGGTACAAAAAATAGTTTTTTAATAATAGAGTTAAAATAATTTTACATTTCAGACATCTGTACATTTTGAAAAAATTTTTATCATTTGTATAAGGTATTGATATAAAATTTCTTTAATTTTATTTGATATTGTAGTTATGTAAATATATATATATATATATTATACATACAAAATTAATTTTATTTAATATAACAACTTTTAATGGTACACATATAAGATAATATTTTTGTAGTCAAAAAGCTTTAATATATTTTAATTCATTCTTCCTCACAGACTAACTCATTTTTGTATATTTCAGATGAACCTGTTTTTTTACAATATCCTCCTGATATATCTAAGTCAGGGACGTGACTTTTATGCCCAATACTTATTTATAAAAATCTTCAAAGAACTATTATTCAAGGAATTTTAAAATAGAAATCTCTTTATAACAGTTAAAAATTAGGAATATTTTGGTGGTCTTCTTATAACTATATTGTAAAAGATTTTAATTTATTTGGGTCTAATTAATATATACATAAACAATTATTTGGGTCTTTCATTACACTTATAAAAGACCTTTATTTTTCAGCCTTCTCATAACAATTACAGAAGATTTTTATTTTTCTAGGTCTTCTCGGGACCTTTATTTTTATTGGTCATCTATGTATATCAAGACATACTTAGTGTGTGCAAGCTCTAAAAAGCCATAATTAAATAATGGCTATGCAAAGATCGAAAAAAGTAAATAAAAAATTGGTAAGAGAAGACCAACATAAATAAAAAATCTTTTATAACAGTTATGAGAGGACTAAAAGATTTTTAGCTTTTTCTAATTGTTATTTCAGGACCAAAGTTTTTCCAGCTATTTCTTCTTTGACCAACTGAATATTTAAAAAATAGCAGCAGTTATTTTGGGTCCCTGGTCTAAAGTATTGCAGCATACGTTAACTAATTTCATACCCTCTCTTATTCGTATAACCGGAAATAACAATTCTTTGTTTTATTTTTCGAACATTGCAAAGATGTCAAAAACCTTCGACAAAGTTGTAGAAAAGGTAGCATATATATATATTTGTTCGTTTCTATACAGTGAGAGAATTTATATTTAACTTGATATTATGTATATGATTTTCTTAAATAATTCTGCGATCTAAAAAAGTACTAAAAATGCTAAATAATTATATAAATATGCTAAACTAGCATTTAGCATTTTTTTAACTCTTAGCGCCAACTTAGAAAAAATAATGCTAGATCTAGCACTAAAAGTGCTGAAATGGCAAGCCTGAGTTGGAAAGGACTACTTTCACAAATGGTTTAAAATTAAATAAACATGTTCACGAATATGCATTATATCCACTTTTTCGTGATGGTGTGTTTTTCCATATAAAATGTATGTGAATTCATTTACATTTTTCTTATGAGAAATACATTTATTGTTATATAACACAGACTCTGCTTGCGCGCGTTATTTGAATGTCGATTGTTTCTAAATGGTGATTTTTTAAGAGATTTCGTATTTGAATGAAAAAAATACATGCAATTTACAGTTTAAACGCACGATCTAGGCGTCCAATTGACCGGCCCCAAACGTGAAATAAGCTTTTCACCGAACTCTCCTTTCAATTGGGCCATTGTTTCGCGCACTCTGTAGCATGTGGCACCGTCTTGTTGAAATCACATGTCAGCCAAGTCCAGCTCATCCATTTTGAACAAACAAAATTTGTAACAATCAACAACACTAGCGTATGCGTGTTGGTGGTTTAATATCCAATGTGAATTTGGTGCGAAATTTAGTCACAAGATTCCCAATAGCAGCCTCAGAAGGTCGGCCAAATTGACCATCAAATGGAAGAGCACTATGTATTTTCTTAACCGAGCATAAATTTTGATAACAAAATTCAATAATCTGAAGCGTTGTTCGTTGTAAAAAGCTGAATTGCCAGAAATAGTGTTGCCAAAAAAAAAGTTGCTAAAAAATCACCCTCTAGAAGATTTTATTTTTAATACAATTACTACATATCACTCCCTTATTGCAACGTAGTCATATCTCAAAAAACGTGATTTTTGAGTGAAGAATGCAGAAATATTCATCGTATGTATACGTTTATTCATTCACCTGCTGAGGGGAGAATAATTTTTTTATTTTTCCATTCATGTGTGTGTAAATTAAAAACTTTAAACTCGTTTTCTTACAAACGAGTATTTTTGAGATATTACTACGTTGTAATACAGGAGTGATAAATGAAAATATTTGTTTATAAGGCGCTGGTCGCATACTTCCCGCCCTGCCGCCTTCCTAACAGATATTAAAATTTTGTCTTTATGAATTATGAATTCCGTGAACAGTCACTTATCAGAGAAAGAGTTCGTTAATATCTTTGAAGAAAGCTACTTCAATATACATATTATTTTTCAATGAATTTTAGTTTTTGTTTAAAATACTCGATTACAAGCACATTAAAAATTAAAATAATTCAAATTATAAAGTTTATACAAGCACAAAATCAAATTATAGAATGACATTGGCAATCAAGATGTCATTCCTACAATATAAAATTACCAAAAGGACCGACCGAATTACATTGACTGTATTTTTTTTTAAGAAATATAGAGATATTGAAATTAACGAGTGTAAAAATTAGCTATAGTCGACTATATTTTCTATAGAACTTGTGGAGCTTTTAACATTCTATTTGGATAACATATTATGTCAATACATTCATCAATAGAGTCATCAGTCATAAGCCCTGGCTCCAGGAATTGCTAACAAGCATCTGTCTTATGGATTAGAAGCGCCTAAGCCTTCTTAACATCCATTATGGAAAATGACAACCAACAACTTACGATTTGAGGAATAATACTATCAGAATACCGGACTACCAAGAGCCACGATGTATCGCCTAAAGTATTGATAATTTTAGATTCCATCATATTATTTGACATTTTCAGGGTCACTTCTTTCTTTTATCTCGAACTTCAAATTATCTAACTTTTAATTTTTCAAAATGCTTTGTCTGCCAATTAGATAATGAATTCACACATAAACAAAAATAATAAACACTCTAAAGATGCTCTATGAATTTTTTGCTCACTTTATCAATATCAAGGAGATATGACCAGCATTTTCTTTATGTAAATATATTTATACATTTATTTATTTATTTTTTAATTTTTTTTTTTGGCAAAATTTAATGTTTACGCACATTAATTTTAAATACACGCACACTAACACATTTGTACCAGTATTTATCATTGTTTTACACGCATTGAATCCATACATAATCTATACGAACCAATGGTGCCAATCTAGAGCTTTTAGAGGGTCTATTCAAGTAATATATTTTTAAATAAACAACAATAAATCATGTAACAAATGCCAACAACAATAATAATGTGGCAAAGTGTATACAATTTGCATTCGTACAATACGTATTTATTTTTCAAGAGAAACATACGATATTGGAAAAATCTTTATACATATAAAAAATACGTAAAAAATTATGGTATAAAGCGAAAACTCTGTTTGAAAATTTATATAGAATTCGGCAATTATGTTTGTTTGTTTCAGTTAAAATTTTTTGTTTGAAATTTGTAATCATTTCTGAACAAATTATTTTATTATTTTATTTATTGCCTATTTTTAGAAAATGAAAATAAAATTGTGAGTGAAAATTAATATTGAAAAAAAAACAACAAAATACGAAAATCAGTTTTTGTTTTCAATATAAATTCTCACTCACAATTTTGTTTTCATTTTTTAAAAACAGGCAGTAAGACAAAAAGGTTTGTTTAATTTCAGAGAAGCCAGCAAAAATTTTATTTTTTTAATAAAATATTTACAAGAAAAATTTTCTTAAAAATATATTAATGTGCGTTCATAGAATTCAAGCATTCGACTTGAGTAGAAAACATAAAGATATATGTACATATGTACGTAAAGTAACTAACGCAGAAAAGTTTTGGTTCGAGACAGGAAACTTTAAAAATAGATTTGATGAAAATATGTATTCAAATTTATATGAATTCGTACATATATATTAACTTTGCCTCATAGTACTCGTAGTGCTTATGCTGAACAATTTTTTTCAAACTATCACTGATTAAAAGTAAACTTACAACCAAACTTAAAATAGAAACTTGTGAGTCTATGCTTTTCTCACTCTATTGGCTCGAATTTTTTTATTTTAAATTTTTTGTATTGATTTATAATTTAAGTATGTATAATTACTTTTGTTTTAGTCGAATATATTCAATTAATTCTTAAAATTCCGTTTTATTTTTATTTAATTGAAATAAATATTATATTTTTGTTTTACTTTAAAATACCCTTTTTTGAACCTTTTTTTTCCGTAACCCTTTCGGTACGGGAGACGATTAATTAGTTTCAAACTATTATAATGTTGTAGTTTAGGTTAGATATGCATATTAAACTAATATAGAGTTCTTTGTGTGTGCCTATCCTGGGAGGAGATTTGGGGGGTGGGACATATATGTATGTCCCATCGTCCTAAACATATAAAAAGAGAATATACACATAAATAAATAATATATACATATACATAAATATGTTTTTTAAGTAAATAATGCTCTTAACACGGTAGATCATAAGAAATAGATTCAATAGATTTTTTAAAGTTTTGTATGGAGTAGGCTTTGAAGCCTAACACTTTTTTCTAAAAGCAGTGCACAGGTTTCCTTGTGCTAAGGAATGGGGGATGCAAGTACAAAAATTCAACATCTCAATATTTTTTCTGAATCACTATTTATTTCCAACAAATTGACTTAAAAGCATAAAAGTAAAAAATTTACTACTAATTTTGTATCATGTAACGATCCAGATTTCTTGTACGTTTTGTTTTTTATTTTTAATTTTGTAAAGAAGCTTAGATTTCCATTAAAGACCAGAGGGATTAGAAACGGTTTGTACTCCAGTTTATTATTATTTAACAATTCAATCAAGAGACATCTGTCTAAAATAATTAAAAACATTTATTTACTTTAATTGTAGCATGGGCACCGTAATTACTAGAGGTATCCGCACAATCATTAATGTATGTTTACGACAACCATTACAGACTTTATTATTATTTAAAAGTTGATAAATTTAGTAAGTTTAAGGTTAGATCCAGAATTGAATGGAGTAAAGTAACCATTATCAGACGAAAAGTTCCATAAATTCATAGGCATATTCTTAGCAATGATATGATCAATTAGATGAGACATGAGTATTGTAAGTATTTTAAATATCATCAGAATGATTCTGGTAAATACTCGTAGTTTCAAATGAATTAGGAGGAATATAAGAACAACTAATAATAATTCGTTTTACCAATACGCTAATAAAGTTAATATCTATATAACAAGTCCTCTTGACACAGTTTCAGTAATTATAAAAGTGTAAACTATGTACATGTTATTTTTGTTATAAAAATAATTTACTTACATACATATGTATGTATGTACATATACAAAAAAATACTTTAATTTTTCTTTATTTGTTCATAGAAATAATTTAGTTTTATTCAATTCTTCCAAAAGAATAATGCATTTTCTAATAAAGCATAGCAAAGCAGAAAAAAATAAAAACGTCTATTATTTCCAGACATTGGCACAAACTGAGATATTTTCAACAAGATGAACATTCAATTCAAATGTTTCTTTTCTACATACATGCATATGTACATATATATATGGTAATATAAAATGAAAATCAAATTCAATGAATTAAAAGTAACATCAATATTATGGTAACAACGGTATTTAATCATAAAACGTATGTACATACATATGTACATACATATGTATGTATGTACATATGTACGTAAAAATAACTTTGTAAAGAATGAAGAAACTAATCGTACCTATTAATTAAATATAAATTTAATTAAATTTAAATTATCCAGCCCTGAAAAACAAAACAAAACCCACAATACTCCCAAAAATTATACACATCAAATCATACATCAATATTGGTATAGTTTTTAATTTACTTACTTGCCATCATTACAGCAACAAAAATACTTTTACATTTTATTACTCCGTTACCGTTTAACCGATTATTATACTCTCGTTATGTCGTCATTACATTTCACTCTTCTGAACAAATAATTTCCCTCAATGTAATGACGACTAATAACAAAAATAATATGTTTTACGGGTCCCGTTACAATATTTTTTTTGCAAGTACACACACACTAAACACACATAATTGCAATTTTTTCATTCATGCTTCTCTTCAAAAGGAAAACACTTTATATATACATACATACATATGTACATATGTACATATATTAAATTTTTACTAAAAAAATTAGCAAAATTAAGATATTTTTTATAGAATTTAATTCTGTTTTATAACACAATCAATATGCATGACCTTTTACTTTCTTAGCTCACACAAGGAGATAATAATTGGATTTGTTTTATTTTAATTCAATATTTAAACTTTTATGAAACTTATTTTAATATTTTCATTTGAACACTTAAATTACACTATTAAAATTATTCAGCTACATATTTAAGGACACTAATATATGTATGTACATATTTGTTTGTTTAAAACAATTTTTCACACGCTGCAAAATGATTAACTACTTTTTCTCAAAACGATTGAACGGACGATCAAAACAAAACTGCGGTTTTTAAAAGAATGCAAGTTTGAGCAAACAGTTATTTAGTGAGTAGTGCTGCCACGTGTGAAGAACGTTGATGTGCAATTTTTGTTCAAAAATTATTCCTGAGTGGTGAAATTACAACAGGACGATTTTTTATTTAAGAAAATTAAAAACTAAATATTGTTTTTTTTTAATTGCTCAGCATTTTTAAAAAATAATTAATCGAAAATAGAAGTTGCTCAACATTTTTAAAAATATTATTAATCAAAAATAAAAGAATTTCACAATATAATTAAGCAAAATTAAACAATATTTTATGTGATTAAATTAATTTAAATTAAATAATATGTTTTGCCTACTTAAACCTAAAACAAATTAGATATAAAATATAAATTATTAAAAAAAGAAAAAAAAAAACGTGTAGCACTCGGGGACTGCCGCGGAAAAGCTATTGCATAGCATTTTTTTATCAACTTATACAATTATAATTATTTATTTTTTTTTATTTATGCAACATTTTTTTTCTTTGATATTAATTCAAGTTTTTTCTTTGATATTAATTCAAGTTACACTTTTTGAGCGTGGTGAATTGCTTAATTCGGTCGCCGCCCTCAAAGCCCGCCGTAAAAGCTATGCAATAGCTTAAAAACCTATGAATCGTCTGTTTGTTTGTGTATATCATTTTTTGTCAAACTCGATTGCTCGTAAGTACGCCATTTTGTGTTTTCCTACATTCAAAAATCTGTTCTAGCAATATTGTATGTTAATGAAATCAATAGCATACTTTTAGGGTTAACATACGCTAAGCGATTCAAATACTTAAAAAAAAACAAAAGATTTTAGAAACAAATTTAGTGTTAGGTTTTATTTTCGTTACGGAATTTCTTGATTCGGTGGCCGCGCTCAAGGCCACGATAAAAGCTATGCAATAGCTTAAAAATTATGGCATCTGTCAATTCGATGTTAACGTTGTCATATCAAAGAATATCAACTACAAAAGACAAAAATCAAGTAAAAATAAATGGAAAAAAGCTTGATCTCAGTAGCCAATGACGCTGAATAAAGCAAGAGAATAATATTAAGTAAATTTATTATTCGAGATATGCCTGGATAATTTATTACAAAAAGTTTTGTGACTTTCCGATTTTGGATAAGCACCAATGAAATGCACCCTCAACAAACAAAACATTTTTGAAGCTAGAGAATAAGAATCATATTAGCCGAAATTTGTTTTTTTATTAAAATGAATAGAAATAACTTCGTATTTCAAATTGGCTAAATAGTTGATATGCCTAGTTACTAACTCCGTGACAAGTGCTAAGATCGAACGCTGGTGAGGTGTTGTAGCGATCTCGAAATCAATATTGATCCGTTCTGCTATTCCGATGATTGAAAATGTTCCAATATTTCTTTCTTAATAAAAATATTTTAACGGTAGAACTTATAAGCTTGAAACGGCTTAATATGTAGTATTTTTGGAAACTAATTGTTTGAAACTTAAAAAATAAAATAGAAATTATAAATCTAAGTGCGGAATCGATAAGTTCCGATGTTGCAAATATTCCAATATTACTTTCTTAATCTAAAATGAAATTGATAGTCATGTTCGAACTTAAGCCAAAACTTACCTTTCAAGATCATTTTCCCTTTATTAGCATAAAATAAGTAAATTTTAAATTACGTTTCCACCAGAGAAAGGCAATAATCACTTTTTTCCCTGATTTAATCACACAATAAATTTGTTATTCACTTTTAATAACGCAAAACAAATCAACGTTTAGTAAAATTATCATCGTAGTGATGAACGCTTCATTTACGCTGCAGTCAGTCACACCATAAAATTATCTTTCAATTCTCATTCAAGATCTTTACTCATACTGCTTACCATGGTAGAAGGACACAGGAAGTGTCGAAGCTACAACAACACTGCTTTTGATTCTTTTTATGTTCGAAGTTGTCAAAAAGCACAAAAGAGAAATGGAAAAAAATTTTATATTCACATGTGTTTTTTGTTGCATTTTCTGCTCTATAAAGAATTTTGTTTCTTTTCCTTTTCTTATTTGCATTTGAAACAAATTTTCAAGTGTGCTTTTCTAGTAGTGTGAGTGTGTGTTAGTAAAACATAAGCAATTTTTGACAGATGCGAACGCCAAAAAAAGTCCGTATTATTCTACCATGCTGCTTAACAAAATCCACAAAAATTTAAACTGTGACGTAGGCTGTACCCAAATTTAAAGCAAATTTTTAAGCAAGATCCCATCAATTTAAAATTTGGATAAAAAAACTGCAATCTTGACTGTAATTTGAAACACTATTCGGAATGAAAATTTGTAAGCGAATTTTCGTTAAATGTTTGCTCACATTTAATCATGCAATAAAACTGAATGTTAAATAAAATCAATATTATATAAAAGTTAATTTCCAAAATGGATTAAGTGTTTTGTTTTTGCTAAATTGTTCAACATTTTGTTTTTATAACTATTACAAAACCTAAACCCCTTTTTCTATCCCTAATATGAAACATGAAAATTAATAAATACCTAAATAACAGGCCAACCTAAATTAACGCGTCAAGCGTAGCGTTTTCCAACGCGTAGCTTTTACGCTAAACTGACTTACTTAAATAAGAGCGTCAACGTTGTTTCATAAACAGTAACTTATTTTATTTAATAAAAACAATATAATATAAATTAATCACTCGATTCGATTGGTTGGATTCTATGAACAGCACGTAAATAGCTTTTTTGATGAATAACTGAAAAAATTGCGTATTTTTTAAATTAAATTATTGAGAAGTTTTATAAAATTCAAGCGAACGTAAAAAAACAGGCACTTGTCTACTCGTTTTCGACAATAATTGGCCATTATTGTCTGCCTCTTAATATTCTTTAAGGACTATGAAATGGCAACTGGTTGTTAGTAGAGTAGTCAATCATTAACGACAGCCGGTAGAAGAGTTGTCTATTTTTTTTACACCGACAAATAGTTATAGAATAAAGGAGATTATAAATATATGGCCGCCTTATTCACAAACGCTTAATCAAGTTAATGTGTACATTAAAACCGGTTTTCCCATATAAAAATCCAACATTAAACCTTCAATAACATTATTAATCGTTTGTGAATAATGCCAATAGAGTAACCATAGTTTAATTACATTGCACCATAAAAATGTAGTTTTGATTTTCTTATGGTTATGGCGATCATGCTCATTTACTTAAGTTACGAAAAAATTAATTGCCTTTTAGTGTTTTTTTTTTAATTTTAATTTGTTTTTAGTCTCAAAAAAATTTATAAATTGCCAACATTGATTCGCACGCATGTATCTAAACATATTTGTATTTGAACAAATAAATTTATTTTTGTGTATTATTTATTTACGCCTACAATTAACACAATCTTTTTTTGCTCATTATTGTTTTTTTTGTTTTTATTTAACGCCCACAAAATGTGCAAATTAGCCGTTTAAATAAACAGTTTTTTTTTCATAAAGTTGTGGTTTAGAGAATGATATTTTAAATACAAATAAAAAAAATCAATTTATTTGAAATAAAAAATAAAATACTATAAATCTAGTACATTTAAGTGGTCAACGACCTAATTAGAGGGGCTTGTGTATCGTATTACTTAGAAGAGGCCAATAATTATTATTATCTTTGCTTTTTCCAAAGAATGAATTGAGCAGTAAGCAAGTTCTTTAAAAAAAGGAAACAAAAAGCCTTTTTCAAGACTTTATTTTCTCTGAGACAACCAATTGTATGTTCAATAGAATACCCCGACAAAATATCCCGTCGAACAAATATTATAAAGCTAATAATGTGGGTGTTCTATAGAGACCCCGACATATCGAAGAGCAATCAGAGTTATTGGCGGCGTTTGCCTTTTCAGAAAAATGTGTTTTGTTAAAAATATTATCACTTTGTTACTTACAATTCAAATTATTGATTTTAAGAAGATTTTTTACAAATAAAATTTCTTACGTTTGCTTACCTGCAAAGAAAAAAAAAGAAAATAATATATTAAAATTAAATTTCAAAGGTTTCTTTTTGATTTTAATATTAAAGGAATTTATAAGAGTGCATTATCAGTTGCATGATGTACAGTTTAATAAAAGTTCTACAACTATTGCTGACACTGGCCATAAATTTTGTATGAGAAGATGTAATCAACAATCTCGTAACTATGGTTCCAGATTGAGAGATAAGATACTTTGGGAGTCAGTAGATGCTGTTGTCAATATAAATGTATTTTTGTTAAGGATTTTAAAAACATTTTTTAAACGCATAATTATAATTGACTATAGATTGCAACATACAATACATTCATACCTCACAGATGACGTCAACGAATGAATGATAAAATTTAATTTAAGTTACTTATAAAACACAATAATCCACTCCGATATGGAAGATGTAGTAATCATCTTTGGGTCCAATCACTGGTTTTAATAAAACTAAACGTGAGTGCAAAATTCTTTCTTACTTACAAAATATTTATTGTTTACTTTTTCTTCGCAGTGTGAACAACAGCGGAGTTTGAAAATAATCAAAAATAGCAAAAAAAAAAGTTAACCCGCCATATATGGGCAGGTGAATGAATCATTTGAATGAACACAAAAGGAGCATTTCGTTATGGACATTTTTATCGTCATTGTCATAGAAGAGAGATAAACTAACAAAACGAACGAACGAGGCAAGAAAGTTATTCAAAAAAATGTGCATTAAAATATACGATACTTTTTAATATGACAGCGAAACATTACGTTCTCACACATTTGAAATGTCAAACAAATTTCCGGTGTAAAACAGCAATTTAGCAAAACAGCATTTAATATTATTTTTAAGCAATTTTGTAAAAGAAAAAATAAAACATAAAAACTTGTTCTAACTATCAGCAGTAAAAATAAATAATTGAAGATATTTTTTAATTTCCGTTTTTTATGTTTAGAAATTTTTACAAACAATCTATAAAAATAGTTTTTTATTCTTGCAAACAATTGAGCTGCCAGTAGAAATACAATGTAAAAGTGTTAAAAAACAATAAATTCTAAAAAGGAAGAATTTTCGAACAATAATAGTTGTTTTAATTTGTATCACTAAATCTATTGATTTGATACGTCATCAAATTATAGCGCAAACCTTTTGTTTTCGTTACATAAATTTTTTTTTTCATTTTTTCAAGTGAAATTTCACTAAATGACTTAAACGGTTCAAGAACATGTTCAAGAACTCAATTTGAATGACAAACCAATCGCTTCTTAATGGTTTTAAATTAATGGATTTTATCGCCTTTTTTTGTTTTCTATTTGAAAAAAATGACATTGATAAAAAAAAAGTCATAAAGCATGGCCTTCATTATAATCAATATAATATCGGACATGTGTTTTTCAACGACTTATGATAAATAGATGAAGGTCTTAATTAAATTTTTGAGTTATTAAAAATTAACAAAAAAGGGGGAAGTTAATTAATAAGCTTTTAGAAAAAAATAAATCTCTTTTGGGGTTGATAATCTTTTTTAATTTGTAAAAGAGTTTCGATTGGTTTGTCGGTTTACATGGCTGCTAGGCAATCAAAAAGAAGAATCAAGAGATTCCGTTTGCCCAAATGCCATTCCACTCGTCAGCATCCAACGACGGATCCATTAAACGGTACTAGAGTTACTGCAGGTTCCCAAAATAGTTTTCTGTTGTCGAAATGACCTTCGCCTTTGATTCAAATATTTTTCCGTCGATTCTTTCTTTTAAATTTAGAAACAAGAACAAGTCCCTGACTGTCAAATCTATAGAATAAGACGAATGCGTCAACAATTCGAGTGTCAACTCGTGCAGTTTTACTCTCTAAACTCCTGCATTATTTTGATCGAATATTAATTTCTCGTGCGGCCTAAAAAATATGTTTTTTCTAAGTTGTTTAGCTTGATTGCCTCAATAACAAGTAATTTTTTCTACTTTTTTTTATTTAATTAATTAATTGTAGACATTTTCAAACAAGCAAACCCGTGGTCATAGCCTTAGAACCTTCGGAAAGAAAGAACATTTCGTAGCTAAAGACACTTCAGTTTCGTCCTTTCGGATTAACTTAAGAATCTAAATACGTGTTAAATGTTGCAGGCGGAGATTTATACCACATCCGTAGGTGTGAAAAGGACTGTGGAATTTATGTCAGCGACCACAACTATCGATCATTAATCAACATGTTGAGGGCAAGAACAAAGTTAATTATGTTTTTCAGTGCTGTTGTCGTCTCACTTATTGAGGACGTGGCATTTCCGCATTTGGCTTCGACATGTAAAAATTACTTTAGTTCTTTAATTTAATTTTTTCCAATATTTCTTTCTCTACAAATAAGTGCCTGCTTATTGTTTGTTCCAATGAATCTGTTAAGAATTTAAGTGTTTTGTTCTGCTACGGAAAACAAAAAAAAATCAAAGAAAGTTAATAACATAAATGCCTTGGAAATTTCATAATTTTTGGGAAAAACTTAATTCGAATATTTCGCCTACATTTACTCGAAAATTTAATAATGACGTTTGGATGAAGGTAAAACTTGATGTTCTATAGTTTTAAGAAATCTGTCTTATTGTTGAGAACTATTAACAAAATTAATTTTATTTAATTAGCAAAAATAGATTTGCCATTTGCATTTGCTTAAAAAATAGTTAAGTATGAACATTAGTGTACTTAAGAATTGAATGAAATATGTTGTATGTCGTATGACTCACATACAACTTTCTCTACGGAAAGCTTTTTCCGGGATATAAATAAAATTAATAATATAATAACAATTGTTTTGTTTTTGAAAAACAATGAAAAATTTATTCTAAGTTTTATGAAAACAAAAATTGTCACGTTGTTTTTTTGCGATAGCAAGATCTGGTACAAACTGTCAAAGACGAAGTCGGAAGATCGACAACAGAAATAAGGTTCCATAATTTCCTTGGAACTAGACAAGTTTCTGCTAGGAATTTAGCTTTACGAGGCCCCATTGAAGTACTTTCGCAGACCACATGCTCAAAAGTTTCTGGATGCGAACACCTTTTTGTAAAATTTTATCTTAAGACAGCTTGTTGATAAAGAGTTCTAACTCAAAAAAGAAAATTTTTTTCTGATTCTATGAAAATATATCGAGTTCCGTGGTTTGCTAAGCACTGAGATCTTTCCATATATACATATATACAATCGTGCTGTAATCAGGGCCCTTGAGTTAACGGTGATAAAGTGGAAATGTGTGAATGTGCAACACAAACATGAAAAATATTCTTAATTCTCCTCAATGGCCCGTTCAGCCGACCATGATTCATATGTATGTCGTAGTGGAACTTTTTTCCTCATGCCAACAGCTATCGAAAAATCGATGACACAATATCGACAAATTTTTGTTGTTACAAATCGGCCCATCCTACTGTGGATACTATAAATTTTTAATATAAAAATATCAAATTTTTTATGAAAAATACATTTTTTTAAATATTTTAATAAAAATATAGATAATGAACTATTATTATTCATTTTCAATCCTTACTTATTAATCGTTGATATCTTTTTAAAAAGTTTAGTATAGAATTTAAGAAATAAAATATTATTATCTATTTTTGTTGTTTTATTTTTTTAACTCTTAATTGTTATATTTTTAATATAAAAATATTATAATTTTTATGCAAAATTAATTCAATAAACATTTTAAATAAAAGAGAAATTCTAAACTTGGAGCGTTTTTTTAATGACTCCATTTTGGTTGGTTTTGAAATTTTAAAGTTCACGACGCTGAATTGCATGAATCAAGTAAACAAGATTGCGCATGGCGCAGGTCCGTTATTTTGTTGTTTGTGATTGTGTTGTGTTGTGACGTAGACATAGAATATGTGTTGTAAATAAAAGTACATTTGTGTATAGAAAGTAAGCTGCAATGTAAAACTTTGGTTGCCTTAGGAAGCTCTTCCTCAAATAGCTTCAAGCCCAAACTGAAAAATTTTACTCGACTGTATTTCTTTTCTGTCCATTTAAAATTTTGTTCAAAACGACGCACCCGTTTAGAAGTTATTTCCAGTTTTTCGCCAAAAATCTCTTACACTTTTTCCAACAAACAGAATAGAAGTGATTCTATGATGACGTAGATGGGCAGTAGAAATTCTTTTTGTACGGCTGAGTGCGCAATCTTGTTTTCTTGATTGATGATTATATTCTGCATAGAGAGAGAGACACCGTGAGAGAGAGAAAAGAGCGAAATAGGGGAATATACATACTTCGTTTCTTTTTCTTTCTTTCTCCTACAAAAATCAAACTTGCGGCAAGAAAACTTGCCTTCTATAAGTCCAGACATAAGAATATATTAACTTTGATTTTTGCAGTTTAAAGATATACATATTTAAGCATTAAATAAAACTTTTTCCATTAATCTTTGAGGTTTGTTTTAACAACAAAGTTCAAAATCTCAATTTTTCACTTACATTTTATAAGAACAACACCGCCATTGCTGTTTCCATGCTGATTGCCCGATAAATGATGATGAACGGTACCATCCAGTGCTGATTTAATCATTTGAAAAGCCATTTTGTGGTGATTGCTATTTCAAATTATTTATATCTCTTTTTGTTTTTATATTTGTTATTACTTTAATCGTTATTTGCAGTAAAAGTGTGAGATCAGCAACAATAAAAATGTTGTTGTCGATGGCAATGAAAATGTATAAATAGTTTCCAATATGCACATAATAAAATATCAATTTATAAATTTGTATTTGATTTGACAAATTAGAGGGGGGCTGCAGAAGAGATACGAGGAGACCAAGATAATAAACCACAATAACACAATAAAACATCCAGAGTAGTGTTTCTATGTGTGCTTTCGTTTAATTGCCCAATAAAAAGAAACTAGCGCAATAAACTTTGATATGTAGTCTACAAATATTTTTTAGTTTTAAATTATTTCTTTTTTAAACATTTTTTGTAAGCTGAAAAAAAATAGCAGCACTCTTTTTGATTTACGGCACCACACATGTCAGTAGTATTTTTTCACATTCTTCAGTATTATCAATTAAAATTGGATAAGTTGGAGTTTTTTTTTTGTTCTTGCTTAGAAATTATAGAACACTAGTAGTTTGTGTATTGTTTAAAAACAAAACTAATAAAATCACTTCATTTTAAAAATAACATATTTGATAATATTTTTAAATGATGATGATGATGATGATGGTTGTGATTGCTTTTTGCTCTCTTTTCACATGCTGGTTTCGATTTTTATTCAAATATGTTGACCAAAAAAATAAATAAATAACTACAAGGTTTTTCCTGTCAAGCACTTAAGGGATGGAACTTATTTTGGTGTGTGGAAAATGTTTATTACAAAATTAATCATAATAAGTACCCGTATAAAATCATTACACCCGCCTCTTATTGCAATTTCGGAACTTTAATGCTAAAATTTCTTCGTAGCGTTTTTTTTTGGAAACAATTAAATCTGATATTTTATTTTTAGAGGCAAAAGATGTTTTTTATTTATTATTCAAATGACTTGAACTTAGTCAGTTTAAATTGAGAGAAATATGTACATAAATTAATAATTATCAAACTTTTGCAACAAATTTCTGTAAGCAGTTATTTAAAAGAGTGCATTTTTTACATAAATATTTTTTACCAACTGTCATGATTTTAACATTTCATTCATGAGGGAAAACATTCACCCTTATTCCAGTTGGCGACATCGACGTCACGTCAACACAATCTTAACTGCTCTTAAAATAAGACTCAGTTGTTCGGGATCCTCTATCCTCTATCCTCTATCAGTGTTGCCATATACATATAATTTTTTTTTGTCAAAAATCTTCGAATCGCACAAAAAAAATTTTTTCCCATTAAAAATCTTTTTTTAAGGTGATTTTATTGAAATCAAATTCAGTTCAAATTTATTTTAATTAAACTAAAATATTTATTGCATATACAGATAAGGAATATGTATATAATTTTAAACTTCAAGTTCGCCCTTTTCAAATCAAATTCAGCTATTTTAAAACAAATTCAGAATTGTACAAATTAAAACACATTCAGTATTTTTAATACCAAATTCGGCATTTCAAAGATCAAAATTAGGCCTTTTCAAATGAATTTTATCTAAGACCGGCTGATTTTGGTTTTTAAAATGCCGAACTTGATTTGAAAAATTCTGGGTTTGATTTGTAATATACGGAATTAGTCTTGGAAAATTCAAAACATTTTATTTAAAAACTTGATTTCAATTTGCAAAAAGCCCAAATTTGAAGTTAAAATCCTATGATTAGAGTAATAACGTATTTAAATTAAATTCATACATTTTTTATGGTTACAATATACATTTCTTTATTAATCTTGCTATTCACTTCTTTTGTTTGTTCAAAATTTGTACAATTACGATCAGGTTTTTTTTAAAAAGTCTTTGGTCCTTAAAATACCACACAATGTTGGTATATCTGATTTATTTCTTAGTTTGTTCTTATTGATATTGATTTGAAAAAAAAATATTTCGCGGTTAGCTGTTGCTACTGGTATTGAGAAAACTGTGTAAACTAATCATCCAATAAGTTACATTCCGTAAAGTTGAAGTGAAGCAGCAATTCTCAACATTCGTCATCAATTTGTTGAATATTATTCGAACCGATAACATTTGAGAAGAATTTCGTTAATTGGGAAATACTTTTATTATTGCTTTTCATAATATTAGTAGGCGCCAGGAAGTCACCACATTTTAAAAATTCGCTGTCAAAATCAAACTTTTTTAATAAACTCAACATAAAACTTTAGGTAATTCTTTCGAAATGGCATTTCTTCTTCAACTGATAATTTATGATTAGAACTAAGTGCTAAAGTTATTTGGGCTCCCAAGTATATATCCTTAATATCTTTAAGATTTTATTTAACACTAACGGGTAGAGAAAGGCGGGCCATAACCTGATGACGCGTATTGTATGTACAAATTATTAACCTCAATTTTGTTGAACTTTTCAAAATAGATATATTCATCTTTTACAATGCATTATAATATTTTTAAATACAGACGACGAATTTCATTATAAAGTAATTGAATTTTTATATAAAAATAAAACATCGTTGCAATTTAATGGATGAAAGTAAACAGTGTTGCAGCGGTACACTTCTTTTCACACTTTTGATGAAGTAAAGAAGAAAATATGTAGTGTAGTTAACAGGAATCTCAAGCAATATACTAAAAGTGCAAGATATTAAAAATATATATTAAAAAAAACTTTTTTTAGCTAAAAAATCCTTTAATATTTTTGGCACCTCAAAAACATCAAAAATATCATAAATCTTCACATATGGTAACACTGATCAGCACCTTGATTTTTTATTTGTGTCGTACAGTGTTATCTTTACAAAGGTGGGTTTCACAGCATTTTTTTTTACTTCAGCTGTAGAACGTTACGACGACTAATGAGGTTTTGAGTTATTACATTCTTGGTGAACCAACTATATAGAGTAGAAGCTCAGATTAATTTCTTAGATCCGGGCATTGACAGCTTACAAGATAAGACAAATCGAGAGATGTTGTCGAAATGGAATCACTTGATTCTACGTAATTGTGTGTATCAGGCAGCCATGTATACCAACTATTTCACAAAATATTCAATGTGGTAAAAAAATTAAATGAGAACAAAAATTGTGGAACAATTTTATGCAAAAAGAAGTGTGACAGAAATTATGTAGTGTTTGTTCCTCCACGTCATATTTTTTGTGTTATTATTTTAAAACATATGATTTTATGACTACCATTTGAGTACCCCAATTGTTTATTCTATCAACAATAGTTTTGCTGAATTCAGAACAATGAAAATTCCTTAGCTTTGCTCACCAGCCAGACTTGGTGGTTACTTTGCAATCAGTTTTATTGTTGTTTTGCAGTTGACTTTTTTTTTTATACATATTTCATTAATAAAACGACAACAGGTTATCATCTCCAGGTTATTCAAGACAATGAATATTGAATAAAAACAAAGAAATAAAAAAACACGTAACATAAGATGAATACAACTTAGAATTGTTTGTTATTTGTGCAACAAAGTACAAAATTTAACTTAAATGACGGTCGAGAAAGAAGAATGAAAGTCAGTGGCGTGGTGTACGAATATATAAATGTTTCTCGAAAAAAGCCCTTAAGACACATACGTACATACTTTTATATTAATTTTTAGCTAAAGGATTGAAAGCAAGAAATAGTAAATATAATTGCCAAATTGACAGCTAAACATATATTGCGTACATCATCTGATTACTCATAAATATAGTGAGTTCAAAATCTATAATTTATTTTAATTTATTTTTGATTTAAGTATTTAATCTCAGTACAAAATTAACTTTTGTGCTATTTTTTTGACTGAGTGTTTTTTAAGTTTTTTTGTTTAAGTTTAAAATTTATAATAAACGAAAAAACACGTTTTTTTATTTAATATTGTTTGTTACAGAGTTTGTTACAGAGATCTTAGGACACATTTTCAATAAAATAAGTTCAAAGTATTTAAAAATATATGGCATGGAAATTTTTTTACCATGGTGCTATTTTTGTGACCGCAACTGTATGTAATGTCAAAAGCGATCACCTCTAAAAGCCCCGGCAACCAAATATATATATATGTTTCTGTAGGTAGTACAAATATATTATTTGTTTTAGAATTTCTAAAAACTTTGGCAGCATATTTTTGCTTATAACAGCATATTTTCTCTTAATTGCATTTTTTAGAGAATTTTTTCATTGGGTTTTATTACTTTAGCTTTTATATCTTTTATTTTTCGGTGTTATAATTTTTTATTTGTGGTTTAAAAACGCCAAAAACTTATAAAAATGAACAAGACTCGAAGAATTGTCATTCTATGTAAAGAAATGAGATCTGAAAGAAATATGTACTTATATAGTATTGAATATGACCAAAACTAAAAGATTTGCCAAAACTGAAAAAATCTTCAATGTTGTGTCACAAATCTTTAAATAACTTTAAATAATAAAGTGCAGGAAAAAAATTAGTTCGGGCTTTTATGAATTCATATGACGATATGTACATAAGTATGTATAAAAATTAGAGCGACTCGTCTTTTATGAATATGTAAAACGTGTTCTTGTTACTATTCCTCAATTAAAGATCAGAGTATTTTATGAGGATTTCAAAACATTTGCAGGGTGCATTTATTTATTTGTTTATAATTCATTGCAGTTCTTTCTACAGTGGCATACAAAACTTGTCCAATATTACCATCATCAATCATATTCATCATATATTTGTATGCAATATAACATTACTGATATCACTCTCGAACAAGTTTTATGTGGCTTGAGAAAAGCTTTTATATGATGTATCATTTTGTATATCGCTTCTTTACTTTTTTGTTTGTGGGTATTCGTTCGAAAATTTCACACTTTTTCCGTTAAAAACATGAATCTTCAATTTGATAACAATCACTAGTACAAATTTACATACATATGTGCATTAGAATGTGTATTTTTTATTTATTTTAAATACATCGCTCCGTTATTGCAACGTAGTCATATCTCAAAAAAAAACTCGATCGTCAGAAAACCATTTTAAAATTTTTAATTTACACACACATCAATGGGAAAAATAAAAAAGTATTCTCCCCTCAAGAGGTAAGTAAACAAGATATTTGTATAAATTTTTTACACAAAATGAAGAGCGATAGAACGAATATTTCTGAATTCTTAACTCGAAAATCATGTTTTTTTGAAATAATACTACATTGCAATAAAGGAGCGAGTCTTGAGATAAAATACTAAAATATGCACAAAAAACCAACAAAAATATAAAATTTTTAGACCCGATCCAGCTCAAGAACAGTCATCGCTGGATACACCAAAAAGGTATTGGGAGTACTCATAAAACAAGCAGATCTACAATACGGTGGGTGTAATAATTTTTCGGCTAGTCGCTCTAATACACGTGCACACACATAACGAAAATCACTTTGGGGCAAAGCAAAAAAGGACACACAATCTGAAAAATATTGCTCAAAGCGCTAAAATACTTGAGAGAAGATAAACTTTTGGTAAAAAATTATTATGAAAAATTCTGATAGCAAAAACAGATTCAAAAGATTCGCCAAAACTGTTAATCAGGGTTGTCACAAAATCCAATGTAGTCGAAATTTGATTTGAAAAGACAACAAAAAAATACTTATGTATGTGTGATGAATTTCAACGTTATCGGTTTTATGTTCAATCAGGAGTTACAATCTTTTTTGAACATATAAACGATAAGATTGAAAATCATCACACAAAAGTACTCGTCTTTTTTCATCTTTTCAAATGCAATTCCGGCTACAGTGGATTCCGTGACAACCCTGAATATGTATGTAAGTGTTTTTTTTTTGTATTTCTGTTAGATGCAATGGCGATTGTATTGATCGGACCAAGATCTATTGAGTTGCAAGCTTCGAAATCTTTTCTTTTTAAATTTAATTTCTCTTTATGACCAGTAAGTTCGGTCTTCGGCAAAAAATAATTCAGAATACAGATTATTAGGCGAAGCTATATTTTTGTCCAAATCCGATGTAGATAAGCAATTATTTTGAAGGATTTACGTTCAGATTTTTATATCGTATTAAATGTCCGTCCGTCCGTCCATCTTTTTGACCTGTTGTTTTGGAGGCGGTTTTTTGTTTTTGCCAAAATTATTATTATTTTCCTAACAAGATGTTCGTTTATTTTTGTTTTCTAAATAAAAAATACTTTACAGATACTCGTTTCGAAAATAGTACTACATTATCTTTTTTTTCTTATCTTCCAATTATAATTAATTTTTGTACTAAAATCATGCCACAATTTAGCAATTTTAGCTATTTCTACGTTTTTCACACATCAGTCCATGGGGCAGATTTTAAGTTAAAAATAAATAAAACGGAAAACTGAAATAAAAACAGTAAACACCATGTGTGCAAATTCGCACAATAACTAAAAAAAATTAAATTAATGCACATGAAAAGAAGCAAAAAAGAAAACACTTGTTTATTTGTATTTACGTGCTGTTAAGTGTATATTTTTTTTAATTTTCATTATTTTTACATTTGCTAGAACCAAAACGCAAATTTAATTTCTTATTGTTGAGGGAAATGTTACTCCTTAAATTTATGTATTTCATGCCTTTCAATTCAAAATACAAAAAAAATTCCACACTACGATTTTATTTAGAAATCAAAACAAACTTTTTCGTTTCTTGCACTTGGCATCATCTCACTTTTATATTATTCTTTTGTTTTTATATGCGATTCTTTCAGCACTGATTAAACGAAAATCATGCAAAGGAGAATTCCAGAGAATATGCCAAGGAAAAACCGTATGAAAACATTAAAAACATCTTAAGAAAACAAAGAGGAAAATTTAACGCTGCCTTTAATATTTTCATCATCCGCTTCAAACACATGCACGAGACGACAAGATCGATTCTACTAAAAACTCGGTGGTTTAGAGATGGCAAACAGTCAGACGCAGCAGAATATGCGAAGCATAGCCAGCCAGTCAAACACAAAAAGCTACTTAGAAAAGCGCAAAATACACTCACACAAAAATAAAATAAAGCAGAATTATCATGAAACCAAGTCAGCCCCTCAAAAACCATATTATACTCCGATAGATACGAGTACGAATTAATGCTGCACAGGTTGAGGGGAGTAGTAATTGTTAAAATAATAATAATAATAACAGCAATAGAAATATATTTATGTGAATAGGGTGTTTTCTTTTGGCTGTTCAATGTTTGAGTGTAGAATTTTTTTATTGTTATTCTTTATTTGCAATTCATCTTAAAGAGGGGTACACACTATCGAACTTGAGTGATAGTCAAAAATTCATCAGTTTTGACCGACCAGACTATCGATCATGTTTGACACTCAAACTGCCATTCAAGAAAATATTGGACGCACAAACATGGAAAATACGATGAATGAATTGGATGCTTTTTATTGTTGAAAAAAAAAATTTATAATGAATTACAGTACAACCTCCATAATCCGGACAGATATTTTTCAGTTACTATCCGGAATAGTGGATCGTCCGGACTGTAGTTAAAATAAAAAATGTACATACGAGTATATTCTTATAATATATTTTTATTACCGAAAAGAAAAATAAGAATTCATTTGTATATATAAATTATTTACAGAAAACATAAAGAAACATACTAAAAGTGATCAAAAACATTTATTTTGAAAAATAAGATTTTTTTTGCAATTTGTCAGCTCAATTTTTAAATTCTTTTAAAAATAAAATATGCTTATCTGTCGTTTTGGTTTGTTCAGCCTATAAAATGGGTTTTGAAAACAGTTCGCCACGCAAATTTTTTACTGAGAAAAAAGAACACTTGTCCAGACTATAAAGGAAAAATTTCTACACTGTTTGTCCGGATTACTGGACAGTCCCAATTAGCGAGTGTCTGGATTAGGGAGATTGTACTGTATTTAAATTTTTTCTTATTATCTTACAACTTTTTCTACGATTTTGTCATAACGTCTCACACAACCTTGCTTGCATTCCATAAAAACAAAACAAATATATGAATTCCTTAAGAAAATTATTTTCCGCCACCAAGTTTTGTAGTTTCACTGTAAATTTTTGTAGTTGACTGTTAACTAACACAATTTGTGTTCACACTATCGATCAAGCCAAAATTTGAGCAAAGCTGTTACTCATGTTCGATAATGTGTACACCGCTTAACCCTTTGTAGTACATGTGGTTAATATTTTATCTGTGTAAAGGTCTCGAATAAACAATAATGCAGCAAATCTTCCATTTTGCTAAAGTAGTTCCTCACAAGGCTGGGTTTGCTGCTGTCAGTCTGTGGCATTTATGTTTTTTTTGCGTTTATTACTTATAAAACAATTTTATGAAGAATCTAAGATTTGTAACACATCTGTAATATTGAACTATAGAGGTTTAAGATATTAAGAATGCATATCGATTTTCAGAAATATCAATAATATTATCTACCTGAAGCCCTTATGACACTTCATTTTTCTTGCATCGTATTGCATAGAAGAGCAATTGATAGAAAGAACCAGATATAAAAACATGTGAAATGTAAACAATGTAGCGCCTCCCGAAAAACAACGTTGCTTCTGTTGTACCGTGTAAGTTGTAATTGATGTTAAAAGTTTCCTTCAAATATTGTCTCATGTCATGGATTAAAAACTGCAAACAAAATATAATATTTTCTTTGAGTGTTGCCTTTCTTTTATTTAAAACAAAACGCTAAGAAAAACTAAAAGCTCTAAAAAGAAACACTAAAATGGAGATTGCGTGCATAAGCACTCTCAACGTTTCAAGTTTGAAAGGTCAATTTAAAACTTTCCACTTTTTTTGACAGACTCTAATTTATAATAAAAGCTTTGACAATTTTGTATTTATTCTAATATAGCGCTGAACAATTCTCTGCAGCTGTTAAAATTTCCTATTACGCTCAAGGCATTAAACACTTATGAGGTAAGGCTAGGAGTTGCTTTGGATTTCGTGTGAATAATAGGTTAATAGAAGAGTTCGAAGTGGTGTCATGTGACCAGAGCACTTCTGGAGTAGTTTTCAAGCAGAAGAATGTAAACTGAATTGAGGCGGAGTTACTGATTTTAGACAAGCGAAATAAGGAATCACTTCGCTTGTCTAATCAGATACTCGGAAAAGAGCCTAAAAGTATTTGTCGCACAATCAAAACGCCTTCAGACTACCAACATGACGTTATGGTCTTACAGGCCAACAGTTTTTTATTTGAAAGGTTAAGGCGACAGAACAATGATGATTCTGTGATGTGGGTCATGAGCTAACGAAGCACGCTATCTGCTCCTGTCAGGCTTAAGCCTGTAAGAACTCAAAATTCTGGGAATTTTTTGCTTACACATTGAGATCGAAATTAAGTTCAGACTGAAGAATTACATTCGTCGTAACAAGAGCTGATTGATTACATCCACCAAAAAATAACCCAGTTGGCTGGCAAGCGACGGTGATAATACAATTAAAGAGTATAAAAAAACCTGGATTATTAAAAATTGGGACTTTTTTGCACAGTTTAGACCAGAGGCGACATTGGGCAACATGCTGTTGCAGTTGTTGATAATCTTTCTCTGTCGCACGATAATCTAATACTACCTGATACATCACATTTCTGTCTCTTTCCATTTAAAATCTGATGAACTAAAAAGCTGATTTAAGTTTTCATCACTGGGGTCTTCCCTGTGCTTTTTGCAGAATGAAGACGTGGTTACAGCCGGGAAAGGCAAACGATAGAAATTGTTAATAATTCATTCGTTTACAATCACTGAATTGTTGTTAGCAACTAGGGGCGTATTAAGTGCAGCCCATCCTGTAGGATAACCTCCGACAGGGTGGGATTTGAATCTTAAGCGATGAGTTTCAGAATCACATTCAGAATTCCAGACGTGAATTACATTCGCTGCGGGCGCAAACGGAATCACATTTGGTTTGAGATAGGAGTCGTGTGGTTAGGAATCCTTCTGCCTCCTTAAATTGTATTGAAACTAAATTTGTAAACCAAATAAAAATTAAGAAATAAGAAGAAAATAATATAACAACCTCAGGGTCTTTATTTTTAAAGAGAATCTGGTGAGACCTGAGTATATCCCTGATTTGAGGCCGGATTAACCGGAGGGACGTTACAAGAATTAAATTTGACTTTGATTAACCAAATGAAAATACATATCAACATATTTACTCGTACATAGACAATAAAGGGCAATTGACTTTATCAGCAACCTCAATCTATCTCAGTGGACAGCTGGAATATATCCTCTGGGTGATGGTTTTCTGGGCCTTTATTTAATAATAATAATAATCCGTTTATGCTCATACGTGAGGGAACATTCACAACAGGTTCGGAAAGTGGTATTTTACCTTAGTTAAGAACCACATTTAAAAAAATACTTATGGGTAGATTATGGATGGCAACCGAACCTCAGTTGGAGTGCTAGTTGTTAACAACGGTATTACGGATGGCAACTGGCAACTATGAGTTGACAATTTGAATTGCTATTTAATGCTTTTCTGTTAAACAAAAATGTTTAGTTGCCGCTTGCTATCCATAATCGACCTATTAAACTTTCTCATCAATGGCTTACGACGTCATCATTCTGCAAACTTTTTTAAATTTTCAAACGAGCAACTCTCCCCAGAAAATCCATATGAAAGGTACTCGAGAGAGTTATGAGAGATTTCTATACAAACAAAAAATACACACAGTCTGCCAACTCAGATTAAAAGTCTTTAATTTAAAAAACCAAACGCTTAAAAAATCACTTCAATTACAATTATGGTTGCGTAGTTCCGTAATCTATGAGCGTACAAGTAAACATTTTTGTACGTATGTATGTACTTACGTGTACGTATTCAAACAGATTGCATTCTTGCTATTCAATTCCAGTAACTCATTCAGCCCAAGTAAAGACAGGCACAACACGAAACGAGCAAACAAACAACAAACACTCGAAGTTTATGAAAAGAGGGGTACAATTAAAATTTTGCTTTTTTATTTCCTTTTTAATTTTTCCATGTGCGCTGTGTTTATAGCGGCTCCAACAATTGGTTTAGGAAACACACATAAAGAAAAGAACAACAAAACGTTAGAAATATACATCTAATACAATAAAATAACTTCGAAAATTTGGAAGAAAGCAGACAACTACGACAACAGTTTTTCGTTGACAATTATTGCGAACATAAAACGTCATAAACTAATTGACATTTCCAAAGAAAAGAAAAAAAAAGAAAGGACGCTCCATAAAACTAGAAAAAGAATAAATTTTTTGCATAAGAATTAAATAAATTATTGAAAGATATCAAAAAGGCAAATTGAAAAGAAAAGCTTTAATAATCTATGTACTTATATTATTAATAGGCAAACATGTTTTTTAGATCTCTTTTACGGCCGCAATACTGCACCGATTTTGGAAAGATTTATATGCTTCTCAAGCTTTTTTACGTAGATGTGCGCAATCTTAATTTTATTTAAATCGGTTCGATATTTAGGGAGCTATAAGCGTTTAAAGTTGCTACTAACACATTTACACACACTTACTAAACATGCATTTATCTGCATAGAAATGATACAGTTTTAAGTCGTTTATTTAGAACACAATGGTTTACACATATAGGAAAATTTACAATTACACTGAATGCAGGTGAATTTTGTAAGTTCTACTCCACGAAAGACAGGTGTACGTTACAATGGGCGAGTTGCTAATACACTTAAACACGATTACGTTTTATAAATAACATAAGTAAACACAGATCACAACCACAGTTTTTTTTATATAATACATACCTTGGCGTTAGTATATAACAAAACTTTTAATGAAAATAATAAAATTTGCAATTTTAACACGAATAGCAAAACGATGATCAAAAAGGCGCAAATATTTTGCACAACACTTGCAGAAACATATGCTGACTTTGACAGCTCACAGCTGTTCATCAGCTGTAAGCTGAGCTTTTAAAAATCGATACAAATCTAGTGAATGTATTTGTTATCGATTGTTAAAAAAAAATTAACGGTTTTTCAAATTTGAATTAAATGCCGCTAGCGAAGCCAAATTGGCCACTGTGCGCTGGATGCACTAGTATACTTAAAAATGCAAAAGTTTCATATTTCAAGATAAGTTTTTCAGATGAAAATTTAAAAAGTCTTTCGGTTATTTCTTCTTTGTTAGCGAACCTTTGAACTCTTTATAATTTTGTAAATTGTGTGTTAACATAATTACGATTTCCCATAGCAAAGCAATGAGCAAAGCAATAATATTATTCCGTTATTATGCCAGCGTTGTTGCTTTATTTCCAACATATTTATTGCAAGTCAAAAAGGGGATTAAAAAAAACTCTGTCAATTCCGGCGTTTTTATTAACTGCGCCTTTTTATTAATCCAAATTCTAGTAATCGAAATCCAAACCAATTTTACTAAAAGAATATTAATATTGAATATATAAACGGAAAAGAATTTATTATAAATTAATTAAATAAAATTATAGAATTTGATTACGATCCAACTTAAATACAATTTCATTGCATATTTCGCTGAACAATTGAACAAAACACAAAAAATTCCATTTTTTAACCAGAAAAAGTTGGCAGTTGTTCAGAGCACTGGTTGGCCACCACGATGCAACAAATCGAATGAAACATAAAAAAGGATTTCGCATTTACTAGATGCGGAAATACATCGAGTTGCCAGCTTAAGCATTGCAGCATGGACACAAACCAGCTGCAGCTTCTTGATACATTACACAACAGATGGCGCATGTTGCAACTTAAGTAATCAACAGTGAAAATAGTTTGCTTCGAATAAAGCCAATTGTTTGATATTTTGTTAACAACAAAGAAGGGAAACTTTTCCACTTTTGGCATCATTGGCTTCAGGTACCTTCCTGAAAAGGCAGCAAATAATTCTCTCCTTAAATCCCTCCTGGCCGTGCTATAATAATTCGAGGTACATTACTATTTGAAAATTGGAAATTGGAGAACTGGGGGTCGATTACAAATTTATGATAAAATTTAAGTGATAAAAAATTTATAATTTTCGTTTCATAAGAGAAGAGTCCTTTTGATTGTAATTGTGATGAAAAATTGATTCGTTATAAAAAGCATCTGTCATTTCTTATTTTATTCCGCTCGTTTATGAATCTTGATTAGACATTCATACCAAATTAAAATAAAAAATAAGTTTTTTTTATTGCATTTGTTTTTGTTTTAAACGTAATTTCATAAAAGAAAGAATTCCTTCGACATCGTCGACCAGGCAGTACGATATTTAATTTAGTGGTTTTAAATATTTGTAAATAAAAAAGAAAAAGTTATTCATAAGAATTGTAATCAGCTTGATTTTTAGACTGTAAATGGAAATATACGACGACTGGAGAGAGAATTTGAAAAGCAAGTTCGCATCAATTTAAAAAAGTATGAGTGTGTTAGTAAAAAAATGCGAGTGTATTGAAACTTGATCGACAAAACTTGATGTAATTCAGTCAGAAAAAATAAGAAACTCAAATTATTTTCTACCAAAAACTCTGGAAATGATCAATTGAAGATGGGCGATAATACATGCAAATAAAATTTAGCATTTAATAAAAATAAAGTAAACAAATGCCTGAGAAAAATACTAAAAATCTACTGTCCTAACTGGATATCGAACACACACCTCTGGGCAGTCACACACTAAAGCCAAATACATTCCGAAGTTTTGAGAAAGAAATTGCGATGAATTAGCCACACACTACGAAGACCACCCGGAGATGTAACCCGCAGTGCCATTGACAGTAATCCGCAAGATAGTAAGTAGAAGGAGAGGACTGCCGGCCACCCCACACTTGGCAAATACATTTAGATAAAGAGGCTTCAAGAGCAGGAAAAAGTTGGAATGAAATTAAGAACCTAGCATCCGGTGTCGCCAGGGACTGGCTTTCAGAAAATCAAGCTCTGGCTCACTCCAGTTGGAATGCAAGCTGAGCGACTGAATGGTGCCAAAATCGACTCCCACAGTTTTTAAGACCCCCGTAACTTTTACAAATAAAGAAAGATTTTTATTGAAAGGATTTTCCATTTGAAAAGTAACCTTTTTCCCACGGAAAATACAGGGTGTCCGCCGGTAAGGTATACATACTACTTTGTTTGTTTATAATTTTCGATTAAATGAAAGAGAATGGATATTATATTCATAAATGTTTTATTTAATGTCGGCAATTATGTATGGAATACAATGTCAGATAAATGTCCGACTCTGTTAGCCTCACAAATGCGAGCCCTTTTGAGCACAATTTTCATTACATTCTCACACACTTCATTAATTTCATCACGAATATTTGAGTTTGAGTTGCTCAAACGTTTCTGGTTTGTTTGCATAAATCCCCACAAAAGCAGTCCGGAGCAGTCAAATCAGGTGACCGTGGAGACCAATCAACATCACCATTTCTTCAAATAACTTGTTGTGGAAAGAGGTCTCGCAGTAATTCCATTGTAATCCTGGCTGTATGGAATGTGACATCGTCTTGTTGATACCACATGTTAATCAAACCCAAAGCATGCAGTTGTGGCGTTAAAAAGTTTTCAATCATATTAGGATATCGCTCCCCATTCACAGTTACCCGCCGTTTTAATTTTCAAAGAAGTAAGGTACAATGATTCCTCCTGACCAAATTGCACACCAGACTGTCACTTTTAATGAATGCAAAGGTGACTGATGAATAATTTGAGGGTTTTCCATTGCCCAGAATCGACTATTCTGTTTATTCACACATCCAATCAAATGAAAATCTGCCTCGTCCCTCATTATGATTTTTTTTATAAAAATCGGGGTCGTCATGGGCGAGCTGTAACATCCTATTCTCATATGTGCGGCGGCATAAATGGTCTTGTGGAAGAAGCTCTTGTGTCAACTGAATCTTAAATGGAAACAAATGCAAATCCTTCTGTAAAATTGTGGCCAAAGTTGTTCTTTGAAGACCAACCTCCTGCGCACGGCGTCGAATTGAGGATGATGGATTGTTTTGAACACTTTCTTGAGCCGCACTGTTTTCAGCCGATCTTGCAGTATGTTGTGGTCCATGGTTGGGCTTATCACTTACAGACCCTCTTTCTTCGAAATCATTCACTACACGATAAATAGTGCGTTTTGTGCGTCACAGTAATCGATGATTGATTTTGATAAAAATGTTTTAAGGATTAAAACACGTTGGTTTATTGAATATTTTTCCATACTAAATTTGCCACATGTCTAATTTACGACTGCCAAATATGAACTGCCAAGACTAACGTTTACCAAAATGGCGGCAAAACAAAGTAGTATACCTTCCCGGCGGACACCCGTACTAGAGTTATTAAACAAATTAAGCAAAAATGATTAACCATAAATATTTCTATCAAAACAATTGCAACTTTCTGTCATCATGATCTCAGATCATCCATGTGCATTATTTTGATTATTAAGTTTAGTTACAAACTAACATAACAATCACAAACTACATCCTTTTAGTGTAATTGCATTTTAATGCGGCGCACTTTACAACCTCCGGACATCATAAATTACAGTGTTCTTTAATTTGCCTCGGGGAATATATATGTATACAGTTATTTTTCATTTTAGTATAGTGCACGCACACACATACACACACACACACGCAATCTTCGTATTTTGAAAAACTATATTTTCTTTATTTGCCGCATGACTTAATAATGCAATATGTTTAACTAAAAAATTAAGGTAATTTTTTTTGTTGGTCATAAATTTATAGCAATTTTTTAAGTTTTACAACAAACCGAAAAGTGTGGAGAAAAAAAGGTCAGAACGCTTCCGTAAACATAACAAAGTAATATGTCAAATTGAGCTGGAAACTATTTCATGAAGCAAAAGGCACACACACACACATATACACAAATGTTGGGTTTTATTTTGTTGAGTGGACAAAATAATATGTTGTATATGAAGGATATTAAGTTAATCGTATTGTGGTGGACTTTTCTCCAAATACTTGCTTGCACACATCCCGAGATTCATTCGTGTGTGTTTGAGTGTAGTTGGCTGCAACAATAAGTGGCAGTGGCACTGGCACTGGCAGTGGCAGTGACACAAATAACAATCCATAATATTTTAAAAATATAATACAAGTTGAATGACTCTATAGGAAACAAGTGACGTTTTTTATTGTTTCATTATTATTTTATTTTTATAATAATATAACATTTTTTGTGCTGTTTTATAAAAATGAACAAGAAAAATTTTAAATAAATGCAACAGAATCCTTTAAAAAAAGTGAACAACCAGAAATACTGATACAATCATGACAAAAGATCCGCCTGGTTAAGCCCAGCATGAGTTACCAAACAGCCAAGCAGTCCATAAGCAGCCAGAGTCAAGCTGACTGCCTGACTGCCTGACACACTGGATGGCTGGCTGGCTGGCTGACTGGCGGGCAGGACAAGTCAAAGTGATAGATGGTGTAGGGTGGACAAAATACTTTTTTTGTTTTGTTTCAATTTCTTTGTTGCACTAAAATCTGATGGATTGTAATAACAACATGATCAGGGATATATGTATGAGTTTGTGTGTGTGTATGTGTGTGTATTTCAATATTTTTTATATGTATGTAATTTTTATCTCAATTTTATATTTTTTAGAAGGCTGTTTGTTTGTTGTTATTTTCGGCCTGTTGTTTTCATTTATGTCCTTATAATGGAATGTATAATATAATTTTTTTTGTTTCTTTTGCTCGGTTTGTACGCGCACACTTCATAGAGTCGCACTGGTAAAGCAAAGTCCATAAAGTACAATGACTTCGACTTGTTGTTTCGTTGTTATATAATTTATGTTGGGATTATATATTTTACTTTGGCTTAAAACTGACCGTATTTTTTTCTGTATTTATAATGAATTTAGTAAAAAACGAAAAAATTAAATGCACACAAAAAATGCAACAATAGCAGAACTATAGTAAATAATTTCTTTAAATTGTCATCACTCCCCAAGGCAACAAACAACCAACCAACCCACCAACCAAACAACCAACCACACTATAAATAAAAGCAAAAATTCATCAAAATGTTGTCGTTTGTTGTTGCAACATAAATGATTTGTGCCACTATGGAACAATTTCGACAACATGATTTCTTATGCATTTCATTTAAAGTGCGACTGAGTACCTGATGCTTTATTACTTTGAGTTCGTGCGAAATTCCTTTAGAGCTGCAAGCAATTTAAGTTTTTTTTTTTATATTTAAAGATTTATTAGGAAATTAAGACATTCGGAGTTTTATATTAATTTGGCGGAATTCAATGATTAATTGGAATTTTTATTTCAAATTAAAATACGAAGCCATTTAACAAAAATATCTGAGAGGATTTACTTGAGATCGATTGGCCTGTTTTAGAACATTGTGATGCCCAGAGGACCATTGACAATCTATACATTCCTTAAATACTCTGGAAAGTAACGGCTCTTAAGAACCAGAATTATCGCATCACTTGAGAGGCAAGTTAAAAAGTTATTGAGTTCTGTTTGTGCATAACATTTCCTGTGGACTTGGGTCAGCTGTGAACTACTTGAGTACTTCAAGAAGATGTAGATATACCGACGATCTAATAGATGGAAAGCATCATATCGAGCAAGCTGTAGATCAAACTGTAAAATAGAAGTATGACAACCAACTCAGCCAAACCAAACTGACATTGATTTGGTTGTCAGCAGGCAAACACTCAGCATAATATTTATAAATGTGACCCTAATAGTCTACAACTGAGTGCAATGCCGGAAGTGCGGCTTCTAGGTGCTCGTGATGGCAACTCCTGGCAACCTTATGCCAGGGTCGCCATGTAAAAGGACTTGGTTTTGATTATGTTGAGTATTGCCAGAGCACTCCTGCCGCATTATTCGACCATTATGATGCCCTTTTGAAAATTAAATAAAAAAAATGTCTGTTTTCTAACACCACTCGCCACTCAGTGTCACATGCATATATGTGACGTGGGATGTTTAAAAAAAACTCATGTCACATATATGTATGTATGTGTCGTAAAATTACTAAAATGTACTAAGCTGTTATTTCATGAAAGGAAGTAATTTTCTTGCACGTTAGGTGTCAGATATATACGAATGTTGCGGTTTGTGTGTGCGCTAAGCCGTTATTTTAAAATTTCGTTTTTTCAAGGGGTATTCCCCGAAGCTTTGCAATGTGCTAATTTATGTGAAAATAAGTTTGAAATACGCTTTTATCAGTTCATTCGTGTCACAATAGCCATAGAAGAAAGTTCTTATAAGTAAAAGTGTGAATATTGATATTAAAAATTATAAGGCAAGGATCGATCGGATCAAATGGTGTCGTATTAAGCGTGTCCCAGACGATCAATTCGTTGATATATGAAGGTGTTTTTTCACCTGATACATACATATATCGCTTCGGAGAGCCTGTTGTATTTATAATAAAATAAATGTCGAAAATCCATTGACACTCCTGTCGTTTAGAGAAAAAATTATAAAAGCATATTTGGGTGAACCTCCAAGACAAAGATTATCTGTTGATGTAACAGCCAGTACATCTACTGCTGCTCATTTTCCAGACATGACCACTTCAAGAAAACGATGCCGCCAGTGCAGTAAAAATAAAAAGAGGACCGCAACTAAATGTATATGTGGAGTCTGCAGAGACAAAAGGGTGACATACTTACTTGCCTTATGCCCATATCCATGCTTAAAAGACTGGCACATCCAATAAAGTATATCGTCGTGGTGAATGCAATAGGCTGTATGTCAAAAAAAATGAATTTGGTTTTATTGTACCGTTGTAACCAAAATTGGGGCTCCTACAACTTGCATTTATCTCGTGCCGTTCAGGCAATCAGAAGAGAGCTTTTGCGCGCTTCTTTTGGTTACTGCAAAAGGACGTATGTCAATCGCTCGCTTGATTTGACAGTGGCGTGGAGTGTTCTTTCGAGATAAAACCTATAAATTGTGTCATTCTGCATTGGATACTAACATTGGATACAGTGTGAATCGTGGCGATTTATTATTATATTCTAGCCAGCGAAACTAAAACAAACAATTTTTCTCAGAAATATTCAGTTTTTCTCTTTCCTGCAAAAGTATGATTTAGTGACATACAGCATATTGCATTCACCACGACGATATATAGAAAATAATAAAAATGTTTAATATATAATTAAAAAAAAATCAATTTATGTTTTATTGATAGAAAACAAACTATTTAGTGACTCCCATATATGACACAAGTACTTCCCAAAGCTTATATGTGACTTTTGTCTATGTCACAAATACGTGACACACAGTTTCTCTTAAGAAAATTGATTAGAAAACTCGTGTCACATTTATGTGACATATTTTTTTTTGTTCGTGAGTTTTTTTGAAAGCGCCAAAAATCAATGAGTGGCGAACGTGCTAATCTAGATTAATTTTGAATTTTATTTACAAAAATAGCAGTTTATATGCTAAAATATTTCTATTGATCAGCATTAAATATTTTCTCACTCACTCACTCACTCACTCTCTAGTTGCACAAATCTTTGACTAATTGAAATATTACACAATTTTGCGAATAATAATTTTCGTAAAAATCATTGACATTGAAATTTATTAAAATTAAACTACATTTTTCCCCCGAAATTATTCTTAAATAAAAAAAATTAAACCATTCGGTATGTGATGGAAATTTATCGATTTTTAAGTCACTCGTTTTCGAATCACTCGCTTTCAAATCACACGATTTCAAGAAATAAATTTTACGAACTTAAATTCCATTTCACTATATTGTTCGATGTACAGCACACGTTTTTGGCCACTATTCATTTTGTGAAATCAAGCAATTTGCAATCGATCGATTTTCATCACATATCTGAACGTTTAATAAAGTCCTTAAACTGCTACAGTGTTGTGCGTAAGTATACATACACAACAGGCTCCTTATTGGTTTATGACTCTTCAGGAGTTTTCTAGTTCGGAAGCCTTTCGTTTTTGGCGAAAATATAAATGAATGGTTAGCCAAGACTTAGATTCTATACAGATCATTCCAAAGTACGAGGACAGTATGAAAATTCTGTGAATTTTTATATTTTCAAAGCACCAACTTTAAATACAACACAGGTCCCATTAACTATTGCTAGACTACCGTAGAATTTTGAGGATGTTATTCGAGTGTTGAACCCGGCTTTTTCGACCGATCTGCGTGCGGTGGTATCTACGGAAATATGAGACAGCCTGATAATTCGGTGACCAAAGCCCCCACTTTAAATCCAACACTAGACCCGTTAACGGTTACCTATTACTAGATCACTGTCGAATTTTAAGCATGCTGCGTCTATAAGTTAACTTTTGACAGCGATTGAAGTCGTTAGTTTTAACGAAATTGAAAAAAAGTGAATTTCGTGGACAGATTAAAAATATTTTTTTTTAAGTAAAAACCCCATCAAGGAAACCAAAGAAAGGCTTAATACGACGGCGTATCAATAAGTCCGTGACTTTTTGAACTTCCCCCGTATGTAAATGAAATGCAACACTGTAACCATCAAGTACCAGCTGTTAGTAGATTACTGTCGAATTTTGAGCAAGTGTCGTCATTTAGTTTGCGTTTAACAGCTGTTTAAAATATACAACCTCGTGTATTTTTCTAAAAATGGAAAAAAAAGAATTTCTCATTAAACATTATTTTTTGTAAAAAAAACCGTCAATCAAATCAAAGAAAAGCTCGATAAATACTATGGGAACTCTGCACCATCGATTTCAATGGTAAAACAGTGGCTTACAGACTTTCGTTGTGCACAAGTACAAATGACGCTGAATGTTCTGGACGGCCAATTGAAGTCAGTACACCCGAAAATGTGGAAAAAATCCACAATATGGTGTCGGCCGATCGAAGAGTAAAAGTGCGTGAGATTGTTGATGCCATAGGCATTTCAGATGGCAGTGTGGTTTCGATTTTAAGTGATCAGCTGGGTTCAAGAAAGTTGTCTGCAAGATGGGTGCCGCGTTTGCTCTCAATTGACCATAAACGTAAACGTGTGACAACTTCAAAGGATTGTTTGGAGTTGCTTAACCGGGCTACGAATTGGTACCTCATCCGCCATATTCTCCGGATTTAGCCCCTAGTGACTACTTCCTATTTCCAAACCTAAAGAAATGGCTCGGTGGAAGGAGATTTAGCTCCAACGATGAAATTATTGATCAACCAAATGCCTATTTTGAGGACCTCGAAAAATCCTATTTTTGGAAGGGATACAAAAACTGGAGAAACGTTAGACTAAGTTTATTGAATCAAAAGATTATTTTGAAAAATAAATTTTTGTTTTGCAAAAAAAAACTGTGTTTCAGGAAAAAAGTCATGGACTTATTGATCTACCCTCGTAATAATACCAGAACCACCATCCTTCGAAATGCGACTACCCAAATAGCAAAAAGAATCAACGTTCTGAATGAGGATTTGAGATGATGGTGCGAATCCGCATGAGTTTTGTTTTATTTACGTTCATCTTAAGACCAACTTTCCTTGCGTTTTTATCAAGGCATATGATTATTGATTTTTTGCTGTACATCAACGAATCGGTGGGCATGCAAGTATTGGAATGGTTGCTACCATTTTTGTAAACGTTGTCGAGTATTAGTCCGGCTGGGCTACAAACTCGCCGACTCTTAAAATCATAATTTCCTTTGTAGTCAACGAGTTAACTACTCCAGACAATTAAAAATTAATAAAAAATAATATTGTATTACAAAGTTTAATATTTGTTGTTTTTTTCATAATTTAAACGAATGTAAAGGAATATTCTTGCTAAATAAACATCACTAAATCAATAAAGCAAAAACCATTATTTTATTATTATGCAACACATGGTGTCTCAATTATCCTTTTTAATAATATTTAGCACAAAATACTTTATGTAAAATCCATGCATGCAAGAGAAAGAAAGGAAAAAAAAATCAATTGGTAATTGAAGTGATAATGATAATTATGATGATGCTATTGACTGTAATGATGACGTTTATGATGAGATAAAGTATGTATTTTATGTGGCAGCCACAATATGTGGCCAGCAAACATAATGCAGTTGTAATAAAATAAAATTTTAAATTTTATTTATTCAGATTTTTTTTTGTGCCAACTTAATTTGGAAATTTAAAAATACTCATGTGTAGGAGTTTTTTTGTTATTATATTCTTCTAATTAGTGGTTTTATTTAATTTTGGGAAACAAATTCCTGCCATACATAATAATTTTAGTATTATGCTGTCGCAGTTATTTAGAAAACCAACCAAAAATAACATGTTTGAGTTTTCTGTGAGCAAAAAAAATAAGTTTTAAGCTGTTTTGGGGGAAAAAAAGTTAAAATGATGAATAGTGTAATCAATTACTCGAATAAATTGGCGAAGGAATTAACGGCCAATGAGTTTTAGTTGAAATTCTATTCAAGTAAGAACAAATTCAGCGGGATTAAATTCCAAAAAGGGTTTTAGAGTTTGTGTTTTGTTAAACAAAATTAATTGATATGGAAATAGTTTGTTAAATTAAAGTTAAAAATAGTAATTATTAGTGTTCCACCGAATGCACTTTTTCAAACAACACGTGAACTTCATTAGACTTTTCGAAGCGAGCCCGAACTAGAAACTGAAAACGAACTTGATTTTTATTGAAAAATTTTAAGTTTGTAATTATTTATTTGATAGAAACAAAATTAACTCATTTTAAAAACCTTTTAGTATGTAAAATTTTGAGTATTTAAAATTCAAAACCTTTTATTCCCCACGGACTTACTTACTGCACAATAGATTTAAATATAAAAAGATAAACACTTTCGCCAATGATTTGACGCTGTCATTTAATGAAAAATGCAGACTGTCTAATTTTGAAACAATAAGAAATTTACTCAACAGTCGCTGAGAATCTTTTGTTAAAAAGAATCTTACTAGCGATTGTTTTACCAAATTTCATTATAACATCTTCAAAGTTTGTAAGAGGTTTTTTTGAAAAATTTTCCTCAAGACGGTATTATTAATAGTTTCCTTATTCAATTATTAGATTTAATTGTTGTAGTACGCTTAAGTAAAATCTCATAATATTGTACCTTATTTAGCTTATAAGATTCGTCAATAAAACATTTTAATAAAAACAAAATTAATTAAAATTTTTGGCTTGAGTTCAAATCTGAGTTTACCCATTTCTTCTTAATTTAAGAAATTATTTTTGGATAAATTCAGTATTTTTATTAAGAGAGTACTTTTTATTTGGAACAATTTATTCATCAGACTTGCAGAACGGATCAGTACTGTTTTTGTACTTTTTGTAATTTACAGATGTTGCATTTTTGATTATTTTTGATGTTCGGCAAAAATTTTATCGAACGCCGAAAAAAGCTTTTTGCCGAACTTGAACCTTCGTTCGGACACACTAGTGAACCAAATATTGCGTCGAGGCTGATGCTAGATTATTAACAAGATCAAGCCCGGAGAAAGAATATACAAATGAAGCTCCCTAACATGCAGCACAGAACTTTTCTTAGACCACAAATCAGGGTCGTGGAACCCGCAACTCAAACTCGAAGTTTATGAGAATCTTGCGAAAACGTGAGGAGTTGAGCCGAAGGATTAACAAGCACAAAGACCGTGTTCCACTGAAGGGAACAAAAAAAACATGTACGACTCTTGCAGTGGGGCAAAAGATGATCTTTGAACTAGCATCTGTCAAGTGTCGATCCAGTGACAACGACTCGAAGTGACATTCACGCGGTAACTTGAAGAGATAAAACGAAAGAGGAACCGACAATAGTTATGGTAATACATTTGTAGCAATTTATCAACTGATCCGCTTGCAAAATAATCCCGTACAAGTTCATAGAGAAGGACCTAAGCTTTCGGACAAACAACTTTTTGACCAGCTTGTTAGAATACATTATGACCTGACTGATGTCAAAGTCGAAGAACTTGGGTATTAAAAGCCTCATAAATACTTTTATAAATATGTACAGTGTAATCTCTCTTTAGCGGACATCTAAGTGACTGGCAAATTTGTCCGCTTATGAGAGAAGTACGATGTATATTTGTCTTTAAGCAGTTTTATTTCAAAACAAGAACATATATAAATATTTCACAAACTAAACAATTTTCATTAACATTTTTGTGAGAAGTGGAAAGAAATTGTTATGCGAAGTACATTTTCAAATGGATTTAAAAAATTCAAAAATTTTAGCTTGACGAGTTTTTCCTTTAATTTCAATATCATGAAGATGGATTTGAAGATCATTAAGCAATTCAACACCTTTGAGGTCAATGTGATATAAACAAAAATATTTTAGTTTTCTTATAGATAAATAAGTTTCTTTGTAAGAAGTTAACTTGTCTTCAATTTCACTTTCTAGTTCATCTTCAGACGAGTTGGCAAGCCATTCATTAAAAAATACATGCACCTGTATTTACTCCCATTCTGTGATAAAGACGAAGTTTTCGATCGTAGGAGTCTAAAATTTTCATTGAACATGTACTAGTTTGACGAACCATAATCAGTCGAAAGCTGCATTTCGAATATATGTGTAGTTACGTCCGTTTGCATTTAAGGTCCAACATGAAGCTAGTTTTTATGTTTAACCTTTAATTTTTATATTATTTTATAGTATTTACAATGAACTTTTAGCACTTCTTTCAAAAAAGTAAATGAAAATCAAAACTTTTATATAATAATTTTCTTAAGAAAACAAAAACCGGTTGACCGGGTTTTCCTGAATTTTAAAAACCGTAAACGGTTTCTGGAAAATGTCGAATACTCGATCTCCTTAGTATATATACAACAGGAGTTTATAAGTATACGTATGTATTTATTACGTGCAAGACAACAGTATAGTTTAATTTTTTTTGGATCCATCAAAAATAAAAGAGCTCAGTGAATTTGTAAACAAGGAAAACGATGGTCTTCGTTAGGTAATTCAATACTTTCGTCTGAAAGGTCACAGTCGAACCAATGTTAAGGCCGATATATGTAGATTATGCTCCGGAAAAGTCAGCTCTTTCGTTTACGACAGTAAAATATTGGATGGCCGAGGCCATACGAGCTGCCAAAATGAGCACCGTGGTGATTGACCAATTGATATGTCTACACCAGAAACTGTTTAAGAAAATCTCCAAAATGATATTGCATGATTGTCGTCTGAAAGTGCCTGATCTAGCCGAGATGATAGGTATTTCGAAAAGTGGTATACAACGCATATTGAGCGAAAATTTGAAGATGAGAAAGCAGTGCGCAAGATAGTTGCCGCGTTTGCTCACAATAGAACGAAAACAGCGTTGTGAATTTGTTTCAGTTGTGTTTTTTTTGCTTCCATTCGTAAATATAGATGAGACACGGGTCCACCACTACACAAAATGAACGAAAGGAACAGTAAAATCAGTGGACTGGTATGGAAGAATCGCGTCAAAAGAAGGCGAAGACAGTTCCATCTGAAGGAAAGACTTAGACGTTTGTTTTTTTTATATCTGCGTGGTATAATTTTAATTGATTGTCTTCAAAAAGGGAAGACATTCAACGGCGAGTATTATGCCAACTTGTTGCAGCGCTTTAGTAATGAATTTAAGGAAAAAAAGTGCGCATTTGGGGAAGAAGAAAGTGTTGTTCCATCAAGACAATGCACCAGTTCTCATAGCCACTATTGCGAAAGCCAACATCAGGGAAGTTCGAATTGCTTCATCACGTAACTTATTCGCCAGATTTAGATCGCGAGAATTATATTCTATATTCAAACTTAAAAAAATTGGATCGGTAAAATTTTTCTCCACAGTGGTAAAAGATTTGTCCACAATGTCCACAATGACGAGGAAGAGTCCGCGGTTGAAGGCTAGTTTAAGGAACTTGACAGTTCTTGCTATAAACAGCTACTGAATATCGCTGGGGAAATGGTATCCAGCTAAAAGGAGATCATGTTGAGAAATACAGAAAATTTTTCGCAAACATTTTTTGTTTTCTTTGTTAGGTCGGCTAATTTTGGGCGACCGCCTTCATAGACGTAATATACTTTTCTTAGAGTTGCTTTTTGAGTTTATTTATAACATACGAGTACTTTAAGTATAAACAAATCGAGTATTGCCTGTTAAACATGCTCCGCTACACCTTGTGCGAGTTTAATCATTCGTTTTGTTATTATAGTCGAACTGTTTTTCGTAATAATACAATGATTAATTTCGATTAAAATCAGTATTAATGATAAAAACAAGGACAGCATAGTTTGCGATTTCTTTAGATCTCCTTCTGCTCATAACAAATATTTTCAATTATCCAACTGTTTTTTTTTTGAAAGCCGAAATTTATAAAACACTTTCGCACTTTTTCTTTAATAATCCCTCAAACAATCGGTTACTCCATTTGTTTGACCAGCAGCACAAGTTGGATTAAAAGTTAACCAACAATATAAAAAATTTCAATACGCCCGACTAAATCTATCGCTGCTGAGCTGGCTGACTGTTGGTTCCTTCTTGTTGATTTTTGTTGATATTTAATCCCTTTGTAACCAAATAAAAATAAATTGAAATAAAAAAAAAATAACTTTCAAAAAGTTATTTAGCAATTTATATTAAATTTAATTGAGTTTTTTTCCCCCCTGTAAACAATTCATGTGACTTTCGCCGAATTGGGTGTGAATTCTGTTTTTATTGTTTTGAGGGCGATTCTGGATTTTATGTGTTTTTATTTTTTTAGCTTTAGTTTGTAAATATTTTGTTTTAATTCCATTTATTTATTTTTTTTTTCGAATAAATTTAGAGAGAATTTGATTACAAAGCTGTATTCCACATAAATAGAAACGCAATAAAATATTTAGTTGTTCGACCGACCAACCATTTCTATGGAAATTAAATTTGGTACTGCTGCTGCCAAAATGTTGTTAGTAAAAATATTTATTTAGTATTAATTGCTATTCGGATTAAAATGTAAATACGTCTAATTGCTTTAAATTGTATTTATTTTATTTCACTACATTTGCATTGAATTAAATTAGTAATTTATTTTAAATAAAGGAAATTGGTAATGGATTTCTTAAATAGTTTCAAAGCCTGGCGATAGATTACAATCATTCGTGATTAAAAGGATAATGATTTTAATAAAACTTTCTGCAGAATTTATTTGTTAATAACTTTGTTTTATAGAAAATTTAATAACCATTGAAGTTTCCTTTTTAAATATTGCAAATTTAAAAAATTGCATCAAGTAGATTTGACAAATTTAAATATTATGAATAAACATTCTTAATTATAGTGATAATCCTGTAGAAAATTTTCGGGTTAAAATTAGTTGCAGCTAAAGAAAGAGTGGTAGTTCAGTTTAAGGTATCTCTACTACGCTTTACCACAAAGCAACAACAAAGTAGAAACCTTTGATGTGATTTTTGTATTCAAACAAACAAAGTTAAAAAGAACCGTGGGGGATACATGGAAACCAGTCATGCCAACTTTTTTAACTTTTTCGGATTCCCTACATTTTTAAACAAAAATCCCCTGCAAATACATCTAAGTTTTTAAAAGCCATATTTTAGATTATGTAATGTATTTAATAATAAAAATTTATTTACCTTTTTATACGTTTAAAAAAGAATTTATTCAAAAACAAACAAAACATTAAATCGTATTCACCTCTTGTATAAATTGTGCATTAAATATACGAGGGCGGATCAATAAGTCCGTGTGAAATACATTTTTTTTTGCAAAACAAAAATTTATTTTTCAACATAGTCTCCTTTTAACTCAATAAACTTAGTCCAACGTTTCTCCAGTTTCTGTATCCCTTCCAAAAAATAGGATTTTTCGTGGTCCTTCGAAGCATTTTTTTGGTCAATAATTTCATCGTTGGAGCCAAATCTCATTCCACTGAGCCATTTCTTTAGGTTTGGAAATAGGAAGTAGTCACTAGGGGCTAAATCCGGAGAATATGGCGGATGGGGTACCAATTTGTAGCCCGGTTAAGCAACTCCAAACTATTCTTAGAAGTTATGGTCAATTGAGAGCAAACGCGGCACCCATCTTGCAGACAACTTTCTTGAACCCAGCTGATCAGTTAAAATCGAAACCACACTGCCATATGAAATGCCTATGGCATCAACAATCTCACGCACTTTTACTCTTCGATCGGCCGACACCATATTGTGGATTTTTTTCCACATTTTCGGGTGTACTGACTTCAATTGGCCGTCCAGAACGTTCAGCGTCATTTGTACTTGTGCGACCACAACGAAAGTCTGTAAACCACTTTTTTGCCATTGAAATCGATGGTGCAGAGTTCCCATAATATTTATCGAGCTTTTGATTGACGGTTTTTTTCGCAAAAAAAATAATTTTTAATGAGCACTCGAAATTCATTTCTTCCATTTTTAGAAAAATACACGAGATTGTATGTTTTGAGCAGCTGTTAACAGAAACAGTGTTGCATTTCATATAACTACGAGGGAAGTTCGAAAAGTCACCGACTCAATCATTCGATAAACTTCAGAGATAATTATCTTTGCAAAACAAAATTTTTAATCATAGATTTTGTAATTGATATGTAAAAAATTATCAACGGAACTTATCTACATAAAAAATTAAAATAAGACAATTATTGAAATTTACGAAGAGTTTGTGTTCGTTCACATTAAAGTCAAATGACAATGCTAACGGGAATAGGACCGATTATCACATGCTGCTAAGTTCATTAAAAGTCGTCGAATGCGAACAATTGCAGTTCAGTGACAGAAGTTTTTTACTTTTGTTTTAAGCAAACCCTGCGATGCTACTGAAAGAGATTACGCCGTACCTTTGAGTGATTTCTCAAAGGTTTACTTTTCTGTTATAATTTCACTGTTTTAGGATCTGTTGCTCTAAATGCGAACATTCGTTCGGAAATAATTCTTGAACGAATTAAAGTTTTTTATTTTTAATATAAAGATTCAAATGGAATTTTCTTTTGCATTTAAAGACACGTCCACTTATTTTACACAGTTCAAATATTGCTGATATTCGGAAAAATACAAAATTTTTAAAAGGAAATATTTCTAAAAAATGATCCGAATTTATAAGAAAATATTAAATGTATATAAATATTTACCAAAGATTTTAGTTGTACATTATCAAGGAAAAGCCAAGTGCATAGTTCACATACCTGAAAAAAATACACAAAAAAAAAGAATTTATGAAAAAATATTTTAACTTAAATTTTTATATTTATAAATAATTTATTACAGAGTCCATCGTCAGAGCATTTTCATGGGAAATTGACGACTCTATGTGAACAAAATGTGTACAGATTTTATATCAATGCGACGATGACTGCCTTTTAAAAACACCACATGAAATTATAGGATAAAATTAGAAAATAAAACGCTTTAGAATGTCTTGATTTATACTACGATGTCACTGCACGTGTTTTATTATTCCACGTCATTTTTATTTCTCATTTAAAGTCAACAAGAATCACAATAATATCCCTCCCAACAAGTTTTCTTAAATATCCCAGCAAATAAAAATTGTTAAGGACTTCTCATTAACAACAGCATACAATGCAATCACAATCCTTTGAATTGATTGACCCTTCCTTCCCCCCTTCTGGATCTCTTCTCATACAAATTAAACCAATCAAAAGAAAAAATTAAATCATTTCACATGAATTAACTCTTCTTGGGAATATTTTTACTAATAAAAAATAAAAGGATCTCACTCACTATCACGTCTGATTGCTGCCTCCATATATAATTGTGTCAATTAAATTGCCTGTCATAATGCGATTATTTTCTCTAAGTTTAAAAGTATTATGCATCACTTAAGTTAATCATTTAGGAAAATTATTTTACATTCCTTCTCATCAAAGTCTGTCTAATATAAAAACAAACAAAAACTCCCCAAAAAAAATCCTCAATTTTGTTTAAATTATTGTTGCCTTTTTAAAAACAATTAACTGGTTCTCAATCAATGGGCAAATCTACTCACATGTGCCTGCCAACATTCGACTCTGCCGTATTATGAAACACAAACACAGAATGCTCTTTTCTTGGCTAAAAGGCATAATTTATGCAGCACACAGACAATAATTAGGTTAATGGGATTAAAACTGTTGCAGTGATTTATGCAGACAATAAAAACCAGGCCTGTATCACACAAAACTGTCATAAAAATATTTATTGGCAAAATTAAAAATCCCAATAGCGGTCATAATAATAAAGAAGAAATAATGTGGCAGAGGAAAAGGAGGAGGAGGAGGAGCAGGAGAATGAGGAGAATTAAGGTTACGATGAAGATATTGCAAAAGCATTTACCTGTTGATAAACCCGTATCGTTTATACTGGATGTGGATGTTGAGAGACCAGGTAATTTACGCCAACCTTTGCGATTCCAAAAAGTACGTGCCTTTGACTCGATGGGTTGTGCATTCACCACCATGGGACCGGGATCTTCGGCGGCTCTTATTTTGGCACAATTTAAAATACGACGACCACAGGAGGCTCTTGTAAAGAACCCCGATGAGTTTTGTGTATCATCTTGGTTGCTGGCCAATGACGAGGGAGAGCAGCTCGAAAGGCCAGCATTATTATGGTGATGATGGTGGTGATGATGATGTAGATGACTGTGCTGGTGTTGTTGCAATTGTTGTAATTGCTGTTGTTGTTGTTGTTGCTGTGGTGACAAATTATGTTTTGTGTTCTGATGAATTTGAGGTAAATGCTTAATGGTGCACGAAGATGATATTGTTGCTGATGTTGATGATGATGATGAGGCGGCAGTAGTGTTGTTAGCAGAAGCTGCTGCTGCTGCTGCTGCCGCGGAGTTGGCTCTCTGAAATGAACGGCAACTTTGTGTGGCATAAGCAAAGGCACTTTGTTGTTGAGTCTTAAAGGCTGTAGCGGCCGCTGCTGTGGTGGTTGCTGCTGTTGTTGCTCCTGCTGTTGTTGCGGAAGAGTTGGTGGAACGGGAACTCATGAGGGCATTTGTTTTATGCAGACGCAAAGAACCAATGTAACTAGCACCACTGGAACCACTAAAACCACTATCTAAATCAGCGGCTAGACAAGAGGATTGCAAAAGACCAGCACTTACCGTTGCCGAATTGGGTATGGGAGAGATGAACTCATCTGCTGGTCCTCCAGAAAGCGCCGTATCACACAGATTATCGGCCGAAGAGGATGTCAATCTGAGAGGTTGGCCGGAGGCAGGCGTTACACTCACCGAGGGCACTGCAGGTTCTTTGGCTGTGGGACTACTATTGGGTGGACTATCTGGCATTAGCATGGCTTCGACGGACAAATTGAGTTCGCCTAAAATCTTATGATGTCTATTTTGTACTCTTCTCAGTTCTTCTTCCACCAGGGTTTGCGTCAAAGAGCCGGCCGAATGCGAAGTTGCTCTGAGCTGATGATGACTGGTCATGGAATTCGAGGACGATGAGGTGGAAGAAGCTGAAATTTCTTCGTAAAAATTTTCAGGAGTTGAAATATTGCTGCAGTTTGTTGCCGTTTGATGCTGACCGGAGGTACTTGCCGCTCCATGACCTTGCTGTTGTGTCAGCCTGGTTTGATAAGATTGCCGAGTCGCAGGGGATACCAAAAGTTTGTTTTTCTTACCCTTGGACAGCAAAGCTCTCATGGAATTAGGCGGTGCTGGAGTTAAATCTTCTTCCCCCGCCAGTAATTCGGTGTGGGGAATATTCGTGTGTCTCATGGCTGCCCCTGGTTCATAGTAGGCATATGAATAGTCATGTTGTTGTTGCTGTTGCAACTGCAACAATTGTAATGATGTGGTCTGTGACATATTGGACCACTGATTGTGATGATCCTCTATGCTGTGATGATGTTGATGTTGGTGTTGATGATTTAAGCGCCCCAAAGTTTTTGCTTGCCTCAGCAAGCCTCCTGCTTTAAGGGAGACCACAGGTTCTTGGTCCGCACAAACCTCAATGGCATCTAAGTCACCTTCCATTTGTGGTTGGAAATGTTGATGCTGATAATGCTGCTGTTGCTGTTGTTGAAGCTGTTGCATTTGTTGTTGCTGTTGCTGTTGCTGATGCTGTTGTTGACGGTTAATCTTACGAAAACTTTTGACATTTGAATTAGTTACAATTGAGGCAGTGTTTGTGGGACTTATGGTGGAGGGCAGAGTGGTGGTAACTTCTGCCGTTACCGTGCTTTTTTGAAATGACATGGCTGTTTGTTGCTGGCTGCCTCCAACACCTGCCCCACCACCTCCACTGCATGTACTTTCATTTGAAGATGGTGATGCTTGTTGCATGTTTGTTGCTGTCGCTGTTGCTCCAGTATTTCTATATTTAGGTGTTGTCGTACATGTAGTTGCTGTATTGTGGACCACATTTTGTTTTTGCAAATGCTGATCGGGATGTCGTAGCAATTGACAGCTGGTGTCCTCGTTGTGTGTCAATTGCTGTATTAGATGCTGTTGTTGTTGTTGTTGTTGCTGCTGCAGCTGCAATTGCTGCTGTTTTAGTGCTGCCGCCACAACATTTGTGCTTTGTCCACGTGCTACTAGATGACGTTGATTTTGTGGTTGCTGTTGTGTTGTGTAGTAATTTTGATTGGTCACAATCGTCTGTTGTGTTGTTTGCTTTTGTTGCTGCAATTGTGTATGCTGTTGCTGCTGTTGTTGTTGCAATTTCAAATCTTTTTGTTGTTGCTTGTTTAGATTGCGTTGACTTCGGCCTAAACCCAAACAAGCCTCCATGGCACATGTTGATGTTAATTGACAACAGTTTCAATTTGGAACAAAAACTATTTTAATTTTTTTTTTGTTCGATTTTGATTTCAACACTTCAACTGCAATTTTAAGTTTTTGTTGCTGTTGTTTGTTGTCGGCTTTATTTAATGTTTCATTTGGTGTGTGTCCATGCGATGAATCAGTTGATTTCTGTAATTGAAAGATCATAAATGACAAATCATTGAGGTGCGTTTAATAGAAATGGTAATCGAAGGAACATTATAAAACTTAATTGGTAAATTTAGCGGGAGAATTTAGAGAAAATGCGTCAATATTTTTCAATTGGTGATAAATTAGAAGTTTAAATTAAATAACTGAAAACGTTTTATTTTAATTTTTCAGAGTGATATACAGAAGCTTAAAATAGTTTCGACTTCGGATTTGTCTACTAAGCTTTTTGGTGCTTGATTCGCATGATAGCGGATCATTTGCATTTCTGCATGATAATCAGTGTTAATGTGCCTTGAATGGCCGACGCAATCAGCCATAAATTTCGAATTTAATACACACGATAAAATACAAATATAAAAGACATTATAAATAAAAAACTTAAAACTTCTTCGCTCTCTTTTGTTTACAAAGTATGTATAGAAAAAGCTCTGTCTCATTTCTATGCAAAAGCTAATTGAACAAACACACAGGTACACTTTCTTTATTCGCTGAAGGAAGCATGGGTTTAAGTGTATACATGTCAATATTTTTGGCAACAATTATGGTGTCTTTTTGGTGACACTGTCAACAAATTTTTTTTCTGTCTTTTGTTTTTGATAGTTTTTGATAGAGAAAATGTTTGACGGTGAAAAACAAATCATCAATCTGATGGGCTCAAAATAGGCGGATAGCCGATCGCAATTACAGCGTATTTTTTAAGTAAATAGTTGACAACACTGATGATGATACGTTATTTTGATTTTAAGTCATAACTTTTTTGTTTTTCTTAACAGAAGTTTGAAATTTTGCACACGAGTATGTAATATGATGTAGTAAATCGCAATCAATAAAAAACTGAAATTTTATTTTTTTGATGATACGTTGTTTTGCATTTTAGGTGACGGTGTATTCATATATTTACTTTTATATAAGTCTTCTCTTCTTCTGGTTAATAGATGTTAAACCATAAACATACGAGTATGTATCAAAAAACGTTTAGCCAGCCACGAAGAAATGAGCTTATAAACGTATATATTTTGTTTAATTTAAAACGAAACGAAGTTCCTTTTGTATTATTTAACAATAAGAAAAGTTTACCTCAAAAAAGACTGTAAATTATTTTAATTTTAAATATTATTTTAAATAAATATTTGTAACTGTTTGAACTTAATTAAAATAAAATAGAACTGGTGACATCGTCAATAGGTAATCAGTATAATTTTACATAGGGCATTTCCTGCAGGGGGTTTTCAGCTTGAAGCTAATACATGCATGTGCAGTAAATGTGCATGTTTTAGTAGCAACTTTTAACGCTTATATCTTTCAAAAGTCTGAACCGATTTAAATAAAATTAAGATTGTGCTCATCTATATAAAAAAACCCTTAAAATCTTTCCAAAATCGGTTCAGTATTGCGAGCGTAAAAATGATCTAAAAAAACTTGTTTGCCTATTAATTATATGGATAATTACAAGTACACATGCCAATCTTTGAAGCTTGAAGCTCAGTTTCGTAATATCCACCCACTGAAGAGTGTTTGGCCATCATGCGATTGCAGCGTGGATAGTGATCGCACTGACAATCTTTTTGCAGATCCACTAGATCTTCTTCGGTCTCATAGCCTTATTGCAACCAGCAAAAGTCTTCACGAGCCGAATAGCCAAACTGCCTTTTAGTTGCTATTCCAAGCAAATTCATCAAATATCAAGAGTAGCAACCAAATACTTGACGACTATTAGGTTGGATTCATCTATTAAGATTTCTATCTCCCAATGTTTGCTCTTAAACGAGAAAGTTATTCATATAGTTTTTCCCAGATCAACCAAAAAGCTCCCTGGTTCATGCCAAAACAAAACAATGAACGAAGCATCATTCATACGAGATCGGAACACAAAAATTTTGTAAGTTACGATAACGCAGTCGGCAGTGTTCAGTGGTCATGCTTACGTCTGGAAAGAACACGAAGAAGTTCATCAATCAATAATGGTCAAAGGATTGGGCACCAAGATTTCATTAATAGTAAATATATTATTGGCAACAGTTGTATTTATGATTCATCTATCCAGCAGTTATCTGGCACATCTTATGGATAAGCGATCAAAAGCTGTTTCCCAAAGAGATCTCTCAGTGATGTCAAATGCAACTTCGATGTCTAAAATAGCATCTCTGCTGACGTGGGTGCATTTTGCATATTCATACCGATTTAAATGTAGAGACAAAATTTTCAAAGCCATGGTTCTGATATGAAAATGGATTGCAGCGAAAGAGATTTTAGGCATTATACTGATTACAGTGTTTTGAATTTGGCAAAATTATCCAGTCAAAATTATCCAGCAACTTTGAAGAATCAAGACAAAATTTGGCTTTCTGTTCATAAAGCGAAAGCGTGGCTCGAAAAAAACGACGATAGAATATAGCAAGACATTCATCAATGTGATGGAAATCGATTTTGAAAACGAAGCAATCTTAAAGGCCATTTTGAATACACTTTTCATACAATTTTTATAATTTTTGGGATAGAATTCTTCTTAATAAACAAATATTTCTATAATGTTTGCGGTAAAGTATTTTTTAATAAAGAAATATTATTAAGAAACACCTCTTAAAATAGCTTCGTTTTCGAAATCGAAGGGTCCACCAGGACCCTTAAAAGTTGGAAATCAATAATTTATCCTTTTAATCAATTTATTAATGGTCAACGATTGGGTTTCTCTTCAATACCTGCAAGCAAATAAAGCATTCCTTGTTCAAGCAGTTAACTCAATAAGTGCACCATATTTTCAGGAATCATATGCTCCTCGATTACAATTTTCACATAAAAACTAAATACCATCAAAAAGTCTACTTTAAGTCATCTGTTTCATACGCGGCATTCATACAATAATTTTCCAATTGTCACCCATTAATTAATTGTTCGATTAAGAATTTCTTAAAAGAAAATTTGTTGTCTTTCAAATGAATACTCGTATTCAATTATTATACACAAAATGTATTATTTATTTCAGCAAACTCCCACAATGCCAACAAAGAACCCGCTAAGATGTGAAGGGGGAAGCCCCATTTTTTTTATAACAACAAACTTTTCAAAGTACGTACGAAAACGTTTGTATGCTTCACGTTTAAAACACAACACTTTTAATTAATGTGCGACAAAGCGAATGTGCCACACTAAAGTTGAAACCTCAAATACCTTCAACAAACACAGAAAGCAAAAATAAAATAGTATTACATTTAAATTACAAGTCTTTTGTGTTTGTAATGCGAAAACAAAGTGTTTGTGTATGAGAGAACACTGAAGTGCGTTGCAATGCAACAACAGAAAGAACAACAGCAGCAACAACAACAATAACAACAAAAATTTCGTTGTGCTGCAATTAGCAATAACAAAAAGATTTAGTGTCAACTATTTTGTTGGTGTTAAATCCTTCCGTTCAAAACTAAAATATAAAAAAAAGAATCCACAATATCCAACCAAAAAAACATTTAGAGCAACAACTATTGCGAGAACAGCAAATAAATAAATAAACCATGGCAACTGTAGTGGCAGCAGCAACTTTGTCAATGGCTGGCGGGTTGGCTGGTTGTTTGGCTGTCGGGTTCGCTGGCTGCTCTAGAACTCTACCACCGACATCAAATGAATGTTGTTGTCAACATTTTCATATATTTAAATGCAAATGAATACTATTTCGTAGTTACAAACGGGCACCATGTAACAACCAACCGCATTCCTTTAAAAAGAGAACTTTGATCATTCTGCCACATGTAGAATGAGTATGAAAAAATATGGTTCATTCCAATCAGTTAAAACATGAAAGATGTTGCATCTCGTTAAAGTTTTCTTATGGTAGTTTTGCGTATATAACGGCTGGTGCAAATTCAACTATATTTATAAATCACATGTTCTTTTGCCTCTGATAAAGCTTTTCTTCGGTCTGAAATATTGACTATCAGTACCAGTCGATACCATCATTCCCCTGCTGACCAAAATGAGTCGTTTTACACTTGAAAAACGTTGCGAAATATTGTAAATGTTGACAGCTTCGAAGCTGCGATTTGACCTCTTTAGAATCTTGCGTATGGGGCGCTGGTGCAATACGAATAATCTAGAGACAATCCGCACCCTGAAGGCTTATATCGTCCGAACCATTCGTGAGATTTAATCAGAAACCGTCAACAAAGCCTTGGAAAATAGGGCCAACATAATAATTGAATGAAATTTTGTTCCATAAACAATCACCCTTATTATAGTTGCCAACATCGACGTCACGTCAAAACAATTCCAAAAACTTGGAGCTTGTCTAATCGTTCTCGAGAACAATTTTGTGCTACTGACAGTCTATTTCTGTTTTCTAAGGTCTAGAAAATAACATGAGCCTGTCAATAGTAGTCAGTTGTTTTCGACAACGGGTAGACAAGCCTCAATTTTTTTTGGTATTGTATTGACGTGACGTCGATGTTGACAACCGGAATAAGGGTGAATGTGAATATATTTGTTATTTCTTATGAAGCCATAATATGACAAAACAAATTAAATATGCATTAAAATTATTATTCCAGACATGTCGCGATATCTTATTTGACAACTTTAAAAATATACTTGTAATTTGAGCCACCCTGTATACGTACACATGCACATATATTTTAAGTTATTTTCTTTTTTGATTGTTGCAAATTAATTAGATTTTTCTCTTCCAGAAGTCAAAGCTATTTTTGTTGTTTTATTTAGTGTAGAAGTAGCATTCGTTTGGATTCATGCTGAGAAAATATAACAGCAAAACGACAACATTTATTCATGGAAGAGAAGAATTTGGATGATGCTAAGAGCTCTTTATTTCTTTAGGGGCATGTGGAAACAAGCGGTCGAAAGAAGATTTATGGAAAATTTAGCAAAAATTCATTAAAAGTGAAGTATCACAAAAATTTAAAACGAAGATTGTCAACAACAAAAAATTCTCTACTTTTCCAGAAAAGCTTTAGCACCAGCACGAATGAAATGTTCATAGAAATTAACTCTGCTCTGCTTAGATAAAGTAAATAAACTTTGTTCCAACCCAACATATCAAGGAGGATGAGAATTGAATTATAAAAGAAAAGAAAATATCTCTCGTATTGTTCGTTTGATCTTTGACAATCCACTTCTTATTTAAAAAAAAAACAACTACTTCCCTAGAATCTCTCATACTACCTGCCTGGCCCACGATGTCGAACACGATATCATTCTTTTGTGAAATTACATTTAAAACAAAAACAAAATGTTAGAAATTGTTTTTTGTTTTAAATGTAATTTCTCAAAAGAACAATATCATTCGACATCGTGGGCCAGGCAGTAAGTCTCTTGTCAAGTCTATTCAATAACAGTAAAACATTTTTTTTTAATTCCTAAAACAACTAGAAAATCGATGATAACTTCTAAACGGATTCTATTCAAACGAAGCTAAGAACACTCTCCATCAGAAAACCTTTCCAACAAATTAAAATAAACAAAGATCCATCTGGTTCAGCAATTAAGGTTACGAGACGATCGGGCTCTAGAGAAGTTGACAACTGATCCGATGTTTTACAGCAAATTGTGTTCAGCGATAAGACTCATTTTTGGCCCAAGGGATTTGTTAATAAATAAAATTGCTGCATATGAAGTGAAACCAATCCACAACAGACGCTAGAGACTCCCTTGCATTCAGAAAAATGATGCGGTTTACATGCTGGAGCCATCATTGGACCTTATTTCTTCAAAAATTAAGCCGGAGCTTGCGTTACGATCAATGGAGCTCATCACCTCACCATGATCAACGAGTTTTTCTGTCAACAGGATGGCGCTACTTGCAGTACGGCGAACACCACAACCACCAAAAGGTTTCGTGTACATGTTGCATGTATTTTTTTAGTGTACTTTGGAGATTTTAAAAACAAACTTATCTCGCAAATGTTTACAATGTATGCACAGAATGACATTCATATCTTGACTAACAACAATGTTCATTCATTTATTAGTTGTTATAAATAATTAAATAAATGCTGAATGTTTTAAAATGATTTATATCATAAAACAAGTTAAATAAATTACGCAATGCTCATACAGCGAGTATTTAATATTTATTGCGGTTGCTAAAGCAATCACTGTTGAAGGCAAAATGTGCGGTAATCAAAGTTTTGTAATTGTAAACAATAACATACATAATTTGAAAAGTTATTTTTTTGAGTCGAATTCTAGAGCAACGCCATCAGAACCAGAGTACGGATCATCTCATGAGTGTGCAGCTACATGTGCCTAAATTTGTATGGATGCAAATGATCGTAAACAAAATATTTTTTATCTTAATGTACACGCACATGACTGCACATCAGCTGTAGAAGCGTGTGCACTAGACTTGGTCAATTTCTATGTATTTAAAAAAAAAATCCCCAAGCGGTTGACAAAACCGAAATCTACCTACGACGAATTCTAAGAAGGTTTTCCCAGGGAACCGTGGGCCTAAAATCGAAATCGAGCTTCCGATTTTTAACGAGAAAATTTTTTTCGTACTGTGTATTTTTTTTTAAATATGCTTAAATAAAGATAAAAAATAAATTTATAAAACGCCTTATTTTATATATTAAACCAAAAAATAAATCCCAAAAACTTTCAAATTTGATTTTATTTTTCATACAAATTGTATCTCCAAGAAAATCGGATATTTCTTTTCCTTTCGTTATCTCTATATATTATTTACCAAAAGATGTTTTCCGTCTGTTTGAAATATCTCGCAAAAAATTTGAAATTTAGATTTTTATATGTATTATCACTTTTGTGTTAAGTTTTCCGCAATATAAAAGAAAGGAAAACAAAGTTTTAAGAATTCCCTACATTTTCCTCAAAATAAGAAATCCGTTCTTTTTTCCCTCCCCTGAAATATTCCGATGAATTCCCTATAAAAAGGGAAAGTTCCCTACTCTTGGCATCACTGGTATAGACAGTCTCCATATTACTAAATTATTTCAACCAAAAATACAACTTTAAACCCAACAAATGTTGCAATAAATTCAAGTTTCTCTTGTGAAAATGAGAAAAAAGCTTTAAAGTATGAATGAAAAGCAGCAGGTCTTGACAATTTATTTTTAGCTGATCTCTTGGCTGCCTCAAATGAATTTGCCTGAACGCATGCCAAACGAACAGAGCGTAACTTATCCTCACCACTGCGAGACGTCATTGTCCATCTCATTCTGCTTCCTTAAGAGTTATATACGATTCATATTCCAGTTGCTCTGTCGACCACATTTGTTAACATCAAATTAAAATTTCTTAACAATTGCAATAAAAAAAATCATGACTCAAAAAAATGTATATTCTAGTTAATTAACATGTATTAGAAATGTTTAGAATAAGCAAAAACAAAAAAAAACAACACATTATAAATTGTTGCTTTTGATACAAATATGTATCTTGACACAAACACAAGTTGTAATTTGAAAAAATATTTGTCTAATATGAATTCTCTTCTTATTCAGGCAGCCCAACAACTGTAAACATATTTCGAAGCAACAGAAAGAACACAAGTCCTGGCTGACAATTGCAAGTCATTCCCATTCAACAGCAACCGGAATGCACCAACGACGCACAACCCAAGAAAAACAAAAAAAATAAACGTTTTACTCTGAATTATTTTTTTTTTGCTTTTTTGTTTCATTTCTTTTGCTGCAATATTGTTTGGCTAAAAAATTCGTTTAATTAGCAGCAATTAATCTGCAGAGTAGATGTAATTCATACTTGTCAACGACAATATGACAAAAAAAAAACGACTAAAAGACAAACAAAAAAAACTAACAAATGAAGTAAAGAAATGACAACAACAACAAAATCGGTACGAACGCGTATAACAACAGCAACAACAACAACTCTTGTAATTGTGCTGCTGCCGGGTTGCAAAGTGAAGGAATGAAAAGATAAACAAAAACAATGCAGAAACTGAATAAAACGTTGGCCAGTGGCAAGAACAAATACAACAAAAACAAATGATTGCATTGTGTGGCATGAAGGAAACAAACAACAAAATGCGTTTTATTTTCTGTTTTATTATTCGCACATTCATGGCGTATGCAAGCAATATTGTTGCTCGTTGGCATTGGCGTGTGCTGTAAACATGTAAACGATTGCAGGCAGTCCGACTCTCATACATCCCATCCCATCCCATCCATACATACATACTACATGCTGCTGTATGCCACATTTAATTGTTGTTGGTGGTCGGTCGTCGACTGAATGGTGTTTAGTTGCTCGTTGTAGTGAAGTGTATGAACAATATGTGAGAAATAAAGTATTGTTTGGTGACAACAAATTGTTTTCATTCATTCCTTTATGGTTTCACTGGTATTTGTTGCCGCTGTTTTTGTCGGTGTTGTTGTTGGTGATGTTGTTGTTGTTGTTGTAGTATTTGCTCCTAGACCCATTATCAGTGGCATGGAGATAGTTTTTTGTTGCTGCTTCTGCTGATGATGATGCAATATGATGTTACTGATGGCGAAATGAGACCAGCTGATATTAATTTTTATTAGCAAAGTATCAAACTACTTACTAATATGATAAACAAAGACATTAACTCTTATCGTAACGATAAATGGAAAAAGTTATTATTAAAACTTAAACCAGGTGATAAATCATTCTGGGAACTTAGCCGAAGCTTAAGAGGTAAAAAATCGCAAAATTCCAAATTTTAAAATAAGAAATAGAGAAAAAGGAAAAATTACTGGCTGACACATTCAGCGCATCGAACAACCTCACCAGCAGTTACAAACACTCTTATCGATAAAAGCGTCAACTCTAAAATCAACAAGTTCAAATCTGATATTTAATCCGAAAACTTAGTACCTACATCATTGAATGAATTATGCTGTTTAATAGCATACCTTAAATCAACAAAATCTCCTGGTATAGATAAAATATCAAATGTTTGAATTAAAAATCTACCTCCAAAGGCCGTAAAGTTACTAGTCATAATATTTGACAACGGTATAAAACTGAACTACTTTCCAAAACACTTTAAAAAGGCAAAAGTTGTCGCGATTTGTAAACCAAACAAATCCCCAACAAACCCTCAAAGTTATCGGCCTGGGAAGTTATTCCAGAAAATTATTCATAATAGGATTTGTGACTACTGAAAATACAACCATAATAGCAGACGGACAGTTCGGAATTAGAAAGCAGCACAGTGCAGTTCACCTAATAAGCCAAATAACTAATGCCTCTATTGTGGTTTACAACTCAACTCAGTTGAGTTGAAGTTGAAACAACTTAACTCTTTTTTGGCATTACGAATTACAATTGATTTCAGTTGAAATTGTATTGATGTTGCCAGCCTAAAAGAGTGACATTGAGGAGGAAAATTAAAATAAATTTTAGTTAAAGTTTGTGTTTTTTTTTTTTAAGAAAAAGTAAAAGGGTTATTTGTTTTGATTTATTTTACTATGACGAAAGTGTTTTTGCTAATATTAATGTGTTGTCTTTAATATACACTTTTATCTTTAGCAATTTTTTGTTTAATTCGTAATTTTTGTAGACTCTCTTCTGTAAATGCTCAATTCTTTAGCACTTCCTATTGTGCTTGTGCTTGCATTTTCAACAGGTCTATGTGCTCAGTTCTGACTTTTAGATAAAGGAAATTGTAGATTATTCAAACCACTCGTTTCCTTTATGCCAGCCAGTACATAAAGTAATTTCATACAAATATTGATTTGTTATAGATGCCGATGTCTTTGTATCGCAACCATCAATCATTGATTTTGTGTGGGTCAAATGCGACCGACAACTGCTGCGATTAACCGAAGATCTTAATTTTTTAAAGAAAAATGAAGAGAATTCTGTTCCAAAAATTCCTATTCCAAGATCAATATAACGCTGTTGTTGGTCAGTAAATTGCAGTTTTGGATTAATATTGCTGGACACTCTATTGAAATGCTTCGATTTCACTATGATAAAAATAAATGAGAGGGCAAGGTCTTGGTTTGAAATATTCCTTCGCAAATTTAAGGCAAAAGAGATCTGTAGTGAAACACACACAACATTTGGGAATGGCAGCTTTAATTTGTTTAATAGTTGGAATTTTCAGGCTAATTGGAAGTTGTATTGCGATTACATAGAAAATGATCGCAAAATCGACAATCCAGTCTACAATTTCGTAATTTTTTTTTGTATTTCAAAAGTATGTTGTACAAACTCAATCGCCTTCTGCCTAATAATAATCGCATTTAACATAATTTGCATTTATAAAAAAAATAAACTGCACTTAATAGTTCTTCTAAACATCAATGCTTGATCAGTAGCAACACTTAAGAAAACATAAATAGTATGCGTGATCATTTCTTCATAGTTGGTCACATTAATCGTCAGTAACAATGTCTGCAGTAAATATTTTCTGCGAGCAATTAACACAGCTGCCTTCAACTATTTTATGATATATGTAGTTTGAAATATGCTCGTATGTTGTTTCTAGTTTAAAGTAGAGATGGGCACCGCTCACGTGATTAGTGTGAACCACGCTCGATTGTGAATCAATCTCGAAGGCGTGCATAAACGTGAGCATAAAAAAATTTATAGCGAGTAAGCGTGCATGAGTAGATTTTTAGCGTGATTATTTCGTGATTAATTTTTTTTTGCTTTATTGTAATTTTTTCATTTCATTTTTTTTTATTGAAAGGAATTGTTTGTACTTGAACCAAATCTGAGTTCATCCATTTCTTAAGTATTTCGAGATCGTGAGTTTTCGCGGAACAGACTAAATTTTTTTCTACTCACGTGAGCGTGCATGAACGTGAGCCAAAAATATGAGGTCGTGAATGAGAAAAATTTTTTAACGTGAGCTCACTCACTATCCCATCTCTAGTTTAAAGTATCTTATTCAATATTTTCCATTTTCTCTGTCATCAGCACTCCCTAATTAAAGCATTCCATTCTTCTCGTTGGTATAAAATTTTGGTACAAGGAATTTCAGAAAAACATTTTGTTTAGTACCGCATTTATGAAATTCTTCTCAAGTGTTTCTTGTTTGAGGATTTGTTCGTAAGATGTAATTGCGTATTTTTTTTTAATTCATTGGAATCAATTTCACTCACTGGTACGGTTGTAATATACAAATGTTTTTGGTGCACCAACTGACATGAAGCAATAGATTTTTTATATTCATTGGAAATTCTCTATAAAAATAATATGATGAGAATGATTTAGAAATAGTTGATGACTATTTCGAGCGTTTAGAATGTTTGAGAAATATAAATGAAATGAAATAATCTCACTGTTGCGTGAATTTGGCTCCTGATCGAATGCTTACAAAACACGTTAGATATGTTTGTGGTTTTCATGAATAACAGCGTATGTTCAATTTTTCTCTTTTCGAGTGAACGATACCAAATTCTTACATTTTAATTGATTTTTTAAAAGGTAAAACAAAATTTTGAGAATTAAAAATCTAAATCACTTTTTTTCTAAGAGAAGAAACAGTACGTCTGCATTTTTTATCAAATAAGTTTCAATTTTAATGGAGTTTCTTTCACAATCACTTGTCAGTTTGTTTTTGGTTTTGTCTGCTCATAACTGAAACTATTTTCGTTCAGCGACAATCTTTTACATCGACATAACTAGTTTTTTCACAAAACAATTTCGATGGCAAAAATGGTTTGTTTTTTTTTAATTGCTTTGGGATCTGATCCACAAAGAAATATGTCCTTAAAACTAATTGGAATATTGTCATGATCTAAATCTACATTATTGTATAAAAAAAAATTTTTTAGATTATAATGGCGTTTTCGTTTCTTAAAAAAAGTGGAAAATTGTGTATCCTTTTTATTTAAAATTTGCAATTTAATGATTTAAATACTGAGTTTATTAGAAATTATTGTATCATCACTTACGAGGAAAAATTTTTATCTTAATAAAACTTTCAATACAAACTTTGTTAATAAAAAGTAAAAGAAATGTTAACTTATTTTGGCTCTTCTGAAAATTTTGATTTTTAGACGTGCGCCGTTTTTCATGAAACCCCCAGATATATTTTAATTAATAGCACTATGTGGAAAATCTGATAAAAATGGAGACAATTTTTAAGAAACTCAGCATGGGCCTACTAGAGTAGATAATTTTGTAATTTTTAGAAATTCGATTACAACCTCAAACTCTAAATTTATCGAACAAAGCCAACTTTTTTGGCATTTACTGAACATGAAAATTATTTATTTTTAGACCAATTTTGAAATTTTAAAGACTGTTGAATAGAGAACAAGTTAGGATTCCTTAGTACATTAAACAAATTTTAATTTACCAATCATTTTAAGAATGTATGATCGAAATTTCTTTTTTTACCAATAAATTTGGTGGATTTTTCTTTTTGCAACAATTTGTTTGAAATCCTATTAAAATGGAAAAGATATTTCTGCAGATTTTTTTTAGTTTAATTTCTTATAATACTTAAGATATACCATTTAAATTTGAAATACCAACAATAGGTGGATATACTTTTTCACAGGGCTAGTTAGTGTAGATTGCAGGCAGAAAATTTTGTAACTTTTAGAAATTCGAGGCCACCCTCAACATCACATATTATCTATAAAATAAGTTTTTTTTGGGATTTCGAGAGCAAAAAAAGTTTCAACAAATTAACTTCTGCAGCGATTTTGAAATTCGAATGAGGTTTGAATAGAGGAGAAGTTAGGCTTTCTTAGTACAATTAAAATTTTTGGTTAGAACAATTCTTGAAAAAAATATGTTCGATCAAAATTTAATTTTTTTCTTAATTTTTTCATTTTTTCAACTTTGGAGGTTTTTTTCCCAACAGTTTGTTTGAAATGATGGGCTTAGTACCGTTGTCGAATTTTCGCCTTCGACTTCGACAAGTGGTACTAGATTAATGAAGCACACAACAATCACCCTTAATGAGCTTGGCGTTTTTGTGACGAAAGTCGGACGTTTATAAAAAATGGTACCGTAGTTGGCAAAAACGCCAATGTATACGACACTGTAAATAAATCTATTACACACTGTAGTAAAAACGGTAAACTGTTTGGCGTATTTATGTGTCAAAAGTTTCTAAAAATTTCGTTAAGAATTTTCTTCACGACATAGTTCAATTTAATTAATTTAATTAATTATTTATAAACAACTGTTTCTGAAATTTTTTGCAACAGGTTGTTTCATAATCACTTAATATAGTGTAATATTTTACAATATGATTCTAATTAATGTTTGTAAGTAATTGGTCGAACTTATATTTATTGTATATATGTATGTATATTGAAACGAGTAATTTGGCTTAAGTTGATTCTTTCACAAAAATTTTACGGACGAAAATTTTACACGGTAGTATAAACTCGACAGCAACTACGACAGTTGACGGAATTCGACTACGCCAATCACAATAATTCTCACAATTATTCTTTAATCTAGTACACACTGTTAAAGTCGAAGAAGAAACTTCGACAACCGCAATAATGCAGATTATTTTTGACTCCCATTGAGCCCTCGAGAATTATATAACGACTTTGTTGGACCATATTTTAAAAATTTTTAAGCAGCAAAATATTATCTTGAAACATATTATGATCGTGTATTATCATATTGCATGTATTTATATTTATTTATGAATTTGTTACTAAAGGCTTAAGCAACACTATGAATGGTTTGAGAATAACATGATTTGACTTTAACCGTATGTTTCAATATCATAATTTAACAACAATCAAGCATTTCAACTATAGTGGTTATAATTGCCTCAACAATGTTTATTTTTTTGCGGGCATAAATAATCGCGAGCGATTTCATTTTGGTGGTTGCAAAGTAGTGTTGTTGCATCGCAATTGGTAAAACACATTAGCCCAATTCACAATTTTGTGCAAATGGTCTTGCATCGTAGCATTTGCAAAGTGGTACAGTATATTTTTACTCTACACTAACAAAATACAAAGATATGCACTTGCTACTCTTGTATAAATAAGCAACGCCTAAACGCACTCTACGAATGCAACACTTAATTGCAAACCAGAATACCGAAATGTTCTTTCACCGCTAATTCATGCATGTGAATGTGCAGGGTTGGGATTTTTTGAAAAGTCGCACAAAAAAGTCGTTTGAGAAAATAAAAGTCGCACATCTTTTTTAAACTTTTTCTTATCAATAAAAAACATAACCAAATAAAAAAAACAATTGAAACAAAATAAAAAGCTTATTACAGAATCCATTTTTATCATATTTCATAACATATGCAGTTGCATTATATATTTTTCTATGCATGTTTTCATGTATACTGAACAAATTTAGTTGAGTTTAATAAACTTGGCTGTCGTATGCTGCCAAGGTGAAAAGCCAAGCCAAGAAAAATATTATTGTTTTGGTTCACTAAAAGCTGTTTACAAACAATGCAGAAAGGGCGCTTTGACTCCATGGCTTGCTTAAGCTATTTATACTTCAGTTCCCAGTCTCTCGAACAGTATTGCGAAATATTACGTTTCTTGGAAGGAACTGCAGCGTCTCCTGCGCTGGTCTTTTCTGCCTCTAAGCACGTATTTCTAGCTGCATTTTCTTTTTCGTTTTCAAACTTTCTTTTCATTTTAACAAGAAATCTTATTTTGAAGAATGTTCATGTGTTACGACAAATTTTGTAAACGAAGCACTTCAAAACCAGTGATGCCATTAGGATACGAAAGATACATTTTTGGTATCTTTTGATGACTTCATGTACCATGTATAATTTAGCATTACATTTTTCATATCTTTTGAATCTGTCTCTGACAAAGTTTTTTAAAGTTATCATTTCGTTATGAATACTAAAAAAAACAGTGACAGCTAAATATGTACAAGAATAACAAGTTCTTCTGTCGTCTGCTTATTCTTGTGTGTTAAGATGAAATTTTAGAAGAAAACAATAACGATGTTTACAGTTAATAATTTCAGACCCTTTTTGTCTAATAGTTTTATAAAATAAAACAATTTTAATCCCGAAATTAACAAAAAAAGAGAACTAAAAAAGTTGATTGCAAATAGTATATTATATATATATTTTATATTATGTATTATATTTATTTTAAGAAATTTTTACAAACATGAATTTGTTTTGATAACATCCAAAGATATTTACATATAATTAATTTTATAGTTTGCTTTCTGTATTTAAAAATATTTCTATTATTTGCGACTTAAATAACTATAAAAATGAATTTATATGATATAATTTTTTTACAGTATTCATTAAATATGAAATAAACATTTTGTAAATGTTAAACGGTAAAAATAGATTTTAAAATTTTTTGGAAACTAAAATGTATCTTTCTAGAAATTTCACTGGCAATACTGTTCAAAACCCATAATTTCTTACTTTAAAAAGCTTTTTTGCTAAAAGATTTCTTTGAAACATTTACCGAAAATTTGTGAACAATTTCTTTAATACATTGAATACATGAAAAGGTTGCAAAAAAGTGATAAAAGTGTTCCCAAATGAACAATAATCTGAAATTTGCTTTTATATTTGACGACTTTATTTTATAAATTTACTTTAAATTAAATGTTTTTTGTGAAAAACAAAAAAGAGGGTAAAAAGACGCAACAAAATTAAAAAAGCCGCAAAATTCGCTAATAAAAAAGTCGCAGACCACTAAAAAAGGGTGAAATCGCGACTTTAGTTTGGTGAACGGTAACCCTGTGCATGTGTAAATGTAAATAAATAAAAAAAATATTTTTTTACAGCTGAGTGTGAATTTCGTATTTTGCAAGAAATTATTGCAAACTAAACCAACAAAAAACTGTTCAAGTTGCTGGAAAATGTTTACAGATGCAAAAATATGCGAACTCAAATGCACAAGATTGTGAATAGGGCTATTGTATTTTTGCACGGCTACATTTTTTTGTCATCTATTGGGAATTCTGTCGGCAACTTAAACACAGTCAGTGCTGTGGACTTGTTAAAGCCAACGTTAAAGCCGACGTTAAGGTTTAAAATTATTTTAATAGACATAAATATATTAATTTAATTTCAAATCAATATTTATTTCAATTGAGTAGACACATAAAATTATAATATAAACCACTTGATTTGCCCACGCCAAATATTGACTTTTAATCATTTATTAAAACACACTCTTAATTCATAAAAACAGAGACAAGGCATTAAAATATCAATTTCAAACATAATGCTATAAGTCGGCAAGTCTGTCCGCCAGTCTGTATGTTAATTTTTACTTTTATGGTCTGGTCTTAAAACAATTGCACTATTTGATCCAACTGATTATTGTTGTCATCGGTCTGCACAAAACATGTGTTTATTAGGGTCATCCAAATGTTATAACGCTTCACAGCCAATGGCTAGACATTTTATTGTTATTGTTATTATTATGCAAAAAATTAATGTTTTACAATTCATTGCCTCCTTATTGTGGCATGCGGCAGAGCCAACCTATAGCCTGCAACAATTAATTGAATTAAAATTTTGTTGGCATCAAATATTCATAAGGATTTTATGAACTGAAGCAAAAGTTGAAAGGAATTAAACTGGCAAAATGTCTTTTTTTATGACAAAGGCAAATAGTTAAAGGAAAAAGTAGTCGTACGCTAGAAAGTTTATTTTCAAAAATAACGCAGGTAGTTTGTTTCACAAAGATCTGTTCTTTAAACAGAAATTCTATTTTCTTAAAAGCATTTTTCATATATAAATACTTTCATAGCTCACTGTACTTATTTGCATAATATACATATTTAAAAACTTTTGTAAAGGAGTGCTCACAGATAACAATAGATCTGGTGCTGCAATCTATGATTGAATGATAATTTTAATGAATTACATAAAACAAACGAAGATAACTCTTAAGGTCTAAAGAACAAATCAGTGCTATCCCATATCAATTTATCATATTTCGTTTAACATTGAATCATGCTTGTTGGGAGTAGTTAAGTTAAACAAAAAAAATAAAATTAAATTTTATAAATTTCAATCTTCTGCAAACAATAAAATACCAATTGGCATTTTTGTACAACATTCCATTCAATAATACGCAGTGGTTTTGTGGACAAGAATTTCTATGGATAAATAGCTTTTATTTAAATTATTAAAATATGATCTGACCAAAAATATGCCGGGCTGTAATGTTGAATGTCATAAAATAAACAGAAAAATTGTTGGGAATAAAAATGATTTTTAAGCAAATAACAGACAGATGTTTGAACACGCATCTTAATGACATTATTATACGCAGCAGACAGACTTAATAATATTTATGTTAAAGGAGTAAATAAATATTGAATTTAATAGTATTAAAAGTTTTGATAAATCTTTTAAAGGCATCGGATAGAATGATGACATTTTTCCAAGTTCTTCTTTTCTTAACCCTTTGACTACCAATGAAAATGTTTAATGTATATTTTTTTAAATTTACAGAAAAATTTTTAGTCCCAGCTTCTTTTATTTGACGGCATATACAAGGTGATCCAAAATTACCGAAGAGGTTTAAGTTCATTATAACTTTTTTATTTAAGACATAATTATGAAATTTTTATCTTTAAATACAGTAAATTAATGGAGAATATTATTAATTCAATTATGAGAAATTATATCTCCCAAGTTATGGGCATTTTCTGAATTTTCGCTTATTCATACTCCTTCCAAAAGATTTTCTAAAACCTTTTGCAAAACTTCAGGTGTTATGTTGTTGATTTTGTCGCGTGTATTGCGTTTAATTGCTGGATAATTCTAGACTTATTAATATAAACCTTTGCTTTCAAATAATCCCAAAGGAAACAGTCTGGAGCAGTTAAATCCGGTGGACGCGGAGGCCAATTAAAATTGCTTGTAGGCGAAATAATTCATTCACCAAAGATGTCACGTAAAATATCCATTGTGTCCCTCGCATTGTGCGCTGTGGCTCTATCCTGTTGGAACCATACTTTCGGCTTCTTTTTCCACGGCTGGCCTAAAAAAGAATTTCCAACATTGTCCGATATCCAACACCGGTGATGGAAACGACGACACCGTGTTCACTTTCCAAAATTAACGAAACTCCGCACCAAACAGAACACTTAAGTGCGTGTAATTGTAGCTGTTGAACTACTCTTGGATTTTTCGTAGCCCATATCTGGCAATTTTACCTATTAACGAATTCATTTAATTGGAAATGGTCTTCGTCCTTCATAATTAAATTATGAATAAAATCATGTTGAAATAAAATTAATAAAAGTTCAAGGATTTGGTTCAATTGTGTACTGTTTCATTTTGAATTCTCCAAGTTTTCTTTACAAAATACTGAAAAGAAATAGAAAAAAAATATAATAAGAAATTCGAACCCGTTCGGTAATTTTGGACCACCCTGTGGAAGTAGTTTGGCATTTGGATATTCTTAATACTGATGGGCACCACTCATGAGATTGGCGTAATCGTTGTTTCTGTTTTTGCTTCAATCGCGTGAGCGTGCATGAATGTGAGTGTAAAAAATTTAACGTGAGTGAGCGTACATGAGTAGATTTTTGGCGTGATTGTTGTGTGAGATTTTTTTTTGATTTATTGTATTTTTTTCATTTAAGTTTTAATAATTTTTAATTATTTTATAGTGTTTTTTTGTGAGTATTGCGTGAGCGTAAGTTTATGTGATTGTGACTAACGGTTTTTGTTTAACTAGCATGAGCGTGCATGAAGGTGAACTTTTTTTATCTTAATCGTGAGTGAAAAGTCACTTATGATCCCATCTCTAGTTCTTATCAATTATTGCTGGCCAAGTAATGAGTCAGCGGATGCCGACTACTAGTAATTCCTTTTTTTTTGGTTACTCAATACTCAAAAGTAGTTACTCGATACTTTTAGAGTTGTAGTTTTATGCAAGTTGAATGGCTAAAATAGTGGATAAAAATACGTCACTGTATAAAAAGACAACTACATGTAGGTGTAAGATTCTTTAATCAAATCAAAACTAAATAATTTTTTTTTGAGAACAATTAAATTATTTCTTAAATTGTTGTTAACGTTAAATTAAAAGTTAGCTTTACATTTATTTATTATTTAATAATAAAGGACATAAAAGACCAATAATAGTTGAAGATCTATTTAAAATTTTTGAAGAAACGACTTCAATTTGCAGATAAAAATTATGCGTTACAAGTTCAAAAAATCCTTTAAAAGTATCGAGTAGTATTGAGTACCCAAATGAAAAGTATTGAATATTTTTGAGTAATGAAAAGTAGTAGAATTTGCCAGCACTACTCGGTTACTCGATACTTGATAAAGCGTTGCTTTTTATAAATCGATCAAATATTGAAAATATAAATATTTTCTTTCTATCACTTTGCGTTGAGTTCGAGTTAATTTTATGCTGAATTCTTAATTTTTAGTTTAATTTTTCACAAGCACTTTGTAAAGCGAAAAACACGTAAAAACGTCCTAAAATCTTGCGAAAAAGCACACGATTTTTGAACTTAAGGTAATTTAAAAAAGATATTTTTAACACCCGGCAAGAGAACAGGGACACGTGTTCAAACTTTTTAGGCTAAAAATGTAACGTCATAAATAATTAGAGTATGTCTTGCAGTCTGCCGTTCAGCTGGGCTCTTTGAAAAAGCCACTTGAAATCTAATACCGTAAGACTATCATTTTTAAATCTTCCATTCGATCTACCAATACTTGTAGAGATATTAACAATAGCGGAGTATAAAATTTCTCATTACATTTCCTCATCCTAACAACTTGAAAACAAGGATTACAATCATAATTATTAAACAGTTTCTTAAATTGTTTTCAAACTGATGTTTTGAACTCATCTTTAAAATCATAATTAACATTCTTAAAAAACTCCTTAAAACTTAATAAAAAAAATATAAATATATTTTTGTCGCCCAAGTCATTGACCATTCTTGCTTGTAAATATCAGTTCATACTTTTAACTGTTCCAGGGCATTGCTGTAATTTTTAAGGACTGACACTTGCCGATAGCATATCTTTGTTCTGTCTCTTTTTTAAAAGGTTTGAAATACATACGTACTTAATTTTACAAGAAAAATTAAAAAAAAATAGCTTTACATGTTTCTCAATTCAATATTTATTAAAAATTTCCTATCATTTTAACAATGTCCTTATAACGTTGTGTGTGTTGCAGGCTGGCTGGTTGGCTGGCTGGCTTACTGGTTACCTGTACTCCAGTGCTTTTATGTTTTGTGTGTCTTGAGGATTTTTGTAATATGAACCCTTTTTGTGCAATTTTATTATTTTCCAATTCTTCTTTTCTCTTTTGTGACTTTTCAATAAACATTAAATACTGAAACGTATGACTTCTTCATTAAATGAATATGAGCTCTACTCTTATTCTTTTCTTTTACACAAACAAAAACTAAAACTACTTTAACATGAAATGTTATACTTGCTGGTATGTAATATTTAGTTAAAGCCTAAATATGTTTTCAGTTTATTTTTTTTTGTTAATCATTATTTTAAGGCCAAGTGGGGAAGAGCAATCAATGGTACGCGGAGCAAGAATGCTTTAAAAATGCAAAAATGCTTTTAAAGATTATTTTGAATGCTAATAATTAAAAAAAAGAAGGATAATTACACTAAAAGGAAAAACATGGTTGAGTCAACCATAATCTAAGGGCAACATATTATGATCGAATTATATGATTGTAGTCATGTCATAATATGAATGAAGTAAATGATTAAAGTCAAATCTTGTTGTTATCAAATCAATAACATTTTATGAATAATATCGCTGCTGAAGTCAATAATAATATTATTTCATCATATAACAAAATTATTACAACTAAATAAAGACATAATGTGGCCGACATTATTTTATTATAATTAAAAAAAAAAATCATGTAGAAATAAGAGCAACAATCATTAGTTTGAGATACACACTTATAGGCTTTTTCCACTGACCAACATCAAATATGTTAACATCTTCCCATAAGAATTATGCAGGGCAAAAATTCTACATCTTTTTTCATCTACAGAAAATGATCTTGTCTCATTTTGTTCCCACCTTACATTTTTCGTTATTCTAAGTGTCACCACTAAAAAAATAGCAAAACATTCGATTTTCTTTTTGCCATCACTAGCAAATTGACATTGCAGAAAATAAACAAACTTACGAGTATGGCCGACTTCCTAAACGCAAGTTGCAATGCATTATTTAAAAAAAAAGCTTATGCAATGCTAAACATATCTTAAGTGCAACCTTGCGTTGCAGATACATTTTTTGCATTTTATCGGCATTTAGGAACGTCGATATGCAACTCATACATAAAACAAATGTCAAAAACATATGGTATAAAATTTAATAAATTTTTTTGGAAAAATGGAGGTAACACAAAATTATTTATCCATTTTGTTGGCAAGTGCTGAGGAATTATCTCAGGCTAAATCTTCAAAAAATATTGATTTGCTAAAGAAACTTATTAAAAAGAAAAAAAAGAAGAGACAACTTTTATTAAGGACAATAAAAATCTCGAGAAGAAAAGTGATCAAAAATAAAAATTTTGAGGAATGCATTGAATTAATGGACGATGACATTTTTTATTCACATTTCCGTATGCAGAGAAGTACCTTTAATGTAAGTACAAACGTATAGTGAATACATAAATCTGATTAACAATAAGTTCATGCGTCCACTTTTTGTCTCTGCAATATAAAGTGTTTAATTATTTAAATAAAATCTATCAATTATAAATAATTTTTTAAAAATAAAGAAGAAAATACTTACTCAGCCATTGCAGTTCAAATGTTTGCATACAAAATAAAAATGATGCGCGATTTTGACAGCTGATACTCATTAAAATGAGTTGCCAAACGATTAGGAACATTGGACGTTGCCAGAAATTTTACATATGCGTTTACGAAGTGTATGCATTGTAAATATGCATCGCAACTTGCGTTTAGGAAGTCGGCCTATGTCTACCAAAAATTTTTCTTCATCATCATTTTATACCAGAATGGACTTCAATGTTTCAATGTATCGTATTAAAATTTGGGTTTGTTCTGGCAAAGCAACAACTACTCCAATGATTAATGGTTTTTCTAAATCCATTTTTTAATATTTTTAATTTTTAACAAAAATTCTGCGTCTTTTTCTTTTATTTTTTTGACAGCTGAATAAATGACAGATAAAAAATGTTGCTAATGTAAATTCATATTTCACGTTTTCAACATCTTCCATGCGTTTTAAAAAGATGCTGTTCAGTGTTAAAAGCCTATTTTGGTACGAGCATAATTAGTTTTCTTACGTTCTGTTTTCTTACGAATCAGCTGCTTTGTTTCTGTTCAATTGAAAAACTGTATGATTGGTTTGTTGTCCCTTTTTCGTTCTAATCTATTGCGGACAAATATAATTCAACGAACAAAGTTTGCAAACTTCAGGAAAAATCGCTGATGGGCGAAAATAAAATCGACGGCAGTAACTTCTTGCACTTGTTTGCATTTTTCGTATGAAACTTGTATGAGATTTAATGAAAACAGCGGGGTAGACAACAAATAGTGCCATGGTTAGTAAAAATCTTTAGAGGATGTCTGTGACTGAACTATGTGCCTCAATCTTGAAGGATATCTAGGATTGTGTTTTTGCCGAAAGCAGACAAAAGCAATCATTTATCCAAAAGATTTTAGACCTATTAGTTTCACATCATTTCTACTGAAAACTTCAAAGAGAATTTTGGATCATCACATCAAAAGCAATATGGGGCCGACAATTCTCTCTGACAATCAACATGCATACACGAAGTGTAAATTAACTGAGATAGCGTTTCATTCAGTTGTCTCACGGATTGAGAAGACCCTAAACTATAAAGAGTGGGAGTATTCCTGGACGTCGCAGGAGCTTTCAATAATATGTCCACAGAGGCACTTTTGGCTGGCTTGGATGGCACGGTGGCGCACTCACATGCTAAGAACTGGATTGGCAGCCTACTACAGTGCAGATTTACCTGCGGGGTGGGGCAATTCCAACATAACGAAAAGGGCAAATAGAGGTACTCCCCAAGGAGGAGTGATCTCGCCACTACTTTGGACGCTTGCCCTCAATGAACTTATCAATAGGCTTCAGGACGGAGTAGCACCCGTATCTGCATACGCTGATAACGTAGCAGTGATCGTTACTGGTAAAGATCTGGACTCTATTAGTTCTGTAATGGAAGCTACACTGGGGTTAATCAACAAGTTGGCAACTAGAGTAGGACTGAGACTTAATCCTTAGAAGACAGACCTAATACTTTTCACGAATAGATATAACATCGATCCGTGGAGGAAACCTAAACTAGGGGGTACCAGCCTAGAACTTAAAGACCACATTAAATACTTGGGAATAATATTAGATAGCAAGCTGTAGTGGAAACTAAATGTGGAGGAAAGGGTAAAATGACAACAAATGCGCTCTATGCATGCAAGAGAATGAAAGGCAAAACTGGGGGTCTAGCCCCTAATCTCGTTCATTGGATTTACACGGCAGTAGCGAGACCAATTTTACTCTACGGGATACTAGTGCGGTGGACAGCCTTAGCCAAGATATAATATAGGAATATGCTAGTCGGCACTCAAAGACTTGCTGAACTTAGCATCACCGATGCTTTGCGTAGCACACCGACTGCGGCATTAGATGTAATCCTGTATCTACAACCGATTGATTTGGTGGCAGAAGGTACTGCAAGGAAATCTGCAATCCGCTTAAAAGCAACGGGATAGTTTATAAATGTACCATATGGTCACGGCCGTATTATATGGGGTATAGATTGTAGCAGTGACTACATTATCCCGAAATCATCATTTAATAAGAAACCGTACATTACTTTAGAGGAGGACGGCTGGTTAGCAGGACTTCATTCTGACCATAGAACTTTAAATTTTTATACTGACGGTTCGAAAATGGAAGAGGGATTTGGAGCTGCAGTATCCTGCGTATTCGGTAATACTATAAGCTTCCCGATTACTGTAGCATCTTCCAGGCAGAAATATTTGCAGTCAAAATGCTGCTGATCTGGCTTGTAGTCCCAGAAGTAGGAACTCACATATTAACTTCTTTATAGATAGTCAAGCGGCAATCAAGGCTATATCCGCTGAATATACTAACTCTTCGATTGTACAAAGGCGCAAGGATTCACTTGATAGATTATGTACCAACAGGAGTCGGACGAATTAGTGAAACGGGGAGTTCAATTGCCGTATAGATATTCCAATTCACAATATTAAGAGAGATGTAGACTCTACTATACAGAGGAAATCTGAGGCGGTTTTGGGAAACACCGAAACGTGCACAGTATCCAAAGTTATGTGGAGATCCTATGATCCAAACTCGACTAAACTTCTTCTACCGCTATCGAGAGAAGACTGTAGGCTTCTGATAGATTTCATAACGGGTCACTGTTGGACGGCAGTATACTGACTAGTGACAACTGCAGATTCTGTGGAGTTCCAGGGGAAAAAGAGACGGTGGAGCACATACTCTGCTGCTGTCTGGCACTCATTCATTCCAGAGCGAACTGTCTGGGTGATCATTACTACCAAAGTCTCAGGGAAATTTTGAGAATAGGACTAATGAGTCTCCTAGCATTCGCCAACAGAGTGTGGAGTAGTAACGCTAAGGACCAACGCGGTCTATGCGACGTCTTTACGACCGGCCATCTTAACCTAACCTAACCTTAATGGATCTTTTTTATGTCATATTCTTTTGTTTCATTTGAGTTTTGATGTATTGATCAGTTATTTTAAAAAGTTTGCATAAATATACATACATTTCATTTGAGCATCAACTCATAAAAAATATAGTATATATTAAGCTAAAATAAAATGTCTAATATTCAAGAAAATGTTTAAATAACAAGAAATTGTTTCTAAATTGTTTAAAATGTTGATTAAAAAATATTTTTTAAAATTAATTATACAATTCAATTACATTATTCAAATATTTACAACCGATTTTCTTAAGAAAAGAATGAATTAAAAAAATAGAATTGTTGTCGTTCAAGTGGAACGATTGAACGAACGGGTTAATTTTTGTTTAATCGAACGAAAATGACCGATCAGTGAAATGAACGATTTGACACAGCTCTACTTTTGATTATCTGTTGCTTTCAAAAACAGCTGATTTCTTTTACAGGACAAGTAATTAAAAGACATTTTCTATGGAAAAAAATGGCACAGAATCACAGGGTAGAACAGAGATGATACAACAAAGTTATGTTTTGGCTTAAATGAGCTTTTTCTGTCATCAGATTATAAATGAAAAGAGATAGAAATACCATGTATCATATAACATCATATAATCGTGCGACAGAGATAAAATAACAACAACTACAACTAAAATATCATGAAGTCTCGTGTGATCTCTGGTCTCCTTTGTGACAGAACGGCTACGAAAAGTAAAACATGTAATGAGGCCTTTATACTACTTTAATTATTAACCAAATGACAAATACATGTACATATGCACCGTGCAAATGTATGTAATAGATGTAATTTTTGTAGATTATTTATGAACATGTTTGTATGATGAATGGTTATTACTTGCTTGTTTTTATCGATAATTTTATTACAAGCTATCAAAATAATTTTTTTATGTTAATAAAAATCTAGTTGTAGTCCAACCATGTTGCAAGTGCCGTCGCTGCTAAGAAGTTAATGGTCAAATGCAAACAATGTGTTTGTCACACAAATATTTTGGAAATATAAAATAGAAGCTTTATTTGCTATAACCACACCATGTTTACCACAACGATAATAATGTAGTTGTCGCAGCCAATTTACAAACATTTATTTTTTTTCTACTTGTAGAGAAATTAACCCGTAAATGTTGCTAAAAGATGACAGCTGCCTCCATTTTCGGAAATATTTCATATTGTTGCTGTTCTATAATTTAAAATTATTAAATCAGCCCAGAACTTGTTAACTGAAAATACTAATTCACATAATTTTGTTTAAGAAAGGACTATGTAGACAAAATGCTATTTAATTGTGTTTTCACTAGGAAGAGCAGAACAGAAGATTCGCTCATCAGCGTTCTTGTGTTGGTTTTTTTAGACGTCTATCTGGTCCTTGGAATATAAATTACTAAACCAAATTATTAAACAATAAAGAATACGAGAATATTTGCTCCTTTCTATTCATTTCTTTAACATTAACAACTTCGGTTGGCATAAAATTCCTTCCGCTGATAATCAGATTTTTTTTTTCTTTTCTCCTAAACGAACTTTTGGTTGACAGAGCCAAAGCGTTTATGTATGTTCGTTTTACATTTCTTCGTGCCGAAGTTATCTTCACGTATGTCACGAAATCCAAGAACATGAGACAAGACCGCTTCTCCTAAAAACTCTAGAATTGACGAGTCAAACCTGACTTGTGTGAACCGGGTCTAAGATCCTGAACTTGTGCTCAGGAAGTAGTGCGAATTCGGATGTAATAATTTTTTTTTGTATATAATGTTGAAAATTCAAACTAAACTTCCCAAAGAAAATTTTTTTCTTGGAGATAGTCGTACGTGAAGATAATTTCGGGAGGACGATTTGCCAGGTAGTGTTGTGGCCTTCGAAAACAGCATATTTTTCCATTTTGTTCTTTGTTTACGAACATAACACCCTTTCATTTTTAATAAAAAAAATATCTCCAAATTAAACATACTCTATTAATTTGACCAAAAGTTTGTCCATTTCTGTGTTATCTTAGTTTGGCCTTTTTCTTGCAGCTAAATTGAAATTCAATCTTCTCTGTGAGCATGTATCATTAACAACGGTAGTTAACAAAACACATGATACACTGCTGTTTTGTTCTCCTCCTCTCCTACTACTTCTTTTGATCACACTGGCCTGTTTGTTAACATATTTTCTATGGCATGGCAGCAGTATTTAATTTATATCAGCATTTGTTGTATGTGGTCGTAACAGCGCAACGTGTTGTAGCAAACTAAAAATTTATGGTTGAATGTTAAACAACAATCATAGAATTTGTACATTTTGTGTAGATGGTTTTTGGTTTTCTTTAATTTCATTATAAATTAGATAGTTGTAGTTTCCAATTGAAAAACAGCAAATAAAAATTGCTTAAAAATGTCTTGTAGTCTTAAATGAGTTTGAAAAAGAGATGCCAGGCAGGACAAGCCAATGCTTGTGTGTGTGTGTGTGTGAGCGTAAATTTCCATGTTCAAATATCAATAAATTAGAAGCTAATTATAATTATAATGCTGTGTTGCAATATTCATGTTGTCTGTTAATAAATGACCAATAAAACAGCTGGGCTAATAAACGAAATAAAACTATAAATTTATCTAAACATTTATAATATTTCGAATTGGTTTCAGATGTAAAAATAACAAAATGTTTGCGAGAGAAGAAAGTCTTTAATAATCGGCAATTTTTTACAACGTGCGATATTTAAGAAAAATAATTTTACTGGACGATCTGCACGAATCCTCTTAACTCACAACATTTGAAGCTATCAAAAAAATGCTTGTCCGCTCTATCCACTAGCTACTGTCTAAATTAGACAGGACAAACACAACCATTTACACACACACAATTATTGTACCTTTGACCTTAAAATAACACAACTAATAAATTTCGAGTACAACAAGCAAAATAAAAAAATGCTCTGCCACAATATTATAAAATTCAACTGGTTATATTTTGCCAACTTGACAATTTGTTTGATATCCAATTCGAATTTAAAAAGAAAAAAAAATAATTTAAATTTCAAATATTGGCGTCCATGTAGTTGGTGGCAACAGCACAAAGAGCAACATGCTGCAACAACAAAAAACAAATTTTCGTCACCAAAAAAATAAAAAATAAAAATTATCATAAAAGCAACAAATTTCAGTTTGTTAGTTTTTTTTCATTTTATTTTTCATTTTTACAGACAAGATAATGGAAACGAAATGAAAAATAATACTAAACAATTGAAAACACGATTTCAAAGTGACATTTTCAAAGTCGACAACATGTTAGTGGAGGCAAGATAAACAAAAAAAAAACTTAAATAAAATTATATTTAGTTGCAAAAAATCTAATTTAGATATTATTTTTTTATATTTAAATTAAGTGAAAAAATGTTTGTTTATTTAAACGAAGGTGGCAATGAAGCGTTTTGATTTTTTATTTATTTTTTTTTTTGTTGCAAAAAAATAAACAGTGGGAACAAAGTTTAAAAACTTTCTGAGAATAAATTAGAACATAAACGAAATGTTTAAATTGTAGAATTCGCTTTTGTTTCAAGGTAAAATTTAAGGTAAACTGCTCTTGAAGAAACTTAACACAATCGGGTTTTCATATTCATAATCGAAAACAATCTGTCCGCTTTAAAAACGTCACATCTAAATCGATAAATGTTTTATCTGGAGTGCCACAAGGGAGTCATCTTGGCCCATTGCTGTTTACTCTTTTTATAAATTATCTTCCTGACGTGAATAAATTCTCCAACTTTTTAATGTATGCGGATGAATCGCGAAAACCCCGTTTTGTGATTTTGACCCCGAATACATTTTTTCCAGGTGTCGGATCGATGAGGACTTTTCACATTTCATTTGTAATTGTGTTTTGAAAAATCCTACCAACTTTCAGCCAAGTGTGAATTAATCTAACAATGGACGTCTAATTTTATCGGACTAAACTATAATTTTGTATTTTGTAATAAATAGTAAGAAGGCAGTTTTTTTATGTTGAATTATGGATTTGCTGTTTTTATATTCGCAGTTAGATGCGAGGGCGGATCAATAACCCATGTGAAACCGCAAAACAAAAATTTATTTTTTAACATAATCTTTTAAGTCGATGCACGTAGTCCAACGTTTCTCCAGTTTTTGTATCCCTTCCAAAAAAATAGGATTTTTCAAGGACCTTAAAATAGGCATTTGGTTGGTCAATAATTTCCTCCGTTAAATCCGGAGAATATGGCGGATGTGGTACCAATTCGTAGCCCGGTTAAGCAACTCTAAACAATCCTTTGAAGTTATCACACGTTTACGTTTATGGTCAATTGAGAGCAAACGCGGCACCCATCTTGCAGACAACTTTCTTGAACCCAGCTGATCACTTAAAATCGAAACCACACTGCCATATGAAATGCCTATGACATCGACAATCTTACGCACTTTTACTCTTTGATCGGCCAGCACCATCTCGTGCATTTTTTCGAAATTTTCTGGTGTACTGACCTCAGTTGGCCGTCCAGAACGTTTAACGTCATTTGTATTTGTGCGACCACAACGAAAGTTTGCCATTGAAATCGATGGTGCAGAGTCTCCTTAGTATTTATCGAGCTTTTGATTGATGGTTTTTTTTTTTCGCAAAAAATAATTTTTAATGAGCACTGGAAATTCACTTTTTTCCATTTTTAGAAAAATACACGAGGTTGTGTGTGTTGAACAGCTGTTAAGCGCAAAGTAAATGACGACACTTGATCAAAATTTGACAGCAGTCTATTAACAGAAGGTACTTGATGGGAACAGAGTTGCATTTCATATAACTACGAGGGAAGTTCGGAAAGTCACCGACTCAATCATTCGATAAATTTCAGAGATAATTATCTTTGCAAAATAAAATTTTTAATGATAGATTTTGTAATTGATATCTAAAAAATTATCAACGGAATTTATCTACATAAAAATTAAAAACAAAACAATTATTGAAATTTACGAAGAGTTTGTGTTCGTTCTGTATTAAAAACTTATAGTAAGCCTTTAATTGGAAATATTTTTTGAAGAGTAACCATTTCATTAAAGTAATATTCACATTGATGAGCAAAGTCATATGTAAATTACAATCTAATTGATAAACAAAGTCCTCTGAATTTCTTTTAGAATAATTCCATAAATGTCTGTCTCTGCTCGCATGAGTTTCCAACAAGCAAATCTCATTGCAACATTTTTTTTCATATTTCATTTAATATATATATATATATATATTTTTTAATAGTTATTATATTTATTGAAGTGTTTTCAGTTTGTATAATTGTTGCTGTTGCTGTTTTAATAATGAATATCATAAACAATTTACATGTTCATTTATGCTGTCATTATTTACACCTACAATTTGCCATAAAAAAAGGCAACAAGGCACTTCAAAATGGTCAAATAGAAATATAGTGGATTTTTTTAAAAGGGGAAAATGAGAGGACTTATTCCTTATTTATCTAGTAATTCATAAAAGGATGTCAAAAAAATATTTAAAAAATTTTGTTTTAGCAAAGGTGGATACAAAGTATAAACTTTTTTTTAAGTAGTTGTTGTCCTGAATTTTGAAAATCGTTAAACAGAACCAAACATTTGCCTCAAAGTTCAGTGGTTAGCTGTTGTTTGGATACGTGCTAAAGGAATAAAATGTAGTGGAAATATCAAACGTTTTGTTCTCTGACGATATCGAATGGGGAAATACGAATCAACTTTGGCAAATAGTTTTCATTAACAGAACATATTTGATCCTTATCGCTGTTGTGTTAGGCAGTATGTTTTATTACAGGTTTTATAAAATTATAAATACGAAAGAACTGAGCTACTGCGGACTATATGTGGACGAAATATTGGCCATTATTAGAACTTTTAATTAACATAATGAAAGTAATTTATTATTACAATTCCAATCTGTATGCTGACTGGTTGACGGGACCAACGAAAAGCTTGAAAAGGGACATCTGATTTGCTTTATCATTTCGACAAGCAAATTTGTTAAAACGCCGGAAAATCTTGGGACGTGTTTAACTATCTCCCACAATTCCCACCTTAATTTAGATATTGTTTAACAAAAGTAAACATTTAACTGGGCACTAGACACAAAGCATTTGGTTTTTTCTTTACATTTCCATACAATAAAACTACAATTTATATGCAAAAAGAGCAAAAAGCTACAAAAATTGCAGGCAGAAAAGTACATGCAACAGTGAACAAACAATAAAAAAAAGAAAACAATTTTCACTCACACGTGAAATGAAAAACCGAAATAAAAACAAACTAATAAAAAAGTCCTTTACACAACAGATTTTCAAATTGCATTTAATTTTATTGACTTTAATTTAAAGTGAACATCGTTTAAAGTCTTGATTTTATTGGCAATTGAATTTAAAAAGCAAATTGTATTAAATTTGGAAAATTTATGCCTGCAAGAGCAAAAACTTTTAAAGGCGGATTTAAGTTTTTATTAAAATGAAAATTTCTGCTTTTCTAAGAGCAAAATTATAACACATTTTAAAAACCAGTATTTATAAAATATTATTTGGTAATTAAAACAATTAAAAAAAAAACAAGTTTTGTTGGACATGAATTAGGAACAAAAGTTTTCATAGCAATTTCTGCTGCTTTGGAAGTATTTTTATCCCTGATTAATTTTAGTGTTTTTTCAAACATTTTAGGTTTACATTTTGTTAATTTCATGTTGAGATTTTTTCCTTGATATCTCTTTCTTAATTTTTCCTTCCAAACATTTGCTTTAAATTTTTACTGCCAGTTCAAATTCTTTTGTTTTGTTCAAACAGCAGACACCATAAAAAAAATAACCAGACTACAAGAAACATCTTCGGAAATAATATTTTAATTAAACAAAGACTTAATGAGAACAATAAAATATACTTTTATTCTACTGAATAAAATATGTTTTTCTTAGCCGAATTCATCATCATTAAAATAAACTTCATTCGAACACAAATAAAACAGCACATTAACCCAATGATGACAACTACTTTCAGAAATCATTAAAGGAACATGAATTAAAGATCAAGAAGAACGAAAAAACATTTGTTCATTTTTTTCAGGCATGGCTGAGTTAAATTATCATCATCAGCATCGTCATCGTCAGCAACATCTTGGCAGACATCATTCCCAACCATCCATCCATTTATCTATACAGTCATCTTGGCAAACTAATAAAGACACCAATATTTAAAAGAGCCAACAAGCAATTGACATGCAAAAACTATCCCGAAAAAAACGGAAAATGAAAATCATTTGAGGTACAATATAAAAAGAGAAATAAAAAAAAACACAAATTAACAAACTGATGACAGATTCTGACAAGTGAAAGACGGCATAAAAAGACATGTTACAAAAACATAATTCAGATTAGATAAAGAAATAAAATAAAATTGCACATAAAACCTTGTGTGAGGTCCTGTAGAAGCTGTTGCATGAATTTGTAATTAAATACGAGTACTATTTGAATTTTACGTGACATCTAATTGCAAAAGAAAATTACTTGATCAGGAAATGAGCTTAATTATGGATTGGTTTTATACAGTACATTTGGGGGGATAACTCAGTAGATCACCACTTCCCAGGATGTCTTTTCGACTCTCAGCGGTAGACTTGTGTCGAACATATTCGAACAAATCCATTTGAATTATATGAATTCGAACGAAAGTTTGTGTATAAGACGAGCAACTGAAAGAGTACGACAGAAGTTTAAGCAACCCCTGTTGCTCAGTATGCCATTCGGCTTGAGTTCAACAGCTCTTTCGATCTAAAATGCGCTGTTCGATACAAGTCAAAACAAAAACATAGTTTTCGTACAAATTGTTCACTCAATTCGATTGCTTGGATTCTATGAACAGCACAAAAATCATTTAAACATGAGCGAAACTAGTTAGAACAGAGCTCTTGGACATCAGTATACCAGCCATAAACCTTCCAACCACGAATACAACTTGAGGCGATTGTAAATACGTCTTGAGTCCACCTCGTTCAGTCGCTCGTCTTAGGCAAAAACCTATTATCAAATCTATACAATTTAAATGGGTTTGATCAAAGGTTTTTTATCTAAAACGAGCGACTGAACGAGTTGAACACAACTCTATAAAGTACAGACTAGCGTCGAACTCGTTCATTATACTTTAGTTGCACTCACGTTCGAGAGTCAATCTTTCTTTCAAACCCATTTAATTTCCATTGACGTGTTTGCTTTGACTCGTGTAGTAGCACAGCTCAGTTAAGTTCAAAAGAGCTGTTGGTCACAAGTACAGCAAAGTGTGTGGGTTGGGCAGGTTGCAAATTTGTCTTGGTTGTACCCCAAATTCCAAATTTTTTTTTATTTTCCAAGTTTTGCAACTCTTTCGCAACGTTAAGGTACATGCCGCTCAACATTATTCTATTTTGCGCTTATTTTTATAGTATGAACTAGACTTTGCCCAGCTCGTTCGTCGAGTTTTAATTCCCAAAATGACTTATTACAAAAAAAAGATTGCACACGAAATTCTATTGTACAAGTGCAGAACGCATAACCTGGAATGTGCCAACGGGTTTGGCTTGCATAGTGCTGGTCAGAGCTGCAGATTCACACCCAATGTGCGCTGTCGTGTCAGTTTCCACCAGGCACAATTTGAAAACATATTTTTTTACTATTTACATTCCTATTATATGCAATTTGAAGTTTCCGTGTCCAGTCGCGTTCGTACAGCTCAGGGTATTTCGATAATATCCAAGTAACTTTTTTGTTGTTCTAGCCAGAGTGCTCTTGAACACCATTTAATATACAAATCTTTTGATCAGGGTTCGAATAAAGAATTTTTTCGAGAACGAGCGATTTAACAAGTTCGATTCAAGTCTATTGTGATTTCAAGTGATATAAGGACCGTTCGATTATCTGCATTGATTATGTGTGTCGCAGTATTGGTGGATGAATCAGTCCGATTTCTATCATGAAAGGATTTCTATTGCACCATATCCACCACCATGGAAACCGCTAACTGGCACACGGGTCTTACTGAGAGTTTGATCCCATGTAAAACTTAGTGGTATCATTGACAATTTTCTATTGCATAGCGGCAGCAGAAGGGACCAAGTCCGCATTCCTACGATTTAAATTTAAGCAACAGCCAGCAGTAGGTGTCATCGAAGGAGACCTCTCCAATATCCGGTCAGCCATCCAAAAAGTTATGTATAAGAGCGAAGTCCGTTGCCATATCCGTTAAGGAGCTCTTGCCAAGGCAAGCATCTTCTATTATGTCTATTATGTTATGTATGATAGAAGTCCTCCCATGAAGAGCTGTCACAATGGCGAGCATTATTTTCTGAGACCCTCTACGGGATGCCAATGTGATAGTTCACTCGCTAAACTCGAAAGGTTTATGTTTTGCGAAAAGCTTTAGAAGGCAGTCACCAAAAGGCTGCTTTTCACCAAAATGACATATCCTCCCAGGGGTACTTTAAAGAACAGGGAATGTCTTCTTGGCCGATCTGACATCGCTTTAACGTTCAAATGTATGCTGGCTGGCTGCTGGCTGGCGTCCGCCTTGTACCATACAATAAGTAATTAATTTTGATGAAATTGGCATCTTTTAAAAGGTAGAAAATACGTGTTGAATTAAATAAATTCCTTTTAGCGACCCAAGATGGAGTTAAAATAATCGAATATGCATAGAAGTTGTGTTTGTAAGAAAAAAAGTAATAAATAGGAAGAGAACTCCCATTGAAAACAACTCCCATTAGAACAAAATATTTTTTTATACAAAACAAAACACGTTAATTTAACGTTAATTAGTGATGTTAAAATTTGAATATTGATCGTGGTGAAGTTGTGTTTGCTTTAAAAATACTTAATAATATCTTCCACAATACAAATAATTCTCGTATCCTTTTTCGAGTCATAATTTGTATAAATAAAAATTTAAATCACATTCAAACGAGTCACCTAAACAGTGGCGGATACACGGAAACACACATGACCACTGATGATGGGAGTGTAGCGGCTCCCGAAAAACAATTTTAAATTATTTTATATTAATTTATCCCCTGTACGTTTGGAATATTATCTCATATCCAATTCTTCCTACAATGTTACGAACTTTAGCCAAAATAATAATTAATTTGGATGAAAAACTACAAAGAACTTTGGGATTATTTAAAGATGTCATGGAGTTCTTGCGAAAAGTTACGTTCGGAAATTTACATTTATTTTTCGCGGTAAAATAATCATGTAGAGCTGTGTAGAGAATTATTGTTGTATTCAAACAAAAGTCAATTATTTCCGTAAAATATAAAAAAAGCAAAACGATTTCATATTGATTTCAACGAAATGTCAACAGTTCGGTGACTAAAAAATTCTCTGTATATTAATTTTTGCTACAGCTGATGGAAAAAATCTCCGGTTACTATTCTTTTAGAACTCCGTACTTGCAAACGCAAATATCCTCAAGGAATTTATCATCCTGAATTGCCGTAAGTTTTTTTCCACAGAGTTTTTAGGGAAACTTTAGTTACCGCAAGAACTGCGTAACCGCCTTCAGTCCGATTTTGCACACGCATGATTTACTTTGCACAAAGTCTTTTCACTTTCGTTATAACTTTCCTTCACTTCTGCATACGCAAAATTTACTTGGACAAATTTTGTGTTCTTTTGTTAAATCAACATGCAAACCAAACAAAAAAAATGTAACCAATTCAACGAACCATCAAAGTCTGTACCCACCCCTTTGTTCCACTCTCTATCCACAAAATCAAGACTTTGCAAAGTAAACTTTGCGTGTGCTTAACTTAAGTGTTTGCAACTGAGAGGAACAAAGGACTAAACGTGAAATATTTAATAAATTTATTTTGTTACAAAACGAATGGTCTGTCGATAACTGCAGACTTTTTACATAAACCCGAAGAATTCTTAAGGCAAGCAAAATAAGTTTATTTTATTAATTTAAAAACATAATGAAACGTTATTACAAGTTTTGCTTTGCATTTTTACTTTTAATTAGAACACATTCTTGAAGCAATTGACAAAATGCAACATGTGATACAAAAAAGAAACGAAAGCATATTAATAGATATCCATACACCACTTTATGGTGCAACAAATTATAAAAATTTTCGCCACAAATAGAAAAGGCAACAAAAAATAAACTCATAAACGTCTGCATTATAAAGACTTTGTTGAAATGTGCAACACAAATGACTGCATTTGTGACATAAACGACATGGGTGGTTCTTTTTTCTTTACAACTTTCTTTTTCATTTTCTAGTGCAGCCACAATATTATTCACTATAAAAAAAATCCAAACTAAACTAAACTAGATATTTAATAACTTTCTAGCGTAAAATGAAAATTAAATAGAAAAGTTTTCCTGAAAAAAGATTTAGTTTTTTATTCTTTCTCGTACCTTGTTCGCAGCAAAAGGCAGCATAGCAAAAGGAAGTTGTCTCACTAAAGTGAAAGGATTTTGTAAATATACTTAGCAATAAATATACAAACATAACAACGTTTCCTTATGACTTGAGGTGATGCAATATCCTACTTAATCCTAATGCATACATGCATCAACAACACAGCAGCACCAGCAGCAGCACCAGCTCAACTTAACTCAACTCAACTGACTGCATTTGCAACTTAATGTTGAACATTGTCGACTTTTTTTCTTTTTCATGACTCTTTTTCTTTGTTTGCGAACAAACGGAACTGTAAGTTGCTGTTAAGGGACCAGAAGGAAGCTGATGTTGTTGAGAAAACATTATTTGTAATAAAAAAGAAATAAACAGTTTCCTGGTACCAATAATGTGACTTTTTAGATATTTGAAAATAAAATGTATTGAAGAGAGTTAAAAAATAAAATAAAATAGAATTTAAAATGTTTGGAAAATAATGATTTATTGCTTGAAGTCGGAAAGGACAGTCGCGAATCAGGCTTAAGCACTGTCACGGGATTACATTTAGATTATGTCACGCGTGACGCGAAATCTTTGTTTTGTAGATTCTATTTCAAGTGATGCTTTCACACTCTAAACAACCATCTCCCTAAATATTTCATCCTGACAGCAACCACACAAATAAAACTCTACAAATGACATTGCCGCCCACTTTAATTTAAATTCAAATTTAATTATTCATTTTAAAACTTTATTAAAAACTAAAAAGTTAAATAATATGACTTCTTATGCCGCTTAGAAAACTTACAAATGTTGTAAATCTCTTAAGTAAATTTTAATCGCATTGATATTTGAGTTGCTATCATTCACATTTTATATCAAATTTACACACTTCATTACCCAACCCAACGAAATTCTATTACAAAACGACGTTTATTTGTTTCTTCCCCGTTGCCGTTTACACTGCATTAATTCTATAAAGGAAATCTTAGAATTAAAGGATATTGAGTGGAAACTAAGTGCCAGGAAAAATATAATGTTAATCATCTAACACATGCAGAAAGCAGTTTTTGCAGCAAAAGCAAAGAAAGTGAAAGGATTTCTCTATCAGCCAACTAATGTGGGCGGCAGCAGCGCTGGTCGGTAATTTAAGTTCTACAGTTTATTTATCCTTTTAATGCCTTAAAAAACGTTGCACTGGATGAAAAAGAGGAAAATCATAAAATGAAAAATTCATTTACGATTATTCCTTGCAGTCATTTTTCTCCTCCTCGTTCGTTACTCGTACTGGTTGGAGTGTTTAACTTACTGCAAAAGCAAAAGAAACTTCTTTAATATAAAAAAGTTTATAACTCGGTTTCCGCGTAGTTGTTTTCTAACAAATTGATATATTGAAAGCATTAGCAGAAAGGAAGTAATTGCTTCTTGGCTGTTGCATGTATGCATGCAACCAGCAACCATCGTCATCAGTATGATTGTTTTGTTGTTGCTACTTGTTTCAACTGCTATTTGTGATGACTTGCTTGTTGTGTTTACTTTTCATACTTTTTGCCACACAAAACTGTTGCAAGTTTGTGTCTTGATTAAGCTTAAAAGTGTTTGCAATATATTTAGTTATATAAACAAGGAACAACAACAACAACAGATACAGCAGTGAAGCAGCAACATATGGCTGCATCATTAAGAACAGGGAGAATAAAAACTAATGAAAAAACTTTAACAAAAAAATTAAAACAATAGTAAAACCACGCTTTATACTTCTTAAGTGGTTCATAGTTATCAGGAAATAAGCTTATTTAATGGCGAAAGGATATATTGGATCAATACTAAATATAATGTCATGGGAAAATTATATTTGAGTGAAAGATTATTTGGAAACCCAATTTAGAGTGATATTTTTTTTGACATAAAGTCATTTGAATAAGAGACACACCATCTTAATGCAATAAAAATCAGGAGCCACCATGTGCGTTGACGTTAATCAACGGATCCGCCTAAATGATTTCAACGGCTGGTTCCAGCTTGAGAGATCGACATGTGCTTTGACGTTAGTCAACGGCTCCGCCTAAATGATTTCAATGGAATTTATTGAGCGTGTGAGCCTGGTTCCAGCTCGAGAGATCGGCATGTGCGTTGACGTTAATCAACGGATCAGCGCAAACTATTTCAATGGAATTTATTGAGCGTGTGAGGCTGGTTCCACCTTGAGAGATCGGCATGTGCTTTGACATAAATCACTGTTTTAAGGCAATTTGTGGCTGCACAATGGTTGGCCTTGGCCCGTGTACACGTTATCAACGCATACTGCACACAAAATTCCAATTGCGTCAAGCTGGTGCGGTGCTATGCTTGATTTTTAACGAGACCCCAACAGACAGATGAGACTCAAACAACGCCGACGAAGTATGTAGCGGTCAAAAAAATAAATTTTTTATGTTTCATTCAGGACAAGTCCAATCCCCCCTTTATACACTCGTTCAATATTCGTTCTAGATAAATTTAAACTGGCGTATCCGTAAAAAAAATTGGGTTTAAAATCTATTTTAAAGAAAATTTTTATGAAAAACTTGTCTTAAAATACATTTTAAATACAAATTATTTTTTGTGAATACGGCACAAAGAATTTTGTCGATTTCATTTTCCATCTCGATCCATTTTTTTTATTAATTATTTTTACTTGTTCGTTTTTAGTTTTATTTATTATTTTAACTTCGAATTTGAAAAACTGTCAGCGCTGCTGGTGTTTTTAATAATTTATTGTTTTACAAGTTTGAATATTAAAAAGCAATTAATAAATGCCACAAAGTTCAGTTTGTTAAACATTTGAGCGAACGAGCAGAAATGATTGTCATTGCACACAGAAGTTGCAGAAAAAGACTCAATTTAATTAAATAATAATAATTTTATGAAACAAACATTTTGAAAAAACTTTTACAATAAGGTCTACAACAAAGGCACAGTGGGATGGATGGGACTAAAACCAGCGCTTTATTTATTTATATAAAAAAGAAAATATTCAGATACTAGCAGGATTAAGGTCGTACGCTAATTTGACAAATAAGTAGGTTCAAAATATTTCTTTAAGATAATCTTCTTGCTTTATAAGTAGAGATGGGATCGTCAGTAACTTTTCACTCACACTCATGCATTTGACTAAATTACGTTCGTTTATTCAAGTTACAGTAAATGAGAACACAAATTGGGAGCGCAAAATGACAGTTCACGGCTGAGAATTTACAAATTTTTACTACAGAAATTTTTTTGTAGTAAAATTTAGTAAAACAAAAAACATATGATTCAAAAGGTAAACAAACAAAAGTAAGAAAATAAAAAGTATACAATTTGTGAAAAAATTACAGTACAACCTCCCTAATCCGGACACTCGCTAATTTGGACTATCCAGTGATTCGGACATTTAAATTATTCGGACAGCTTAGACAGCTTTTCCTCTATAGTCCGGACAAGTGTTCTTTTTTCTCAGTAAAATTTTTACCGCTAGACAAACTATGTAAGTATTTAAAATGTAAAAGATTTTAGTTTAATTGAGTTTGTGTAGCGAACTGTCTTTAAAAGCTATTTTATTGGCTGAACAAACCAAAGTGACAGATAAGGATGTTTTATTTTTAAAAGAATTTAAAAATTGAACTGAAAAGTTACATAAAGATATGTGTATTCAAAGAAAAATAAATTCTTATTTTCAAAATAAATATTTTTGTGTCACTTTTAGTATGGTTCTTTATGTTTTTTGTAAATTAATTAACTGCCAGGCCCACTATGTCGATCGAATTCTTTCTTTCGTATAATTACATTTGAAACAAGAACGAATACGTGTGACATAGTGGGCCTGGCAGTAAATATAAGTGAATTCTTATGTGTATTTATTCTTCGGTAATAAAAATAAATTATATACATGTACATTTATGTATGTATTGCATTTAAAATTTAATTTTAACTGTAGTCCGGACGATCTATTAATCCGAACAGTAGCTAAAACTATATCTGTCCGGATTATGGAGCTTGTACTGTATTTAAAAAAGAAAAACTGAAACAAAATAATAAAAAATAATAAGTGAACAATTATTTTTAAATTATTCGATCCTTGAACATGTAAAAAGAAAATTTTAAAAGAAAAAAGATTTTGTAGAAACCATTTACAGCCATTTTCGTTGTTATTTTGTTATTTCGTTGGAGTTGTGAAAATGCTAAATTAAATGGTTACTTAGTACTGCACTTGCTTTTAAGGTAGTCAATAGGAAAAACAAATATTTACATACTTTTGAATAAATTTAGTCAGAGACAAATTAGGAAAATCAAATAAAATAAAAATAAACATACGGAAAAGATTATAGAAAATAATTTAATTATATTTTCTTAAAATATTCGTGTAATAATAAAAATTGCATCGAGTACCAACAAGAAAAAGACTTGAATAGTCCAAAGTGTATATTGATTTACAATCACCTGTTTCCTTAATCTAACTAATTTTTAAAATTTTTCCGTTCGCGTATTTTTTTGGGCAACAGCTTTTTTTGAGAGTAAATTTTTCAGTTTACTTATTAATTACTCATTTACTGCATTTTACTGTAAAAGTACTCGAACTGTAAAAGTACGAATGTCTCTATTCAAAGTCTTGTGCAAATGGTATTTCATCATGGCATTTACAAAAGGGAAAAATATACATAGTTTTACACTTCCAGATTATATTTACTCTGCATATCGATGGCCCTAACGCTTATTTTTTTCCAAAATTTAGTTTTGCAGTGATTCCATTCCTTTTTAACAAATACACCTCCTGTAAAGTTACAATTATTTGACTTAGAGCCTTTTTACTTGGAACCAGCGATATGCAACACCTTATTGCATCGCAACAAGCCGATCGGTACCAACAAGAGAAAATCTTTGTGTTGCTCAGGATACCGATTGTGCATAAAGTAGTGGACTAGAATATGGGGAAAATTTATACAAATCACAAAAATAATCCGCTTAAAACCCATTGTGCAAAGAGATAAAAATATGCAAACGGAATCACAAAAAAAAAACAAAAATATCAAACTCAATAACACTAAAACTAAAGATTTTTTCAATTCATTCAAACACAACATTGAAATTTTGCTCGAATCGCTCGTTTTAATAGATTCATTTAATAACTTTTCATGTACTAAAACATGATGCTGACAAAGTTGTTGTTGCTGTTGTTGTTGTTCTTGCTGCTGCTGCTGCTGCTGCTACTGACAGCATTGAATTGTTATAGACGAACGGCGGCTGGATTATTCAGCATGAATATGAACAGCAAACAGTCAAAGTAAAAATTCCAACAATGTTGATTTTATGCAAATTGGATTGTTTGCATTATTTTTAACAAAAAAAAAAATACGATTTTTTTCCAAAGTGAAGTTGATATATTTTTTTGAATTTTTTCTTGCCACCAACAACAACAAGCAACATATTCTTAACAGTATAACAGTAATAAAAACGACAACAGCAAGAAAATTCAAAAGTTTTTTTCTATCTTTTATTATTTAGACACAATACTAATGATATTTCTAAAATTGCCAACAAACAACAAAAAATAAAACACGACATAAACTTTCAAACAACTGCCACTGTGATGGCTGAAATGGAATAAAATAAATTGCTGCTGTTGGGTCTTGGTCTTGGTCTCGGCCATGGAGGCTATTTGAGTGCTGCCGATTTGATTACTAACAAAATTTAACAGACGGACAGACAGACAGAGAGACCAAGTAGCAGTTTGAGAAAAGAGAAAAAAACGACAAAGAATCGTAGTGACAACAACATTTTTAGTGTTTGGTGACAATAAGCCATTGTTGTTGATGACGTTAGCGTTTCTTAGTTTGATGTCTGTCTGTCTGTCTGTCTGTCTGTCTATCTGTCTGTCTGTTCTTTGATGTCTTTCCAGAAAACTGTGTGTTGCAACCATTCCTGAGCCTCTTTAGATTTAGCATGCTGGTGGTGACCGGAATAGAGACATTACAATTTTTGAATGTTTGTTAGCGTCAGCAACAACAACAAACTCAACTACTATTTTAAAATTTTTGCAACACCAACAACAACAAAAAAAGGTTTTACAACTAATAACAATTTATAGGAATATTTCAGTTTTGTTTTGTTGTTGCAAGTTTTAAAAACTTTTTTTGTTGGAACACGCCAACAGTTCCCTCATTCGTCGCTTTTAAATGTTACATGAACATTTTAGTTTTATTGTTGGTTGTTACACAGCATGACAGTTTTTAGTTTGATGTTGTTACTTTTGACAGTAGAAAACATGCAACGGCATTACAACAAATACAAGAGCAAACATCGCAGCGCACATACAAGGACATCGACGTTCCATGTCAAATAAAGGGACAACTAAACAAACAACAAACTCATTTTGAACAATATAAATTGTTCAATTTTTGTTGCAATGTTATTTCCAAAAATCAAACTCATTTATTTTAAAGCTTAAAAGGGTTTTTCTTTTTGCTGCGAACTCTTTCACGGTGCTCCTTAATTGCATTGCGGCATCATAGTCAGCAATATATTCGGCCTAATTAATTATCGCGGTTTAGTTAAGCCGCAGTTATTTATTTTAAAACTTGGTCACACATTTTATATAGAAATTTATTCCGTTTGTAATTTTATAGAACATTTTACATAAATAAGTTGTTTAAAGTTAGAACGAGCAGTTTCCAAAACAGTTGCACAGGACACTCACACTGTGGGTCCACTTGCAAGAATGGAAAATTAGGCAAATTAATGCAGCCTTAAATCAAAAGCAGATGAAAATGTGTGTGTATTCCCCAGCAATCAAATCAGGAAGAAAATTTTTTGTAATTTATGTTAAAATACTTTGCACATTTCAATGTTTTCCGAGGAAGCAATAGAGTCAAGGAACAGACACTAAAAAAATTCATGACGCATTCGTTTCTACACTTTACTCAATCCATCAAACGTATTGATTATCTGCATCAAGCCATTAACAATTCATTATCATTAAATCAAATGTAGTATCCGGGAAGATTACTGGAATTTCAAAGATTCACCATCAAAAATTAACTATAAAAAAAAGCATAGAAGTGCTCCGAAGAAGGCGAAGACAGTGAAATCGGCTGGCAAGGTTATGGCCACTGTATTTTGGGATGCACACGGAATATTGCTCATCGATTATCTTGAAAAAGGATCCACAATCACAGGAAAATATTATCGTGCATTATTGGATCAATTGATTGATGCAATCAAGAAAAAACGACCACATTTAAAGAAGAAAAAAGTGCTCTTTCTTCAAGACAACGCACCGGTTCACACAGCATTAAATACGATGCTAAAACTACGTGAAATACACTTCGAATTGGTTGATCATCCACCATATAGTCGAGATTTAGCTCCTAGTGACTGTTTCCTGTTTCCAAACTTGAAAAAATGGCTCGCAGGAAAAAGATTCATCTCAAACGAAGAAGTGATTACCGAAACTAACGTGTATTTTGAGGGGTTCCCAAAATCGTATTATTCAGATGGTATAAAAAAATTGGAATATCGTCTTACTAAGAGTATTGAGCTAAAAAAAAGACCATATTGAGAAAGAAATGGTTTTTTGAAAAAAATAATTTTTTTTTCTACTTAGGTAGCTTCAATATCAATCCGCCCTCGTATATAGGGTGGCACAAAATTAATCATCCTTCCTTCACAATATCCATTGTGGCTGCTGCTGTGTGTTCATTCAATTCTTGTAATAAAAAGTCGTTTATAATGGCCCTGTATCGTCTGCTTGATGTTTTTTCGATCTTAGCGATATCACGACCAGTCCGGTGGCAGGCACGCCGTTACATCTTTTGTGGTTCCAGTGCGTTCGAGTCGAGCAGCTAGGCAGCGGAATATTTAGCCAGTTGGCGCGACCGGTTTAGGAAATGGACGTCGAATTTCTCGCTGCACTAACACCCATGACCGATTATTGGTAAAAAAAAATCAACCCAATTATTCCACGATGTTCTTGCAGAGTACAGCGTCCGCTCCATTGCTTTTCTCTTCGTATACTGCAGCTGTTTGGTTCACAAATGTCAAAAATGATTGACGCAAGCTGACATTTGCAAAACTATAACATCTTCCGATAGGATGATTAATTTTGTCCCAGTCACCCCGTACATATTCTCAACGTAAAATTGACGCATGTGGAGCTGGAAATGTTGACGCTGGTGCTAACTCTGCGGCTTTACCACGAATTCAACGACTTTTTAACTCTATTTTTTGGCATTTTCTTGTAAAATAAAAAGAAGACAAACTCGCTTCAGCTGTCAATTTTACACAAAAAAAAATTACATAAAATCTAATTCTAATCTAAATCTAATTCAAAAGAGGTACCTTCAGCTTATGCATGGTGTTTAGTGGGATATACATAAGTGTACTTTCGAATGGTATAAGAAATAATTTTTGCGAAATAATTGATCACAAAATTTTGTGACGCACGCTACAAAAAACGTTAACGATTAGTGCAAGTAACTGGTTGAAGACACTCAAGACTATATGGAATAGGTCACTGATAATTGTGTTTATTGAGACTTGAAAAATTACGTTACTAGGTCACAGAAGTTGCGCCTCTTTTTTGAATACATTTATTTTTTTTTTTGTTGAAATTTATTGCGACTAAAGTTTTGGATTTCCCAAAAAATTTTCACTTCTGGCGAAACGGAAATTAAAAGATCGTATTCCCGGGAATCCGGGGAAATACAAATTTTCTAAACCAAGTGCATTTTGAATATATTGACGTTATATATATTTCCCAGCCTGCTGTGACTGCCGCTCATATAATCTAACCTCAAAATCAAAATGAATAAACGTCTACTTAATTGATATTTCGCTAATAATCCTTAATCCTTAAGTTACCAAATCTGTCTCTAGCTTCTCTCACACACCCAAATTTATTTTACTGCCTTTCTACCTTTCTCTGAAAATTCAACAGGTTTTCCACTTTAATTTTGCAAACAACAAACCAAAACAATAAGTTCATTAAACAAAATAGTTTTACTCGATGTAGTCGTATGTTAATTTGAAACTACAATGAAACCAATTTAAAACAAAATAAACTTATTGTTTAGAAAAATATAAATATGGCACAAAGCAACAAAATTTAATGAAAAAAAATATTGGATATAAAATCAGCAAACAAACACAGTTGTTTAGGCAAACAAAAATAAATTTACCAAATAAAGCAACAGTTTTTAAAGTTTAAATATGTTGAACAAGTTGTTGCTGGCACACATTTTGTTTTTGTAAAAGAATGAACAGTGAGGCTCAAACTTCTTTTTTCAGTCAAAGTCAAAGTCAGAGTTAATTAATATAAATACTTTAGTAGAATATAAATACTTTCTATGTATATAATTAATAGGCAAACACGTCTTTTTAAATCCCTTTTAAGCTCATATTATACTGCAGATTTTGACAAAAATTGTATCATTTTGAAGATATTTATTCAGAAATGTGTATAATCTACTTTTTGTTAAAATCAGTTCAGCACGTTGGAAGCTATAAGCGTTTAAAGTTGCTACTAAATTGTGAACACACTAAATGCACATGCATGTGTCAGCTACAGCTACAAGTTGAAAAATTAACAAAGCATGCATGTGTGTTTGTTCAATTTGCTTCGGCAAGGAAATGTCACAGAGCATTTTCTATACATACTTTTTAAACAAAAGAGAGCGAAGAAGTTTTATGTTATTTATTTATAATGTTTTTTGTTTTTGAATTATATCGTAAATACTTAATATTCAATTACTAGAATTGAACAATTTAATCCAAATTTATTTCCGACTATTGAATTCCTTGAATTAAACCGTTTAAGACTGGCTTCTTATCCAGCAACATTTAATACTCAATTTAAATATAAATTAAGTTTATTAATTTAAAAAAATTACATGTACACAACATGAAACCCTTGACATATGAAACATACTGCGCTTCAGTCTCTAATTCATGGCAAATTTTCTCAGTGGTTGGTGGTCGGCATTTTTCAAAAAGGTTTTTGCTGTTTAACTGTTTTGTTTTAAATTTGTTATTATTGTTGGTTTTTAGTTTCTAAAGTATCGAAAAATACAATATAATCTCTTTAGAAAAAATTCCAAACATTAAAAAAGTGTGCGGCAAAATACTTTTTATTTTTAGCCTCAACGAGAATTTAAATTCATTAAACAAAAATAACAACGACACAAAATTTTCAATAGCAAATTTTTATTAAACAGAAAATACTTGTACACCAACCAGCTTATACACACACACACACACAAACAAACATGCACATTCCACTTGTATTACAGAAAAGCTCTTAAGTACTGCCAAAAATATGCACTTAGAGAGCCACTTCTAAATGTTGCACTCGCAAAGGCAGAGCATTAAAAGAGTTAATTAAATGACACAAAAATAGGTTCAAACTATTTGTCATGAATCAAGAAAACAAGATTGCGCACTCAGCAGTGCAAAAAATGTGCTAATGCGCATCTACGTCATCATAGAATACAAATGAGTGTTTGTTGTAAAAAGTGTAAGAGATTTTTGGCAAAAAAATGGAAATAACTAAATAACTTCTAAACGGGTGCATCGAATTGAACAAAATGTTAAATGGACAGAAAAGAGATGCAGTCGAGTGAAACTTTTCCGTTTGGGCTTGAAGCTATTTGAGGAAGAGCATCCTCGGGCAACCAAAGTTTTACATTGCGGCTTACTTTCCATACACAAATGTACTTTTGTTTACAACACATATTCTATGTCTACGTCACAACCCAATCACAAACAACAAAATAACGAACCTGCGACATGCGCAATCTTGTTTTCTTGATTCATGACTGTTTGCTTTGAAAATAATTTCTTATGGAACAATACTTTAGAGCGTAGATAATTTCAATCCGTTTGTATTTTTTTAAGGTTGTTCCTTCAAAGCTCCATCATTTTTGCAAAAAAAAATTTTAATATATGAATTGAAAAAAAACGGAAGTAGCTTGAGGAAAATTGTTAAATATTTTCTTAAGAAATTCTGCAAATTTGTTCTTTTTCACAAAGTTTTCTCTAAGATGTCTGTTCCGTCTGTCACAGTTTGTGACAAGTTATGCACACTAATATATATATAAATTCAATTTAATAGCGGGTAATAGTGTCGACTTAGGGAACGACATACAGATACGATATTCTAGAACGGTTCAGAAACATTTTCTCATTTGTTTCTTAAGTGTCGAATGTATATTTTAGTAAAATCTGTTGGGAATCTTGGGAGTTTATAAGGAATATTGTACTGGTATATGAAGCATGCATGCAGACATTGAACATCCTCAAAATAATAACAAAAATGAAATCTATAATTCAGTAAGAAATTGTAGGATGTTTCTACCCAAACAAGTAGCGAACCTGATATGCGGGAGTCGAACTCGCACTTTCTATAGAAAATTTTGTTTTAAGTTTAAGGGATTTTTTATACATAGAAAATTTACTCGAGCCAGAAGAGGCTGAAATAGTTTATAGCTTAGATTACTAGTAAATAAACAAGTAACATATTCTCTGGGTGGCGCTGTAGTACAACATGCTCTTATCAAACAGCTGATAAGCAGTTCAACAGCTGATAAGCAGTTCAACAGCTGACGAAAAATTAGATTATTTTTAATTGTGAGTGTGTGTGTGCTTGTGAAAAAATTTTTAATATTTAAAACAAAACACACACAGATTTGAGAAACCCGTTTCTTCAAAGTGTGAACAATTTCATTATAATTATCGTCCCTCATTTTCTCAAAAGAAAAATTTGCTTAAATTCTTTGACAAATTTTCGTATCATTTGAAAAGAGATTATGTAGAAGCGACTCCTTTAGGTTTCTGTTTCTTTCTTTTATCTTCACCTGCTGCTGCTTTACAATGTACTTTTTTAGAATGTTGCATAAATGGCAAGGCAAACTGTTTGTATAAACAAAAAAATGCATTAACATGCAACACACATTAAAAAGATTATTAAAAAAGTAAAATTCATTTTCAAGTCATAATAAAACTTTACCGACTGTAAAGATGAAATAAAAATTGTAAGAACAAAAATTATGTTAAAAAAATATGTACATTGTTTTACTTTAAACCAGATGGTTTCTTAAAAATTGTTTTCTTACAATTTTGTAAACCTGCCAATAATTTGAGATTGTCAAAATGACAAAATTGCTTATAATTTTTCCAATAAATCCTGTATGATTTTAATGTTAAGCGATAATTTATTGTATGTAAGTAAAACATGTTTACAAATAATATTAAAAAATATCCTCAGAAAAAAATTTAAATTTATCGCTTACGATAAATTGACGCAAGGGGGTCATCGATATTGTTATGGATGTACTAATATTTAAAAGCTTAAAAAAAGCAATTACGATAAATATAAAAATTAATTAATTTTTTAACTATTTACTTAAATTTATTTCAGATGTTCAGATATAACAACGTACTCGTATGTGATGCTTGTGTATTTAAATAAAATTAAACAGCAGGCAAATATTTGGCAACAAACTTCGTGAGTGATGAAATACATATTTGCATAAATGTAAAAGTCCATATTATTTGCAACATTTTAAAATTCATGTTAAGATTTAAAATCAAAAGAAAAGAACATACGCTGCAAAATAAATTGTATTGTCTAAGAGAGTACAAATTTCTATTTCTGAAAACTAATTAAGTTATTAAAACTAAAAGGATAATGGAAAACTCTCATACTAGCAGGAGCATAGAAAATAACTTTATTTTCATTTTAACATTTTTACTTTAATTAAATTATCCTTAAAAGAAATTCTATCATCTATTTGTTACCTTATTTAAGCAAATGCCTTTATGGTCGCATTTCTTTGTCTCAAATAAAATCCTGTATTTACTTCAGTTTAAATCTTGATTTCACTTGCATCTAGTTGCACTCACTTCAATTTATTGTGTACAATAGACAATTGTAATTTAATTAAATTAAAGTGTTATACACACTTTAGTGTATTTTATCAAAAGACAAGCAAACAAAAGTGCAACAAAATACCAGAAAGAAAATAAAATTTATTATCTTTCTTTTCCTTTTCAAGTAACATAAAGTGTGGTTTGTTACATTTCACCCAACTTCTCTGGATTTTTAAATTTTTTTTTTGTGAACAATAGAAAAAAATGAAAGTGCTGCAAATGCAACATACATGAATAAATATGCTGGTGTGTTAGAGATGTTATGTAGATAATATATAATGTAACCTCATACTTCCTTGACTTCCGTTTAATGTCCTACTTCCTGGAGAAAAACTCTTATTCACACTTCTCTTTTCAAATGAAAAGCGAGAAGAAAAAGACACAAATTTACAGCTTAAAAACAGGGATGGAAAATTCACATCTATTATATTTTTTTAATTAACAAAATAGCGTCGTAGGCCATAAAGACGTAAATGATACATTTATTTAAAACCAGTGGCCCTATTTTTGTAATTTTTTAGCCGCCGCCGATAAGTGCGGCTGCGGTCGTCTTTCAGATAAATCGTATTCATATAAGGAAAAAAAAAATTTATAATTTTTATATTATTCTTATATATTTTTTCGATCTTTTTTTTTAATGAATCTTATTTTTCTCGAGCTATAGGTCAATTTTTTATAAAAAACATTTATAAAATGTTATTATTTAACCGATATTTCGCCACATCCTTGTGTGGCTTCTTCAGGGAAAAAAAATGTTTCATATATTCGGCAGTTTTTTTGTCAATGTTGCCAATTTAACAATTTTTCGTTTAGATCTAGCGTTTTTTATCTAGCCCGAAGATCTAGGCTTTTGTTTTCTTTCTAACCATTTCTTATTTTCATTTTTGTAAAATTGTTTTTTGTGACAATTTACTGGCGTTTTTTTGTTCAATGTGGTTTTTTTTTTATTGTAATTTGGATATTCCTTAAGTACTTTAAAATGCAAAAATGTCTCATATTATTTCAATCAATAAAATCAAAGTTTATTTGTATTAATTTGAATTTCTTATATAACAATATACAATTGTTCGTATTAACGTCGTGTGTGTTGTGTAATCGTCTAATTATACAGTATTGTATTTTTGTTGTTGGTAATTTTCATACATAAGTCTGTTATAATTATACTTTTGAATTTTATATGTTTTATAAATGGTTGTATTGAGGACAGGTATAAAAAAATTCTATTTGTAACGCTGAATTCCGACAAAAGTTGCAAAATTTAGAAGAAGTCGTAAAATCTTCCAAAACGAGCTACAACTGCAAGAAATGTGAAAAACTCGCAAAAAAAAACTACAAAAATGGCGAAAATAACTTCCAATTATTGGGAAGATTAAAATGTTTAATATCATTTAAAAGTCGATGAAACAATAAAAAATAGAAAAAGTAGCTCACATTGCAAAAAACGCGAAATTTCGCAAAAAGTTGCAAATGTACCCGTGTAGCCTGCTGTCGTGAATGTATTTATATCTTAATTTATCTCGATTTTGTATGTGGTAAGTTTTGCAAAATTTATACGTATAAGTACATAAGTTAAATAATAATTAAAAATTGTTCTCAAACTGACTAATTTCACAGACTACATTGAATTGACATTTAAAATACGAAAAAATAAATATACACTCACAATATTATTACAGTAACGGACTGTACGTTATTCAAGAAGTAATACGTTCAGTCATTTTTAAAAGAATAAACATTTAAAATTGTAAGCAATTTTATTTTTAACTGATTTTAACATTCATTAAAAAAACTAAGGACATATTAATACGGATTTTCGGTTACATTCAATATTGTCCGTTGCTTTCAAGTGCTGTTTTTTTTTTCTTTGCTTACTTTATTTGATTTGTTTGAGATTTCCTCTCCTACACAAACCAAAGGAAAAATCTTTTATTTTTACGGGTTTAAGTCAATTAACTTTTTAACATTAAAAATTAAATGAACTTTTGGTTCAATTTAAATGAAAAATGAGTAACCCGGTCTACTTTAAGTGAACTTTCATTTATTTTAAATTACAATTTCAGTTAATTTTACGTACAGAATATTTTGAGTGTATAACAAATTTGTCTGTTCACAAGCCCATAAACAAATATTGTCTATTTTTAAACGATAAGCCATACGATTGGGCTTGTGAATTGAACAAATAAATATCTTATAAATTACAGTATTAGAATCAGACAAGTTAAATAGAACATTGGATATTTATAAATTAACTACAATTAATATTAAATTATAAGTTGCAGGATCAAAAAGTTTTTTTAACAATATTAAGAATACAAAATAATTAAAGAACTTAGCATTTGATGTTAGCCTTATTTTTAGCATTGAATTCAGATTATGATCAATTCTGGCCTGCAGAAAACAAGCCTAATAATTAATTAAGATAAAAATTAAGAAAAATGTTTAAACAATAATTTCCTAAAATGTGTTGCGTTGCTTGTGCGCTGGGTATCTATAAGTCGGTTCCAGAAAATAGACACGGTGAAGGATTTGTATAATATAATAATTTGTATAATAGACGATCTAGCAAACTGTAGACGTTCAAAAAGATAATTAGGATCCTGCGTCATAATAATCTTGTAAAAAAGTATAAGGTTTTTGAACTTAAGGTAATTTAAAGAGGATATTTTCAGTACCCGATAAAGAGAATAGAGATGCATAATCAAACTTTCTAAGGCTGAAAATGTTATTGAAAGTCGTGCAGGGTTTACTGTTGTCCTTCGTGTTATATCCAGTAAAGAGCTCATATGCGTATAATAGAGTCGGAAATAAGTAAGTTTATGCCAGAAGTAATCTTACTCTTGGTGGAGTGAAATATTGAGCGACCCACAGATCACGTAACATACCGTATATTCTCGCTCAAGATTGGTTAATATGATTTGACCAAAATTATTTCTTAGATATATGGTTTACAACTCCATGGAAAATGTTGTCACAATTATAAACCACCCAAGGAATGCTTGCAGTAAATTGGAAGAAATGTCACATTCGAAAAAGTTGAACCGGATTTAGATGAACGGATTGATATGCTTTTTTATTAAAATCTATGTATGCTTAAGCAGTGTATCAGATATATTCTACACTCTACGTTCAAGTAGAATTAATTTGAAATATTTTCAGTTTAAATTACTGATATTGTGCATTCTAATTTGTACATTTGAATTTTAAGATTCAGCTACTAGCTGCGCCTTACGGTGTTACCCGCAACTAAAAAGTGTGTCCTTTAGTTCTTTATCCTTTTCTGTAGCCCTTGTATTTTTAAAAGTTTTATAACTTAGTAACTACACCTGGCGCCTCTATGTCCTTTTCTGTATGCCTAGTATGCAAAATTTCATGATGATCGATTGACTGAGTAATTAGGCCGTGAAAGCGTTGCAAACAATTCTTCTTAAACTTCTAGATGCGGTGTTGTATCATGTTACGCCCACAAAGACGGTATTTTATTTAAGCATTTAAGATTTTTTTGTCATCGTTGTATTTTTTCGTACTTACACGCGTATAGAAGTACGGTTGTATTGTTTTCGTATTATGATAATCAAGGCGAATTGGAGATAGGTGGCCTCGAGAGATCAGTTGATTATTTTTGCTGACGTATTTTTCAGTGATAAAGTTCGGTAAAAATGTTGCCGATCACGGAGCATTGGCCGAACACCATTTTTTGCCGAGCTCCGTAGACGAACCTGAAAGTTCGATCGGACAGTACAAATCAAATGTTACTAGGAGTATATTGTCAAAAGAGATTTAATGTTACACAACTGACATCTAGTCAAGTTAATCAGCTGCTGTTAATCTGTCTTGTAAACAATGCAGCTGACAGCTTATTAATCTCACGTTTTAAAACGGCAAACTAATCAAATATATTATGAGATTTGAGCACAGTGACCATTTTTTTGATGGGTTTTACATGAGAAATGAGTCAGAAGCATTAAATAAAACTTCCTTACAAGTTTTAAATTTTCCGTTTCCTTTTTTTTAAATTTCAAATAAAGCGTTTAAAATATCTTACTACGAGTATATATTTATAGTACATGCTAACTTTAAATTCAATATCACGGACTTTTGAGCTACAAAACAGCATACATATGTTTCTTATAAAATTTCCAATTTCGCTATGCACATAATGTCTGCATTATATTAAACGATTTTATTAAACATATGTATTTCATTGCATCTTGCAACACATGATGACACGGCTTCAGTTGTTGCAGCCATCTTTTTCAAATCCAAATCTAAGAAGCAAGACATGATGCAAAAAAAGCAAAAGACAAAAAAACAAAAAAACAAAAAAAGTGCCGCAAAAGAGAAACCTTTAAATATTCAATTGCATAAATCAACATATTTTATCCTTCTGACTTTGCCTGTAATTTCCTTTAAACACTCACACCTCTCGCATCCCCAGCACTCTTTGCCGATCTATTTCCTTTCCCGTATCATCCTTCTACTATTTTCTTGCTCCTGTAAAAATGTCATGCTTTCTCGAAAACACTTGAAATTATTTTCCATTTCTTTTATTAGAAAGTGGTTGGTTGGTTGTTTGTTGGTTGTTGCATGAATCAAAAAGTGTGTTCGTATGCAAACGAAGCTGCTACTGCTGCCACACTACTGGGCCACTGGAAAGTAGGAGTTTGGTGTTTCATCGGTAGTTTGTGGTACGTACGTGTTTAAGTGCTCAAATCAGATTTTGTATTTAAAAACATTTATTTTATTGTGTTCGGGTGTAGTACTCGTACATGCACCAAATATATTTATTGTGTTTTTTTTTTCAACATTTAAATTTTCATAGGAATTTATGTGTAAAATATATGTATGAGATTTTCAAAGTTGTAAAGTTAACTAACCATCGTTTAGGGCAACAAAATTAAGATTTTTTTTAAATTTAAAACAGAACTTTAAAGTAATGAAAGTACCAAACAAGTAAATTGTTAAAAAAAACTGTTCAGCATCTTAAAACAATATAAGCTAAATCCAACTTTTCTCCGCCCCTTGATCGAAGATCACAACAATCAATTCCTTTAAAATGATTACCTTGCGCCTAAGAATTTGAAAAATAAAATTGCTTAAAGTTTAAGCAAAGAAATTAAAATGGCAATTCGTGCTTAATTACTCATATAAATTTTTTACTGAAATAGGACCTTTCAGAAAAACTGTAAAATGATGAATATTTAATTGAAAACTTATTAATTAAATATTATACCAATTTCAGGTGTGTATGAAAAAACTTTTGTTTGCTTTGGAGTGGTATTGAACTCAGGCATTTTTAACCAAGGTATATAACGATACGCCTTTTTGCCGATACGATACTCAAAAAGAATTATCGGCGATACCGATATGCAATTGAACTCAATTTAATACTTTTATACAAAATTACAGTGTAAGAGATTATTAATGAGCCAACTCAAACTGAATGTCATACTCTTTATTTTCTAAAATCATAAAAATTTTCAATACATTTCAATTTGTAAACTTCAAAATGTATGCAACAATATGACATCCAGTTTAAAATGGCTCAATATTTAAATTTCGTATTAATAAGATTTAAAAAACAACGAATTAAATTTGAGATCATGGTAAAATTAACAAAAAATAAATAATTTTTTATATAAAAAAAAACATTGTAAGAGATTAATATTTAAAACTGATTGATATTAATTAGATTTTTATTTAAAAATAAAATGTTCTCAAATTTTGCGGAGGCAGACGATTTCGCAAATCCGTCTGCACCAGACCTGCAGTGGAAAATAGTCTCTCAGATGAAATTTTCCTAAAGTTTAGGTAGGACATGTCATTGCAACAGTAAATAAGAGGTCCTGTGTCTCTCGAAATATTAAGAGATCTAAGGTAGCTCTCGACTTCTTCTTTAGCAGAACCACGGATAGAGTCTATCCGCACAAAAACATATTTTTGAAAAATGTGAGATCAAAATAAAGACCAAGTTCTTGATACCAAGTTCAATACCATCTCAATTCTAGGCAACCTGTTAGCTTGGCAATATTTTTTGCCTTTCCAATATGGGAGAGAATTATGAGGTTACCTCTGTAGGGAGACCTTATGCTTCAAGTTTCATTATTTCATGATAAAGTGTAGCAAAGTTATGATGGGGGGTAAAAACAGCTGGAATGGTTTCGTGTAATAATACATGTGTGGCCGGAGCTTGACCTGGAGCACTACCGTGCTCCTAGATACTCTTTAAAATCTCTTATAACTTTTTCACAGTCGCTCCAAAGTCAAGTATTTCTCGTAGACTTATCAGAACTTTTACGAGATGTAGGGGGATTGTGTCCTGAACACTATCGGATTGAAGAGTCCAGTTAAGTAGCTCAATAAGACGTTTTTTCGATAGGATTGAAGCCAATTGTCTTTGAAATATTCGAGCTTTATATCGAGGGTCAAGTATTATAAACAAATAATAGGTTTTATTACTCTCTTAGCCTTCAAAACTTTCATTATTTTCTAATAATGATCGAAGACAGTTAACTAGTGGAATAGCGCCAGACAATGCAGCAGTGGTTTTGCTTATGGATTTTGTAGCCTCTTCGAAGTGAGCGAACATTTTCACCACCCGTTCCATCATTATCCATTTGTCTGTTGTAACTTCTACCTTGCATTTTACACGAGGTAAATAAGCCTGTACCGCAACCCTTTGCTGTAGCAAACGCTTTAAAGCCTGAAGAATTGAATTATAACGTGGATATATGTCCTTTATAAGGACATCATTCGATATATTGTGTACATTTTGCATTTCTTTTAAAATTTTAGTGCCTTGATTTGTTAATCACTTCAAAACGACTAAGAATTATTCTATTTTGATTTTATGTTCGGCTTTTAATATGTTATTTCTCTTAGTTTTTATGCAAAAAAGGTTTTATGTTGAAAAGGGAATTGTTTGTTCGAAAAAATTCTTTAAAAAATTTAGCTCCGAAGCAATTTGGCCAATTATAGTTTAGTTTTTTTCTTGTTTAAATGCGATTTAATCAAGAGTGTTCTTAGCTTCGTTTGAAGCATATCGGCACATCCGTTTGGGAACTAGGACCTTACAAAAAGGCAGCTGTCCGGAGTTTTGTAAAACCAAAAGTTGCTCAGCTATTATTTCTCAAAAGTTAAAAGCAGGGAAACCGCGATTAGGCAATTAAACGCAGACGTGGATAAAGTATTTATCAATTTTAGATATTAATTTTAATATTGACATTGATTTGTTAGCTCACTTTTATACATATTTTACCCTTTACAGTAATTTTTGCATATTCCAGTCGTCAGAGCATATTTGAAGACTTCTTAGAATTTATAGATTTATTGCCAATTTATTAATATAACGAGTGTACGGATTAGGGAGGTTGTACTGTAATTGCAAAATTTTTTCGCAACGCCAGCAAAATATACTATTTTATATCTGTTCAACAGATGACTTTTATTTAAATTTGTATATTTATCAGTTGAAATTAGAGGTGGACACCGCTCACATGATTAGCATGAATCATGCACACACGTTTTTTCTTTCAATCACGTGAGCGTGCAGGAACATGAGTATAAAAATTAGAGCATTAGCGTGCATGATTAGATTATTGCCGTTTAATCTTTTAAATGCATGACTTTTTTGTTTTGATAAAAAAAATTAATCAACTGTTGTTGAAGGAAAAACCACCACAGGCGAATTTTCTTTTTATTTTGAAAAACATGTGTACATACTGATATTATGCCATTTTTTATGAATAATCACACTTTTTAATGTACACCATATAATTTTCAGTTGAGTTTCTTCCTATTAATATTGTCACTTTTTAAGCTTCTGATTGCACACGATAATGGTAAATAAGTTCTTGGGAATTCAAAAAAAATTGCAAATGTTGCCAAGTCAAGAGACATGAGCGTTTTAACATGATGTGATGTAGATCTACGTCACAATTTATTTATTGGTTAATATTCTTTTCCGTAAGTAATTCGTGAGTGAGTTTTGGTGATTTTTTATGCTCACGTGAACGGGCATGAAGGTAAGCGTGCATATACGATCGTGCATGATTAAAATTATTTTATCGTGATCATATATAGGCGTGAGTAAAAAGTCACTCACGATGCCATCTCTAGTTGAAACATGTTGCTACATTTTCGCCCTCTACATCTTATGATCAATCTAATTTTGCAAAGCAAAGCTGTTTTAAAATTTGATGTTTAGATATTGTCATCTTTTAAATATTCCCCGATTAAATAAGTAGTCGTTGAAAGAACAAATTTATTTAATGTATTAGACAACAAAAACAAAGATTTTTTTATTTGGAAATATAAGCAATATTTTGTTGTTTATAGCAACAAAAAAGTGCCGAATAAAAGACAAGCTTTTTAATCAAAATGTGTATTTCTGATGTCAATATCTTCTTAGAAATTGAAGTGAAATTGTACTGTTCCATTCTGTTGCTTTGTATCTTGTTCTGTTTATTTTATTATTATAATATTGTAAATGCTAATTTTATTGAGCTGCTAAAAATATAGATATGAGAATTATGCTTATGCATGACGTTTCTGTTTCTTTAAAGATCATATTTTTTTTAAATTTGTAGAAAATATTTTCACTTTTTTTATTGCATATTTAACAAATTTTTTTAGATCATATTTCCGATGGCCCTGCTTATCAGCATTATGATTAAATTTAAAAAGCATATAAAAATATCAATATGTACAACCAATGAAAGAAAGAAAGAAAAATTCTTGATTAAAATATTTTTCTGCAACGAATTCATTCATTTATATGCATATTTACATACATGTCCGTCGCTCATTAAAATAAACTTCAAATTATTATTATGCGTGTTAGCAAGGTGTATACTTGTACATGTTTATTACCTTTTTGTTATCATTAACAATTTTTCACAAAATTTTTCGCGTATATATTTTGTAAGACTTGAAAAATTTTTTAATTAAATTGTTAATGGTAATTTAATGTTTGTTTCTTTATTAGTTTCAATTTTTGCAATTCGTACGTACCATGTTCATGTTAAAAATGTCACTTAGCGGAACACATGCATAAATTTGGCTGGGACGTGTGTTCGTTCAAAAGTGGCGACAACACAAAAAAAAATCACGTTTCTTAAAAGCATGGTTGACGATAATGACACGGGAGGGTTGTAAAACATGAAATTTTTGACATTTTCCTTAAGTCATTGCTAATGAAAACGTGGAGGGGTAGAAAATCTTTAATAACGTAAAATCTTTAACAGCTAATTAAAAATAATAATCAATATATTTTTTTTTCTAAGGAAATTTATGTATACAAAAATTTAGCAATAAATTATTTAACTTACCATTCAAGATAGACGATAATAGTTGACAGCATGACTGGAAAAAAAGAAATAAAATATTTAAATTTATTATAGAGAAACACATTTATTAAAAATTTATACATTGAAATGAATAAAATTTTTCCAAAAACCAACATGCAATTTAATTTTGTATCTAATGCCGTCTTCTATTCTTAAAAAAAATGTAACATCTCTTTTACTTTTTATCAAAAGATTGCTCTTCGAAGTATTCTTAAGACAACAATTTTGCATCGTAAGTGATGATATAATAATGTCTAATAAACTCACTATTTCAAAAAATCATTAAATTGCAAATTTCCAATAAAAAGGGCAAAAAAAGTAGCACTTTTTTTTAGAAAAGGAAATCCCATAAGAATTCCATGCTAATAATCAAGTTATATTTTACTTGGTTTATTTTTTTCACAGACAAAATTTTAGTAAGAGCAATTTTAAGTCAAAAAGTTTTGGATTCTCTAAAATTTTCTCTAAAATATGGTTCTAAGTTTATAGAATTATATAAAAAAATATTTCCCAGCATCTGCAATTTTCTGTAAAAAACGAACTCAAAGTTGTAGAATATTCTTTAGAAAAAGATTCGAGCAATTTTCTTTTTTTTGTATGGAAAATGTTGATCAGAATTTGAGGAAATTCTCACGGAAAACATTGCACAGAAACTGGGCAATTTTCTTAAGAGAAAGTTGCCTACAATCTGAGCAATTTTCATAATGCGAATTCCTATAAAAAATATTTATTCCGAAAATAAAATTTTCCCTACGACCTCATTTTGTAAAATGCAACGTTTATAAACGTTTCCAATTTGTATAAAAATTAAAAAAAAAAATTTTATTCCATACAAATTTCAAACGCAAAAACTAAGCCCTTAAGGCCGAGGCATATAGAATCCGTCTTACGTTATACGTTGCTTTTTCAACTGACATTAAAGTAACGGCGGAGAAGCTTGTCACAATGAGTACTTTGTTTAGCATAATAAATGCGCTTGTTTTGATTAAAGTACACATTTTCAATGGAATTCGAGGATATTCTGGAGTTTCTTTTCATTATAATTTTTATTTAATTTTATTTATGTACTTTAGTTTTGTCCCACAAAACACAAAAAGCACAATATAAACAAAGCAGAAAAGCTGATATCTATCAAACTACTCGAAGTACGTTAAAAGTAGCTCAACTTTAACACTTTGCGTTGACGGAGACGTACGTGATAAAGCTCACAAGTAAACATTTATGACATTATCTTTTCTAAAAAAAATTTAACATTTCTTGTACTTTTTATCAAAAAAAATTGCTATTCAAAGTTTTCTTAAGACAAAAATTTTGCCTCGTAAGTGATGATACAATAATTTCCAATAAACGCACTATTTTAAAAAAATCATTATATGGCAAATTTTCAATAAAAAGGGCTAAAAATGTTGCACTTTTTTTTAGAAAAGAAAACGCCATTAGTTGTCAATGGAAAAAATCGATCTATAACATACGACGGATTCTATGTGCCTGGACCTTAAGGGCTTAGTGATGATGCTATAACTCCCAAACAACCAGAAACGAAACCAACAAAGCCAACGAAGAAAGACGAATAAGTCTTATATTTGGCTTAAGGAGGCTGCATTCATTTGAATAAGATTCTTTCATTACAACTTCTAATTTACCATATTAAAATTATTTGTAATTATGTATTCATTAATATATTTATGTGCGTTCTAAGAAAATTTGTGTTTAAAAAGTTTCTCCGGCTCTGAGGAATTTTCTAAAGAAATAGTTACACAGAATCGTACCTAATTGCTAAACAAAACGTTGTGCATAATCTGAATAAATTTTCTATAAACGAATTGCTCAGAATCAAAGCAAGTTTCTATAGAAAATGTTGCTTAGCATTTCAGGAATTTTATGAAGAAACATTTGCTCAGAATCTGAATAATTTTCTGTAGAAAAAGTGGACTAGAAACTGAGTAATTTTCAACCAAAAAAAAAGTTGCACAAAAATTTTGCATTTTCCGTCAGAGAAAGTTTTATACAGTCTGAGCTATTTTCGATAGAAAAAACTGCTTAGAATTATTTTCTTATAGAAGAAGTTGTTGTTTCACGAGAGTGAATTACTTTCAAAGCAATTAATTGGAATCAAAGAAAATTTTCCACAGAATTTAAGAATCTAACTTGAAGAAAAAGCTAAGCAGAATCTAACCCATTTTCTATGGAAACTATTGAACAGAATCTAAAATAATTTCTATATCAAATATTGCATTCTATATAAAATATAGCATGGAATCTAAACAATTTTCCATAAAAAACTTGTTCAGAATCTAAGCAATTTCCTACAGAAAAAGTTGCTTAGGATCTGATATATTTTTTTGTAGAAAAAGTTGCTCTGATTCTGAACAATTTTCTGTGAGAAAAAGTTTGCTCCTAGAATCTGAGCCAATTTGTATAGAAAATTTTTTAACACTATGAGTGGGGCTGTTATTTCCAGTCAAATTTTTTATAGGTTTTTTCGCCATTTAACTTCTTATTCTTTCCTATCGCCCTTTAAAGTTTTTAAGGCGGTTTGCGTCAGAATAACGCAGCCAGTGTCTCTATATTTATAATATGCCAAAATAATAAATTATTTTGAGTACTTTTAAAATTTCCTGGTATTTAATTTCATCACCATGTGTAAACTTTAATGCTTTTAGGAACCAAATCTATTTTCTCAGACAAACAATCTTAATCACTTGTGTTGATAGTTCACATTTGTAAATGCCTCCAATTCTAACCTCATTATAAGCTGATGCGAACTAAGCAGCCTACAAAATGCAACCAAAACAACTTCATGTATCACTTTTTAAGGGGCGTGGGACAAAGAAACACTTATAGCAAGTTAATGTTGAAGAATGCGTGCATGTGTGCACACATCAGAAAATGTTTGTGTACATGTGTGAATGTGTGTGTGTGTGTATGAGCTTATATGGAGGGTGAATTAACATTAAAATGCCACTAAAATTGAGTACGAAAATTTGCAATTTGCAGCGCTTAATACAAAAGCTTTAAGGCATTAACAAACCATTATTCCTGTTTGAATATTTCAACAGGCATTCCAGTTTCACCAGCCAACAAACATTTAATACCGACTACTCTGTTGACTTCTAAATTCATATGTTTAGCTCTCTGCCGCTTTCCCAGATATTACAAAAGTAAAGAGGCATGTGCAGCGGTGCGGTGCTGTTGATACCTTTAAAATAACATCTCGTCGCATGGACGGATGGATATTCTACATGTACACCACATACCAATGATAATGGATTTTCATTTAAGCCTGGACTATGGACTGTAAAATGTGGCAACATATAGTTACCAACAATGCCAAACGCCCTAACAACGATTTATGTGCATAATTTTGCAATGGAACAAAAAAAAACGTGTTAAAATTTCATGGTTTCAATGCAAATTAATCAAATACAATAAAAATAAACCCGGGACGAATTTCTTTTCGCCGGTGCAATATATTGATGAAACACACCGGAAATATTAAAAAAAAATCATTTTGAATATTTCGTTATTCTGGAAGTTTTGCGTTTTAGGCAACTATATGCAAACATTTGTGTGTGTGTTGGAGTATGGAGCATATGTATTTCATAGGAATTCACCGAAAGGAAAAAAAAACAATAACAATATCTACAGCAATGTTGAGTGTGTCAACAACGGCAGCAGTATTTACAGAAGAGAAAACCAGTGCTACAAACAAACAAAAAAAGCCCATTTGTACTTTAAAGCTTATGAATGTTTTATTGGGCGCCAAATTGATTATGTTGCTACATGCATGTTAAAAATTCGAATTTAATAAAAACCAATAATTCTTATTTCTCTTTAGAATTGAAATTTTACTTAATAAAACAGCATATAGGCCGACATTGGTTTGCTGACTGGACATGCGGTCTATGCACACATATGTACATCCATACATACAAATGTACAACCAGATAGTGTGGCACAGGCAGTCAGACTTTTAGTTACTTAATCAGGCCACTCAAGCTTTAATGTTCTCGCCGGCGTATGTATAAAAGATTTAAAATGAATTTAGCTGAAAATTATGTATTGTAACACGTTGGCTGTAATGTATCGTAATGGATGTTTGTATATTAGTTTAACATTAAAAATAATCGCACAAAGGCTCACATATATGTATGTTTGTATGTATGCATGTACATTAGGGTAGTTCTCCAAAATAATTTTTTAGTTTTTCTCGAAATTACGATCCCAAGTTTCGTTTAGGTGCTAAAATAGGCCTGTTAAAATACAAATTCTTAATACAGTAGTTTTTCGATTAAACGAACCTAATTGCTGTCAGGCTTGTTCGTTAAAGTGAATTGTTCGTTATATCCAGCACTGAATTAAATATGAATAGTATCGTCTATTTTATTCAAAACTCTAAATATGTATGTACAGTATTTTTGTAATATTTTAATAAAATTATAGTAATTTCAAATAAACACGTACAGTGCTAGCTCGCTAATCCGAAGGTATGTAATCCGAATTATCTAGTAATCCGAATTGAATTTATGACGTATTCTATACTCTATAGTCCGAATTGGTTGCAAGCTCGCTAAACCGAATTTTTATTTTTTTGATTTTTCTGCTTTTTTGTCTGTTCTTTTTTACAAAACAATCTGTAGAATTTTAAAACTAACGGGAGGGACATCATTGAGATGCAGAGCCTTCTATGATTGATATTATACATACATACATATACATATGTATGTATGTATGAAAGTATTTATAAGTACACATATGTATATGTTTTATGTCTTGTTTCAATTCTTCTATAAATTCTTGTTGGAAGCATATTCATTCTCAGAGGTGGGCTTCAGATGATAACATCCCACTATCATTGTTACAACAAGAATTGCCTGAGAATAATTGTGTTGAAGAAACAGAAGATTTTCGCACAATAACCAACTTATTTCACCGCAATAATGAATTTCTGAAGATGAAATTATTCTTAGCTGGATTATTAACTCCGATAATACTTCGTGTAGTAGTTCAGAGTTACACACAGAAAATGTGAAATCAGATCATATAATTATGGAACACGTTAAAAATCGTGAAACTGTGCAGGCCTTTAATAGTGCAATAGATTGGGCAAAGAAACGAGGTATGCAAATAGATTACATATTGATGCTAAAAGAGTTGCGGAACAAGGCTTCGGAAGCATGTGCAAAGAAGGAGAAGCAAACCTACATCACAAATTATGTTAAAAAAAATATTTAAAAAATCTTTAATTTTTTCATTCTTGATTAATAAAAATAAAATAAATTAGTTTTGAAATCCTGGCTTGTGATTTATTTTCGAATATAGTGAATTATAATACATAACACCAGCACATCCAGCAATCCGAATATCTCGTTAATCCGAATCAGGGTCTACAATCATTAATTCGGATTAGCGAGCTGGCACTGTATTTCATTAAAAATATGTATAAAGAAAATGAAAAATTCATAAAAACACTGTAATATAAAAGTAATTTATTTAAAAAATTTTTTACATACAAACAGTCTGTTTTCTTAGAATTGAAGTCTTATTGAAACTCTATCAAAAGCATTAAATTTTTGCTACTAATATTGTTTTGCTAAGCCCATTTAATAAAAATTTCTAAGTGCTTAATGACATCTTCGTGTTTTATTTTGGGCTCTAGAATTTTTGTTTCATCAAGCTGTTCATCATTTTAAAAATTTTATCATCGCATTCATCATCGGGTAAAGGTTTATTTTCAATGCATCTATGCAAATCACCAGCTGATATATTTTACATTTGATCGTTAAACCGAGTACAAAATAAAATATTTTTCGTAATTCGAATGTTCATTAAATCGAATGTTCGTTAAATCGAAAAACTACTGTATTAATAAGATGGTGCGTATCACACTTTTCGATTTCCCACATGAATAAAACACGAAAAATGATGTTACTTCCTCCTGTCAATTTATATCGGTGCTGGCGTTAACGTTGCGTACGGCATACAATATCGACGTTTATCGATAAAACTTGATATTGGCAATGGGCATACCGAATTACAACAATCGACACGTAGAGATAAGGGCCACTTTTTGACTTTGAGATTAGAGATTAAATTAACCTTAATCCTTATTTGTGGTTTTTGGGTAGTCGATTTTATGGTTTTGATTGCTAGTTTAAGCGGCCAATCGTGGTGGTTTAATCTTAAACTAGAACATTACCTTCTTCTTCTGTAGAAAGTTGAAAGAAAATGTTGCCATTTTTTGTAATTCAATGTGCTAATCTGACAATTAAATTAATCTAGTATCTGGAACAGAATTACTTTAAATTTAACAATAGCATATACAAACAAACTAACGGACTAGGAATGGGAAATCCAACATCAGCAATCCTCATGGAGGTGTTTATGCAAAATCTAGAAGAGAAATACGTAGATGATCTAAAAACCAATTTCGGGGTAACATTCTATGCAAGATATGTCGACGATATTATATGTATACTGGAAGGAAATAGAGAAGAACAAGTTCTGGATCTCCTGAATAAGCAACATAAAAGTATTAAATTCACAATGGAAGTAGAAGAAGACGACAAAATAAATTACCTAGAAATAACAATTAAAGCAAATAAGAGTTTAAATAGAGTTGAATACGAAATATACAGAAAACCAACGGCCACAGACACAATAATACATAATTCATCGAACCATCCTCAACAACACAAGAACGCGGCAATTAGACAATTAGTAATAAGACTTGAACGAATACCACTAACACGTGAGGCCTATAAGAAAGAGATAAAAACAATATATGACATAGCAGAAAACAATGGATACAAAAAAGAACTAGTAGACAAAATCCGAAATGATATCAAAACAAATAAAGAACGGAACAGAGAACAGGAGCAAGAAAATAGAACTTGGGCTACTTTAACGTATATGGGCAAATCAACATACAAACTAGCAAAATTTTTTAGAAAACGCAATATTAACACAGCATTCCGAACAAAAAACAATTTGGGTAGAATACTACGAAATAGCACAAACGAAACGGACCCCCTAGATAAGCAAGGAGTTTACAAACACAACACCTAATCTAGTATCATATTTTGGGTGGTGGCTTAAATCCTGTAGTATTACCACATTGAATAACAAAAAATGCCAAACTTTTCTTACAACTTTCAAATTTGTTATCAAATTAACAGAACAACAACGGCTTTTTACAGAAGAAAAAGAAAATGCGCGAATTTGATCATATTTACAATTTTAGACTGTTGTCAAATATAGCGGGAAAATCGCCCGTCTTGGCAACACTGACAAAATGCTACACCATATGAAATGTTTTATTAAGCCGCATTCAATGGCGCATAAAGGTCATCCAAGAGAGCGGTTAGCACTGAAATATTTTTACGAAATGTCATATTGCTGATGGCATTATGGATGCAGCTTTCAAAGACCTTTCATAAGATATAATAAATTGTATACTTAGCTTTAGAAGAAATTAGAAAAAATTGTAAGATTCTAAAAACAAAATCGGCTCACGAACGGTCACCACTAGACCCAAGATATTTTGAGAAACATAATAAAACAAACCAATCAGTGATTTTAGGTGATAAAAAAATACATTAATTTCACCAACATACAAAATTATTGGATCTTAGTTCCATTTAAAGCTCCTAAAAAGTCATCGTTTTCGAAGGATATGACATTGCTGGTGACATGAATGATTAAGTTCAATATATCATTGGACGGACACGGCTTGAAAAAACCTTTCATATGTGTATTATTCTCTATATGTTGTGTCTTGGGAGAACAAACGACGTCTTGCACAGGAAAAGAAAATATAAAAAATATAAAATGGTTGATAGGGTCTTCGAAATCCTGAGCGACAGTTATTATATTATGGATAAATATGTATATCTACGTATCGGCAAATATGTACACAGATGAGTTTATTTCTTTTTTTAGTCCAATAACATATCATTATATTTTATAACTTCAATCACTGCCTGGCATTTCTTTCCGAAAGCATTTCACTTAAAAAAACATTCCTTAAACACAGAACAATTAAATTTTTTCAAACACTAAACGAAACACAACAATGGGCAGCCCATTTTATGTATGATTTTTAACTCGACTCCAAGTGCACAAACACACACAGCTCAACACTCGTAATTTAATGCCACAAATTGCCCTCGACTCTCTGTCTACAAGCGATAAACATGTACATTTGACCACGTTCAAATTGTTGAAGTTCGAACGAGCACACTGAAGGCGAGTATAAAGGTGCACTTCATGTTGTTCATGGATAAGAAGGTACATATTCCACAAAAAGTTGTTGGTTGGATGTACACACATGCATACATACATGTGCGGATGGTGCGTGTGTATGCCTGTTATGAAATGAAATTTATTATATGTGTGGCACTCGTTAAAAATTATTAAATTATGCATAATAAGCTGAAACTTTTTTTATTCATATGTTTCTCCCACCAGGCGTACGAGTAGTGAAGCAGCAGAGAAGTAGTTCAATATGCAGCATAAAATGTAATTTTCATTATGAGGCGCCAACAAAATCACTATAAAACAGAGATACAAAATAATTAATTCACTTACATACACAAACACACCGACTATTTGCTACTCCAGCTAACTGTCGCTTCATTATTTCGTCGATTGCTATACCAGCACTTGCCGAACAAACTAAATTAAATCAATTTCTCATTAACATTTCATGGCACGTTGACAAGTTATTATGGAGCATTATAAATGGAAAATTGCCTGTTAAATATTGTAATAAATTTTATTGAAAAAAGAATAATAAATGAAAAAATATATGTATATAATAAAAAAATTTCTCACTTGGGCTCGTCCGGGATTTGAACCCGGGACCTCCCGCACCCTAAGCGGAAATCATACCCCTAGACCAACGAGCCAGTTGTTGAATGTAAACACAACATCAATTATATCGCTTCAGCTGTTAGTGAGTTGATATTTTTGGTTGGTTGTTTGCGGCATTCTTTTTGTTGTGTTTTTTACATTTCTGTTTCGTGCTTTTGATTCGTACACATTCAGTGTTGCCACGGCCAACAAATTTGTCATTTGCTTACAGAGAATAATTTTTTTTGTATTAACTAAATTTGTAGTTAATGCTAACATTAATTGAAAACTACTGACAAACTTATTTCCCCAAATAATAACAAGAAAAACAATAATTATTTTTCTTGAAAATAAAGATTTAATTGGGAGTTTTCTGTTTAGGTCAATCATATTTGTTATTTAGTATAGTTTTTTATTTGAGTAAATTTTGTAAATTTTTTTCCAATTTAATTAATATATTTTTTCGCTTTTCACATTTTAACTTTTTTTAAATTTATGTACATAAATTAATGTATAATTATGTATATAAATTAATTTTACCAACTTTGTACTTTTACTTAAGATTTGTTGCGGAATTTCTTTTATTTTCATAATGCGATTTATTCTTTCCGAGTTTTTTTTCTGTATGTAATAATAAGAAGTCATAAAATGTTATTTTGGACTGTGTAACTTTTATCGTTTTTGAGAAATCAGTGTTATTTTTAGAATTGCTTACATTCTTATTTTTGCGGTATTTTTTATTATTATTTTAATAAAACTTTATTATATTCGGGATGTGACGAATTTTTTAACGATTTTGAAATTGTGTTTTGATCGAATATAACATTATTGACTTGAAGAAATCAGACCAGAAGCTACAATACCAAAATTTATAAAAAAAAACACTTTGAAATATCCACAAAACGGAAATAATGAGCAAATCACTGATTTTTCGTTTCTAAATTGTTTTTCTATCACATTTATTTTAACTAAATTTTGATTTTAACAACTATTCACGTTATGCGAAAAACAAAAATTAATCTTTGCTAAATACAATATTTATTTATCACAACGGGGCCGAACTGACGGATGCAAGTGAGACACCACTTAAATGGTGGCTACCTCATTGTTCTATGTATAAAATTGCAATGAATCATATTTATAAATATACAAATAATTGGAATTTTTAATGTCCAAAAATATAAACAATAATTAAAATTTGCACATTTTCTACACATTAAAGGAAAATAGATTCTCATAAAGATAGCCGAAACGGCGGCAACGCTGTTCGTACACATTTTCAATTCTGAACGAGAATAAAAACTAACATCAACACTTGAGCATATGCCAGTGACAGTGTGAGGATTTTATTGTTTTTTTTTTGAAATTTGACGATTTGATAAAAATGAATTTTTTTTCAATATTTGAAGAGTTTATTTATAATGAAGTTAATTAAAATTTCTAATCCGCTTCTAATTACGCATATACAATGTTTGGCTCTGTGCTGCCTTTGACATTGAATTGATATAATAAACATGTTTGTATGTACATATGTAAATAAAGATATGTTGGCAAAACAACCCCTCTTTTTATCATAGACAAAAGAAAGATTAATATAAATTTAACATTCAATGTTGCCATAACTGAAAAAATGTGAGCAATCTTTTTTTAAGATTAGCAATACAAATTCGTATTGTCTAACGTTCTTAGTCAAACTTGATCCTGAAGATAAATATTTTTGCACACCTTTTTTATTCAACCGAATCATAAGAAACTTTACAAAATTGATAAATATAAAAGAAAATCTACAAACTAATGGAAGAGTGCTATAAATATTGTTGGTAATTTCCACAAAAACATTTTTCTAAGCAAATTTTGTTACTGTTTTTTTAATCATAGTCTTTTCTAAAGGTTTATAAAAAAAACTCAATTGCAATACAAAATTTAAAAAAAAATAACTTTTATAATCGGAAAAAATTAATACTCGTATACATACATTTATATTATGTATACAATTTTAACAGAGTAAAAGTAAATCACGAGAAAAATACACGAATGCATGTACTCGCATAAAATCAAAGCAAAGAAGGAATTACGAAACCTTAACAAATATCATAAATTTTCATAAAATTCGCTAAAACAAAAAACCAAAAGAATATATATATAAATTTCTTTTTACTTTATTCTCATTTGGCAACATTTTCGAAAAATATTGTCCGGAAAAAATATGTTGGTACTGGCAACACTGTACAAATATTAGGCTATTCGCAGGGGAGCCAGACTTATTTTTACAAAAAGTCGGCATATATTGTATTGAAATCGTAATTAATTACAATTTAAATTGTCAACCGAGAAATAAAGCTTTTGATAAAAACACTAAGAGAAATTAACAGAAAACTTCAGTATTGTATCTAACATCTAGTAATTTAACAATTTAAAAAATGAACTTTGCACATGACATAGCGGAACAATGAATCATCTTTTTTTTTTATTTATGTGTGTTTCCCCAGAACTCTACCAATAAATCTGATCTGGATTTTATTTATTTGAAAGGGTATACTTCCATTGAGTAGAAATTTAAATACCATACGGATTTGAAGTTTTGTCTATTCAAGCCTCTGTTTTGAAATTAATTTTTTACGATAACTATAACCGATACATACGTATTTTATATATATTTACATACGATACAATGAATGAACATAATAGAATTGCTTTATTCTACATTTATGCGATGCTAAAAGACTTAAAATTGTATGCCTTCCATTCAGGTAAACGTTGGAAAACATAATTCAGCAACGAATTTCAGAAATATTTTTTCGATTTTAACTATTGAGTTGCAAAAAGTTAGGTGAAACTCTTGTTTTTTATATTATTTAATTCAAAAATATATTTACATTGAAAAAAACATTCCTAAAAGTAGATAAAGTTATCTAATTTTATTACTAATAATATCATATTTATCTTTAGAGATTAAATTTGGAATCTTTGAAATAAACAAGTTTCGAACAGTAATTCTAGTTTTTAATAGTTGGGCAATTGCAATCAAATCTTTATTGAAACAAAGTTTAACACTAAATAATGTATAACATTGCACTATTTTTTTTAAATAAATTTTTACATGTAACAAATACATATCGTAGTTAAACATCAAACACCATATGTAAATATATTTAACATAACATTATACAAATGTTTTTTGTTTCATCAAGTTTAACTTTTGTTATTTGATTAATTAATTAATTATGATAAGGTTTAGAAAAAAACTACTATAATATTAAATTGTCAAAATATAAGATGTTTATCACAAAATATCGAAAATCGTAATATGTCAAAGTATTATTAAAAAACGGGAAATTACTAAAAATCGTCACATCTGGCATTCCTGTTATTGTATTTACTTATTTTTACTTTCCGTTTTCACTTATAATTCTCATTTGATTAATGTTTCGAATTGTATGTATAGGTAACGGTTTGTGGGTTTCATCAGCTTTGCGCAGAGGCGATATCGTAACCAATGAAGTTCTACTGAGGTGCGATTATTGCTAGTTGAAAACTTTAACCAATACCCCGCCATGGGGACGTGAAATACCGTCCACTACGGCAATTTTTGCAAGCCCGAGAGGGCTAATGAATAATAAATTTTAAAGTGATAATTTAAAGGGACCCCGGCATTTACGTTTAATTAAACAAAAGTTAACCCGTTCGTTCAATTTAAATTTTAACCGACAGTACATTAACAATTCAATTTTTTTAAGAAAATCGGTTGTCAATAGTTAAATAAATTGAAGAATTTAATTAAAAAAAATGGTTTTATTAATTAAAAAATCATAGTTAATTTTATTTCTTGTTCTTTTGACTGGATATTTTATTTTAGCTTAAAGGCAGAATTAGCGGAGCGCACCCGTACCGTACTGTATCAGCTGTTCGTCTACGTTGTGGGAAAAGCTTACCGAATTTAAATGAACCGTAGTTGCCACGTACCAATCTGTATAAAATAGAAATTTCTAGCGTTGTTACGTGACATTTGTAAGCCAGTGATGGGCTGTTTCTTTGATACAAGTTAAGGGGGTATATTTCCGCTCTTATTTTTGGTACTTTTTGATAATAATATTTGTGTACTTTTGACAAAACAACTTAAAATAATGTATATTTGCATATATATGTACATACATATCGTGATATAAAATGCAAAACGGAATATCTATTTTTTTAATTTTTCAGGAGAGAAACACATATTTGTTATCACAATAGTTTGCTTTTTATTAAGTTTTTTATCTCTAGTGAAAATTTTGTTATAATGTAGATAGGCCCTTTTGCATTTGATTAGACGATATAATAAACAAATACATATGTTATATAAATGTGATATATACGGATATACATATAAAATAATTTAAATGGTATCAATTTTTTTTTGTATGCACATATAAACACTAATTTGTTGTTTATATTTTATATTATAATTTTATAATATAAATGTAAAATAATAAATAATTTTTATATACATACATACATACATACACAAAATAAAGTTCTGAGATCTTTTAAATATCTTAGTTACGTTTTCTGCACTAGTCACGAATTGAAAATTTTTAATACCCATCACTGTGTTGTAAACAGCTGTTCCTTTTTCCTGGCAATAAAACAAACAATAGAAAACAAACGTACGTTTTTAAATTTTCCATAAGTGGACCAACGTGCTAACAGTACGGTACGCTACGGTACGGCTACAGCAACGCTCGGCTAACGGGGCCTTAAGTAAGGTACGGTCACATCTGACAAACATTTGCCGAAAAAAGCGTAACTAACAGACAAGCTAAATTTGCATTTTCTTTAATTCCAATATTTTTTTTAAATATGGGTTTGTATTTGTTAAAAATAATATAAAAATAGCATTTTGTGGCATAATTGACTTCATTTTGTGATATAAAATCCAAGTTAAATCACACTAACTCTAAGCAAAAGTAGTGGTTACGTTTTTTAGGCAAATGTTTGTCAAGTGTGAACGTACCTTATTAACTCACTATCTGGTTTTGTTGTGGAAATTTGCATTAAATTCTCTATGTCTCCCTAATGCATCATCAAACGTTGAACGGATTTTTTCAAAAATAAATTTCAATAAAGAGAAATACTGAAACAGATTAGACAACATTCAAGATTATTTGTTAGTTCGTTTTATAATTTAAAAATTGATTCTAATATTTTTTGAAAAATTAATTATTTTAAATTTTTTATGAAATGTTGATTAATTTTATAGGACACCGTTTGAATCCCCAAAATAAGTTATTTTTTTATTACACATAATAAAAATGAAAAAATATTTTTGGTTATTTTTTTCCAAAATGAAGATCTTTTTTTTCTACAAAAATTGCTGGCAACACTGACCCGGATGCATTTTAAATTTTAACAATTTATGGCTTTCATAAAATTTAGAATAAGTTTTATATTTATTGCTTTTTTTAACTAAACATTCATTTATTATTTTTATTTATATCTCCGAAGAAGCTTTCCATTGAGAAATCGGAATATTGGAAAAATTAAATTTTTATATTGTTATTGTTGATCTTAAGCTGGAGAAGTTTTTTAATAAAACTTTTATTTAACTTTATCTTATACAAGATAAATATTCGGGCATGTTCTGAAAATCACATTTTTCAAATCACATGTGATTTCAAAAGCAATAATGGCCCTGCAGACGTTTCCAAAATCATAGACGATAAATTTCTTTCATAAATGATATTTGATGCTCTGTGCAATAGGAAAACTAAAAAAAGAGTAAAAAATATCTTCATGACCATTATTACTTTTAAAATCGCATATGATTTGAAAAATGTGATTTTCAGAACATGCCCGATTATTATTATTTATTTAATCTTCCAGAAGTTAATTCTAAGATTAAATTTTTTTATTAGAGATAAATTATTTATTAAGACTCAGTGATCATAATGAGTTCATCAACTTTTGTAAAACTTTTGTTTCTAATCTGTACTTCACATTTAATTTCGTGAATTAATATTTCATTTCAAAATACATACACAATACATACCTACGAACGTAACTACACAAATATTCGAAATATAATTTAGATTGATTATGGTTCTTCTTGTCAAACAACAAGTTCACGGAAAATTTAGACTCCTACGGATAAGAATGGCCCCTTTATTAAAGAAAATTAAACGGGGGTAAATATAAGTGCATTTATTTTTTAATGCCAAAAGGTGTAACTAAAAAAATAATTGTTGCCTTGTCTTGTTCAAAAATAAATAAGTCTATATATTAAAAATAAAATTAAAAATAATACTTTATTATTATTGACTTTATAACTTTTTTAGGTTTAAAAAAAAAATAAAAGTGTAGTTACGTCCGCTTGCATTTTCGATGACGATATTATTTTTTTGGATATGGTGAATCTATATTTTCTAATTAAATCGTCCAGCTCGGCCTACAACGTTTACATTTAATGCAGAATTAGTTTGTGCGTTCTGTTCTGTTACGAATCAGCTGTTTTGTTTCTGTTCAATTAAAAAACTGTATGTTTAGTTTGTTGTTACTTTTTCGTTCTGTTCTGTTGCGGACTATTTTGTACAAAATAGAATACAACGTTAAGTGACAGCCAAGAGTTTGTATGTTTAGTTTTTTGTGGAATGAAATATTACAAATTTTGTTTTAAAAGTCGGAATATTTTATTTTAATTTAAATGATTAAAGATTTATATGTTTTTGTCAAGTAAAAAACATTTTGCAAACATTTACAAAATTCTTTCATATAATTATATCGTCCACATCCGAAAGTTCAGTCCCAGAACAAGTAAGAAATATATTCTACAGAACAGAACGGCACAGAACGGCAACGTCTATTCGAAAGTTAAGTTTTCAGTAGTGTGAACTTTGAAAAAAACACCATTCCGCGTTGTACATGTATGCAATAAATCGATATAAATTTAAATATAACTTTTTCTTAAATCTATTTTCTTTAAGTTTCTGATTTCAAATCAAAACGATTCTACATTAGATATTTTAAATATAGATTGATAAGTTTTCTCGTTTATCTTACTTTCTGAAAGCTTAAAAATCCATTTATGGATGTCTCTTTCTCGATAATTATATTACATATGTATGTATATTATTATATAGCATGGTAGAATAATGCAGGTAGTATCCAAGCAACAACAACACTGCTTTTAGGTTCCAAGCTGTCAAAAAGCACAAAAGAAAAATGGCAAAAAATTGTATATTCACATGTGTGTTTGGTTGCATTTTCTGTTCTATAAAGAATTTTGTTTCTTTTCTATTTCTTATTTGGATTTGTAACAAATTTTCAAGTGTGCTTTTTTATACATAATCAAATTTTGACAGCTGCGAACCCCCAGAAAAAAGTCCGTTAACGCTTCGCTACTACCTGTGTTACTCTTTCATTTTATATAGCATAAATTTTGGCCGTACTCCGACACCGAGTGTTCGGTCGGACTCTACATATTTTTTAATTTAAAAATGACACAAACACTTCCGCATTAGTTGAAATAATGTTTTGACTTCCCTTTTAGCCACCAACAAAATCTGATCTTATCTGCATGCTCCAGTAGCACAACAGCAACAAAATCTTAAACCTCTTAATGTCATGTTAATCTTCACTTAGTGTTTTTATTGCCACCAACTTGCAACTATTTTAGAAACTACAATAATTTCTCATGGTGTTGCTTTCTTTTTTCTCCCGCTTTTTTAATCATTGTGGTTTTAGTTAGTTGTGTATTATTTTTTTTTTATTCGTGCAACATAAAGTGACATTAACATTTTTGTATGTTGCACTATTGTGTTGCCCTTTTGCCAAATGCGGCAGTTGGGGTGATGATGCTGCTCTGTAGTTGCAGCCATTTGAGGTTTAACTTTGTTTAAGTTCAGAAATTAAAAAATTAAACTAAAACTTTAATTTGCCATATAGAGAATTAGAGGGACACAAATTTAACATGTCAGATTGGGACATGTTTTGCAGAAATTTTAAGTTCAATTTACTACACTGGGAATGGTTTATTGAAAGAAACATTATGTTGTTGCAATAAATGTTGGTATGATAAATTGGATTTTAGTTGCGCTGGAGCGTGGGTGGATGCACGAGTGCATTTGAAAATGTTGTCAACATTTTTCAAAATAATTTTCTTTTATGAGAGAAAATTTCATTAAAAACTTGAACAACTGCTTGTGTGTAAATTTGGGTCTTAATGACATTAAAATTTTAGTAAAATTACAATAAAAATTGGTCATTTAAAGCACAAAGGAAATTCTGTTGGGGCAAACGAACCTGAGCTACCGCTTCGACCTTAAAGAAAAGATTTCTTTAAAAAAAAAAACAAACAAACATATAAACAAATGTAAGTTAGGTGTGCTTGCTACAAGGTTTCAAGTGTCGAATACATTCAAGCTCTGCACATTGGAGCAGTTCGCCGAAATAAAAGTGATAAATTTGTATATTCTAAGGTACTGATCCAATTGCAAAACGATGTACACAAAAGTCATAAATGAGGTCCTAAGTGTTCAAAAAATAAAACTCTTGACCATCATGTTGGAATGCACAGTCATCTAGAGGGCGTCAAAGTCAAACATTATGGATTTAATGTATCATTTACGGCTCGTAACTTTTACAAATATGCTCTTAAGAAAACTATTTGCCAGAAATTGCATTTTAAGATCGTGGCTATATTTTGTTTTGCAAAACTGTTTAAGCAAATATTTTCTGATTTTAAATAAAGTTTGAGCAAATTTGAAGTTAGAAAGTAAATTGGGTTAAGTTCAAATCTTCATTTCACTATAGATATCTTAAACAGTTCAATAATTACGTATAAATATTAATTATGAAAGTACAAACTTGAATTACTTTATTTTATTATTACTACTTGTTTCTTTAAGTTTTTTTTTGTTTCTTAAATAAATATATTAAATTACAAATATAAGCCTGCTTTAATAACAAAATATTATTATTTTTGTACAAGACTTCGGGTACGGTAATTTCAGCTAAAAAACGGTAATTATTTTATGGCTGTAAGGAAATCGAAATAAAAAAGTTAACATCACTGTATTCAATGTTCTTCTGGTTTCAAAATGTAATTATTAATTGCACAGTGCAACACGAAAAAAATAACCATATACGGACACCACTACGTGATGAAACACCAAAAAAAGAAGACCCGTGTCTCCCAGTTTTGCCCAAAGTCATGCACTTTTTTATGGGCCCACAAAGATTTGGGGGCTCGGTGGCATTTTTGCAAAATTCTGATCATTTTCTCAGGCTCATATCTAGCATATCGTGCAGAATTTTGATTTACTCTCTGAGGCAAAATTGTAGATCTTGTCATAAGGAACATATAAAATCAAAAAATCTTCATCTTCAAAATGAAAATCGCAAAAAATTAAAAAAAAAATTAGATTTTTTTAACCTTTTATCCACTGTTCAGATCCATATGTACCAAACCGTTAAAAATTCATAAAAACAATCAACTATAAAAATGAACCTAAGACCTCAATAAACAACTTTGTGGAACATATGAACTTCCTAGGAATGATTCTTCATACCGTTTAGGTAGCGGTCAGGTAGCCGCAAAAGTGGAAATGTGTTGTGGGTTGAACTAAATATCTATTGCATTAAAATATCTATTATTTCCTGGGCAGGTCATGTCATATGCGCCATTTTTTATGGCATATTACTTTCGTGGTATTGCAGGATTAAACAGACATATTGGTGTGTAACATCACAAGAATAGATTCACTTATTCGGGTTGCATAATGGCTGAACGCTGCTCTGGGTGCTCCAATAAGACCCAAGTGTGTCCTGTCCGCCTGTTCGAAACTTTTTTTAAACAATTATTTATGCATTTAATTTTGTGTACTTTAAAACAAACACTTTAAAAGCAATTAAAATTTATTTTTTGTATACACATACGATTATAATTTTCATAACTTTTCTTCTACCAACTACATAAATATATGTATATGTACTATATACATATGTATGGATGTGTGTATTTACATACATATGTATATTTATATGCCTTCAATCCTGGGTAAATGAACTACATACAATATTTGTCAAGGAGTCGTTTGCACAAAAGGGAACTGCATGAAAAAGAAAATCTCCCCCAGTTAAAAAAGCAAAATATGACCAAAAGGATCCTGTAAAAGAAGTCACAGAAATAAATGAAAAATAATAATAAAAATAATAATAATACGAAGAAAAAAAATGAAGAAAAAAATGAACAAAATAAAAAGAAAGAACACAAATTAAAATTCTCTACAAATAAAAAACTTTTTACTTTCAACCAAGTGTAAATAAAAATCACATCACATCACATCTAATCACATCTTCGTATGTTTCGTTTAGAAACAACGTTCTTACATAAGTTCATCACATGTAAGATGTTGCAAATCGAGCAAACAACCAATGGCAGCAACAGAAATAACACCAGCAAACAAACACAAGTAACAGCAACAGCAACTAAGAATGTTAGAAATGTTTTAAAACTGATTTGTACTTATTTTATATTATTTTTTTATTCACATGGAGCAGAGTTAATTACAGCTTAAAAAAAAATTGAAAAATAAAAACAAATAAAATGACTATTGCCACATGCCACACGCTTCATACGAACGAGTGTATCATCATGTTTGCCACTGAAGTACATATTTAGTAATGGGCTTTGAGGCATGCAAATACCAGCAAATGCTAACACATCTTGCATGAGAAGGGGTTTTTTACGAGAATAGTGTGTGGCAAGAAGATTGCATGTGTCATGTTGTTCAAGACATTCATACATCCATCATGTATGCAACATCGTCATAATCATCACCATCATCAGTAGTTGAGCAGCATATTAAAAAAGTTTAAATTGGAATGTTGTTTTACTCTATTACAATAATAATCAGAAAATATATGTGATATATCGATTGTGCGACAATGTATGTAATATCAGGCGCGGATACAAGGGAGGAGAAAAAACTTATTATTTCCACTCCACAAAACGAGTAAAATCTCTCCCTCTCCTTTCTATTACCACAAAGCATACAGAGGTGACAGAAGGGGAAAACTATATAAGTTTATTTTCCGACTCCCTCTATACGCACAAGCATCGAAAAAGAAATTGAAAAAATATTTTGCATTCTTTGTGGTTTTATTTTCTGTATTAACGTAGTTTACACAAACTGCTTTGTGGTATTTTATTCTTCCCAACACGAAATGATTGATATTTGCTTTTCCCACAAACTAATAATCATATTGGAGCTAAAAACTTTCTATTCACAAAACACAAAGCACACACAAACCACAATTTTTCCAAAATTATATTACAATTTTATTTTTTTGTTTTGTTTATTTTCCCTTCTTCGCAGCATTAAGTCTTTATAGTTGTCTCTTTCTTCAACCACCGGCACTTTAGCTGATTTGGACGATTTGCAAAAGTCATTTTTTACATGTCTGTTAGTAGTTTGTGCTATTACGTTGCTAAAAGAACAATTTCAAAATGTTACATTTAATTTTAATATTTCCCCTACCAAAAGATTGAGCTGGATGCGCTCCTGGTAATACATACATGCAAACATTGTTCCCAAATATTCATATACTGATGTACATAGAATTTCAAGATATTGGTTCTTTCTCAATTTGTGCTTTGTCTCTTTGATGAAAGTGTTAAACAGAAGTAATAAGTAGAGGATCGAACATTTGGAAATTTATGCTGGATGCTGAGGATGGCGTTGGCCCAGGTAGTAAGCACGTTGACTACAAAACGAAAGACCTGGGATCAAACCCAGTGTCAGACAGAGTCGTCATGAAATAAGAACAACACGCATTTCTCTGATATGCATAAGTGTGTCTTTGTGTCAGTTGTTGGCGGGAAGGCATAGTCACACTGGTCACTGAACAGTACCAACTTCAGCTAATACTAAGTTTAATGTAACTTCAGAGCGCCTTCCTTTGTTTATATTGAGTGGCAGAATCACCGTCGAAGTAAAATAATTGATAAAAAGGTGGAATGGTAGAATAATATAGGTAATGTCGAAGCTACAACAAACCAACAACAACATCAAAAAAACACTGCTTTTTATTGTTGTTTAGGTTCGAAGGTGCCAAAAAGCACAAAGGAAAAATTTAAAAAAAAATTATATATTCACATGTGTGTTTGGATGATTAAAATTTTAACTGTATTACAAAGACGAAAGTTCGGCAATTATCAGTGAAAAATTATATCTGGCAAATGCCCACCACAACCACACTGAAAGATGTCGTTTCTTTCATCAAAGTTTTTAATTATTTTTTGGCGAAATGGCGGCTCTATTTCGTTAATCACATCACGGATTTTGAGTTTTATGGCTGCAATCGATTCGATTGGCTCCTTATAGACGCTGTCCTTAATACAGCCACACAAAAAATAATCCAGTGGTGTTAAATCACACGATCTGGTTGGCCACTTAACAGCTGATTTTTGTGAAATTATTCGATCTGAGAATTTGGTTTGCAATAAATTTATCGTTGATTTCCGAAAACGCAAATATAATCTTTCGCAAAGAAGTAATGTAGCGGAGCAATTGGAGCGATGGGCTACTTCTAAATAAGATGAAACGCCGGAACAGTCAAAAATGAGGCGAATACATCACGCGGAATATTTGGAAACTCAACGTGCTGCTGAAACTCCTGTGCAAACACAACAACGGCGACTACTGCACACCAAATATTTGACAAGGATAATTATATACTTTTTAATGGCGCAGTTAGTATAGAATAAAGCAGTTTTAAGGCTTTATAGGCACAATTTCTGGCACTACTGGTATCATTGCGGTGGATCCATGGATAGACGTTGCTTCTATAGGAGTGAAGCCCCCAGTACAGACTATTAATATGGGCGCCATTTTTTGTGCAAGAACTTCCTTAGTTGGAGCGCGGTGCGCTCTTTTTTTAAATTTCGGTGTCTTTTTTTAATTTTTGGTAGCATCAAATCCAATTCAACACAACTTTCTATTTCAGTGTGAGAAAAAAATCTTTCCACAATAAAATACACCTGTTTAATTTATAATAAATATACATTTTTTATCTGTTTTAAAAAGCCTTTTTATAAAATTGATATGCAAAAATGTATCATCTTGAACAAATGAACGCAAACATACATATACATATGTACAAATTTGTTTAATTTTTTAAACTATATTGTAAAAGGCTGTGTACGAGCATGTATGTATGTGTATGTCGATTTAGCAATCGATATTGTGTCATCGATTTTTCGATAGCTTTTGGCTTGCGGAAAATAAAATTATTTTTAAGGTTTTTTTCGTAGGTAATAAAAAATATCGCATTATCTAATTTTTTTTAATATTACCTTTCCAAGGTGAAATTTATTTCCGAATTATTATAATTTTGAATTATTTTTTTTATGAAATTGATTTATTTATTCATGAAAATTTGAATTGAAATTTGGGCGCCTCGAAAATGATTTTTTTGATATGTCGTAGTGGAACTTTCTTTTCCTCATGCCGAAAGCTATCGAAAAATCGATGGAACATTATCGACCCCCTCTACTGTGGATATTATAAATTTTTAAAACGAAAATATCAAACTTCTGATGAAAACTAAATTTTAATAAAAGGATAAATAGTAGGATGTTATTCGTGTTTTTCATTTGTTCGAATAAAATTTCATGATACTTTTATTGTTCGAATAAACGATTAATTTGGACATTTTGTTCGAATAATTCGAAAAAGCAAAGAATAAAAAATTTACGGTTAAAACAGCATTAAAGAGCATAGCAAGTTTGTTTGTTTTCTTTGATTTTCTAAAGAGTTCAGATCATTATCAATACTGTTAACGATTTTTGCGTTAGTAGAATTTCTTACTTTATTTATGGATTTTTTTATATCAGTTAATAAAACATTATCAACTACCTCAGAAACGTCATATTATTCTTCATCGTAGTTGAGGTCATTCGCAATTAGAGTTTTTTCCCACCAATTTTTCATTACGCGGGAAAGCGGGAAATACTTTTAAATTCCCCGGGATCCCGCTCCACGAAATAATAAATATTAAATTTGCTAGGCATTAACAAAAATTGTATTAGAAAGTTTGAAATACACTATCATACACAGTCGTGCGATTCATTGACTGGAAAATCTGACAGAATTCAGTTCCACTTTTAAAAATTGCATTGAATTAGCCACACTATCACACAAAAAAGATGCAAACACATACAAACATGTGTATTTTTCACTCAAGTATTTTTAGATTTCATTGAATTTTTCGTCTAAATAGTTGCAGATTTATAAAATAAATAGTTTTAGTTTAATTTTGCTTTCGTTGCAACTTAATTTCTTAAAAAGATGCATCTCTGATCGCATGAAATCTATCATTTTATGGAAATTTTCATAATTATACGCAAGTCGGGCAGACTTGTCAAAAATTCTGCCTCACAAGTGCATTATATGGCCACTCTATTATACTTTTTGAACACACACGACTTTTTTTGGCAGATCGCACGACTAAGTAGGATAGTGTATCATGGCCTTTACTAAAACATACATTATGTTTTAATAATACATTAATATGTTAATTTTAACTGGGAATTACCACAGGAACTTTATTTTTTTAACTTTTAGTTTTTAAATTCCTTAAAGGTTATTTCCAACACGGAAAACGTGTATTTTTGTTATATGAGATCAAAGTAAACTTAAAAATATAGGTGAACATAAACAAAAACATAACAAATCAGTTAATAAAAACAAACATAAAACAATATAGAAAAAATAATACAAAGTTACTCGAGGTTTCAATTCCAAAACAAAAATATTAAATTTTTAAAATAAGAAAATACTTTAATAATATAATTCATATTTTTTTGTTTAGGAAATAATTCTTTAAAACGCTTAAAGCGTTTATGGACTCGTCAGAAAACCTACTTCTAATTTTATTAACAAATTGCCCTGCTGCCGAAAACGACCGCTTCCTTTTTACCGTTAAGTTGCCAATTATATTTTTTTTTTATTATTTCCCGGGATCCCGCATGAAAAATCCCGGGAAAGCGAGAAAATTTTAAATTGAAATTAACGGGAATTCCCAATTCGCAATACATATTTTTATCACAAAATATTCGTGAAAACATAGCGTTTGCACACTTCTAAGTTTAGCTTCTTGTGGCATATTGTAAAAAGAAAGTATTGGATGGGTAATTCATAAAATTCCCGAATGATATTAAAATATTTAATGATATTATACGTTGTTCATCAATTAAATTAAAAAATTTGTTGGAATAATTCTTTATTCTAAATTGCAAAATTTCGTTCGCACAAAAATAAAAAAAAAATTCGAATAATTCGAATAATTTTTATTCGAACGACAACTTTAATGAATAGTGAACTATTATTATTAATTTTGAATCCTCCCTTATTAATCGTTGATCTCTTTTTAAAAAGTTTAGTATAGAATTTAAGAAATAAAAAATTATTAGCTATTTTTGTTGTTTTACTTTCATTTTAAACTGTCAACTTTAGAAGATTTGTAACGTTTTTAATACAAAAATTATTATAAATTTTATGCAATTCAATTAATTCAATAAACATTTCAAATAAAAGAGAAATTCTAAACTTGCGTTTTTTGTTTGTTTCATTTTGGTGGGTTTTTAAATTGACAACGCTGGTCATAGCTTCGATTCTTGCACTGTACCTGGATATTTCTGCAGACAACCTAAAAAAGGCTTCGGCAGTATGTGTGTTCAAAAACAAAAATTTATATAATGGTAGAAACTCTTTGGATGGCGTAGAAAAGGATTCCGTTCCATAACTTCTCTGCTGCCGCCTGCCTTGCTGCCCTGGAACAGAACACGACAACAAATTTAACTATAAAATACCTTTATCCTTAAACTGTGTTTGCTTATAAGTATTTTGCGCTAAATCGCCTCAAACGATTACTTAATTTTAATTTATTGTATTTCTTGTTGTCAAGTGAAAAACTTTAAGAAAATCTATTTAATTCGATGGCATACAAGTGAAGAGTTACAGAACTCATATACGAGCTAAAAAAAAGGAGCAACAAACAGAACAAAAAAAGTAATATCGTTTTCAAGATGATAATGAATCCATAACCACCTTTATCTGGTATTTTTTTCTTTTCTTGTTTATTACTGTTGGTGTTGGCATAAAGCGAAAACGATGGATTATTCATTATTGCTCTATAAGCTAAACAAACGTTTTATTTTATTTGTACGATTCTTTGAAAATGTATGATTTATTTTTGTAGCTCTAACAACAGTGTTGCGAGCAGCAGTGGAAATCTGAATAGTGGTAAGTCCCATATAATGATGTAGTTTTGTGGAAAATTGCATAATATTCGAGCAGTTGCCAAGAAATTTGTATGCAGCATTATTGAGCTTTAATGCAATAACAATAGATCTTGTCTGAAGATCGGTACTGCGATCGCTTATAGATCGTTTGTGCCTCACATTATCAATTTAAACAAGCTTCCTATAACGCTTCTAATGTAACTCTTTGCAATGTTTAAAAGGTTACTCTCACGCTTTCTTCTACAGCCTAAAACGAGTGCATTCGCAAGTACGCAGCAGTTCTTCCAAAAAAGTGGTCGAATGCGAACTGTTTTCTTAGGTCTTTTTTTTGTTCAGCAGAGTTGAGATTAAATCTCCCCCAACTACCCAAAAAGTCATTTATAAGCATCTTGATCTTTTACAATTCTTTAATTGTGGCCCCACAACGCTCAGAGGAGCAATTTGCCCGAAAAGCTGGGCTCTTTTTAATTAAAAGATTGAGCTTTTTGACAGTTTTAGGTGTAACTTGATAAAAAAAATCTAGTTTCAGATTTTTTGTTTGCTTTTACGTATTCCTCTGTGCAGCGTTCCAACTTAAAAAAACGCCACATTAACATGACATTCACAGCTGGTCCTTTTCTATTTACATACTTCTGCTACATTTTCGTCTTTCCTTTAAACTTGCACACGTTGTTTGTCAAATGGCAGATTTAAACAAAACAAAAAAAGCAAAGAATCCCAGCTCTTTACAGAAGTAGAAATTATATTTTCTGTTGATTTTGTTTATGTGCTGATGTGAAGAAACGAACGCCCGCCCGTTCTAGGGAGCAATGCCCTGTAGAACAACTTGAGTTAAGTTATAAACTTTTTCTTTCTGTTCAACTTTATTCTACTCCCTTTATGAATTTTTGTGTTCCAATAGCACGAGCACCATCATCAGCAGCAGGCAGCAAGCAGCAGCATCCTCGTCATCATCTCACACAATGTGCCAATGCTAGTTCCCCTAACATGTAAATGTTCAAAAAATCACGTTAGAAAACAGTATGTTTCGTTTCAAAAAGAATGACTTTAACTTTCGAAATAAAAAGGAAAATAATAAAAAATAAATAAAAAATAAATGAAAATAAAAAAATCAGAGTAAAAGAACGATCCAAATGAATGAGTTAAATGAAAGCAAAGCAAATTTATCCAACACATATTCACAAATGATTCCAAAAGTAAAGAGCACTTCAGCTATGAGCTCAGCTGTAAGCTAAAAGCTGCATACAACATGCTCCCCTAACACACAGTGAAAGCACACCAAGAAATCATAAATTGAAACAAAAATAATAAAAAAGCAACTGAAAGAAAAACCTACAAAAGGAATTTTCTATTTTGCACCCTATTTTTAGCCACTCGTTTGTACGGGCCTCAATATGGATATTTTATCATTCGAGAATACAATTTGTGGCGTTTGTTTAATTTGCAAGTGGGTAGTTTGGAAAGTTATGACAAAGTGTGTTTAGCATATTTTTATAATTCCAATAAAACGATCTTATTTTATTTATTATTCTAGTAAAAGTATTTAATTTGCTCTTGAAAATCGAAAGCTTACGTACAAAAAGTAATGCGATCTGAAATGACGGCAATTGTATGCACACCAAAGGTGTCCATTAAGATTGTCAATCGAAACGAATATCGGTATCGGTACCGATATTGAAATTTTATTTTGGCATAATTACGTATGCCGGTATCGATAAATATCCCGGTAATGTTCCGCTATTTTCCAACTGAAGAAGCTTTCCATTGAGAAAGCGAAATATCGGATTAAATAAATCATTTATATTTATTTTCTGGACCTCAAGGTTGAATAAATTATTTAAAAAAACTATCAATAATTTTATTAAATGTTTTTCGGAAAGTAATAAATGCTACATAATTCTTTTATACAAAATATTAAGAAGGGAAAGAAAAATATACACACATATAACATAATATTAAATTCAAAAAGTTAAAAATCATTCAAAAACTTTAGCAGAAATATTTATTTTTAAACATTAAAACAGAATGAGACTCTGTTATGTATAAAAAATAAAAAACAAAGCAAAATAAGTCAATAATAAATTAAAAACGGAAATTTAATAAAAAAGAACTCCTAAAAAATTAAGTATTGCTCTGCTTAAAAAAATATCACAGAAACCCTTAATTTAGAAATATTGTTTCGCTATTGGGTGACTTTTCTCTTTTGATATTACTTTAACAGGTCTCTAGTATAAATAAATGCCTTCATTTAAAGAAATTATAGCTGGCATTACATATTTTTATAGTTGGCTACACGCGCTTTTCTATTTAATAAAAAATCAATTTTGTAACAGAACACGGTTGTTACGTGCGCCTTTTAGATTTTCTTACGTGCATCAATGGTTCACGGCTCAGTCAACTATTGGGTCAACAGAGACTTGGAATATAGCTATCCGACAGAATAAGAGCCGCGGCATCCATCACATGCATGAAATCGTATTTCTTAAACAATGGGAACATTCTGACAGTTAAAAGTAGTACAGGCTTTGGCTTTTAACGATAGTCTTGAGACGGTTCAGCCAGTAATTAGGCGCAGGTGACCAACTTTACGAGCCTCTGGGCACGGACAAGTTGCTCCTCATAAGACGCACTCAGGGCACGAACGAGATTTATTTTTGTAATCTATTTTACTAATTAAACTATAGTCTTAATCCTCTCACTCCAGTAGTGTAATAATAACATAATAAATCAATAAAGAGTGAATTACTATTAAAAAGTGTTTGTATTTATATTTCTCTCAATAAATTTTTGCGACGAACGCTGGACATCGGTGAGCGTCACCCCAGCAAGAAAATAAGTTCGCTACAAGCGACCCTGCAATATGAATAGTTTTAACTTTGATATCATAGGAAATACTTCTCAAATACACCACGTTAATATACACATATCACATCAAAAACATGCACATGTTTTGTCATTTAGAGTTTTCTTTCAAATCAAGTATAGTAGTAACATTTGAGTTTTCTAAGTATATGATTTCAATAAGCATTTTTTCTCTTGCAAGTTTCTATATAGACATAGATATGCATATACAGTGTACTCGCGATAATATGAACTAATTAAGACGAGGCCAGTTCTCTTCTGCAAGATTGTTCATATTTGCGAATGGCATCTAATTTCCATCTACAAACGTCGTTCCCATTCAAATAAAAGTTTCTTATGTTAAATTTTTTTATTTATTGTTTATTGGATAATTTATTTCGAAAAAAAAAAGAAAATAAAATCAAAGTTATTAGCGAAAAAATAGTGTTTCTGTTGTTTAATCACCTCTAAAACGGTCCGCTCTCTTAACTGTCTCAATACATTAAAATCTCGCTGATTAACCATTTCACTTTCGGCCCATTTCAATGCTTTATTAAAAACTACGAGAGCTTTCCCAAATATTGTAGATTTTTTCACCCAAAATTTATTCCCAAAAATAGTAACACTTTTCCTAATTGTTCTTAAATTTTTGAGTTTTCTTTTAAAGTTAAAAACTTATATTTTTTCTTATTCATTTTAAGAACTTTTCACGTTAACTTTACACAAAAAAAAAAATTAATATGGAATTCTAGCTGAATGTGTGCATTAACTAAGACGTGCATGTTAGAAATTTTGAATGGTACCTGAAGGGAATTTAAAAGATAACATCTAGGGAAACGCTCAAATTATTATGCAGTTGAATTAGAATTTAGCCACAACCCTGGTAATTTAGGTTTCAACTCTATTTAGATAGACAAAAGTTGTTCATATTTGAAAGCTTTTGTACTAAGTTCATATTTTATATTAGTCAATGGAAGTAAGAAAGTGTTCACATTTTTTGGGGTGTTCATCTATTAGGATGTTCATATTATCTCGAGTACACTGTACATAATAATAAAGTACTCTAAAAAAATGACCCACACCTAGTTTTGAAAAACATTTTATACTTTCTTTTTATTGAAGAAAAAAAAACAGAAACAAGAGCATTTATATATTCACATATTTATACAACAGCTTCATGAAACCCCACATTTCTAATGAAAAAATGTACTGGCAACAAAAGTATATTTATGAATAGTTTGCAACAACCCTCGCTTCAACAAAAAAAATAAAAATAAATAAATAAACAAGTTAAATAACTTCAATTTCTCTATTCTCCAAATAATTAGTAACAACAAGAGTATTAATGGGAAACAATACTTACAAGGAAAACAATATGCAACTAATAAAAATGTTGGGAACTAAACAGCAACAGAAGGGGAACCATAACAAAAAAAAAAAAGAAGAAATAGTTCAAGACAAGGAATTTATAAAGCCAAAACAGCGGACACTGTTACTGCAACTACAACTTACTTTCAAAAACAATATAAAATAATAAAAAAAATAAAGAAATAAAAAATAGAAATATGTGAAAAGGAAGCAAGGACCCGGAGTTCGCTCGTTCATATATGTTCTTGACAAATTATGCAAAGAGCTTTAGAACAATTTCTTTATATTTCTTATACTCTATTCCTGCTCGCAACAAAGACACCAAGATTTTTCATAAAAATAATAAAAGGGACCGTTGTTCTTGCGTTGAGGTTAATGACAATATAATCCTGTATCCCCATGTGTACCATGTCACCCTATAAACTCTGGCCGAGGAGTTTGGGTGACCACTTAACTATTACATAAATTAAAATGAAGCAAGTGGAAACAGAAAATGCCAAGCGAAAATAAATATATATATAAAAATATATCTTAACAACCATTTACAAATCCTTTACATACGCATTATTTTTGTGATTTATTCAACTTGGTTCTCTTTCAATGACGAATGCGTGTGTTGACAGACAGCATGTTTTCCAACGACTCCTCACTGCACAACAAGCAAACACTTACGTTTCCTTCTTCATCATACCGGAAATTCTTTGATGTGTAAATAAAAATATACGCATAAAAAAGGGGTGGTCGGCATTTGCTGGTACGCGTGTGTAGGGGAGGGGTCGAGGGGACATACAACATGCTACTAATTGGTGATAGAGGGCGGGTGTATCGTTGGAATCAATGACATCTCAGGTAGTTGACGACAACCAAAACGTTGGATGATATAAAATTATTCCTTTTTAAATTCCATGTTTCACAAAATCAAAACCGGATATTAAAGACATTACATGCCTGGCCCACGATGTCGAACGATATCGTTCTTTTGTGAAATTACATTAAAAACAAAATCAAAATTTTAGAATTTTTTTTTTGGTTTAAATGTAATTTCACAAAAGAACGATATCGTTCGACATCGTTTGCCTGCCAGTACATTCGTCATTTTTACAATAGATATTGCTTTGGATGTAACTCTTGATTTGGGGAGCTACGCTTTCAAGAATTTTACTTTCAAACTTTCTGAAAATATTCACAAAAATACCAGAGACACGCTCGCGATACATACATGCTCGCGGTTGTTTTTGTAGTCCCAATTCAATTTCAGAAATTAGTCGGGCTTTGTAATAAGAGAGTGGCATATTTGACAGACGTCCGTGAAAACTTTTGCTTAATATGACCCCAAATGACCATGGCAAAATATACGATTTAAAAGCATGATTAAAATGGGCTTGGGTGTTAGTAATAACGCCCCCTGGCGTGTTATTATGTAATTCGATTCGAAAGAAAACATTTTCGAAACACAATGAATGATTTGCGTTTCGAATCGAAAAATGATTTTAAATGTTATTCACGTCACTTTTAACTAGGGGTTTTCGCGAGGCGGGAATTCTCGGGAATTTAAATCTTAAAATTTCTCGCTTTCCCGGTATTTTTTCTGCGGGATCCCGGGATATAATAAAAAAAATATAATTGGCAACTTAACGGTAAAGAGGAAGCGATCGTTTTCGGTAGCAGGGCAATTTGTTAATAAAATTAGAATTAGGCTTTCTGAAGAGTCCATAAACGCTTTAAGCGTTTTAAAGAATTATTTCCTAAACCAAAATATATGAATTATATTATTAAAGTATTTTCTTATTTTAAAAATTTAATATTTTTGTTTTGGAATTCAAACCTCGAGTAACTTTGTATTATTTTTGCTATATTATTTTATGTTTGTTTTTATTAACTGATTTGTTATGTTTTTGTTTATGTTCACCCATATTTGTAAGTTTACTTTTATCTTATATAACAAAAATACACGTTTTCCGTGTTGGAAATAACCTTTAAGAAATTTAAAAACTAAAAGTTAAAAAAATAAAGTTCCTGTGGTAATTCCCAGTTAAAATTAACATATTAATGTATTATTAAAACATAATGTATGTTTTAGTAAAGGCCATGATACACTATCCTACTTAGTCGTGCGATCTGCCAAAAAAAGTCGTGTGTGTTCAAAAAGTATAATAGTGTGGCGGCCATAAAATGCACTTGTGAGGCAGAATTTTTGACAAGTCTGCCTGACTTGCGTATAATTATGAAAATTTCCATAAAATGATAGATTTCATGCGATCAGAGATGCATCTTTTTAAGAAATTAAGTTGCAACGAAAGCAAAATTAAACTAAAACTATTTATTTTATAAATCTGCAACTATTTAGACGAAAAATTCAGTGAAATCTAAAATTACTTGAGTGAAAAATACACATGTTTGTATGTGTTTGCATCTTTTTGTGTGATAGTGTGGGAAATTCAATGCAATTTTTGAAAGTGGAACTGAATTCTGTCAGATTTTCTAGTCAATGAATCGCACGACTGTGTATGATAGTGTATGTATTTCAAACTTTCTAATACAATTTTTGTTATTGCCTAGCAAAATTAATATTTATTATATCATGGAGCGGTATTCCGGGATCGGGGGAAATTAAAAAAATTTTCCGCTTTCCTGGAAAATGAAAAATTCCGTGAAAAAAAACTTTACTCTTAACACTTCACAAAAGTATCACCTCCTTATAAATATGAAAGCAAAATGATTATTATCGGTGATAGTTATAAGGGAATGTCCCACACCTCCACAGTTTTTATTTATCTGCCTTCTATACAACATTATTTGTTAGAAAAATATTTGTACATATCTAACTAAAGTAAATTTTAAAAGCATTAATCACAAAATTCGTTAAAAAAAGAACACATCGGCACATAAAAAATACCTGGGTCACCCAGGTACCAGACTACTCACGAACTTATGAAATAAGAACATAAGTATAAAAATATATATCCAATTATGGGTTATTGCATACAATTTTTCTCAGAACCAGTGTTAGAAAAGCCCGAGTTTTTTAATAAAAAGCCCACCCAGCGGGGTTTTTGTAGGATTTTAATGGGTTTTATTGGGTTTAAATTAACCTAAGTCTACACACTTATTATATTTTTTCATTGAGATAAACTTTTGCATAAGTTTGCATTTTTAGTCAAAAATAATCCTCTTATTACAAGTTGTCAACATCGACTTCACGTCAATACAATACCAATAAAATGGGGCTTGTCTACAACCGACCACTATTGAAAGGCTCATGTTATTTTCTAGACCTTAGAGAACAGAAATAGACTGTCAGTAGCACAAAATTGTTCTCGAGAGCGAAAAGACAAGCCCCAAATTTTTGGTTTTGGTATTGTGTTGACTTGACGTCGGTGTAGACAAGTGGAATAAGGGTGAATATAAATATTTAAAATTTGTTTTAATTTGGACCGATTTTCGTTGGATGAAAATATACATTCATTACTCATTTAAAATTGTATAGAGACAGAAAGAAAATCAATAATTTCTTTAATTTACAACAAGCAATGCTCAACGTCAAAAATTCATTGATCGTATAAACCATTTTCGTATCGAATGTGAGAACTTTTCCGTACACTTAAAGACTTAGCACAGTTGATAATTTTTTATGTCATTTTGAGCAGTCGATTTAACTAGCGGAATGCATAACTAATTCAATTAGAATATTATTCCGCTCTGTTGTCAAACTCCAAAGTGTATATTTTTATCTTTAATGTTTTTCTTTTTAATAAAAAGTGAAAATTCTACTATCTTGTCCCAGTAAAACCCACCCGGTTGGGTTTTTTTTAAATAAAATATCCACTAAAACTCAGTGGGTTTTTTGGGTTACCCAGAGGGTAGCCAACCCTGCTCAGAACCATTTTGTAACTTTAAGAGATAACATGGAAATAGTTTACACAAGAATCTGATGACGAGATTTTGCAGTTTTTAGTTAGAAAATTATGCAAAATTTTAAGGAGATGGGGATTATATGACAATGAATTCGACGTTTTTAATTACTAGAACTTTTTCGTGTTTTTAGTATTAAATAATGTAAAATAAATAATATAAATCTATATACATACTCGTATACAAAAATTAATCTGCGTTTGAATATTTGTTTGTTTGTTACTTACTACGAGAGTGATCTTTTGAAAATTTTGCGACTGTTTTACTCACGACTGGTAAATTTAAATAGACTTATTTATTTTATTTGAAATGCGGTGAAATTCAGGTATTTTTAATTTTCTTATACCTGTACAACTACAACAGTGTGACTCTAAATTTAATTTAGGTTGGCTGTTGGAACAAAAAGAAGTTTCAAACTAATTATTGATGGAATTCGATGGGAGACGCGGATATCGCCCATACATAAGAATTATCCCGCTGCTTGTTAGGCGGCTGAGATACCGCGGCGGTATGACGGTTTGCGGTGGCATGGCGATACGGTTCCAGTGTCAGCTACTTGAATGACACAGTTTTTGTTTAAACCTGTAACGTTCGTACATTTTGCAATTAATAAAATCACGGCGTTGTTCAACTATATCACCCATTAATATTGAAAATATGGAATCAGCTTCTTCATAATCTTTTATTTCAACCTTCAATAAAGCTCTAGCCTCAGGATTTAACGTAGTATCCCATAGCTGATCAGCATTCATTTCACCAAATCCTTTAAAGCTCTGCAGAGTTAAGCCTTCTTTACCATAGTCCATTATTATTTTTGCAAGTGCACTTGGAGAAGTGATTCTTATTTCAGTTTCTTATGACTTTAAAAATGAATGGCCATTAAATAAGTTAATTATACCATCAAGCAAACTTAATGTGTTTTGCATATCTTTGCCTTCAATCATACTAAGTGCAAATATATATTTGTCTGAAAATCCTTGAAATAATTTCGTGAAGAGAAGTGTTGTTGGAAAAACATCCAAAAATCTGCCACTAGATTTTTTTATATCATATTACACAAAAAACTCAATATTTCAATTTAAAACACACATTTAAAAATTTTGGCCAACTTTATGGCTTAAATATTCCTCTGTGAGTTGTTGCATTGATGGAAAGATATAGCATAAGAATCTTTGAAAGTTTTGGAAACTGAGATTTCATATCTTTCCAAATCCCAATATCTTTTAATTGTCAAAAAACTTCATACATAAAATTTTTTTCATATCGTCCCCCAAAAACATGTCGATGTTTTCTAAACATCGTCACCGTAAACAAGAGCGTAACACAGTGGTTTTATTCCATATAATGATGGGACAAAAATAATCTTTAGGTGCATTAACATGAAACTCTTTAATCAAGAAAAGTTTGGAGTTTTGAAAAAATAACGCCTACCGCCCATTTGTCCTAAAAATGAAAAAATTTAGTTTAGCTAAATCCGTAGACGCAAAGATTTAAAATCTGTATAGATGATACACATAATAGTAGCAATGGTCTGTTTAAATTCTTATTGAAATCGCAGCAAAGTACAAATTACTGAGCGTAGTGCGCAGAACTATCAGCTCATGGCTTGCAGGTTCGATTCCCGCCTAACTCTTGGATATCTCAGCAGACAAGCCAAACAGGCTTTTCATCATGTCTTCAGCTTCCACATTTAAAATTAATATTCTCTGCACACCTTTCATTTCCATTTGTTATCTTTATTGCCAAAAAAAATAAATAAAAATTAATTTGTAAATTGTTGGTTCAGCATGTTGTTAGCGCAAAAGTAAAAACCGTAAAAAAACACAGTCGAACATTTACAATAAAGCATATCAACAAATAATTTTAACACATTTTTGATATTGCAGGAATAAAATACTAAACCATATAATAAAGTATCATAATAAAGTCAATTACATGAAACGACCGCTGTTGATAAAACTTAATTTTTGTGCTTAAAATAGCCGACCACAAGAAGAAAAAATAAGATATTGGTATGAGAACCAGCCAACGATGACCAAAATGGTAAGAAGGAATAAATAACAACAACAACAATAACAAAATTGTATGGCTTTTAATGGATGCATTGTTAACTTTAGCGGGAAAATCAATTAGCACAACGCCTCGTTTAAAGCCACAGGCTACTGCAATAAGCTGTGGAACCACAACCACTTTGAAAGTATGATGACAAAGATGACAACGACGATGACGAAGACGACGACGACTATGATAATATTGATGAAGTAGAGGGAAAGGAAAAAATAATAATAATAAAAAGAGCGTGTAACGCTGGTAAAACCACAATTACTTGCACACAGGCTTCTGTTGCAGTAAGTAGATGCAGTGCATTGCGTTCGGTTTATATTGTCTGTAGGCTCAACAAAGTGATCATAATTGTGGTTTAAAGTTGTTGTTCCAGGCAACATGTTGTGCAAAAGAATTTTTCTTAATATTTCCTTTGATGTACATGTATTTTTCTTTATTTATTTTTTTTCTTCTTGAAGTTTATCATTGAACTTGCTTTTCAAGTTTTTGGAAATTAAACTAAATACGGGATGCAGTTTATCATAATATGAGAGCAAAGTGGTGAAAATGTTATTTTTCCAACGATAAATCTTTACACAAGTTATGACGAATTTCAAAACAACCTTAGACCATAAGAAACGTGTATATTTGTAAAATTTGTAAAATTCTTATCTCGTCAACCTTTTTGTAAGTGACAAGGCTAACAAACCGACTACGCATTTGATTTTAAACATATTTTGTTACAAAATATTTTGGTCTAGAAAGCAAAAAATCCTTGGGAACCCCTTTATATTTAAGTGCTCTTCTATAATAAATAAAATAAAACTCGATTTATTTGGTTTCTTTGAGCATGTGTAACAGGGTAATTTATGTTTTTACTGAAAATTTATTTAATTTACATACTATTTTATGAGCTCTCTCGGATACCCATTTCCCTCTGTTAACGTTCACATAAGGTTGAACAAGAGTTTATACCGTAAAGATATTGTGTATCTGGAACATGAAAATATAAAGTAGAAACAAATCGGAAGCATCAGCAAATTTTATTTTTATTTTATTAATAACGAAAAAATTGTCAAATAACTACATACTTTCAGATGATATAAGAAACGTTTGTTTTATTCATAACAAACAGGTCATTTTTATTCCTACACACAGAAAAATACACGATGTAAAACCAGTGAAAACAAGGTTGATTTTACATTTTTCGTTAATGATTTTGCTTCATAGTCGTTTCTTGTTAAATCAACATAACTTTCCGATAACTTGCAAATAACAGCAGCACATGTCAATTTAACATGCGAGTGTTATTGAATGGAAATGTACCCCTAATTAAAATAATATGACGAATCTTGTTGAATCAAAATTATTTCAAGTTGAAGCAACATAAATTACATATTGAATGAATATGTTTTCAGTATGAAATTCATTTAATATGTTAGTAATTATAATGTTGAGTTAATACGATTCAATGATTGATCTAAAACGAAATTCTTTTAAAATTAATTCGATACTCATATTAAAATAACACTAAATGTTTAATGGTTCAAAATTATGCCCTTAATTAAAATAACTCATAAAAAATTTAATAAAAACGATTCCAATCAGGTACTCGTATTTACTTTTTTAATATTTATTTAATTTAGATACATTTGGTGCTAACGCCAAATCATCAGTAGATCTTAACACCATATTTTTGAAAAGTTTCAAACCTCTTATCTTATACGAAAACTTTTTAAAAACCAATTGGGATTTCTTATACTTTTGTAAGTTTTGAAATTCTCATGGAAATTCGTGGAATACTTATTAGCAATGTTAATTTAAAATGCAGAAATGTTGTATTTACACTACTCAATGTTGATTTTATATAATCCAAAGTTAATTTAGCGTAATAATTTTTTTATTTTACCACGAAGCTGAGTTGTGTAGATTCAATATTGCACAGTGTTATTTTAACTGCGAAAAATGTTCAAAAATTAGTTAGTTAAAATTAAATGTTTTAAACATGGAATCAATATGAATGTATGTTAGCTTTCAACAAAGTCAATATATTTGCACAGAAATAACATGACATGAAATCAACATTGTTTAATGTTTGTTTTACATTGATGTTTTTTTCTATGTGTTGCAAATAATGAAATAGCTTGTACACTTCCTTCCTTTGTAACGCATTAGTAAACTAATACCCATTACCTTTAAAATGGGAATAATAATGAACACATATTGTGTGTGAGTAATTCTGAGAGCCAAACTAAAAATATTTTGCTCGGTTTTCCTGCTTTAAAATATTATTTTATATTTTTTTTCATAAAGAAATCCTTCTGCCCGCCATGCGGAATCCGAAAAAAAATTTTGGATTTAACACAAAACCACCCATATTCGTTTGTTGTTCTCTAAAACGAATTATCATAATTTGACTCGTTTTAAAATCGATTAAGCAAACCTGCTCGAAAGTGAATCGAATGCAGCTTTTTTTCCGAGAAATTCTTTCTAATTAATACCACTTTGTATTTAAAATTCAATATCTTTTTATTTATTTTTAGTTAAAAATACATACTTTTAATATGAATTTGTTTTTTTAAAAAGGCTCTAAAAATTATGCACATTTACTGCAAACATGATTAAAAATAAATTGGAAAATTTTTATTTTTAATTGATACTCGTATTTCTTGATTTGTTTTTTTTTTTAGATATTATTTGCTTTCGCAGGCTTTTCAGTTTCATATCTTCGAATTTTAAAATTATTCCGGTATGTTCTACATTCCACTTTGAAGTGGAATTCAATTGAAATCACGTCAGTTTGAATTTTTTATGTTCTGCATTCTTTTTTTTTACATTTGAATTTCAATATTCAATATAAATATGCTCTACTTTTCCAGAACATCAAAATTTAAAATTTTACTTTTCATATTTATTTTCACTACTTTTGTAGAACATGCCTGATTATTTGTACTCAATAAATCAGTAAATTGCAGTAACTAGTTCGATTTACGGAACACCAAATTAAAAAAAATGATTCCGTTTTGAAAAAAAGCCCTTCACGGAAAATTGATTCGCTTTACGGAAGATGGTGAAATAACTTTATTCTCCATTTCTTTTCACAAACTTTTCGCAGTTTTTTTTATGTGCAACTACGAGCTTGAAAAGCTTTCAACGGACAACTAGCAGCGCAAGTTTCATTCATTTTTTTTGCCTCACACCGTTTTATTTTATTAAAAGAAATTCATCAGTGGCATGAAATTGTTGTCACCTGCTGGGTCATAAATTATACACGTTTAATGTGCAATTGAAAGTGGGCGTTAATAATTTTATATACAGCAAAGTTTTCTTTCCCTGTCTCTTCTTTTAAATGTGATTTAAACGTCAGTTTGTTTGTTGTTTGGCTTTTAAAACGCTACATAATTACAAATAATTGACTTTTAACGGCTGGTTGAGCTTTTTTCTGGTATTTTGTGGCAGTAAAGAGCAGCAGCAGTAGATAAAACAACAGTGATATTGCCCATAATTATAGCGTTAATTTATGCATTAAAAAAGTAAATAAAGAAAAAAAACTACACTTAAAAAGTCAGTAGTAAAACCCACACGAAAAAATTCAACAAATGAGGAGAGGGTTGTGTTTCCAAACTTTATATTCTTTTTATTAAAAAAAAAGTTTTGTTAAATTATTTTCAATTGAAGCGGTCTATAAAACTTTATTTTGGTTTTTATAGTAATTCAGAATATCTTGCAATGAACAAACAACCCTCGTTTTATGTTTCAATACCATTTAATGATTTTATTAATTAATGTAATGAAATTTATAACGATAACACATACGAAACACACTGAGGCGGACAGACGGCGCTTATTAACATACCAGTGCACAGCAAATCCTCATTAAACCGAAATCATTTTGAATTAAAATGAAAATTCTAATTAGTTTAATTTAAAATCAATGTTTTGTCTTATCTTTTGTATCCATACCCAACTTCTGGTCACTTGGCATGCTGCCTTACCGCTCACCTGCCACATGCAACATTCAAACTCGCACGTACGCAAGTTTCTATCTTAAAGTCTAGTCATGTGGCAATCAAAATATAATAATTTTCCACATAATCAGCTCATAAATTGGATGTATTTTTTTGTTTGTTCTAAGTATGCAGGTTTTCATTTAACATACAACAAAACAGTTATTTTGGAATTCTTAAGTTTGTTGAAACTGCATAGTGGGATTACAAATTTTATATTTAGTAGTTGTAAGATGAATACGAAAATCGTAATATTGACAAGGACGTTTATACAAATTATTACGGAGTGACCAGATTCGTTTACAACAACAAACCAAAAATTTTAATGAATAATAGTCAAATATAATAATAGAAATGGAAAGAAAATCAAGTCCGTCCGAGGATTTTAACGCAGACAGAGTTTGGAGGGCGAAGGTAGTGGTATCTCCTACGCAAAGTGAATTTTAAAATACAAATTTTTTATTGAAAATCGCACTGTCAAGAGTTTTGACTACTGGGTGTCATAAACGAGCATAAAATCTATAAGCTTCATAAATTTTTACTTGTCCAGGCACGTCCAATAGATTGCAATTTAGATTTTTCCTTTTTATATGTAACAGAATTATATAATAATATAATATATATAATAAATATATTATGTACTAAATGCCTGTGTTTGTATAAAAACAAAATAATTATCAGTGTGTGCCTTTAATTTTTTGCCCATTTGGTCAAAAACTGTGGTCATAATTTTATTTGGAATATATAACTACGGGTTTTCAATGCCTAACAGCTCTATCTTATCATTGTAACAGAACTCTGTCAAAGCAGATCGATTGTGTCTAGGGTTATAAATTTATCTTCACACAAATATGATCTGATAACATAAGCTCAGAGTGAAAGACTTGCCTTGTACTATTACATCAAAAATACATTCGCAGAGAAAGTGTTCCGATGTTTCATGCTTATTTCAAGCATAAACGAAAAAAAGCAACGGGTGTATGAGCAGTCCGCATGGCTAATTCATAAGCTAATGCGGTCTCCTGATAAACACTCTAAATAAATTACATAAATAAATTATATAGTGCTTGTTCTCCGTAGTCATATTTAGTTTTATTATTTTAAACATATAATATTATGACTACCATTTGAATTTCCCCAAGTGAATACTTTTTTTATTTATTTATTAAAGTAACCAGCCGAGCCCTTAGGGCCTTATATAGCTGGCTGACTACAATATTAAATTCATATAATTCATATATAGGCAACAAATTATAAACTAAAGGGTCCGCCAGATAACTTTTTTTTTGAAAATGCTATAAAAAAAACTACTGGATATTTTCTCAAATTTCTTTTTTTATTTGAAAGTACAAACCTTCCGGTTAATAAAAAATAATTTCATTAAAATGGCTGCCTCGGCTGGTCATGCAGTAGCCTAAACGATCGGTCCAATTTTTAAGCACATTATCGATTGTGTGCAGCTGTATTTCACCAATGGCTTCACGCATATTGTCCTTTAAAGCGTCAATTGTCTCTGGCTTGTCGGCGTAACACTTATCTTTGACGGCACCCCACAAATAATAATCCAACGGTGTCAAATCGCAGCTCCGAGGTGGCCAAACGACATCATCTCTGCGGCTGATAATGCGATCTTCAAAAACAGGGTGCAAAACATCGAGTGTAGCTTCGGCTGTGTGGCACGTAGCGCCGTCCTGTTGAAACCAAATGTTGCCAATATCCTTCCAATTGCCAATGTTCCTCCTCTTCAATTTTTGTGAACAAAAATTCGTTCAACATGGCCCGATAACGATCGCCATTAACTGTAACGGCCACTCCTTGCTCATTTTCGAAGAAAAATGGCCCAATTATGCCTCTGGACCAAAATCCGCACCACACAGTGACTCGTTTTGGGTGCGTCGGCTTTTCAATGTATGCGTGCGGGTTTTCTGTGCCCCAAATGCGACAATTTTGCTTGTTTACATATTTTTTGGCAAAATCGGCATCATCTGTAAGTTGATCGCAGGCCCACTTAGCGAAGCGAAAACGCCATGGATGGTCAGTTGGCTTCAACCATATTCATTCAGCGGAAGGATAAAACTAATTATCTGTCAAATCAGACATGAGCTAAGTGTTACCATTCACGAAATAAGCACTAGTTGAAAAAAAAAAACGTTAGATGGCGGACCCTTTACTAACCATAATATATAGCAAATTAAAAATAGTAAAAGGTAAAAAAAAAACAAAAAATAATAATACAAATATACAAGTTTCTATTTTGCGTGCATTAAACTGTTTGATCTTGCATTAGATCAGTTCAACTGCAAGGAAAAATATTCAACAAGCTTGATCTTTATTGAATTACGATTAAAGTTAAATACTCTTAATGAGCGTGGTAAAGAATTCCAACACTTGGCAATTCGTACATTGAAGTATCTGTCATATATAACGTGATTTCTAGCTGGGAATAAAAGCTTTGGGTTTCTATCAGTCTGCAAAAATACAAAATGTTTCTGAACATACTCTGGGCAATCAGAGACCATAGCTTTATAAAAGAATAGAAGTGATCTAATGTTTACGAAACTTTTAAAGCTACAGCTCAAAAAATCACTGTTGAACTTAAGTGATCCGACTATATATTATTTATATCGGTTCAGTATTAAAGCAATAAAAGGCTCTTAAAGTTGAGACCACTACAAATGCTAAAAATGCACACGTACATTCACTTATGTAAGTATTGGTTCAAGTAAAAACATAAGCAAAGCAATGAGAATTTTTAAAAGTACCTACATAAGATTTTTTTTATTTAAATGAGTGAATTTGAAAAAGAAAAAGGGATCAGAATTGAAAGAGATGAGAATTAAATATGGATGTCCATCCCACTTGACCTGAGATTCGAAATAAATTAGAGCTCACTAAAGTAAAGAATTTTCGAAACAAACATGTTCGATAAACTATCGATAATATTTGATGTAACGAAGGATCGTTTATTTGAACCATTCTCGAAATTTACGCGACAATAAACATTCGAAAATCAAGCAGGAATTTTTTTGCACATTCGAATTAATATCTTTTTTGATAAAATGGCGAAACATGAATGTATGAGAGAGTATTTATTATACATGAATCATCGAACATATACACATATATTTTGCTTACAGTATAGTCGTTTTGATTTTTTTATTTGGGTTTTGCGAATATAAGAATACAAAGAATGTATTCTCTATTACCACTAAAAGTTCGTGAAAACTATGTTGATCGAGAATTTAGCGATACTTAATCATTTTCTGCCAAAAATGTATAGTTCTTTAGGGAAACTTCGAAATCGAAAGTTTTTTGAAACAAAACTGAGCGACAGGTAAACTTTTTTCGATTCATTTTTGAGTGTCATTCTCGAAAGTTTTACACGATAAATGTTCAAGATATATTCGAAATCGATATCGTTACCGAAAGTCTTGGTCAAGTGGGATGTTCATTACAGTTTTGTTTATGTAAATGCTTATGGCCTCATTCACAAACGCTTAATAAAGTTAATGTGTACATTAAAACCGGGTTTTCCATATAAAAATCCAACATTAAACCTACAATAACTTTACTAATAGTTTGTGAATACGGCCATTAATATTTAATTACTAGAATACGGTCAATTGCGTCGCCCATGACAAATACTATTATCAATAAGAACTGATTTATGTTTTGACAAATTTTCAATAAAAACGTAGAACAATTAAATCAAAATTCTTTTTTGGAATTGATGCTAATTTTCAAACTGATTTCACTAAGTTGAGTTCGCGATCATTTTTCACAATTAAACGAATTGAGTTAATTAAAAACCTTTAACATGTGATTTTGGAATTCATTTGAAAGCAGAAAGCACAGTCGATGTTCCTAAGCTACGCAACTTTTTTATTTAATTGCTTTACAAATTATGATAAACGCAAGAACATAAAGTCTCGTCACAAAAAATGTTTCCGCCGTCAAAAAATGTGCGCAGGAGAATAGATTGAATGAGGAAAATAAAATTTTCAGAATCATGTGGTTTAACTGCATTGAAGTTATATCAAAATTAATTTTTTAAACTTTAATTTTTGTTAATATATAAGAAAAAAATGAATCATTTTGTTAAGATTAAAAAGTCATCACGATATTTTATCGAACAATTTTTCATGAATTTTCAAACAAAAAAATAAAAATAAACAAATTTACAAATTTTATAAAATTGCAATTCTTTACCTATCCAACGACGTATAACATCGGTATTTTATTGCCACGTAGACATATCTCGAAAAACGTGGTTTTTGAGTTAAGAATGCAGAAATATTCGTCGTATCGCTCTTCATTTTGTATTAAAAATTTATAGAAATATCTTGCTTATTCACCTCTTGAGGGAAGAATATTTTTTTATTTTTCTATTGAGCTGTAAGTAAATTCAAAACTTTTAACTCGTTTTCTGAAGAACGCTTTTTCTTGAGATATGACTATGTTGCAATTAAGAAGCGATATGTCTTTATTTTATATTTAAAATTAGAAAAACAATTGTTTTAAAACAGTTACATATAACAGAAGCGTTAGTTAGTTAGTTAGTTAGAGTTAGTTTCTCTAAAACTGTTCTGGCAGAGAGCGATACTTCCCATACAAAATAATTAAGGGGAAAGAAGACACGTAGAACATTTTGTATTTATTATGTGGAATAAATCTACAGCAATGTTCTGCAACCAGCTTTTATTTGAGCTTTCACATGCCATCGTTAGTATCTTAATATCCAAAATACACAATGGAAAATATATAAAAACAATATTAAATTGTTGTTACAAGTAGCAATTGCTATTTGCATTATAAATAGTTATTGCTATTGTTATTATACCATTATAAATATTTTAGCTATACAAAATTTGTCTGTGAAGTTCTTATTATTATTATCATTACTTTACACAGTTTCCAGTGAGCAGACGTTTAAGAAAGATTTTTTTTTAATTTTTAGCAAAATTAAATTTTCTCTAAACTAAATTTAAAAACAAGTCGCATTTAGAGAGTCTCTTCCGGCAAAACAATATGTTCGGAGTTTTTCTTTAAATATTGAAAATTAATTCTGGAAATGGTTTTAAAGTTGTAAAGAATATTAAATAGTCTTTAGTCTGTAATAAGTAAAATAACAAAGGGATCGAAAGTTTGTAAGCAATTTGTTAAATAAATAACAAAATAAATATGTTTTACATATTTATACAATTATGTTATGGGATTTGCCATCTGCACAAGATTCTTTTATGAAAATTGTGGAAAATTATTATTATAATTATTACCATACCCCAGAGAAAGTCAAAATAAAACTTAAAGAGGAAACAAATGTCACGAAAATTAGAATTTAAATAAAGAACAAAAAAATGCTCAAATTCCTACAAGATGTTTTATGTGAAGCATCGTTTAGTCTGGTGATAACTCGGGTATTTTTAGTTAAAATGTATTCAAAAATCACATGAAGTTAGAGTTGTTGAACACCACTTCCAGGACCACTAAGGCGACAACTGTATTATATTGCTGTAAAAAAGCCATTACCTAAACTGGGGAATCCCCCCGAAAAATGTATACTGGCTATACGAATGTTCTATTCTATGGTGCAGCTGTTTAATGGCCGGCGCTTAAGCGGGAGAGTCATCAAACTAATTTTGAACGTATAATGAGAATAACAGTAACAGGTGCCATTGGAATAATCCCCTCTAAGGCAGTATTTACGATCTTAAACTGGCTACCACCAGACATTATGGCAAAAAAGTTGACTGCGAACAAGGCAATAAGATTAAAGGCCACTACAGCATGGAGTGATTACAATATCGGTCATGCTTACATCCTGTATGATATAAGTTGGCACATGAACGTTGATTTTATCACGCCTGAGCCAATCTTTGAGCCTGGCTTCTCTTTAAGCATTTTGGAAAATGCGGTTCACTCTGATGACATACAAGCCCCCGCGAATGTGATTCAAATAATAAAATTCCCTGAATGGTGTCGGTTCTGGCATATCCTCCGAGCAGCTAAACTGGTGTATTCCTTTAAGGCTGCTGAACCACTGCAGTGTCATTCAGGCTGAAATAACCGCCATCTACACAGCCGCAAGATACATTCGGTATGGTGAAATATCTGGCAGGGATATTCAGATCATTACCGATAGTATGACGGCCATTAGATCCCTGGAGAATATGTTCATCACATCAAAAATTGTCCAAGAATGCCGGATATCTTTGGAGGAGATAGTGAGACATTCAATGGTCACCCTCAAATGGGTACCCGGACACAGGGATATACGTGAAACTGTATTGCGGACTCGTTGGCGCATGCAGGCTCCACTTTAAATCGAAACGATTCAGCATATGACAAAAGTGTCTCTCTCCCAATGAGCAAACAACTTATTGCACACAATTTTCACCTTATTACCAATCAGAGATAGTTAGATGAAACTACCTGTAGGGAAACCAGGAAAACCTGTGGGAAAAAAGGACTAGGCGGGCACTACAGCTGTCCAGACATCTCAGAAACCTAATCGCGGTTATAACTGGCCACTGGCCTATTGGGAGGCATGCCCAAAGGTTAAGGCTCAATTACAATGACATATCGACCCCTGTGCGCGAAATTATCGTATGTTACAATTGTTTCGAAATCAAATTTCTTATGCAAATTGATTCTAAATCCATTAGTTCACAAAATAATATAGCGATAAATATAATAGTTATGGAGATAACACAATGCACACTTTATCGTATGTTACACTCTTAGCATATAATAGTAATAATTGCTATATTTATTTATATTTATATGCTCTCCCGTAAAATTGAGTTTTTGTAACATACGATAATATCGCGCACAGGGGTCGATATGTAGAAGCTGCGACGATGAAGAAGGGGAAGAGTCGACGGAACAGCTTCTCTGTCATTGTACGTCATTCGGAGATCTAAGACTTAAATTATTCGGTCAAAGCACCCTTAGGGACAAAACTTGTCTCTCTAATATTGATTTAAACAAGATCCACTACTTTATTTAATCAACCGAGTGGATGCGTGAGATTGTCAGCAGCCAGATAACATACGACCCGTGGGAGACGGAGCAACATGCTAACACAACGGGAACTAATTGATGGACCCACGTGAACTGTGCTTGATCACAGCTGCCAATGGAACGTAACCTAAACTAGAGTTGTTGGGCTTCAGACTCCATTGGAGAATGGAGTTTTTTTTTTTAATTTCAAAAACGTGAAATGAATTATTCACAGAACTCGCCTCTCAATTGGGTCATTGTTTCGCGTGCTGTATGGCATGTAGCACCGTCTTGTTGAAACCACATGCTCTTCCATTCTGGGCAAAAAGAAAGATTATAAACATCGCATCATTGGCGCCGAATCGATAATTCACGGCCATCAACAAAACTGTCGGATACAGCTGCGATATTTTCCTCTGTCCGCACTCTACGTATGTGTGTTTAGCCGCCTCAGAAGGTCAGCAAAACTGATCATCAAATGGAGGAAGTGTCCGATGCACTTTCTTAACTGAGCATGAATTTTGATAATAAAATTTAAGCAAACATTGTTCGTTTCTCATGTTACACGAAATTAGATGAGCTGCCAAAAAAAACAGTGTAGCCAAAAAGAAAGTTGCAAGAAAAAGTTTCACTTATATTAGTTCTATCTACGGGAAAAATATAATTTTACATTTTGCGAAACATGGATTGAGTTGCACTCGTAATATACGCCGAGGTTTTTTAATTCTTTTGATTTAATGTAATAGCAAATGTCCTACCTTATAATAATCCTTCAAACAGTGCAGTCTGTAAATAAAAGATCAAAATATTTAAAAAATCGTTTTAAAGCGAATTCAGAAAACTTTATGATAATATAAATAATTGGGGTATTCATACGGTCGTCATAAAGTCATATGTCTTAAAATAATAACACGAAAGAATATGACTGCTGTGAACAACCCATCATAATTTAGTGTGCTATTTTAAATTTGACAATCGTTACAATCATAAAAATTTTATATTAGAATAGCTGGTTTGTGCAAAAACTACACTACTGTTTAGTTATGACAAAACAAAAACACAGCATAAATAGTCTTATTATTTTAGGACTTTTTTGTTTGAAGCAAAACAACAATTTTTTTAAGACGTCATAAAATAATAAGACATTATGACAATATGACATGATAGGACACCGTGTGAATACCCCAAATAACTTTTTCTTCATATTCATTAATTCAACTCAGAAAATTTAAGCGAAAAATAAAATATGCAAATAAAAAAATTTTGCCTTTTTTGAGGCCAAATGAAAAATAAGAAAGCCCACGAAACTAAAAAATATATTTCGAGGATAAAATACTAAAAAAATCAAATGTGATGTTCGATGGACAGACCACATCTTCCAGTTTTAAAAGAAGTATTCAAGCGATGTCTTGGTTTTCTAAAACAGTGCAAAAGTAACTTCGCACCATCGTCGACGTCTTCTGTATTTTCAGAGCTGCTGCATGATTCATCTTAAAGGCTTTTGGTCACCATACCCGAATCATTTTGGAACTCAAATGGTATCAGTTTTTGCTACCAGGTCTGTTTGATGCCTTAATTCTCTGAGCTTCGGCTTCAGCTTCAGTCTTGTGTGCCTCTATGTGAAGCATACGCCAAATTAGTTTAGCTTTGAGCCACATTGTAGCATTGCATTCATTTACCGCTTTAAATATTTTAATAGTAATAAAATGCGTATTTATGCAGTTTGAGAGATCACTGGCTTGAGAACATATTTTCAAACAAATGTTTATTTACAAAGGTCTTAGCGATTAAAGATTATTTTAGTATTTCGCCGATCAGAGATTAAAGTGGTTTTCTCGAATAAAAATTCTTCTTAATCTATTTATTTATTTTGCAACGACTTATCCTTTTAGTACTTACAGCTTCTGGTTGCTGATGAACACATCAAGGCACCACACTTGCTTCTGCCATTTAAACTTCAAAGTATTTATTAAGTTCACATAGTTTCAACTAAATGATCCTTAAACATTGCATCTCTTTAAGTGATTTTACTCGTAACTCCACTACATGATGCATTGGTAATTTTGTTGTAGCAATTATTTCACAAGTTTTTCATTAAATCCGTCCCTTAGCCAAAGATAACATGCACATATTTGTTGCGGTACAAAGTATTTTCAAAACATACCGCACACTCTTAACTGCTTTAATAGATGAAAAATGCTATTAAAAGAAAAATTATCAAAGCCCAGAATAATTTGTGGCATGTGCGTAATAAACACTCCATATTCTCATTCGCATCGTCATCTCAATCGACACTTGATTGCTTTGGATGTGTGTGTGTGTGTGTGTGTGTGTCCGAGTTGGGTTTATATGATTGTCATTGATGATGATGATGGCGATGTTGATAGTGATGTGTGGATGATGTCGTTGCTGTTGCCATTGCCGTTGCTGTTTATCAGAATTGTTGTCGGTGTTACGGTTGTCATGTGTTTTCTTGTTAAACATGTATCTTACAATATCATGCCATTGCAATAACATTCCATTCCATACTCGTTTCTACTCATTTTCTACGACACATCATCTATAGTTCCATAGACATGCTCTCTGGTATTTACTATTCAAAGTCTTAGTCGAACGTACTTCAACTTCCAACTCATGATTTTAATGTTGCAGTTTGGTTTGGTTTAATTCTTCTTTCTAACTGCTGGCTTGTGCAGCATGCCCGAGATAAGTGTTGCTTTGTAATATACACACTGCGGAAGCAACATTTAATTGACTTAACGTGTAATGTTCGTAATTTTTTCCTCTTGTTGCTGTTTCATTTTCATTCTCTAAACTTTAGAGTCTAAAGTATGCGCTCGAGAAAAAAGTATGTATGTTATATTAGTTATTAAGTTCTATTGAGCATCGATAGCTATTCCCTAAAATAGTTCGAATTGAATTATGTATACGAAACTTCATGATGCAAGGAATTTTTTAAATTCATCAATTTAAAAGTTGGGTCTGTGTTCGCTCGAACATTACTTAGGCAGAGGTAAGTTGATGTCATGATACGGCTTAACTTCGCCTGGGTCTTGATTAATTTGGAGGAGGCACCAGTTAATTTTGTTCGTATATCTTAGAATATTGGAATAAGTTATTGATTCTGATAGATAGTCTTGAAAGATAATAAAGTATGTAATGGAAATCGATCTTCAAAATAATTGTTTTGATCAATTAATTAATCGGGTTTGAAAAAAATTTTTAACATTTTGTTAACGAATCGTCATTGGAAGTGTCAACTAACAGATGCTCAACATAATAACTATAAATGTAATGTTCACAGTAGTACAGTCTACAAATGGAAACTCTGTCAGTGTTAGGGGTCTTCTTTCCTTGTCGTGGAAAACGAAAGCACTCTCGATAGGTTTGCGACTCCGGAAGAAAAGGGGACGTTTCCTATTGAAAATTCTTAAGCTTTTTTAAGATGAAAGAAGATAATAAGCCACGTTAGTAAAATAAGTGTTGTCGCTTTCAGAGTTAATACAAGAGAGATTTATTAATTTCTAAATGATGTACATAGAAATTAAAGGAAGACATTTAGGAAAATAAAATTACAAGCGCTTTTAGCGGGAAAGATTTTACAATTAAAATTATAAATTAAATTAGTTGGCAATTATTGCATTTCATTAAGATTTCGGTTAAGTTTAAATTCAATTAAAGGTAATTCAGCAAAGTTTTACAACTGGTTTTTGTTTTTCTTAGCATTTTCCTTATTGCAACAGTTGCACCTGGACATGGCAATTATTAGTTCCAATGTAGACTCTGGTGATTAAAAGATTGTGTTTATGGCCTTCTATATGCCTCTTGATACGTTTAAGGCTTAAGTCCTCAGTAGATTAGAAGACGTTGAAACCACTCTCTTGTTCGTACAATACTTCTTTTATAATTTATAATTTTACGGTAATTTGTACCTGCTGGGACGCCATGAAACCACAATTACTTGCAGTCGATGCGGCTCTTGTACGAGTATAAACGCAAAGAACAGAAACGAATCATAAACACAAAGGGAGAGATGGATAATGAGATCTAGTCAGGGCGCCAGACGACGACAGAAAAACGTGAATATGCGAGAGGACAGATAAATCCATATAAGAATCTTGAGTGACATGACACAAAAACAACCAACCTAAATCAGCGTGTCAAGCGCTTTCTTATCTGTCAGAAATGTTCATGCTCATACAAAATGTATGAAGCAAAATCAAACAGCGCGGCCTCAACGCTCTGCAATTGGAAAAATCTGATTTTCACAGCGTGTTAAGTAGTAGAGCAGCAAAACCATCGATGTTTTTCATCCGATAGCGATACTTCCGACGAAAATCAGGGTATTTAAAAAGTAAAAGCAAAGCCAATAAAAAGGCTCTGACGGCGGCTTTGAAATAAAAAAGCAACAAATTTTGCCGCCTGTAAGCCTTTCTAATAATAAATATAATGATAAATGTGAAAATAAATAAATAAGTTTTAATTTTTGTTTCAACATCAGAATTGGTAATTTTAATACCAAAATCAAATTTGCACATTAATGAATTTTGCGACGGGTAGCAGCGGACTACTATTCAACGGTCTCCGCTAATATTGAAATTCATGTATAAAAAGTAGAAACTACTCGTATAACATATAAAAATTTAAACTAAAGTTATTTCAATTGGATTCCACTTCAAAGAAGAATGTATAAAATGCCGGATTGTAGCTAACAAACCGTAAATTAATGACAATATAATAATATCTTTTGATTTTTATTTATTTATTTATAAATTCTTTTTTATAGAATTATAAATGTTTTATTTGCAGTAAAACCTAACTTTTTTTACTTTAAGGAAGAAAAAATAATTTTAAATTTTATTTACATGCGCTATTTGCTATAGACAATATTCTAAGAATTCGAGACTATCGATAGTATCGATAGCATCGCAAAAAACTATCGAAACTATCGAATGGCGCGACTATCGATAGTTTTGCAGCTCTATTAAGTAGTGAAGTTGGCAGCTAATGGAAAGTAAGTAAAGGCGTTTTAGTGATTTTAAAGCCAATCTGGCGAGAGAGCCACACACGAATATATACGAACGAGAGAGATGCAGACACGAACAAGAGAGAAAGAGAGGAAAAGAAGTTAGGTACACAAGGAAACTATACAAAAGACAAGGGACAACACAAAAAACGATTAGTTACTGAGAGAACACTGAAGATGGCACATAGCCGAAACCGGTCTGTTTATCAACCAAATTTGACGTGGGATGACGGAAATTCATTCCAAATTGATTTTATCTCTATTTTTTGTTATATCTTGTAGTGGCTTCTATTAAACAAGGTAACTTAACAATACTGTTCACAGCCCTGAGGCTCTTATTTAATTAAGTAAGTCATTTCAGCGTAAAAGCTAGACACTGGAAAACGCTCCACTTTACGCGCTTATTCAGATTGATCTGTAAGTAACTGCCAGCGATTATTTCGGGGTGTTATTAATGAGGATGAAAGTATATTTTTACCAGCCGACCGCATAAAATCACCTAAATCTAGTGCTAACGCTGATGAACGAAATACAATTTATGAGAAAGTGAGACGCCCTGGTTTTAACAGTGGACAGGTAAATTTTTTCGGTAAAATATAAGAAAAGAGCTTCATCAGATGAAGAGGATGACTTCAATAATTAACTAATTGTCATTTCTGCACATATAATGGATATTATAACTTGAAAATGGAAATGGTTTGAAATGACTAAAAATTTATTTAGCTTATTTTATAAACAGGAAAATACAGCTGCCAGATAGCCGATTTATTGGCCAAAAGTTTCGTTTGAAGTCCTTTTTTTGCGAGCCATTTTATAACATCGAATGCAGCAAGTTTCTATATCACTCACAATCTTGCATTGACAATGAAATGTTTTCTAATAGTTTATCTGTAAAACAGTAGAGAAATTAACTTTAAAAACGTAACTTTAACTTTCTAGTTTGAGGCGATCTTTTCCCAACTTCGGCTGGTAAAACTATCTATAAACAAGAGCAGGGCGAATTCATAACAGGTGAACTTAATACTACAACAAGTACAACACTACAAAAACCACAAGCATTTTGTTTTTGTAAAATCATAGTTAATTGTCAAAAACATTTGACTGAGGCAAAAAAATAGAATATAAAAAAAATTAAATTATTATTTCAAAAAGTTTTGTTTGTTTATGGTTGTTTTTCTTAATCCCTTGAAATAGGATATGGGGACCTGCTTCTAATATTAATTTTAACAAATATTGTTATTGTTGAAGAAATCTGTGTGGAAATGTTTCACAGATCCGCTGATCATTTTCCACGGCTGTAACTACACATTACAATTCCATTGAAGACCGCATTGCTTTTCAGAGATTACGTAAACTTATATTACTGTTTTATAATTTTCAGGACAAATTGTTTTTAGTTGGATTACACAAAGGACCAATTTCGGAAGGAAACTCTTCGATATAAAAAATCAATTTGAAACTATGTTCCTTATCACTCCGCTAACAAATGAAATATGAATGAATGAAAATGAAGTTGTTTTTTAAACATTGCTGATTTTTTTAATGAGTTAATTTTTTTTAATTAATTAATTAATACAAATTAAAATAAAATAAGACTGCATCTTAACATATTGCCATTATTAAATAAAATTTTGATTGGCGTACTGCACCCCTGCAGGCCCGAACTGCATAGAACTGCCGAATCTTTGAAATTCTTCCCACAAATTTCGCTCCACTTTATTATGCGGGCATTGTCCTTGGGCATGCTGAACAATTTACTGCTTCCTTTTTTACATATTTTCTTACACAATGGACATTTACGCATTTTTAAGTTCGATTTTTTTTAAATTTTCACTTAATTTTTCTTAGTTGGCACAATTAAATTTCTTTAATTGCCTTTCAGGGCACTATCAACACTGTCAAATTTATACGGGGCGTAAAGTGCACAATGCCTTTCACCTCTAGTGAGGGTGATTTTTTTTTGGAATAAAACACACTACCTTTTTACAGAGCAAAATATTTTTAAGAAACGAAGAGCAAATTACACTTTCTACACGGAAATGTTGCATTTTTTTGGTAGAAAAGAAAACAGCATAAGTCGACATCCATTAACGCAAGTACAGTGTCGAGAGTGAACGTGGGACAGGAACAGTCTGTTTCGATACTATTCCTTCATATAAAAAGTGATGCATGGCCAATTAGTACGAAATAAAAAGGTTTTCATTCTCATAATTCTGTACATAAGGTTCAAAATATCTACTTTGTATACGCCAAACAAAAATAACAGGTACAAACAAATCCTGTCTATGGTCGTTTCAACCGGATTATAGCAGCTGCTACTTACAATGCCATGTGAAGCTTGAGTTTGATTTATTCTTTAAAAGACTGCATGATTTTTTTTTAACATAAAACGAGTATGAGAAGCATTAAGGATCGCTGGAAAAGTGCAAGTGGCTAAAAATGGTATTTAAAAAATTATTTCTTGCTTATTCGGTTTGTTTTAGAATTACCCTCGTATATATTCTTTTAGATCAACATTCTTGTCATTATTTCAACTCTATTGGAAGCATGATGTGCATGTATAGAAAGCATTTCGTAGCTTCCATTTAATGTGCTCCAATATGAAGAACTGTTTATGAACAAACAAACTTTCACAATCGCACACACTTTTACACACGCACATCACACATATACAACGCGTACTTGTTTATATTGTCACCACTGTTGTTTGAACTTCTGGTTCTGGTTCCTCTAAAGTGGTGTCATGAAGGTTGTTTGTTGTTACATTTAGTACGAGTAGTAAGTATGTTCCCTTAATGTTGTTGTTCTTCTCATTGCTACTGGTATTTTTGTTGCAACTTTATTTTTTCTTCTAGTTTGTTCTTAATCGATTTTTATTAGTATTTCCAGTTTTTTACTTCTGCTTAACAAAATATTTGCTTTTAAATTCTTCTACTAATTAATGCTCACTCATCCCTTCCATTTGATACACACAGAAGATGTGAATTTAAAATTCTCTAAATAGTTGACATTTTCGTTGGTATTTGTGGCATTTTTTTGTCTTTTTGTGAACGCAAGAATGCAAGTTATTGGATTAAAAGTTTATGTTTTTGTTTTACGTACTCTTTCGAACTTTTTATGAGGCGAGTAAATTTGGGATAAGAACAATTTTATGACAAACAAAAATAAACAAGTTCTTAAGCAAATATTTTTAATTCTGTTTAGCTTAGTTTAAATTAATTGGCTAATAAGTTTGCAGAAATTGATTTGATGGGCATATAATAATAATAATATAATAATTAGATAATAATATCCTGTTGGAACTTTAAGCAATTGTTTTTGAAAAATTATCAAAAAGAAACAGAAAAGTCAAGAAAAACAATAAAGATGAGGAAATCAAAGATCAATTATAGCAATTCTGTGACACATGTACAATAGCTTTTAAGATTATATAACTGTACCATGGGCCAGGCAAAGGTTTATGTTATACCTGAAGCTTCAAAAAAGCTTCAAAAATCAGTACTGATCCGTTCTGCTAGTATGATGAATAATAAAAATTGTTCTATATATAGTACTCTCTTAATAAAAAATAATGAATTTATCCAAAAAAAATTCTAATAAAAATTAAAAATAAAAAAATTAGAATAGATAAATGGGTAAACTCGGGTTTTAACTTGAGCCAAAATTAATCGTTTTAATATATAAAATACTAATTACTATATTAATAAGCATTTGCTTTTGAATATTTATATATGTACATACATATGTATGTATGTACATAGTTTTTTTATAACAGTACACATTCCTCCACTTATTTGTGATTACAATGTAACCAGCGATTTGTTGCTTTTAGTTGCGGAAACTAGTAGCGACTTTGATGCTCCTTTGATGTGACAAAAGAAATAGAAAAACTTGTTAATTGGTTTACATCTTTTAAAGTAAAATTGATTAGAAAGTTACATTGAACATGCGTCGCCCAAATCTGTGCTGCAATGGTTTTGACAGCATAGAATGTAACATTTCAAGATAGGAAATCAAATTTATATTGTACTTATACGCAAAGGAAGAAGACCAGAAAATGCCATACTGAGGTTGCACAGTGCAGCGCATAAAATAAAGTTTGATTCTGAAGTAATTGTTATAAACAAAAAAAAACAAAAAAAAATGACATAAACCAGACAAAAAATTATAAAACTTTTTGTAACTTCAAGCAGACAATGAAAAATAAATAAACAAACCAAAAGAAGAAAAAAACAATAAATCATATATTGAGAAAACTTTTTCTAACACAAGAAGTATAGAAAACAATACTGCAAACGAACCGAAGGCATAGCATAACAACTATTAACGTAAGCATACATTGTTGCTACTTTAACAACTCATGCTGCTACATGATGCAAGTACGAGAATAATAAATCGACACATTTAAACTTACACTTGTTTAGTGGTATAGAATACATACATACATGTGAACATACTTATATTGGCAACAGCAAGAATTACGAGTAATTTTAACTGACACAAGCTTAACATTTGATGTGTATCTTCACACTATGAACAACTTTTATGATTCTCTGCAGCGAAAGTATTTAAAGAAAATCCTTTTGAGAAATTCCAACTAAAAACCAACAGCAATGCTGCATTCAGTTCGCAAGTGTGTGTTAGCATGTGCTAAAAAAAACTACTAACGGCAACAATCAGTTTATAGTTGTTATAATATCACTGACTTATTTGGCATCACTGAGGCTACCGTAGAGATTTCCTCGCATTGCCGAGATGTGCAGCAAGAAGACAGTTTAAGTTTTATAAAACAAACAATCAACTAAACAAAAACATCGGGTGGGTCATGATTGTGCATGTTTAAATGTACGCGTATGTTTATTTTTCCATCAAGAATTCTTGCACTACTAAACTCTTGAACTTTTGACTCAAACCGTACGAGTACATGACGAAAAAAAAACAAGCAAACCCGATATGTTTTTCTTTGTAATGGATAAAGGGTAGGGTATTCATTCGGTTAACCGATTAATTAATACCCGATTAACTGATAATTTAATTTTAAATTGGCTATTTTCGATTAACGAATTAACCGCTTAATTTCACTTGATTAACCGATTAACTGATGTAACAAAATTTTTAATTTTTTGCAATATTTATATATGGTCCGTACTATTATATTCGGCTGAAACATGGACGATAAAAGCGCCAGATATAAAAGGTCGGACATGAAATACTAAGAAATATAAAAACGGCGACAGTCGTTAAGCAGCTCTGGGCTGAAGAACAGCTCTCGCGTCATCGTAATTATTTCTTAAGTGCGGTCAGGTTTGCGTGTGTTGTTTGGCCTTCGAGAGTTTTTCGTCTCGCTCGCACTGGTTGACTGATTTGCCACGGGTAGCCGTATAGTCATGCGGTTCTTTTGTGGAATTTCGTTGACAACCACGTTGCTACTACTTCCTATGTGAAGACATAGGTCGGGTATAATCAGTCACAAAAACATTTTTAAAATACTGTTAATGACATCGTGGACATATGGTGTAGTTACCGGCGCCATTTTTGTGCAACCATATTCTGCATATTTACTTTGTAGAATATGTACCAATAAATAAATAAATAAAAAGGGGGAAAACATCTTATTTGGGTCAAATAAGGCGAAATGGAAAATATAGAATTCCCTAAACCATCTTACAGGCTAAAATTGAAGGAAGATCCCGGAGGGAAGACAATAAATAACATGGTTAAAAAACATTTAGGAATGGACAGGTCGGTCACCAAGATGAAAAAAATCTTCTAAGCGTATTACGCAAGTTGGCAATTTTTTCAAACAAAAATTGCTTGTGATAACTGACGCAGCTCCATATATGGTCTCCACAATGCGATCAATAAAAATTCTTTACCCAAAAATGGTGCATGTTACATGTCTGTCTCATGCGTTGCATAGAATTGCAGATTTTGTTCGCTTACATTCTGCAATGTTAACTCACTTGTTTCAAATTGCAAAGCCATTTTTCTTAACGTAGAACTACATACATACATTTTATTTAGTATTTTGCCAAATAAACTTATTGTGTTAATTAATATCCAGGCGCCGTTTCGTATCATTTTAATGCATTCTATGTGCCCAATTGTGATCAATCCCCCCAAAGCCCTGTTCCACTAGATGGGCTGCTATATATTATTGCGACAACTTTAGAGAAATAAGCAGCGTTTTAAATGAGCTTTCTGATGATGTGGCAGAGTCGATATATAATACAAAGGTATTATTTAAGAATTCATCGGTAAAAACAGACTTAGCATACATTAAAGATAATTTGGAATGTATTTGCCACAGTATAATCAAACTGGAAACCAAAGATCTTCCTTTACATAAAAGTTTATCCATTCTAGAAGACGTAAAAGAAAGAAAAACTCCAGAAATATTAATAATAAAATATTTATTGAAAAACTTTACAAATAATTGAATCGAAATCTTGGCAATCAAACGTGACCAAGATTAAAAACAAAATATACAGTAGCATCGACAGATGCTGAACGTATATTTTACATTGGATCTCTTTGTGTGACCATCGAATATCCTTTCAATTTTAAAACTTGAAAAACCACATGATTATACTTCGTAATAAACATTTGTTTAAAGAAAACTAATTAAAAATTATTAGTTTGTGTTTTTTCGGTTGCATATTTTTGTGCATATTTTAACGCTTTTTTATGAATATTTGCATGCATATTTTAATAATTTTTGCGCATATTTAAACTTGCCCTGATTATAACATATTTTTCAATGTTTTGAATTATTTGTTTCGTGTTTTTAGAAAATATTTTTTCATATAAACAAAAAAAGGTGTTCAGTGAAACTAAGAAATTAAGTAATTCGGAAATAAACTCTATTACAGAATATTCAGTTCTAAGCTTTGCCAGTATGGTGCCAGATGATCACCTGACAAGAGATGAAACTCTTTTAAAAAAATTAAACGAAAAAATTAGAAGTGTGGAACATTAAAAAAAACTAATTAAAATTGGACTCTAATGGCATAATGGAAGATTTTATATGTTTAGAGAAATCCAGGAAAAGGACTGAGAAATAGATATTCTGTACTTTCGATTTTTCCAACATCTACGAGAAGTGGAAGAATTTTTTCCAAGTCAAGTTTTATCAAAACTAAAGAAAAGAATCGCTTGAATATTAAATATTTAAACGAAATTATTTCTCTAAAAGATTATTTTATAAGATCTCCTAAAACTATTGAAATAACTAATAAAATTATCTTAGAGATTATTTCCTTTTGTCGTTTTAGTTCAAGAATTGTTATGTTTGTTATGTTATTGTGTTTTTTTACTAACAAACGCCAAATAATAAATAATTTATGCATTTTTATTTATTGAAATTACTCAATTTATAAAAATAAACTTTGTGTCAGGTCCACGATGTCACACGTATTCGCGTATTCGTTCTTTCGTACAATTACATTTTAAACAAAGAGAAATTCTAAAATTTTGTTTTTATTTTAAATATAATTGTACGAAAGAGCGATTACGTGTGACATCGTCGGCCTGGCAGTTTATTAATCGGTTAACCGATCATTAATGAAATTAACCGATTAAGGTTAGTTAACTAATGGCGGTGGTTTAACTAACGACTTTTCATATAAAAGCTATTGGTTAAGCCGCCATCGTTAGCTAACTAAAGACTGTGAATTTGGACCAAAGCCGAAACCTTGATTAATCAATGAGCAACTAACCGATTAAAGCAAAAGCCCGATTATATGAATACCCTAGTAAAGGGTTTACGGTCAAACAGTATTTACTTTAGAGAATGCACGTTAAATAAATGGAAAAGTTGTTTAATAATAGCATTTCCTATTAGAGATATTTTTATAGCAGTTTGGCTTTTATGTGCTTATAACGGGGATTTCTATGGGATATTAATGAATGGCGGTATTTGTGCCCGGTAGGTGCTAAATCTATTGGGGTCGCTATTTTTTTTCCTTCAAGACGCTACATGTTTCGGTGAAACACTTCGCAGATTATATTTAAAAGAAAAAACAATCAGGTATGTGATGAAAAATCGATCTTAAAAACAAAACGATTTCAAACTGAAAAAAGTTTTAGTTCATTATTTCCGTTTTGTGAATATCAAAAAAAAATATTTAATACATTTTTCAATAATTTTTTATAAATTTATTTTCAAATTTGCTTTAAGCTGGATTTACCAATAAATTTTTACGGACAAACATTTTATGAGTGAATCCAGCTTTATATTGTTTGTGTTTTATTTACTGGACTGCTTTCTTCAAGTTAACTTGAGATTGGGTAAAAAAATTTATTCTCTAAATCGTTCGAAATTTATCACACATTTTCAAAACCGTACATTTGAAATCGATCGATTTCCATCCATCACATATCTGAACAACAGTATTTGCTGAAACAAATTACGCACAGCATTTCGCATAGCAAAACTTTGCGTACACTATTATTTTCCATTGAAGACGCTGCAAATAAAAGTACAAAAATTCAACTAATCATATTTTAAGTCAAGTTCAAGATCCTTTTTCATTTCTCTATTAGAGATTCAATTTATTTTATTTACTGTCACTTGTGGAAATATAAAAAAATCATGTGAGAATTTATATTGCGAACAGCAGAAAAATACGAAAAAATGTATTTTCAATGGTCGCATTCATCAGACGTAGCTGTTGAGCTCAACTGTTGTGAAACTGTTGCCAACTGATTAATGTAAACAATTGAATAGAAATAAAAATGCTGCAAAAGAAATAATTTAAATTTGCTAAATTAATTCGTTTGGCTTATACTAAAAAGTGTGGACAACATAGAATTTACAATTGAGTTTTTCTTGACCGGAATTTCCTATTTTTATTTTAAAATCTGCACCACAAATTTAATATTCACAAAATACTTAAAAATCCACAGCAAAATACTCCAATAAACCTGCGCCGATAGTATTATATTTCAGCGCTGAGCCGCCACTGAGTTCAAAAAATCTTTAAACTTTATATTGAACTAAATACATACGAGTATATAATTAAAATAAACAGACGCCATAATAAACCGACGTATATTTATTGAAATTAGTATTTTAATTTTATTTCTTTATTTTCGTTACTTTCTTGCATTTGTACCGCAAAATTTAACAAATTAATTTGCAGTCAGCAGCTAACAAAACGGCTTTGCATTATAATACAAAAGCGCCGAACTCTCTTGATCAGCTGCGGAGCTAAACAAAACATATTGACTAAATGTACCGAAAAATATTTATGTTGGAACAAAGGCACCAAATACTCAACTGTTGCGTTGAGCGGAACTACTTAACTCTGCGTTTCTAAGACAGACATTAAACGGCTGCGCAACAGTTACGTCTTATGAACGCGACCAATATAAGTTCTCACACTATTTTCCCCGTTTTTCTTAAAAACTGTCAGTTACAGTGTTTATCGCTTACATACACTTTTTAAGTTGCATGACTTTTGGTGCTGCAAATCTTTTTAAACCGATGTCATCGTCGAATGTCACGAATATTCACAAACAATAAGTAATGAACGACTGTGGCTGAACACAGGACACAAACAGCGGTGGTCGCCGAAATTGCGAGAAAAAATGGAGATGCATTGGCCATTCATCATCAGACATACTCTACAATAAAATCCTCAAGGTAGCAGCAGGTAGCCCAAGCCACACATGGGATCGGAAAATTTAACAAGAAACCACAAGTATTAACAAATCGTGAAGCGAACTAAAGTGCGTAGCACAGGGCAAGCAAAGATGGAACGAAATCGTTGAGGCTTTTTATAGGATCAAGAGAAACCAATATACATATATAAAAATATATTTGGGGCTTATAAAGAAGAAATATTTATGTATATACCGAACATATTTGAATATATTTCAAACAGCAAAAAATTTAAAAGTAAAATTTAAAACCGTTAAATGTTTATAAATACTTTCTCTTTTTTAAGACGACAGAAAAAATTATATAAGACTAACTGCGGTTACGGGGACTTTCTGTGCCGCCACGCACGCCGTCATCACCCATCCTCTATTCACTTGATCCGATTTCGTTGGAATCATCAGCTTTTTAGCCGAACAATTGATAGACAGATAATTATTTTTTATAATTTTCATCCTTCGTGGTAGTAAGAACGAAGTTTTACTTACTTTATGCAGACTTTTTCTACTTGTATTGTCTCCTTTAATATTTTTAATTCATGTTTTTCCGTCGCCGACTGCGAAATAGTAAATTGTAGTATGACAGTGTTTTCGCATGGCACCATTTTTTAAAAAGTTCTTTCTTGCAACAAAATGTGTCTTCCTAAGTGTTTTCTGCACCTAAATGTTTCATTATCTGAGATGTAGGAGCTTGACGGGCCCTTTTACACAGAAGATTTTCACATACGTCCACCTAAGACATGGTGCTACACTGGCGAGTGACCGCCTGCCTGCACTCACCCTGTGTTGAAACTACTCGTATCAGACAATTACTGACATTAACATTGGCTATATCGGCGTTAGTATTTTCAACAAATTGTCTATTATCTGAACCCAAACACTAACAGAAAACCCTAAAAACATCAACTTGCATTCGATTGTTGGTATGTTTGTTTGTTAACTTGTCTTTTTTTTGTCAGTACGTGCGGTGAAAGTGAATTAGTTGACTAAAATAAATAGCGCAAAGCAAAGAAAAAGTTAACTAACTATGTGACGAGCACTTGTAACTATGTGGCTTATGCCTGGCAGAGTTGGTACCGTACCAGCCAGTGAAAATGGCCACAGTCATTAAATACATTTTTCTCGGTTTCTGTAAAAACTTTTCAAAAATGTTTTTCCAATATGTTTTCATTGACTTCCTCTACTTTTGCTGGTAGTCAGTGGCCTTTCTTAACTACCAACTTTTCTGATATAAAGAATGGGAAACAAGCAAACACACAGCATAGTTTTTCTCTAAAGAAACTTTAGCAATAACTCAAGTTAAATGTAAGAAAAGATGCGGCAGTGGGAGTTTCAAAGTAAGTGAAAATTGTTTGTGTGAAAAGTAAGTATTAGCAAAACTGTCAGGGATTAACATAATGGAAGGAAGGTCTTAAAGAATATGATAAAATAAGCTATGACAACATGTTGTCTAATCACAATACTCATGTGTAACATGTTTTTTTTTTTCAAGTTGCAAAAACATTGAAGTTGTTAATAATGACTTAGAAGCCGATAGATACCAAGAAGGCCAATAGTGCCATAAACGGTTCATTACACATAAAACAAAACTATTGGGTTAAACGAAAATCCTAAAGACTTAAGTATATATTTCAATTAGGAAACTTTTGTGGTTATTAGATATAGTCCGACCGAAGGTTTGGCTTCGGTGTCGAAGTTCGGCCTAAATCTACGTTCGGTGTTCTTAAAACATTTTTGCTGAACTTTGGATAACATTTTTATTTGATATTTTTTTTGTATTTCAGAGATACGCAAAAATGAAACCCTGCAAAATATTAAACTACAAAAAGGACAATGTTGTCAACACAAAATGAAGCTCGTGAAGTAGATGTCCACGTAAGTGGTCACGGAGTAAGACGTAAGGAACGCCTAAAACCGGGTATACTCGTACACAAATCGGTTTTTTTTGGAAATGTTTAGTAAAGACTTTAAGCCGATATAAAGAGAATTAAAATGAACTGAATTGCACAAAGCGTAGAAGTTGGCGAGGAAGTAGTTCATATCTGGTTTTAACAATTTCAAATAGAAGCGGCCAAATCTAAGAATATCTGCTTAGAGAAATACCAGATATTTTTCTATGCATCTCTTTCAATGTAAATGCCATTTTAAATAAATTTGTATATGAAAGTCGTATAATTAATGATACTTATAAGATTTCTATGTTTTAATGATATATATGCGGCACTTGCAGGAAGAGTTGTCATCTTTTTGTTTAGCTGTTTTAGGTAGGAAGCCAGTTTTATGTAGGAGTGGTGAGAACAATAGTCAAGTTCGATCAACGGTGATTGCATAGAATCATGTACACTTTTTGTCGGCAGACTTGCAGCACTGAACTCGTACTAATTTTGATTTCAGAAGGAAGTTGCGTTTTCTTACGCAGCCCACTAAACGCTTTTATCGTCCATCTTATAAATGTCAGATGTTTTCGGGAGGTCTTCAAATCGGCCTAAAACTAATTTACTATGGTTTCAAGATGTTTTCGGAAGTTCTAGAAATCAATAAATTAATTGACAACGGTCTGCGTCGATAAGACTCTTGGATGACAATTCAAGTGGTTCGCTTCTGCAGCTTATAATTTCAGATATCTTATTGGTTTCACAAAGTTAATCAACTAAAAAGTTGACATGTATGTCTTTGATACAGACGTTGGTGGAAATAAGCGCTTCAAAAAAGAATCATCTGGAGTCTACTTGAATGCCAACGTGAAGAGGGCAGCCACGTAAACAGACCGACCATGCATTGGTAAAGAAGGGTCAGCACGACCAGCGATGCCGTTGCGACCATAAAGGGTCAATTTGACCCTCTTTTTACGCCCTTGACCCTTTTTTTAAATTTATCTTTTTGTATCATTTTTGTCTATTTCGTGTTACTTTTTGACCCTTATCGCTTTATTTTAACAGTGATGATGACTAATACAAACGATCGCAGAACAAGAACATATTTATGTTTCAATGTAACCAGCTCTTGTATACATATTCATGTATTTACATATCGTCATATGATTTCAACAAATCCCCAAGATTCAAAAAATTCAAAAACGACATCTTGGTAGATTTCGATCCACCATATCAAAATGCATGTCCCTGGAAAATTTTATTTATTAAAATTGTACAAATTCGTCAATAAGAAAAGAAATAAGCTTAAACTAAAAAAATGTTGAAAAATGTTGCTTAAGTTTTCATATTAGAGAGTTTTTTGCTTGTCCTCTAAAAGTTTTTCAATGTAACTTAGGGCTTTTATGAATTTATATGACGATATGTATGTATGAATGTATATTTTTGTATGTATTATATTTTTGTAATTTAACGTACAAGAGCTGCTATGGCAAATGTTTTATAAAAAATTAAACAAATTACATATTAATTCATATAAATAAGCAAAAATTTTTCGGAAAAACGTTTTTTTATTTTCTTTAATTTTAAAGTTTGCATCCAATATGGAAAAAATACGCAATATACAGGAAGGATTGTCAGCTATTATTAAAATTTATTTAAAATTTTTAGTTTATATTCTTCGAATTATGAACAAGTTAAATGTAATTTTTCAAAGTGAATCATCACAAATAATTTATCTAGTTTCTTCTACAAACGAAATTTTGCTAGAAGTTTTTAAAAACTTTTTAAAGAAGGAATACGTTATGGCAACAAAAATAGAAAATATATTGATTTTGAAAGCACTTTACATGTTAAAGATAAATTTAACATGCCATGAAGCCGAGCTAGAAATGTGTGCTGAAAAAATATCAAAAAGTAATATTATAGAAATTAAAATCCATATTTTACATTTTTACCAAAAATTGTGTTACGATATTGCATCAAGGATCGATATTACAGATAAGAGATTAAATGTTTTAAGATTCTTAGATCCAATATTTATAAAATCAAATGAAGATATTAATTATTTCGAAATCGTTTCCGAATTTAATGATAAAATTAGTGAGCCAGAAGCCTCCATAAACGAATTTAAGTTATTAGAAAGTAAGGTAAATGACAAAACTTATGAGGCTATATAAAAAATATCTCTAACCCAGAAATGTTTTGGTTTGAAATCGGTAATTTGAAAATAAGATTTAACGAAAATGTATATTCAAATTTATATAATTTTGGCCAAGTATAATTCCTTTTTTTATTTTTTGATTCAGCTATAGAGTGAGAACTATAAAATAGCAATACGTTAAAATGAAAAAGCTGTGATTCAAAATAAATTAAAAAAAAAAGAAATTTGTTGTGCCTTCAAATAAAATTTAGTAATTCAATTAAATTAATATAAACAATTTTTTTTGTAAAAATTTTTTTTAAATAATATTTATGTGACGTTTATTCATATTGTAAGTCATTAATTGCAAATATTATATTATTGCAACTTTGTTGATATTTTTCTCTTTTTAATAAAATAGACAAAAATCCCTTGAAAAAGTGAACATTCAATTCACGAAACGTCGGGACAATATGGAATAAAAACTTGCATTTTTATTCATATAATTTTGTTGCACATATATTTACTTTGCCGCATTGTAGCGCTTCCGCTGGACGCGTTTTTTCCAAATTAACACTAGTCAAAAACAAACTTTATAATAGACTGAATGAAGAGACTTGTGACTCCATGCTTTCATCTCTAAATGTAATCCAAGCAGAGCTGGAAGACTGGACTCCAAGTGAGGGCTTAATTAAAAATTATAGATGCAATATTTCTACGAAATAATGTAAGTATCTATGTACATATTTACATATTTAAGGTATTTTAAATTAAAAAAATAGTGTTAATTGAAATGAAATGTAAAGTACAAATATATATTTTATATTTTTGTATACCATTGTTAAGTTTTGGTTTTCTTTTATACTAAAAATAAAATAAAGCTTTAATTTTTTTTGTTAAAAACAATTTATTCTTTTTTTCTTGTAAATACCCTTTTTGAGACCCTTTTTCGCAAAAGGCCCTTTTAGTGACCCTGAACGATAACGCTGAACACGACAACGAATCGATTGTTCTCACTTCCATATTATTGAATGAGCATACAATTAGAATCTCGAGCTATTTCACACATGGAGTCTCCGAAATTCTTATTTGACCCATGTAGCCACGCTACCAAACAGTGACCACGAGGTGAACCCATCTCTTGGAGGTATCACAAGCTGGCATATCCTTCAGATTAATCATGTACATTTCACTAATAACGCTGTACCGATGCCATCAAACCAACCAGTTGTAACTCTTAATTCTGTACAACGTTCGAACTATTTCGGCAGGAGACATTTTTGTCAATATTTTTACAGCACAAAACTAATTTTCGTTAAGTCTTTTGTGCACACAATTGTTGCTCACACTGTAACTGAAATCATCTAACATACACTTCCGTTTATTGAATATCAATTATCGTGATTTTTATCGCTATTTAAATCATTAAAATCAACTCCTTGAAAACTCTTTAAGAAACATTATTGAATTTAATAACTTGCTGCTTGCTGAAGAGCTGCGTGTGTGGAGTTTAACTGATTTTTAATACAAGCTTCCTTCGTTCGCTGCTAGACTCATGTAGGCTGTTGTTAATATTGTCATTACTCAACTGATTAGAGAGGATGATTGTTGTTGGTTGCCGGTTTGTGGCAGCCGGTTGCCACTGCCAGTTTTTTTCTTGTTGCTATTCATTAAGCTGTTTTTTTTTTTCTTTTTTCTTTTTTTTTATTACTGAGTTTCTTTTGCCTGTCGTTCGTCTATCGTCAAGGGTACGTACGTCCGCATTAGAATAAAACAGCAGTAGTGATGGAAGATGCTGGAAACTCAGACAATAAAGAAACCTTAGTTGAGGCGGAATGCTGACTGCTGCATCCATATTAATTCCCTATTCTAAAGTACAAGTACTTAGAACAAAACAAAAACAAAAACAAAAAATGCGTAAATTTCGCAGTGCGTATGTTCTTGTTAATTAAAACCTCTTCGTCTGCGTGTATTAAGTCATACGCATCATGAGTGTTTTGTTGGAGCTTTAACTAGAAGTAGCAATTGCAATGTGTAAAGTGGCAACTGCAAATGCATGCAAAATGTTTAATCCTCTAAAAAAACATTAACATTTCGTTTAGTTTTTTTGAAATGCATTTTGCTATATTTTCACTAGAGTTTTCCTGACTGAGAGAGAGGTTTGCAATAATATTACTACTTCATTCATTCATTCCCTCATCCAGAGTCAGTGTGAGTTAGTCAGTCAGTCAGTTAGTCATTCATTTAAGTTTACAATTAAGCCTTGTGTTTGTTGCTGGTTATTAATTGGATTAAATTTGTGTTAACTTGACTTTTTAAGTACTTTGAGTGAATCGATAGATGTCGTTTTGTACCTGCTAAACAGTAAATCCTTTTCTAAGCTTGTGGTAAGTTTTTTCATGCAAAACAAATAGAGTTTCTACAAAAGTTAAAAGTTTTATTTATTTTTTTTTGAGATTTTCTTAAAAGTCATTGAACTTTTGAAAGAATAGTTTGTGTAAGTGTTTTTATAAAAATCAATTTCTCGGAAATTGGCTGACATCAGTTTACGCACCCGTTGAAATCTAACCGAGTCCTGAGTAGAAAAAACACCCACCACCAGGTTTGCTGTGAAATTGTGAAGCGGTAAAGAATACATTTATTACATACTTCTGGTGTATGAATGTTAATCAGAAGCTCTGCTTTGATACCTTCAGACATGAACAACAATTACGCTTGCCGATAGCAGCTTACTTGTGGTCCTTCAATCCGTATTGTAGTTTCCCCAGAATCTGGTGACTACCGGCTATCACGACACAACTACAACGTCAGCATTGACGACGCCATGTTCCCTAAGCCCTCTTTGACACATGCAGATGCCAATTGGTTTCCACAAAAGCGCTCAAGTTTAAGATCTCACGGTTGTACACTTAAATTTTACTAAGATCCTTCAGATGCATACTGGTTTTTCTAGATTTTCAGCTTTCATGCCACATACACAGAGAGAAAAACGCTGTACTAAATTCAAGTATTTCATACTTACTTTGAGTACGAGTCGTACTCAAAATTTTGAGTACAAATAAGAATAATATGTACTTTAATCTAGCCGAAAATGGGATTACTTTAGTTAACTAATCCTGGACTTTCTTAAAAAGAGTAGAAAATTCCTTTAATCACGTGAAAAATCTTGAGTCTACAAAAAAATTCTTAAATTAAATTGAGCATTTGAATCCGTCCGTACTTAAATCAATCTTTCTGTACTTGATTTTAGTAAATCTGGGATTACCGGACTTTCAACACCGCTTGCGCTTGATTTTAGTACGAATGGATTGGTTTTCCTCTTGACTGTAGTTCAATGACGAAGAAAGTTGTTTTAGACAATCTTAAAAGATATGAAATGTATCTCGTACGATTACTTTCAATTTGAAAACTCAATAACTTTTTGTGGTATTTCAGACGATTGATTAAAAGAGTTCTGCGTAATGATCGCAAACTAATAAAATTCAAATCATTGCTTGCCGCTCATATTCGAACTAATCACACCAATCACTCCTCTCAAAATGACGCCACTCATCATTCTTCACCGCTACAATAGGCGTATCATAGACGTCATCGTCTTAATCACTTTTAACAAATCCAATCATATTTTAAAATCATGTTAAACTGTCACTTCTCGATATCAAATCGAAAAACTAATAAAAAAAATGCCATGGAATATAAAATTCCGCGCTAATACTTTTGTAAGCATCCACAAACGAACAGGAGAAGGAAAATCACAAAAAAGAACAACTTGTTTTGTATTCGTATTCGTCCGTAACACATAAATTGCATTATGTTAAAATGATTTGAAACATGTTTGGGCGTTTAAGTGAGTGTGGCACACTATACTCTCCTCATCTCACTATTCAGACACGCAATCGAGAATTTATAACGTAATTTGTCACTTTGGAGTTGATTTCAAGTGTTTTTTTTTTGTTTCTTCTTTTTTATGATCGTCACATCAAAAAACACTTTTTCTACTTTTTTTCTAGCAAACATTTTTTCAACCATAAAATAAAATATTGTTTTAATTTCTGCATTGTTTTCTGTGTACATGTTGTTAAAGTTAAAGAAAAAAATGCTTACAAATGATGACAAGGAGCTGATTGAGTTGGAAGAGGGAGTTGGCAGAGAAAACTTAACAACTTATGTTGCATAATTGTTCTATACAATTTCTCCCCATTTTTATTTTTTTAATTGAAATGCAATTAAACTTCTATTTGTTACTTGCTGTAAACATTCCCGTCATTCAGCTTTAATAATCTTCATTTCAGCGTGCCTCTTCATGGTGGTCAAACATTTAGCAGTTGTTGCATACCACTAATAGTTGGTTAGAAGACTTAGTTATATATATTCCAGAGACAGAAGTTAGAAGGAATGCATTTATGTGAACAAAGCTGGAGGCAGATTTGTCTATAATAAAACAGGCGTGCCAGGCTTGCTCCGGTAAGATGCTAAGAGGTCCGCTAGTTGCGGAGTTCTATCAGAGGAGGCTCAGGAAAAAAGGAACAAGGATTACAGATTTTTAGAGAGCACAATATTAGAAAATTTTCACGAAATTCAACAATTGAAGATCTAAGTGTTGTGTTTTTCTATTTAATCTATTATTGGCAACGTCAGATCCGTTTATCTCCAGTATTCGAAATCAATGGAAAGTGGAAAGTGGATTTAGATGAAAAAGCCAAAAAACTACTAAAGAACAGAGATACCACAGAACAAAATATGGAATATTCGCAATCAATATTTGAGTCAATTGAATAATAATTATAATTGCCTTTCATTGTTATTTAAGTACGAAAAACATGGTATTAGTAAAAAATAATAATAAACCGAACCTACCATTGTTGCAAATTCTATTAAAATTTATTGCAGTTTTTATTTTTAAAATCGGCCTGATTACGGTTGTCGAAGACGAAAATCGAGAGCAGTCGAAGTCGTTGTCGATTTCGATCATTTTTGGTACTACGTAACTTTTTCGACTCTTGTGATTTTGTAATAGACTGAAAAGTACAAGATGTGTCATAATAACAAAATTACATGAATTGCCCTGTCACATCTGTCAAAAGAATGTTTACTTTTACATAATTGTCCGCCAAAGGCAAAATTTTATTTTCTCAGTTTACAATTAAATAAATAGAATAAAATAACAATGTTAAGTTTGGGACATTTCTTTTCTTCGGATGAAGACGATGAGGCATACACAGAATGTGATATAAGTGCCTTGCGCAAAGAAATAAGGAAAAATTCAAACATATTTGCAATGCCCAATTGGAAGTAAGTAGTGAAATTGAGAAATGAGTGTCAATTCATACTCCCCATCTGCACTTAAGTTTCATTGGCATTTTTAGATTAAATAAAGATGCATTCAAATACGTGTTGGAAAAACTATCACCTAGATTGGAAGACCAAATAAAGTCGTCTGCTGTTCCCAAAGTATTGAAGTTGGCGGTAACATTGCGCATACTTGCTGAGGGCAGTTATCAAAAAGGAGCTGGCAACGATTATAATGTTGGCCTTTCACAGTCTTCAGTAAGCAAAATCTTCAAAGAATGCATCGATGCAATGCACAGTGAAATTTGCCCGAGTTGGATATCGTTTCAAATGACTGAACTGGAGAAATCTGAAATAAAGGATTATTTTTATAAAAAGTTTAAATTCCCCGGCATTATTGGATGCATAGATGGAACTCACGGCGTCATAAACTTTATGCCAGTGGCCGACATCAGATAAAATATTTTATATAAAATGCCGCAATTTTACCCAATGTTTTAAATAACTAAAGAATTTTTTTATAGCATTTTGTTACTTTTATTTATTGTGGAATATATAAATGTCAAAAAATGTGTTAAATTTCAAATTAGTTTACGGTATGTTAGCGGATGAAACCAACGGCTAACAATTGGTGTCAATTGAATCCGGCGGCGTCTCTAGTCGTGAGAAAACAATTTATCGACAATTTTAGCATACTTTGACAGTCGTTTTCGTCTTCCGTGTTACGAAAATTGTAACAGATTGTGCATTTTCGACAACCGTAGTACCATTTTCCAAAAAAATCGACATTCGACTACGTCTTCGACAACCGTAATCAGGCCGATTGTTTTAAAATTATCAAATTTGACAGCAAAAAATAATACATTTTTCTGTAGTAATAGTAATATTTTTATATAATATTATTAACGTTTTTAATATTTTTATATATTGAAACGATTAATTTTGGCTCAAGTTCAAACCCGAATTTACCAATTTATTTATTCTAATTTTTTTATATTTAATTTTTTTATTAGAAAATTTTTTGGATAAATTCATTATTATTTTTTTATTAAGAGAGTACTATATATAGAACAATTTTTATTATTCATCATACTAGCAGAACGGATCAGTACTGATTTCGAGGTCGCTACACCATCTCATCAGCGTTCTTTGTTCAATTTTACCACTTTTGACGGTGGATACTAGTGATCAGGAATATCAACTATTTAACCGTATTATTTAACAAATTAGGATACGAAAAGTACAAACTTATTCATTTTCACATGTCAAATCAATTTCGGTTAGTACGAAATCCCATCTATGATGAATAACTACTCTATATATTTCAGTCTCTCTTTGCTTATTCAGCGCCATTGGCTGCTGAGAAATAAGCGGTACTTAATCATGTTGTTAGGTTTCTGTCATTTGTAGTTGAATTTCTTTTTTAGTATTCAACCAACTATGACCAAGTAAACATGTAGATTTTTTTGATGAATAAGTTTGTACTTTTCGTATCCTAATTTGTTAAATAATACGGTTAAATAGTTGATATTCCTGATCACTAGTATCCACCGTCAAAAGTGGTAAAATTGAACAAAGAACGCTGATGAGATGGTGTAGCGACCTCGAAATCAGTACTGATCCGTTCTGCTAGTATGATGAATAATAAAAATTGTTCTATATATAGTACTCTCTTAATAAAAAAATAATAATGAATTTATCCAAAAAATTTTCTAATAAAAAAATTAAATATAAAAAAAATTAGAATAAATAAATTGGTAAATTCGGGTTTGAACTTGAGCCAAAATTAATCGTTTCAATATATAAAAATATTAATAAAAAAAAGTTCGACTAATTACTTATAAACATTAATTAACGTTTTTTTTAAGTGTAACTATTCTTTGAGTTAAACAAATTTGCAAATTTTATTATTATTATTATATATATATATATTATTTTATTGGAGTATTTTGCTGTACATTTTTATGTTGTGAATATTAAATTTGAGGTGCAGATTTTAAAATACATAAAAACACAAACCGCCATTTTGGCTTGTCTGCAGAAACACCCACGCTCTAGGCAGGAATGGACCCCTCGACTAATAGTCTAGTACGCTATCTACTAGTCTACGGGGCTCCCCATACTTTTTAGTATTAGCCAAACTAATTAATTTAAGCAATTTAAATTATTTTTTTGCAGAACTTTTATTGCTTTTCAATTGTTAATATTAATCAGCAGTTCATTATCCAATTATTCATCAAGCCGTTTCTAAGATGCAACTGTTGGGCTCAACAGTTGACAATAGTTTCACAACAGTTGAGCTCAACAGCCACGTCTTAGGAACGCGACCAATATATTCGTTACTATGCTCGTTAAATTAATTCAAAATTAAATTTCTAATTGAATTTTTAACATTTCATGAATAAGAAATTACGAAATTCTTTTAAACTTCAGTCTTCACTAGAATGTTAGAGGGACACTAAATAAATATATCGAGTAAATTTGTCTGCACACACGCTCTATGGCATTAACCACAGTCCAGACAATGTATTTTTTTTGCTCTCATAAATATAATGTTGTATGCAGTGAATGGAATAGAAGAACAAACACATATGTTGGCATCTCCAACCATTAAGAATGGGTGCAAAAATCATTATCAGCAGAGAGAAAAAAAAAGAAATGTATGAAACAAACCACAATGTATAACTTAACCACAATTTGTTGTTCTACATAAATATAATAGAGATTCAAAGCAGCAGCAACAACCAATTCAATGTTGGTCAAGTGTTAAAATACACCATATACGAGTGCATGAAAGGAGCAGCAGTAGTGCAGTGGCAGGAGTAACAGCTTCAGCATCTCAACTACTCCAACAAGTTCATACACACAATTTGCACTACTCCACTTTAATAGTTTTATTTGTGTTTTCCTCGTTTAAAGAAAAAAGAATTAAAAATATTTAAACCTGCAGCTGCAACTGACTCGTAGATGGAGTTGTTGTAGGAGCTTCAAACAGTCGGATGTAACATGTATGTATGTTTGTGTGTGTATCTGAAATCGTGTTTGTGTGCGTGCATGTTGGCATAGTTGGAAGTTTTTTAATTTTTGGGGGATTATTTAGAGTTTATAATACATTTGAAGTTTATTTTTTGGAAAAGCAATGAAAAGCAATTAGTTGTTTATAATAAATACTATTAAAATAAACAAAGCCAAAATATTTACTCTCGTTTAACTAGAAAACATATTTCATATCTCTATCTGTTGCAGCTTAAAAGTTGTTCTATTGTTTTACAAATTATTTGTAGTTTTAAATTGTTTTATTCTCTGCTAGAAAATCTCTAAATAGGGTGCAAAGTTATAAGAGGATTTTGTGGCATACTAATTGCAGTTGGCGTGAGTCTATTTATTTGCAAACTCAATAATTTTGAGGACAAGCGGGTTTTTTTGTACAAAAAAAAACTTTCCAACCAAATCCTTTTTACAATTGGCAAGATTTTTTTTTATTGTTAGAGAGTATGATCTAAAGATAAGCATATATTTTTGTTTGTTGTTGTTTTTTATTAATCCATATTCAATTTTAAACTTCAACTTTTAATGAACATCATCATCTGAGTTTCTGGCATAAATGAATTATTTTATTTTTAAATTGTTTAATGAAATATTTCGAAAGAAATAAAGAACATAAATGCTTTTTGCCAGGAAAACTTTGCAGTAGGATGAAAAGAAAAAGGTAAATATTATTTTGAAATTTTGTTTTTTTTGCGTTGTTTTTGTTAAATAATACTTTTTTAAATGGAACAAGATTTTTTTTGTTATACACTATTCAACGATTAGAAGAGGGCTTATGAATACTCCTGTTAATAAATATATTACTAGGCAGGAATTAGGAAAAGGTAATGAACAACTTAAAGTTGTTATAAGTTCCAATTCGAATTAGACATACAGTGTAAATTCGATAATCCGGAGTCCACTAATCCGGAATATTCGGTAATCCGGACAGAATTTTGTAGCTCATTGCGTATTCTATAATCCGGATTGATTGCAACTCTATAGTCCGGATTGAATAACACCCGTTTTTATTTAGTTTTTTATTCAAATCACAGCATGCTTTGAAAAATACAATTAGAACAGTGTGATATGAGTATGTTTTGGAACGTTGCACATGCTATGAATGATTAGAATTTTTAATAAATACATACATGTGTAGTAATCCGGATAATTCGCTACTCCGGATTGGGGTCTGCAATCAATTATCCGGATTATCGAATTTTTGCTGTAATAAACTTTGGAAAGGCAAGAAGTAGTAGCACATGTCGAAATACCATTCTGCGTAATCTGTAGTTACGGATAATACAACTATTACGAAATCGGAAGATCTTGATGTTACTGAAATGTAAGTTGAGTGTGATCTTCAGATTCTTTTGTTTTTTTTAAACGATGTATGAGAATAGTCACTTTGTCCGATGTAATAACTCTTTATATCAGTTATAACCAAGTGAAAATGGAATACAACTATCAAGACTTAGACACTCAATGACATGTTGGCTGCTTAAATAATATTGTTACGATTGAAATGTTATCAACTTCTGGCTCGTACTACTGGTAAACCGATAATGCCCGAAATGGAAGTCGAACGTAATAGTGTGATTGCGTTATATTTGATCGGAAAATCACAACCAGCTGACCCATCTCAAAATTAATGAAATGTTTGTGTATCGCAGCTTAAATCGTTACAATGATACAGGCATCATTGCCAAACGCCATGGTGGTAGACGAAAAACAAACCGCAGCATCACATAAAATGGTTTGGAAAGTGACGGCTCGTCTTTAGCGAAATCTGAACTGAAAATACCCCATTGAAGCATCCGACGCACTGTGGCTGAAAATCGTTTTTCATTGGCCAAAAGTCAAATTTTTTTTTGTCACCGATTTTTAAAATTTTTACGCCCTTTTGCAGCTAATATATCCAGATTAAGGTAGCCAAAAAATTAGGTTAAACTATTGATAATAGTGAGCGTGGCATGCTGTCAAACTCAACGGTTTTTTGTAATTTCAGAAAAAGGTGTTTTTCTGTTGTTTTTTATCAAAAATAAATGATTACTACTCGCAAGCTATCATCGATAATGGCCTGCGGTCTTTTTTATAATGTTGGTAGGATTATAGTCTTTAGTTTTTGTAAGTGGTCAGAGCTCTAGCGTTTAATATTAAGGGCGTTACGGAATATTTATGAAACTACTATATTTTTCTCAAATTTAAACTTTAGTAGAATAGAACTTCTAGGGAACAAAAGGGAACAAGAAATGTATACCACCTGGAGAAAGGTGAAAGTGTCCTCTTTACCGCTATATATACTTTTGCACCCGTGACGAGCCGTGTGTAGAACACTTTTTTCATTTTAATGAAATTACTCCAAAGTACTCGTATACAATGGTGTATATAATTTTCACTTTTTTGCCTAAAAGTTTATGTTTTTACTTTAGACTACGTAAAACTAAAAAAATTAAATATAATACCTGCGAAAGGGTTTAATGGCTTTGTTTTGATCAGCCAAAAATTGGTAAACAAATTATCACAAAATTCTACAGTAAACATATGATCTGTTTCTAAATTTACCTGTTATCAAATGTTAGGGTCAACCAAAGTCATAAGCAATTTTATAACAATAATCGGGACATTAAACCACTAAAAATAAAAAAACAACCCAACAACAACAACAAATATTGGCGAGATACTAATCAGTTTTACCTGATATTAAGGTCTGGACAACATGTGCAGTTTTGTGCAATTTAAGCACTACCTGCTATGAAATTAAAGATCAATGTGTGAATAACATGTATCTAGATGTAGGAAATAACATGTAGGAAATGCGTTAAAGAAATATGGGAACACAAACTTAATTCTTTTTTGTAAATGGGGATGTGATGGTTCTTCGGGAGAAAAACAATACAAAGAAGTTGTATGTGAAAATATTTCGGACTCAGATATGTTCATGGTATCATTTGTACCATTGCGATTGAAAAAGATTTTGGAAGATTCAGAGCCTTCGACTAGTATAACGCAAACAATGGATATTTGGAAAAATGAGACACCATCTTCTACGAAATACTGCAGGCCAATCAAATTTGAATTCAAAAAAGAAACTCATGATGCCATTAACAAAGAAGTTAGTGATATCAAGACCCAAATTGCAACACTACAGCCATTACAATTACAGTTGGATGGGCAGCAAATTGAAGTAAGCTACCAATTAGTGCTAACAATGATAGATGGAAAAGTAGGTCAGGCTTTGACTAACACGAAGGCTGCATCCAGCTGCATTATATGCCAAGCAACATCAACCCAATTAAACCAAGTCCCGACAAAATCATTAGATAATACCGATGCATATGAATTTGGATTATCACCACTACATGCAAGAATACGACTTATGGAACACATACTAAAAATCAGTTATGATTTGGATTTCGGGTCTTCAGGATCAATAAGAAACAACGAAACCAACAAAGAGTTAAGAAGTGCAAAAAAGAAACATGTTCAAGATGAATATCGCAAATTAGGATTGATTATAGATCAGCCAAAACAAGGGTCAGGCAATACAAATGATGGCAATACCGCAAGAAGATTCTTTTCAGATCCAGAAACAGCATCTGAAATAACAGGAGTGGATTTTAACCTTATTTTCAGATTTAAAATAATCCTAGAAGTACTTGCGTGCAATGAAGAAATTGACTCTAGAAAATTTGGAGATTATGCTAAGGAAACTGCAAAAATATATACAACCAACTACCCATGGAGAAATATGTCTGCAACAGTTCACAAAATCCTTTATCATGGAGAAGATGTCATTAAATATCATTTGGTGCCACTTGGAGATCTATCAGAGGAGGCTCAGGAAAAAAGGAACAAGGATTACAGATTTTATAGAGACCACAATACTAGAAAAATTTCACGAAATTCAACAAATGCAGATCTATTTAATATATTATTGGCTACGTCAGATCCGTTTATCTCCAGTATTCGAAATCAATGGAAAGTGGAACATCGGGATTTAGATGAAGAAGCTTTTAGACTAAAGAACAGAAATAGCACAGAACAAAATATGGAATATTTGCAATCAATATTTGAGTCAAATGAATAATAATTATAATTGCCTTTCATTGTTATTTAAGTACGAAAAACATAATATTAGTAAAAAATAATAATAAACAGAACCTACCATTGTTGCAAATGCTATTAAAATTTATTGCAGTTTTTATTTTTAAAATGTTTTTAAAATTATCAAATTTGACAGCAAAAAATAATAAATATTTCTGTAGTAATAGTAATATTTTTAGATAATATTATTAACGTGTTTTTTTAAGTGTAACTATTCTTTGAGTGTAAACAAATTTGCAAATTTGTCAGCAAAAAATTTTCAATTTTTCTGTAATAGCAAAATCTCCAGTTGATTTTACTATTTTTTTCAGTGTAAAATTTTTTTTAAGTGTAACATTAAAAAAATTCCATTATTACAAAAAATATTTATAATTATTATTAATTTCCAAATATTCAATTTTTTAATAAATAAAAAAATAATAAACCCATATTTCACTCTAAAAGTAAAAAAAATTCAAAAGTTCAACTTTGACCTAGAATTCCTTAAAAAGTCCTCAATCAATTTTAATGTAATTTAAACTGAGTCAAGCTGAACTAAATATCTATCCAATAAAATAAACATTACTTCAATATTTTGATCGGTTCAAAAGTTACAGAATTTTGGCCAATGAAAAACGATTTTCAGCCACTGTGCGACGCATATTCCAAAATGAGGTCATTTTGGGTTTTTTTGTATTTCAGATAAAGCCTTACAAGTTTCAAATAGAAAAAAAAGTTAGACTCGAAAGAGAAAAGGAGTTGTTACGGTTACACGAATGTGGCGAATTTCAAAACACTGTGTTTTTTATTTAGCGGTTCAAAAACTCAAAATGATCATGTTGAATTAACTGAACGCACTCACGAAAATTTCAGGATATGAACGGCCATTCCATACGAATACCAAAACCTTGTAGGCAATTGAAAGAATTTATTTTGATTTCTTTTAAATAAACCGTTTAAAATTCAAATAACTTATATAATGGATTTCATATTATTTCTTTAATTCACACTGAAATCATAATGCAGATAATAATATGATTTTCGAACCAAAATCACATTTAACATGCAAGACTTTAGCTGCGCAATCCCTTCGTTCTTGACCTGCTCCACTAGAATTCCTTTGCCATAAATAATTGAACCATTTGCCATTAAAATCAGCAGAATTACATGGAAACGGAAAATTTAAAATTTAAGCTGACACATTCAGTTGTTTATTTCTCCTTAATTAAACGCATTTTTAAAAGATTTCCTTTATCACCAGTTTGCAGCTGTCGATTTTGGTATGAAACAAAATGTCTTTACGAAGTCTTGGAAACGCAACTTAATTTTATTTCATTATCACAACATAAATAAGAAACATTAAAAACTAAAACATACGAAGAAATATAAGCATAATAAAAGTTCATTAGATCATGACTTCAACGTGCACTAATGAACAATAAACTCGATGAAATATAAAAGTTTACATTTTTCTTATCAACCCTACACGAAAACGGTGTGGAGGGGGAAAGTGTTGCACAGCACAGATTTTTATAAAGGCCAAAGTATTCTATAAGGAGCAACCTTCATATTCAAAGCTTTGAATGCAACGTTTCCGTTTAGAATCATACATTTTGACAACAGTCTAGTCATATCATGTTCTTAAGAAAAAAATTTAAACAACAAAGTTTTGATTCTAACGCCATTTTCTTTTGTGAAAAAAAATCTATAATTTCTTTTACTTTTTATCAAGAAATTACTATTCAAATTTTTCTCAAGACAAATTTTTTGAATCGTAAGTGATGGACAATAATTTCTAATAAACTCACCGTTTCAAAAAATCATTATATCGCAAATTTTCAATAAAAAGGGCAAACAATTTTGCACTTTTTTTGTAGAAAAGAAAACGCCATAAGACGATTTTATAAATGATTTATGTTTTCAAAAACATTACAAAACACCATTCGCAATTATTAATATGAAAAAATTAGATTTTTCAAAATTGCCTGACTAACGAACCAAAGTTTTGGACAGCATGGAGAACAATCGGAATTGGAATACATGAGGAGATGTGAGGTACCTGATTTCTGTCCTACAGATTTATTTTGAGACCAAAGTCCATAGCATTATGACTGCACCAAGTGACTTGATACTGTTTCGCATTAAATTCGATCTCTGAGCTAAGTTTCAAAAGGGCAAACATATCGCTTTAACTTCTCAACAGGCATTGAAAGCAATTGGGGATGAGCTGCAAAGATCTTTCACCGGATCCTCACTGCAAAAGTTTATCCGATTCTCTTACATGGAGACATCGTGTGGCGGTCCGTTCTAAGGAAATGGGGATCACAAAAAAACTGTCTTAATGTTGCTACTAATGCGTTTCTTTCCGCACCCGCGGATGCACAAGGATTACTTGTACGCTGAGTACAAACTGAATTATAAGGGTGTGCTTTGCAGGGAAGATCGTTCAATAAGTCTTCTGATTCTCCAACGTGGGATCATCGTTTGTTAGAGACCTCTCAGTAAAGTAAATGAAAAATTCAAATTGAGTATCCACAAACTCTTGTTTAGCTATACTCATTCCCATAACCAATTTTCACAGTTCCAGCACAATGCATACGCATACGAGTATGGGGCTGCCCTCAGCGCTGCTTTATAAAAATTATAAAAATTCCAGCTCTATAAAAACATCCAAAAATATTCTTTTTACAAAAGTCATTGTGTAGCATTTAAAAGTCGTTCTCTGCCGCTACCCACAGATTTGAGTTGGGTCCATGCACGATGAATGTAACAACAACAACAACAAAAGTGATAATTACATTTTTGAGCTGGAAAAGGATGCGAACAAAACATTTACCAGGCATTTAATATTATAGCATGACTAAAGTACTACAAAAACTAAATATAAAGCCAGCAAATACTGGACAACCATCATTATGATCATAAAAGTATTGAAGCGATTGATATAACGACGCATACATGCGAGTTCATGCTCTAAAAGTGGTCATGGTAATGATGATGATGACGATCATGCCGATCTCGACCAGTTTGGGTGGTCGTAAATTAGGTTCGTTTTATAAAATCCGCATCTTGTTAGTGCAACTTATTGTAGAATTGTAGTGTCTTTTGCACTTGTATGCCGAGAGACAACCACTATAGTTAAAACTAAAGTTAAATGCTTTAAAGTCAAGTAGAGTACAAGAACTGGTTGTTTAGGGGAGAACAAGCACATAACTTGGCACCTGGCACTCCACTCATTCTGCACTTCAA